>OX155700.1:10008439-11425182 GCA_944547425.1 Eupithecia centaureata | reverse complement strand
AATAACCAGGTTTACATATTTATAATATGTAAATTACATTATGGTGCCTTTATCTCATATTTAGCAGGACTTCAACTGAGCTTCTCGTACCTACCTTGGAGGATGTTGGATAGAGAAGGTACCTAGAGTAGGTATACCCCCTGGGTATTAAAATATTAGTTAGATTTAATTGTGTTATTATTTTATGCTTAATACTCTACCTACCTACTAATTGATATTCAAGAAGGGTGACAGATCGGATCCAAACAACTACAGACCTATATCATTAGTTCCAATTATGTCAAAAATAATGGAGAAAGCCATGTTGAATAGGCTAAATAGTTTCTTGGACAAGCATAAGACTCTTCATTGTGATCAATATGGTTTTCGGAAAGGAAGTTCTACATCCCTTGCTTGCTTTAACTTGGTGAAGTTTATTACAGAGAACTTAAACACTAGTAGAGGCCCCATTTTGACTCTATTTATGGACCTTAGCAAAGCATTTGACCTTGTTGATCATAACAGACTGCTAAATAAATTGGATCATTACGGAATTCGTGGTAAAGCTCTGGATTGGCTAGCGAGTTACTTGCATGACAGGGAACAATGTACTGAAATAGCTAAGATTATAATAAATACCAAGTTTAAAGGCAACACAGACGCGAAAAATATTACTAAGCAAGCATTTAGATCACAAGTTATCTTGAAAAATCGAGGCGTCCCGCAGGGTAGCATCTTAGGACCTATCCTATTCTTAATATATATAAACGATCTTCCAGAATTTGTGACACATAAATGTATACTTTTTGCAGATGATACCACAATTTTAATAAAAACTGACAGGCAACATGCCCAAATGACATTAAATAATGCTCTTAATGATATTGTTAATTGGACCAATGATAATAACTTAGCTTTAAACATTACCAAAACTAAAATTATGCAATTTGACTCGTATAACACTAACCCACTCAAACTCGACATTTCTTATAATAATGATAAAGTTGATGAAGTAATTACATTTAAATTCCTAGGTATCACATTAGATAAACATTTAAACTGGAAGGCTCATATTAATGATGTTTGCCAAAAGATAAGTCGCTTTATCTTTGCTCTAAAAAAAATCCGCCAGACTATATCATTCGACGCAGCTCTAGCAGCTTACCATGGGCACGTATCTTCGATCCTGAGCTATGGTTTGTTACTCTGGGGAAACTCTGTCGATGCTGAAAGAGTTTTCAGAGTACAGAAGAGATGTCTCAGAGTGATTAACAAAGCTTGGTTTCGTGACTCCTGTAAACCTCTGTTCAGGATCTGTAATGTTATGCCTCTACCTTGCATGTACATAAGAGATATATGCATGTTTGTTAAATCTTACCCACAACACTTTACCAAACGGAAGGATATTATCACTCGACAGAAAAGAGCTAAATTCAATGATCTGCTGTACAATCCACAATGCCACAAACAAATTTATCAAAAAAATGTTTACAATATGTGCATCGTCATCTTTAATAAGTTACCGCAAGCTATTAAAGACCTCAATGGTAATTTGTACAAACAAAAATTAAATAATTGGCTTATTGACAAATGTTTCTATAGTGTAAATGAATATATTAATTTTAAGTAGAGTATTTTTTGTGTATTGCGTTTTTATTGTATTTTTTTTTTTTTATTATTAAATTGTTAAATTTTATTTTTAATTGTATTATGCTCGATTATTTTAGTTATTATTATTTTTATTTGATTACTTCGCTGACATAACATTAATATTTGCACACCTGCTTGCGGGTTGAATACATTGAACCTCACTCTAGTTATAAGATCTGACATGTAACCTGTATGTATTCTGCAAATAAATGATTTGATTTGATTTGATTTGATTTGATTTGATACCTACGAACATAAGTATGCCATCATTTACAAACTGTAACAGTAGACAGATTCATCATTGGAGGAAATTGGATAGACTTGATAGCTACAGTACATCCCTGGATTGGAACCAAACATTTGAATTAGTAGGTGCCTAGGTATTAACATATTTGTCTCCAATTTGATTGAGTTATTATTTTATAACTAACTAGCGACCCGCCCCGGCTTCGACGGTTTTATTATAAGTATAAACCTTCCTCTTGAATCACTCTATCTAGAGGTATGTATTAAAAAAACCGCATCAAAATCCATTGTGTAGTTTTAAAGATTAAAGCAGTCAAAGGGAAATAGGGACAGAAAAAGCGACTTTGTTTTTTACTATGTAAAAATTATTATTATACCTAGGTACATGAGTTTGGCTTCATTTACAAACAACAACAGTAGTTAGATAGGTAAAACATTTATTTAGCACACACATACAATAATTAACATTGAAATATGTAAAATTGAAAACAAAAGTACAATAGGTAGTAGCACTGATAGTTCACTTTCAGATGAGTAAGTTTTGTCGATTTGCTTATAAATTATTATGTTTTAGCCATAAAAGTATCAATTAAATATATCCAAGTCAGGTCAAAATCTAAGTACAAAACTCTTGGGAAAATTTTAGGAGCTATCGGTTGATACCCTTGCGATACGTGTACACTCACGATAGCTGAAAATTCTTGCCATCATTCTTTGCATACGTCATGAGAACCTCCTCCTTTTTCGAAGTCGTTTAAAATACACAATTCATTTTGCCTCACTAACAGCCGATTTCTAGAACGTTGTTCAAATCGTAAATCAGTTGATAAAGCGATTAATTTAACACACTGGTCAAATCAAATCGGGGTGTACGAACGCTGATTAGATGATAATTAGGTAACTAATCATTGATCATCTTACGACTGTCATTCTTTCAGTTCAGTATATCTTTAAGTTTTCTTTTATAACATAAAAAATTCTATTATTCTTTTAAAAAATGATGACAATTTCATGTAAACTCTGCTTTACAATAAATGTGAATCACATGAGTATACAAAATACAGGTATGTCACAAAACAGTTAAGTCACGATTTTGATCATGTTAGTCACATTTACATTTTATTTGAAAACTAGCGACCCGCCCCGGCTTCGCACGGTTTTATTATACATAAAAACCTACCTCTTGAATCACTCTATCTATAAAAAAAAACCGCATCAAAATCCGTTGCGTAGTTTTAAAGATTTAAGCTTTCAAAGGGACATAATGACATAGGGACAGAGAAAGCGACTCTAGTTTATACTATGTAGTGTATGGCTTTTGGATTACCAACCTGTTGATTTTTTATGTATTATACCCCGGTTTAGAACTTGGAAAAATACAGCGAATTGTTGTAATAATTTCAACTAATTAGAGCAAAATCGCCGATTAGTTAATTATTGATTTGACAAGAGCTTGAACAAAGAATCAGGCCTAATTAGCGTATTCTGTAAGAAAACTTTATTTCTGAAACATAATTAGATCACATAGCTCACTAGTATATACAATTATAACAAACTCTTAAAAATCTAAGCCGTCACCAGAAGGCAAAGTACCCAGAATGCTGGCAGCATTGCCACGTTGAATGGCAATGCTAATTCGTTGACCAAAATAGAAGCCAGCATTCTTATCTCCTGTGGACTCTATTAGAAGTTTCGTCAGATCTTTAAAAATTGTGTGTGCCCCAGGACCCCAAGGACCAAGGGTTTCCACCCCAAATGGCTCAAATAGGTATCCTCGGTCAAGATTAGCATATTTTCGCCGTTTGAGGGACTCCGCTGATGAAGCTGCGGAGCCAGCCCTTGCTGATGTCCCTGCCAGATGTGAAGGCGCTAGAGTATCTACACACGTGGCATCCCAAACTAAAGGCCGACCCATCTTCCAGGGAATCAGAGTCATACCGTCAGGTCTTTTACCATCATCTCGCATAAGGCCACGTGGTTCAAGTGTAGCTGCTACACTGACGCTGGTAAAGGCCCGACGGATGATATCGTTAATTGAATTATGGCGGGACACACGTCCTGCACTAGAGACACATGCCAATGCATGGTGACCAAGCTTGTCCACGGTTTCACCACACTGGCAACGGTGTGCAACTAGGCAAGGGGAACCTAAACGCAAGGAGGTGGCCACCCGAAATGAGTTGTTGTCTAAAAGGGTACCTAGATTTTTAGAAGGCAGAACATGTAACCAAAGTCCTGATTCCCACTCAGAAACGGCGAGTAGACGGGCACGTTCTATTGAGCTGGTAGACGTATTAATAAGATTTTTCCGTACCAGCTCACAAAGTGGCTCATCCCATAGCCTCTGAGAAGACAGGACTTTTGGAAGATTGGTGTCAGGACAGGCTATTTTCCATAAGCCTAGTGCTTCGTTGTAACCTGTAATTTCAAAATTTTGAGAACATTTTGCCAAAATTTTATGAATAAGATCTTTAGTACCATGAACTGATGATAAAAAACCTGGGAGTGAAACACTAGAAATTTCTCGAACACCTAAACCACCCAATCTAATAGGAAGAGTGGCCTGGTGCCATGCTCGGTCATCCAAAGGAATATTAGCGTATTATGTTATTTGACAAGAGTTTTGTTTTTCAAAATATAAGTACGTAATCAATGTTCGAGAAACCCAAATGACACTTGAATAGAGATTTGAACATTGATTAGTTAACTATTAAGATGATCTGCGTTCCAGAAACCAGCTGTTACTGTGACATAATTTAGGTATTGTATTAAAACAAAAAACATACTTCAAATTTTTTTTTTTTATTTTTACAATTTTAGGAAAACTTACAGCTAGACAATGAGTAGATACAAAGAATTTTTAAATTAAGGCCAATTAAAAGTTTTCACTAATAATAAATTAAAGCAGCAACTTGAGATCTGTTGACTTGAGATGAATTTACAGAAAGTAGACAGTCATATAGGTATTAATTTTAACTTAAAAAAAATTACAGAAAACTAGATATATTAAAAGTAACTTATTAATATAAACCTATTAGTAAAACTGCTTAAACAAAGAAGTTAAGTTGACGACTTACTAGCAAATCTAGCAATAACAATAACTAAAAAAGAAAAATAGATTGTTTTTTATACTAAGTACAAGCACAAACAAGAGAATTTCTCAAACTAAAACGAAAAATGTATCATTAAGCAAGCGTTTAAGCTTACTTGAACTGGTGTTGAATAAATCTATATTGCTGTTTTCATGTACTAATGAGTTAAACGAGCTAGAAGCTCTATAAACAAATGCGTTCTGCCTATAATTAGTCCTTACGATAGGTGCAAGCGTGCATGTGCGCAGTCCTATTTGCTCAAGAAGCTCTGGGCAATCAACAGTTCCGTTTGCTATATTAATTAGGTAAGTCAAATCAGCCACTTGTCTGCGTTTAAAGAGTGGAAGAAAGTGGAACTTACGGCATCTAGTCTCATAATCAGGTAAAAAAATACGAGCTCGATATTGTATTGATATTGTATTTACTACATTAATGTGCATAACTCAAAAATATTAAAATTTGCATATTTTAATGAATATGCGAATCCGGGGCGGGTCGCTAGTAATATTATAAACGCGAAAGTTTGTAAGTATGGATGGATAGATGGATATTTGTTACTCTTTCATGCAAAAACTACTGAACGGATATGGATGAAATTTGGCAAAGAGATAGATCATAGTCTGGAATAACACATAGGTAACATTTTATACATTTTTCCCGGAATTACCACATGAACGTGTGGTACATTATTTATCTAACTATATAAAGTTACATGTTTATGTAAGTTTATAACATTGGTAGCTTATTGGGTATGTATTTTTTTCTTTTCCATCTATCTAGAGAAGTAGATCTAATGTAACTACCACCGTCTATATTGTTCTTTTATATCCGGTCCATCCAAAGGTTGCCTGGAAGAGATCGCTTTTAGCGATAGGGTCGCCCTTATCTATCTTAACTGCTTAGCTTGGGCTGGATTATGCTGTGTGGACTGTCCGAAATTATTTATTATTATTTATTTATTTATACTTAGTCTTAGTTTGCAGTATTTTTATGTATCATTTTCAGCCTTTTTGTGGTACATTTAAGTATAATAAAGAGTTTTCATCCATTCTTTCATTCAGTTGAGCTAACTCTAGACTGTTTTCAACCTACCAAAATATTGTAAATAATAGTTTTAATAAGGTTCTATTCCTTGATTGTTATTTCCTTTCTTAAATTAATAAAGTAAACAATTGAGATACCTCTAGACTGTTTTCGACCGTCTGTAGTTAGCTCAATGATTTGAATTGTATATTTACAAGTAGGTATACATTTTTTGATTATAATTTTCGTTGCTAATGAATTTCTATAAGGTAAATAAGTAAAGTACTGAAAATTACAAGAACAAGCTAACAAGAGCTAAATTTAAAAAAATGTATAAAAATAAACGGAATAGAAAAAAATAAAACCAGTATATACAATCGAGCTAACTGCAGACCGTTCAAAACAGTCTAAAGGTTGCATGCAATCGAAGTTCATCATCAGGTACAATGTATATTCGAAGTTAGTAAAGTTAGTACCTAAAGTTAGTAATGTTAGTAAAGTTAGTAAAGTTAGTACCTAAAGTTAGTAAAGTTAGTAAAGTTAGTAAAGTTAGTAGTTAGTAAAGTTAGTAATGTTAGTAAAGTTAGTAAAGTTAGTACCTAAAGTTAGTAAAGTTAGTAATGTTAGTAAAGTTAGTAAAGTTAGTTATGAAGGTAAAGTTAGTAATGTTAAAGTTAGTAGTAATGTTAGTAATGTTAAAATGAGTAATGTTAGTATAGTTAGTAAAGTTAGTAATGTTAGTAAAGTTAGTAAAGTTAGACTCGGACCTTGCCGTTTTACATGTTCATAGAATAACAATACTATAAAAATTAAAAAAAAAAAACTCGTCCTCGGACGAATCACCTGGCGTAGGGCTGAGTCTCAACAGATCGCAGCACGACGCTGCTCTACCGACCACAACACCCCGCCAGGAACGTAAGTCGTCTACAGACTATTCCGAGCCCCGACATCGAACTGAGTTATATCCGAACCAGAAGGAGCCGTGGTGCACGTGTTAAACCGTACGCACCGATCTCCGCGGTCCAAATGGGCTTCGACGTCACGCCTTACGAAGTAAAGCGCAACTAGTAAAGTCACATTGTTTAGAGCCTCCCGACTCTCGGGGCTTCACAGTGAGCATATCCTTGCCGGATTCGGCTAGGCTGGCTTCGGCCTTAGAGGCGTTCAGGCATAATCCCGCGGATGGTAGCTTCGCACCACCGGCCGCTCGGCCGAGTGCATGAACCAAATGTCCGAAACTGCGGTTCCTCTCGTACTGAGCAGTATTACTATCGCAACGACAAGCCATCAGTAGGGTAAAACTAACCTGTCTCACGACGGTCTAAACCCAGCTCACGTTCCCTTTTGATGGGTGAAAAATCCAACGCTTGGGACCAGAGCTGTAACAGCAACTATATTGCTGAATTTACTACTGCAGATGTGCTCTACGGAATCAAAAAGTTAAAAGTTAAAAGCTCGATAGGGCCGGACGCCGTGCCACCGGCTCTTATAAAGTCAGTCGGTAAGAGCATGGTATTCCCGCTGTATCACATTTTTAATTTGGCATTACGGACAGGTAGATATCCGGCACATTGGAAGGTGTCAAGGGTAACACCGATCCCAAAAAACTCGAATAAACTTACTGTCGAGGAGTATCGTCCGATCGCCATCTTGTCTTCTCCTTCTAAGGTACTTGAAATCGTCTTACATACAATCATATACGCACAAGTTAAGACCTTCTTATGCAATGCACAGCATGGTTTTAGAGATAAGCGGTCGGTCAATTCCAATCTCTTGACACTTGTAGAGTATAGATCTTGGTAGTCAGGTGGACGTGCTCTACTTCGATATCCAAACTAAGCGCCATAGGCTTCGCGCATAATCTTCTCAGACTTTTCGCCGACTATCTGCGCGATCGCCAGCAGTATGTTAAACTTGTAATTTATGAGTCTTCATTAAATCAATCAAAATAACAAATTGAAACTTAAAGTATCAAGTAGATATTCTTCAAACCTACGATACGAGTACCTACCTAGAGAGTAGAGTGAGAAGCGAGTCTCCCTTCCTTAGGTAAGTACTAGTAAAACACGCCCCCTACAAAAAACTAATAGCAGACGTCGGTGTGCTATTAATTTTATGTAGGCGTTGGGTTTTCATAATAACTAGGTACTTACAACTAAAATCTAATTCCACGCCTACAATGAAGAGCACACGTCCCAATCTCTATGCTATGACTGTTATAATTAGATAGGTACATAGATAGTGATCTAAGGTTACCTTCTTATTTAAATTCATGCACCTTACTGAATTCATAAGTGAATAACATCAAAAATAAATTACTTATTAGGTATCTCATTTAATCGGTAAAGTTAGGTACTATTAAATAGATAGTACTTACTAGAAAATAAAACCTAAAAGCAGGTATGAATCTATCCATGCTCATAAATTAAAATATTGGAAAAGTAATTTGTTACAAGTATTTGTCGTAGATACTATTTTGTTCTCTATAACAAAATGCGCACGGATCAATATCTTATGAAAGTATTTTAGCCTGGCTGGTTTTGCTTGCAAGTATTTTTTTGCTCACACAATTACGAGCTTTATTCTCATGCAAACTAGGATTAACTCTTTCATTCACGCTTTTACATTGAGAATATTATAAACATTTTTATGTTTGTTTTAGCATCAATTACAAATAAAATATCAAAAAAAGTAAGAAAAAAAGTTTAGGTATTAAGGCTTTCAAGGTAGGAGGTGGTTAGTCACACTAACCACCATGACTATTGGTACAAATTAAACTAAGATGTATGGTGTCTATTATTTATTAAAATTATAATGTTTATTGAACTTTTCCGCTGGCAAATTAAACTTTTAATTACTTTTTATGAAAATCAGAGAAACATGTATTGCACTATACATGTCTACATTTACAACATCTTCTAGAAGTAGTACTCTCATTCCAGGTGTATTTTCTCAGATTCTCAGATGTAGGTTTTTGTCGTTTGAGTTGTGCAGGTCCTGGAGAAGAGGCTGTGGAGCTGCGATTGCTGTTCACTGAATCGTGTCTTTGTCTGAGATATGCTGGCGTCAGTAAACCTTGTAAACACTTCGTCTGAATTCTTTCAACGTCAATTTTGATAGGTCTTGGCGTAGAGAACACCGTAGTTCTTTATAAATTACGAAAGCGTTGTTGCCAACACAACATCAAGGAAGTGAAAAAAATCCTGAGCCACCACTTGTGGGATTTTCTGTCCACAGCATAGCTTCCTTTTAGTTGATCAAATTTATCGACAAAGTTCATATTTGCGTTGTAGTCTTTTACTGCTTCTGGACAAGACACTGTGGTTAACTTTTTCAACATTTTTAGGATCATGACAGTTTGATAAAATAAATACTGAACTTTCCATTTCAGCTATTCCCACACTTTCAGAAAACTCTTCTTCCATTTTGGAGCTGTTTTAATTGGTCTGTTTGAACTCAAAGTGTTGGACTCGACAGGATCGGAATTCCGGCTTACTAAGCTAGACAAAGGCAGGTCATCATCACCATCAAAATTAGCATCATCAGTTACTTGAACTTCTCCTATCAAATCGCCTAATACCAGTGGATTTTTCTCATTTTCGGTATCCTCTTCGGCATCATCATCGCTACAAATACTATCGCCACCTGAAGGAATGTCTTCCAATAAGAACTCTTCCATTTCTCTATCTGTTAGCCGGTGACATCCTACTTATATTATAAACGCGAAAGTTTGTAAGTATGGATGTTTGTTACTCTTTCACGCAAATACTACTGAACGGATATGGATGAAATTTAGCACAAAGATAGATTATAGTCTGGAATAACACATAGGCTACATTTTATCACGGAATTCGCACGGGAACGGGAATTATGCGGGTGAAACCGCGGGGCGCTGCTAGTTCTGAAATAAATAAGAAAAATTCAATTTTTTTTATACGTCTACGTTGCATTATAGACTAAGACTAAAAACCTGCAACAGTCACGGTGGTTAGCGTTACTAACCACCACACTTTTGTTCTAAATACTTATCGAAAACATAAAATTAATAATTCTTTTACCGATACATGTATAAAAGAGATATATAAAAAGACATTGAATAAAAAAATATATGATAAAAGCTTACTTACCTGTTTCATATAGCTTTGTATCAACGAATCTCTAAAATGTACGATACGGCAACAATCAATTCAAAGCAACTGAATTGTCACTCACTGAAATTATTCACAATTGGCCGCGTCACGTCAAGTATGGTCTGAACTTTCATAATAATTCAATATATTGCCGCTACAAGGTCTGGATTTTAATTAAAAAATTAGAGAAGAGGTGGTTACTGACACTACCCACCAAGACTGAAAGAGTTAACTTTCTATGCAAGTATTTTACTTCCAAGGTGCGTGACGCGCTACGAGTCGCGCCCACGCCACCCGTACGTAATACTTTAAGTATCAAAAATACTTGAAAGTATTTTAGCCCTGGTTTTTGGACCTGGTTTAAGATCTATCGGGAGCTTGTTATACAGCTTTTGGCCCATTATTTTAGGAAGCTGTTTTGCCATATTTAGTCGATGGTGAATCGGCTCTAGCATCATTTTCTGCCGCGTGGCACGTTTGCTACTTTCGCCTCTGATTTTATATTCTTTCAAATTATTTTTTACGTATCTTATGACCTCGATTATGAATACCGCTACTGATGTTAATATCCAAAGGTTTTTGAAATGATCACGACATGACTCTCTGTATTTCTATGGCACGCTTTTGTAATTTAAGAATACATTCGTAATCTGTAGAGCTCCCCAATAAAATGATACCATAAGACATAATTGAGTAAATATATGCGTAATACATGTCTTTCAGAGCTTTATCTAAAGAAATGGGTCTAAGTTGCTTAAGCGCGTAAATTACTTTCGCCATTTTTCTACAGGTCGACTCAATATGATTCTTCCAAGATAGTAATGGATCAAGTTTATTTATTTATTAAGGAATAACTAACGACTACATTAAAAACGTTCGTTTAAATTAGTATATTTATGGTATTGATATTTTATTGGTATTTTGAGCATTATTATTTAGGTGGTTAAATGAGGTCAAAAACTCGTAATTTTTGATATCGATTTTTTAAAAATCTATATTTCACTAACCAACCAATTGAGTAATTTTTCTATAAGGATATCTGTTCCTGACGATGTTAAGTGGACTGTATTTCTTCTAGGGGTGTAGGGATTGGCGCTGAATGAAAACACCAGATCACTTGGAACCGGCTATCGGCTGGCAGGAAGGGCGGCTTGAGAGTTTTGACTACTTGTGGCTTCTTGAGATTACTTTTCTTGACTGTGACTGCGACGACAATTTTCGCTCAAAACTTCCCTATATTTAGTCAAAACTCCGCCCCGCCCCGACATGCGCAGCGGCGAGCAAAACTTTAATAATTTTTCTTAATTTCTATATACATACTCTTTATGATCTTTTATCTACATTTGTTACATTACTAATTCTAAGCTTATTCTATTGCGTCGTGCACATTCTCCCGCCGTCGCCGTCGTCGGCGCCTACGCCGCCGTCGCGCGATGACACCGGTAGCACGACGACCTTCTTCGTAGGCCGCCGCAGGACCCGTCCGCTGCTGGTGACGACGTCCACGACGCGCGTCTCTCCATCGCGCCCCGGGTGTAGGGCAATGACCTTTGCCCTAGGCCATGTATTGCGTGGCTGCGCCTCGTCGCACAGGAGTACGAGGTCCCCGGGCTGGGGGGCCTCGCCGACGGTGTGGGGCTCCCGCCGGTGCTGGAGTAAGGGTAGGTACTCCAGCATCCACCGGCGCCAGAACTCCTCAGCCAGATACTGCGCGCGCCGCCACAGGGCGCGCGCATGCTCGTCCTTCTCGGTGAATGTCCCCGGGGTGGGGACACTGCTGTTCGGGCCCAACAGTAGATGGTTGGGCGTGAGCGCCTCAGGCGCCTCCGGCGTGACCGCGACATACGTCAGCGGTCGTGAGTTAACTGAGTACTCCACCTCAGTCAACAGGGTGGCGAGCGTGTCGTCACTCGGGCACTTCTCGCGCAGCGTGGTGTGGAGCGCCTCCTTGACGGAGCGCACCATGCGCTCCCAAGCACCCCCCATGAAGGGAGACGCGGGGGGTATGTAGCGCCATCGGATTTGCTTGTTGGTAGCGGCGTCAGCGACGCCTTCCAGGGCGGCCGCCCTCAGCTCGCGCTCCGCCGCCTTGAAGCACGTCGCGTTGTCGCTATGTATCTCGCGCGGACACCCGCGCCTCGATATGAACCGCCGCAGCGCGTTGATAGCCGCGTCCGCGCTCAAGTTAGGCACGACCTCAAGATGTATTGCCCTGGAACTCATACACGTGAAAAGTGCTACGTATCGTTTCTCCCTATGTCGGCCCACTGTGACTTCGAGTGGACCGAAGTAGTCCAGCCCCGTGAATGTGAAGGCTCGCTCATGGTGTGCTAGGCGTGCTTCCGGAAGGTTTCCTGTGGCCGGGCTTCCCGGCTTTGCTTTTTGGATCCGACAGTACATACATTTTTTGAGGACGCCCTTCACTGTAGGTCTTATTCTCACTACCCACAGTCTCTGGCGTAGCTCGTTTACGACGGTCTCCACGCCGCCGTGGTGCAGCTTCTCATGAACATGCTGTACGTATAGTTTTGTATATGCATGTCTACCGTCTAGTATGATAGGGCTGGCGGTTTCAGGTGCGAGGTCGGGCGTTTCGTCGATACGTCCGCGCAGCCGCAGCGTCTGGTCCGCCCCCATGGCGACGCTCAGCGCGTACAGCTTGCCTCCTTTGGACGTACCTTTGTGCGCTTTTATGCGATCGATCTCTTCGCCGAAGCTCTCTCTTTGGCTGCTCAGCACCCACAGCTGCTCAGCCTTGATGAGATAGTGAGCCTCGAGACCAATGTACTTTGTCGTTGTCTCGCTCCGACGTTGTGTGGATTTCTTGTTATCCTTCTTTTGTGTTTTCCGCCAGTCCGGATCTCGTTCTGCGTTTTTTATCGTACGTTTGTGTAGCGCGGCTACGGTCTCGCGCCTCTTCGCTCTACACAGGTCCACGAACTGCAGTACTCGCGCCGTCACTCTTATCAATCGGAGCCACCGTGAGAATCGAGATATATCTGGCAGGTGGCCCGATGTACTGACCTGAGTGACTGCAGCCGTGAAACATTTTTGTTTTTCCTCGCCGGTGATCTCGGCCGGCGCCGGCGTCTCTGTCGGCCAGTTCTCCTCCGGGCGGTATAGGAAAGCCGGTCCTTTGTACCATCTGTGTTTATTATCAAAGTTTACCGGTGTCGATCTCGTGGCGTCGTCGGCTACGTTTTCTGCTGACGGCAGCCATCTCCACTCGTTTTTCTTAGTCGTGTCCTCGATTTCGGCCAGTCTGTGAGCTACAAAGGTTTTAAAGGTTCGCGGCTCGGCCCGTATCCATGCTAGGGCTGTCCTCGAGTCGCTCCAGTATACCTTTTTCTCGGCCTCGAAGTCGTGCTCGCGCGCCACTGTGTCGGCGAGGCGAGCGCCAAGTAATGCCGCCTGTAGCTCTAGACGCGGGATTGAAATAGGTTTTAAGGGGTTTACCCTACTCTTAGCTGCCGCCAGTGCTACGCTCACTTCGCCGTTCGCTCTCGTGGTTCTCCAATACACGGCTGCGGCGTAAGCCTCCTCGCTGGCGTCGACGAACGTGTGTAGTTGTCTCGTGGCGGCAGGTTCAGTCTCGTAGCACCTAGGAATCTGTACCTTGTCGAGACTTCGAAGCGTCTCGGTCCACTCGCACCACTTCTGTTGCAGTGTCTCGGGCAGGGGGTCGTCCCAACCCGTGCCGAACTTCCAGGTGTCCTGCATCAGTCTCTTCGCTGGTGTGGTGAGTGGTGAGATGAGTCCCAGCGGGTCAAACAGCGACATGATCACGCTGAGCGCCTCTCGCTTGGTAGGTGGCTTACCTCCGTTCATCAGGGCGGGCGGAGCCTTCCGCTCATTTACCCGAAAGCATATGTGATCGCTGCGCACGTCCCAGTATAGTCCCAGCGCCTTCTCCACCTCGCTCCCGCCGATGGCGACCGCCGCCGCGGTGTCTTCGGCGCGCGCCGCGAGGCTCTGGATGGTCTGCGGCTCGTTCGATGTCCATCCCCGCAGTTCGAAGTGCGCTTGACGATTCACGTGATCCACCTGTGTGTTGACGCTTTCTGCTTCTGTAATAGTTGGATAGCTGTTAAGATAGTCGTCCATGTACATATTGCGAATAATAGCTTTAGCGGCGGCCGGAAACTCGTTCTGATGATCCTGTGCGTTCTTATTCTTGATGAAGAGCGCCGTGCATGGTGATGATGAGGCTCCGAAGACCACCGAAGACATGCGGTACTCGTCCGGCGGTGCCTCGCCTCGCTTGTCGCCCCTCCACAGGAACCTGAGTGCGTCCCTGTCGGCGGGATTTATTTTTATCTGCATGAACATTTCTTTTATGTCGGCCGAAACGGCGTATGCGTGCTGACGAAAGCGCATCACCACTCCCGGCAGTGATTGCAGCAGATCTGGACCGGCTAGTAGCATGTCGTTCAGACTCTTACCTGCTGACTTGGCCGCCGCGTCATGTACCATCCTTATCTTTGCTTTAGCTGGCGATACGACGGCGAAATGCGGTAGGTACCACGTCTTGTTTTCTATGCCTGGCTCTTCTGCTCTCTCTGCGTAGCCGGAAGTCAGCAGGTTCTGCATCCGTTCTTCGTACTTGGCCTTCAGTTCCACGTCTCGGTCCAGCTTCCGTTCTAAGCTGTGCAGCCGCTTCAGTGTATCTCTGTAATTGTTATGCAAATGTACCTCACTTTCTTTCCATAGAAGCCCGGTTTCATACCTGCCGTTAGGTAGGCGTCGACTTTTCTCTTCCAGTATTCGTAGGGCTCTTTGTTCCGGATCGCTCGCCTGTTTTCGCGGCTCTATTCCTAGCGATTCCAGCTTGAAAAAGTTCTTCATTGCTTCTTCAATGTTCTCTGGGTGCATTACCGCTCCGACGTATCCACAAAAGTTCTTTTGTGTTCGCCCCTCTAAGCGGCAACCGTGTAGTACCCATCCCAGTTGTGTGAGCGAGGCGACCGGTTGGTCTCTCCGTCCCTCTCGCACCTCTCTTGAGATTATCAAGTCCCAGTTGTTTTGGCCTATAACTACCTTAGGGTGAGCTCTCGTGTAGATTAAATCTTCAGCTATATCTAGCAAGTGCGGACAATCTTCGATCTCGTGTCTCGTGATAGCCTGTGTAGTAAAGTCGAGTTTCTTTACCGTCTGAGCGTTGCGAAGTACATGTTCTTGTCTTTGATTTTTCCCTCGAATGCGTACGCTCACTGTCTTGCTGTTCTCGTGCTTGACTTCACCTCCGTTCGCATCCTTGATCCAGAGTGTGTCCGTCGGACCGTCAACGCCCAGAAGCTCGGTGATAGACTCCTCTACGAACGTGCACGTACTTCCATCGTCGAGTAAAGCGTATGTACTTATCTTAGCTCTAGGTCCGATTAGCTCTATCGGCGCTATCTTAAGGTACGCTCGACGTAGGCGGCCTGGGCGGGTATCATCTTTCCCCGTGACACAAGCGGATATCTCTGCGCGGCGCTCCTCTGTGATTGGCTGTTCTTGTACTGGTTCACTGTGTAGTAATGTGTGATGTTTCTTACCGCAGCCTTCCTTAGCGCACGCCTTCGCTTGGCACTTGAAGCGACGATGTTTCTCCTTGAGACACAAGAAACAAACGCCGTACTTCTTAGTCATGGCCCATCTAGTCGACACGTCCGCCTCCACGAAGTCCGGACAATCTCGTAGCTTATGAAACTTACGGCAGTGTTGACAGCTGTCATTTCTCGTTTCGATTGCCGCATAAGTTCTCTCTACCTTTTTCTTCGCTCGCTGTCCCTCTTCAACGACTTCAGGCAGTGCGTAGGCCCCGCACTTGTCCGCCTCCTCGTTTAAAAAGGTAGCTAATCTTACCATCTCTGGTTTATCTTTAGATTTAATGGCGAAATAATCGTACCATTTACTGCGCAGGATAGGGGTCAGCTTGTCCAGGACGCTGCGTACCATCTCGGGGTTGTGTAGGTACTCTTTCCGACCAAGGGCCTCCACGGTGGCCACTATGTTGGCCACCTTCCCGGCGAATATGCACAAGTCCCTAGCATTATCGCTCACCTTGGTCAACGCCCGTAGCTTCTCCATCTCTGCAATCACCAGTGCCTCCGGTCGCCCGAACCTCCTTTCCAGAGCCTCCATGATGGCCCTAGGTTCAGGCTGGCTTATGAGGAGACTGCTCACGGACTCGTACGCTACACCCTTGAGACTGCGTCGTATTCTCATGACGTTCTCGATCTTTGAGAATGACGCCTCACTGTCTCTGTACGCGGCCCGATACACTAACCAACCACTAACCTGTCCTCCGAAAGTGGGTAGCTCCTGCGCGTACCTCGGTGGTTCCTTCCTCGCCGCGATCTGCGACAGCGCCGCCGCCAGCGCTTCTACGCCGACGGTTGACCCCTGCACGGTGGGCTGGTTCGTAGCCCGCCCAGGCTTCTCCGTCGCCTGGTCCTCCCGTACTCCTTGGTCCTCTTCCGGTGCCTCTGGAACCTCCGCTGTGGCCTTGGGCGGCAGCGGCTCCTCCCGCCGCTGCTGTAGCCAGGATGTCACTCGTACGGATGCCATCTCGTCCTGCTCCTCCTCCGAAGAATCGTCTTCGACCTGCTTCAGCTGCGCCTCCGCGAGCTCACGGGCCGCCTTCGCAGCGTCCGCCTTGATCTGTAGCTCTGCGGAGCGCAACTCCGCCAGTTTGAGCTGCGCCTGCAGCACAGCCCTCTTCCGCGCGGTCGCCTTGGTTGACCGCGCCTGCACCGCCGCTGGCCTCGCGGTGGTCTTGCTGGTCGCCTCGCTATCACTCGTCGTCTCGACGGTGCCACCAGACTCTTGCGTCCATGTTGACTCGGTCGCGGATGTAGAAGCGGAGCCCTCCCTTTCACTCGCTGGGGGTTGCTGTCCGCTTGACTCCTTGTTGCTGGTCTGCGCCGCCTCTCCGGTGCTGGCCTGCGATGATTCTTCCTTTCCGTGACGGCTCCTTGTGATCGGCATCTTCGATCCGGCTCGAATGCGACCAATGTTCCTGACGATGTTAAGTGGACTGTATTTCTTCTAGGGGTGTAGGGATTGGCGCTGAATGAAAACACCAGATCACTTGGAACCGGCTATCGGCTGGCAGGAAGGGCGGCTTGAGAGTTTTGACTACTTGTGGCTTCTTGAGATTACTTTTCTTGACTGTGACTGCGACGACAATTTTCGCTCAAAACTTCCCTATATTTAGTCAAAACTCCGCCCCGCCCCGACATGCGCAGCGGCGAGCAAAACTTTAATAATTTTTCTTAATTTCTATATACATACTCTTTATGATCTTTTATCTACATTTGTTACATTACTAATTCTAAGCTTATTCTATTCCGTCGTGCACAATATCTATGACTTAAATAAAATGACCCCTTTAAAGTGCATTATTCATTTATTTCTAGGTACTTTCACTGACCTTATACACAATCTATCTTATCATAATCCTATCCTCCTTATCTACCTTATCTTCGAGACCTTCCGCCAGAGGTCTAATTTACTCTTCTTGGTGTCTCGCAAAGCACATGTACCTACCATACCATCAAGTTTTAGATTATACCCAGAAAATAAGGTCCATACACCACATCAGTATAATTAAAATAGGGGTGATTTATTCTCATTCGGGTAGTATTTTTTGAAGGGTCCTATCGTTGTTGGTACCTATAGAGTCAGTGTTTTTTCAATTGTTTATACTGTACAATAAATTTTATTAAATTTTTATTTAACCTGTAATAATTAAGTTGTTAAACTTATAAATTATGCATATATTTACTAACCTAAACTTCATATATTTTGGTAATAGTTTAGTAGTAGTTTTTTAATAACATAACTTTAATAGCGAAGAAGGAGTGAATGAGACATAATTTAGATTAAACATAAGATAAAAGTTATTTAGTCCGGTCAATTAAGACATTCGAAGCTACATAAATTCCCCTTCATTTTTCACGATTTTCATCAAAACGGTAAGTTTTATCATAAAAATATATCGACAAAAATTGAAAATCATAAAATTATCTACAAAAAATGGTTAGGTTCGGTTCGGTTCGGTTCGGTTCGTTAGGTTAGGTTAGGTTAGGTTAGGTTAGGTTAGGTTAGGTTAGTTTAGGTTTGGTTAGGCTAGGTTCGGTTAGGTTAGGTTAGGTTCGGTTAGGTTCGGTTAGGTTCGGTTCGGTTCGGTTCGGTTCGGTTCGGTTCGGTTCGGTTCGTTAGGTTAGGTTAGGTTAGGTTAGGTTAGGTTAGGTTAGGTTAGGTTAGGTTAGGTTAGGTTAGGTTAGGTTAGGTTAGGTTAGGTTAGGTTAGGTTAGGTTAGGTTAGGTTAGGTTAGGTTAGGTTAGGTTAGGTTAGGTTAGGTTAGGTTAGGTTAGGTTAGGTTAGGTTAGGCTAGGTTAGGTTATGTTAGGTTAGGTTAGTCCACCAGTCGTGGAACCTAACCTAACCTGACTTTACCTAACTAACCTAACCTAACCTAACCTAACCTAACGAATCGAACCGAACCGAACCGAACCGAACCGAACCGAACCTAACCAAACCTAACCTAACCTAACCTAACCTAACCTAACCTAACCTAACCTAACCTAACCTAACCTAACCTAACCTAACCTAACCTAACCTAACCTAACCTAACCTAACCTAACCTAACCTAACCTAACCTAACCTAACCTAACCTAACCTAACCTAACCTAACCTAACCTAACCTAACCTAACCTAACCTAACCTAACCTAACCTAACCTAACCTAACCTAACCTAACCTAACCTAACCTAACCTAACCTAACCTAACCTAACCTAACCTAACGAACCGAACCGAACCGAACCGAACCGAACCGAACCGAACCGAACCGAACCTAACCGAACCTAACCTAACCGAACCTAGCCTAACCAAACCTAAACTAACCTAACCTAACCTAACCTAACCTAACCTAACGAACCGAACCGAACCGAACCTAACCATTTTTTGTAGATAATTTTATGATTTTAAATTTTTGTCCATATATTTTTATGATAAAACTTACCGTTTTGATGAAAATCGTGAAAAATGAAGGGGAATTTATGTAGCTTCGAATGTCTAAATTGACCGGACTAAATAAATTTCATCTAATGTTTAATCTAAATTATGTTTCATTTCCCCTTCTTTGCTATTAAAGTTATGTAATTAAAAAACTACTACTAAACTATTACCAAAATATATGAAATATATGTTAGTAAATATATGCATAATTTGTAAGTTTAACATTTTAATTATTACAGGTTTAATAAAAATTTAATAAAATTTATAGTACAGTATAAATAATTGAAAAAACACTGACTCTATAGGTACCAGCAACGATAGGTCCCTTCAAAAAATAATGCCCGAATGAGAATAAATCACCCCTATTTTAATTATAACGATGTGGTGTATGGACCTTATTTTCTGGGTATAATCTAAAACTTGATGGTATGGTACGTACATGTGCTTTGCAAGACACCAAGAAGTGTCAATTAGGCCTCCGGCGGAAGGTCTCGAAGATAAGATAGATAAGGAAGATAGGATTATGATAAGATAGATTTGTGTATAAGGTCAGTGAAAGTACCTCGAAATAAATGAATTGTGCACTTAAAAGGGGACATTTCATTTAAGTCATAGATATCCTTATAAAAAACTAGCGCCCCGCCCCGGCTTCGCACGGTTTTATTATACATTACTATAAACCTCACGGAGCCCGAGACCTTTCCAACGAATGCAAAACCGTGGAAATTGGTTCGTGCGTTCTGGAGTTATAGCGTCAGGAAGGAAAACCCGACTTATTTTTATGTAGAGGTACTCATTTGGTTAGTTACTGAAATATCGATTTTTCAAAAATCGATATCAAAAATTTCGAATTTTTGACCTCATTTAACCACTTAAATAATAATAGCACAGCATAGCAGCCATAGCTAAAAATTATCGAGACGTTATGTTCTACCGAAATATTTCTTTTTTTTTTTTCATTGGCCGGCGCTTTCTACTTTTGGTCCAAGTCTTACCTTACTATCTTACCTTACTATTATAATAATTGGGAAAGTCTGTGTGAATGTTTGTTATAGGTAATCTCCGTAACTACATAAGTTGTTTAGATGAAAGAACAATGGCAAGAATCCCTTATGGCCTGTCCCAAAAATTTGAAGAACGATACTGAATATATCGTTCGAATCGTCTTAAAATCCTAAGGAACTTTGCATTTTCAGTTTTTCCATAATATTTACAGAAGAAAAAAAAATATTTTTTGAACATCGGCAGAATAATTTAATTTCCATAGGTTCTCTTCATTGCAAATGGCGGCACAATACAAAAGAGGTTTCAATTCTAGAGGTTAGTTTCAGGTTAGGGGTCAGGATTGAAACCAACCTCCTTTGTTCGGTTGGTACAGAAGGTAGACAGAATAGAGAGAGATACATATTGTACGGAATATACTTTTAGGAAGCTGTTAGGAGCCATGTGTTTATTTTAGCGATAAATTAAATTCAACCACTTTTTTAAAGCTCAGAAGGGGTTTGCATCAAGTTTTTAATTTTCATATTATGAACTCTTCGATTGCAAAAATCAATGCTCTGCTGGAAATAATTATGCCTACCCTAGGTATATATAATGAGACCTATAAGTGCTATAACGCCCTGTCTTCATTTTGCCACATTTTAGTATGGTAGTCTGCAGTCCTTCGCAGATCGCCATCCCACCATGCTGAAGGGCGTCATACATTACGCTTAGTGAATCGCGATCTCCACTCAAGAACTCGTTTACTCTATGTATTTAATTCCAGAAAAGAAAACACAAATGGCTAACAATTATTTACTGCTGAATTAAAATGAATCTGAATATGAATGACCTTTAATTAATAAGTAGGTATGAATCTGAATATGAATGTTGATAAAGATTTTTGAGTTGTACTAATGTTTGTGCATTTCCTTTTTGTCTAAGTATATTTGATTTTACACTGCATTTATTAGTAGGTACCTATCTGTTAATATTTACTAAATATAATGTGAAATGACTTGTAAAAAAATTTACCAATAAAATGACTATCTGACTATCTAATAAACCTTACCTTAGTACCTTACCGAGTCGCGGTCTCCACTCAAGAACACGTTTATCCCAACGGTTGTCGTTTCTTCGCGAGATATGGCCAGCCCACTGCCACTTCAGCTTGCTAATTCTTTGAGCTATGTCGATAACTTGGTTCTCTGTCGGATGTATTCATAATGAATCCTATCCTTCAGAGAGACTCCTCACATAGCTCTTTCCATAGCTCGCTGAGCGACTTTGAACTGGTGGACCAGCCCTACCGTGAGTCGTGGACACTCTTAGGTAGGACGCACTGGTTGAAAACTTTCGTTTTCAAATATTGCGGTATGGATGTCGAGAAGACCCGACGTAGTTTCTCAAATGCTGCCCAGCCTAGCTGGATCCTCCTCTTGGCCTCCTTCTCAAAATAGTTTTTACCTAACTGCACAATTTGCCCAAGGTAAGTGTATCTACTCGGAAATAATTTCAAGAAGGTGGCCATCTATGACGATCGGTCCCGGAACAACCTACCTTAGTACCCTACATTTAATACTCATAATATACCTACAATTACGTTCATAGTATTTAATTCACGATAATTTAGTAGCAGGTTCATTTATTAATAACTAGCGACCCGCCCCGACTTCGCACGGTTTTATATTATACGTATAAACCTTCCTCTTGAATCACTCTATCTATTAAAAAAACCGCATCAAAATCCGTTGCGTAGTTTTAAAGATTTAAGCGTTCAAAGGGACATAATGACATAGGGACAGAGAAAGCAACTTTATATTATACTATGTAGTGATAAAAAAACTAGACTTTGATGTGTGAAATGTAAAAAAAACTGATTTCTGACCGAGATACAAATATTCAAGCGTCCATTGCCCACCCAGTGCTTTATCTTGTTGTAGTATATACACAAATTTAATAAATATTTCAGTAGCCTCTGTACAACAAATACCTAGTACTTTTCTCAAAATTACACTCCGGGAATTACTCTAACCTCCGTAATATTACTTTTAAAGTCTGATGTAAGATGTGTTGTTATGCAGGTAACTTCTTTTCTATTTACCGACCCCATTGAAATAACCAATTATAATAGGCAACTACTGATTTAAGTCAATTCAACTATTTCCAGGGCATTTCATGTACATTATCGGCAAATAACTTTTTACGGCAATAACCAGGTTTACATATTTATAATATGTAAATTACATTATGGTGCCTTTATCTCATATTTAGCAGGACTTCAACTGAGCTTCTCGTACCTACCTTGGAGGATGTTGGATAGAGAAGGTACCTAGAGTAGGTATACCCCCTGGGTATTAAAATATTAGTTAGATTTAATTGTGTTATTATTTTATGCTTAATACTCTACCTACCTACTAATTGATATTATACCTACGAACGTCCTACGAACATAAGTATGCCATCATTTACAAACTATAACAGTAGACAGATTCATCATTGGAGGAAATTGGATAGACTTGATAGCTACAGTACATCCCTGGATTGGAACCAAACATTTGAATTAGTAGGTGCCTAGGTATTAACATATTTGTCTCCAATTTGATTGAGTTATTATTTTATAACTAACTAGCGACCCGCCCCGGCTTCGACGGTTTTATTATAAGTATAAACCTTCCTCTTGAATCACTCTATCTAGAGGTATGTATTAAAAAAACCGCATCAAAATCCATTGTGTAGTTTTAAAGATTAAAGCAGTCAAAGGGAAATAGGGACAGAAAAAGCGACTTTGTTTTTTACTATGTAAAAATTATTATTATACCTAGGTACATGAGTTTGGCTTCATTTACAAACAACAACAGTAGTTAGATAGGTAAAACATTTATTTAGCACACACATACAATAATTAACATTGAAATATGTAAAATTGAAAACAAAAGTACAATAGGTAGTAGCACTGATAGTTCACTTTCAGATGAGTAAGTTTTGTCGATTTGCTTATAAATTATTATGTTTTAGCCATAAAAGTATCAATTAAATATATCCAAGTCAGGTCAAAATCTAAGTACAAAACTCTTGGGAAAATTTTAGGAGCTATCGGTTGATACCCTTGCGATACGTGTACACTCACGATAGCTGAAAATTCTTGCCATCATTCTTTGCATACGTCATGAGAACCTCCTCCTTTTTCGAAGTCGTTTAAAATACACAATTCATTTTGCCTCACTAACAGCCGATTTCTAGAACGTTGTTCAAATCGTAAATCAGTTGATAAAGCGATTAATTTAACACACTGGTCAAATCAAATCGGGGTGTACGAACGCTGATTAGATGATAATTAGGTAACTAATCATTGATCATCTTACGACTGTCATTCTTTCAGTTCAGTATATCTTTAAGTTTTCTTTTATAACATAAAAAATTCTATTATTCTTTTAAAAAATGATGACAATTTCATGTAAACTCTGCTTTACAATAAATGTGAATCACATGAGTATACAAAATACAGGTATGTCACAAAACAGTTAAGTCACGATTTTGATCATGTTAGTCACATTTACATTTTATTTGAAAACTAGCGACCCGCCCCGGCTTCGCACGGTTTTATTATACATAAAAACCTACCTCTTGAATCACTCTATCTATAAAAAAAAACCGCATCAAAATCCGTTGCGTAGTTTTAAAGATTTAAGCTTTCAAAGGGACATAATGACATAGGGACAGAGAAAGCGACTCTAGTTTATACTATGTAGTGTATGGCTTTTGGATTACCAACCTGTTGATTTTTTATGTATTATACCCCGGTTTAGAACTTGGAAAAATACAGCGAATTGTTGTAATAGCAAAATCGCCGATTAGTTAATTATTGATTTGACAAGAGCTTGAACAAAGAATCAGGCCTAATTAGCGTATTCTGTAAGAAAACTTTATTTCTGAAACATAATTAGATCACATAGCTCACTAGTATATACAATTATAACAAACTCTTAAAAATCTAAGCCGTCACCAGAAGGCAAAGTACCCAGAATGCTGGCAGCATTGCCACGTTGAATGGCAATGCTAATTCGTTGACCAAAATAGAAGCCAGCATTCTTATCTCCTGTGGACTCTATTAGAAGTTTCGTCAGATCTTTAAAAATTGTGTGTGCCCCAGGACCCCAAGGACCAAGGGTTTTCACCCCAAATGGCTCAAATAGGTATCCTCGGTCAAGATTAGCATATTTTCGCCGTTTGAGGGACTCCGCTGATGAAGCTGCGGAGCCAGCCCTTGCTGATGTCCCTGCCAGATGTGAAGGCGCTAGAGTATCTACACACGTGGCATCCCAAACTAAAGGCCGACCCATCTTCCAGGGAATCAGAGTCATACCGTCAGGTCTTTTACCATCATCTCGCATAAGGCCACGTGGTTCAAGTGTAGCTGCTACACTGACGCTGGTAAAGGCCCGACGGATGATATCGTTAATTGAATTATGGCGGGACACACGTCCTGCACTAGAGACACATGCCAATGCATGGTGACCAAGCTTGTCCACGGTTTCACCACACTGGCAACGGTGTGCAACTAGGCAAGGGGAACCTAAACGCAAGGAGGTGGCCACCCGAAATGAGTTGTTGTCTAAAAGGGTACCTAGATTTTTAGAAGGCAGAACATGTAACCAAAGTCCTGATTCCCACTCAGAAACGGCGAGTAGACGGGCACGTTCTATTGAGCTGGTAGACGTATTAATAAGATTTTTCCGTACCAGCTCACAAAGTGGCTCATCCCATAGCCTCTGAGAAGACAGGACTTTTGGAAGATTGGTGTCAGGACAGGCTATTTTCCATAAGCCTAGTGCTTCGTTGTAACCTGTAATTTCAAAATTTTGAGAACATTTTGCCAAAATTTTATGAATAAGATCTTTAGTACCATGAACTGATGATAAAAAACCTGGGAGTGAAACACTAGAAATTTCTCGAACACCTAAACCACCCAATCTAATAGGAAGAGTGGCCTGGTGCCATGCTCGGTCATCCAAAGGAATGTTAGCGTATTATGTTATTTGACAAGAGTTTTGTTTTTCAAAATATAAGTACGTAATCAATGTTCGAGAAACCCAAATGACACTTGAATAGAGATTTGAACATTGATTAGTTAACTATTAAGATGATCTGCGTTCCAGAAACCAGCTGTTACTGTGACATAATTTAGGTATTATTGTATTAAAACAAAAAACATACTTCAAATTTATTTTTTTTATTTTTACAATTTTAGGAAAACTTACAGCTAGACAATGAGTAGATACAAAGAATTTTTAAATTAAGGCCAATTAAAAGTTTTCACTAATAATAAATTAAAGCAGCAACTTGAGATCTGTTGACTTGAGATGAATTTACAGAAAGTAGACATATAGGTATTAATTTTAACTTAAAAAAAATTACAGAAAACTAGATATATTAAAAGTAACTTATTAATATAAACCTATTAGTAAAACTGCTTAAACAAAGAAGTTAAGTTGACGACTTACTAGCAAATCTAGCAATAACAATAACTAAAAAAGAAAAATAGATTGTTTTTTATTCTAAGTACAAGCACAAACAAGAGAATTTCTCAAACTAAAACGAAAAATGTATCATTAAGCAAGCGTTTAAGCTTACTTGAACTGGTGTTGAATAAATCTATATTGCTGTTTTCATGTACTAATGAGTTAAACGAGCTAGAAGCTCTATAAACAAATGCGTTCTGCCTATAATTAGTCCTTACGATAGGTGCAAGCGTGCATGTGCGCAGTCCTATTTGCTCAAGAAGCTCTGGGCAATCAACAGTTCCGTTTGCTATATTAATTAGGTAAGTCAAATCAGCCACTTGTCTGCGTTTAAAGAGTGGAAGAAAGTGGAACTTACGGCATCTAGTCTCATAATCAGGTAAAAAAATACGAGCTCGATATTGTATTGATATTGTATTTACTACATTAATGTGCATAACTCAAAAATATTAAAATTTGCATATTTTAATGAATATGCGAATCCGGGGCGGGTCGCTAGTAATATTATAAACGCGAAAGTTTGTAAGTATGGATGGATAGATGGATATTTGTTACTCTTTCATGCAAAAACTACTGAACGGATATGGATGAAATTTGGCAAAGAGATAGATCATAGTCTGGAATAACACATAGGTAACATTTTATACATTTTTCCCGGAATTACCACATGAACGTGTGGTACATTATTTATCTAACTATATAAAGTTACATGTTTATGTAAGTTTATAACATTGGTAGCTTATTGGGTATGTATTTTTTTCTTTTCCATCTATCTAGAGAAGTAGATCTAATGTAACTACCACCGTCTATATTGTTCTTTTATATCCGGTCCATCCAAAGGTTGCCTGGAAGAGATCGCTTTTAGCGATAGGGTCGCCCTTATCTATCTTAACTGCTTAGCTTGGGCTGGATTATGCTGTGTGGACTGTCCGAAATTATTTATTATTATTTATTTATTTATACTTAGTCTTAGTTTGCAGTATTTTTATGTATCATTTTCAGCCTTTTTGTGGTACATTTAAGTATAATAAAGAGTTTTCATCCATTCTTTCATTCAGTTGAGCTAACTCTAGACTGTTTTCAACCTACCAAAATATTGTAAATAATAGTTTTAATAAGGTTCTATTCCTTGATTGTTATTTCCTTTCTTAAATTAATAAAGTAAACAATTGAGATACCTCTAGACTGTTTTCGACCGTCTGTAGTTAGCTCAATGATTTGAATTGTATATTTACAAGTAGGTATACATTTTTTGATTATAATTTTCGTTGCTAATGAATTTCTATAAGGTAAATAAGTAAAGTACTGAAAATTACAAGAACAAGCTAACAAGAGCTAAATTTAAAAAAATGTATAAAAATAAACGGAATAGAAAAAAATAAAACCAGTATATACAATCGAGCTAACTGCAGACCGTTCAAAACAGTCTAAAGGTTGCATGCAATCGAAGTTCATCATCAGGTACAATGTATATTCGTAGTTAGTAAAGTTAGTAATGTTAGTAAAGTTAGTACCTAAAGTTAGTAATGTTAGTAAAGTTAGTAAAGTTAGTACCTAAAGTTAGTAAAGTTAGTAAAGTTAGTAGTTAGTAAAGTTAGTAATGTTAGTAAAGTTAGTAAAGTTAGTACCTAAAGTTAGTAAAGTTAGTACCTAAAGTTAGTAAAGTTAGTAATGTTAGTAAAGTTAGTAAAGTTAGTTATGAAGGTAAAGTTAGTAATGTTAAAGTTAGTAGTAATGTTAGTAATGTTAAAATGAGTAATGTTAGTATAGTTAGTAAAGTTAGTAATGTTAGTAAAGTTAGTAAAGTTAGACTCGGACCTTGCCGTTTTACATGTTCATAGAATAACAATACTATAAAAATTAAAAAAAAAAAACTCGTCCTCGGACGAATCACCTGGCGTAGGGCTGAGTCTCAACAGATCGCAGCACGACGCTGCTCTACCGACCACAACACCCCGCCAGGAACGTAAGTCGTCTACAGACTATTCCGAGCCCCGACATCGAACTGAGTTATATCCGAACCAGAAGGAGCCGTGGTGCACGTGTTAAACCGTACGCACCGATCTCCGCGGTCCAAATGGGCTTCGACGTCACGCCTTACGAAGTAAAGCGCAACTAGTAAAGTCACATTGTTTAGAGCCTCCCGACTCTCGGGGCTCCACAGTGAGCATATCCTTGCCGGATTCGGCTAGGCTGGCTTCGGCCTTAGAGGCGTTCAGGCATAATCCCGCGGATGGTAGCTTCGCACCACCGGCCGCTCGGCCGAGTGCATGAACCAAATGTCCGAAACTGCGGTTCCTCTCGTACTGAGCAGTATTACTATCGCAACGACAAGCCATCAGTAGGGTAAAACTAACCTGTCTCACGACGGTCTAAACCCAGCTCACGTTCCCTTTTGATGGGTGAAAAATCCAACGCTTGGGACCAGAGCTGTAACAGCAACTATATTGCTGAATTTACTACTGCAGATGTGCTCTACGGAATCAAAAAGTTAAAAGTTAAAAGCTCGATAGGGCCGGACGCCGTGCCACCGGCTCTTATAAAGTCAGTCGGTAAGAGCATGGTATCCCCGCTGTATCACATTTTTAATTTGGCATTACGGACAGGTAGATATCCGGCACATTGGAAGGTGTCAAGGGTAACACCGATCCCAAAAAACTCGAATAAACTTACTGTCGAGGAGTATCGTCCGATCGCCATCTTGTCTTCTCCTTCTAAGGTACTTGAAATCGTCTTACATACAATCATATACGCACAAGTTAAGACCTTCTTATGCAATGCACAGCATGGTTTTAGAGATAAGCGGTCGGTCAATTCCAATCTCTTGACACTTGTAGAGTATAGATCTTGGTAGTCAGGTGGACGTGCTCTACTTCGATATCCAAACTAAGCGCCATAGGCTTCGCGCATAATCTTCTCAGACTTTTCGCCGACTATCTGCGCGATCGCCAGCAGTATGTTAAACTTGTAATTTATGAGTCTTCATTAAATCAATCAAAATAACAAATTGAAACTTAAAGTATCAAGTAGATATTCTTCAAACCTACGATACGAGTACCTACCTAGAGAGTAGAGTGAGAAGCGAGTCTCCCTTCCTTAGGTAAGTACTAGTAAAACACGCCCCCTACAAAAAACTAATAGCAGACGTCGGTGTGCTATTAATTTTATGTAGGCGTTGGGTTTTCATAATAACTAGGTACTTACAACTAAAATCTAATTCCACGCCTACAATGAAGAGCACACGTCCCAATCTCTATGCTATGACTGTTATAATTAGATAGGTACATAGATAGTGATCTAAGGTTACCTTCTTATTTAAATTCATGCACCTTACTGAATTCATAAGTGAATAACATCAAAAATAAATTACTTATTAGGTATCTCATTTAATCGGTAAAGTTAGGTACTATTAAATAGATAGTACTTACTAGAAAATAAAACCTAAAAGCAGGTATGAATCTATCCATGCTCATAAATTAAAATATTGGAAAAGTAATTTGTTACAAGTATTTGTCGTAGATACTATTTTGTTCTCTATAACAAAATGCGCACGGATCAATATCTTATGAAAGTATTTTAGCCTGGCTGGTTTTGCTTGCAAGTATTTTTTTGCTCACACAATTACGAGCTTTATTCTCATGCAAACTAGGATTAACTCTTTCATTCACGCTTTTACATTGAGAATATTATAAACATTTTTATGTTTGTTTTAGCATCAATTACAAATAAAATATCAAAAAAAGTAAGAAAAAAAGTTTAGGTATTAAGGCTTTCAAGGTAGGAGGTGGTTAGTCACACTAACCACCATGACTATTGGTACAAATTAAACTAAGATGTATGGTGTCTATTATTTATTAAAATTATAATGTTTATTGAACTTTTCCGCTGGCAAATTAAACTTTTAATTACTTTTTATGAAAATCAGAGAAACATGTATTGCACTATACATGTCTACATTTACAACATCTTCTAGAAGTAGTACTCTCATTCCAGGTGTATTTTCTCAGATTCTCAGATGTAGGTTTTTGTCGTTTGAGTTGTGCAGGTCCTGGAGAAGAGGCTGTGGAGCTGCGATTGCTGTTCACTGAATCGTGTCTTTGTCTGAGATATGCTGGCGTCAGTAAACCTTGTAAACACTTCGTCTGAATTCTTTCAACGTCAATTTTGATAGGTCTTGGCGTAGAGAACACCGTAGTTCTTTATAAATTACGAAAGCGTTGTTGCCAACACAACATCAAGGAAGTGAAAAAAATCCTGAGCCACCACTTGTGGGATTTTCTGTCCACAGCATAGCTTCCTTTTAGTTGATCAAATTTATCGACAAAGTTCATATTTGCGTTGTAGTCTTTTACTGCTTCTGGACAAGACACTGTGGTTAACTTTTTCAACATTTTTAGGATCATGACAGTTTGATAAAATAAATACTGAACTTTCCATTTCAGCTATTCCCACACTTTCAGAAAACTCTTCTTCCATTTTGGAGCTGTTTTAATTGGTCTGTTTGAACTCAAAGTGTTGGACTCGACAGGATCGGAATTCCGGCTTACTAAGCTAGACAAAGGCAGGTCATCATCACCATCAAAATTAGCATCATCAGTTACTTGAACTTCTCCTATCAAATCGCCTAATACCAGTGGATTTTTCTCATTTTCGGTATCCTCTTCGGCATCATCATCGCTACAAATACTATCGCCACCTGAAGGAATGTCTTCCAATAAGAACTCTTCCATTTCTCTATCTGTTAGCCGGTGACATCCTACTTATATTATAAACGCGAAAGTTTGTAAGTATGGATGTTTGTTACTCTTTCACGCAAATACTACTGAACGGATATGGATGAAATTTAGCACAAAGATAGATTATAGTCTGGAATAACACATAGGCTACATTTTATCACGGAATTCGCACGGGAACGGGAATTATGCGGGTGAAACCGCGGGGCGCTGCTAGTTCTGAAATAAATAAGAAAAATTCAATTTTTTTTATACGTCTACGTTGCATTATAGACTAAGACTAAAAACCTGCAACAGTCACGGTGGTTAGCGTTACTAACCACCACACTTTTGTTCTAAATACTTATCGAAAACATAAAATTAATAATTCTTTTACCGATACATGTATAAAAGAGATATATAAAAAGACATTGAATAAAAAAATATATGATAAAAGCTTACTTACCTGTTTCATATAGCTTTGTATCAACGAATCTCTAAAATGTACGATACGGCAACAATCAATTCAAAGCAACTGAATTGTCACTCACTGAAATTATTCACAATTGGCCGCGTCACGTCAAGTATGGTCTGAACTTTCATAATAATTCAATATATTGCCGCTACAAGGTCTGGATTTTAATTAAAAAATTAGAGAAGAGGTGGTTACTGACACTACCCACCAAGACTGAAAGAGTTAACTTTCTATGCAAGTATTTTACTTCCAAGGTGCGTGACGCGCTACGAGTCGCGCCCACGCCACCCGTACGTAATACTTTAAGTATCAAAAATACTTGAAAGTATTTTAGCCCTGGTTTTTGGACCTGGTTTAAGATCTATCGGGAGCTTGTTATACAGCTTTTGGCCCATTATTTTAGGAAGCTGTTTTGCCATATTTAGTCGATGGTGAATCGGCTCTAGCATCATTTTCTGCCGCGTGGCACGTTTGCTACTTTCGCCTCTGATTTTATATTCTTTCAAATTATTTTTTACGTATCTTATGACCTCCATTATGAATACCGCTACTGATGTTAATATCCGAAGGTTTTTGAAATGATCACGACATGACTCTCTGTATTTCTATGGCACGCTTTTGTAATTTAAGAATACATTCGTAATCTGTAGAGCTCCCCAATAAAATGATACCATAAGACATAATTGAGTAAATATATGCGTAATACATGTCTTTCAGAGCTTTATCTAAAGAAATGGGTCTAAGTTGCTTAAGCGCGTAAATTACTTTCGCCATTTTTCTACAGGTCGACTCAATATGATTCTTCCAAGATAGTAATGGATCAAGTTTATTTATTTATTAAGGAATAACTAACGACTACATTAAAAACGTTCGTTTAAATTAGTATATTTATGGTATTGATATTTTATTGGTATTTTGAGCATTATTATTTAGGTGGTTAAATGAGGTCAAAAACTCGTAATTTTTGATATCGATTTTTTAAAAATCTATATTTCACTAACCAACCAATTGAGTAATTTTTCTATAAGGATATCTATGACTTAAATAAAATGACCCCTTTAAAGTGCATTATTCATTTATTTCTAGGTACTTTCACTGACCTTATACACAATCTATCTTATCATAATCCTATCCTCCTTATCTACCTTATCTTCGAGACCTTCCGCCAGAGGTCTAATTTACTCTTCTTGGTGTCTCGCAAAGCACATGTACCTACCATACCATCACCACATCAGTATAATTAAAATAGGGGTGATTTATTCTCATTCGGGTAGTATTTTTTGAAGGGTCCTATCGTTGTTGGTACCTATAGAGTCAGTGTTTTTTCAATTGTTTATACTGTACAATAAATTTTATTAAATTTTTATTTAACCTGTAATAATTAAGTTGTTAAACTTATAAATTATGCATATATTTACTAACCTAAACTTCATATATTTTGGTAATAGTTTAGTAGTAGTTTTTTAATAACATAACTTTAATAGCGAAGAAGGAGTGAATGAGACATAATTTAGATTAAACATAAGATAAAAGTTATTTAGTCCGGTCAATTAAGACATTCGAAGCTACATAAATTCCCCTTCATTTTTCACGATTTTCATCAAAACGGTAAGTTTTATCATAAAAATATATCGACAAAAATTGAAAATCATAAAATTATCTACAAAAAATGGTTAGGTTCGGTTCGGTTCGGTTCGGTTCGTTAGGTTAGGTTAGGTTAGGTTAGGTTAGGTTAGGTTAGTTTAGGTTTGGTTAGGCTAGGTTCGGTTAGGTTAGGTTCGGTTAGGTTCGGTTCGGTTCGGTTCGGTTCGGTTCGGTTCGGTTAGGCTAGGTTAGGTTATGTTAGGTTAGGTTAGTCCACCAGTCGTGGAACCTAACCTAACCTGACTTTACCTAACTAACCTAACCTAACCTAACCTAACCTAACGAATCGAACCGAACCGAACCGAACCGAACCGAACCGAACCGAACCTAACCAAACCTAACTTAACCTAACCTAACCTAACCTAACCTAACCTAACCTAACCTAACCTAACCTAACCTAACCTAACCTAACCTAACCTAACCTAACCTAACCTAACCTAACCTAACCTAACCTAACCTAACCTAACCTAACCTAACCTAACCTAACCTAACCTAACCTAACCTAACCTAACCTAACCTAACCTAACCTAACCTAACCTAACCTAACCTAACCTAACCTAACCTAACCTAACCTAACCTAACCTAACGAACCGAACCGAACCGAACCGAACCGAACCGAACCGAACCGAACCGAACCGAACCTAACCGAACCTAACCTAACCGAACCTAGCCTAACCAAACCTAAACTAACCTAACCTAACCTAACCTAACCTAACCTAACCTAACGAACCGAACCGAACCGAACCTAACCATTTTTTGTAGATAATTTTATGATTTTCAATTTTTGTCCATATATTTTTATGATAAAACTTACCGTTTTGATGAAAATCGTGAAAAATGAAGGGGAATTTATGTAGCTTCGAATGTCTAAATTGACCGGACTAAATAAATTTCATCTAATGTTTAATCTAAATTATGTTTCATTTCCCCTTCTTTGCTATTAAAGTTATGTAATTAAAAAACTACTACTAAACTATTACCAAAATATATGAAATATATGTTAGTAAATATATGCATAATTTGTAAGTTTAACATTTTAATTATTACAGGTTTAATAAAAATTTAATAAAATTTATAGTACAGTATAAATAATTGAAAAAACACTGACTCTATAGGTACCAGCAACGATAGGTCCCTTCAAAAAATAATGCCCGAATGAGAATAAATCACCCCTATTTTAATGATAACGATGTGGTGTATGGACCTTATTTTCTGGGTATAATCTAAAACTTGATGGTATGGTACGTACATGTGCTTTGCAAGACACCAAGAAGTGTCAATTAGGCCTCCGGCGGAAGGTCTCGAAGATAAGATAGATAAGGAAGATAGGATTATGATAAGATAGATTTGTGTATAAGGTCAGTGAAAGTACCTCGAAATAAATGAATTGTGCACTTAAAAGGGGACATTTCATTTAAGTCATAGATATCCTTATAAAAAACTAGCGCCCCGCCCCGGCTTCGCACGGTTTTATTATACATTACTATAAACCTCACGGAGCCCGAGACCTTTCCAACGAATGCAAAACCGTGGAAATTGGTTCGTGCGTTCTGGAGTTATAGCGTCAGGAAGGAAAACCCGACTTATTTTTATGTAGAGGTACTCATTTGGTTAGTTACTGAAATATCGATTTTTCAAAAATCGATATCAAAAATTTCGAATTTTTGACCTCATTTAACCACTTAAATAATAATAGCACAGCATAGCAGCCATAGCTAAAAATTATCGAGACGTTATGTTCTACCGAAATATTTCTTTTTTTTTTTCATTGGCCGGCGCTTTCTACTTTTGGTCCAAGTCTTACCTTACTATCTTACCTTACTATTATAATAATTGGGAAAGTCTGTGTGAATGTTTGTTATAGGTAATCTCCGTAACTACATAAGTTGTTTAGATGAAAGAACAATGGCAAGAATCCCTTATGGCCTGTCCCAAAAATTTGAAGAACGATACTGAATATATCGTTCGAATCGTCTTAAAATCCTAAGGAACTTTGCATTTTCAGTTTTTCCATAATATTTACAGAAGAAAAAAAAATATTTTTTGAACATCGGCAGAATAATTTAATTTCCATAGGTTCTCTTCATTGCAAATGGCGGCACAATACAAAAGAGGTTTCAATTCTAGAGGTTAGTTCAGGTTAGGGGTCAGGATTGAAACCAACCTCCTTTGTTCGGTTGGTACAGAAGGTAGACAGAATAGAGAGAGATACATATTGTACGGAATATACTTTTAGGAAGCTGTTAGGAGCCATATGTTTATTTTAGCGATAAATTAAATTCAACCACTTTTTTAAGGCTCAGAAGGGGTTTGCAGCAAGTTTTTAATTTTCATATTATGAACTCTTCGATTGCAAAAATCAATGCTCTGCTGGAAATAATTATGCCTACCCTAGGTATATATAATGAGACCTATAAGTGCTATAACGCCCTGTCTTCATTTTGCCACATTTTAGTATGGTAGTCTGCAGTCCTTCGCAGATCGCCATCCCACCATGCTGAAGGGCGTCATACATTACGCTTAGTGAATCGCGATCTCCACTCAAGAACTCGTTTACTCTATGTATTTAATTCCAGAAAAGAAAACACAAATGGCTAACAATTATTTACTGCTGAATTAAAATGAATCTGAATATGAATGACCTTTAATTAATAAGTAGGTATGAATCTGAATATGAATGTTGATAAAGATTTTTGAGTTGTACTAATGTTTGTGCATTTCCTTTTTGTCTAAGTATATTTGATTTTACACTGCATTTATTAGTAGGTACCAGGTACCTATCTGTTAATATTTACTAAATATAATGTGAAATGACTTGTAAAAAAATTTACCAATAAAATGACTATCTGACTATCTAATAAACCTTACCTTAGTACCTTACCGAGTCGCGGTCTCCACTCAAGAACACGTTTATCGTTTGCTAATTCTTTGAGCTATGTCGATAACTTGGTTCTCTGTCGGATGTATTCATAATGAATCCTATCCTTCAGAGAGACTCCTCACATAGCTCTTTCCATAGCTCGCTGAGCGACTTTGAACTGGTGGACCAGCCCTACCGTGAGTCGTGGACACTCTTAGGTAGGACGCACTGGTTGAAAACTTTCGTTTTCAAATATTGCGGTATGGATGTCGAGAAGACCCGACGTAGTTTCTCAAATGCTGCCCAGCCTAGCTGGATCCTCCTCTTGGCCTCCTTCTCAAAATAGTTTTTACCTAACTGCACAATTTGCCCAAGGTAAGTGTATCTACTCGGAAATAATTTCAAGAAGGTGGCCATCTATGACGATCGGTCCCGGAACAACTTACCTTAGTACCCTATATTTAATACTCATAATATACCTACAATTACGTTCATAGTATTTAATTCACGATAATTTAGTAGCAGGTTCATTTATTAATAACTAGCGACCCGCCCCGACTTCGCACGGTTTTATATCATACGTATAAACCTTCCTCTTGAATCACTCTATCTATTAAAAAAACCGCATCAAAATCCGTTGCGTAGTTTTAAAGATTTAAGCGTTCAAAGGGACATAATGACATAGGGACAGAGAAAGCAACTTTATATTATACTATGTAGTGATAAAAAAACTAGACTTTGATGTGTGAAATGTAAAAAAAACTGATTTCTGACCGAGATACAAATATTCAAGCGTCCATTGCCCACCCAGTGCTTTATCTTGTTGTAGTATATACACAAATTTAATAAATATTTCAGTAGCCTCTGTACAACAAATACCTAGAACTTTTCTCAAAATTACACTCCGGGAATTACTCTAACCTCCGTAATATTACTTTTAAAGTCTGATGTAAGATGTGTTGTTATGCAGGTAACTTCTTTTCTATTTACCGACCCCATTGAAATAACCAATTATAATAGGCAACTACTGATTTAAGTCAATTCAACTATTTCCAGGGCATTTCATGTACATTATCGGCAAATAACTTTTTACGGCAATAACCAGGTTTACATATTTATAATATGTAAATTACATTATGGTGCCTTTATCTCATATTTAGCAGGACTTCAACTGAGCTTCTCGTACCTACCTTGGAGGATGTTGGATAGAGAAGGTACCTAGAGTAGGTATACCCCCTGGGTATTAAAATATTAGTTAGATTTAATTGTGTTATTATTTTATGCTTAATACTCTACCTACCTACTAATTGATATTATACCTACGAACATAAGTATGCCATCATTTACAAACTATAACAGTAGACAGATTCATCATTGGAGGAAATTGGATAGACTTGATAGCTACAGTACATCCCTGGATTGGAACCAAACATTTGAATTAGTAGGTGCCTAGGTATTAACATATTTGTCTCCAATTTGATTGAGTTATTATTTTATAACTAACTAGCGACCCGCCCCGGCTTCGACGGTTTTATTATAAGTATAAACCTTCCTCTTGAATCACTCTATCTAGAGGTATGTATTAAAAAAACCGCATCAAAATCCATTGTGTAGTTTTAAAGATTAAAGCAGTCAAAGGGAAATAGGGACAGAAAAAGCGACTTTGTTTTTTACTATGTAAAAATTATTATTATACCTAGGTACATGAGTTTGGCTTCATTTACAAACAACAACAGTAGTTAGATAGGTAAAACATTTATTTAGCACACACATACAATAATTAACATTGAAATATGTAAAATTGAAAACAAAAGTACAATAGGTAGTAGCACTGATAGTTCACTTTCAGATGAGTAAGTTTTGTCGATTTGCTTATAAATTATTATGTTTTAGCCATAAAAGTATCAATTAAATATATCCAAGTCAGGTCAAAATCTAAGTACAAAACTCTTGGGAAAATTTTAGGAGCTATCGGTTGATACCCTTGCGATACGTGTACACTCACGATAGCTGAAAATTCTTGCCATCATTCTTTGCATACGTCATGAGAACCTCCTCCTTTTTCGAAGTCGTTTAAAATACACAATTCATTTTGCCTCACTAACAGCCGATTTCTAGAACGTTGTTCAAATCGTAAATCAGTTGATAAAGCGATTAATTTAACACACTGGTCAAATCAAATCGGGGTGTACGAACGCTGATTAGATGATAATTAGGTAACTAATCATTGATCATCTTACGACTGTCATTCTTTCAGTTCAGTATATCTTTAAGTTTTCTTTTATAACATAAAAAATTCTATTATTCTTTTAAAAAATGATGACAATTTCATGTAAACTCTGCTTTACAATAAATGTGAATCACATGAGTATACAAAATACAGGTATGTCACAAAACAGTTAAGTCACGATTTTGATCATGTTAGTCACATTTACATTTTATTTGAAAACTAGCGACCCGCCCCGGCTTCGCACGGTTTTATTATACATAAAAACCTACCTCTTGAATCACTCTATCTATAAAAAAAAACCGCATCAAAATCCGTTGCGTAGTTTTAAAGATTTAAGCTTTCAAAGGGACATAATGACATAGGGACAGAGAAAGCGACTCTAGTTTATACTATGTAGTGTATGGCTTTTGGATTACCAACCTGTTGATTTTTTATGTATTATACCCCGGTTTAGAACTTGGAAAAATACAGCGAATTGTTGTAATAATTTCAACTAATTAGAGCAAAATCGCCGATTAGTTAATTATTGATTTGACAAGAGCTTGAACAAAGAATCAGGCCTAATTAGCGTATTCTGTAAGAAAACTTTATTTCTGAAACATAATTAGATCACATAGCTCACTAGTATATACAATTATAACAAACTCTTAAAAATCTAAGCCGTCACCAGAAGGCAAAGTACCCAGAATGCTGGCAGCATTGCCACGTTGAATGGCAATGCTAATTCGTTGACCAAAATAGAAGCCAGCATTCTTATCTCCTGTGGACTCTATTAGAAGTTTCGTCAGATCTTTAAAAATTGTGTGTGCCCCAGGACCCCAAGGACCAAGGGTTTCCACCCCAAATGGCTCAAATAGGTATCCTCGGTCAAGATTAGCATATTTTCGCCGTTTGAGGGACTCCGCTGATGAAGCTGCGGAGCCAGCCCTTGCTGATGTCCCTGCCAGATGTGAAGGCGCTAGAGTATCTACACACGTGGCATCCCAAACTAAAGGCCGACCCATCTTCCAGGGAATCAGAGTCATACCGTCAGGTCTTTTACCATCATCTCGCATAAGGCCACGTGGTTCAAGTGTAGCTGCTACACTGACGCTGGTAAAGGCCCGACGGATGATATCGTTAATTGAATTATGGCGGGACACACGTCCTGCACTAGAGACACATGCCAATGCATGGTGACCAAGCTTGTCCACGGTTTCACCACACTGGCAACGGTGTGCAACTAGGCAAGGGGAACCTAAACGCAAGGAGGTGGCCACCCGAAATGAGTTGTTGTCTAAAAGGGTACCTAGATTTTTAGAAGGCAGAACATGTAACCAAAGTCCTGATTCCCACTCAGAAACGGCGAGTAGACGGGCACGTTCTATTGAGCTGGTAGACGTATTAATAAGATTTTTCCGTACCAGCTCACAAAGTGGCTCATCCCATAGCCTCTGAGAAGACAGGACTTTTGGAAGATTGGTGTCAGGACAGGCTATTTTCCATAAGCCTAGTGCTTCGTTGTAACCTGTAATTTCAAAATTTTGAGAACATTTTGCCAAAATTTTATGAATAAGATCTTTAGTACCATGAACTGATGATAAAAAACCTGGGAGTGAAACACTAGAAATTTCTCGAACACCTAAACCACCCAATCTAATAGGAAGAGTGGCCTGGTGCCATGCTCGGTCATCCAAAGGAATATTAGCGTATTATGTTATTTGACAAGAGTTTTGTTTTTCAAAATATAAGTACGTAATCAATGTTCGAGAAACCCAAATGACACTTGAATAGAGATTTGAACATTGATTAGTTAACTATTAAGATGATCTGCGTTCCAGAAACCAGCTGTTACTGTGACATAATTTAGGTATTATTGTATTAAAACAAAAAACATACTTCAAATTTATTTTTTTTATTTTTACAATTTTAGGAAAACTTACAGCTAGACAATGAGTAGATACAAAGAATTTTTAAATTAAGGCCAATTAAAAGTTTTCACTAATAATAAATTAAAGCAGCAACTTGAGATCTGTTGACTTGAGATGAATTTACAGAAAGTAGACATATAGGTATTAATTTTAACTTAAAAAAAATTACAGAAAACTAGATATATTAAAAGTAACTTATTAATATAAACCTATTAGTAAAACTGCTTAAACAAAGAAGTTAAGTTGACGACTTACTAGCAAATCTAGCAATAACAATAACTAAAAAAGAAAAATAGATTGTTTTTTATACTAAGTACAAGCACAAACAAGAGAATTTCTCAAACTAAAACGAAAAATGTATCATTAAGCAAGCGTTTAAGCTTACTTGAACTGGTGTTGAATAAATCTATATTGCTGTTTTCATGTACTAATGAGTTAAACGAGCTAGAAGCTCTATAAACAAATGCGTTCTGCCTATAATTAGTCCTTACGATAGGTGCAAGCGTGCATGTGCGCAGTCCTATTTGCTCAAGAAGCTCTGGGCAATCAACAGTTCCGTTTGCTATATTAATTAGGTAAGTCAAATCAGCCACTTGTCTGCGTTTAAAGAGTGGAAGAAAGTGGAACTTACGGCATCTAGTCTCATAATCAGGTAAAAAAATACGAGCTCGATATTGTATTGATATTGTATTTACTACATTAATGTGCATAACTCAAAAATATTAAAATTTGCATATTTTAATGAATATGCGAATCCGGGGCGGGTCGCTAGTAATATTATAAACGCGAAAGTTTGTAAGTATGGATGGATAGATGGATATTTGTTACTCTTTCATGCAAAAACTACTGAACGGATATGGATGAAATTTGGCAAAGAGATAGATCATAGTCTGGAATAACACATAGGTAACATTTTATACATTTTTCCCGGAATTACCACATGAACGTGTGGTACATTATTTATCTAACTATATAAAGTTACATGTTTATGTAAGTTTATAACATTGGTAGCTTATTGGGTATGTATTTTTTTCTTTTCCATCTATCTAGAGAAGTAGATCTAATGTAACTACCACCGTCTATATTGTTCTTTTATATCCGGTCCATCCAAAGGTTGCCTGGAAGAGATCGCTTTTAGCGATAGGGTCGCCCTTATCTATCTTAACTGCTTAGCTTGGGCTGGATTATGCTGTGTGGACTGTCCGAAATTATTTATTATTATTTATTTATTTATACTTAGTCTTAGTTTGCAGTATTTTTATGTATCATTTTCAGCCTTTTTGTGGTACATTTAAGTATAATAAAGAGTTTTCATCCATTCTTTCATTCAGTTGAGCTAACTCTAGACTGTTTTCAACCTACCAAAATATTGTAAATAATAGTTTTAATAAAATTCTATTCCTTGATTGTTATTTCCTTTCTTAAATTAATAAAGTAAACAATTGAGATACCTCTAGACTGTTTTCGACCGTCTGTAGTTAGCTCAATGATTTGAATTGTATATTTACAAGTAGGTATACATTTTTTGATTATAATTTTCGTTGCTAATGAATTTCTATAAGGTAAATAAGTAAAGTACTGAAAATTACAAGAACAAGCTAACAAGAGCTAAATTTAAAAAAATGTATAAAAATAAACGGAATAGAAAAAAATAAAACCAGTATATACAATCGAGCTAACTGCAGACCGTTCAAAACAGTCTAAAGGTTGCATGCAATCGAAGTTCATCATCAGGTACAATGTATATTCGTAGTTAGTAAAGTTAGTAATGTTAGTAAAGTTAGTACCTAAAGTTAGTAATGTTAGTAAAGTTAGTAAAGTTAGTACCTAAAGTTAGTAAAGTTAGTAAAGTTAGTAAAGTTAGTAGTTAGTAAAGTTAGTAATGTTAGTAAAGTTAGTACCTAAAGTTAGTAAAGTTAGTAATGTTAGTAAAGTTAGTAAAGTTAGTTATGAAGGTAAAGTTAGTAATGTTAAAGTTAGTAGTAATGTTAGTAATGTTAAAATGAGTAATGTTAGTATAGTTAGTAAAGTTAGTAATGTTAGTAAAGTTAGTAAAGTTAGACTCGGACCTTGCCGTTTTACATGTTCATAGAATAACAATACTATAAAAATTAAAAAAAAAAAACTCGTCCTCGGACGAATCACCTGGCGTAGGGCTGAGTCTCAACAGATCGCAGCACGACGCTGCTCTACCGACCACAACACCCCGCCAGGAACGTAAGTCGTCTACAGACTATTCCGAGCCCCGACATCGAACTGAGTTATATCCGAACCAGAAGGAGCCGTGGTGCACGTGTTAAACCGTACGCACCGATCTCCGCGGTCCAAATGGGCTTCGACGTCACGCCTTACGAAGTAAAGCGCAACTAGTAAAGTCACATTGTTTAGAGCCTCCCGACTCTCGGGGCTCCACAGTGAGCATATCCTTGCCGGATTCGGCTAGGCTGGCTTCGGCCTTAGAGGCGTTCAGGCATAATCCCGCGGATGGTAGCTTCGCACCACCGGCCGCTCGGCCGAGTGCATGAACCAAATGTCCGAAACTGCGGTTCCTCTCGTACTGAGCAGTATTACTATCGCAACGACAAGCCATCAGTAGGGTAAAACTAACCTGTCTCACGACGGTCTAAACCCAGCTCACGTTCCCTTTTGATGGGTGAAAAATCCAACGCTTGGGACCAGAGCTGTAACAGCAACTATATTGCTGAATTTACTACTGCAGATGTGCTCTACGGAATCAAAAAGTTAAAAGTTAAAAGCTCGATAGGGCCGGACGCCGTGCCACCGGCTCTTATAAAGTCAGTCGGTAAGAGCATGGTATCCCCGCTGTATCACATTTTTAATTTGGCATTACGGACAGGTAGATATCCGGCACATTGGAAGGTGTCAAGGGTAACACCGATCCCAAAAAACTCGAATAAACTTACTGTCGAGGAGTATCGTCCGATCGCCATCTTGTCTTCTCCTTCTAAGGTACTTGAAATCGTCTTACATACAATCATATACGCACAAGTTAAGACCTTCTTATGCAATGCACAGCATGGTTTTAGAGATAAGCGGTCGGTCAATTCCAATCTCTTGACACTTGTAGAGTATAGATCTTGGTAGTCAGGTGGACGTGCTCTACTTCGATATCCAAACTAAGCGCCATAGGCTTCGCGCATAATCTTCTCAGACTTTTCGCCGACTATCTGCGCGATCGCCAGCAGTATGTTAAACTTGTAATTTATGAGTCTTCATTAAATCAATCAAAATAACAAATTGAAACTTAAAGTATCAAGTAGATATTCTTCAAACCTACGATACGAGTACCTACCTAGAGAGTAGAGTGAGAAGCGAGTCTCCCTTCCTTAGGTAAGTACTAGTAAAACACGCCCCCTACAAAAAACTAATAGCAGACGTCGGTGTGCTATTAATTTTATGTAGGCGTTGGGTTTTCATAATAACTAGGTACTTACAACTAAAATCTAATTCCACGCCTACAATGAAGAGCACACGTCCCAATCTCTATGCTATGACTGTTATAATTAGATAGGTACATAGATAGTGATCTAAGGTTACCTTCTTATTTAAATTCATGCACCTTACTGAATTCATAAGTGAATAACATCAAAAATAAATTACTTATTAGGTATCTCATTTAATCGGTAAAGTTAGGTACTATTAAATAGATAGTACTTACTAGAAAATAAAACCTAAAAGCAGGTATGAATCTATCCATGCTCATAAATTAAAATATTGGAAAAGTAATTTGTTACAAGTATTTGTCGTAGATACTATTTTGTTCTCTATAACAAAATGCGCACGGATCAATATCTTATGAAAGTATTTTAGCCTGGTTTTGCTTGCAAGTATTTTTTTGCTCACACAATTACGAGCTTTATTCTCATGCAAACTAGGATTAACTCTTTCATTCACGCTTTTACATTGAGAATATTATAAACATTTTTATGTTTGTTTTAGCATCAATTACAAATAAAATATCAAAAAAAGTAAGAAAAAAAGTTTAGGTATTAAGGCTTTCAAGGTAGGAGGTGGTTAGTCACACTAACCACCATGACTATTGGTACAAATTAAACTAAGATGTATGGTGTCTATTATTTATTAAAATTATAATGTTTATTGAACTTTTCCGCTGGCAAATTAAACTTTTAATTACTTTTTATGAAAATCAGAGAAACATGTATTGCACTATACATGTCTACATTTACAACATCTTCTAGAAGTAGTACTCTCATTCCAGGTGTATTTTCTCAGATTCTCAGATGTAGGTTTTTGTCGTTTGAGTTGTGCAGGTCCTGGAGAAGAGGCTGTGGAGCTGCGATTGCTGTTCACTGAATCGTGTCTTTGTCTGAGATATGCTGGCGTCAGTAAACCTTGTAAACACTTCGTCTGAATTCTTTCAACGTCAATTTTGATAGGTCTTGGCGTAGAGAACACCGTAGTTCTTTATAAATTACGAAAGCGTTGTTGCCAACACAACATCAAGGAAGTGAAAAAAATCCTGAGCCACCACTTGTGGGATTTTCTGTCCACAGCATAGCTTCCTTTTAGTTGATCAAATTTATCGACAAAGTTCATATTTGCGTTGTAGTCTTTTACTGCTTCTGGACAAGACACTGTGGTTAACTTTTTCAACATTTTTAGGATCATGACAGTTTGATAAAATAAATACTGAACTTTCCATTTCAGCTATTCCCACACTTTCAGAAAACTCTTCTTCCATTTTGGAGCTGTTTTAATTGGTCTGTTTGAACTCAAAGTGTTGGACTCGACAGGATCGGAATTCCGGCTTACTAAGCTAGACAAAGGCAGGTCATCATCACCATCAAAATTAGCATCATCAGTTACTTGAACTTCTCCTATCAAATCGCCTAATACCAGTGGATTTTTCTCATTTTCGGTATCCTCTTCGGCATCATCATCGCTACAAATACTATCGCCACCTGAAGGAATGTCTTCCAATAAGAACTCTTCCATTTCTCTATCTGTTAGCCGGTGACATCCTACTTATATTACAAACGCGAAAGTTTGTAAGTATGGATGTTTGTTACTCTTTCACGCAAATACTACTGAACGGATATGGATGAAATTTAGCACAAAGATAGATTATAGTCTGGAATAACACATAGGCTACATTTTATCACGGAATTCGCACGGGAACGGGAATTATGCGGGTGAAACCGCGGGGCGCTGCTAGTTCTGAAATAAATAAGAAAAATTCAATTTTTTTTATACGTCTACGTTGCATTATAGACTAAGACTAAAAACCTGCAACAGTCACGGTGGTTAGCGTTACTAACCACCACACTTTTGTTCTAAATACTTATCGAAAACATAAAATTAATAATTCTTTTACCGATACATGTATAAAAGAGATATATAAAAAGACATTGAATAAAAAAATATATGATAAAAGCTTACTTACCTGTTTCATATAGCTTTGTATCAACGAATCTCTAAAATGTACGATACGGCAACAATCAATTCAAAGCAACTGAATTGTCACTCACTGAAATTATTCACAATTGGCCGCGTCACGTCAAGTATGGTCTGAACTTTCATAATAATTCAATATATTACCGCTACAAGGTCTGGATTTTAATTAAAAAATTAGAGAAGAGGTGGTTACTGACACTACCCACCAAGACTGAAAGAGTTAACTTTCTATGCAAGTATTTTACTTCCAAGGTGCGTGACGCGCTACGAGTCGCGCCCACGCCACCCGTACGTAATACTTTAAGTATCAAAAATACTTGAAAGTATTTTAGCCCTGGTTTTTGGACCTGGTTTAAGATCTATCGGGAGCTTGTTATACAGCTTTTGGCCCATTATTTTAGGAAGCTGTTTTGCCATATTTAGTCGATGGTGAATCGGCTCTAGCATCATTTTCTGCCGCGTGGCACGTTTGCTACTTTCGCCTCTGATTTTATATTCTTTCAAATTATTTTTTACGTATCTTATGACCTCCATTATGAATACCGCTACTGATGTTAATATCCGAAGGTTTTTGAAATGATCACGACATGACTCTCTGTATTTCTATGGCACGCTTTTGTAATTTAAGAATACATTCGTAATCTGTAGAGCTCCCCAATAAAATGATACCATAAGACATAATTGAGTAAATATATGCGTAATACATGTCTTTCAGAGCTTTATCTAAAGAAATGGGTCTAAGTTGCTTAAGCGCGTAAATTACTTTCGCCATTTTTCTACAGGTCGACTCAATATGATTCTTCCAAGATAGTAATGGATCAAGTTTATTTATTTATTAAGGAATAACTAACGACTACATTAAAAACGTTCGTTTAAATTAGTATATTTATGGTATTGATATTTTATTGGTATTTTGAGCATTATTATTTAGGTGGTTAAATGAGGTCAAAAACTCGTAATTTTTGATATCGATTTTTTAAAAATCTATATTTCACTAACCAACCAATTGAGTAATTTTTCTATAAGGATATCTATGACTTAAATAAAATGACCCCTTTAAAGTGCATTATTCATTTATTTCTAGGTACTTTCACTGACCTTATACACAATCTATCTTATCATAATCCTATCCTCCTTATCTACCTTATCTTCGAGACCTTCCGCCAGAGGTCTAATTTACTCTTCTTGGTGTCTTGCAAAGCACATGTACCTACCATACCATCAAGTTTTAGATTATACCCAGAAAATAAGGTCCATACACCACATCAGTATAATTAAAATAGGGGTGATTTATTCTCATTCGGGTAGTATTTTTTGAAGGGTCCTATCGTTGTTGGTACCTATAGAGTCAGTGTTTTTTCAATTGTTTATACTGTACAATAAATTTTATTAAATTTTTATTTAACCTGTAATAATTAAGTTGTTAAACTTATAAATTATGCATATATTTACTAACCTAAACTTCATATATTTTGGTAATAGTTTAGTAGTAGTTTTTTAATAACATAACTTTAATAGCGAAGAAGGAGTGAATGAGACATAATTTAGATTAAACATAAGATAAAAGTTATTTAGTCCGGTCAATTAAGACATTCGAAGCTACATAAATTCCCCTTCATTTTTCACGATTTTCATCAAAACGGTAAGTTTTATCATAAAAATATATCGACAAAAATTGAAAATCATAAAATTATCTACAAAAAATGGTTAGGTTCGGTTCGGTTCGGTTCGGTTCGTTAGGTTAGGTTAGGTTAGGTTAGGTTAGGTTAGGTTAGTTTAGGTTTGGTTAGGCTAGGTTCGGTTAGGTTAGGTTCGGTTAGGTTCGGTTAGGTTCGGTTCGGTTCGGTTCGGTTCGGTTCGGTTCGGTTCGGTTCGTTAGGTTTTTTTTTTTTTTTTTTTTTATTCCTGTCCGGGAGCGATGTCCCGGCCCGCGAGCTAGCCTACACCTACCTCTGACGTGGTCAGAGTCATTTTCGTTCTTTTCTCTTTTCATTCACTCTGCATTCCAATTCTCTCATCATTCCATCTTTCACTTTCCACTGTTCGTTAACCTAACCTAACCTAACCTAACGAACCACGGTTCGTTAGGTTAGGTTAGGTTAGGTTAGGTTAGGTTAGGTTAGGTTAGGTTAGGTTAGGTTAGGTTAGGTTAGGTTAGGTTAGGTTAGGTTAGGTTAGGTTAGGTTAGGTTAGGTTAGGTTAGGTTAGGTTAGGTTAGGTTAGGTTAGGTTAGGTTAGGTTAGGTTAGGTTAGGTTAGGTTAGGTTAGGCTAGGTTAGGTTATGTTAGGTTAGGTTAGTCCACCAGTCGTGGAACCTAACCTAACCTGACTTTACCTAACTAACCTAACCTAACCTAACCTAACCTAACGAATCGAACCGAACCGAACCGAACCGAACCGAACCGAACCGAACCTAACCAAACCTAACCTAACCTAACCTAACCTAACCTAACCTAACCTAACCTAACCTAACCTAACCTAACCTAACCTAACCTAACCTAACCTAACCTAACCTAACCTAACCTAACCTAACCTAACCTAACCTAACCTAACCTAACCTAACCTAACCTAACCTAACCTAACCTAACCTAACGAACCGAACCGAACCGAACCGAACCGAACCGAACCGAACCGAACCTAACCGAACCTAACCGAACCTAACCTAACCGAACCTAGCCTAACCAAACCTAAACTAACCTAACCTAACCTAACCTAACCTAACCTAACCTAACGAACCGAACCGAACCGAACCGAACCTAACCATTTTTTGTAGATAATTTTATGATTTTCAATTTTTGTCGATATATTTTTATGATAAAACTTACCGTTTTGATGAAAATCGTGAAAAATGAAGGGGAATTTATGTAGCTTCGAATGTCTTAATTGACCGGACTAAATAACTTTTATCTTATGTTTAATCTAAATTATGTCTCATTCACTCCTTCTTCGCTATTAAAGTTATGTTATTAAAAAACTACTACTAAACTATTACCAAAATATATGAAGTTTAGGTTAGTAAATATATGCATAATTTGTAAGTTTAACATTTTAATTATTACAGGTTTAATAAAAATTTAATAAAATTTATAGTACAGTATAAATAATTGAAAAAACACTGACTCTATAGGTACCAGCAACGATAGGTCCCTTCAAAAAATAATGCCCGAATGAGAATAAATCACCCCTATTTTAATTATACTGATGTGGTGTATGGACCTTATTTTCTGGGTATAATCTAAAACTTGATGGTATGGTACGTACATGTGCTTTGCAAGACACCAAGAAGTGTCAATTAGGCCTCCGGCGGAAGGTCTCGAAGATAAGATAGATAAGGAAGATAGGATTATGATAAGATAGATTTGTGTATAAGGTCAGTGAAAGTACCTCGAAATAAATGAATTGTGCACTTAAAAGGGGACATTTCATTTAAGTCATAGATATCCTTATAAAAAACTAGCGCCCCGCCCCGGCTTCGCACGGTTTTATTATACATTACTATAAACCTCACGGAGCCCGAGACCTTTCCAACGAATGCAAAACCGTGGAAATTGGTTCGTGCGTTCTGGAGTTATAGCGTCAGGAAGGAAAACCCGACTTATTTTTATGTAGAGGTAGTAGATTACTCATTTGGTTAGTTACTGAAATATCGATTTTTCAAAAATCGATATCAAAAATTTCGAATTTTTGACCTCATTTAACCACTTAAATAATAATAGCACAGCATAGCAGCCATAGCTAAAAATTATCGAGACGTTATGTTCTACCGAAATATTTCTTTTTTTTTTTCATTGGCCGGCGCTTTCTACTTTTGGTCCAAGTCTTACCTTACTATCTTACCTTACTATTATAATAATTGGGAAAGTCTGTGTGAATGTTTGTTATAGGTAATCTCCGTAACTACATAAGTTGTTTAGATGAAAGAACAATGGCAAGAATCCCTTATGGCCTGTCCCAAAAATTTGAAGAACGATACTGAATATATCGTTCGAATCGTCTTAAAATCCTAAGGAACTTTGCATTTTCAGTTTTTCCATAATATTTACAGAAGAAAAAAAAATATTTTTTGAACATCGGCAGAATAATTTAATTTCCATAGGTTCTCTTCATTGCAAATGGCGGCACAATACAAAAGAGGTTTCAATTCTAGAGGTTAGTTTCAGGTTAGGGGTCAGGATTGAAACCAACCTCCTTTGTTCGGTTGGTACAGAAGGTAGACAGAATAGAGAGAGATACATATTGTACGGAATATACTTTTAGGAAGCTGTTAGGAGCCATGTGTTTATTTTAGCGATAAATTAAATTCAACCACTTTTTTAAAGCTCAGAAGGGGTTTGCAGCAAGTTTTTAATTTTCATATTATGAACTCTTCGATTGCAAAAATCAATGCTCTGCTGGAAATAATTATGCCTACCCTAGGTATATATAATGAGACCTATAAGTGCTATAACGCCCTGTCTTCATTTTGCCACATTTTAGTATGGTAGTCTGCAGTCCTTCGCAGATCGCCATCCCACCATGCTGAAGGGCGTCATACATTACGCTTAGTGAATCGCGATCTCCACTCAAGAACTCGTTTACTCTATGTATTTAATTCCAGAAAAGAAAACACAAATGGCTAACAATTATTTACTGCTGAATTAAAATGAATCTGAATATGAATGACCTTTAATTAATAAGTAGGTATATGTAGTATGAATCTGAATATGAATGTTGATAAAGATTTTTGAGTTGTACTAATGTTTGTGCATTTCCTTTTTGTCTAAGTATATTTGATTTTACACTGCATTTATTAGTAGGTACCTATCTGTTAATATTTACTAAATATAATGTGAAATGACTTGTAAAAAAATTTACCAATAAAATGACTATCTGACTATCTAATAAACCTTACCTTAGTATTTTACCGAGTCGCGGTCTCCACTCAAGAACACGTTTATCCCAACGGTTGTCGTTTCTTCGCGAGATATGGCCAGCCCACTGCCACTTCAGCTTGCTAATTCTTTGAGCTATGTCGATAACTTGGTTCTCTGTCGGATGTATTCATAATGAATCCTATCCTTCAGAGAGACTCCTCACATAGCTCTTTCCATAGCTCGCTGAGCGACTTTGAACTGGTGGACCAGCCCTACCGTGAGTCGTGGACACTCTTAGGTAGGACGCACTGGTTGAAAACTTTCGTTTTCAAATATTGCGGTATGGATGTCGAGAAGACCCGACGTAGTTTCTCAAATGCTGCCCAGCCTAGCTGGATCCTCCTCTTGGCCTCCTTCTCAAAATAGTTTTTACCTAACTGCACAATTTGCCCAAGGTAAGTGTATCTACTCGGAAATAATTTCAAGAAGGTGGCCATCTATGACGATCGGTCCCGGAACAACTTACCTTAGTACCCTACATTTAATACTCATAATATACCTACAATTACGTTCATAGTATTTAATTCACGATAATTTAGTAGCAGGTTCATTTATTAATAACTAGCGACCCGCCCCGACTTCGCACGGTTTTATATTATACGTATAAACCTTCCTCTTGAATCACTCTATCTATTAAAAAAACCGCATCAAAATCCGTTGCGTAGTTTTAAAGATTTAAGCGTTCAAAGGGACATAATGACATAGGGACAGAGAAAGCAACTTTATATTATACTATGTAGTGATAAAAAAACTAGACTTTGATGTGTGAAATGTAAAAAAAACTGATTTCTGACCGAGATACAAATATTCAAGCGTCCATTGCCCACCCAGTGCTTTATCTTGTTGTAGTATATACACAAATTTAATAAATATTTCAGTAGCCTCTGTACAACAAATACCTAGAACTTTTCTCAAAATTACACTCCGGGAATTACTCTAACCTCCGTAATATTACTTTTAAAGTCTGATGTAAGATGTGTTGTTATGCAGGTAACTTCTTTTCTATTTACCGACCCCATTGAAATAACCAATTATAATAGGCAACTACTGATTTAAGTCAATTCAACTATTTCCAGGGCATTTCATGTACATTATCGGCAAATAACTTTTTACGGCAATAACCAGGTTTACATATTTATAATATGTAAATTACATTATGGTGCCTTTATCTCATATTTAGCAGGACTTCAACTGAGCTTCTCGTACCTACCTTGGAGGATGTTGGATAGAGAAGGTACCTAGAGTAGGTATACCCCCTGGGTATTAAAATATTAGTTAGATTTAATTGTGTTATTATTTTATGCTTAATACTCTACCTACCTACTAATTGATATTATACCTACGAACATAAGTATGCCATCATTTACAAACTATAACAGTAGACAGATTCATCATTGGAGGAAATTGGATAGACTTGATAGCTACAGTACATCCCTGGATTGGAACCAAACATTTGAATTAGTAGGTGCCTAGGTATTAACATATTTGTCTCCAATTTGATTGAGTTATTATTTTATAACTAACTAGCGACCCGCCCCGGCTTCGACGGTTTTATTATAAGTATAAACCTTCCTCTTGAATCACTCTATCTAGAGGTATGTATTAAAAAAACCGCATCAAAATCCATTGTGTAGTTTTAAAGATTAAAGCAGTCAAAGGGAAATAGGGACAGAAAAAGCGACTTTGTTTTTTACTATGTAAAAATTATTATTATACCTAGGTACATGAGTTTGGCTTCATTTACAAACAACAACAGTAGTTAGATAGGTAAAACATTTATTTAGCACACACATACAATAATTAACATTGAAATATGTAAAATTGAAAACAAAAGTACAATAGGTAGTAGCACTGATAGTTCACTTTCAGATGAGTAAGTTTTGTCGATTTGCTTATAAATTATTATGTTTTAGCCATAAAAGTATCAATTAAATATATCCAAGTCAGGTCAAAATCTAAGTACAAAACTCTTGGGAAAATTTTAGGAGCTATCGGTTGATACCCTTGCGATACGTGTACACTCACGATAGCTGAAAATTCTTGCCATCATTCTTTGCATACGTCATGAGAACCTCCTCCTTTTTCGAAGTCGTTTAAAATACACAATTCATTTTGCCTCACTAACAGCCGATTTCTAGAACGTTGTTCAAATCGTAAATCAGTTGATAAAGCGATTAATTTAACACACTGGTCAAATCAAATCGGGGTGTACGAACGCTGATTAGATGATAATTAGGTAACTAATCATTGATCATCTTACGACTGTCATTCTTTCAGTTCAGTATATCTTTAAGTTTTCTTTTATAACATAAAAAATTCTATTATTCTTTTAAAAAATGATGACAATTTCATGTAAACTCTGCTTTACAATAAATGTGAATCACATGAGTATACAAAATACAGGTATGTCACAAAACAGTTAAGTCACGATTTTGATCATGTTAGTCACATTTACATTTTATTTGAAAACTAGCGACCCGCCCCGGCTTCGCACGGTTTTATTATACATAAAAACCTACCTCTTGAATCACTCTATCTATAAAAAAAAACCGCATCAAAATCCGTTGCGTAGTTTTAAAGATTTAAGCTTTCAAAGGGACATAATGACATAGGGACAGAGAAAGCGACTCTAGTTTATACTATGTAGTGTATGGCTTTTGGATTACCAACCTGTTGATTTTTTATGTATTATACCCCGGTTTAGAACTTGGAAAAATACAGCGAATTGTTGTAATAATTTCAACTAATTAGAGCAAAATCGCCGATTAGTTAATTATTGATTTGACAAGAGCTTGAACAAAGAATCAGGCCTAATTAGCGTATTCTGTAAGAAAACTTTATTTCTGAAACATAATTAGATCACATAGCTCACTAGTATATACAATTATAACAAACTCTTAAAAATCTAAGCCGTCACCAGAAGGCAAAGTACCCAGAATGCTGGCAGCATTGCCACGTTGAATGGCAATGCTAATTCGTTGACCAAAATAGAAGCCAGCATTCTTATCTCCTGTGGACTCTATTAGAAGTTTCGTCAGATCTTTAAAAATTGTGTGTGCCCCAGGACCCCAAGGACCAAGGGTTTCCACCCCAAATGGCTCAAATAGGTATCCTCGGTCAAGATTAGCATATTTTCGCCGTTTGAGGGACTCCGCTGATGAAGCTGCGGAGCCAGCCCTTGCTGATGTCCCTGCCAGATGTGAAGGCGCTAGAGTATCTACACACGTGGCATCCCAAACTAAAGGCCGACCCATCTTCCAGGGAATCAGAGTCATACCGTCAGGTCTTTTACCATCATCTCGCATAAGGCCACGTGGTTCAAGTGTAGCTGCTACACTGACGCTGGTAAAGGCCCGACGGATGATATCGTTAATTGAATTATGGCGGGACACACGTCCTGCACTAGAGACACATGCCAATGCATGGTGACCAAGCTTGTCCACGGTTTCACCACACTGGCAACGGTGTGCAACTAGGCAAGGGGAACCTAAACGCAAGGAGGTGGCCACCCGAAATGAGTTGTTGTCTAAAAGGGTACCTAGATTTTTAGAAGGCAGAACATGTAACCAAAGTCCTGATTCCCACTCAGAAACGGCGAGTAGACGGGCACGTTCTATTGAGCTGGTAGACGTATTAATAAGATTTTTCCGTACCAGCTCACAAAGTGGCTCATCCCATAGCCTCTGAGAAGACAGGACTTTTGGAAGATTGGTGTCAGGACAGGCTATTTTCCATAAGCCTAGTGCTTCGTTGTAACCTGTAATTTCAAAATTTTGAGAACATTTTGCCAAAATTTTATGAATAAGATCTTTAGTACCATGAACTGATGATAAAAAACCTGGGAGTGAAACACTAGAAATTTCTCGAACACCTAAACCACCCAATCTAATAGGAAGAGTGGCCTGGTGCCATGCTCGGTCATCCAAAGGAATATTAGCGTATTATGTTATTTGACAAGAGTTTTGTTTTTCAAAATATAAGTACGTAATCAATGTTCGAGAAACCCAAATGACACTTGAATAGAGATTTGAACATTGATTAGTTAACTATTAAGATGATCTGCGTTCCAGAAACCAGCTGTTACTGTGACATAATTTAGGTATTATTGTATTAAAACAAAAAACATACTTCAAATTTTTTTTTTTTATTTTTACAATTTTAGGAAAACTTACAGCTAGACAATGAGTAGATACAAAGAATTTTTAAATTAAGGCCAATTAAAAGTTTTCACTAATAATAAATTAAAGCAGCAACTTGAGATCTGTTGACTTGAGATGAATTTACAGAAAGTAGACAGTCATATAGGTATTAATTTTAACTTAAAAAAAATTACAGAAAACTAGATATATTAAAAGTAACTTATTAATATAAACCTATTAGTAAAACTGCTTAAACAAAGAAGTTAAGTTGACGACTTACTAGCAAATCTAGCAATAACAATAACTAAAAAAGAAAAATAGATTGTTTTTTATACTAAGTACAAGCACAAACAAGAGAATTTCTCAAACTAAAACGAAAAATGTATCATTAAGCAAGCGTTTAAGCTTACTTGAACTGGTGTTGAATAAATCTATATTGCTGTTTTCATGTACTAATGAGTTAAACGAGCTAGAAGCTCTATAAACAAATGCGTTCTGCCTATAATTAGTCCTTACGATAGGTGCAAGCGTGCATGTGCGCAGTCCTATTTGCTCAAGAAGCTCTGGGCAATCAACAGTTCCGTTTGCTATATTAATTAGGTAAGTCAAATCAGCCACTTGTCTGCGTTTAAAGAGTGGAAGAAAGTGGAACTTACGGCATCTAGTCTCATAATCAGGTAAAAAAATACGAGCTCGATATTGTATTGATATTGTATTTACTACATTAATGTGCATAACTCAAAAATATTAAAATTTGCATATTTTAATGAATATGCGAATCCGGGGCGGGTCGCTAGTAATATTATAAACGCGAAAGTTTGTAAGTATGGATGGATAGATGGATATTTGTTACTCTTTCATGCAAAAACTACTGAACGGATATGGATGAAATTTGGCAAAGAGATAGATCATAGTCTGGAATAACACATAGGTAACATTTTATACATTTTTCCCGGAATTACCACATGAACGTGTGGTACATTATTTATCTAACTATATAAAGTTACATGTTTATGTAAGTTTATAACATTGGTAGCTTATTGGGTATGTATTTTTTTCTTTTCCATCTATCTAGAGAAGTAGATCTAATGTAACTACCACCGTCTATATTGTTCTTTTATATCCGGTCCATCCAAAGGTTGCCTGGAAGAGATCGCTTTTAGCGATAGGGTCGCCCTTATCTATCTTAACTGCTTAGCTTGGGCTGGATTATGCTGTGTGGACTGTCCGAAATTATTTATTATTATTTATTTATTTATACTTAGTCTTAGTTTGCAGTATTTTTATGTATCATTTTCAGCCTTTTTGTGGTACATTTAAGTATAATAAAGAGTTTTCATCCATTCTTTCATTCAGTTGAGCTAACTCTAGACTGTTTTCAACCTACCAAAATATTGTAAATAATAGTTTTAATAAGGTTCTATTCCTTGATTGTTATTTCCTTTCTTAAATTAATAAAGTAAACAATTGAGATACCTCTAGACTGTTTTCGACCGTCTGTAGTTAGCTCAATGATTTGAATTGTATATTTACAAGTAGGTATACATTTTTTGATTATAATTTTCGTTGCTAATGAATTTCTATAAGGTAAATAAGTAAAGTACTGAAAATTACAAGAACAAGCTAACAAGAGCTAAATTTAAAAAAATGTATAAAAATAAACGGAATAGAAAAAAATAAAACCAGTATATACAATCGAGCTAACTGCAGACCGTTCAAAACAGTCTAAAGGTTGCATGCAATCGAAGTTCATCATCAGGTACAATGTATATTCGTAGTTAGTAAAGTTAGTAATGTTAGTAAAGTTAGTACCTAAAGTTAGTAATGTTAGTAAAGTTAGTAAAGTTAGTACCTAAAGTTAGTAAAGTTAGTAAAGTTAGTAAAGTTAGTAGTTAGTAAAGTTAGTAATGTTAGTAAAGTTAGTAAAGTTAGTACCTAAAGTTAGTAAAGTTAGTAATGTTAGTAAAGTTAGTAAAGTTAGTTATGAAGGTAAAGTTAGTAATGTTAAAGTTAGTAGTAATGTTAGTAATGTTAAAATGAGTAATGTTAGTATAGTTAGTAAAGTTAGTAATGTTAGTAAAGTTAGTAAAGTTAGACTCGGACCTTGCCGTTTTACATGTTCATAGAATAACAATACTATAAAAATTAAAAAAAAAAAACTCGTCCTCGGACGAATCACCTGGCGTAGGGCTGAGTCTCAACAGATCGCAGCACGACGCTGCTCTACCGACCACAACACCCCGCCAGGAACGTAAGTCGTCTACAGACTATTCCGAGCCCCGACATTGAACTGAGTTATATCCGAACCAGAAGGAGCCGTGGTGCACGTGTTAAACCGTACGCACCGATCTCCGCGGTCCAAATGGGCTTCGACGTCACGCCTTACGAAGTAAAGCGCAACTAGTAAAGTCACATTGTTTAGAGCCTCCCGACTCTCGGGGCTCCACAGTGAGCATATCCTTGCCGGATTCGGCTAGGCTGGCTTCGGCCTTAGAGGCGTTCAGGCATAATCCCGCGGATGGTAGCTTCGCACCACCGGCCGCTCGGCCGAGTGCATGAACCAAATGTCCGAAACTGCGGTTCCTCTCGTACTGAGCAGTATTACTATCGCAACGACAAGCCATCAGTAGGGTAAAACTAACCTGTCTCACGACGGTCTAAACCCAGCTCACGTTCCCTTTTGATGGGTGAAAAATCCAACGCTTGGGACCAGAGCTGTAACAGCAACTATATTGCTGAATTTACTACTGCAGATGTGCTCTACGGAATCAAAAAGTTAAAAGTTAAAAGCTCGATAGGGCCGGACGCCGTGCCACCGGCTCTTATAAAGTCAGTCGGTAAGAGCATGGTATCCCCGCTGTATCACATTTTTAATTTGGCATTACGGACAGGTAGATATCCGGCACATTGGAAGGTGTCAAGGGTAACACCGATCCCAAAAAACTCGAATAAACTTACTGTCGAGGAGTATCGTCCGATCGCCATCTTGTCTTCTCCTTCTAAGGTACTTGAAATCGTCTTACATACAATCATATACGCACAAGTTAAGACCTTCTTATGCAATGCACAGCATGGTTTTAGAGATAAGCGGTCGGTCAATTCCAATCTCTTGACACTTGTAGAGTATAGATCTTGGTAGTCAGGTGGACGTGCTCTACTTCGATATCCAAACTAAGCGCCATAGGCTTCGCGCATAATCTTCTCAGACTTTTCGCCGACTATCTGCGCGATCGCCAGCAGTATGTTAAACTTGTAATTTATGAGTCTTCATTAAATCAATCAAAATAACAAATTGAAACTTAAAGTATCAAGTAGATATTCTTCAAACCTACGATACGAGTACCTACCTAGAGAGTAGAGTGAGAAGCGAGTCTCCCTTCCTTAGGTAAGTACTAGTAAAACACGCCCCCTACAAAAAACTAATAGCAGACGTCGGTGTGCTATTAATTTTATGTAGGCGTTGGGTTTTCATAATAACTAGGTACTTACAACTAAAATCTAATTCCACGCCTACAATGAAGAGCACACGTCCCAATCTCTATGCTATGACTGTTATAATTAGATAGGTACATAGATAGTGATCTAAGGTTACCTTCTTATTTAAATTCATGCACCTTACTGAATTCATAAGTGAATAACATCAAAAATAAATTACTTATTAGGTATCTCATTTAATCGGTAAAGTTAGGTACTATTAAATAGATAGTACTTACTAGAAAATAAAACCTAAAAGCAGGTATGAATCTATCCATGCTCATAAATTAAAATATTGGAAAAGTAATTTGTTACAAGTATTTGTCGTAGATACTATTTTGTTCTCTATAACAAAATGCGCACGGATCAATATCTTATGAAAGTATTTTAGCCTGGCTGGTTTTGCTTGCAAGTATTTTTTTGCTCACACAATTACGAGCTTTATTCTCATGCAAACTAGGATTAACTCTTTCATTCACGCTTTTACATTGAGAATATTATAAACATTTTTATGTTTGTTTTAGCATCAATTACAAATAAAATATCAAAAAAAGTAAGAAAAAAAGTTTAGGTATTAAGGCTTTCAAGGTAGGAGGTGGTTAGTCACACTAACCACCATGACTATTGGTACAAATTAAACTAAGATGTATGGTGTCTATTATTTATTAAAATTATAATGTTTATTGAACTTTTCCGCTGGCAAATTAAACTTTTAATTACTTTTTATGAAAATCAGAGAAACATGTATTGCACTATACATGTCTACATTTACAACATCTTCTAGAAGTAGTACTCTCATTCCAGGTGTATTTTCTCAGATTCTCAGATGTAGGTTTTTGTCGTTTGAGTTGTGCAGGTCCTGGAGAAGAGGCTGTGGAGCTGCGATTGCTGTTCACTGAATCGTGTCTTTGTCTGAGATATGCTGGCGTCAGTAAACCTTGTAAACACTTCGTCTGAATTCTTTCAACGTCAATTTTGATAGGTCTTGGCGTAGAGAACACCGTAGTTCTTTATAAATTACGAAAGCGTTGTTGCCAACACAACATCAAGGAAGTGAAAAAAATCCTGAGCCACCACTTGTGGGATTTTCTGTCCACAGCATAGCTTCCTTTTAGTTGATCAAATTTATCGACAAAGTTCATATTTGCGTTGTAGTCTTTTACTGCTTCTGGACAAGACACTGTGGTTAACTTTTTCAACATTTTTAGGATCATGACAGTTTGATAAAATAAATACTGAACTTTCCATTTCAGCTATTCCCACACTTTCAGAAAACTCTTCTTCCATTTTGGAGCTGTTTTAATTGGTCTGTTTGAACTCAAAGTGTTGGACTCGACAGGATCGGAATTCCGGCTTACTAAGCTAGACAAAGGCAGGTCATCATCACCATCAAAATTAGCATCATCAGTTACTTGAACTTCTCCTATCAAATCGCCTAATACCAGTGGATTTTTCTCATTTTCGGTATCCTCTTCGGCATCATCATCGCTACAAATACTATCGCCACCTGAAGGAATGTCTTCCAATAAGAACTCTTCCATTTCTCTATCTGTTAGCCGGTGACATCCTACTTATATTATAAACGCGAAAGTTTGTAAGTATGGATGTTTGTTACTCTTTCACGCAAATACTACTGAACGGATATGGATGAAATTTAGCACAAAGATAGATTATAGTCTGGAATAACACATAGGCTACATTTTATCACGGAATTCGCACGGGAACGGGAATTATGCGGGTGAAACCGCGGGGCGCTGCTAGTTCTGAAATAAATAAGAAAAATTCAATTTTTTTTATACGTCTACGTTGCATTATAGACTAAGACTAAAAACCTGCAACAGTCACGGTGGTTAGCGTTACTAACCACCACACTTTTGTTCTAAATACTTATCGAAAACATAAAATTAATAATTCTTTTACCGATACATGTATAAAAGAGATATATAAAAAGACATTGAATAAAAAAATATATGATAAAAGCTTACTTACCTGTTTCATATAGCTTTGTATCAACGAATCTCTAAAATGTACGATACGGCAACAATCAATTCAAAGCAACTGAATTGTCACTCACTGAAATTATTCACAATTGGCCGCGTCACGTCAAGTATGGTCTGAACTTTCATAATAATTCAATATATTGCCGCTACAAGGTCTGGATTTTAATTAAAAAATTAGAGAAGAGGTGGTTACTGACACTACCCACCAAGACTGAAAGAGTTAACTTTCTATGCAAGTATTTTACTTCCAAGGTGCGTGACGCGCTACGAGTCGCGCCCACGCCACCCGTACGTAATACTTTAAGTATCAAAAATACTTGAAAGTATTTTAGCCCTGGTTTTTGGACCTGGTTTAAGATCTATCGGGAGCTTGTTATACAGCTTTTGGCCCATTATTTTAGGAAGCTGTTTTGCCATATTTAGTCGATGGTGAATCGGCTCTAGCATCATTTTCTGCCGCGTGGCACGTTTGCTACTTTCGCCTCTGATTTTATATTCTTTCAAATTATTTTTTACGTATCTTATGACCTCCATTATGAATACCGCTACTGATGTTAATATCCGAAGGTTTTTGAAATGATCACGACATGACTCTCTGTATTTCTATGGCACGCTTTTGTAATTTAAGAATACATTCGTAATCTGTAGAGCTCCCCAATAAAATGATACCATAAGACATAATTGAGTAAATATATGCGTAATACATGTCTTTCAGAGCTTTATCTAAAGAAATGGGTCTAAGTTGCTTAAGCGCGTAAATTACTTTCGCCATTTTTCTACAGGTCGACTCAATATGATTCTTCCAAGATAGTAATGGATCAAGTTTATTTATTTATTAAGGAATAACAAACGACTACTTAAAAACGTTCGTTTAAATTATTATATTTATGGTATTGATATTTTATTGGTATTTTGAGCATTATTATTTAGGTGGTTAAATGAGGTCAAAAACTCGTAATTTTTGATATCGATTTTTTAAAAATCTATATTTCACTAACCAACCAATTGAGTAATTTTTCTATAAGGATATCTATGACTTAAATAAAATGACCCCTTTAAAGTGCATTATTCATTTATTTCTAGGTACTTTCACTGACCTTATACACAATCTATCTTATCATAATCCTATCCTCCTTATCTACCTTATCTTCGAGACCTTCCGCCAGAGGTCTAAGTTACTCTTCTTGGTGTCTTGCAAAGCACATGTACCTACCATACCATCAAGTTTTAGATTATACCCAGAAAATAAGGTCCATACACCACATCAGTATAATTAAAATAGGGGTGATTTATTCTCATTCGGGTAGTATTTTTTGAAGGGTCCTATCGTTGTTGGTACCTATAGAGTCAGTGTTTTTTCAATTGTTTATACTGTACAATAAATTTTATTAAATTTTTATTTAACCTGTAATAATTAAGTTGTTAAACTTATAAATTATGCATATATTTACTAACCTAAACTTCATATATTTTGGTAATAGTTTAGTAGTAGTTTTTTAATAACATAACTTTAATAGCGAAGAAGGAGTGAATGAGACATAATTTAGATTAAACATAAGATAAAAGTTATTTAGTCCGGTCAATTAAGACATTCGAAGCTACATAAATTCCCCTTCATTTTTCACGATTTTCATCAAAACGGTAAGTTTTATCATAAAAATATATCGACAAAAATTGAAAATCATAAAAAATTATCTACAAAAAATGGTTAGGTTCGGTTCGGTTCGGTTCGGTTCGGTTCGTTAGGTTAGGTTAGGTTAGGTTAGGTTAGGTTAGTTTAGGTTTGGTTAGGCTAGGTTCGGTTAGGTTAGGTTCGGTTAGGTTAGGTTCGGTTCGGTTCGGTTCGGTTCGGTTCGGTTCGGTTCGGTTCGGTTCGGTTCGGTTCGGTTCGTTAGGTTAGGTTAGGTTAGGTTAGGTTAGGTTAGGTTAGGTTAGGTTAGGTTAGGTTAGGTTAGGTTAGGTTAGGTTAGGTTAGGTTAGGTTAGGTTAGGTTAGGTTAGGTTAGGTTAGGTTAGGTTAGGTTAGGTTAGGTTAGGTTAGGTTAGGCTAGGTTAGGTTATGTTAGGTTAGGTTAGTCCACCAGTCGTGGAACCTAACCTAACCTGACTTTACCTAACTAACCTAACCTAACCTAACCTAACCTAACGAATCGAACCGAACCGAACCGAACCGAACCGAACCGAACCGAACCTAACCAAACCTAACCTAACCTAACCTAACCTAACCTTACCTAACCTAACCTAACCTAACCTAACCTAACCTAACCTAACCTAACCTAACCTAACCTAACCTAACCTAACCTAACCTAACCTAACCTAACCTAACCTAACCTAACCTAACCTAACCTAACCTAACCTAACCTAACGAACCGAACCGAACCGAACCGAACCGAACCGAACCGAACCGAACCGAACCTAACCGAACCTAACCTAACCGAACCTAGCCTAACCAAACCTAAACTAACCTAACCTAACCTAACCTAACCTAACCTAACGAACCGAACCGAACCGAACCTAACCATTTTTTGTAGATAATTTTATGATTTTCAATTTTTGTCCATATATTTTTATGATAAAACTTACCGTTTTGATGAAAATCGTGAAAAATGAAGGGGAATTTATGTAGCTTCGAATGTCTAAATTGACCGGACTAAATAAATTTCATCTAATGTTTAATCTAAATTATGTTTCATTTCCCCTTCTTTGCTATTAAAGTTATGTAATTAAAAAACTACTACTAAACTATTACCAAAATATATGAAATATATGTTAGTAAATATATGCATAATTTGTAAGTTTAACATTTTAATTATTACAGGTTTAATAAAAATTTAATAAAATTTATAGTACAGTATAAATAATTGAAAAAACACTGACTCTATAGGTACCAGCAACGATAGGTCCCTTCAAAAAATAATGCCCGAATGAGAATAAATCACCCCTATTTTAATTATAACGATGTGGTGTATGGACCTTATTTTCTGGGTATAATCTAAAACTTGATGGTATGGTACGTACATGTGCTTTGCAAGACACCAAGAAGTGTCAATTAGGCCTCCGGCGGAAGGTCTCGAAGATAAGATAGATAAGGAAGATAGGATTATGATAAGATAGATTTGTGTATAAGGTCAGTGAAAGTACCTCGAAATAAATGAATTGTGCACTTAAAAGGGGACATTTCATTTATTTTATTTTATTTTATTTTATTTATTTATCTTAGGGAAACAAAAAGCATTAGAACTACAAGATAAAAATACTTAACATTAGAAAAATAAGCTAAGCAGTTTCCACAAATAGAGAGAGAGTAAATTATCCAAAAATACACTAAAAGGAACAATTAAATCAAGTTTATAAAGTGTAAAGAAGCCATATCAATCGTTTAATTGGGAAATGGATAGGTTTATAGTATAAAATATATACCTACAGAATGTTATTAATGAATTAATCGAATAATTGTACCTGTCCGGTATTAGTAAACGTTAATTTGTATAAATTGTAAATATAAATTAAATGTGTTGTAAATAATAAAACTATATATAGTAATTAATTATAGCAGTAAATAGGTTGAGATTAGGAAGGTTTTTGTGATATACCAAAGAAATTGGTGTTAATTATTTTTTTAAAAACATTAGGTCTGGCTGTAAAAAGATCAAAATTAGCCGTGCTGTAAGTGGTATTGAAAAGAGCAGCAGTGCGATGTATAAATGAGTTCTTACGATAATTAGTCGCACAGGTAGGTACATGCAGTTTTAGGAAGTTGCGTCTCGTGGAAGCACGGGTTGGGGCTGTGATCTTGATCTTAGAAAGAAGATGCGAGCAGTCAAGCCTATCAAGAAGAATATTATGCAAGAATGTGAGGTCGGCGGCATCTCTACGAAGTTTCAAAGTCAGAAGATGGTGACGCTTGCAGCTTTCAATGTAGTCATGATCGGGAATGTATATTTTGTGTTTATAATTTAGGTGTCTTAGAAATTTTCTTTGTACTTTATCTAGAGAATTAATGTATTTGTTATACTGCGGATTCCAAACTTGCGAGGCATACTCAAGTTTACTTCTAACCAACGAGCAGTAAAGAATTTTAAGAGATTTTGTCAACTTAAAGTCTTTGGTAATCCGCAGTATAAACCCGAGCGTCTTCATGCTATTTTTGATGGTGTGGTCAATATGCTTGTCGAACAGAAGCTTTGAGTCAAGTATCACGCCTAGGTCGACCACTTGGTTGGTTTTACTAAGTGAATGAATATTAATTCTGTAATCGTGTGTAATGGGGTGTTCTGATCTAGTGAACGACACACTGTGACACTTAGAAATGTTAAGATCCAGCTTATTAGATAGGCAATAGCTATGTAGGTTATCTAGGTCTTTCTGGAGAAGATTTGCGTCATCGATGGACTTGATCTCTTTGTATATTTTCATGTCATCAGCGAAAAGTAAAAAGTTAGAACTAATAAAGCATTTGTCGATGTCGTTTATAAATATGTTAAATAAGAGAGGGCCTAGAATAGAGCCTTGTGGCACTCCTGACGTTATCAACGTCGGCGACGACGCAAATCCATTCAGAACAACAGTCTGACATCTATCCCGGACATAAGAAGAAAACCACCTATGGAGATCACCCCGAATACCTGCTGCCAGTAACTTTCTAAGAAGTATAATATGGTCGATTCTGTCGAAAGCCTTGCTATAGTCAGTATAGATGGTGTCAACTTGACCACCTGATTCCATACCAGACGATAAAGCATCGGTAAAAGAAACTAGGTTACTGACCGTAGATCTACCTCTTAGGAAGCCATGCTGCTGTTCCAAGAAAGTATGCTTTAAGGAGTTGTGGATTTGTTCACTCACTATTTTTTCTAGAACTTTTGCTAGAACGCATAGCTTTGATATCGGCCTATAATTTATTACTTCCCGCTTTGGACCCTTCTTGTGTATAGGTGTGATGGTTGCTGCTTTCCAGATTCGGGGTACTATTGCTTCGTTCAAAGAGCGCCTGAATAACAGTGAAACTGGAAGCGCTAGACTACCTGAGCAACGTGATATGAGACTAGGGTGTAATCCGTCAGGCCCAGCAGATTTGTTACAGTCAAGAGTTTTTAATAATTTTTGGACTTTTGACTCTACAATTTCAACTTTGCTAATGTCAGTGATAGAATCAACAATAGGATCATTGAAAGAGGTAACAGAATCCGCAGGTGGCTTTTGTAGGAACGTTGATTGGAAAAAAGCTGCAAACGCGTCACAGATGCTAACTCCAGAAGTATGGTTTTCACCATTAAACAACATAGACGACGGATAAGAGTTATTTTGCTTGTTAGCTTGAACGTAAGACCAAAAAGCTCTGGGGTTGTTGCGGATGCTGTCTTCGACCGAGTGAATGTAATTAGTATAACAATCGCGCTCGACACGTTTAGCGCGGTCCCGTAAAATCTTAAAGGAGTTATTATCGGAAATATTGTGATAAAGTTTAAACTTATTGTAATGTTTGTTTTTCTCCTTGATTATCTTAATAAGGGCCGGGGAATACCAAGTGGGATAACGACTGGATCGAGTAATTTTAGAGGGTATGAATTTATCTCTCAGGTCAATCAACATCTTGTTAAAAATATCCACAGCCTCATCAATGGAACCACACATTAAGATACCGTACCAATCTTGTTCATTTAGATTCTTACAGATTGCGTCGTAATCTCCTTTTGCATAACAGTGCTTGGTCCTTGACATGGGCTTAAGTGTGGGCAAGGTGACAAATTTTGGGTGACAGATAAGTGCAGGGTGGTGGTCATCTTCTTCTAAAAGTGGGTCGAAGCATCTAGACACCAGGATGTCGTCTGAACATAATATAAGGTCAAGAATTCTATCCAGTCCATTTAAGACGTCGTTATATTGGTTTAAATTACAGAGATTCATTAAATCTGATAATTCCGCCTGATTGGCTACAGTGAGGGACAGAGTAGGTATTTTAAAAAGATGTTCAGTAGATGATGCCCATTTCACACAGCTCAGATTGAAGTCGCCCGCTATAAGTAATTTATCATTAGGATGCTCAGATGATATCCGTAGAACATTTTCCGTATAATTTGCGAGTTGTTCTGAGAAAGACGGGCCTAGGTTCTCGTCACATAAATACAGACAACAGATATGCAGATTTAATGGATTATTAGTACTTCGCGATAGGTTAATAGATACCCATATGTCTTCAGCTGAAGAATGCCACTCCGGGCGCCCGAATGCCGTGACGTCACGTCGAGTAGCGATAAGAACGCCACCGCCCCTTACCTGCTTAGTGCGAGAATAGTCTCGGTCGCGTCGCCATACCGTGTACATATCACTGAATAATTCCTCATTCCTAATACCGTCAATAAGCCAAGTTTCCGTTAAAATTATTACGTCGTAGTTACTTTGCTGTATGTTTCTTTTTAATTGAACCGTTTTTGTTCGCAAACCCCTAACATTTTGATAATAAATGTTAAAACCCATAAAACACAAACCAGCCAAAACTTGTTTGGCTGGAGAGTGCAGTGAGTGTGTCAAAACAAGTTAAATTCAATGAAATAATGTTAGAGGTTTGCGAACAGTTCAGATAAAGACACAGCTTGTGTAAATTACGCCGTAATAATAGGCAAGAATAGGCGAGCGTGCAGTTTAGCGATGACTTGATTTGTTTACAATCAAGGGTGAATGACATTTTAATGAGACGGTAAGTTGGAGTCAAGAATGCACACGAATAGATACTATTTAGGCCTAGGCAACCTACGGTAGGTTGTGTAAGTCCACCTCTGTATTTTATAGTTTTAAGGAAAAATATAGCATCTATCTTAGTGTAATTGTTGTTGTTGAGTAGTGCAAAACATACACAAAGATCCATTCTCAACTTAAGTGCATGTGGAAAATAAATTATATAGTAGGTTTTGTTACAGACCTTAGTTCTTATGATGTGTGTGGGAAACATACACATAAAAATAACGAAGTTCGATTTAACCACTGCTCGTAGGTACCATGGATATGATAGATCATCATATATTTTATATAATCTAATACGTAACATAGGTGAGTAGGTCGATCTGTTAGGCAAACTTTTCTTTGAGCATAGGTTAGACACATTATATTTACTATAGTAGATTATATTTTTTTTAGTAGGAATAGGTATATAGGTTAGATAGGTACTTAGGATAGTATAGTTGTAGTTTAGAGGTAGGGTAATTATAGATAAGAGGTAGTAGTAAGGTATATTTATTTTGTTAGATTGATATGGCTTTGACAAAGTAGGTAAGTAAACAAATCTGGTTAGGATATTTCTTATAAACAAACACAAAAATATAAAATAGGTTAGCATATGATAAAATAGTCATTTAAGTTTTAGAAGGTCACTTTCACTATACACGGCGATGATAGGCGAGGTATCATTCTTCCGGGTTAGGATCTTGCAGTTTTGGACCCAGACATGCTTGTGGTTTTTTTCCTGTGCCAGCTTTTTTACCTTGGTAAGGAGTTGTTTGTTTTCCCGCGTTAGATGGTCATTTATATATACTCTATTTGTATTTCCTGCGAATCCTAGATCTTCGGCGGTCATCCCATTCTTGCGTGCCCTGGCCGCGGCTATGAAGTTTTCCTTTGTGTATCTTCCGAGGAATCCGAGGATGATGTTTTTTTGATCTGAAGCGGATTGGGCCCTCACTACAAAGTTTATATCTGTTTTTGATACTGATTGGCCTAGGGTCTCGCCAATTTTGCAAACTAATTCAATTAAATTTTCCTTTTTCTTCAACGGGATTCCCTTGATTTCAATATTATTTATACGCAATAGCTGCTCTTTATTACTTAGGTCGCTGGAAAGTTTGGCGAGGTCCACCCTTAGTTGGGGGTAGTCATCATTCGATGAAGACCGTGATTCGAGGGATTCAACTCTTTTTTCCACTTCTCCGATCTTCTGGCTGTTTTCGTCGACTTTATTTTTCATGCTGCACATCGAGGTTTCGAAGTTCTGGAAGTTTTCTTTTAGGATTTGTAATTCTTGCACAATGGGGGGTAGTTGTTCGAGTCTCGTATTTATCCCACTGATTCCATTGCGTAGCTCCTGTAGGACCAGGTCCAGGGTCGCCGTTGAGGATGAGCCAGAATACAACACGGTAGGCGATAGCTGGCCTTGGGTGGTCTTGCAGTTCGTACATTGCATAGTAGACTGCCGAGCTGGTCCCAGCTTCCGATAGTTCGATTCCGTTATGTTCGCACACGAAAAACAATAACACAGGGAACATTTGGAGCACCTCACTCCATCCGAGAAGTTATTTTTGCAGATTGGACAAGAGTACATTGTAATTGTAATGGAGGATAATTTGTATGATGATAATAATAATCGCGCTGCGGTGTTTGTGAATTTGATCGCGATAGCGTAACAAGCGAGCGTGCTTTCGGCGCGAGCGTGCAGCGCGGACAATTTAAGTCATAGATATCCTTATAAAAAACTAGCGCCCCGCCCCGGCTTCGCACGGTTTTATTATACATTACTATAAACCTCACGGAGCCCGAGACCTTTCCAACGAATGCAAAACCGTGGAAATTGGTTCGTGCGTTCTGGAGTTATAGCGTCAGGAAGGAAAACCCGACTTATTTTTATGTAGAGGTAGTAGATTACTCATTTGGTTAGTTACTGAAATATCGATTTTTCAAAAATCGATATCAAAAATTTCGAATTTTTGACCTCATTTAACCACTTAAATAATAATAGCACAGCATAGCAGCCATAGCTAAAAATTATCGAGACGTTATGTTCTACCGAAATATTTCTTTTTTTTTTCATTGGCCGGCGCTTTCTACTTTTGGTCCAAGTCTTACCTTACTATCTTACCTTACTATTATAATAATTGGGAAAGTCTGTGTGAATGTTTGTTATAGGTAATCTCCGTAACTACATAAGTTGTTTAGATGAAAGAACAATGACAAGAATCCCTTATGGCCTGTCCCAAAAATTTGAAGAACGATACTGAATATATCGTTCGAATCGTCTTAAAATCCTAAGGAACTTTGCATTTTCAGTTTTTCCATAATATTTACAGAAGAAAAAAAAATATTTTTTGAACATCGGCAGAATAATTTAATTTCCATAGGTTCTCTTCATTGCAAATGGCGGCACAATACAAAAGAGGTTTCAATTCTAGAGGTTAGTTTCAGGTTAGGGGTCAGGATTGAAACCAACCTCCTTTGTTCGGTTGGTACAGAAGGTAGACAGAATAGAGAGAGATACATATTGTACGGAATATACTTTTAGGAAGCTGTTAGGAGCCATGTGTTTATTTTAGCGATAAATTAAATTCAACCACTTTTTTAAAGCTCAGAAGGGGTTTGCAGCAAGTTTTTAATTTTCATATTATGAACTCTTCGATTGCAAAAATCAATGCTCTGCTGGAAATAATTATGCCTACCCTAGGTATATATAATGAGACCTATAAGTGCTATAACGCCCTGTCTTCATTTTGCCACATTTTAGTATGGTAGTCTGCAGTCCTTCGCAGATCGCCATCCCACCATGCTGAAGGGCGTCATACATTACGCTTAGTGAATCGCGATCTCCACTCAAGAACTCGTTTACTCTATGTATTTAATTCCAGAAAAGAAAACACAAATGGCTAACAATTATTTACTGCTGAATTAAAATGAATCTGAATATGAATGACCTTTAATTAATAAGTAGGTATGAATCTGAATATGAATGTTGATAAAGATTTTTGAGTTGTACTAATGTTTGTGCATTTCCTTTTTGTCTAAGTATATTTGATTTTACACTGCATTTATTAGTAGGTACCTATCTGTTAATATTTACTAAATATAATGTGAAATGACTTGTAAAAAAATTTACCAATAAAATGACTATCTGACTATCTAATAAACCTTACCTTAGTACCTTACCGAGTCGCGGTCTCCACTCAAGAACACGTTTATCCCAACGGTTGTCGTTTCTTCGCGAGATATGGCCAGCCCACTGCCACTTCAGCTTGCTAATTCTTTGAGCTATGTCGATAACTTGGTTCTCTGTCGGATGTATTCATAATGAATCCTATCCTTCAGAGAGACTCCTCACATAGCTCTTTCCATAGCTCGCTGAGCGACTTTGAACTGGTGGACCAGCCCTACCGTGAGTCGTGGACACTCTTAGGTAGGACGCACTGGTTGAAAACTTTCGTTTTCAAATATTGCGGTATGGATGTCGAGAAGACCCGACGTAGTTTCTCAAATGCTGCCCAGCCTAGCTGGATCCTCCTCTTGGCCTCCTTCTCAAAATAGTTTTTACCTAACTGCACAATTTGCCCAAGGTAAGTGTATCTACTCGGAAATAATTTCAAGAAGGTGGCCATCTATGACGATCGGTCCCGGAACAACTTACCTTAGTACCCTACATTTAATACTCATAATATACCTACAATTACGTTCATAGTATTTAATTCACGATAATTTAGTAGCAGGTTCATTTATTAATAACTAGCGACCCGCCCCGACTTCGCACGGTTTTATATTATACGTATAAACCTTCCTCTTGAATCACTCTATCTATTAAAAAAACCGCATCAAAATCCGTTGCGTAGTTTTAAAGATTTAAGCGTTCAAAGGGACATAATGACATAGGGACAGAGAAAGCAACTTTATATTATACTATGTAGTGATAAAAAAACTAGACTTTGATGTGTGAAATGTAAAAAAAACTGATTTCTGACCGAGATACAAATATTCAAGCGTCCATTGCCCACCCAGTGCTTTATCTTGTTGTAGTATATACACAAATTTAATAAATATTTCAGTAGCCTCTGTACAACAAATACCTAGAACTTTTCTCAAAATTACACTCCGGGAATTACTCTAACCTCCGTAATATTACTTTTAAAGTCTGATGTAAGATGTGTTGTTATGCAGGTAACTTCTTTTCTATTTACCGACCCCATTGAAATAACCAATTATAATAGGCAACTACTGATTTAAGTCAATTCAACTATTTCCAGGGCATTTCATGTACATTATCGGCAAATAACTTTTTACGGCAATAACCAGGTTTACATATTTATAATATGTAAATTACATTATGGTGCCTTTATCTCATATTTAGCAGGACTTCAACTGAGCTTCTCGTACCTACCTTGGAGGATGTTGGATAGAGAAGGTACCTAGAGTAGGTATACCCCCTGGGTATTAAAATATTAGTTAGATTTAATTGTGTTATTATTTTATGCTTAATACTCTACCTACCTACTAATTGATATTATACCTACGAACATAAGTATGCCATCATTTACAAACTATAACAGTAGACAGATTCATCATTGGAGGAAATTGGATAGACTTGATAGCTACAGTACATCCCTGGATTGGAACCAAACATTTGAATTAGTAGGTGCCTAGGTATTAACATATTTGTCTCCAATTTGATTGAGTTATTATTTTATAACTAACTAGCGACCCGCCCCGGCTTCGACGGTTTTATTATAAGTATAAACCTTCCTCTTGAATCACTCTATCTAGAGGTATGTATTAAAAAAACCGCATCAAAATCCATTGTGTAGTTTTAAAGATTAAAGCAGTCAAAGGGAAATAGGGACAGAAAAAGCGACTTTGTTTTTTACTATGTAAAAATTATTATTATACCTAGGTACATGAGTTTGGCTTCATTTACAAACAACAACAGTAGTTAGATAGGTAAAACATTTATTTAGCACACACATACAATAATTAACATTGAAATATGTAAAATTGAAAACAAAAGTACAATAGGTAGTAGCACTGATAGTTCACTTTCAGATGAGTAAGTTTTGTCGATTTGCTTATAAATAATTATGTTTTAGCCATAAAAGTATCAATTAAATATATCCAAGTCAGGTCAAAATCTAAGTACAAAACTCTTGGGAAAATTTTAGGAGCTATCGGTTGATACCCTTGCGATACGTGTACACTCACGATAGCTGAAAATTCTTGCCATCATTCTTTGCATACGTCATGAGAACCTCCTCCTTTTTCGAAGTCGTTTAAAATACACAATTCATTTTGCCTCACTAACAGCCGATTTCTAGAACGTTGTTCAAATCGTAAATCAGTTGATAAAGCGATTAATTTAACACACTGGTCAAATCAAATCGGGGTGTACGAACGCTGATTAGATGATAATTAGGTAACTAATCATTGATCATCTTACGACTGTCATTCTTTCAGTTCAGTATATCTTTAAGTTTTCTTTTATAACATAAAAAATTCTATTATTCTTTTAAAAAATGATGACAATTTCATGTAAACTCTGCTTTACAATAAATGTGAATCACATGAGTATACAAAATACAGGTATGTCACAAAACAGTTAAGTCACGATTTTGATCATGTTAGTCACATTTACATTTTATTTGAAAACTAGCGACCCGCCCCGGCTTCGCACGGTTTTATTATACATAAAAACCTACCTCTTGAATCACTCTATCTATAAAAAAAAACCGCATCAAAATCCGTTGCGTAGTTTTAAAGATTTAAGCTTTCAAAGGGACATAATGACATAGGGACAGAGAAAGCGACTCTAGTTTATACTATGTAGTGTATGGCTTTTGGATTACCAACCTGTTGATTTTTTATGTATTATACCCCGGTTTAGAACTTGGAAAAATACAGCGAATTGTTGTAATAATTTCAACTAATTAGAGCAAAATCGCCGATTAGTTAATTATTGATTTGACAAGAGCTTGAACAAAGAATCAGGCCTAATTAGCGTATTCTGTAAGAAAACTTTATTTCTGAAACATAATTAGATCACATAGCTCACTAGTATATACAATTATAACAAACTCTTAAAAATCTAAGCCGTCACCAGAAGGCAAAGTACCCAGAATGCTGGCAGCATTGCCACGTTGAATGGCAATGCTAATTCGTTGACCAAAATAGAAGCCAGCATTCTTATCTCCTGTGGACTCTATTAGAAGTTTCGTCAGATCTTTAAAAATTGTGTGTGCCCCAGGACCCCAAGGACCAAGGGTTTCCACCCCAAATGGCTCAAATAGGTATCCTCGGTCAAGATTAGCATATTTTCGCCGTTTGAGGGACTCCGCTGATGAAGCTGCGGAGCCAGCCCTTGCTGATGTCCCTGCCAGATGTGAAGGCGCTAGAGTATCTACACACGTGGCATCCCAAACTAAAGGCCGACCCATCTTCCAGGGAATCAGAGTCATACCGTCAGGTCTTTTACCATCATCTCGCATAAGGCCACGTGGTTCAAGTGTAGCTGCTACACTGACGCTGGTAAAGGCCCGACGGATGATATCGTTAATTGAATTATGGCGGGACACACGTCCTGCACTAGAGACACATGCCAATGCATGGTGACCAAGCTTGTCCACGGTTTCACCACACTGGCAACGGTGTGCAACTAGGCAAGGGGAACCTAAACGCAAGGAGGTGGCCACCCGAAATGAGTTGTTGTCTAAAAGGGTACCTAGATTTTTAGAAGGCAGAACATGTAACCAAAGTCCTGATTCCCACTCAGAAACGGCGAGTAGACGGGCACGTTCTATTGAGCTGGTAGACGTATTAATAAGATTTTTCCGTACCAGCTCACAAAGTGGCTCATCCCATAGCCTCTGAGAAGACAGGACTTTTGGAAGATTGGTGTCAGGACAGGCTATTTTCCATAAGCCTAGTGCTTCGTTGTAACCTGTAATTTCAAAATTTTGAGAACATTTTGCCAAAATTTTATGAATAAGATCTTTAGTACCATGAACTGATGATAAAAAACCTGGGAGTGAAACACTAGAAATTTCTCGAACACCTAAACCACCCAATCTAATAGGAAGAGTGGCCTGGTGCCATGCTCGGTCATCCAAAGGAATATTAGCGTATTATGTTATTTGACAAGAGTTTTGTTTTTCAAAATATAAGTACGTAATCAATGTTCGAGAAACCCAAATGACACTTGAATAGAGATTTGAACATTGATTAGTTAACTATTAAGATGATCTGCGTTCCAGAAACCAGCTGTTACTGTGACATAATTTAGGTATTATTGTATTAAAACAAAAAACATACTTCAAATTTATTTTTTTTATTTTTACAATTTTAGGAAAACTTACAGCTAGACAATGAGTAGATACAAAGAATTTTTAAATTAAGGCCAATTAAAAGTTTTCACTTATAATAAATTAAAGCAGCAACTTGAGATCTGTTGACTTGAGATGAATTTACAGAAAGTAGACATATAGGTATTAATTTTAACTTAAAAAAAATTACAGAAAACTAGATATATTAAAAGTAACTTATTAATATAAACCTATTAGTAAAACTGCTTAAACAAAGAAGTTAAGTTGACGACTTACTAGCAAATCTAGCAATAACAATAACTAAAAAAGAAAAATAGATTGTTTTTTATACTAAGTACAAGCACAAACAAGAGAATTTCTCAAACTAAAACGAAAAATGTATCATTAAGCAAGCGTTTAAGCTTACTTGAACTGGTGTTGAATAAATCTATATTGCTGTTTTCATGTACTAATGAGTTAAACGAGCTAGAAGCTCTATAAACAAATGCGTTCTGCCTATAATTAGTCCTTACGATAGGTGCAAGCGTGCATGTGCGCAGTCCTATTTGCTCAAGAAGCTCTGGGCAATCAACAGTTCCGTTTGCTATATTAATTAGGTAAGTCAAATCAGCCACTTGTCTGCGTTTAAAGAGGGGAAGAAAGTGGAACTTACGGCATCTAGTCTCATAATCAGGTAAAAAAATACGAGCTCGATATTGTATTGATATTGTATTTACTACATTAATGTGCATAACTCAAAAATATTAAAATTTGCATATTTTAATGAATATGCGAATCCGGGGCGGGTCGCTAGTAATATTATAAACGCGAAAGTTTGTAAGTATGGATGGATAGATGGATATTTGTTACTCTTTCATGCAAAAACTACTGAACGGATATGGATGAAATTTGGCAAAGAGATAGATCATAGTCTGGAATAACACATAGGTAACATTTTATACATTTTTCCCGGAATTACCACATGAACGTGTGGTACATTATTTATCTAACTATATAAAGTTACATGTTTATGTAAGTTTATAACATTGGTAGCTTATTGGGTATGTATTTTTTTCTTTTCCATCTATCTAGAGAAGTAGATCTAATGTAACTACCACCGTCTATATTGTTCTTTTATATCCGGTCCATCCAAAGGTTGCCTGGAAGAGATCGCTTTTAGCGATAGGGTCGCCCTTATCTATCTTAACTGCTTAGCTTGGGCTGGATTATGCTGTGTGGACTGTCCGAAATTATTTATTATTATTTATTTATTTATACTTAGTCTTAGTTTGCAGTATTTTTATGTATCATTTTCAGCCTTTTTGTGGTACATTTAAGTATAATAAAGAGTTTTCATCCATTCTTTCATTCAGTTGAGCTAACTCTAGACTGTTTTCAACCTACCAAAATATTGTAAATAATAGTTTTAATAAGGTTCTATTCCTTGATTGTTATTTCCTTTCTTAAATTAATAAAGTAAACAATTGAGATACCTCTAGACTGTTTTCGACCGTCTGTAGTTAGCTCAATGATTTGAATTGTATATTTACAAGTAGGTATACATTTTTTGATTATAATTTTCGTTGCTAATGAATTTCTATAAGGTAAATAAGTAAAGTACTGAAAATTACAAGAACAAGCTAACAAGAGCTAAATTTAAAAAAATGTATAAAAATAAACGGAATAGAAAAAAATAAAACCAGTATATACAATCGAGCTAACTGCAGACCGTTCAAAACAGTCTAAAGGTTGCATGCAATCGAAGTTCATCATCAGGTACAATGTATATTCGTAGTTAGTAAAGTTAGTAATGTTAGTAAAGTTAGTACCTAAAGTTAGTAATGTTAGTAAAGTTAGTAAAGTTAGTACCTAAAGTTAGTAAAGTTAGTAAAGTTAGTAAAGTTAGTAGTTAGTAAAGTTAGTAATGTTAGTAAAGTTAGTACCTAAAGTTAGTAAAGTTAGTAATGTTAGTAAAGTTAGTAAAGTTAGTTATGAAGGTAAAGTTAGTAATGTTAAAGTTAGTAGTAATGTTAGTAATGTTAAAATGAGTAATGTTAGTATAGTTAGTAAAGTTAGTAATGTTAGTAAAGTTAGTAAAGTTAGACTCGGACCTTGCCGTTTTACATGTTCATAGAATAACAATACTATAAAAATTAAAAAAAAAAAACTCGTCCTCGGACGAATCACCTGGCGTAGGGCTGAGTCTTAACAGATCGCAGCACGACGCTGCTCTACCGACCACAACACCCCGCCAGGAACGTAAGTCGTCTACAGACTATTCCGAGCCCCGACATCGAACTGAGTTATATCCGAACCAGAAGGAGCCGTGGTGCACGTGTTAAACCGTACGCACCGATCTCCGCGGTCCAAATGGGCTTCGACGTCACGCCTTACGAAGTAAAGCGCAACTAGTAAAGTCACATTGTTTGGAGCCTCCCGACTCTCGGGGCTCCACAGTGAGCATATCCTTGCCGGATTCGGCTAGGCTGGCTTCGGCCTTAGAGGCGTTCAGGCATAAGCCCGCGGATGGTAGCTTCGCACCACCGGCCGCTCGGCCGAGTGCATGAACCAAATGTCCGAAACTGCGGTTCCTCTCGTACTGAGCAGTATTACTATCGCAACGACAAGCCATCAGTAGGGTAAAACTAACCTGTCTCACGACGGTCTAAACCCAGCTCACGTTCCCTTTTGATGGGTGAAAAATCCAACGCTTGGGACCAGAGCTGTAACAGCAACTATATTGCTGAATTTACTACTGCAGATGTGCTCTACGGAATCAAAAAGTTAAAAGTTAAAAGCTCGATAGGGCCGGACGCCGTGCCACCGGCTCTTATAAAGTCAGTCGGTAAGAGCATGGTATCCCCGCTGTATCACATTTTTAATTTGGCATTACGGACAGGTAGATATCCGGCACATTGGAAGGTGTCAAGGGTAACACCGATCCCAAAAAACTCGAATAAACTTACTGTCGAGGAGTATCGTCCGATCGCCATCTTGTCTTCTCCTTCTAAGGTACTTGAAATCGTCTTACATACAATCATATACGCACAAGTTAAGACCTTCTTATGCAATGCACAGCATGGTTTTAGAGATAAGCGGTCGGTCAATTCCAATCTCTTGACACTTGTAGAGTATAGATCTTGGTAGTCAGGTGGACGTGCTCTACTTCGATATCCAAACTAAGCGCCATAGGCTTCGCGCATAATCTTCTCAGACTTTTCGCCGACTATCTGCGCGATCGCCAGCAGTATGTTAAACTTGTAATTTATGAGTCTTCATTAAATCAATCAAAATAACAAATTGAAACTTAAAGTATCAAGTAGATATTCTTCAAACCTACGATACGAGTACCTACCTAGAGAGTAGAGTGAGAAGCGAGTCTCCCTTCCTTAGGTAAGTACTAGTAAAACACGCCCCCTACAAAAAACTAATAGCAGACGTCGGTGTGCTATTAATTTTATGTAGGCGTTGGGTTTTCATAATAACTAGGTACTTACAACTAAAATCTAATTCCACGCCTACAATGAAGAGCACACGTCCCAATCTCTATGCTATGACTGTTATAATTAGATAGGTACATAGATAGTGATCTAAGGTTACCTTCTTATTTAAATTCATGCACCTTACTGAATTCATAAGTGAATAACATCAAAAATAAATTACTTATTAGGTATCTCATTTAATCGGTAAAGTTAGGTACTATTAAATAGATAGTACTTACTAGAAAATAAAACCTAAAAGCAGGTATGAATCTATCCATGCTCATAAATTAAAATATTGGAAAAGTAATTTGTTACAAGTATTTGTCGTAGATACTATTTTGTTCTCTATAACAAAATGCGCACGGATCAATATCTTATGAAAGTATTTTAGCCTGGCTGGTTTTGCTTGCAAGTATTTTTTTGCTCACACAATTACGAGCTTTATTCTCATGCAAACTAGGATTAACTCTTTCATTCACGCTTTTACATTGAGAATATTATAAACATTTTTATGTTTGTTTTAGCATCAATTACAAATAAAATATCAAAAAAAGTAAGAAAAAAAGTTTAGGTATTAAGGCTTTCAAGGTAGGAGGTGGTTAGTCACACTAACCACCATGACTATTGGTACAAATTAAACTAAGATGTATGGTGTCTATTATTTATTAAAATTATAATGTTTATTGAACTTTTCCGCTGGCAAATTAAACTTTTAATTACTTTTTATGAAAATCAGAGAAACATGTATTGCACTATACATGTCTACATTTACAACATCTTCTAGAAGTAGTACTCTCATTCCAGGTGTATTTTCTCAGATTCTCAGATGTAGGTTTTCGTGTCGTTTGAGTTGTGCAGGTCCTGGAGAAGAGGCTGTGGAGCTGCGATTGCTGTTCACTGAATCGTGTCTTTGTCTGAGATATGCTGGCGTCAGTAAACCTTGTAAACACTTCGTCTGAATTCTTTCAACGTCAATTTTGATAGGTCTTGGCGTAGAGAACACCGTAGTTCTTTATAAATTACGAAAGCGTTGTTGCCAACACAACATCAAGGAAGTGAAAAAAATCCTGAGCCACCACTTGTGGGATTTTCTGTCCACAGCATAGCTTCCTTTTAGTTGATCAAATTTATCGACAAAGTTCATATTTGCGTTGTAGTCTTTTACTGCTTCTGGACAAGACACTGTGGTTAACTTTTTCAACATTTTTAGGATCATGACAGTTTGATAAAATAAATACTGAACTTTCCATTTCAGCTATTCCCACACTTCAGAAAACTCTTCTTCCATTTTGGAGCTGTTTTAATTGGTCTGTTTGAACTCAAAGTGTTGGACTCGACAGGATCGGAATTCCGGCTTACTAAGCTAGACAAAGGCAGTCATCATCACCATCAAAATTAGCATCATCAGTTACTTGAACATCTCCTATCAAATCGCCTAATACCAGTGGATTTTTCTCATTTTCGGTATCCTCTTCGGCATCATCATCGCTACAAATACTATTCGCCACCTGAAGGAATGTCTTCCAATAAGAACTCTTCCATTTCTCTATCTGTTAGCCGGTGACATCCTACTTATATTATAACGCGAAAGTTTGTAAGTATGGATGTTTGTTACTCTTTCACGCAAATACTACTGAACGGATATGGATGAAATTTAGCACAAAGATAGATTATAGTCTGGAATAAACACATAGGCTACATTTTATCACGGAATTCGCACGGGAACGGGAATTATGCGGGTGAAACCGCGGGGCGCTGCTAGTTCTGAAATAAATAAGAAAAATTCAATTTTTTTTATACGTCTACGTTGCATTATAGACTAAGACTAAAAACCTGCAACAGTCACGGTGGTTAGCGTTACTAACCACCACACTTTTGTTCTAAATACTTATCGAAAACATAAAATTAATAATTCTTTTACCGATACATGTATAAAAGAGATATATAAAAAGACATTGAATAAAAAAATATATGATAAAAGCTTACTTACCTGTTTCATATAGCTTTGTATCAACGAATCTCTAAAATGTACGATACGGCAACAATCAATTCAAAGCAACTGAATTGTCACTCACTGAAATTATTCACAATTGGCCGCGTCACGTCAAGTATGGTCTGAACTTTCATAATAATTCAATATATTGCCGCTACAAGGTCTGGATTTTAATTAAAAAATTAGAGAAGAGGTGGTTACTGACACTACCCACCAAGACTGAAAGAGTTAACTTTCTATGCAAGTATTTTACTTCCAAGGTGCGTGACGCGCTACGAGTCGCGCCCACGCCACCCGTACGTAATACTTTAAGTATCAAAAATACTTGAAAGTATTTTAGCCCTGGTTTTTGGACCTGGTTTAAGATCTATCGGGAGCTTGTTATACAGTTTTGGCCCATTATTTAGGAAGCTGTTTTGCCATATTTAGTCGATGGTGAATCGGCTCTAGCATCATTTTCTGCCGCGTGGCACGTTTGCTACTTTCGCCTCTGATTTTATATTCTTTCAAATTATTTTTTACGTATCTTATGACCTCCATTATGAATACCGCTACTGATGTTAATATCCGAAGGTTTTTGAAATGATCACGACATGACTCTCTGTATTTCTATGGCACGCTTTTGTAATTTAAGAATACATTCGTAATCTGTAGAGCTCCCCAATAAAATGATACCATAAGACATAATTGAGTAAATATATGCGTAATACATGTCTTTCAGAGCTTTATCTAAAGAAATGGGTCTAAGTTGCTTAAGCGCGTAAATTACTTTCGCCATTTTTCTACAGGTCGACTCAATATGATTCTTCCAAGATAGTAATGGATCAAGTTTATTTATTTATTAAGGAATAACTAACGACTACATTAAAAACGTTCGTTTAAATTAGTATATTTATGGTATTGATATTTTATTGGTATTTTGAGCATTATTATTTAGGTGGTTAAATGAGGTCAAAAACTCGTAATTTTTGATATCGATTTTTTAAAAATCTATATTTCACTAACCAACCAATTGAGTAATTTTTCTATAAGGATATCTATGACTTAAATAAAATGACCCCTTTAAAGTGCATTATTCATTTATTTCTAGGTACTTTCACTGACCTTATACACAATCTATCTTATCATAATCCTATCCTCCTTATCTACCTTATCTTCGAGACCTTCCGCCAGAGGTCTAATTTACTCTTCTTGGTGTCTTGCAAAGCACATGTACCTACCATACCATCAAGTTTTAGATTATACCCAGAAAATAAGGTCCATAAACCACATCAGTATAATTAAAATAGGGGTGATTTATTCTCATTCGGGTAGTATTTTTTGAAGGGTCCTATCGTTGTTGGTACCTATAGAGTCAGTGTTTTTTCAATTGTTTATACTGTACAATAAATTTTATTAAATTTTTATTTAACCTGTAATAATTAAGTTGTTAAACTTATAAATTATGCATATATTTACTAACCTAAACTTCATATATTTTGGTAATAGTTTAGTAGTAGTTTTTTAATAACATAACTTTAATAGCGAAGAAGGAGTGAATGAGACATAATTTAGATTAAACATAAGATAAAAGTTATTTAGTCCGGTCAATTAAGACATTCGAAGCTACATAAATTCCCCTTCATTTTTCACGATTTTCATCAAAACGGTAAGTTTTATCATAAAAATATATCGACAAAAATTGAAAATCATAAAATTATCTACAAAAAATGGTTAGGTTCGGTTCGGTTCGGTTCGGTTCGTTAGGTTAGGTTAGGTTAGGTTAGGTTAGGTTAGTTTAGGTTTGGTTAGGCTAGGTTCGGTTAGGTTAGGTTCGGTTAGGTTCGGTTAGGTTCGGTTCGGTTCGGTTCGGTTCGGTTCGTTAGGTTAGGTTAGGTTAGGTTAGGTTAGGTTAGGTTAGGTTTTTTTTTTTTTTTTTTTTATTGTTGCAAACTAGTTGACTCATCTTTTCATAGGAAAAGAGAGTGCGCTAGTCTGCTGTTAATTTTTAAAACTGTGTGAACCTGTTGCTATTAAATGCAACATCATTATTAACAGTACGAATTATGATACATATATACATACTACATACATTAATACATAGACTTTGAAAATATCCCTGAAAATATTCCCCCCCCCCTCCCACCCCTCCCCAATATACACACTCGTGCAGTACAATTTTTTACAAATACATTGATTAAGCATTTCATTACAATTAAGCAAGTATAACCAAACATTCGGTTATATATAGTTGCTTTTACATTATATAATAGTGATTATATATTACACTTACACTTCTTTTTATAAATATATATTTTAGTATAGGTACTTAACTATGCCTTAACACGTTTAACAATTATCTATTTATTTCTATTTGCTTCTATATTATTGTTATTTATTTATTTATTTTTTTGTTTTAATATATATTTTTTCCTTTTGTTTTTGTGTTATTAGATATTTTTTTATTTTTTTTTGTTCATTTTATCATTATTATTTTTTATTTTGTTTTACTTCTCTTTTCACTTTTTTCTTTTTTTTTTTTTTTTTTTTTTTTTTTTTTTTTAATTCTCATTATTATTTTGTTTATTACACATATATTATAGTTTCTTCTATTTTCTATTATACATATATATTTTCTTTCCCAATTATACACATGATTCCTTAAACGTAAATTAACATAAACAATAATTACTAACATAATAATAGCAACGTAGGAATTGCATCTGAAGAGATTATTATTATTATAATCCTCAGAGCATAATACCTTTATACTAAACTCTAAGTAAGGGATAACTTTACTTATATACATTAGATATATCGATTACATAAAAAGTACATTACATAAAGAGTTTTAAAGACGACAGTTTGGAGATTGTTATTAATTTCTATGGAATAGCATGGGTACATAATTTAATTATTATTACTTATTAATTATTATTATTACAGTCGAGCAATGGCACATTCAATTAATTACCCAGATCTGTAATCAAAGAGTGCCAATAAGCTAGTACAGAAAAAAAAAAAAAATAAAAATAAAAAAAAAAAAAAAAAAAAAAAAAAAAAAAAAAAAAAAAAAATGCTGTATAAAGCCAATCAGACCTATATAAGTACAATTGGCCTTATATAAATCTGATTGGCTTCATACAGCACTTTTTTAAACATCTTAAATTTACACATCTTACTTATTTTACACATCTTAAATTTTATACATCTTAAATTTCATTATTAAAATATTAAGTAAAATTATTATTATTATTAAAATTAACAAATTAAGATCAAAATCAAAATTAAAATCAAAACCAAAATTAAAATTAACATCAAAATTAAAATTAAAATCAAAATCAAAATTAAAATCAAAATCAAAATCAGAATTAAAATCAAAATTAAAATTAAAATTAAAACAAAATCAAAATTAAAATTAAAATCAGAATCAAAATAAAATTAAATTAAAGTATAATCAAAATTAAAATTAAAATCAAAATCAAAATTAAAATCGAATTGTAAATATAATTAGTAGAGTGTCTATAATTAGGTGTTTCTAGAATGACAGACCAAAAATTAGTTAAATTAAAGTTGTATAAATAGAATAATTTAAATTGATAAGAATAAAAATTCAAGATTCCTTGAATTTTTATAACTTGAGAACAACAGCCAGCCATAAGCAGCCACTAGTTGGGCCAACATACTTACATATTATAGGTGCATAATATAGTAAAATAAATAGGTAAGTCAATGTATTATTAAATATATTTCTATTGTAAATAGTTCTGTGATGCAATACCGCGAACATCTCGGTGCGGCGCCGGCGGCGGGCGGCACGCAATCGTCCCACACGCTACAGCTAACTGGCTCCCGTATAGGTTGAACCCTAAACATTTTAAATGTTTGTTCTTTATAGTGCACTAAATAAAATAAATCAAACAATAACAGTAAGTGACCGAACATACAGCTATCAAAATAAGTAAGTCTTTGAGTCACGGCCCAAATCCACGACGACAAGCCAGGCTGACATAAAGGAGAGGATGACAGGGCGTTGGTTGCAACCGAGAGCCAAGTCAAGTCAAGTCAAAGTCGGGTCGAGCACCTTTCAAAAGAAGAAGAAGACACACGCTAGAGACTCTCAATACCAAAACAAAACAAACAAACGTTACAAATAAAAATATACCAAGACAATTATTAATTTGTGCCTGTATGTGGAATAAATAAATTAGGGTGAGACTTTCATAGTGACAATATCAAACATGGTGAGTGCTAATCATTTTCAACAATAGAACCGTTCTCTCTGCCGATTATGCGTAGAATGTTCTTTGCAAACAGCAGAAAGATAGGTCTGTAAGTATTGTCACTAATTATAAGTTCTAAATTATCAACGTTTATGTCGATGTCCATTGCACTCTCGCAGTCGTGCCTGAACAATCCAAACCTACTACATTCTAGCAAAAGATGCTTTACAGATTGGTTGGCATCGTCACCGCAAGAGCACAATGGAGAAAGTGCTAAACTAAACCTAAATAAATATGAATTAAAGCCGCCATGGCCAGTAAAAATTTGAGTGTAAAAATTATCTAGACTAACGTTTCTTAGCGTTTTATAGGCCAGAGATACGCTTTTAAAAAATAACTTTGTTGTGGAGCCTGTTTGGGATAAGTCATATGCATGTTGCCACTCTTCGATGCTACCGGCCCTTGCCAGACCCTTGGCATAGGATAGAGGGAACCTATCATAGAATGGCTGTCTTCGATCCCCTAGGGCAGCCTGCTTTGCCAACTCGTCGGCCCTCTCGTTACCCTCAATACCACAGTGGGCCTTGACCCAGTACAATGAAATAATTAGGTGGTGGTTAGGTTAGGTTAGGTTAGGTTAGGTTAGGTTAGGTTAGGTTAGGTTAGGTTAGGTTAGGTTAGGTTAGGTTAGGTTAGGTTAGGTTAGGTTAGGTTAGGTTAGGTTAGGTTAGGTTAGGTTAGGTTAGGTTAGGTTAGGTTAGGTTAGGCTAGGTTAGGTTATGTTAGGTTAGGTTAGTCCACCAGTCGTGGAACCTAACCTAACCTGACTTTACCTAACTAACCTAACCTAACCTAACCTAACCTAACGAATCGAACCGAACCGAACCGAACCGAACCGAACCGAACCGAACCTAACCAAACCTAACCTAACCTAACCTAACCTAACCTAACCTAACCTAACCTAACCTAACCTAACCTTACCTAACCTAACCTAACCTAACCTAACCTAACCTAACCTAACCTAACCTAACCTAACCTAACCTAACCTAACCTAACCTAACCTAACCTAACCTAACCTAACCTAACCTAACCTAACCTAACCTAACCTAACCTAACCTAACCTAACCTAACCTAACCTAACCTAACCTAACCTAACCTAACGAACCGAACCGAACCGAACCGAACCGAACCGAACCGAACCGAACCGAACCGAACCGAACCTAACCGAACCTAACCTAACCGAACCTAGCCTAACCAAACCTAAACTAACCTAACCTAACCTAACCTAACCTAACCTAACGAACCGAACCGAACCGAACCTAACCATTTTTTGTAGATAATTTTATGATTTTCAATTTTTGTCCATATATTTTTATGATAAAACTTACCGTTTTGATGAAAATCGTGAAAAATGAAGGGGAATTTATGTAGCTTCGAATGTCTAAATTGACCGGACTAAATAAATTTCATCTAATGTTTAATCTAAATTATGTTTCATTTCCCCTTCTTTGCTATTAAAGTTATGTAATTAAAAAACTACTACTAAACTATTACCAAAATATATGAAATATATGTTAGTAAATATATGCATAATTTGTAAGTTTAGTTTAACATTTTAATTATTACAGGTTTAATAAAAATTTAATAAAATTTATAGTACAGTATAAATAATTGAAAAAACACTGACTCTATAGGTACCAGCAACGATAGGTCCCTTCAAAAAATAATGCCCGAATGAGAATAAATCACCCCTATTTTAATTATAACGATGTGGTGTATGGACCTTATTTTCTGGGTATAATCTAAAACTTGATGGTATGGTACGTACATGTGCTTTGCAAGACACCAAGAAGTGTCAATTAGGCCTCCGGCGGAAGGTCTCGAAGATAAGATAGATAAGGAAGATAGGATTATGATAAGATAGATTTGTGTATAAGGTCAGTGAAAGTACCTCGAAATAAATGAATTGTGCACTTAAAAGGGGACATTTCATTTAAGTCATAGATATCCTTATAAAAAACTAGCGCCCCGCCCCGGCTTCGCACGGTTTTATTATACATTACTATAAACCTCACGGAGCCCGAGACCTTTCCAACGAATGCAAAACCGTGGAAATTGGTTCGTGCGTTCTGGAGTTATAGCGTCAGGAAGGAAAACCCGACTTATTTTTATGTAGAGGTAGTAGATTACTCATTTGGTTAGTTACTGAAATATCGATTTTTCAAAAATCGATATCAAAAATTTCGAATTTTTGACCTCATTTAACCACTTAAATAATAATAGCACAGCATAGCAGCCATAGCTAAAAATTATCGAGACGTTATGTTCTACCGAAATATTTCTTTTTTTTTTTCATTGGCCGGCGCTTTCTACTTTTGGTCCAAGTCTTACCTTACTATCTTACCTTACTATTATAATAATTGGGAAAGTCTGTGTGAATGTTTGTTATAGGTAATCTCCGTAACTACATAAGTTGTTTAGATGAAAGAACAATGGCAAGAATCCCTTATGGCCTGTCCCAAAAATTTGAAGAACGATACTGAATATATCGTTCGAATCGTCTTAAAATCCTAAGGAACTTTGCATTTTCAGTTTTTCCATAATATTTACAGAAGAAAAAAAAATATTTTTTGAACATCGGCAGAATAATTTAATTTCCATAGGTTCTCTTCATTGCAAATGGCGGCACAATACAAAAGAGGTTTCAATTCTAGAGGTTAGTTTCAGGTTAGGGGTCAGGATTGAAACCAACCTCCTTTGTTCGGTTGGTACAGAAGGTAGACAGAATAGAGAGAGATACATATTGTACGGAATATACTTTTAGGAAGCTGTTAGGAGCCATGTGTTTATTTTAGCGATAAATTAAATTCAACCACTTTTTTAAAGCTCAGAAGGGGTTTGCAGCAAGTTTTTAATTTTCATATTATGAACTCTTCGATTGCAAAAATCAATGCTCTGCTGGAAATAATTATGCCTACCCTAGGTATATATAATGAGACCTATAAGTGCTATAACGCCCTGTCTTCATTTTGCCACATTTTAGTATGGTAGTCTGCAGTCCTTCGCAGATCGCCATCCCACCATGCTGAAGGGCGTCATACATTACGCTTAGTGAATCGCGATCTCCACTCAAGAACTCGTTTACTCTATGTATTTAATTCCAGAAAAGAAAACACAAATGGCTAACAATTATTTACTGCTGAATTAAAATGAATCTGAATATGAATGACCTTTAATTAATAAGTAGGTATGAATCTGAATATGAATGTTGATAAAGATTTTTGAGTTGTACTAATGTTTGTGCATTTCCTTTTTGTCTAAGTATATTTGATTTTACACTGCATTTATTAGTAGGTACCTATCTGTTAATATTTACTAAATATAATGTGAAATGACTTGTAAAAAAATTTACCAATAAAATGACTATCTGACTATCTAATAAACCTTACCTTAGTACCTTACCGAGTCGCGGTCTCCACTCAAGAACACGTTTATCCCAACGGTTGTCGTTTCTTCGCGAGATATGGCCAGCCCACTGCCACTTCAGCTTGCTAATTCTTTGAGCTATGTCGATAACTTGGTTCTCTGTCGGATGTATTCATAATGAATCCTATCCTTCAGAGAGACTCCTCACATAGCTCTTTCCATAGCTCGCTGAGCGACTTTGAACTGGTGGACCAGCCCTACCGTGAGTCGTGGACACTCTTAGGTAGGACGCACTGGTTGAAAACTTTCGTTTTCAAATATTGCGGTATGGATGTCGAGAAGACCCGACGTAGTTTCTCAAATGCTGCCCAGCCTAGCTGGATCCTCCTCTTGGCCTCCTTCTCAAAATAGTTTTTACCTAACTGCACAATTTGCCCAAGGTAAGTGTATCTACTCGGAAATAATTTCAAGAAGGTGGCCATCTATGACGATCGGTCCCGGAACAACTTACCTTAGTACCCTACATTTAATACTCATAATATACCTACAATTACGTTCATAGTATTTAATTCACGATAATTTAGTAGCAGGTTCATTTATTAATAACTAGCGACCCGCCCCGACTTCGCACGGTTTTATATTATACGTATAAACCTTCCTCTTGAATCACTCTATCTATTAAAAAAACCGCATCAAAATCCGTTGCGTAGTTTTAAAGATTTAAGCGTTCAAAGGGACATAATGACATAGGGACAGAGAAAGCAACTTTATATTATACTATGTAGTGATAAAAAAACTAGACTTTGATGTGTGAAATGTAAAAAAAACTGATTTCTGACCGAGATACAAATATTCAAGCGTCCATTGCCCACCCAGTGCTTTATCTTGTTGTAGTATATACACAAATTTAATAAATATTTCAGTAGCCTCTGTACAACAAATACCTAGAACTTTTCTCAAAATTACACTCCGGGAATTACTCTAACCTCCGTAATATTACTTTTAAAGTCTGATGTAAGATGTGTTGTTATGCAGGTAACTTCTTTTCTATTTACCGACCCCATTGAAATAACCAATTATAATAGGCAACTACTGATTTAAGTCAATTCAACTATTTCCAGGGCATTTCATGTACATTATCGGCAAATAACTTTTTACGGCAATAACCAGGTTTACATATTTATAATATGTAAATTACATTATGGTGCCTTTATCTCATATTTAGCAGGACTTCAACTGAGCTTCTCGTACCTACCTTGGAGGATGTTGGATAGAGAAGGTACCTAGAGTAGGTATACCCCCTGGGTATTAAAATATTAGTTAGATTTAATTGTGTTATTATTTTATGCTTAATACTCTACCTACCTACTAATTGATATTATACCTACGAACATAAGTATGCCATCATTTACAAACTATAACAGTAGACAGATTCATCATTGGAGGAAATTGGATAGACTTGATAGCTACAGTACATCCCTGGATTGGAACCAAACATTTGAATTAGTAGGTGCCTAGGTATTAACATATTTGTCTCCAATTTGATTGAGTTATTATTTTATAACTAACTAGCGACCCGCCCCGGCTTCGACGGTTTTATTATAAGTATAAACCTTCCTCTTGAATCACTCTATCTAGAGGTATGTATTAAAAAAACCGCATCAAAATCCATTGTGTAGTTTTAAAGATTAAAGCAGTCAAAGGGAAATAGGGACAGAAAAAGCGACTTTGTTTTTTACTATGTAAAAATTATTATTATACCTAGGTACATGAGTTTGGCTTCATTTACAAACAACAACAGTAGTTAGATAGGTAAAACATTTATTTAGCACACACATACAATAATTAACATTGAAATATGTAAAATTGAAAACAAAAGTACAATAGGTAGTAGCACTGATAGTTCACTTTCAGATAAGTAAGTTTTGTCGATTTGCTTATAAATTATTATGTTTTAGCCATAAAAGTATCAATTAAATATATCCAAGTCAGGTCAAAATCTAAGTACAAAACTCTTGGGAAAATTTTAGGAGCTATCGGTTGATACCCTTGCGATACGTGTACACTCACGATAGCTGAAAATTCTTGCCATCATTCTTTGCATACGTCATGAGAACCTCCTCCTTTTTCGAAGTCGTTTAAAATACACAATTCATTTTGCCTCACTAACAGCCGATTTCTAGAACGTTGTTCAAATCGTAAATCAGTTGATAAAGCGATTAATTTAACACACTGGTCAAATCAAATCGGGGTGTACGAACGCTGATTAGATGATAATTAGGTAACTAATCATTGATCATCTTACGACTGTCATTCTTTCAGTTCAGTATATCTTTAAGTTTTCTTTTATAACATAAAAAATTCTATTATTCTTTTAAAAAATGATGACAATTTCATGTAAACTCTGCTTTACAATAAATGTGAATCACATGAGTATACAAAATACAGGTATGTCACAAAACAGTTAAGTCACGATTTTGATCATGTTAGTCACATTTACATTTTATTTGAAAACTAGCGACCCGCCCCGGCTTCGCACGGTTTTATTATACATAAAAACCTACCTCTTGAATCACTCTATCTATAAAAAAAAACCGCATCAAAATCCGTTGCGTAGTTTTAAAGATTTAAGCTTTCAAAGGGACATAATGACATAGGGACAGAGAAAGCGACTCTAGTTTATACTATGTAGTGTATGGCTTTTGGATTACCAACCTGTTGATTTTTTATGTATTATACCCCGGTTTAGAACTTGGAAAAATACAGCGAATTGTTGTAATAATTTCAACTAATTAGAGCAAAATCGCCGATTAGTTAATTATTGATTTGACAAGAGCTTGAACAAAGAATCAGGCCTAATTAGCGTATTCTGTAAGAAAACTTTATTTCTGAAACATAATTAGATCACATAGCTCACTAGTATATACAATTATAACAAACTCTTAAAAATCTAAGCCGTCACCAGAAGGCAAAGTACCCAGAATGCTGGCAGCATTGCCACGTTGAATGGCAATGCTAATTCGTTGACCAAAATAGAAGCCAGCATTCTTATCTCCTGTGGACTCTATTAGAAGTTTCGTCAGATCTTTAAAAATTGTGTGTGCCCCAGGACCCCAAGGACCAAGGGTTTCCACCCCAAATGGCTCAAATAGGTATCCTCGGTCAAGATTAGCATATTTTCGCCGTTTGAGGGACTCCGCTGATGAAGCTGCGGAGCCAGCCCTTGCTGATGTCCCTGCCAGATGTGAAGGCGCTAGAGTATCTACACACGTGGCATCCCAAACTAAAGGCCGACCCATCTTCCAGGGAATCAGAGTCATACCGTCAGGTCTTTTACCATCATCTCGCATAAGGCCACGTGGTTCAAGTGTAGCTGCTACACTGACGCTGGTAAAGGCCCGACGGATGATATCGTTAATTGAATTATGGCGGGACACACGTCCTGCACTAGAGACACATGCCAATGCATGGTGACCAAGCTTGTCCACGGTTTCACCACACTGGCAACGGTGTGCAACTAGGCAAGGGGAACCTAAACGCAAGGAGGTGGCCACCCGAAATGAGTTGTTGTCTAAAAGGGTACCTAGATTTTTAGAAGGCAGAACATGTAACCAAAGTCCTGATTCCCACTCAGAAACGGCGAGTAGACGGGCACGTTCTATTGAGCTGGTAGACGTATTAATAAGATTTTTCCGTACCAGCTCACAAAGTGGCTCATCCCATAGCCTCTGAGAAGACAGGACTTTTGGAAGATTGGTGTCAGGACAGGCTATTTTCCATAAGCCTAGTGCTTCGTTGTAACCTGTAATTTCAAAATTTTGAGAACATTTTGCCAAAATTTTATGAATAAGATCTTTAGTACCATGAACTGATGATAAAAAACCTGGGAGTGAAACACTAGAAATTTCTCGAACACCTAAACCACCCAATCTAATAGGAAGAGTGGCCTGGTGCCATGCTCGGTCATCCAAAGGAATATTAGCGTATTATGTTATTTGACAAGAGTTTTGTTTTTCAAAATATAAGTACGTAATCAATGTTCGAGAAACCCAAATGACATTTGAATAGAGATTTGAACATTGATTAGTTAACTATTAAGATGATCTGCGTTCCAGAAACCAGCTGTTACTGTGACATAATTTAGGTATTATTGTATTAAAACAAAAAACATACTTCAAATTTATTTTTTTTATTTTTACAATTTTAGGAAAACTTACAGCTAGACAATGAGTAGATACAAAGAATTTTTAAATTAAGGCCAATTAAAAGTTTTCACTAATAATAAATTAAAGCAGCAACTTGAGATCTGTTGACTTGAGATGAATTTACAGAAAGTAGACATATAGGTATTAATTTTAACTTAAAAAAAATTACAGAAAACTAGATATATTAAAAGTAACTTATTAATATAAACCTATTAGTAAAACTGCTTAAACAAAGAAGTTAAGTTGACGACTTACTAGCAAATCTAGCAATAACAATAACTAAAAAAGAAAAATAGATTGTTTTTTATACTAAGTACAAGCACAAACAAGAGAATTTCTCAAACTAAAACGAAAAATGTATCATTAAGCAAGCGTTTAAGCTTACTTGAACTGGTGTTGAATAAATCTATATTGCTGTTTTCATGTACTAATGAGTTAAACGAGCTAGAAGCTCTATAAACAAATGCGTTCTGCCTATAATTAGTCCTTACGATAGGTGCAAGCGTGCATGTGCGCAGTCCTATTTGCTCAAGAAGCTCTGGGCAATCAACAGTTCCGTTTGCTATATTAATTAGGTAAGTCAAATCAGCCACTTGTCTGCGTTTAAAGAGTGGAAGAAAGTGGAACTTACGGCATCTAGTCTCATAATCAGGTAAAAAAATACGAGCTCGATATTGTATTGATATTGTATTTACTACATTAATGTGCATAACTCAAAAATATTAAAATTTGCATATTTTAATGAATATGCGAATCCGGGGCGGGTCGCTAGTAATATTATAAACGCGAAAGTTTGTAAGTATGGATGGATAGATGGATATTTGTTACTCTTTCATGCAAAAACTACTGAACGGATATGGATGAAATTTGGCAAAGAGATAGATCATAGTCTGGAATAACACATAGGTAACATTTTATACATTTTTCCCGGGATTACCACATGAACGTGTGGTACATTATTTATCTAACTATATAAAGTTACATGTTTATGTAAGTTTATAACATTGGTAGCTTATTGGGTATGTATTTTTTTCTTTTCCATCTATCTAGAGAAGTAGATCTAATGTAACTACCACCGTCTATATTGTTCTTTTATATCCGGTCCATCCAAAGGTTGCCTGGAAGAGATCGCTTTTAGCGATAGGGTCGCCCTTATCTATCTTAACTGCTTAGCTTGGGCTGGATTATGCTGTGTGGACTGTCCGAAATTATTTATTATTATTTATTTATTTATACTTAGTCTTAGTTTGCAGTATTTTTATGTATCATTTTCAGCCTTTTTGTGGTACATTTAAGTATAATAAAGAGTTTTCATCCATTCTTTCATTCAGTTGAGCTAACTCTAGACTGTTTTCAACCTACCAAAATATTGTAAATAATAGTTTTAATAAGGTTCTATTCCTTGATTGTTATTTCCTTTCTTAAATTAATAAAGTAAACAATTGAGATACCTCTAGACTGTTTTCGACCGTCTGTAGTTAGCTCAATGATTTGAATTGTATATTTACAAGTAGGTATACATTTTTTGATTATAATTTTCGTTGCTAATGAATTTCTATAAGGTAAATAAGTAAAGTACTGAAAATTACAAGAACAAGCTAACAAGAGCTAAATTTAAAAAAATGTATAAAAATAAACGGAATAGAAAAAAATAAAACCAGTATATACAATCGAGCTAACTGCAGACCGTTCAAAACAGTCTAAAGGTTGCATGCAATCGAAGTTCATCATCAGGTACAATGTATATTCGTAGTTAGTAAAGTTAGTAATGTTAGTAAAGTTAGTACCTAAAGTTAGTAATGTTAGTAAAGTTAGTAAAGTTAGTACCTAAAGTTAGTAAAGTTAGTAAAGTTAGTAGTTAGTAAAGTTAGTAATGTTAGTAAAGTTAGTAAAGTTAGTACCTAAAGTTAGTAAAGTTAGTACCTAAAGTTAGTAAAGTTAGTAATGTTAGTAAAGTTAGTAAAGTTAGTTATGAAGGTAAAGTTAGTAATGTTAAAGTTAGTAGTAATGTTAGTAATGTTAAAATGAGTAATGTTAGTATAGTTAGTAAAGTTAGTAATGTTAGTAAAGTTAGTAAAGTTAGACTCGGACCTTGCCGTTTTACATGTTCATAGAATAACAATACTATAAAAATTAAAAAAAAAAAACTCGTCCTCGGACGAATCACCTGGCGTAGGGCTGAGTCTCAACAGATCGCAGCACGACGCTGCTCTACCGACCACAACACCCCGCCAGGAACGTAAGTCGTCTACAGACTATTCCGAGCCCCGACATCGAACTGAGTTATATCCGAACCAGAAGGAGCCGTGGTGCACGTGTTAAACCGTACGCACCGATCTCCGCGGTCCAAATGGGCTTCGACGTCACGCCTTACGAAGTAAAGCGCAACTAGTAAAGTCACATTGTTTAGAGCCTCCCGACTCTCGGGGCTCCACAGTGAGCATATCCTTGCCGGATTCGGCTAGGCTGGCTTCGGCCTTAGAGGCGTTCAGGCATAATCCCGCGGATGGTAGCTTCGCACCACCGGCCGCTCGGCCGAGTGCATGAACCAAATGTCCGAAACTGCGGTTCCTCTCGTACTGAGCAGTATTACTATCGCAACGACAAGCCATCAGTAGGGTAAAACTAACCTGTCTCACGACGGTCTAAACCCAGCTCACGTTCCCTTTTGATGGGTGAAAAATCCAACGCTTGGGACCAGAGCTGTAACAGCAACTATATTGCTGAATTTACTACTGCAGATGTGCTCTACGGAATCAAAAAGTTAAAAGTTAAAAGCTCGATAGGGCCGGACGCCGTGCCACCGGCTCTTATAAAGTCAGTCGGTAAGAGCATGGTATCCCCGCTGTATCACATTTTTAATTTGGCATTACGGACAGGTAGATATCCGGCACATTGGAAGGTGTCAAGGGTAACACCGATCCCAAAAAACTCGAATAAACTTACTGTCGAGGAGTATCGTCCGATCGCCATCTTGTCTTCTCCTTCTAAGGTACTTGAAATCGTCTTACATACAATCATATACGCACAAGTTAAGACCTTCTTATGCAATGCACAGCATGGTTTTAGAGATAAGCGGTCGGTCAATTCCAATCTCTTGACACTTGTAGAGTATAGATCTTGGTAGTCAGGTGGACGTGCTCTACTTCGATATCCAAACTAAGCGCCATAGGCTTCGCGCATAATCTTCTCAGACTTTTCGCCGACTATCTGCGCGATCGCCAGCAGTATGTTAAACTTGTAATTTATGAGTCTTCATTAAATCAATCAAAATAACAAATTGAAACTTAAAGTATCAAGTAGATATTCTTCAAACCTACGATACGAGTACCTACCTAGAGAGTAGAGTGAGAAGCGAGTCTCCCTTCCTTAGGTAAGTACTAGTAAAACACGCCCCCACAAAAAACTAATAGCAGACGTCGGTGTGCTATTAATTTTATGTAGGCGTTGGGTTTTCATAATAACTAGGTACTTACAACTAAAATCTAATTCCACGCCTACAATGAAGAGCACACGTCCCAATCTCTATGCTATGACTGTTATAATTAGATAGGTACATAGATAGTGATCTAAGGTTACCTTCTTATTTAAATTCATGCACCTTACTGAATTCATAAGTGAATAACATCAAAAATAAATTACTTATTAGGTATCTCATTTAATCGGTAAAGTTAGGTACTATTAAATAGATAGTACTTACTAGAAAATAAAACCTAAAAGCAGGTATGAATCTATCCATGCTCATAAATTAAAATATTGGAAAAGTAATTTGTTACAAGTATTTGTCGTAGATACTATTTTGTTTTCTATAACAAAATGCGCACGGATCAATATCTTATGAAAGTATTTTAGCCTGGCTGGTTTTGCTTGCAAGTATTTTTTTGCTCACACAATTACGAGCTTTATTCTCATGCAAACTAGGATTAACTCTTTCATTCACGCTTTTACATTGAGAATATTATAAACATTTTTATGTTTGTTTTAGCATCAATTACAAATAAAATATCAAAAAAAGTAAGAAAAAAAGTTTAGGTATTAAGGCTTTCAAGGTAGGAGGTGGTTAGTCACACTAACCACCATGACTATTGGTACAAATTAAACTAAGATGTATGGTGTCTATTATTTATTAAAATTATAATGTTTATTGAACTTTTCCGCTGGCAAATTAAACTTTTAATTACTTTTTATGAAAATCAGAGAAACATGTATTGCACTATACATGTCTACATTTACAACATCTTCTAGAAGTAGTACTCTCATTCCAGGTGTATTTTCTCAGATTCTCAGATGTAGGTTTTTGTCGTTTGAGTTGTGCAGGTCCTGGAGAAGAGGCTGTGGAGCTGCGATTGCTGTTCACTGAATCGTGTCTTTGTCTGAGATATGCTGGCGTCAGTAAACCTTGTAAACACTTCGTCTGAATTCTTTCAACGTCAATTTTGATAGGTCTTGGCGTAGAGAACACCGTAGTTCTTTATAAATTACGAAAGCGTTGTTGCCAACACAACATCAAGGAAGTGAAAAAAATCCTGAGCCACCACTTGTGGGATTTTCTGTCCACAGCATAGCTTCCTTTTAGTTGATCAAATTTATCGACAAAGTTCATATTTGCGTTGTAGTCTTTTACTGCTTCTGGACAAGACACTGTGGTTAACTTTTTCAACATTTTTAGGATCATGACAGTTTGATAAAATAAATACTGAACTTTCCATTTCAGCTATTCCCACACTTTCAGAAAACTCTTCTTCCATTTTGGAGCTGTTTTAATTGGTCTGTTTGAACTCAAAGTGTTGGACTCGACAGGATCGGAATTCCGGCTTACTAAGCTAGACAAAGGCAGGTCATCATCACCATCAAAATTAGCATCATCAGTTACTTGAACTTCTCCTATCAAATCGCCTAATACCAGTGGATTTTTCTCATTTTCGGTATCCTCTTCGGCATCATCATCGCTACAAATACTATCGCCACCTGAAGGAATGTCTTCCAATAAGAACTCTTCCATTTCTCTATCTGTTAGCCGGTGACATCCTACTTATATTATAAACGCGAAAGTTTGTAAGTATGGATGTTTGTTACTCTTTCACGCAAATACTACTGAACGGATATGGATGAAATTTAGCACAAAGATAGATTATAGTCTGGAATAACACATAGGCTACATTTTATCACGGAATTCGCACGGGAACGGGAATTATGCGGGTGAAACCGCGGGGCGCTGCTAGTTCTGAAATAAATAAGAAAAATTCAATTTTTTTTATACGTCTACGTTGCATTATAGACTAAGACTAAAAACCTGCAACAGTCACGGTGGTTAGCGTTACTAACCACCACACTTTTGTTCTAAATACTTATCGAAAACATAAAATTAATAATTCTTTTACCGATACATGTATAAAAGAGATATATAAAAAGACATTGAATAAAAAAATATATGATAAAAGCTTACTTACCTGTTTCATATAGCTTTGTATCAACGAATCTCTAAAATGTACGATACGGCAACAATCAATTCAAAGCAACTGAATTGTCACTCACTGAAATTATTCACAATTGGCCGCGTCACGTCAAGTATGGTCTGAACTTTCATAATAATTCAATATATTGCCGCTACAAGGTCTGGATTTTAATTAAAAAATTAGAGAAGAGGTGGTTACTGACACTACCCACCAAGACTGAAAGAGTTAACTTTCTATGCAAGTATTTTACTTCCAAGGTGCGTGACGCGCTACGAGTCGCGCCCACGCCACCCGTACGTAATACTTTAAGTATCAAAAATACTTGAAAGTATTTTAGCCCTGGTTTTTGGACCTGGTTTAAGATCTATCGGGAGCTTGTTATACAGCTTTTGGCCCATTATTTTAGGAAGCTGTTTTGCCATATTTAGTCGATGGTGAATCGGCTCTAGCATCATTTTCTGCCGCGTGGCACGTTTGCTACTTTCGCCTCTGATTTTATATTCTTTCAAATTATTTTTTACGTATCTTATGACCTCCATTATGAATACCGCTACTGATGTTAATATCCGAAGGTTTTTGAAATGATCACGACATGACTCTCTGTATTTCTATGGCACGCTTTTGTAATTTAAGAATACATTCGTAATCTGTAGAGCTCCCCAATAAAATGATACCATAAGACATAATTGAGTAAATATATGCGTAATACATGTCTTTCAGAGCTTTATCTAAAGAAATGGGTCTAAGTTGCTTAAGCGCGTAAATTACTTTCGCCATTTTTCTACAGGTCGACTCAATATGATTCTTCCAAGATAGTAATGGATCAAGTTTATTTATTTTATTAAGGAATAACTAACGACTACATTAAAAACGTTCGTTTAAATTAGTATATTTATGGTATTGATATTTTATTGGTATTTTGAGCATTATTATTTAGGTGGTTAAATGAGGTCAAAAACTCGTAATTTTTGATATCGATTTTTTAAAAATCTATATTTCACTAACCAACCAATTGAGTAATTTTTCTATAAGGATATCTATGACTTAAATAAAATGACCCCTTTAAAGTGCATTATTCATTTATTTCTAGGTACTTTCACTGACCTTATACACAATCTATCTTATCATAATCCTATCCTCCTTATCTACCTTATCTTCGAGACCTTCCGCCAGAGGTCTAATTTACTCTTCTTGGTGTCTCGCAAAGCACATGTACCTACCATACCATCAAGTTTTAGATTATACCCAGAAAATAAGGTCCATAAACCACATCAGTATAATTAAAATAGGGGTGATTTATTCTCATTCGGGTAGTATTTTTTGAAGGGTCCTATCGTTGTTGGTACCTATAGAGTCAGTGTTTTTTCAATTGTTTATACTGTACAATAAATTTTATTAAATTTTTATTTAACCTGTAATAATTAAGTTGTTAAACTTATAAATTATGCATATATTTACTAACCTAAACTTCATATATGTTGGTAATAGTTTAGTAGTAGTTTTTTAATAACATAACTTTAATAGCGAAGAAGGAGTGAATGAGACATAATTTAGATTAAACATAAGATAAAAGTTATTTAGTCCGGTCAATTAAGACATTCGAAGCTACATAAATTCCCCTTCATTTTTCACGATTTTCATCAAAACGGTAAGTTTTATCATAAAAATATATCGACAAAAATTGAAAATCATAAAATTATCTACAAAAAATGGTTAGGTTCGGTTCGGTTCGGTTCGGTTCGTTAGGTTAGGTTAGGTTAGGTTAGGTTAGGTTAGTTTAGGTTTGGTTAGGCTAGGTTCGGTTAGGTTAGGTTCGGTTAGGTTCGGTTAGGTTCGGTTCGGTTCGGTTCGGTTCGGTTCGGTTCGGTTCGGTTCGGTTCGTTAGGTTAGGTTAGGTTAGGTTAGGTTAGGTTAGGTTAGGTTAGGTTAGGTTAGGTTAGGTTAGGTTAGGTTAGGTTAGGTTAGGTTAGGTTAGGTTAGGTTAGGTTAGGTTAGGTTAGGTTAGGTTAGGTTAGGTTAGGTTAGGTTAGGTTAGGTTAGGTTAGGTTAGGTTAGGTTAGGTTAGGCTAGGTTAGGTTATGTTAGGTTAGGTTAGTCCACCAGTCGTGGAACCTAACCTAACCTGACTTTACCTAACTAACCTAACCTAACCTAACCTAACGAATCGAACCGAACCGAACCGAACCGAACCGAACCTAACCAAACCTAACCTAACCTAACCTAACCTAACCTAACCTAACCTAACCTAACCTAACCTAACCTAACCTAACCTAACCTAACCTAACCTAACCTAACCTAACCTAACCTAACCTAACCTAACCTAACCTAACCTAACCTAACCTAACCTAACCTAACCTAACCTAACCTAACCTAACCTAACCTAACCTAACCTAACCTAACCTAACGAACCGAACCGAACCGAACCGAACCGAACCGAACCGAACCGAACCGAACCGAACCGAACCGAACCTAACCGAACCTAACCTAACCGAACCTAGCCTAACCAAACCTAAACTAACCTAACCTAACCTAACCTAACCTAACCTAACGAACCGAACCGAACCGAACCTAACCATTTTTTGTAGATAATTTTATGATTTTCAATTTTTGTCCATATATTTTTATGATAAAACTTACCGTTTTGATGAAAATCGTGAAAAATGAAGGGGAATTTATGTAGCTTCGAATGTCTAAATTGACCGGACTAAATAAATTTCATCTAATGTTTAATCTAAATTATGTTTCATTTCCCCTTCTTTGCTATTAAAGTTATGTAATTAAAAAACTACTACTAAACTATTACCAAAATATATGAAATATATGTTAGTAAATATATGCATAATTTGTAAGTTTAACATTTTAATTATTACAGGTTTAATAAAAATTTAATAAAATTTATAGTACAGTATAAATAATTGAAAAAACACTGACTCTATAGGTACCAGCAACGATAGGTCCCTTCAAAAAATAATGCCCGAATGAGAATAAATCACCCCTATTTTAATTATAACGATGTGGTGTATGGACCTTATTTTCTGGGTATAATCTAAAACTTGATGGTATGGTACGTACATGTGCTTTGCAAGACACCAAGAAGTGTCAATTAGGCCTCCGGCGGAAGGTCTCGAAGATAAGATAGATAAGGAAGATAGGATTATGATAAGATAGATTTGTGTATAAGGTCAGTGAAAGTACCTCGAAATAAATGAATTGTGCACTTAAAAGGGGACATTTCATTTAAGTCATAGATATCCTTATAAAAAACTAGCGCCCCGCCCCGGCTTCGCACGGTTTTATTATACATTACTATAAACCTCACGGAGCCCGAGACCTTTCCAACGAATGCAAAACCGTGGAAATTGGTTCGTGCGTTCTGGAGTTATAGCGTCAGGAAGGAAAACCCGACTTATTTTTATGTAGAGGTAGTAGATTACTCATTTGGTTAGTTACTGAAATATCGATTTTTCAAAAATCGATATCAAAAATTTCGAATTTTTGACCTCATTTAACCACTTAAATAATAATAGCACAGCATAGCAGCCATAGCTAAAAATTATCGAGACGTTATGTTCTACCGAAATATTTCTTTTTTTTTTTCATTGGCCGGCGCTTTCTACTTTTGGTCCAAGTCTTACCTTACTATCTTACCTTACTATTATAATAATTGGGAAAGTCTGTGTGAATGTTTGTTATAGGTAATCTCCGTAACTACATAAGTTGTTTAGATGAAAGAACAATGGCAAGAATCCCTTATGGCCTGTCCCAAAAATTTGAAGAACGATACTGAATATATCGTTCGAATCGTCTTAAAATCCTAAGGAACTTTACATTTTCAGTTTTTCCATAATATTTACAGAAGAAAAAAAAATATTTTTTGAACATCGGCAGAATAATTTAATTTCCATAGGTTCTCTTCATTGCAAATGGCGGCACAATACAAAAGAGGTTTCAATTCTAGAGGTTAGTTTCAGGTTAGGGGTCAGGATTGAAACCAACCTCCTTTGTTCGGTTGGTACAGAAGGTAGACAGAATAGAGAGAGATACATATTGTACGGAATATACTTTTAGGAAGCTGTTAGGAGCCATGTGTTTATTTTAGCGATAAATTAAATTCAACCACTTTTTTAAAGCTCAGAAGGGGTTTGTAGCAAGTTTTTAATTTTCATATTATGAACTCTTCGATTGCAAAAATCAATGCTCTGCTGGAAATAATTATGCCTACCCTAGGTATATATAATGAGACCTATAAGTGCTATAACGCCCTGTCTTCATTTTGCCACATTTTAGTATGGTAGTCTGCAGTCCTTCGCAGATCGCCATCCCACCATGCTGAAGGGCGTCATACATTACGCTTAGTGAATCGCGATCTCCACTCAAGAACTCGTTTACTCTATGTATTTAATTCCAGAAAAGAAAACACAAATGGCTAACAATTATTTACTGCTGAATTAAAATGAATCTGAATATGAATGACCTTTAATTAATAAGTAGGTATGAATCTGAATATGAATGTTGATAAAGATTTTTGAGTTGTACTAATGTTTGTGCATTTCCTTTTTGTCTAAGTATATTTGATTTTACACTGCATTTATTAGTAGGTACCTATCTGTTAATATTTACTAAATATAATGTGAAATGACTTGTAAAAAAATTTACCAATAAAATGACTATCTGACTATCTAATAAACCTTACCTTAGTACCTTACCGAGTCGCGGTCTCCACTCAAGAACACGTTTATCCCAACGGTTGTCGTTTCTTCGCGAGATATGGCCAGCCCACTGCCACTTCAGCTTGCTAATTCTTTGAGCTATGTCGATAACTTGGTTCTCTGTCGGATGTATTCATAATGAATCCTATCCTTCAGAGAGACTCCTCACATAGCTCTTTCCATAGCTCGCTGAGCGACTTTGAACTGGTGGACCAGCCCTACCGTGAGTCGTGGACACTCTTAGGTAGGACGCACTGGTTGAAAACTTTCGTTTTCAAATATTGCGGTATGGATGTCGAGAAGACCCGACGTAGTTTCTCAAATGCTGCCCAGCCTAGCTGGATCCTCCTCTTGGCCTCCTTCTCAAAATAGTTTTTACCTAACTGCACAATTTGCCCAAGGTAAGTGTATCTACTCGGAAATAATTTCAAGAAGGTGGCCATCTATGACGATCGGTCCCGGAACAACTTACCTTAGTACCCTACATTTAATACTCATAATATACCTACAATTACGTTCATAGTATTTAATTCACGATAATTTAGTAGCAGGTTCATTTATTAATAACTAGCGACCCGCCCCGACTTCGCACGGTTTTATATTATATATAAACCTTCCTCTTGAATCACTCTATCTATTAAAAAAACCGCATCAAAATCCGTTGCGTAGTTTTAAAGATTTAAGCGTTCAAAGGGACATAATGACATAGGGACAGAGAAAGCAACTTTATATTATACTATGTAGTGATAAAAAAACTAGACTTTGATGTGTGAAATGTAAAAAAAACTGATTTCTGACCGAGATACAAATATTCAAGCGTCCATTGCCCACCCAGTGCTTTATCTTGTTGTAGTATATGGGTGATTCTACGAAAACTCGTTTTTTGTCTGACTTCTGTGGCACATTTTTTTTTGTTGAAATTGCACATCATGATAGTATATTCTAAATAAAGATTTAATTTTGAATTTTTTGGTAGTGAAGGGAACTTTATTGGCTTTATGGTTACGGAGTTATTCAATTTTAAAAATATGGTGTCCACGGAAATCAGAATTTATATCACCAAAATCAAATATGGGTTGGTTTATCGATAAAAATATGTGTTTTCGGTAGTAAGTAGATTATTAAGCAAAATACCAATTATTTGACGTTTGTAGTTTTAATCAGTTTTTACAAAAACACCTTTAAATCATTACTGTAAATACAAGTAACTTTTTACAAAAATCACACTAACAATGTTTATCTTTGTATTAAAAATATTATAATTATTCATTTTGTATTTATTATAAACTTTTATTCTAAAAAAACATCATAAAAACTGTAAAAAAATATTATTGAGATGTTAATGAACCCGCAAAATCCACGGAAATCACACCACGGAAATCAAAAAAAATTACAAAATCTTAGAAATTTTCTTAATTTGCTGGTTTATTTTACATTGAAATATGCAGTCGAAATTAGGAACACAAAAGGCATGAATTATCATCATTAATAAAACAATAGGATTAGCATAAACAAATTTATAGTCAACATGGTAATCAGAATTTCTAGATACCAAGCCACGGAAAGTGATTACGTACCGAAATAACAGAGTGACGTAAAGACATACACCTTTGTTGTACACACCACTGATGGGGCGTGACTGATAGTTTCTCTCAATCTAACAACCATTTACGCAGATATTAAAGTACAGTATTTATGAATAATTTAGTGCGCACCAGGGAAATCAGAGCTGAACGACGGACGCGAAGTTATCTCGTTGTAACTTGTCAACTAAAGCTTAGTTTTGCGTAGTAATAGCGTCAAATAAGCAAGTAACTATCTGGGTTATTGTGAACCTATGTAAATTAGTACCAGAGTTTTTAGGAAATGATATAAAAAATTATTAACACCGGAACATGAGGTCCGGACGCACCACGGAAGTCATAATTTCCAAGGATTTTATTTATTTTTACTTATTTAAAATAAGAATATTAAAAAACTAAAAAAGGCCTCCCCTATTATTTTTGTCTAATCTACTATCATAAAAAAAATCAAAGGGCTAGGGATACTTTTTGTATGATTTTTCGAGCCGGACATGTATTTTTGAAGCCCGGGAGAATTACCCATATACACAAATTTAATAAATATTTCAGTAGCCTCTGTACAACAAATACCTAGTACTTTTCTCAAAATTACACTCCGGGAATTACTCTAACCTCCGTAATATTACTTTTAAAGTCTGATGTAAGATGTGTTGTTATGCAGGTAACTTCTTTTCTATTTACCGACCCCATTGAAATAACCAATTATAATAGGCAACTACTGATTTAAGTCAATTCAACTATTTCCAGGGCATTTCATGTACATTATCGGCAAATAACTTTTTACGGCAATAACCAGGTTTACATATTTATAATATGTAAATTACATTATGGTGCCTTTATCTCATATTTAGCAGGACTTCAACTGAGCTTCTCGTACCTACCTTGGAGGATGTTGGATAGAGAAGGTACCTAGAGTAGGTATACCCCCTGGGTATTAAAATATTAGTTAGATTTAATTGTGTTATTATTTTATGCTTAATACTCTACCTACCTACTAATTGATATTATACCTACGAACATAAGTATGCCATCATTTACAAACTATAACAGTAGACAGATTCATCATTGGAGGAAATTGGATAGACTTGATAGCTACAGTACATCCCTGGATTGGAACCAAACATTTGAATTAGTAGGTGCCTAGGTATTAACATATTTGTCTCCAATTTGATTGAGTTATTATTTTATAACTAACTAGCGACCCGCCCCGGCTTCGACGGTTTTATTATAAGTATAAACCTTCCTCTTGAATCACTCTATCTAGAGGTATGTATTAAAAAAACCGCATCAAAATCCATTGTGTAGTTTTAAAGATTAAAGCAGTCAAAGGGAAATAGGGACAGAAAAAGCGACTTTGTTTTTTACTATGTAAAAATTATTATTATACCTAGGTACATGAGTTTGGCTTCATTTACAAACAACAACAGTAGTTAGATAGGTAAAACATTTATTTAGCACACACATACAATAATTAACATTGAAATATGTAAAATTGAAAACAAAAGTACAATAGGTAGTAGCACTGATAGTTCACTTTCAGATGAGTAAGTTTTGTCGATTTGCTTATAAATTATTATGTTTTAGCCATAAAAGTATCAATTAAATATATCCAAGTCAGGTCAAAATCTAAGTACAAAACTCTTGGGAAAATTTTAGGAGCTATCGGTTGATACCCTTGCGATACGTGTACACTCACGATAGCTGAAAATTCTTGCCATCATTCTTTGCATACGTCATGAGAACCTCCTCCTTTTTCGAAGTCGTTTAAAATACACAATTCATTTTGCCTCACTAACAGCCGATTTCTAGAACGTTGTTCAAATCGTAAATCAGTTGATAAAGCGATTAATTTAACACACTGGTCAAATCAAATCGGGGTGTACGAACGCTGATTAGATGATAATTAGGTAACTAATCATTGATCATCTTACGACTGTCATTCTTTCAGTTCAGTATATCTTTAAGTTTTCTTTTATAACATAAAAAATTCTATTATTATTTTAAAAAATGATGACAATTTCATGTAAACTCTGCTTTACAATAAATGTGAATCACATGAGTATACAAAATACAGGTATGTCACAAAACAGTTAAGTCACGATTTTGATCATGTTAGTCACATTTACATTTTATTTGAAAACTAGCGACCCGCCCCGGCTTCGCACGGTTTTATTATACATAAAAACCTACCTCTTGAATCACTCTATCTATAAAAAAAAACCGCATCAAAATCCGTTGCGTAGTTTTAAAGATTTAAGCTTTCAAAGGGACATAATGACATAGGGACAGAGAAAGCGACTCTAGTTTATACTATGTAGTGTATGGCTTTTGGATTACCAACCTGTTGATTTTTTATGTATTATACCCCGGTTTAGAACTTGGAAAAATACAGCGAATTGTTGTAATAATTTCAACTAATTAGAGCAAAATCGCCGATTAGTTAATTATTGATTTGACAAGAGCTTGAACAAAGAATCAGGCCTAATTAGCGTATTCTGTAAGAAAACTTTATTTCTGAAACATAATTAGATCACATAGCTCACTAGTATATACAATTATAACAAACTCTTAAAAATCTAAGCCGTCACCAGAAGGCAAAGTACCCAGAATGCTGGCAGCATTGCCACGTTGAATGGCAATGCTAATTCGTTGACCAAAATAGAAGCCAGCATTCTTATCTCCTGTGGACTCTATTAGAAGTTTCGTCAGATCTTTAAAAATTGTGTGTGCCCCAGGACCCCAAGGACCAAGGGTTTCCACCCCAAATGGCTCAAATAGGTATCCTCGGTCAAGATTAGCATATTTTCGCCGTTTGAGGGACTCCGCTGATGAAGCTGCGGAGCCAGCCCTTGCTGATGTCCCTGCCAGATGTGAAGGCGCTAGAGTATCTACACACGTGGCATCCCAAACTAAAGGCCGACCCATCTTCCAGGGAATCAGAGTCATACCGTCAGGTCTTTTACCATCATCTCGCATAAGGCCACGTGGTTCAAGTGTAGCTGCTACACTGACGCTGGTAAAGGCCCGACGGATGATATCGTTAATTGAATTATGGCGGGACACACGTCCTGCACTAGAGACACATGCCAATGCATGGTGACCAAGCTTGTCCACGGTTTCACCACACTGGCAACGGTGTGCAACTAGGCAAGGGGAACCTAAACGCAAGGAGGTGGCCACCCGAAATGAGTTGTTGTCTAAAAGGGTACCTAGATTTTTAGAAGGCAGAACATGTAACCAAAGTCCTGATTCCCACTCAGAAACGGCGAGTAGACGGGCACGTTCTATTGAGCTGGTAGACGTATTAATAAGATTTTTCCGTACCAGCTCACAAAGTGGCTCATCCCATAGCCTCTGAGAAGACAGGACTTTTGGAAGATTGGTGTCAGGACAGGCTATTTTCCATAAGCCTAGTGCTTCGTTGTAACCTGTAATTTCAAAATTTTGAGAACATTTTGCCAAAATTTTATGAATAAGATCTTTAGTACCATGAACTGATGATAAAAAACCTGGGAGTGAAACACTAGAAATTTCTCGAACACCTAAACCACCCAATCTAATAGGAAGAGTGCCCTGGTGCCATGCTCGGTCATCCAAAGGAATATTAGCGTATTATGTTATTTGACAAGAGTTTTGTTTTTCAAAATATAAGTACGTAATCAATGTTCGAGAAACCCAAATGACACTTGAATAGAGATTTGAACATTGATTAGTTAACTATTAAGATGATCTGCGTTCCAGAAACCAGCTGTTACTGTGACATAATTTAGGTATTATTGTATTAAAACAAAAAACATACTTCAAATTTATTTTTTTTATTTTTACAATTTTAGGAAAACTTACAGCTAGACAATGAGTAGATACAAAGAATTTTTAAATTAAGGCCAATTAAAAGTTTTCACTTATAATAAATTAAAGCAGCAACTTGAGATCTGTTGACTTGAGATGAATTTACAGAAAGTAGACATATAGGTATTAATTTTAACTTAAAAAAAATTACAGAAAACTAGATATATTAAAAGTAACTTATTAATATAAACCTATTAGTAAAACTGCTTAAACAAAGAAGTTAAGTTGACGACTTACTAGCAAATCTAGCAATAACAATAACTAAAAAAGAAAAATAGATTGTTTTTTATACTAAGTACAAGCACAAACAAGAGAATTTCTCAAACTAAAACGAAAAATGTATCATTAAGCAAGCGTTTAAGCTTACTTGAACTGGTGTTGAATAAATCTATATTGCTGTTTTCATGTACTAATGAGTTAAACGAGCTAGAAGCTCTATAAACAAATGCGTTCTGCCTATAATTAGTCCTTACGATAGGTGCAAGCGTGCATGTGCGCAGTCCTATTTGCTCAAGAAGCTCTGGGCAATCAACAGTTCCGTTTGCTATATTAATTAGGTAAGTCAAATCAGCCACTTGTCTGCGTTTAAAGAGTGGAAGAAAGTGGAACTTACGGCATCTAGTCTCATAATCAGGTAAAAAAATACGAGCTCGATATTGTATTGATATTGTATTTACTACATTAATGTGCATAACTCAAAAATATTAAAATTTGCATATTTTAATGAATATGCGAATCCGGGGCGGGTCGCTAGTAATATTATAAACGCGAAAGTTTGTAAGTATGGATGGATAGATGGATATTTGTTACTCTTTCATGCAAAAACTACTGAACGGATATGGATGAAATTTGGCAAAGAGATAGATCATAGTCTGGAATAACACATAGGTAACATTTTATACATTTTTCCCGGAATTACCACATGAACGTGTGGTACATTATTTATCTAACTATATAAAGTTACATGTTTATGTAAGTTTATAACATTGGTAGCTTATTGGGTATGTATTTTTTTCTTTTCCATCTATCTAGAGAAGTAGATCTAATGTAACTACCACCGTCTATATTGTTCTTTTATATCCGGTCCATCCAAAGGTTGCCTGGAAGAGATCGCTTTTAGCGATAGGGTCGCCCTTATCTATCTTAACTGCTTAGCTTGGGCTGGATTATGCTGTGTGGACTGTCCGAAATTATTTATTATTATTTATTTATTTATACTTAGTCTTAGTTTGCAGTATTTTTATGTATCATTTTCAGCCTTTTTGTGGTACATTTAAGTATAATAAAGAGTTTTCATCCATTCTTTCATTCAGTTGAGCTAACTCTAGACTGTTTTCAACCTACCAAAATATTGTAAATAATAGTTTTAATAAGGTTCTATTCCTTGATTGTTATTTCCTTTCTTAAATTAATAAAGTAAACAATTGAGATACCTCTAGACTGTTTTCGACCGTCTGTAGTTAGCTCAATGATTTGAATTGTATATTTACAAGTAGGTATACATTTTTTGATTATAATTTTCGTTGCTAATGAATTTCTATAAGGTAAATAAGTAAAGTACTGAAAATTACAAGAACAAGCTAACAAGAGCTAAATTTAAAAAAATGTATAAAAATAAACGGAATAGAAAAAAATAAAACCAGTATATACAATCGAGCTAACTGCAGACCGTTCAAAACAGTCTAAAGGTTGCATGCAATCGAAGTTCATCATCAGGTACAATGTATATTCGTAGTTAGTAAAGTTAGTTATGTTAGTAAAGTTAGTACCTAAAGTTAGTAATGTTAGTAAAGTTAGTAAAGTTAGTACCTAAAGTTAGTAAAGTTAGTAAAGTTAGTAAAGTTAGTAGTTAGTAAAGTTAGTAATGTTAGTAAAGTTAGTAAAGTTAGTACCTAAAGTTAGTAAAGTTAGTAATGTTAGTAAAGTTAGTAAAGTTAGTTATGAAGGTAAAGTTAGTAATGTTAAAGTTAGTAGTAATGTTAGTAATGTTAAAATGAGTAATGTTAGTATAGTTAGTAAAGTTAGTAATGTTAGTAAAGTTAGTAAAGTTAGACTCGGACCTTGCCGTTTTACATGTTCATAGAATAACAATACTATAAAAATTAAAAAAAAAAACTCGTCCTCGGACGAATCACCTGGCGTAGGGCTGAGTCTCAACAGATCGCAGCACGACGCTGCTCTACCGACCACAACACCCCGCCAGGAACGTAAGTCGTCTACAGACTATTCCGAGCCCCGACATCGAACTGAGTTATATCCGAACCAGAAGGAGCCGTGGTGCACGTGTTAAACCGTACGCACCGATCTCCGCGGTCCAAATGGGCTTCGACGTCACGCCTTACGAAGTAAAGCGCAACTAGTAAAGTCACATTGTTTAGAGCCTCCCGACTCTCGGGGCTCCACAGTGAGCATATCCTTGCCGGATTCGGCTAGGCTGGCTTCGGCCTTAGAGGCGTTCAGGCATAATCCCGCGGATGGTAGCTTCGCACCACCGGCCGCTCGGCCGAGTGCATGAACCAAATGTCCGAAACTGCGGTTCCTCTCGTACTGAGCAGTATTACTATCGCAACGACAAGCCATCAGTAGGGTAAAACTAACCTGTCTCACGACGGTCTAAACCCAGCTCACGTTCCCTTTTGATGGGTGAAAAATCCAACGCTTGGGACCAGAGCTGTAACAGCAACTATATTGCTGAATTTACTACTGCAGATGTGCTCTACGGAATCAAAAAGTTAAAAGTTAAAAGCTCGATAGGGCCGGACGCCGTGCCACCGGCTCTTATAAAGTCAGTCGGTAAGAGCATGGTATCCCCGCTGTATCACATTTTTAATTTGGCATTACGGACAGGTAGATATCCGGCACATTGGAAGGTGTCAAGGGTAACACCGATCCCAAAAAACTCGAATAAACTTACTGTCGAGGAGTATCGTCCGATCGCCATCTTGTCTTCTCCTTCTAAGGTACTTGAAATCGTCTTACATACAATCATATACGCACAAGTTAAGACCTTCTTATGCAATGCACAGCATGGTTTTAGAGATAAGCGGTCGGTCAATTCCAATCTCTTGACACTTGTAGAGTATAGATCTTGGTAGTCAGGTGGACGTGCTCTACTTCGATATCCAAACTAAGCGCCATAGGCTTCGCGCATAATCTTCTCAGACTTTTCGCCGACTATCTGCGCGATCGCCAGCAGTATGTTAAACTTGGAATTTATGAGTCTTCATTAAATCAATCAAAATAACAAATTGAAACTTAAAGTATCAAGTAGATATTCTTCAAACCTACGATACGAGTACCTACCTAGAGAGTAGAGTGAGAAGCGAGTCTCCCTTCCTTAGGTAAGTACTAGTAAAACACGCCCCCTACAAAAAACTAATAGCAGACGTCGGTGTGCTATTAATTTTATGTAGGCGTTGGGTTTTCATAATAACTAGGTACTTACAACTAAAATCTAATTCCACGCCTACAATGAAGAGCACACGTCCCAATCTCTATGCTATGACTGTTATAATTAGATAGGTACATAGATAGTGATCTAAGGTTACCTTCTTATTTAAATTCATGCACCTTACTGAATTCATAAGTGAATAACATCAAAAATAAATTACTTATTAGGTATCTCATTTAATCGGTAAAGTTAGGTACTATTAAATAGATAGTACTTACTAGAAAATAAAACCTAAAAGCAGGTATGAATCTATCCATGCTCATAAATTAAAATATTGGAAAAGTAATTTGTTACAAGTATTTGTCGTAGATACTATTTTGTTCTCTATAACAAAATGCGCACGGATCAATATCTTATGAAAGTATTTTAGCCTGGCTGGTTTTGCTTGCAAGTATTTTTTTGCTCACACAATTACGAGCTTTATTCTCATGCAAACTAGGATTAACTCTTTCATTCACGCTTTTACATTGAGAATATTATAAACATTTTTATGTTTGTTTTAGCATCAATTACAAATAAAATATCAAAAAAAGTAAGAAAAAAAGTTTAGGTATTAAGGCTTTCAAGGTAGGAGGTGGTTAGTCACACTAACCACCATGACTATTGGTACAAATTAAACTAAGATGTATGGTGTCTATTATTTATTAAAATTATAATGTTTATTGAACTTTTCCGCTGGCAAATTAAACTTTTAATTACTTTTTATGAAAATCAGAGAAACATGTATTGCACTATACATGTCTACATTTACAACATCTTCTAGAAGTAGTACTCTCATTCCAGGTGTATTTTCTCAGATTCTCAGATGTAGGTTTTTGTCGTTTGAGTTGTGCAGGTCCTGGAGAAGAGGCTGTGGAGCTGCGATTGCTGTTCACTGAATCGTGTCTTTGTCTGAGATATGCTGGCGTCAGTAAACCTTGTAAACACTTCGTCTGAATTCTTTCAACGTCAATTTTGATAGGTCTTGGCGTAGAGAACACCGTAGTTCTTTATAAATTACGAAAGCGTTGTTGCCAACACAACATCAAGGAAGTGAAAAAAATCCTGAGCCACCACTTGTGGGATTTTCTGTCCACAGCATAGCTTCCTTTTAGTTGATCAAATTTATCGACAAAGTTCATATTTGCGTTGTAGTCTTTTACTGCTTCTGGACAAGACACTGTGGTTAACTTTTTCAACATTTTTAGGATCATGACAGTTTGATAAAATAAATACTGAACTTTCCATTTCAGCTATTCCCACACTTTCAGAAAACTCTTCTTCCATTTTGGAGCTGTTTTAATTGGTCTGTTTGAACTCAAAGTGTTGGACTCGACAGGATCGGAATTCCGGCTTACTAAGCTAGACAAAGGCAGGTCATCATCACCATCAAAATTAGCATCATCAGTTACTTGAACTTCTCCTATCAAATCGCCTAATACCAGTGGATTTTTCTCATTTTCGGTATCCTCTTCGGCATCATCATCGCTACAAATACTATCGCCACCTGAAGGAATGTCTTCCAATAAGAACTCTTCCATTTCTCTATCTGTTAGCCGGTGACATCCTACTTATATTATAAACGCGAAAGTTTGTAAGTATGGATGTTTGTTACTCTTTCACGCAAATACTACTGAACGGATATGGATGAAATTTAGCACAAAGATAGATTATAGTCTGGAATAACACATAGGCTACATTTTATCACGGAATTCGCACGGGAACGGGAATTATGCGGGTGAAACCGCGGGGCGCTGCTAGTTCTGAAATAAATAAGAAAAATTCAATTTTTTTTATACGTCTACGTTGCATTATAGACTAAGACTAAAAACCTGCAACAGTCACGGTGGTTAGCGTTACTAACCACCACACTTTTGTTCTAAATACTTATCGAAAACATAAAATTAATAATTCTTTTACCGATACATGTATAAAAGAGATATATAAAAAGACATTGAATAAAAAAATATATGATAAAAGCTTACTTACCTGTTTCATATAGCTTTGTATCAACGAATCTCTAAAATGTACGATACGGCAACAATCAATTCAAAGCAACTGAATTGTCACTCACTGAAATTATTCACAATTGGCCGCGTCACGTCAAGTATGGTCTGAACTTTCATAATAATTCAATATATTGCCGCTACAAGGTCTGGATTTTAATTAAAAAATTAGAGAAGAGGTGGTTACTGACACTACCCACCAAGACTGAAAGAGTTAACTTTCTATGCAAGTATTTTACTTCCAAGGTGCGTGACGCGCTACGAGTCGCGCCCACGCCACCCGTACGTAATACTTTAAGTATCAAAAATACTTGAAAGTATTTTAGCCCTGGTTTTTGGACCTGGTTTAAGATCTATCGGGAGCTTGTTATACAGCTTTTGGCCCATTATTTTAGGAAGCTGTTTTGCCATATTTAGTCGATGGTGAATCGGCTCTAGCATCATTTTCTGCCGCGTGGCACGTTTGCTACTTTCGCCTCTGATTTTATATTCTTTCAAATTATTTTTTACGTATCTTATGACCTCCATTATGAATACCGCTACTGATGTTACGAAATGATCACGACATGACTCTCTGTATTTCTATGGCACGCTTTTGTAATTTAAGAATACATTCGTAATCTGTAGAGCTCCCCAATAAAATGATACCATAAGACATAATTGAGTAAATATCTGCGTAATACATGTCTTTCAGAGCTTTATCTAAAGAAATGGGTCTAAGTTGCTTAAGCGCGTAAATTACTTTCGCCATTTTTCTACAGGTCGACTCAACATGATTCTTCCAAGATAGTAATGGATCAAGTTTATTTATTTATTAAGGAATAACTAACGACTACATTAAAAACGTTCGTTTAAATTAGTATATTTATGGTATTGATATTTTATTGGTATTTTGAGCATTATTATTTAGGTGGTTAAATGAGGTCAAAAACTCGTAATTTTTGATATCGATTTTTTAAAAATCTATATTTCACTAACCAACCAATTGAGTAATTTTTCTATAAGGATATCTATGACTTAAATAAAATGACCCCTTTAAAGTGCATTATTCATTTATTTCTAGGTACTTTCACTGACCTTATACACAATCTATCTTATCATAATCCTATCCTCCTTATCTACCTTATCTTCGAGACCTTCCGCCAGAGGTCTAATTTACTCTTCTTGGTGTCTTGCAAAGCACATGTACCTACCATACCATCAAGTTTTAGATTATACCCAGAAAATAAGGTCCATACACCACATCAGTATAATTAAAATAGGGGTGATTTATTCTCATTCGGGTAGTATTTTTTGAAGGGTCCTATCGTTGTTGGTACCTATAGAGTCAGTGTTTTTTCAATTGTTTATACTGTACAATAAATTTTATTAAATTTTTATTTAACCTGTAATAATTAAGTTGTTAAACTTATAAATTATGCATATATTTACTAACCTAAACTTCATATATTTTGGTAATAGTTTAGTAGTAGTTTTTTAATAACATAACTTTAATAGCGAAGAAGGAGTGAATGAGACATAATTTAGATTAAACATAAGATAAAAGTTATTTAGTCCGGTCAATTAAGACATTCGAAGCTACATAAATTCCCCTTCATTTTTCACGATTTTCATCAAAACGGTAAGTTTTATCATAAAAATATATCGACAAAAATTGAAAATCATAAAATTATCTACAAAAAATGGTTAGGTTCGGTTCGGTTCGGTTCGGTTCGTTAGGTTAGGTTAGGTTAGGTTAGGTTAGGTTAGTTTAGGTTTGGTTAGGCTAGGTTCGGTTAGGTTAGGTTCGGTTAGGTTCGGTTAGGTTCGGTTCGGTTCGGTTCGGTTCGGTTCGGTTCGGTTCGGTTCGGTTCGTTAGGTTAGGTTAGGTTAGGTTAGGTTAGGTTAGGTTAGGTTAGGTTAGGTTAGGTTAGGTTAGGTTTTTTTTTTTTTTTTTTTTTTTTATTTTCCTAGTGGGCCTACTGTCTACCCGCGATGGGGTAGCCCGCGAAAGTCTGCTAGGTTCTATCAGTTACCTCTGACAAGAGTCAGAGTCGTTTTAATCGTCTTTCACTCTTGTCTATCTGTCTTTCTGCATACTTTATCTTTCTACCATGCTTCGATCTTCCTTTCTGTCTACAAGGGAATAATTTATTACTCAATTTAATGGGGAAAATAAAGAAGGAGCAGGCTTTTCTTTATTTACAAATTATTTTCCAATTTTCCGTGACTTTTCCATTTTGTTCTTATCATTATACATCTCTTTGTTCTCTAAGTTACTTATATATATGTTAACAATATATATATCTTAACTTAACTTATTTATCTATTTCTTTTTATCACCTTAGTTGCTATATTTTTACAATATTCAAAAAACTTATCTCTAGCGTACTTATTTTCTACTATATCACAAATGTTTTCTACTCTTATCATAAAATCTAACACATTTTCTATTTCGAATCTTTCTTTACCAAAGACAGGACATTCTGTTAAAAGGTGCTCTATTGTTTCTGGTTTTTCGGGCTCGCATATACACGATGGGCTTTCCGCACATTTGAAGCGGTTCAAATATGCAGAAAACCCACCGTGTCCAGTCAATACCTGTGTTAAAATACCGTTTGGCTTAAGGTGGCGGACTATTCTGTAGGCCTTTACTGCATCTGGAAAGAAGAGTTTTGTCGTTGCTGCAGTTTTGCCTTCCTGGTATCTTTTGTTCCATACCTCAAGCGTCTCCAAACGAATTTGTCGCTTGACGTATGAAACAGGACACAGGTCGTAGTCTGGCTTTGTCTTCAACTTAAGAGCGGCCTCTTTTGCAAGTTGATCGGCTCTCTCATTCCCCTCTAGGCCAGCGTGAGCTTTAATCCAGAAGAGTGAAACGTGTTTTTCTACGCTTGCACTCCTCTAGATTACGACGGATTTCCACAACGAGGGGATGGAGGGACCGATTGTTAGTGACCGCTTCCAGTGACGACCTTGAGTCAGTGTAGACTCCGAAACTGTCTTCTGGGCGCTTAACTATTTCCCTGGTGCTCTTACATATAGCCAACAGTTCCGCCTGGAAGACCGTACAGTGTGACGACAGCTTAAATTTTTGGCTCTTGGTTTCAACCTCATTGCTCCAAAAAGACAATGAGGCTCCAACCCTGCCATCAATTTTGCTGCCGTCTGTGTATATACGAACCGCTTGCGTATTGTGGGTTTCTACGTCTACGCGGTCCTCCAAGCATATGAACTGCAGGTCTATATGTTTTGCTGGGTGGGGAATGTCTGCGAATTTGGTCATTCGCTCCACCTCCCAGTCTCCCGTCGTTTGCTGGCTCACTCCCCTCTTTGCCTCATACAGGGCTGCTGCCTCCTGTACTCGGAGGTCAAGGGGGAGCAGTCCAGCCAACACTAGTGCCGAGTTCAAGGAGGTGGTCCGATAAGACTTGCACAACTTTTGTGCGAATCCTCTTTGGACCGCATTCAGCAGCTTTTGCACTCCCAGTTTTTTAGCCGACGGAGCCCATGCACCAGAGGCGTACATGATTACTGGCTCAACCACAGCAACGTAGATGGATCGTATGATATCCGAGTGCAGGCCCCAACTTATTTTGGCGGCTCTAGACAGCTGCTTGTAAAGATTCAATGCCTTTTTGCATATTTTTGCTACGTGGCTGTTGAATGTGAGCTTGCTGTCTATGGTGAGCCCCAATAATTTTATTTCCTGTGACATGCATATGCCGACCCCACCCATGCTCAGGACTGGGGTATCGTACTTGAGCTTGCGTGTCAACACCATTGCGTTCGTCTTTTGTGGTGCAAACCTCAGCTTGTTTCTGATTCCCCAGTCCTGAACATAAGCGAGGGCGGCATTTGCCTGTCTTTGGATTTCTAGTGCGGTATCCGCGTCAAAAACCAGGACCACGTCATCCGCAAATGCCTGGCAGTAGTCACCCCGATGTGCCAAGTCCTGGAGAAGTGGATCAAGTAGCAGGTTCCAAAGGATAGGCCCTCCTATTGAGCCCTGCACACATCCTTTTGTTGTTGGCTTTGTTACCTCTTCACCTGCGTAACGCACTCTTACCGACCGGTTTCTGAGGTAACTGTCCACCAATCTTCTGATGTTTATTGGACACCTTTCCTCTGCCAATCTGGTTCTGATCGCGGGCCACCAGGCGCTATCGAAGGCTCCCTCTATGTCTAATGATACCATGGTGATAAGTTTTTTCTCTTCTAGCTTTCTGCGAATGTGTTGTATTAAGTCATAGAGGGAGTCTTCGGTGCTCCTTTGGGGCATAAAACCGTATTGGCGAGTACTAATCCGTGGGAGAACGTGATACTTGATCCGGTTTACCATCATCTTCTCCAAGATTTTTCCCATCACTGGCAGTAAACCTATTGGTCGGTAGGACTTGGCTTCCGTGTAGTTTTCTTTGCCGGGTTTCCTTAGTGCTACTACAGTTGCTACCTTCCATATCTTGGGAAAATATCCCAATTCTAGGCATTTATTTGCCAGCGACAGGAAAATTCTGGCGTCCTGATTTATTGCCTGCCTACAAATATCTGACGTCAGACCATCAGATCGGTTAGGTTAGGTTAGGTTAGGTTAGGTTAGGTTAGGTTAGGTTAGGTTAGGTTAGGTTAGGTTAGGTTAGGTTAGGTTAGGTTAGGTTAGGTTAGGTTAGGTTAGGTTAGGCTAGGTTAGGTTATGTTAGGTTAGGTTAGTCCACCAGTCGTGGAACCTAACCTAACCTGACTTTACCTAACTAACCTAACCTAACCTAACCTAACCTAACGAATCGAACCGAACCGAACCGAACCGAACCGAACCGAACCGAACCTAACCTAACCTAACCTAACCTAACCTAACCTAACCTAACCTAACCTAACCTAACCTAACCTAACCTAACCTAACCTAACCTAACCTAACCTAACCTAACCTAACCTAACCTAACCTAACCTAACCTAACCTAACCTAACCTAACCTAACCTAACCTAACCTAACCTAACCTAACCTAACCTAACCTAACCTAACCTAACCTAACCTAACCTAACCTAACCTAACCTAACCTAACCTAACCTAACCTAACCTAACCTAACCTAACCTAACGAACCGAACCGAACCGAACCGAACCGAACCGAACCGAACCGAACCGAACCTAACCGAACCTAACCTAACCGAACCTAGCCTAACCAAACCTAAACTAACCTAACCTAACCTAACCTAACCTAACCTAACGAACCGAACCGAACCGAACCTAACCATTTTTTGTAGATAATTTTATGATTTTCAATTTTTGTCCATATATTTTTATGATAAAACTTACCGTTTTGATGAAAATCGTGAAAAATGAAGGGGAATTTATGTAGCTTCGAATGTCTAAATTGACCGGACTAAATAAATTTCATCTAATGTTTAATCTAAATTATGTTTCATTTCCCCTTCTTTGCTATTAAAGTTATGTAATTAAAAAACTACTACTAAACTATTACCAAAATATATGAAATATATGTTAGTAAATATATGCATAATTTGTAAGTTTAACATTTTAATTATTACAGGTTTAATAAAAATTTAATAAAATTTATAGTACAGTATAAATAATTGAAAAAACACTGACTCTATAGGTACCAGCAACGATAGGTCCCTTCAAAAAATAATGCCCGAATGAGAATAAATCACCCCTATTTTAATTATAACGATGTGGTGTATGGACCTTATTTTCTGGGTATAATCTAAAACTTGATGGTATGGTACGTACATGTGCTTTGCAAGACACCAAGAAGTGTCAATTAGGCCTCCGGCGGAAGGTCTCGAAGATAAGATAGATAAGGAAGATAGGATTATGATAAGATAGATTTGTGTATAAGGTCAGTGAAAGTACCTCGAAATAAATGAATTGTGCACTTAAAAGGGGACATTTCATTTAAGTCATAGATATCCTTATAAAAAACTAGCGCCCCGCCCCGGCTTCGCACGGTTTTATTATACATTACTATAAACCTCACGGAGCCCGAGACCTTTCCAACGAATGCAAAACCGTGGAAATTGGTTCGTGCGTTCTGGAGTTATAGCGTCAGGAAGGAAAACCCGACTTATTTTTATGTAGAGGTAGTAGATTACTCATTTGGTTAGTTACTGAAATATCGATTTTTCAAAAATCGATATCAAAAATTTCGAATTTTTGACCTCATTTAACCACTTAAATAATAATAGCACAGCATAGCAGCCATAGCTAAAAATTATCGAGACGTTATGTTCTACCGAAATATTTCTTTTTTTTTTTCATTGGCCGGCGCTTTCTACTTTTGGTCCAAGTCTTACCTTACTATCTTACCTTACTATTATAATAATTGGGAAAGTCTGTGTGAATGTTTGTTATAGGTAATCTCCGTAACTACATAAGTTGTTTAGATGAAAGAACAATGGCAAGAATCCCTTATGGCCTGTCCCAAAAATTTGAAGAACGATACTGAATATATCGTTCGAATCGTCTTAAAATCCTAAGGAACTTTGCATTTTCAGTTTTTCCATAATATTTACAGAAGAAAAAAAAATATTTTTTGAACATCGGCAGAATAATTTAATTTCCATAGGTTCTCTTCATTGCAAATGGCGGCACAATACAAAAGAGGTTTCAATTCTAGAGGTTAGTTTCAGGTTAGGGGTCAGGATTGAAACCAACCTCCTTTGTTCGGTTGGTACAGAAGGTAGACAGAATAGAGAGAGATACATATTGTACGGAATATACTTTTAGGAAGCTGTTAGGAGCCATGTGTTTATTTTAGCGATAAATTAAATTCAACCACTTTTTTAAAGCTCAGAAGGGGTTTGCAGCAAGTTTTTAATTTTCATATTATGAACTCTTCGATTGCAAAAATCAATGCTCTGCTGGAAATAATTATGCCTACCCTAGGCTAGGTATATATAATGAGACCTATAAGTGCTATAACGCCCTGTCTTCATTTTGCCACATTTTAGTATGGTAGTCTGCAGTCCTTCGCAGATCGCCATCCCACCATGCTGAAGGGCGTCATACATTACGCTTAGTGAATCGCGATCTCCACTCAAGAACTCGTTTACTCTATGTATTTAATTCCAGAAAAGAAAACACAAATGGCTAACAATTATTTACTGCTGAATTAAAATGAATCTGAATATGAATGACCTTTAATTAATAAGTAGGTATGAATCTGAATATGAATGTTGATAAAGATTTTTGAGTTGTACTAATGTTTGTGCATTTCCTTTTTGTCTAAGTATATTTGATTTTACACTGCATTTATTAGTAGGTACCTATCTGTTAATATTTACTAAATATAATGTGAAATGACTTGTAAAAAAATTTACCAATAAAATGACTATCTGACTATCTAATAAACCTTACCTTAGTACCTTACCGAGTCGCGGTCTCCACTCAAGAACACGTTTATCCCAACGGTTGTCGTTTCTTCGCGAGATATGGCCAGCCCACTGCCACTTCAGCTTGCTAATTCTTTGAGCTATGTCGATAACTTGGTTCTCTGTCGGATGTATTCATAATGAATCCTATCCTTCAGAGAGACTCCTCACATAGCTCTTTCCATAGCTCGCTGAGCGACTTTGAACTGGTGGACCAGCCCTACCGTGAGTCGTGGACACTCTTAGGTAGGACGCACTGGTTGAAAACTTTCGTTTTCAAATATTGCGGTATGGATGTCGAGAAGACCCGACGTAGTTTCTCAAATGCTGCCCAGCCTAGCTGGATCCTCCTCTTGGCCTCCTTCTCAAAATAGTTTTTACCTAACTGCACAATTTGCCCAAGGTAAGTGTATCTACTCGGAAATAATTTCAAGAAGGTGGCCATCTATGACGATCGGTCCCGGAACAACTTACCTTAGTACCCTACATTTAATACTCATAATATACCTACAATTACGTTCATAGTATTTAATTCACGATAATTTAGTAGCAGGTTCATTTATTAATAACTAGCGACCCGCCCCGACTTCGCACGGTTTTATATTATACGTATAAACCTTCCTCTTGAATCACTCTATCTATTAAAAAAACCGCATCAAAATCCGTTGCGTAGTTTTAAAGATTTAAGCGTTCAAAGGGACATAATGACATAGGGACAGAGAAAGCAACTTTATATTATACTATGTAGTGATAACTACATAGTATAACTACTACCCCAATTGATGGAAGAAAGAAAGAAAGGCAACTTTGCCTTCTTAAAATATGACAAACTTATTATAAAAGAAAATATAAACACCAAAGACAGTAGAAAAAGGGAACTTTCGGTTTCTCCGCTGACCGATTCACAGCCAAAAAAACAACAAACATCATTGTCAAAGAATAATAGAACAAATGCATTTGACTTGATGAGAGGGCGTTCGAATTCACTTACAACTACTTCAATGGACAAGAAACAATAACAAAAATCAACCGGAAAACGAAATCAAAAACTGAATAAGAAAAAACAAAATCACACAACAAATAAACAAAACCCTCCCCCAAGCCGACTGGTCCTCGTGGGGGAAAATGACCACGACCCTCTAAAGGTAATAAATAACTCAAACTCAATAAGGAAAAGAAAATTAAATGATATTCATATAGCAACAATAAACTGTAGATCTCTTAGAACTCCTGAAAAATTGCAAGAACTTGAAATAGCCATAGAAGAAATTAAATGGGACATTATAGGAATCAGTGAAACAAGAAAATTTGGAGAATATATAGAAGACCATGGAAAATATGTACTGCATTACAAAGGGGAAACACCGGGTCTGTATGGAGTCGGATTTATGGTCAAAAGAAATCTAGTAAACAACATAGAAGAATTAAGGGGAATCTCTGAACGCATTGCAATTCTTAACATCAATCTAAATGGGGAGAAAGAAGGAAAATGGTCCATTATCCAGGCGTATTCACCAACGGAATCTAACAGAAAGGAAGACATAATAAAAATTGAAAAATTTTATGAAGACCTCCAAAAAACTATCGAAACCGCACATAAAAATGTCATAGTGATGGGCGACTTTAATGGTCAAATAGGAACACAACATAATGGAGAAGAACATATTATAGGAAACCACGGGTTCGGAACAAGAAGCAAAAATGGCACAAGATTAGTAAATTTTTCACTACAAAATAAATTAAGTATCCTTAACAGTTTTTATAAAAAGAAAATCACAGATAAATGGACATGGACTTCACCTAATGGACTTTATAAAAACGAAATTGACTTTATAATGTCGAACAACAAGAAATTTTTCAAAGATGTATCTGTTATACATAATCTAAATTTCAACACAGACCACAGAATGGTACGGGCTAAATTAACAGTAACAGAACACAAAAGAACAAGACCACTTCACAATAAATATCCAGTTATTCATTACATAGGCGAAACACAATTACTGCTTAACAATCTCCAACTTTCAATAAATAAGGAAAAGCACATCTCAACACAAGAAAAATACAATAAATTACTACACCAATTAAAATCTGTAACTAGGAAAACAAATACAAACAACAGGAAAGAAATATCACTGAAAAGTAAACAACTAATAAAAGAACGCAAAGAACTACTAAAAGAAGAGAAAACTAAAGATATCCGTAGAAAAATAACAGAGATAAGCAAAATGATTAGTGAACAACTACGGAAAGAAAGACAAACAAAACGGTTGGCAACTATGAAGAGCTATATAGAAAAAACAGGTGGAATAAAAAAGGCACTGAAAGAATTAAATTGTAATAAAGAATGGATACCAAGTATGAAAAAGAAAAATGGTATAACTACAGGAAATAGATCTGAAATCCTAAAAACGGCTACAGAATTTTATCAAAATTTATATGAGACCAAAAAGGTGGGACAAATTACAAAACAATATGATACACCAACTGATGATTTGGAAATACCTGAAATACTAAAAGAAGAAACCATAAAAGCAATTAGTACACAAAAAAATGACAAAGCTCCTGGATCAGACCTTGTGACTAATGAACTACTGAAAATTACATTACCAGTGATTGCTCCAAAGCTTACAGACATATTTAACGAAATTATTGAAACGGAGGAGATTCCTGAAGATTGGACAAAATCAACAATCATACTTCTACATAAAAAAGGTGACAAAGGAGATATATCAAACTACAGGCCAATTAGCTTGATGTCTAACGTTTACAAGGTATTTTCAAAAATTATATTATCAAGAATTACCAATACTCTTGAAGAAAATCAGCCCAAAGAACAAGCTGGATTTCGTCGAAATTTTTCAACAGTTGACCATATTCATACCATTAGACAAATATTACAAAAATATAAAGAATACAACAAGACTTACTACCTGGGATTTGTTGATTACAACAAAGCTTTCGACACTTTGGAGCATGAATTTATCTGGGATGCACTAAAAGTACAGGGTGTACCAACAAAATACATACGAATATTAAAAAAGGTTTACACAAAGAGTACTGCTCAAGTAAAGCTAGAAAGTATAGGCAAAGAGTTTTCTATTAAGAGAGGAGTACGTCAAGGGGACCCTATCTCACCTAAATTATTCTCCGCAGTCTTAGAAATGATATTCAGGAACCTAAATTGGATGAATAAGGGACTAAACATAAATGGCGAAACCCTGAGCCACCTACGTTTTGCAGACGACTTAATCATATTCTCTGACAGCCCGAGAAACTTAGAAACAATGCTACAAGAACTAGCAGATGAAAGTGAAAAGGCAGGATTAACAATGAATCTAAGTAAAACAAAAATTATGTCAAACTCTCCACAAACAAAAATCATAAAAGTAAATAATGAGCAAATAGAGTATGTTCTCGAATACATATACTTGGGGCAACTAATATCAATAGAAGATTGCATGGAAAAAGAAATAGAAAGAAGAATCACTAACACTTGGAAACGATACTGGTCACTTAGCGAAGTCATGAAAAACAAGGAAATGCCTATGAAAGAAAAAAGGAAGATATATAATATGTGTATCCTACCCTGTCTATTATATGGGTGTCAAACCTGGGCGTTGACAGAACAATTAGCTAACAAAATAAAAATTTGTCAAAACGGAATAGAGAGAAGCACAGTGGGAGTTAGAAGAAAGGATAGAGTAAAACTAATAGACATAAAAAGTAAAACCAAATTTAAGAATGCATACACAACATACAAACAACTAAAATGGAGATGGACAGGACATATGATCAGGGAGAAGAAAGAAAAATGGACAAGACTAACAACAGAATGGTACCCACTAGATGGTAAGAGAAACAGAGGTAGACAGAATAAGAGATGGGAAGATGATCTCAGGAAAATAGCAGGTCCAACATGGAGCCGCATAGCCAGGAATAGAACGGAGTGGCAATCTTTAGAGGAGGCCTTTGTCGGAGGACAAGTTGTGTAAAATAAATACCGTTTGCCGGTAACGGTTACAAATTTAATAGTAGTTAGGTAATTAAGTAAAATAAGTTTCAGGCATACCATAATTAATTTTAAGTAAAATTGTAAAACACAACAATAAAGGCTTTTTTATTTTTATTTTTATTTTTATTTTATTATGTAGTGATAAAAAAACTAGACTTTGATGTGTGAAATGTAAAAAAAACTGATTTCTGACCGAGATACAAATATTCAAGCGTCCATTGCCCACCCAGTGCTTTATCTTGTTGTAGTATATACACAAATTTAATAAATATTTCAGTAGCCTCTGTACAACAAATACCTAGAACTTTTCTCAAAATTACACTCCGGGAATTACTCTAACCTCCGTAATATTACTTTTAAAGTCTGATGTAAGATGTGTTGTTATGCAGGTAACTTCTTTTCTATTTACCGACCCCATTGAAATAACCAATTATAATAGGCAACTACTGATTTAAGTCAATTCAACTATTTCCAGGGCATTTCATGTACATTATCGGCAAATAACTTTTTACGGCAATAACCAGGTTTACATATTTATAATATGTAAATTACATTATGGTGCCTTTATCTCATATTTAGCAGGACTTCAACTGAGCTTCTCGTACCTACCTTGGAGGATGTTGGATAGAGAAGGTACCTAGAGTAGGTATACCCCCTGGGTATTAAAATATTAGTTAGATTTAATTGTGTTATTATTTTATGCTTAATACTCTACCTACCTACTAATTGATATTATACCTACGAACATAAGTATGCCATCATTTACAAACTATAACAGTAGACAGATTCATCATTGGAGGAAATTGGATAGACTTGATAGCTACAGTACATCCCTGGATTGGAACCAAACATTTGAATTAGTAGGTGCCTAGGTATTAACATATTTGTCTCCAATTTGATTGAGTTATTATTTTATAACTAACTAGCGACCCGCCCCGGCTTCGACGGTTTTATTATAAGTATAAACCTTCCTCTTGAATCACTCTATCTAGAGGTATGTATTAAAAAAACCGCATCAAAATCCATTGTGTAGTTTTAAAGATTAAAGCAGTCAAAGGGAAATAGGGACAGAAAAAGCGACTTTGTTTTTTACTATGTAAAAATTATTATTATACCTAGGTACATGAGTTTGGCTTCATTTACAAACAACAACAGTAGTTAGATAGGTAAAACATTTATTTAGCACACACATACAATAATTAACATTGAAATATGTAAAATTGAAAACAAAAGTACAATAGGTAGTAGCACTGATAGTTCACTTTCAGATGAGTAAGTTTTGTCGATTTGCTTATAAATTATTATGTTTTAGCCATAAAAGTATCAATTTCAAGTATCCTCTTGCCTTCCGGCTCTTGAACGGGGTGGACGTGTTTGCTGCTATACAGTGATAGCTGGGACTTTGCTCAATATCTTCTGAGGTCTCCGGCGTCCGTCGGGTGCTCCGCATTTTTTGTCCCGTGGAGTCTTCGAAGTTCGCGGTGGTCGTCTCGGTGAGTGCCCGAATTATATTGCTGTTGGTTGCGCCTCGAAAGGAGAAATACCACAAACATCCGAAAAGTTGACCTCGTGAGGATTCGAACTATCGACCGTCGGCGCCGTGGGTGAAGCTTGGATCAACTGAGCTACGAAGACAGTGAGCGGCCGCGTCGAAAATTGCCTAGTTAAGCAACGCCTCCAAGAATAAAAAAAGAATAAAATAAAAATAAACTAAGTGCAAACTTGATGAGCTGCTATTGAAACACAGTTACGTAAATCCAGTCTTTATAAAATCCCAACGTATGACACGGGGCTACAACTACATATTAAACCTTGCGCCTACAAAATCTTAAGAGCAAACGCAAATTACTTTGCTTTTTAGTATAAAGTAGTGTCCTATCAAGAGACAAACCCCTAATGATGCAACGTACTCCAACATCAGCTATTCAGTCAGAGATGGATAAACAGGGATCGAACCAGTCTGAAACTGAGCCAGATTCTGAGTTTATTGTTACCAATCGTCGCACTAAGCGCAGAGCTCTGCGTAGCCCAGAGCTTGTAAATTCATTTAAGCTGGAAAGTACGCTTAACGCTTTTCAAGCACAGATATCCGAACACATGACACAATTGTTCTTTTCGTTTCAAAAAGACCAGGATGATAAATTCTCCACTCTGATGACGGACGTAAATGTCATCAAACAGGAGGTACAAGACATTAAAGCATCTAATAAAGAAACGGAAAGAAAATTGAACCTACTTACCACACAATATGAGAGTGTAACAACGAAAATAACGCAGCTATCAACAGATTCTGAAACAAATCACAAGAAAATCCAATCATTAGAAAGTAAAGTTGAATTTCTTGATAAACAATTATGTGAGTACAAGGTGGAGTTAAGAAATGTTCCTATGGAACCACAAGAATCACCGCAAACCCTACTTTCTAAAGCCCAATTACTCCTGGATACTTTAGAAATCAAAACGTCACCCTCGGATATACGCTGCGTAAAACGACTCCCAGGAAAATCGACCGCCTCCCGGCCAATCGTAATAGAAGTTGCAACCTCCCAGCTGAAAAGAAAGATAATAGAACAAGCAAGAAACTTTAATAAGCTTAATGAAACAGGAAAACTGAATACATCGCTTTTAAATATACCCGGTCCTCAAAAACCTGTATACATTGGTGATTTGCTCACTTATAAGACCAAAGAGCTGTTCTACAAAGCGAGGGAATTCGCTAAACAAAATAACTTCGCATTTTGCTGGACTTCGAACGGTCAAGTCTGCCTTCGAGAGAAAGAAGGCGCGAAGATCTTATACATTAAAAGCGAAGAACAGCTGGAAAATATGCTGCTTACGGCATGACTAATAAGCTCTAGCTTCTTTACGCTAATCTATTTTAATAAAGATAGCATAAATATATATGTTAAGTTAAAATTCACTGTTATTAATTATACATTAAACTTAGATTTAACAGCCCAATACTTTAAAATCATTAGCAGACACTCTCCACTCAATTGTATAACTTACTTACAAAGTAAATGGATTCTTATAATATATATATGTTTTTTCAAGAATTTTCAGGTATTCACAATCAACAGAACGGGAAATATAAGGCACTCTACCGCGATTACAACGTACTTACTTACCACTTTAAATCTACCCCACATACATTGTAAGGTATACAATGTTTGTGAAATAAATACCTATTTTATTTTGTAAGTATGAATACAAATAATATTTATAGTTTGTATCGTGGTATTGATAGTATAGCCGTTTCTGAATCCTATATGTGTAAACCTGAAAACTGTGTATCTTATATAAATAAATTGAAAAAACCATTTCTCGTAGCCTCGCAAAATATTAGAAGCATCTCTAAAAATCTAGATGAGTTCATGATGCTTCTTCAACGTATGAACACATCTCCGGATATGATAGTCTTAACGGAGTGCTGGCTGTCGAAATGTACCAATGTCCCATCCATAGATGGATATGTTCCGAGCACCAGCTCTAATCATAGTCTGCAAAATGATGGGGTAGTCATCTATATTAAATCAGACATTAAGGCGACTAGCTACGAACCAAAATGTGTTGATGCGAATTGCCTAGTTACAAAATTAAATAACAATATGGCGGTAATATCACTCTACCGCTCTCCGTCTTACAGTAATATAGATAACTTTATAAACTCCTTAGATGCCATTCTACAAAATTTGTCGCACTTGAAAAACATTGTCATAATTGGCGATATCAATATTAACATTTTAGAAGAAGAGGAATCTGATAAATCGAAGAGATATCAAGAGTTACTAGCTTATCACGGTCTCCTCTCGGCGCATTCTTATCCGACACGCATCTCTACATGCATTGATCATATATTTTTAAAGGCAGATAAAAAGGCACTTTCGCTAATTGTAGAAAACAACGTTACTGACCATAATACTATTTTATTAGCGCTACAAAACAACAGTATAAAACCATTGACACAAATATCTACAAAAATTAACTTCGAAGACATTTCGGCCGACTTATGTACAGCCGATTTTACACCTGTGCTTATGGCGACCGACTGCAACGTTGCTACAGATTCTTTCATACATATTCTTACTAAAATTATTAATAAACACACAAAATTGATAAGACTGTCTAGGAGAAACACACCCATTAAGCCATGGGTTACACCAGGTTTAATAAGATGTATGCGTCATAGGGATAAGTTACACTTGCAAACGCGAAAAGCTCCTAACAATGAAAACTTAAAAAATGTTTTTAAAAGGTACCGAAATTTTTTTAACTCCCTCATGAAAAAATTGAAGAATGCATATGAAAAATCGCAATTCGAAAAGGCTGGAAATGACACGAAAAAGGTCTGGAAATTGATTAACAATATCACAAACTATAAACCTAAGAAGTCATTATCAGAAGAACTTTTACTAGGAAGAGAGCCCAGTGCCTTAAATTCGGTCAACGAATACTTTGCTAATATTGGATGCGACCTAGCTAACAAAATAATACCCAATCTTAACTTAAACACCACGCCACAATGTGTACGGAGCATTACACCGGTAAATTCGTTTGGATTAATAGATGTAAACCCAGCAGAAATATTAAGTTTAATAAATTCACTAAAAACTGACTGCTCTATAGGCTGGGACAACATATCGTCACGTATAATAAAACAAAATAAGGAATTACTGGTCACACCGCTTACTCATATATGCCAATTAAGCTTCTCTACGTCAGTCTTCCCTTCATCATTCAAAAAATCAATTATACTACCTATATATAAATCCGGAGATAAGCAAATTGTAGGGAATTATAGGCCTATTTCCATACTACCAGCGCTATCAAAAGTACTAGAGAGAGCAATAAATAATAGACTGGTAGAGTACTTAGAAAAATTCAACCTATTGTCCTCAAATCAATACGGTTTTAGAAAGGGACGCTCAACGGATGATGCTGTATCGAAATTAAATGAATATGTGGTGGATGGGCTGGATAAAGGTGCAAAATGCTTAGGAATTTTTATCGACCTCGCTAAAGCATTCGATACAGTATCAATCCCCTTGCTACTAGCAAAATTAGATGGCTTGGGAATAAGAGGAGAGCCACTAAAACTGATGAAAAGTTATTTGAGTGATCGCCGCCAACGTGTTAAAATAGGAGAACTTTTTAGCACTGAGCAGCCAGTTAACTATGGAATACCGCAGGGATCTATAATCGGCCCAACTCTATTTTTAACCTACTTGAACCAAATATGCGACCTAGAAATACAAAACGGTAAACTCATAGCCTTTGCAGACGACACTGTTCTGTTGTTCCAGGGAGATAGCTGGCACAAAGTCTTTCAATATGCGCAAGAAGGCTTTAACTTATTAGCAAAATGCCTCTACCAAAATGTACTTACCTTGAACTCAGATAAAACCAAGTATGTAACATTTTCACTAAAAAAACCAGGCCAGCCCAACATGGAAGAACATAACATTCGTGCCCACTCTGTATTGTGTCTGAAAACACCTTCTCGCACGTGTAACTGCACATGCACAGTGCTCGAAAGGAAAAAGACCTTGAAATACCTAGGCATTAACTTAGACCAGCACTTAACATACGATACCCATATAAATACAATGACAGGTAGAGTCCGAAAATTAATAGCGGTTTTTAAGGGTATTAGACATGCGGCCAGCGAGGATCAATTGAGAAAAACATACTTTGCGCTCTCTCAGACTCTACTATTGTACTGCATCAGATCCTGGGGTGGTTCAGCTAAAACTCATCTACTCTCATTGGAACGCGCGCAGAGAGCTGTTCTCAAGGTGGCTTTTTGTAAGCCTTATAGGTACCCAACTACTCAGCTGTTTAAAGATTGTAATCTTCTTTCCGTCAGAAAGCTTTTTATTCAGGAAACAATTCTTAAACAGCACACAGTAGCTCCACAAATAGATGTTGTCAATAAGAGGCGTAAATGTAAGATTTATAAACCAATCGCCGCTAAAACCTCATTTGCTCATCGACACGCACCATTTCTTGCACCGTTTCTATACAACAAATTGAATAAAAATCTAATTTTGCATAAAACCACAATCCACGAATGTAAAAAAACGGTTAGGAATTATTTACATAACTTAGATTATGAACAGACAGAGCATCTGCTATTGATTAGTTCTTAGTATATATGGGCAATTAGTTTGTAATAAAATAGGATTAAAATTGTTAAAACTAGTTACTACACTATAAACATTAGAGTATTATAAATTAAGTATATTTAAATAGAATCAAGTACCTTTATGCACTGAAAGATCCAACCCTAAGGAATCGGAAATAAGAGCCCTAACATCTTCATACAAGTATAAACTTAGTAAGAGTTAGGTATCATTATACTCTGATCTCGAAGTTAATCTAAAGTAGGTACGTACACTCAATACACTGTTATTTACACCAAGGATTCTTATGATACAAGTTAGTTTTAATAAAATGTATTAATTTAAGGAAATTTCACTAAATATGTACCTATTTTGTAACCTTTTCTGAAATAAAACTTTTTACTTTTTTTTTTTTTTTTTTTAATTAAATATATCCAAGTCAGGTCAAAATCTAAGTACAAAACTCTTGGGAAAATTTTAGGAGCTATCGGTTGATACCCTTGCGATACGTGTACACTCACGATAGCTGAAAATTCTTGCCATCATTCTTTGCATACGTCATGAGAACCTCCTCCTTTTTCGAAGTCGTTTAAAATACACAATTCATTTTGCCTCACTAACAGCCGATTTCTAGAACGTTGTTCAAATCGTAAATCAGTTGATAAAGCGATTAATTTAACACACTGGTCAAATCAAATCGGGGTGTACGAACGCTGATTAGATGATAATTAGGTAACTAATCATTGATCATCTTACGACTGTCATTCTTTCAGTTCAGTATATCTTTAAGTTTTCTTTTATAACATAAAAAATTCTATTATTCTTTTAAAAAATGATGACAATTTCATGTAAACTCTGCTTTACAATAAATGTGAATCACATGAGTATACAAAATACAGGTATGTCACAAAACAGTTAAGTCACGATTTTGATCATGTTAGTCACATTTACATTTTATTTGAAAACTAGCGACCCGCCCCGGCTTCGCACGGTTTTATTATACATAAAAACCTACCTCTTGAATCACTCTATCTATAAAAAAAAACCGCATCAAAATCCGTTGCGTAGTTTTAAAGATTTAAGCTTTCAAAGGGACATAATGACATAGGGACAGAGAAAGCGACTCTAGTTTATACTATGTAGTGTATGGCTTTTGGATTACCAACCTGTTGATTTTTTATGTATTATACCCCGGTTTAGAACTTGGAAAAATACAGCGAATTGTTGTAATAATTTCAACTAATTAGAGCAAAATCGCCGATTAGTTAATTATTGATTTGACAAGAGCTTGAACAAAGAATCAGGCCTAATTAGCGTATTCTGTAAGAAAACTTTATTTCTGAAACATAATTAGATCACATAGCTCACTAGTATATACAATTATAACAAACTCTTAAAAATCTAAGCCGTCACCAGAAGGCAAAGTACCCAGAATGCTGGCAGCATTGCCACGTTGAATGGCAATGCTAATTCGTTGACCAAAATAGAAGCCAGCATTCTTATCTCCTGTGGACTCTATTAGAAGTTTCGTCAGATCTTTAAAAATTGTGTGTGCCCCAGGACCCCAAGGACCAAGGGTTTCCACCCCAAATGGCTCAAATAGGTATCCTCGGTCAAGATTAGCATATTTTCGCCGTTTGAGGGACTCCGCTGATGAAGCTGCGGAGCCAGCCCTTGCTGATGTCCCTGCCAGATGTGAAGGCGCTAGAGTATCTACACACGTGGCATCCCAAACTAAAGGCCGACCCATCTTCCAGGGAATCAGAGTCATACCGTCAGGTCTTTTACCATCATCTCGCATAAGGCCACGTGGTTCAAGTGTAGCTGCTACACTGACGCTGGTAAAGGCCCGACGGATGATATCGTTAATTGAATTATGGCGGGACACACGTCCTGCACTAGAGACACATGCCAATGCATGGTGACCAAGCTTGTCCACGGTTTCACCACACTGGCAACGGTGTGCAACTAGGCAAGGGGAACCTAAACGCAAGGAGGTGGCCACCCGAAATGAGTTGTTGTCTAAAAGGGTACCTAGATTTTTAGAAGGCAGAACATGTAACCAAAGTCCTGATTCCCACTCAGAAACGGCGAGTAGACGGGCACGTTCTATTGAGCTGGTAGACGTATTAATAAGATTTTTCCGTACCAGCTCACAAAGTGGCTCATCCCATAGCCTCTGAGAAGACAGGACTTTTGGAAGATTGGTGTCAGGACAGGCTATTTTCCATAAGCCTAGTGCTTCGTTGTAACCTGTAATTTCAAAATTTTGAGAACATTTTGCCAAAATTTTATGAATAAGATCTTTAGTACCATGAACTGATGATAAAAAACCTGGGAGTGAAACACTAGAAATTTCTCGAACACCTAAACCACCCAATCTAATAGGAAGAGTGGCCTGGTGCCATGCTCGGTCATCCAAAGGAATATTAGCGTATTATGTTATTTGACAAGAGTTTTGTTTTTCAAAATATAAGTACGTAATCAATGTTCGAGAAACCCAAATGACACTTGAATAGAGATTTGAACATTGATTAGTTAACTATTAAGATGATCTGCGTTCCAGAAACCAGCTGTTACTGTGACATAATTTAGGTATTATTGTATTAAAACAAAAAACATACTTCAAATTTATTTTTTTTATTTTTACAATTTTAGGAAAACTTACAGCTAGACAATGAGTAGATACAAAGAATTTTTAAATTAAGGCCAATTAAAAGTTTTCACTTATAATAAATTAAAGCAGCAACTTGAGATCTGTTGACTTGAGATGAATTTACAGAAAGTAGACATATAGGTATTAATTTTAACTTAAAAAAAATTACAGAAAACTAGATATATTAAAAGTAACTTATTAATATAAACCTATTAGTAAAACTGCTTAAACAAAGAAGTTAAGTTGACGACTTACTAGCAAATCTAGCAATAACAATAACTAAAAAAGAAAAATAGATTGTTTTTTATACTAAGTACAAGCACAAACAAGAGAATTTCTCAAACTAAAACGAAAAATGTATCATTAAGCAAGCGTTTAAGCTTACTTGAACTGGTGTTGAATAAATCTATATTGCTGTTTTCATGTACTAATGAGTTAAACGAGCTAGAAGCTCTATAAACAAATGCGTTCTGCCTATAATTAGTCCTTACGATAGGTGCAAGCGTGCATGTGCGCAGTCCTATTTGCTCAAGAAGCTCTGGGCAATCAACAGTTCCGTTTGCTATATTAATTAGGTAAGTCAAATCAGCCACTTGTCTGCGTTTAAAGAGTGGAAGAAAGTGGAACTTACGGCATCTAGTCTCATAATCAGGTAAAAAAATACGAGCTCGATATTGTATTGATATTGTATTTACTACATTAATGTGCATAACTCAAAAATATTAAAATTTGCATATTTTAATGAATATGCGAATCCGGGGCGGGTCGCTAGTAATATTATAAACGCGAAAGTTTGTAAGTATGGATGGATAGATGGATATTTGTTACTCTTTCATGCAAAAACTACTGAACGGATATGGATGAAATTTGGCAAAGAGATAGATCATAGTCTGGAATAACACATAGGTAACATTTTATACATTTTTCCCGGAATTACCACATGAACGTGTGGTACATTATTTATCTAACTATATAAAGTTACATGTTTATGTAAGTTTATAACATTGGTAGCTTATTGGGTATGTATTTTTTTCTTTTCCATCTATCTAGAGAAGTAGATCTAATGTAACTACCACCGTCTATATTGTTCTTTTATATCCGGTCCATCCAAAGGTTGCCTGGAAGAGATCGCTTTTAGCGATAGGGTCGCCCTTATCTATCTTAACTGCTTAGCTTGGGCTGGATTATGCTGTGTGGACTGTCCGAAATTATTTATTATTATTTATTTATTTATACTTAGTCTTAGTTTGCAGTATTTTTATGTATCATTTTCAGCCTTTTTGTGGTACATTTAAGTATAATAAAGAGTTTTCATTCAGTTGAGCTAACTCTAGACTGTTTTCAACCTACCAAAATATTGTAAATAATAGTTTTAATAAGGTTCTATTCCTTGATTGTTATTTCCTTTCTTAAATTAATAAAGTAAACAATTGAGATACCTCTAGACTGTTTTCGACCGTCTGTAGTTAGCTCAATGATTTGAATTGTATATTTACAAGTAGGTATACATTTTTTGATTATAATTTTCGTTGCTAATGAATTTCTATAAGGTAAATAAGTAAAGTACTGAAAATTACAAGAACAAGCTAACAAGAGCTAAATTTAAAAAAATGTATAAAAATAAACGAAATAGAAAAAAATAAAACCAGTATATACAATCGAGCTAACTGCAGACCGTTCAAAACAGTCTAAAGGTTGCATGCAATCGAAGTTCATCATCAGGTACAATGTATATTCGTAGTAAGTAAAGTTAGTAATGTTAGTAAAGTTAGTACCTAAAGTTAGTAATGTTAGTAAAGTTAGTAAAGTTAGTACCTAAAGTTAGTAAAGTTAGTAAAGTTAGTAGTTAGTAAAGTTAGTAATGTTAGTAAAGTTAGTAAAGTTAGTACCTAAAGTTAGTAAAGTTAGTAATGTTAGTAAAGTTAGTAAAGTTAGTTATGAAGGTAAAGTTAGTAATGTTAAAGTTAGTAGTAATGTTAGTAATGTTAAAATGAGTAATGTTAGTATAGTTAGTAAAGTTAGTAATGTTAGTAAAGTTAGTAAAGTTAGACTCGGACCTTGCCGTTTTACATGTTCATAGAATAACAATACTATAAAAATTAAAAAAAAAAAACTCGTCCTCGGACGAATCACCTGGCGTAGGGCTGAGTCTCAACAGATCGCAGCACGACGCTGCTCTACCGACCACAACACCCCGCCAGGAACGTAAGTCGTCTACAGACTATTCCGAGCCCCGACATCGAACTGAGTTATATCCGAACCAGAAGGAGCCGTGGTGCACGTGTTAAACCGTACGCACCGATCTCCGCGGTCCAAATGGGCTTCGACGTCACGCCTTACGAAGTAAAGCGCAACTAGTAAAGTCACATTGTTTAGAGCCTCCCGACTCTCGGGGCTCCACAGTGAGCATATCCTTGCCGGATTCGGCTAGGCTGGCTTCGGCCTTAGAGGCGTTCAGGCATAATCCCGCGGATGGTAGCTTCGCACCACCGGCCGCTCGGCCGAGTGCATGAACCAAATGTCCGAAACTGCGGTTCCTCTCGTACTGAGCAGTATTACTATCGCAACGACAAGCCATCAGTAGGGTAAAACTAACCTGTCTCACGACGGTCTAAACCCAGCTCACGTTCCCTTTTGATGGGTGAAAAATCCAACGCTTGGGACCAGAGCTGTAACAGCAACTATATTGCTGAATTTACTACTGCAGATGTGCTCTACGGAATCAAAAAGTTAAAAGTTAAAAGCTCGATAGGGCCGGACGCCGTGCCACCGGCTCTTATAAAGTCAGTCGGTAAGAGCATGGTATCCCCGCTGTATCACATTTTTAATTTGGCATTACGGACAGGTAGATATCCGGCACATTGGAAGGTGTCAAGGGTAACACCGATCCCAAAAAACTCGAATAAACTTACTGTCGAGGAGTATCGTCCGATCGCCATCTTGTCTTCTCCTTCTAAGGTACTTGAAATCGTCTTACATACAATCATATACGCACAAGTTAAGACCTTCTTATGCAATGCACAGCATGGTTTTAGAGATAAGCGGTCGGTCAATTCCAATCTCTTGACACTTGTAGAGTATAGATCTTGGTAGTCAGGTGGACGTGCTCTACTTCGATATCCAAACTAAGCGCCATAGGCTTCGCGCATAATCTTCTCAGACTTTTCGCCGACTATCTGCGCGATCGCCAGCAGTATGTTAAACTTGTAATTTATGAGTCTTCATTAAATCAATCAAAATAACAAATTGAAACTTAAAGTATCAAGTAGATATTCTTCAAACCTACGATACGAGTACCTACCTAGAGAGTAGAGTGAGAAGCGAGTCTCCCTTCCTTAGGTAAGTACTAGTAAAACACGCCCCCTACAAAAAACTAATAGCAGACGTCGGTGTGCTATTAATTTTATGTAGGCGTTGGGTTTTCATAATAACTAGGTACTTACAACTAAAATCTAATTCCACGCCTACAATGAAGAGCACACGTCCCAATCTCTATGCTATGACTGTTATAATTAGATAGGTACATAGATAGTGATCTAAGGTTACCTTCTTATTTAAATTCATGCACCTTACTGAATTCATAAGTGAATAACATCAAAAATAAATTACTTATTAGGTATCTCATTTAATCGGTAAAGTTAGGTACTATTAAATAGATAGTACTTACTAGAAAATAAAACCTAAAAGCAGGTATGAATCTATCCATGCTCATAAATTAAAATATTGGAAAAGTAATTTGTTACAAGTATTTGTCGTAGATACTATTTTGTTCTCTATAACAAAACGCGCACGGATCAATATCTTATGAAAGTATTTTAGCCTGGCTGGTTTTGCTTGCAAGTATTTTTTTGCTCACACAATTACGAGCTTTATTCTCATGCAAACTAGGATTAACTCTTTCATTCACGCTTTTACATTGAGAATATTATAAACATTTTTATGTTTGTTTTAGCATCAATTACAAATAAAATATCAAAAAAAGTAAGAAAAAAAGTTTAGGTATTAAGGCTTTCAAGGTAGGAGGTGGTTAGTCACACTAACCACCATGACTATTGGTACAAATTAAACTAAGATGTATGGTGTCTATTATTTATTAAAATTATAATGTTTATTGAACTTTTCCGCTGGCAAATTAAACTTTTAATTACTTTTTATGAAAATCAGAGAAACATGTATTGCACTATACATGTCTACATTTACAACATCTTCTAGAAGTAGTACTCTCATTCCAGGTGTATTTTCTCAGATTCTCAGATGTAGGTTTTTGTCGTTTGAGTTGTGCAGGTCCTGGAGAAGAGGCTGTGGAGCTGCGATTGCTGTTCACTGAATCGTGTCTTTGTCTGAGATATGCTGGCGTCAGTAAACCTTGTAAACACTTCGTCTGAATTCTTTCAACGTCAATTTTGATAGGTCTTGGCGTAGAGAACACCGTAGTTCTTTATAAATTACGAAAGCGTTGTTGCCAACACAACATCAAGGAAGTGAAAAAAATCCTGAGCCACCACTTGTGGGATTTTCTGTCCACAGCATAGCTTCCTTTTAGTTGATCAAATTTATCGACAAAGTTCATATTTGCGTTGTAGTCTTTTACTGCTTCTGGACAAGACACTGTGGTTAACTTTTTCAACATTTTTAGGATCATGACAGTTTGATAAAATAAATACTGAACTTTCCATTTCAGCTATTCCCACACTTTCAGAAAACTCTTCTTCCATTTTGGAGCTGTTTTAATTGGTCTGTTTGAACTCAAAGTGTTGGACTCGACAGGATCGGAATTCCGGCTTACTAAGCTAGACAAAGGCAGGTCATCATCACCATCAAAATTAGCATCATCAGTTACTTGAACTTCTCCTATCAAATCGCCTAATACCAGTGGATTTTTCTCATTTTCGGTATCCTCTTCGGCATCATCATCGCTACAAATACTATCGCCACCTGAAGGAATGTCTTCCAATAAGAACTCTTCCATTTCTCTATCTGTTAGCCGGTGACATCCTACTTATATTATAAACGCGAAAGTTTGTAAGTATGGATGTTTGTTACTCTTTCACGCAAATACTACTGAACGGATATGGATGAAATTTAGCACAAAGATAGATTATAGTCTGGAATAACACATAGGCTACATTTTATCACGGAATTCGCACGGGAACGGGAATTATGCGGGTGAAACCGCGGGGCGCTGCTAGTTCTGAAATAAATAAGAAAAATTCAATTTTTTTATACGTCTACGTTGCATTATAGACTAAGACTAAAAACCTGCAACAGTCACGGTGGTTAGCGTTACTAACCACCACACTTTTGTTCTAAATACTTATCGAAAACATAAAATTAATAATTCTTTTACCGATACATGTATAAAAGAGATATATAAAAAGACATTGAATAAAAAAATATATGATAAAAGCTTACTTACCTGTTTCATATAGCTTTGTATCAACGAATCTCTAAAATGTACGATACGGCAACAATCAATTCAAAGCAACTGAATTGTCACTCACTGAAATTATTCACAATTGGCCGCGTCACGTCAAGTATGGTCTGAACTTTCATAATAATTCAATATATTGCCGCTACAAGGTCTGGATTTTAATTAAAAAATTAGAGAAGAGGTGGTTACTGACACTACCCACCAAGACTGAAAGAGTTAACTTTCTATGCAAGTATTTTACTTCCAAGGTGCGTGACGCGCTACGAGTCGCGCCCACGCCACCCGTACGTAATACTTTAAGTATCAAAAATACTTGAAAGTATTTTAGCCCTGGTTTTTGGACCTGGTTTAAGATCTATCGGGAGCTTGTTATACAGCTTTTGGCCCATTATTTTAGGAAGCTGTTTTGCCATATTTAGTCGATGGTGAATCGGCTCTAGCATCATTTTCTGCCGCGTGGCACGTTTGCTACTTTCGCCTCTGATTTTATATTCTTTCAAATTATTTTTTACGTATCTTATGACCTCGATTATGAATACCGCTACTGATGTTAATATCCGAAGGTTTTTGAAATGATCACGACATGACTCTCTGTATTTCTATGGCACGCTTTTGTAATTTAAGAATACATTCGTAATCTGTAGAGCTCCCCAATAAAATGATACCATAAGACATAATTGAGTAAATATATGCGTAATACATGTCTTTCAGAGCTTTATCTAAAGAAATGGGTCTAAGTTGCTTAAGCGCGTAAATTACTTTCGCCATTTTTCTACAGGTCGACTCAATATGATTCTTCCAAGATAGTAATGGATCAAGTTTATTTATTTATTAAGGAATAACTACTACATTAAAAACGTTCGTTTAAATTAGTATATTTATGGTATTGATATTTTATTGGTATTTTGAGCATTATTATTTAGGTGGTTAAATGAGGTCAAAAACTCGTAATTTTTGATATCGATTTTTTAAAAATCTATATTTCACTAACCACTAATATGATTCTTCCAAGATAGTAATGGATCAAGTTTATTTATTTATTAAGGAATAACTACTACATTAAAAACGTTCGTTTAAATTAGTATATTTATGGTATTGATATTTTATTGGTATTTTGAGCATTATTATTTAGGTGGTTAAATGAGGTCAAAAACTCGTAATTTTTGATATCGATTTTTTAAAAATCTATATTTCACTAACCAACCAATTGAGTAATTTTTCTATAAGGATATCTATGACTTAAATAAAATGACCCCTTTAAAGTGCATTATTCATTTATTTCTAGGTACTTTCACTGACCTTATACACAATCTATCTTATCATAATCCTATCCTCCTTATCTACCTTATCTTCGAGACCTTCCGCCAGAGGTCTAATTTACTCTTCTTGGTGTCTCGCAAAGCACATGTACCTACCATACCATCAAGTTTTAGATTATACCCAGAAAATAAGGTCCATACACCACATCAGTATAATTAAAATAGGGGTGATTTATTCTCATTCGGGTAGTATTTTTTGAAGGGTCCTATCGTTGTTGGTACCTATAGAGTCAGTGTTTTTTCAATTGTTTATACTGTACAATAAATTTTATTAAATTTTTATTTAACCTGTAATAATTAAGTTGTTAAACTTATAAATTATGCATATATTTACTAACCTAAACTTCATATATTTTGGTAATAGTTTAGTAGTAGTTTTTTAATAACATAACTTTAATAGCGAAGAAGGAGTGAATGAGACATAATTTAGATTAAACATAAGATAAAAGTTATTTAGTCCGGTCAATTAAGACATTCGAAGCTACATAAATTCCCCTTCATTTTTCACGATTTTCATCAAAACGGTAAGTTTTATCATAAAAATATATCGACAAAAATTGAAAATCATAAAATTATCTACAAAAAATGGTTAGGTTCGGTTCGGTTCGGTTCGGTTCGTTAGGTTAGGTTAGGTTAGGTTAGGTTAGTTTAGGTTTGGTTAGGCTAGGTTCGGTTAGGTTAGGTTAGGTTCGGTTAGGTTCGGTTCGGTTCGGTTCGGTTCGGTTCGGTTCGGTTCGGTTCGTTAGGTTAGGTTAGGTTAGGTTAGGTTAGGTTAGGTTAGGTTAGGTTAGGTTAGGTTAGGTTAGGTTAGGTTAGGTTAGGTTAGGTTAGGTTAGGTTAGGTTAGGTTAGGTTAGGTTAGGTTAGGTTAGGTTAGGTTAGGTTAGGTTAGGTTAGGTTAGGTTAGGTTAGGTTAGGTTAGGTTAGGTTAGGCTAGGTTAGGTTATGTTAGGTTAGGTTAGTCCACCAGTCGTGGAACCTAACCTAACCTGACTTTACCTAACTAACCTAACCTAACCTAACCTAACCTAACGAATCGAACCGAACCGAACCGAACCGAACCGAACCGAACCTAACCAAACCTAACCTAACCTAACCTAACCTAACCTAACCTAACCTAACCTAACCTAACCTAACCTAACCTAACCTAACCTAACCTAACCTAACCTAACCTTACCTAACCTAACCTAACCTAACCTAACCTAACCTAACCTAACCTAACCTAACCTAACCTAACCTAACCTAACCTAACCTAACCTAACCTAACCTAACCTAACCTCACCTAACCTAACCTAACCTAACCTAACCTAACCTAACCTAACCTAACGAACCGAACCGAACCGAACCGAACCGAACCGAACCGAACCGAACCGAACCTAACCGAACCTAACCTAACCGAACCTAGCCTAACCAAACCTAAACTAACCTAACCTAACCTAACCTAACCTAACCTAACCTAACGAACCGAACCGAACCGAACCTAACCATTTTTTGTAGATAATTTTATGATTTTCAATTTTTGTCCATATATTTTTATGATAAAACTTACCGTTTTGATGAAAATCGTGAAAAATGAAGGGGAATTTATGTAGCTTCGAATGTCTAAATTGACCGGACTAAATAAATTTCATCTAATGTTTAATCTAAATTATGTTTCATTTCCCCTTCTTTGCTATTAAAGTTATGTAATTAAAAAACTACTACTAAACTATTACCAAAATATATGAAATATATGTTAGTAAATATATGCATAATTTGTAAGTTTAACATTTTAATTATTACAGGTTTAATAAAAATTTAATAAAATTTATAGTACAGTATAAATAATTGAAAAAACACTGACTCTATAGGTACCAGCAACGATAGGTCCCTTCAAAAAATAATGCCCGAATGAGAATAAATCACCCCTATTTTAATTATAACGATGTGGTGTATGGACCTTATTTTCTGGGTATAATCTAAAACTTGATGGTATGGTACGTACATGTGCTTTGCAAGACACCAAGAAGTGTCAATTAGGCCTCCGGCGGAAGGTCTCGAAGATAAGATAGATAAGGAAGATAGGATTATGATAAGATAGATTTGTGTATAAGGTCAGTGAAAGTACCTCGAAATAAATGAATTGTGCACTTAAAAGGGGACATTTCATTTAAGTCATAGATATCCTTATAAAAAACTAGCGCCCCGCCCCGGCTTCGCACGGTTTTATTATACATTACTATAAACCTCACGGAGCCCGAGACCTTTCCAACGAATGCAAAACCGTGGAAATTGGTTCGTGCGTTCTGGAGTTATAGCGTCAGGAAGGAAAACCCGACTTATTTTTATGTAGAGGTAGTAGATTACTCATTTGGTTAGTTACTGAAATATCGATTTTTCACAAATCGATATCAAAAATTTCGAATTTTTGACCTCATTTAACCACTTAAATAATAATAGCACAGCATAGCAGCCATAGCTAAAAATTATCGAGACGTTATGTTCTACCGAAATATTTCTTTTTTTTTTTTCATTGGCCGGCGCTTTCTACTTTTGTTCCAAGTCTTACCTTACTATCTTACCTTACTATTATAATAATTGGGAAAGTCTGTGTGAATGTTTGTTATAGGTAATCTCCGTAACTACATAAGTTGTTTAGATGAAAGAACAATGGCAAGAATCCCTTATGGCCTGTCCCAAAAATTTGAAGAACGATACTGAATATATCGTTCGAATCGTCTTAAAATCCTAAGGAACTTTGCATTTTCAGTTTTTCCATAATATTTACAGAAGAAAAAAAAATATTTTTTGAACATCGGCAGAATAATTTAATTTCCATAGGTTCTCTTCATTGCAAATGGCGGCACAATACAAAAGAGGTTTCAATTCTAGAGGTTAGTTTCAGGTTAGGGGTCAGGATTGAAACCAACCTCCTTTGTTCGGTTGGTACAGAAGGTAGACAGAATAGAGAGAGATACATATTGTACGGAATATACTTTTAGGAAGCTGTTAGGAGCCATGTGTTTATTTTAGCGATAAATTAAATTCAACCACTTTTTTAAAGCTCAGAAGGGGTTTGCAGCAAGTTTTTAATTTTCATATTATGAACTCTTCGATTGCAAAAATCAATGCTCTGCTGGAAATAATTATGCCTACCCTAGGTATATATAATGAGACCTATAAGTGCTATAACGCCCTGTCTTCATTTTGCCACATTTTAGTATGGTAGTCTGCAGTCCTTCGCAGATCGCCATCCCACCATGCTGAAGGGCGTCATACATTACGCTTAGTGAATCGCGATCTCCACTCAAGAACTCGTTTACTCTATGTATTTAATTCCAGAAAAGAAAACACAAATGGCTAACAATTATTTACTGCTGAATTAAAATGAATCTGAATATGAATGACCTTTAATTAATAAGTAGGTATGAATCTGAATATGAATGTTGATAAAGATTTTTGAGTTGTACTAATGTTTGTGCATTTCCTTTTTGTCTAAGTATATTTGATTTTACACTGCATTTATTAGTAGGTACCTATCTGTTAATATTTACTAAATATAATGTGAAATGACTTGTAAAAAAATTTACCACTAAAATGACTATCTGACTATCTAATAAACCTTACCTTAGTACCTTACCGAGTCGCGGTCTCCACTCAAGAACACGTTTATCCCAACGGTTGTCGTTTCTTCGCGAGATATGGCCAGCCCACTGCCACTTCAGCTTGCTAATTCTTTGAGCTATGTCGATAACTTGGTTCTCTGTCGGATGTATTCATAATGAATCCTATCCTTCAGAGAGACTCCTCACATAGCTCTTTCCATAGCTCGCTGAGCGACTTTGAACTGGTGGACCAGCCCTACCGTGAGTCGTGGACACTCTTAGGTAGGACGCACTGGTTGAAAACTTTCGTTTTCAAATATTGCGGTATGGATGTCGAGAAGACCCGACGTAGTTTCTCAAATGCTGCCCAGCCTAGCTGGATCCTCCTCTTGGCCTCCTTCTCAAAATAGTTTTTACCTAACTGCACAATTTGCCCAAGGTAAGTGTATCTACTCGGAAATAATTTCAAGAAGGTGGCCATCTATGACGATCGGTCCCGGAACAACTTACCTTAGTACCCTACATTTAATACTCATAATATACCTACAATTACGTTCATAGTATTTAATTCACGATAATTTAGTAGTAGGTTCATTTATTAATAACTAGCGACCCGCCCCGACTTCGCACGGTTTTATATTATACGTATAAACCTTCCTCTTGAATCACTCTATCTATTAAAAAAACCGCATCAAAATCCGTTGCGTAGTTTTAAAGATTTAAGCGTTCAAAGGGACATAATGACATAGGGACAGAGAAAGCAACTTTATATTATACTATGTAGTGATAAAAAAACTAGACTTTGATGTGTGAAATGTAAAAAAAACTGATTTCTGACCGAGATACAAATATTCAAGCGTCCATTGCCCACCCAGTGCTTTATCTTGTTGTAGTATATACACAAATTTAATAAATATTTCAGTAGCCTCTGTACAACAAATACCTAGAACTTTTCTCAAAATTACACTCCGGGAATTACTCTAACCTCCGTAATATTACTTTTAAAGTCTGATGTAAGATGTGTTGTTATGCAGGTAACTTCTTTTCTATTTACCGACCCCATTGAAATAACCAATTATAATAGGCAACTACTGATTTAAGTCAATTCAACTATTTCCAGGGCATTTCATGTACATTATCGGCAAATAACTTTTTACGGCAATAACCAGGTTTACATATTTATAATATGTAAATTACATTATGGTGCCTTTATCTCATATTTAGCAGGACTTCAACTGAGCTTCTCGTACCTACCTTGGAGGATGTTGGATAGAGAAGGTACCTAGAGTAGGTATACCCCCTGGGTATTAAAATATTAGTTAGATTTAATTGTGTTATTATTTTATGCTTAATACTCTACCTACCTACTAATTGATATTATACCTACGAACATAAGTATGCCATCATTTACAAACTATAACAGTAGACAGATTCATCATTGGAGGAAATTGGATAGACTTGATAGCTACAGTACATCCCTGGATTGGAACCAAACATTTGAATTAGTAGGTGCCTTGGTATTAACATATTTGTCTCCAATTTGATTGAGTTATTATTTTATAACTAACTAGCGACCCGCCCCGGCTTCGACGGTTTTATTATAAGTATAAACCTTCCTCTTGAATCACTCTATCTAGAGGTATGTATTAAAAAAACCGCATCAAAATCCATTGTGTAGTTTTAAAGATTAAAGCAGTCAAAGGGAAATAGGGACAGAAAAAGCGACTTTGTTTTTTACTATGTAAAAATTATTATTATACCTAGGTACATGAGTTTGGCTTCATTTACAAACAACAACAGTAGTTAGATAGGTAAAACATTTATTTAGAACACACATACAATAATTAACATTGAAATATGTAAAATTGAAAACAAAAGTACAATAGGTAGTAGCACTGATAGTTCACTTTCAGATGAGTAAGTTTTGTCGATTTGCTTATAAATTATTATGTTTTAGCCATAAAAGTATCAATTAAATATATCCAAGTCAGGTCAAAATCTAAGTACAAAACTCTTGGGAAAATTTTAGGAGCTATCGGTTGATACCCTTGCGATACGTGTACACTCACGATAGCTGAAAATTCTTGCCATCATTCTTTGCATACGTCATGAGAACCTCCTCCTTTTTCGAAGTCGTTTAAAATACACAATTCATTTTGCCTCACTAACAGCCGATTTCTAGAACGTTGTTCAAATCGTAAATCAGTTGATAAAGCGATTAATTTAACACACTGGTCAAATCAAATCGGGGTGTACGAACGCTGATTAGATGATAATTAGGTAACTAATCATTGATCATCTTACGACTGTCATTCTTTCAGTTCAGTATATCTTTAAGTTTTCTTTTATAACATAAAAAATTCTATTATTCTTTTAAAAAATGATGACAATTTCATGTAAACTCTGCTTTACAATAAATGTGAATCACATGAGTATACAAAATACAGGTATGTCACAAAACAGTTAAGTCACGATTTTGATCATGTTAGTCACATTTACATTTTATTTGAAAACTAGCGACCCGCCCCGGCTTCGCACGGTTTTATTATACATAAAAACCTACCTCTTGAATCACTCTATCTATAAAAAAAAACCGCATCAAAATCCGTTGCGTAGTTTTAAAGATTTAAGCTTTCAAAGGGACATAATGACATAGGGACAGAGAAAGCGACTCTAGTTTATACTATGTAGTGTATGGCTTTTGGATTACCAACCTGTTGATTTTTTATGTATTATACCCCGGTTTAGAACTTGGAAAAATACAGCGAATTGTTGTAATAATTTCAACTAATTAGAGCAAAATCGCCGATTAGTTAATTATTGATTTGACAAGAGCTTGAACAAAGAATCAGGCCTAATTAGCGTATTCTGTAAGAAAACTTTATTTCTGAAACATAATTAGATCACATAGCTCACTAGTATATACAATTATAACAAACTCTTAAAAATCTAAGCCGTCACCAGAAGGCAAAGTACCCAGAATGCTGGCAGCATTGCCACGTTGAATGGCAATGCTAATTCGTTGACCAAAATAGAAGCCAGCATTCTTATCTCCTGTGGACTCTATTAGAAGTTTCGTCAGATCTTTAAAAATTGTGTGTGCCCCAGGACCCCAAGGACCAAGGGTTTCCACCCCAAATGGCTCAAATAGGTATCCTCGGTCAAGATTAGCATATTTTCGCCGTTTGAGGGACTCCGCTGATGAAGCTGCGGAGCCAGCCCTTGCTGATGTCCCTGCCAGATGTGAAGGCGCTAGAGTATCTACACACGTGGCATCCCAAACTAAAGGCCGACCCATCTTCCAGGGAATCAGAGTCATACCGTCAGGTCTTTTACCATCATCTCGCATAAGGCCACGTGGTTCAAGTGTAGCTGCTACACTGACGCTGGTAAAGGCCCGACGGATGATATCGTTAATTGAATTATGGCGGGACACACGTCCTGCACTAGAGACACATGCCAATGCATGGTGACCAAGCTTGTCCACGGTTTCACCACACTGGCAACGGTGTGCAACTAGGCAAGGGGAACCTAAACGCAAGGAGGTGGCCACCCGAAATGAGTTGTTGTCTAAAAGGGTACCTAGATTTTTAGAAGGCAGAACATGTAACCAAAGTCCTGATTCCCACTCAGAAACGGCGAGTAGACGGGCACGTTCTATTGAGCTGGTAGACGTATTAATAAGATTTTTCCGTACCAGCTCACAAAGTGGCTCATCCCATAGCCTCTGAGAAGACAGGACTTTTGGAAGATTGGTGTCAGGACAGGCTATTTTCCATAAGCCTAGTGCTTCGTTGTAACCTGTAATTTCAAAATTTTGAGAACATTTTGCCAAAATTTTATGAATAAGATCTTTAGTACCATGAACTGATGATAAAAAACCTGGGAGTGAAACACTAGAAATTTCTCGAACACCTAAACCACCCAATCTAATAGGAAGAGTGGCCTGGTGCCATGCTCGGTCATCCAAAGGAATATTAGCGTATTATGTTATTTGACAAGAGTTTTGTTTTTCAAAATATAAGTACGTAATCAATGTTCGAGAAACCCAAATGACACTTGAATAGAGATTTGAACATTGATTAGTTAACTATTAAGATGATCTGCGTTCCAGAAACCAGCTGTTACTGTGACATAATTTAGGTATTATTGTATTAAAACAAAAAACATACTTCAAATTTATTTTTTTTATTTTTACAATTTTAGGAAAACTTACAGCTAGACAATGAGTAGATACAAAGAATTTTTAAATTAAGGCCAATTAAAAGTTTTCACTAATAATAAATTAAAGCAGCAACTTGAGATCTGTTGACTTGAGATGAATTTACAGAAAGTAGACATATAGGTATTAATTTTAACTTAAAAAAAATTACAGAAAACTAGATATATTAAAAGTAACTTATTAATATAAACCTATTAGTAAAACTGCTTAACCCATATATGCCCAAAAGCACGAAAACGACCCAAACTTTCTTCTCCCGCTTGGACGCCTCGAAATTGAAAATTATTCATAAAAAATTGTGTTTAACGCCATTTACGCATTTTATGATAAAATACCTTATCACCTGAAGCAAATTTCACATCAACAAAGATCAATTTCAGTTGAATATTTGTGGTGAAAGTTATGACTTGATTTTTATGGCGAAATTTTTGCACCGGCTTAGACAAAACTGTAAGTAACTATTTATTTATAAGGATTTTAGTTTCTTTTTTTGAATGATTAGTAAAGTAAATATAATACTCTAGATACGTACGTACAAAATTTTGATAATAATTATGTTTTTCACTTTGTTATTAGACCGAATATTTTGATGAGTCACTAACGACCCTCTGGGCAGATATGATACCGAATGTTCTCTTTTTTTCTAAGGTCACGCCGAATTCTATCTAACAATGAAATAGTAGATATCCTGGAAAGTTTGCGTGAAAACGAAGGTCTTTAAAACGTTGAGGTCTATTTAGATATTTATTTAATCTTCCTGACAAATTCTTTGCAAAATTAGCTTAGTTATTTCGTAGTTTAATTATGTGATTCCTAAGCTAGGTATATTGATAATTTTATTTATTCGGATTACCGAATTTTTGGATTAGGAAGTAATCTTCCTAACTATTGAACATAGGTATTAATACATTAGTAAAAATATAAAACTGGCGTGTAAAAATAACATACTGCGTTTGATTGACCCCTACCTTTTCCACTATTATCAGATAGTTATTTGCCCGCGGGGTCGATAGCGACCCTTCAAAAAAAAGGCACTTTCAGTAACTGAAACTCAAAATAAAAAAATATGGGTCTTATAATATTCCATTAGCAACAACATATGCAAAAATTATGAAAATCGGAGACCTAAATCTTTCTGGGCATATATGGGTTAAACAAAGAAGTTAAGTTGACGACTTACTAGCAAATCTAGCAATAACAATAACTAAAAAAGAAAAATAGATTGTTTTTTATACTAAGTACAAGCACAAACAAGAGAATTTCTCAAACTAAAACGAAAAATGTATCATTAAGCAAGCGTTTAAGCTTACTTGAACTGGTGTTGAATAAATCTATATTGCTGTTTTCATGTACTAATGAGTTAAACGAGCTAGAAGCTCTATAAACAAATGCGTTCTGCCTATAATTAGTCCTTACGATAGGTGCAAGCGTGCATGTGCGCAGTCCTATTTGCTCAAGAAGCTCTGGGCAATCAACAGTTCCGTTTGCTATATTAATTAGGTAAGTCAAATCAGCCACTTGTCTGCGTTTAAAGAGTGGAAGAAAGTGGAACTTACGGCATCTAGTCTCATAATCAGGTAAAAAAATACGAGCTCGATATTGTATTGATATTGTATTTACTACATTAATGTGCATAACTCAAAAATATTAAAATTTGCATATTTTAATGAATATGCGAATCCGGGGCGGGTCGCTAGTAATATTATAAACGCGAAAGTTTGTAAGTATGGATGGATAGATGGATATTTGTTACTCTTTCATGCAAAAACTACTGAACGGATATGGATGAAATTTGGCAAAGAGATAGATCATAGTCTGGAATAACACATAGGTAACATTTTATACATTTTTCCCGGAATTACCACATGAACGTGTGGTACATTATTTATCTAACTATATAAAGTTACATGTTTATGTAAGTTTATAACATTGGTAGCTTATTGGGTATGTATTTTTTTCTTTTCCATCTATCTAGAGAAGTAGATCTAATGTAACTACCACCGTCTATATTGTTCTTTTATATCCGGTCCATCCAAAGGTTGCCTGGAAGAGATCGCTTTTAGCGATAGGGTCGCCCTTATCTATCTTAACTGCTTAGCTTGGGCTGGATTATGCTGTGTGGACTGTCCGAAATTATTTATTATTATTTATTTATTTATACTTAGTCTTAGTTTGCAGTATTTTTATGTATCATTTTCAGCCTTTTTGTGGTACATTTAAGTATAATAAAGAGTTTTCATTCAGTTGAGCTAACTCTAGACTGTTTTCAACCTACCAAAATATTGTAAATAATAGTTTTAATAAGGTTCTATTCCTTGATTGTTATTTCCTTTCTTAAATTAATAAAGTAAACAATTGAGATACCTCTAGACTGTTTTCGACCGTCTGTAGTTAGCTCAATGATTTGAATTGTATATTTACAAGTAGGTATACATTTTTTGATTATAATTTTCGTTGCTAATGAATTTCTATAAGGTAAATAAGTAAAGTACTGAAAATTACAAGAACAAGCTAACAAGAGCTAAATTTAAAAAAATGTATAAAAATAAACGAAATAGAAAAAAATAAAACCAGTATATACAATCGAGCTAACTGCAGACCGTTCAAAACAGTCTAAAGGTTGCATGCAATCGAAGTTCATCATCAGGTACAATGTATATTCGTAGTTAGTAAAGTTAGTAATGTTAGTAAAGTTAGTACCTAAAGTTAGTAATGTTAGTAAAGTTAGTAAAGTTAGTACCTAAAGTTAGTAAAGTTAGTAAAGTTAGTAAAGTTAGTAGTTAGTAAAGTTAGTAATGTTAGTAAAGTTAGTAAAGTTAGTACCTAAAGTTAGTAAAGTTAGTAATGTTAGTAAAGTTAGTAAAGTTAGTTATGAAGGTAAAGTTAGTAATGTTAAAGTTAGTAGTAATGTTAGTAATGTTAAAATGAGTAATGTTAGTATAGTTAGTAAAGTTAGTAATGTTAGTAAAGTTAGTAAAGTTAGACTCGGACCTTGCCGTTTTACATGTTCATAGAATAACAATACTATAAAAATTAAAAAAAAAAAACTCGTCCTCGGACGAATCACCTGGCGTAGGGCTGAGTCTCAACAGATCGCAGCACGACGCTGCTCTACCGACCACAACACCCCGCCAGGAACGTAAGTCGTCTACAGACTATTCCGAGCCCCGACATCGAACTGAGTTATATCCGAACCAGAAGGAGCCGTGGTGCACGTGTTAAACCGTACGCACCGATCTCCGCGGTCCAAATGGGCTTCGACGTCACGCCTTACGAAGTAAAGCGCAACTAGTAAAGTCACATTGTTTAGAGCCTCCCGACTCTCGGGGCTCCACAGTGAGCATATCCTTGCCGGATTCGGCTAGGCTGGCTTCGGCCTTAGAGGCGTTCAGGCATAATCCCGCGGATGGTAGCTTCGCACCACCGGCCGCTCGGCCGAGTGCATGAACCAAATGTCCGAAACTGCGGTTCCTCTCGTACTGAGCAGTATTACTATCGCAACGACAAGCCATCAGTAGGGTAAAACTAACCTGTCTCACGACGGTCTAAACCCAGCTCACGTTCCCTTTTGATGGGTGAAAAATCCAACGCTTGGGACCAGAGCTGTAACAGCAACTATATTGCTGAATTTACTACTGCAGATGTGCTCTACGGAATCAAAAAGTTAAAAGTTAAAAGCTCGATAGGGCCGGACGCCGTGCCACCGGCTCTTATAAAGTCAGTCGGTAAGAGCATGGTATCCCCGCTGTATCACATTTTTAATTTGGCATTACGGACAGGTAGATATCCGGCACATTGGAAGGTGTCAAGGGTAACACCGATCCCAAAAAACTCGAATAAACTTACTGTCGAGGAGTATCGTCCGATCGCCATCTTGTCTTCTCCTTCTAAGGTACTTGAAATCGTCTTACATACAATCATATACGCACAAGTTAAGACCTTCTTATGCAATGCACAGCATGGTTTTAGAGATAAGCGGTCGGTCAATTCCAATCTCTTGACACTTGTAGAGTATAGATCTTGGTAGTCAGGTGGACGTGCTCTACTTCGATATCCAAACTAAGCGCCATAGGCTTCGCGCATAATCTTCTCAGACTTTTCGCCGACTATCTGCGCGATCGCCAGCAGTATGTTAAACTTGTAATTTATGAGTCTTCATTAAATCAATCAAAATAACAAATTGAAACTTAAAGTATCAAGTAGATATTCTTCAAACCTACGATACGAGTACCTACCTAGAGAGTAGAGTGAGAAGCGAGTCTCCCTTCCTTAGGTAAGTACTAGTAAAACACGCCCCCTACAAAAAACTAATAGCAGACGTCGGTGTGCTATTAATTTTATGTAGGCGTTGGGTTTTCATAATAACTAGGTACTTACAACTAAAATCTAATTCCACGCCTACAATGAAGAGCACACGTCCCAATCTCTATGCTATGACTGTTATAATTAGATAGGTACATAGATAGTGATCTAAGGTTACCTTCTTATTTAAATTCATGCACCTTACTGAATTCATAAGTGAATAACATCAAAAATAAATTACTTATTAGGTATCTCATTTAATCGGTAAAGTTAGGTACTATTAAATAGATAGTACTTACTAGAAAATAAAACCTAAAAGCAGGTATGAATCTATCCATGCTCATAAATTAAAATATTGGAAAAGTAATTTGTTACAAGTATTTGTCGTAGATACTATTTTGTTCTCTATAACAAAATGCGCACGGATCAATATCTTATGAAAGTATTTTAGCCTGGCTGGTTTTGCTTGCAAGTATTTTTTTGCTCACACAATTACGAGCTTTATTCTCATGCAAACTAGGATTAACTCTTTCATTCACGCTTTTACATTGAGAATATTATAAACATTTTTATGTTTGTTTTAGCATCAATTACAAATAAAATATCAAAAAAAGTAAGAAAAAAAGTTTAGGTATTAAGGCTTTCAAGGTAGGAGGTGGTTAGTCACACTAACCACCATGACTATTGGTACAAATTAAACTAAGATGTATGGTGTCTATTATTTATTAAAATTATAATGTTTATTGAACTTTTCCGCTGGCAAATTAAACTTTTAATTACTTTTTATGAAAATCAGAGAAACATGTATTGCACTATACATGTCTACATTTACAACATCTTCTAGAAGTAGTACTCTCATTCCAGGTGTATTTTCTCAGATTCTCAGATGTAGGTTTTTGTCGTTTGAGTTGTGCAGGTCCTGGAGAAGAGGCTGTGGAGCTGCGATTGCTGTTCACTGAATCGTGTCTTTGTCTGAGATATGCTGGCGTCAGTAAACCTTGTAAACACTTCGTCTGAATTCTTTCAACGTCAATTTTGATAGGTCTTGGCGTAGAGAACACCGTAGTTCTTTATAAATTACGAAAGCGTTGTTGCCAACACAACATCAAGGAAGTGAAAAAAATCCTGAGCCACCACTTGTGGGATTTTCTGTCCACAGCATAGCTTCCTTTTAGTTGATCAAATTTATCGACAAAGTTCATATTTGCGTTGTAGTCTTTTACTGCTTCTGGACAAGACACTGTGGTTAACTTTTTCAACATTTTTAGGATCATGACAGTTTGATAAAATAAATACTGAACTTTCCATTTCAGCTATTCCCACACTTTCAGAAAACTCTTCTTCCATTTTGGAGCTGTTTTAATTGGTCTGTTTGAACTCAAAGTGTTGGACTCGACAGGATCGGAATTCCGGCTTACTAAGCTAGACAAAGGCAGGTCATCATCACCATCAAAATTAGCATCATCAGTTACTTGAACTTCTCCTATCAAATCGCCTAATACCAGTGGATTTTTCTCATTTTCGGTATCCTCTTCGGCATCATCATCGCTACAAATACTATCGCCACCTGAAGGAATGTCTTCCAATAAGAACTCTTCCATTTCTCTATCTGTTAGCCGGTGACATCCTACTTATATTATAAACGCGAAAGTTTGTAAGTATGGATGTTTGTTACTCTTTCACGCAAATACTACTGAACGGATATGGATGAAATTTAGCACAAAGATAGATTATAGTCTGGAATAACACATAGGCTACATTTTATCACGGAATTCGCACGGGAACGGGAATTATGCGGGTGAAACCGCGGGGCGCTGCTAGTTCTGAAATAAATAAGAAAAATTCAATTTTTTTTATACGTCTACGTTGCATTATAGACTAAGACTAAAAACCTGCAACAGTCACGGTGGTTAGCGTTACTAACCACCACACTTTTGTTCTAAATACTTATCGAAAACATAAAATTAATAATTCTTTTACCGATACATGTATAAAAGAGATATATAAAAAGACATTGAATAAAAAAATATATGATAAAAGCTTACTTACCTGTTTCATATAGCTTTGTATCAACGAATCTCTAAAATGTACGATACGGCAACAATCAATTCAAAGCAACTGAATTGTCACTCACTGAAATTATTCACAATTGGCCGCGTCACGTCAAGTATGGTCTGAACTTTCATAATAATTCAATATATTGCCGCTACAAGGTCTGGATTTTAATTAAAAAATTAGAGAAGAGGTGGTTACTGACACTACCCACCAAGACTGAAAGAGTTAACTTTCTATGCAAGTATTTTACTTCCAAGGTGCGTGACGCGCTACGAGTCGCGCCCACGCCACCCGTACGTAATACTTTAAGTATCAAAAATACTTGAAAGTATTTTAGCCCTGGTTTTTGGACCTGGTTTAAGATCTATCGGGAGCTTGTTATACAGCTTTTGGCCCATTATTTTAGGAAGCTGTTTTGCCATATTTAGTCGATGGTGAATCGGCTCTAGCATCATTTTCTGCCGCGTGGCACGTTTGCTACTTTCGCCTCTGATTTTATATTCTTTCAAATTATTTTTTACGTATCTTATGACCTCGATTATGAATACCGCTACTGATGTTAATATCCGAAGGTTTTTGAAATGATCACGACATGACTCTCTGTATTTCTATGGCACGCTTTTGTAATTTAAGAATACATTCGTAATCTGTAGAGCTCCCCAATAAAATGATACCATAAGACATAATTGAGTAAATATATGCGTAATACATGTCTTTCAGAGCTTTATCTAAAGAAATGGGTCTAAGTTGCTTAAGCGCGTAAATTACTTTCGCCATTTTTCTACAGGTCGACTCAATATGATTCTTCCAAGATAGTAATGGATCAAGTTTATTTATTTATTAAGGAATAACTAACGACTACATTAAAAACGTTCGTTTAAATTAGTATATTTATGGTATTGATATTTTATTGGTATTTTGAGCATTATTATTTAGGTGGTTAAATGAGGTCAAAAACTCGTAATTTTTGATATCGATTTTTTAAAAATCTATATTTCACTAACCAACCAATTGAGTAATTTTTCTATAAGGATATCTATGACTTAAATAAAATGACCCCTTTAAAGTGCATTATTCATTTATTTCTAGGTACTTTCACTGACCTTATACACAATCTATCTTATCATAATCCTATCCTCCTTATCTACCTTATCTTCGAGACCTTCCGCCAGAGGTCTAATTTACTCTTCTTGGTGTCTCGCAAAGCACATGTACCTACCATACCATCAAGTTTTAGATTATACCCAGAAAATAAGGTCCATACACCACATCAGTATAATTAAAATAGGGGTGATTTATTCTCATTCGGGTAGTATTTTTTGAAGGGTCCTATCGTTGTTGGTACCTATAGAGTCAGTGTTTTTTCAATTGTTTATACTGTACAATAAATTTTATTAAATTTTTATTTAACCTGTAATAATTAAGTTGTTAAACTTATAAATTATGCATATATTTACTAACCTAAACTTCATATATTTTGGTAATAGTTTAGTAGTAGTTTTTTAATAACATAACTTTAACTTTAATAGCGAAGAAGGAGTGAATGAGACATAATTTAGATTAAACATAAGATAAAAGTTATCTAGTCCGGTCAATTAAGACATTCGAAGCTACATAAATTCCCCTTCATTTTTCACGATTTTCATCAAAACGGTAAGTTTTATCATAAAAATATATCGACAAAAATTGAAAATCATAAAATTATCTACAAAAAATGGTTAGGTTCGGTTCGGTTCGGTTCGGTTCGTTAGGTTAGGTTAGGTTAGGTTAGGTTAGGTTAGGTTAGTTTAGGTTTGGTTAGGCTAGGTTCGGTTAGGTTAGGTTCGGTTAGGTTCGGTTAGGTTCGGTTCGGTTCGGTTCGGTTCGGTTCGGTTCGGTTCGGTTCGTTAGGTTAGGTTAGGTTAGGTTAGGTTAGGTTAGGTTAGGTTAGGTTAGGTTAGGTTAGGTTAGGTTAGGTTAGGTTAGGTTAGGTTAGGTTAGGTTAGGTTAGGTTAGGTTAGGTTAGGTTAGGTTAGGTTAGGTTAGGTTAGGTTAGGTTAGGTTAGGTTAGGTTAGGTTAGGTTAGGTTAGGCTAGGTTAGGTTATGTTAGGTTAGGTTAGTCCACCAGTCGTGGAACCTAACCTAACCTGACTTTACCTAACTAACCTAACCTAACCTAACCTAACCTAACGAATCGAACCGAACCGAACCGAACCGAACCGAACCGAACCGAACCTAACCAAACCTAACCTAACCTAACCTAACCTAACCTAACCTAACCTAACCTAACCTAACCTAACCTGACCTGACCTGACCTGACCTGACCTAACCTAACCTAACCTAACCTAACCTAACCTAACCTAACCTAACCTAACCTAACCTAACCTAACCTAACCTAACCTAACCGAAAGACTCGCAGTTATGAAAGCTGAAGTCGCCACTCTGAAACGTAGAATCCGCTGCGCAGCATCCGTCCGAAGAGCAGCCGTCGTCGAAAAATACCTGGAACAGAAACAAAAATATGAAATTGAAGCTATGAGGGCTCAGACAAATAGTTGGAAGGAGTTTTGTGAGAAGCAGGAAAGGGAAGGTGTCTGGGAGGGCATATATAGGGTTCTCATGAGAACCTCAAAAAGGGAGGAGGATCTGCCGCTGGAAAGAGAGGGGAAGACTCTGGACGCACAAGCATCGGCAGAATATCTTGCAGCGTCTTTTTACCCCGGGGACACTGAGGAAAACGACAACTCATTCCATCGGGAAGCTAGGGCTAAAGTGAAGCTAGTAAATGAGGGTGACCACCATGAACAGTACGATCCACCATTTACAATGACTGAACTAAGAATGGCTGCCAAGTCGTTTAACCCAAAAAAAGCACCCGGAATGGACGGTTTTGTTGCAGATATCTGCCTTCGTGCCATAGAAAGCGACCCCGATCTGTTTCTCGAGCTGATGAACAAATGTTTAGAAACTCAATGCTTTCCTAGGCAATGGAAAGAGGCGGTAGTCGTTATTCTGAAAAAACCTGGGAAGGACAATTATAGATCACCAAAGGCCTATAGACCCATTGGTCTTCTGCCGATTTTAGGAAAGATCCTTGAGAAAATGCTTGTTGCCAGAATGAAGCACTTCCTGCTGCCAAGAATAAGTACCCGCCAATATGGCTTTATGCCGCAAAAGAGCACCGAAGACTCCCTCTATGCCCTAATGCAACACGTAAAAACCAAACTCAATCTGAAAAAGATAGTCACATTGGTATCATTAGACATAGAGGGAGCCTTCGATAACGCTTGGTGGCCGGCTATAGGACTTAGATTGGCGGAGGAAAATTGTCCGATAAACATAAGAAGGATTATGGCAAACTATCTATCTGACAGAAAAGTAACGGTTAGGTATGGAGGTGCAGAGGCTAGCACGAACACTAGTAAGGGATGTGTGCAGGGTTCGATAGCTGGTCCGATTTTGTGGAACCTGTTACTGGACACTCTGCTCAAGGGTCTGGAGAATAGACAAGTGTATTGTCAGGCATTCGCCGATGACGTCGTCCTGGTTTTTGATGGGGACACTGCACTTGATATCGAAGGTCAGGCCAATGGCACACTCGCCTATGTTGCGGCGTGGGGAGTGCGTAATAAACTGAAATTCGCCGCTAATAAGACAAACGCCATGGTCATAACGCGTAAATTAAAGTACGATGAACCACGCCTCAACATGGGCGGGATTGCCATTGGCTTGACTGAAGAGATAAAATTGCTGGGTGTTACCATCGACTCCAAACTTACCTTTAATACACACGTGGCCAATGTTTGTAAAAAAGCCATTGGCGTTTACAAACAGTTGTCCAGGGCTGCAAGGGTGAGTTGGGGTCTAAACCCTGACATCACGCGAGCTATTTACACCGCCACAGTTGAACCTATCGTCCTGTACGCTGCAAGCGTCTGGGCGCCGGCCGCCGAAAAGATGGGAGTCAGGAAGCAGCTCGGAGCGTTACAACGTGGGTTTGCCCAAAAAATGTGCCGAGCCTATCGCACGGTCTCATTGAACTCAGCGTTATTGCTAGCGGGTTTGCTCCCCCTGGATCTTCGTATACGCGAAGCTTCTTCGCTCTACGAAATCAAGAGGGGGGCGCCCCTGCCTGGACTGGGTGACAGGAGCATTGAGTGCATGGCGTCGGCGATGGAGGCTCCTCACCCAGCGGAACGTATCGACCTGCAGTTCATTAGTCTTGTAGACCAGGAGCAAGTTGAAGCTAATAGCAACGTCGCTGTTAGAATTTTTACAGACGGCAGTAAGATTGACGGCAAAGTCGGCGCCTCACTTTCTATCTGGAGTGGCGAAACAGAGACTAAAGCCGTCAAACTATGCTTGCCGTCATATAGTACCGTCTACCAGGCCGAACTGCTGGCGATATGTGAAGCGACGAGGAGGGCAGGGAAGTATGATGCGAACTCCTTCGGTATCTACAGCGACTCCATGTCAGCTCTTCAAACAGTCACAAACCCTTCTTCCCTCCACCCATTAGCAGTTGAAGCCAGACAGAATATTGTAAATATTCGAAAGAACAAAGTTATCTCCTTGTTCTGGATAAAAGCTCACGCAGGGTTGGAGGGGAACGAGAGGGCTGACCATCTAGCTAAAGAAGCTGCTTTAGGCTTGAAGAGGAGGGCAGATTACGACCTGTGTCCAATATCGTTCGCACGGAGAACGCTTCGAGCTGAGTCCTTACAAATGTGGGACAATAGGTACGATACTGGTACAACAGCGCAGACTACAAAGGCGTTTTTCCCAGTGGCATCCGCTGCCTACAATGTGGTGCGCAAATTTTCAGCAAACAGCCAGATTACTCAACTTTTGACAGGACATGGAGGCTTCGCTAGCTATTTGTACCGTTTCAAACGCAAAAGCGACCCATCCTGTATCTGTGATCCAGACACTGACGAAACAGCCCTTCATATTATTATAAACTGTCCTGTTTTTAGTCTTAGAAGAATGGAACTAGAAATAGAAATAAATTGTAAAATAACATTAGAAAACTTACCAATAATTATAGCAAGTAAGCATAGAAATAAGTTTTTCAAATATTGTAGTAAAATCATAGATATAGTTAACAATAGAAATAAGTAGTTATAAAAATTATGATGACTTAATATTAAGATAAATATTAAGGCTCACCATAAATGTATAATAAAGCAACAAAAAAGAATAAGAAAATCATGAACAAAAATGTGTGTAATAGGCAGAAAATTTTTATTACTGTGTACAAAATTTTATTCCCATATTCCTTCCCTACCTTTGTGAAAAACAAATATATAAGAGAAAAATAGTTCGATAAAAGCCGAGTAGCGCAGGCGGGAGTCCCACCCGCAAATTGTACAAAAGATGATGTTTGAAAGGAAAAGTATGCGTATGAAAGTGCGAGAGGAATAAATGCGAGAACTTGTATGAATGGAAAAACAGAAAAAACAGGCTCCGATGAAGTTGGAGGTACTAGAAAAAAAAAAAAAAAAAAAAAAAAAAAAAAAAAAAAAAAAAAAAAAAAAAAAACCTAACCTAACCTAACCTAACCTAACCTAACCTAACCTAACCTAACCTAACGAACCGAACCGAACCGAACCGAACCGAACCGAACCGAACCGAACCGAACCGAACCTAACCGAACCTAACCTAACCGAACCTAGCCTAACCAAACCTAAACTAACCTAACCTAACCTAACCTAACCTAACGAACCGAACCGAACCGAACCTAACCATTTTTTGTAGATAATTTTATGATTTTCAATTTTTGTCCATATATTTTTATGATAAAACTTACCGTTTTGATGAAAATCGTGAAAAATGAAGGGGAATTTATGTAGCTTCGAATGTCTAAATTGACCGGACTAAATAAATTTCATCTAATGTTTAATCTAAATTATGTTTCATTTCCCCTTCTTTGCTATTAAAGTTATGTAATTAAAAAACTACTACTAAACTATTACCAAAATATATGAAATATATGTTAGTAAATATATGCATAATTTGTAAGTTTAACATTTTAATTATTACAGGTTTAATAAAAATTTAATAAAATTTATAGTACAGTATAAATAATTGAAAAAACACTGACTCTATAGGTACCAGCAACGATAGGTCCCTTCAAAAAATAATGCCCGAATGAGAATAAATCACCCCTATTTTAATTATAACGATGTGGTGTATGGACCTTATTTTCTGGGTATAATCTAAAACTTGATGGTATGGTACGTACATGTGCTTTGCAAGACACCAAGAAGTGTCAATTAGGCCTCCGGCGGAAGGTCTCGAAGATAAGATAGATAAGGAAGATAGGATTATGATAAGATAGATTTGTGTATAAGGTCAGTGAAAGTACCTCGAAATAAATGAATTGTGCACTTAAAAGGGGACATTTCATTTAAGTCATAGATATCCTTATAAAAAACTAGCGCCCCGCCCCGGCTTCGCACGGTTTTATTATACATTACTATAAACCTCACGGAGCCCGAGACCTTTCCAACGAATGCAAAACCGTGGAAATTGGTTCGTGCGTTCTGGAGTTATAGCGTCAGGAAGGAAAACCCGACTTATTTTTATGTAGAGGTAGTAGATTACTCATTTGGTTAGTTACTGAAATATCGATTTTTCAAAAATCGATATCAAAAATTTCGAATTTTTGACCTCATTTAACCACTTAAATAATAATAGCACAGCATAGCAGCCATAGCTAAAAATTATCGAGACGTTATGTTCTACCGAAATATTTCTTTTTTTTTTTTCATTGGCCGGCGCTTTCTACTTTTGGTCCAAGTCTTACCTTACTATCTTACCTTACTATTATAATAATTGGGAAAGTCTGTGTGAATGTTTGTTATAGGTAATCTCCGTAACTACATAAGTTGTTTAGATGAAAGAACAATGGCAAGAATCCCTTATGGCCTGTCCCAAAAATTTGAAGAACGATACTGAATATATCGTTCGAATCGTCTTAAAATCCTAAGGAACTTTGCATTTTCAGTTTTTCCATAATATTTACAGAAGAAAAAAAAATATTTTTTGAACATCGGCAGAATAATTTAATTTCCATAGGTTCTCTTCATTGCAAATGGCGGCACAATACAAAAGAGGTTTCAATTCTAGAGGTTAGTTTCAGGTTAGGGGTCAGGATTGAAACCAACCTCCTTTGTTCGGTTGGTACAGAAGGTAGACAGAATAGAGAGAGATACATATTGTACGGAATATACTTTTAGGAAGCTGTTAGGAGCCATATGTTTATTTTAGCGATAAATTAAATTCAACCACTTTTTTAAGGCTCAGAAGGGGTTTGCAGCAAGTTTTTAATTTTCATATTATGAACTCTTCGATTGCAAAAATCAATGCTCTGCTGGAAATAATTATGCCTACCCTAGGTATATATAATGAGACCTATAAGTGCTATAACGCCCTGTCTTCATTTTGCCACATTTTAGTATGGTAGTCTGCAGTCCTTCGCAGATCGCCATCCCACCATGCTGAAGGGCGTCATACATTACGCTTAGTGAATCGCGATCTCCACTCAAGAACTCGTTTACTCTATGTATTTAATTCCAGAAAAGAAAACACAAATGGCTAACAATTATTTACTGCTGAATTAAAATGAATCTGAATATGAATGACCTTTAATTAATAAGTAGGTATGAATCTGAATATGAATGTTGATAAAGATTTTTGAGTTGTACTAATGTTTGTGCATTTCCTTTTTGTCTAAGTATATTTGATTTTACACTGCATTTATTAGTAGGTACCAGGTACCTATCTGTTAATATTTACTAAATATAATGTGAAATGACTTGTAAAAAAATTTACCAATAAAATGACTATCTGACTATCTAATAAACCTTACCTTAGTACCTTACCGAGTCGCGGTCTCCACTCAAGAACACGTTTATCGTTTGCTAATTCTTTGAGCTATGTCGATAACTTGGTTCTCTGTCGGATGTATTCATAATGAATCCTATCCTTCAGAGAGACTCCTCACATAGCTCTTTCCATAGCTCGCTGAGCGACTTTGAACTGGTGGACCAGCCCTACCGTGAGTCGTGGACACTCTTAGGTAGGACGCACTGGTTGAAAACTTTCGTTTTCAAATATTGCGGTATGGATGTCGAGAAGACCCGACGTAGTTTCTCAAATGCTGCCCAGCCTAGCTGGATCCTCCTCTTGGCCTCCTTCTCAAAATAGTTTTTACCTAACTGCACAATTTGCCCAAGGTAAGTGTATCTACTCGGAAATAATTTCAAGAAGGTGGCCATCTATGACGATCGGTCCCGGAACAACTTACCTTAGTACCCTACATTTAATACTCATAATATACCTACAATTACGTTCATAGTATTTAATTCACGATAATTTAGTAGCAGGTTCATTTATTAATAACTAGCGACCCGCCCCGACTTCGCACGGTTTTATATTATACGTATAAACCTTCCTCTTGAATCACTCTATCTATTAAAAAAACCGCATCAAAATCCGTTGCGTAGTTTTAAAGATTTAAGCGTTCAAAGGGACATAATGACATAGGGACAGAGAAAGCAACTTTATATTATACTATGTAGTGATAAAAAAACTAGACTTTGATGTGTGAAATGTAAAAAAAACTGATTTCTGACCGAGATACAAATATTCAAGCGTCCATTGCCCACCCAGTGCTTTATCTTGTTGTAGTATATACACAAATTTAATAAATATTTCAGTAGCCTCTGTACAACAAATACCTAGTACTTTTCTCAAAATTACACTCCGGGAATTACTCTAACCTCCGTAATATTACTTTTAAAGTCTGATGTAAGATGTGTTGTTATGCAGGTAACTTCTTTTCTATTTACCGACCCCATTGAAATAACCAATTATAATAGGCAACTACTGATTTAAGTCAATTCAACTATTTCCAGGGCATTTCATGTACATTATCGGCAAATAACTTTTTACGGCAATAACCAGGTTTACATATTTATAATATGTAAATTACATTATGGTGCCTTTATCTCATATTTAGCAGGACTTCAACTGAGCTTCTCGTACCTACCTTGGAGGATGTTGGATAGAGAAGGTACCTAGAGTAGGTATACCCCCTGGGTATTAAAATATTAGTTAGATTTAATTGTGTTATTATTTTATGCTTAATACTCTACCTACCTACTAATTGATATTATACCTACGAACATAAGTATGCCATCATTTACAAACTATAACAGTAGACAGATTCATCATTGGAGGAAATTGGATAGACTTGATAGCTACAGTACATCCCTGGATTGGAACCAAACATTTGAATTAGTAGGTGCCTAGGTATTAACATATTTGTCTCCAATTTGATTGAGTTATTATTTTATAACTAACTAGCGACCCGCCCCGGCTTCGACGGTTTTATTATAAGTATAAACCTTCCTCTTGAATCACTCTATCTAGAGGTATGTATTAAAAAAACCGCATCAAAATCCATTGTGTAGTTTTAAAGATTAAAGCAGTCAAAGGGAAATAGGGACAGAAAAAGCGACTTTGTTTTTTACTATGTAAAAATTATTATTATACCTAGGTACATGAGTTTGGCTTCATTTACAAACAACAACAGTAGTTAGATAGGTAAAACATTTATTTAGCACACACATACAATAATTAACATTGAAATATGTAAAATTGAAAACAAAAGTACAATAGGTAGTAGCACTGATAGTTCACTTTCAGATGAGTAAGTTTTGTCGATTTGCTTATAAATTATTATGTTTTAGCCATAAAAGTATCAATTAAATATATCCAAGTCAGGTCAAAATCTAAGTACAAAACTCTTGGGAAAATTTTAGGAGCTATCGGTTGATACCCTTGCGATACGTGTACACTCACGATAGCTGAAAATTCTTGCCATCATTCTTTGCATACGTCATGAGAACCTCCTCCTTTTTCGAAGTCGTTTAAAATACACAATTCATTTTGCCTCACTAACAGCCGATTTCTAGAACGTTGTTCAAATCGTAAATCAGTTGATAAAGCGATTAATTTAACACACTGGTCAAATCAAATCGGGGTGTACGAACGCTGATTAGATGATAATTAGGTAACTAATCATTGATCATCTTACGACTGTCATTCTTTCAGTTCAGTATATCTTTAAGTTTTCTTTTATAACATAAAAAATTCTATTATTCTTTTAAAAAATGATGACAATTTCATGTAAACTCTGCTTTACAATAAATGTGAATCACATGAGTATACAAAATACAGGTATGTCACAAAACAGTTAAGTCACGATTTTGATCATGTTAGTCACATTTACATTTTATTTGAAAACTAGCGACCCGCCCCGGCTTCGCACGGTTTTATTATACATAAAAACCTACCTCTTGAATCACTCTATCTATAAAAAAAAACCGCATCAAAATCCGTTGCGTAGTTTTAAAGATTTAAGCGTTCAAAGGGACATAATGACATAGGGACAGAGAAAGCGACTCTAGTTTATACTATGTAGTGTATGGCTTTTGGATTACCAACCTGTTGATTTTTTATGTATTATACCCCGGTTTAGAACTTGGAAAAATACAGCGAATTGTTGTAATAATTTCAACTAATTAGAGCAAAATCGCCGATTAGTTAATTATTGATTTGACAAGAGCTTGAACAAAGAATCAGGCCTAATTAGCGTATTCTGTAAGAAAACTTTATTTCTGAAACATAATTAGATCACATAGCTCACTAGTATATACAATTATAACAAACTCTTAAAAATCTAAGCCGTCACCAGAAGGCAAAGTACCCAGAATGCTGGCAGCATTGCCACGTTGAATGGCAATGCTAATTCGTTGACCAAAATAGAAGCCAGCATTCTTATCTCCTGTGGACTCTATTAGAAGTTTCGTCAGATCTTTAAAAATTGTGTGTGCCCCAGGACCCCAAGGACCAAGGGTTTCCACCCCAAATGGCTCAAATAGGTATCCTCGGTCAAGATTAGCATATTTTCGCCGTTTGAGGGACTCCGCTGATGAAGCTGCGGAGCCAGCCCTTGCTGATGTCCCTGCCAGATGTGAAGGCGCTAGAGTATCTACACACGTGGCATCCCAAACTAAAGGCCGACCCATCTTCCAGGGAATCAGAGTCATACCGTCAGGTCTTTTACCATCATCTCGCATAAGGCCACGTGGTTCAAGTGTAGCTGCTACACTGACGCTGGTAAAGGCCCGACGGATGATATCGTTAATTGAATTATGGCGGGACACACGTCCTGCACTAGAGACACATGCCAATGCATGGTGACCAAGCTTGTCCACGGTTTCACCACACTGGCAACGGTGTGCAACTAGGCAAGGGGAACCTAAACGCAAGGAGGTGGCCACCCGAAATGAGTTGTTGTCTAAAAGGGTACCTAGATTTTTAGAAGGCAGAACATGTAACCAAAGTCCTGATTCCCACTCAGAAACGGCGAGTAGACGGGCACGTTCTATTGAGCTGGTAGACGTATTAATAAGATTTTTCCGTACCAGCTCACAAAGTGGCTCATGCCATAGCCTCTGAGAAGACAGGACTTTTGGAAGATTGGTGTCAGGACAGGCTATTTTCCATAAGCCTAGTGCTTCGTTGTAACCTGTAATTTCAAAATTTTGAGAACATTTTGCCAAAATTTTATGAATAAGATCTTTAGTACCATGAACTGATGATAAAAAACCTGGGAGTGAAACACTAGAAATTTCTCGAACACCTAAACCACCCAATCTAATAGGAAGAGTGGCCTGGTGCCATGCTCGGTCATCCAAAGGAATATTAGCGTATTATGTTATTTGACAAGAGTTTTGTTTTTCAAAATATAAGTACGTAATCAATGTTCGAGAAACCCAAATGACACTTGAATAGAGATTTGAACATTGATTAGTTAACTATTAAGATGATCTGCGTTCCAGAAACCAGCTGTTACTGTGACATAATTTAGGTATTATTGTATTAAAACAAAAAACATACTTCAAATTTATTTTTTTTATTTTTACAATTTTAGGAAAACTTACAGCTAGACAATGAGTAGATACAAAGAATTTTTAAATTAAGGCCAATTAAAAGTTTTCACTAATAATAAATTAAAGCAGCAACTTGAGATCTGTTGACTTGAGATGAATTTACAGAAAGTAGACATATAGGTATTAATTTTAACTTAAAAAAAATTACAGAAAACTAGATATATTAAAAGTAACTTATTAATATAAACCTATTAGTAAAACTGCTTAAACAAAGAAGTTAAGTTGACGACTTACTAGCAAATCTAGCAATAACAATAACTAAAAAAGAAAAATAGATTGTTTTTTATACTAAGTACAAGCACAAACAAGAGAATTTCTCAAACTAAAACGAAAAATGTATCATTAAGCAAGCGTTTAAGCTTACTTGAACTGGTGTTGAATAAATCTATATTGCTGTTTTCATGTACTAATGAGTTAAACGAGCTAGAAGCTCTATAAACAAATGCGTTCTGCCTATAATTAGTCCTTACGATAGGTGCAAGCGTGCATGTGCGCAGTCCTATTTGCTCAAGAAGCTCTGGGCAATCAACAGTTCCGTTTGCTATATTAATTAGGTAAGTCAAATCAGCCACTTGTCTGCGTTTAAAGAGTGGAAGAAAGTGGAACTTACGGCATCTAGTCTCATAATCAGGTAAAAAAATACGAGCTCGATATTGTATTGATATTGTATTTACTACATTAATGTGCATAACTCAAAAATATTAAAATTTGCATATTTTAATGAATATGCGAATCCGGGGCGGGTCGCTAGTAATATTATAAACGCGAAAGTTTGTAAGTATGGATGGATAGATGGATATTTGTTACTCTTTCATGCAAAAACTACTGAACGGATATGGATGAAATTTGGCAAAGAGATAGATCATAGTCTGGAATAACACATAGGTAACATTTTATACATTTTTCCCGGAATTACCACATGAACGTGTGGTACATTATTTATCTAACTATATAAAGTTACATGTTTATGTAAGTTTATAACATTGGTAGCTTATTGGGTATGTATTTTTTTCTTTTCCATCTATCTAGAGAAGTAGATCTAATGTAACTACCATCGTCTATATTGTTCTTTTATATCCGGTCCATCCAAAGGTTGCCTGGAAGAGATCGCTTTTAGCGATAGGGTCGCCCTTATCTATCTTAACTGCTTAGCTTGGGCTGGATTATGCTGTGTGGACTGTCCGAAATTATTTATTATTATTTATTTATTTATACTTAGTCTTAGTTTGCAGTATTTTTATGTATCATTTTCAGCCTTTTTGTGGTACATTTAAGTATAATAAAGAGTTTTCATCCATTCTTTCATTCAGTTGAGCTAACTCTAGACTGTTTTCAACCTACCAAAATATTGTAAATAATAGTTTTAATAAGGTTCTATTCCTTGATTGTTATTTCCTTTCTTAAATTAATAAAGTAAACAATTGAGATACCTCTAGACTGTTTTCGACCGTCTGTAGTTAGCTCAATGATTTGAATTGTATATTTACAAGTAGGTATACATTTTTTGATTATAATTTTCGTTGCTAATGAATTTCTATAAGGTAAATAAGTAAAGTACTGAAAATTACAAGAACAAGCTAACAAGAGCTAAATTTAAAAAAATGTATAAAAATAAACGGAATAGAAAAAAATAAAACCAGTATATACAATCGAGCTAACTGCAGACCGTTCAAAACAGTCTAAAGGTTGCATGCAATCGAAGTTCATCATCAGGTACAATGTATATTCGTAGTTAGTAAAGTTAGTAATGTTAGTAAAGTTAGTACCTAAAGTTAGTAATGTTAGTAAAGTTAGTAAAGTTAGTACCTAAAGTTAGTAAAGTTAGTAAAGTTAGTAAAGTTAGTAGTTAGTAAAGTTAGTAATGTTAGTAAAGTTAGTAAAGTTAGTACCTAAAGTTAGTAAAGTTAGTAATGTTAGTAAAGTTAGTAAAGTTAGTTATGAAGGTAAAGTTAGTAATGTTAAAGTTAGTAGTAATGTTAGTAATGTTAAAATGAGTAATGTTAGTATAGTTAGTAAAGTTAGTAATGTTAGTAAAGTTAGTAAAGTTAGACTCGGACCTTGCCGTTTTACATGTTCATAGAATAACAATACTATAAAAATTAAAAAAAAAAAACTCGTCCTCGGACGAATCACCTGGCGTAGGGCTGAGTCTCAACAGATCGCAGCACGACGCTGCTCTACCGACCACAACACCCCGCCAGGAACGTAAGTCGTCTACAGACTATTCCGAGCCCCGACATCGAACTGAGTTATATCCGAACCAGAAGGAGCCGTGGTGCACGTGTTAAACCGTACGCACCGATCTCCGCGGTCCAAATGGGCTTCGACGTCACGCCTTACGAAGTAAAGCGCAACTAGTAAAGTCACATTGTTTAGAGCCTCCCGACTCTCGGGGCTCCACAGTGAGCATATCCTTGCCGGATTCGGCTAGGCTGGCTTCGGCCTTAGAGGCGTTCAGGCATAATCCCGCGGATGGTAGCTTCGCACCACCGGCCGCTCGGCCGAGTGCATGAACCAAATGTCCGAAACTGCGGTTCCTCTCGTACTGAGCAGTATTACTATCGCAACGACAAGCCATCAGTAGGGTAAAACTAACCTGTCTCACGACGGTCTAAACCCAGCTCACGTTCCCTTTTGATGGGTGAAAAATCCAACGCTTGGGACCAGAGCTGTAACAGCAACTATATTGCTACTATATTACTACTGCAGATGTGCTCTACGGAATCAAAAAGTTAAAAGTTAAAAGCTCGATAGGGCCGGACGCCGTGCCACCGGCTCTTATAAAGTCAGTCGGTAAGAGCATGGTATCCCCGCTGTATCACATTTTTAATTTGGCATTACGGACAGGTAGATATCCGGCACATTGGAAGGTGTCAAGGGTAACACCGATCCCAAAAAACTCGAATAAACTTACTGTCGAGGAGTATCGTCCGATCGCCATCTTGTCTTCTCCTTCTAAGGTATTTGAAATCGTCTTACATACAATCATATACGCACAAGTTAAGACCTTCTTATGCAATGCACAGCATGGTTTTAGAGATAAGCGGTCGGTCAATTCCAATCTCTTGACACTTGTAGAGTATAGATCTTGGTAGTCAGGTGGACGTGCTCTACTTCGATATCCAAACTAAGCGCCATAGGCTTCGCGCATAATCTTCTCAGACTTTTCGCCGACTATCTGCGCGATCGCCAGCAGTATGTTAAACTTGTAATTTATGAGTCTTCATTAAATCAATCAAAATAACAAATTGAAACTTAAAGTATCAAGTAGATATTCTTCAAACCTACGATACGAGTACCTACCTAGAGAGTAGAGTGAGAAGCGAGTCTCCCTTCCTTAGGTAAGTACTAGTAAAACACGCCCCCTACAAAAAACTAATAGCAGACGTCGGTGTGCTATTAATTTTATGTAGGCGTTGGGTTTTCATAATAACTAGGTACTTACAACTAAAATCTAATTCCACGCCTACAATGAAGAGCACACGTCCCAATCTCTATGCTATGACTGTTATAATTAGATAGGTACATAGATAGTGATCTAAGGTTACCTTCTTATTTAAATTCATGCACCTTACTGAATTCATAAGTGAATAACATCAAAAATAAATTACTTATTAGGTATCTCATTTAATCGGTAAAGTTAGGTACTATTAAATAGATAGTACTTACTAGAAAATAAAACCTAAAAGCAGGTATGAATCTATCCATGCTCATAAATTAAAATATTGGAAAAGTAATTTGTTACAAGTATTTGTCGTAGATACTATTTTGTTCTCTATAACAAAATGCGCACGGATCAATATCTTATGAAAGTATTTTAGCCTGGCTGGTTTTGCTTGCAAGTATTTTTTTGCTCACACAATTACGAGCTTTATTCTCATGCAAACTAGGATTAACTCTTTCATTCACGCTTTTACATTGAGAATATTATAAACATTTTTATGTTTGTTTTAGCATCAATTACAAATAAAATATCAAAAAAAGTAAGAAAAAAAGTTTAGGTATTAAGGCTTTCAAGGTAGGAGGTGGTTAGTCACACTAACCACCATGACTATTGGTACAAATTAAACTAAGATGTATGGTGTCTATTATTTATTAAAATTATAATGTTTATTGAACTTTTCCGCTGGCAAATTAAACTTTTAATTACTTTTTATGAAAATCAGAGAAACATGTATTGCACTATACATGTCTACATTTACAACATCTTCTAGAAGTAGTACTCTCATTCCAGGTGTATTTTCTCAGATTCTCAGATGTAGGTTTTTGTCGTTTGAGTTGTGCAGGTCCTGGAGAAGAGGCTGTGGAGCTGCGATTGCTGTTCACTGAATCGTGTCTTTGTCTGAGATATGCTGGCGTCAGTAAACCTTGTAAACACTTCGTCTGAATTCTTTCAACGTCAATTTTGATAGGTCTTGGCGTAGAGAACACCGTAGTTCTTTATAAATTACGAAAGCGTTGTTGCCAACATAACATCAAGGAAGTGAAAAAAATCCTGAGCCACCACTTGTGGGATTTTCTGTCCACAGCATAGCTTCCTTTTAGTTGATCAAATTTATCGACAAAGTTCATATTTGCGTTGTAGTCTTTTACTGCTTCTGGACAAGACACTGTGGTTAACTTTTTCAACATTTTTAGGATCATGACAGTTTGATAAAATAAATACTGAACTTTCCATTTCAGCTATTCCCACACTTTCAGAAAACTCTTCTTCCATTTTGGAGCTGTTTTAATTGGTCTGTTTGAACTCAAAGTGTTGGACTCGACAGGATCGGAATTCCGGCTTACTAAGCTAGACAAAGGCAGGTCATCATCACCATCAAAATTAGCATCATCAGTTACTTGAACTTCTCCTATCAAATCGCCTAATACCAGTGGATTTTTCTCATTTTCGGTATCCTCTTCGGCATCATCATCGCTACAAATACTATCGCCACCTGAAGGAATGTCTTCCAATAAGAACTCTTCCATTTCTCTATCTGTTAGCCGGTGACATCCTACTTATATTATAAACGCGAAAGTTTGTAAGTATGGATGTTTGTTACTCTTTCACGCAAATACTACTGAACGGATATGGATGAAATTTAGCACAAAGATAGATTATAGTCTGGAATAACACATAGGCTACATTTTATCACGGAATTCGCACGGGAACGGGAATTATGCGGGTGAAACCGCGGGGCGCTGCTAGTTCTGAAATAAATAAGAAAAATTCAATTTTTTTTATACGTCTACGTTGCATTATAGACTAAGACTAAAAACCTGCAACAGTCACGGTGGTTAGCGTTACTAACCACCACACTTTTGTTCTAAATACTTATCGAAAACATAAAATTAATAATTCTTTTACCGATACATGTATAAAAGAGATATATAAAAAGACATTGAATAAAAAAATATATGATAAAAGCTTACTTACCTGTTTCATATAGCTTTGTATCAACGAATCTCTAAAATGTACGATACGGCAACAATCAATTCAAAGCAACTGAATTGTCACTCACTGAAATTATTCACAATTGGCCGCGTCACGTCAAGTATGGTCTGAACTTTCATAATAATTCAATATATTGCCGCTACAAGGTCTGGATTTTAATTAAAAAATTAGAGAAGAGGTGGTTACTGACACTACCCACCAAGACTGAAAGAGTTAACTTTCTATGCAAGTATTTTACTTCCAAGGTGCGTGACGCGCTACGAGTCGCGCCCACGCCACCCGTACGTAATACTTTAAGTATCAAAAATACTTGAAAGTATTTTAGCCCTGGTTTTTGGACCTGGTTTAAGATCTATCGGGAGCTTGTTATACAGCTTTTGGCCCATTATTTTAGGAAGCTGTTTTGCCATATTTAGTCGATGGTGAATCGGCTCTAGCATCATTTTCTGCCGCGTGGCACGTTTGCTACTTTCGCCTCTGATTTTATATTCTTTCAAATTATTTTTTACGTATCTTATGACCTCCATTATGAATACCGCTACTGATGTTAATATCCGAAGGTTTTTGAAATGATCACGACATGACTCTCTGTATTTCTATGGCACGCTTTTGTAATTTAAGAATACATTCGTAATCTGTAGAGCTCCCCAATAAAATGATACCATAAGACATAATTGAGTAAATATATGCGTAATACATGTCTTTCAGAGCTTTATCAAAAGAAATGGGTCTAAGTTGCTTAAGCGCGTAAATTACTTTCGCCATTTTTCTACAGGTCGACTCAATATGATTCTTCCAAGATAGTAATGGATCAAGTTTATTTATTTATTAAGGAATAACTAACGACTACATTAAAAACGTTCGTTTAAATTAGTATATTTATGGTACTGATATTTTATTGGTATTTTGAGCATTATTATTTAGGTGGTTAAATGAGGTCAAAAACTCGTAATTTTTGATATCGATTTTTTAAAAATCTATATTTCACTAACCAACCAATTGAGTAATTTTTCTATAAGGATATCTATGACTTAAATAAAATGACCCCTTTAAAGTGCATTATTCATTTATTTCTAGGTACTTTCACTGACCTTATACACAATCTATCTTATCATAATCCTATCCTCCTTATCTACCTTATCTTCGAGACCTTCCGCCAGAGGTCTAATTTACTCTTCTTGGTGTCTCGCAAAGCACATGTACCTACCATACCATCAAGTTTTAGATTATACCCAGAAAATAAGGTCCATACACCACATCAGTATAATTAAAATAGGGGTGATTTATTCTCATTCGGGTAGTATTTTTTGAAGGGTCCTATCGTTGTTGGTACCTATAGAGTCAGTGTTTTTTCAATTGTTTATACTGTACAATAAATTTTATTAAATTTTTATTTAACCTGTAATAATTAAGTTGTTAAACTTATAAATTATGCATATATTTACTAACCTAAACTTCATATATTTTGGTAATAGTTTAGTAGTAGTTTTTTAATAACATAACTTTAATAGCGAAGAAGGAGTGAATGAGACATAATTTAGATTAAACATAAGATAAAAGTTATTTAGTCCGGTCAATTAAGACATTCGAAGCTACATAAATTCCCCTTCATTTTTCACGATTTTCATCAAAACGGTAAGTTTTATCATAAAAATATATCGACAAAAATTGAAAATCATAAAATTATCTACAAAAAATGGTTAGGTTCGGTTCGGTTCGGTTCGGTTCGTTAGGTTAGGTTAGGTTAGGTTAGGTTAGGTTAGGTTAGGTTAGGTTTGGTTAGGCTAGGTTCGGTTAGGTTAGGTTCGGTTAGGTTCGGTTAGGTTCGGTTCGGTTCGGTTCGGTTCGGTTCGGTTCGGTTCGGTTCGGTTCGGTTCGTTAGGTTAGGTTAGGTTAGGTTAGGTTAGGTTAGGTTAGGTTAGGTTAGGTTAGGTTAGGTTAGGTTAGGTTAGGTTAGGTTAGGTTAGGTTAGGTTAGGTTAGGTTAGGTTAGGTTAGGTTAGGTTAGGTTAGGTTAGGTTAGGTTAGGTTAGGTTAGGTTAGGTTAGGTTAGGTTAGGCTAGGTTAGGTTATGTTAGGTTAGGTTAGTCCACCAGTCGTGGAACCTAACCTAACCTGACTTTACCTAACTAACCTAACCTAACCTAACCTAACCTAACGAATCGAACCGAACCGAACCGAACCGAACCGAACCGAACCGAACCTAACCAAACCTAACCTAACCTAACCTAACCTAACCTAACCTAACCTAACCTAACCTAACCTAACCTAACCTAACCTAACCTAACCTAACCTAACCTAACCTAACCTAACCTAACCTAACCTAACCTAACCTAGGACTGGCAGGGAATGAGAGAGCCGATGAGCTTGCAAAGGAAACGGCCCTAAAATCCAAGAAAAAACCGGATTACGATCTGTGCCCTGTCTCATTCGTCAAACGTAGTATCCGGAAGGGGACGATCGATGAATGGGACAGAAGGTATAGATCAGAGGAAACGGGTTCTGGAACAAAGATGTTTTTCCCTGATGCAGTGACAGCGCACGGTACTGTAAGAAAAATAAAAATTGACGGCCTACTAACACAAATACTCACTGGGCACGGTGGGTTCTCCTCGTACCTGAGTCGCTTCAAGTGCAAGGAGAGCCCATCTTGTCTTTGTGACCCTGCGTCTAACGAAACGGTCGAACACCTGATCTTGGATTGCCCTGTTTTTGCCAGAGATAGATTTAATCTGGAACAAATATTAGATCTTAAATTGACCATAGAAAACCTACCAACGCTCATAAAAGGAAGAGATCGGAATAAATTCTTGGAATTTTGCAGGAAAATAGTTATAACAGTAAATAAAAGAAATAAAGTAGATTAAGCAACGTATGATAGCAACATATAGTTAGGTATATGTGTGTAATCATACAAATAGATTAAATAGGCAAATAATCAGTATTAAGATGAAAACTGTATGTAAAAAACCTGAATAAATGTTAAAAAAAAAAAAAAAAAAACTCAGCGAAATAAATTGTTACCCTGTTTGTATCCCTTATTGAAATAAAAAACACTGTTACCCTATCTTAGAGAGACTAGTTAGGTGGGAAACCCACCCACAAAGATGCGAAAGATGATGAGTGATAGAAAGAATTGTATGAAGAATGAAAGTACGAGAGGCATAAATGCGAGAACTGGAATGAAAGGACAGAAGAAAACACAGGCTCCGATAACGTTGGAGGATATGGTATTAAAAAAAAAAAAAAAAAAAAAAAAAAAAAAAAAAAAAAAAAAAAACCTAACCTAACCTAACCTAACCTAACCTAACCTAACCTAACCTAACCTAACCTAACCTAACCTAACCTAACCTAACGAACCGAACCGAACCGAACCGAACCGAACCGAACCGAACCGAACCGAACCGAACCTAACCGAACCTAACCTAACCGAACCTAGCCTAACCAAACCTAAACTAACCTAACCTAACCTAACCTAACCTAACCTAACGAACCGAACCGAACCGAACCTAACCATTTTTTGTAGATAATTTTATGATTTTCAATTTTTGTCCATATATTTTTATGATAAAACTTACCGTTTTGATGAAAATCGTGAAAAATGAAGGGGAATTTATGTAGCTTCGAATGTCTAAATTGACCGGACTAAATAAATTTCATCTAATGTTTAATCTAAATTATGTTTCATTTCCCCTTCTTTGCTATTAAAGTTATGTAATTAAAAAACTACTACTAAACTATTACCAAAATATATGAAATATATGTTAGTAAATATATGCATAATTTGTAAGTTTAACATTTTAATTATTACAGGTTTAATAAAAATTTAATAAAATTTATAGTACAGTATAAATAATTGAAAAAACACTGACTCTATAGGTACCAGCAACGATAGGTCCCTTCAAAAAATAATGCCCGAATGAGAATAAATCACCCCTATTTTAATTATAACGATGTGGTGTATGGACCTTATTTTCTGGGTATAATCTAAAACTTGATGGTATGGTACGTACATGTGCTTTGCAAGACACCAAGAAGTGTCAATTAGGCCTCCGGCGGAAGGTCTCGAAGATAAGATAGATAAGGAAGATAGGATTATGATAAGATAGATTTGTGTATAAGGTCAGTGAAAGTACCTCGAAATAAATGAATTGTGCACTTAAAAGGGGACATTTCATTTAAGTCATAGATATCCTTATAAAAAACTAGCGCCCCGCCCCGGCTTCGCACGGTTTTATTATACATTACTATAAACCTCACGGAGCCCGAGACCTTTCCAACGAATGCAAAACCGTGGAAATTGGTTCGTGCGTTCTGGAGTTATAGCGTCAGGAAGGAAAACCCGACTTATTTTTATGTAGAGGTAGTAGATTACTCATTTGGTTAGTTACTGAAATATCGATTTTTCAAAAATCGATATCAAAAATTTCGAATTTTTGACCTCATTTAACCACTTAAATAATAATAGCACAGCATAGCAGCCATAGCTAAAAATTATCGAGACGTTATGTTCTACCGAAATATTTCTTTTTTTTTTTCATTGGCCGGCGCTTTCTACTTTTGGTCCAAGTCTTACCTTACTATCTTACCTTACTATTATAATAATTGGGAAAGTCTGTGTGAATGTTTGTTATAGGTAATCTCCGTAACTACATAAGTTGTTTAGATGAAAGAACAATGGCAAGAATCCCTTATGGCCTGTCCCAAAAATTTGAAGAACGATACTGAGTATATCGTTCGAATCGTCTTAAAATCCTAAGGAACTTTGCATTTTCAGTTTTTCCATAATATTTACAGAAGAAAAAAAAATATTTTTTGAACATCGGCAGAATAATTTAATTTCCATAGGTTCTCTTCATTGCAAATGGCGGCACAATACAAAAGAGGTTTCAATTCTAGAGGTTAGTTTCAGGTTAGGGGTCAGGATTGAAACCAACCTCCTTTGTTCGGTTGGTACAGAAGGTAGACAGAATAGAGAGAGATACATATTGTACGGAATATACTTTTAGGAAGCTGTTAGGAGCCATGTGTTTATTTTAGCGATAAATTAAATTCAACCACTTTTTTAAAGCTCAGAAGGGGTTTGCAGCAAGTTTTTAATTTTCATATTATGAACTCTTCGATTGCAAAAATCAATGCTCTGCTGGAAATAATTATGCCTACCCTAGGTATATATAATGAGACCTATAAGTGCTATAACGCCCTGTCTTCATTTTGCCACATTTTAGTATGGTAGTCTGCAGTCCTTCGCAGATCGCCATCCCACCATGCTGAAGGGCGTCATACATTACGCTTAGTGAATCGCGATCTCCACTCAAGAACTCGTTTACTCTATGTATTTAATTCCAGAAAAGAAAACACAAATGGCTAACAATTATTTACTGCTGAATTAAAATGAATCTGAATATGAATGACCTTTAATTAATAAGTAGGTATGAATCTGAATATGAATGTTGATAAAGATTTTTGAGTTGTACTAATGTTTGTGCATTTCCTTTTTGTCTAAGTATATTTGATTTTACACTGCATTTATTAGTAGGTACCTATCTGTTAATATTTACTAAATATAATGTGAAATGACTTGTAAAAAAATTTACCAATAAAATGACTATCTGACTATCTAATAAACCTTACCTTAGTACCTTACCGAGTCGCGGTCTCCACTCAAGAACACGTTTATCCCAACGGTTGTCGTTTCTTCGCGAGATATGGCCAGCCCACTGCCACTTCAGCTTGCTAATTCTTTGAGCTATGTCGATAACTTGGTTCTCTGTCGGATGTATTCATAATGAATCCTATCCTTCAGAGAGACTCCTCACATAGCTCTTTCCATAGCTCGCTGAGCGACTTTGAACTGGTGGACCAGCCCTACCGTGAGTCGTGGACACTCTTAGGTAGGACGCACTGGTTGAAAACTTTCGTTTTCAAATATTGCGGTATGGATGTCGAGAAGACCCGACGTAGTTTCTCAAATGCTGCCCAGCCTAGCTGGATCCTCCTCTTGGCCTCCTTCTCAAAATAGTTTTTACCTAACTGCACAATTTGCCCAAGGTAAGTGTATCTACTCGGAAATAATTTCAAGAAGGTGGCCATCTATGACGATCGGTCCCGGAACAACTTACCTTAGTACCCTACATTTAATACTCATAATATACCTACAATTACGTTCATAGTATTTAATTCACGATAATTTAGTAGCAGGTTCATTTATTAATAACTAGCGACCCGCCCCGACTTCGCACGGTTTTATATTATACGTATAAACCTTCCTCTTGAATCACTCTATCTATTAAAAAAACCGCATCAAAATCCGTTGCGTAGTTTTAAAGATTTAAGCGTTCAAAGGGACATAATGACATAGGGACAGAGAAAGCAACTTTATATTATACTATGTAGTGATAAAAAAACTAGACTTTGATGTGTGAAATGTAAAAAAAACTGATTTCTGACCGAGATACAAATATTCAAGCGTCCATTGCCCACCCAGTGCTTTATCTTGTTGTAGTATATACACAAATTTAATAAATATTTCAGTAGCCTCTGTACAACAAATACCTAGAACTTTTCTCAAAATTACACTCCGGGAATTACTCTAACCTCCGTAATATTACTTTTAAAGTCTGATGTAAGATGTGTTGTTATGCAGGTAACTTCTTTTCTATTTACCGACCCCATTGAAATAACCAATTATAATAGGCAACTACTGATTTAAGTCAATTCAACTATTTCCAGGGCATTTCATGTACATTATCGGCAAATAACTTTTTACGGCAATAACCAGGTTTACATATTTATAATATGTAAATTACATTATGGTGCCTTTATCTCATATTTAGCAGGACTTCAACTGAGCTTCTCGTACCTACCTTGGAGGATGTTGGATAGAGAAGGTACCTAGAGTAGGTATACCCCCTGGGTATTAAAATATTAGTTAGATTTAATTGTGTTATTATTTTATGCTTAATACTCTACCTACCTACTAATTGATATTATACCTACGAACATAAGTATGCCATCTTTTACAAACTATAACAGTAGACAGATTCATCATTGGAGGAAATTGGATAGACTTGATAGCTACAGTACATCCCTGGATTGGAACCAAACATTTGAATTAGTAGGTGCCTAGGTATTAACATATTTGTCTCCAATTTGATTGAGTTATTATTTTATAACTAACTAGCGACCCGCCCCGGCTTCGACGGTTTTATTATAAGTATAAACCTTCCTCTTGAATCACTCTATCTAGAGGTATGTATTAAAAAAACCGCATCAAAATCCATTGTGTAGTTTTAAAGATTAAAGCAGTCAAAGGGAAATAGGGACAGAAAAAGCGACTTTGTTTTTTACTATGTAAAAATTATTATTATACCTAGGTACATGAGTTTGGCTTCATTTACAAACAACAACAGTAGTTAGATAGGTAAAACATTTATTTAGCACACACATACAATAATTAACATTGAAATATGTAAAATTGAAAACAAAAGTACAATAGGTAGTAGCACTGATAGTTCACTTTCAGATGAGTAAGTTTTGTCGATTTGCTTATAAATTATTATGTTTTAGCCATAAAAGTATCAATTAAATATATCCAAGTCAGGTCAAAATCTAAGTACAAAACTCTTGGGAAAATTTTAGGAGCTATCGGTTGATACCCTTGCGATACGTGTACACTCACGATAGCTGAAAATTCTTGCCATCATTCTTTGCATACGTCATGAGAACCTCCTCCTTTTTCGAAGTCGTTTAAAATACACAATTCATTTTGCCTCACTAACAGCCGATTTCTAGAACGTTGTTCAAATCGTAAATCAGTTGATAAAGCGATTAATTTAACACACTGGTCAAATCAAATCGGGGTGTACGAACGCTGATTAGATGATAATTAGGTAACTAATCATTGATCATCTTACGACTGTCATTCTTTCAGTTCAGTATATCTTTAAGTTTTCTTTTATAACATAAAAAATTCTATTATTCTTTTAAAAAATGATGACAATTTCATGTAAACTCTGCTTTACAATAAATGTGAATCACATGAGTATACAAAATACAGGTAGGGGAGAAGGAGGCACATTAGGACACTTTTTAAGGAATAGGTCATAGATTTTTTTGTTTTTAAAATTTTTGTATGTTTTATACGGTAAAACCTAAATTCGTATTTTACCTTTACAAATCAATAATAAAATAAACATGTTTATTGAGTAGATTATGCAAAATTTTCATTTTAGTAAGACACTGACAATGTCCAAAACTGCCCCCCTTGGGGGGTAGTTTGGGACGCTACTGGGTATGATAATATGATAGTAATAAAATCTTTAAAATTAAATATTTGAGTAATTATTTCATTATTATGAAATGTTTTAGTTAAAAACTATAAATTCTTCAATTATCACAATTAAATTCGTACATGACATCAACCAAACTTAGAAACTATGAAAATGCAGTTACTCAAACATGAAATCTTTAAATATGTAGATTATTATGCGTCATTTATTATTAGGATAAATAACACACAGTTTAAATCTTGAAAAATCTAATCTAAGAGTATCGCAGCAGTTCTGGAAGGGCTTTCATTCATTGGGTGATGGGAGCTTTGTCAGGATGATCCAATATTAATTTCTAACTCATCTTCTTTTCTTTTCTACCATTCAATACCAGCAATTTTATTCATTTCCCAAGCCTCTGTGTATTTTTTAAATCCTTAGTACATTGGTACGCCAACAAACTGGTTGTATTGATATTAAACCATAATTTATCTTTGATGATTTTAAAATACTTATATTTTTCCATCATAACTTCTTCTTTTGTAAATAACTGATTGATGCTGTATTTTTCTTATATTTGCTTCGGCGATAAGCAACTTAAAACAAATGAAAACTTTTTATATTACCAATCACACACATTATGACATGTCCTAAAGTGCCCCTTATATCTAGTCCTAACCTACCCCAAGGGGTCATTTAAAAAACTTTGAGTCACAATTTTTTTTTTATTACTTTAGAAACTAATACGGTAGGCTCTATCCATGCATGGATACCCAAACTTAATAGAAACTATAAAAAAACATATAATTTATTCTCAAAGTCACCAAATAAACCCTTACGGAGTTCAGATGAATAATTTACTCCAGCCAACGGAAAACCCGACCTGCTAATAAAATCAGTTTTACAGCTGACAGCGTGGTGAATGATATGTCATGGTTTGTAGTAGTAGTGTTGAATACTAAAATGCATTTTCTTCCAAAAATATGTCGATGGTTTTGGAGTAATCTCCAATGTCTAAAGGTGCCCCTGTCCTAAGCTACCTCCTTCTCCCCTATGTCACAAAACAGTTAAGTCACGATTTTGATCATGTTAGTCACATTTACATTTTATTTGAAAACTAGCGACCCGCCCCGGCTTCGCACGGTTTTATTATACATAAAAACCTACCTCTTGAATCACTCTATCTATAAAAAAAAACCGCATCAAAATCCGTTGCGTAGTTTTAAAGATTTAAGCTTTCAAAGGGACATAATGACATAGGGACAGAGAAAGCGACTCTAGTTTATACTATGTAGTGTATGGCTTTTGGATTACCAACCTGTTGATTTTTTATGTATTATACCCCGGTTTAGAACTTGGAAAAATACAGCGAATTGTTGTAATAATTTCAACTAATTAGAGCAAAATCGCCGATTAGTTAATTATTGATTTGACAAGAGCTTGAACAAAGAATCAGGCCTAATTAGCGTATTCTGTAAGAAAACTTTATTTCTGAAACATAATTAGATCACATAGCTCACTAGTATATACAATTATAACAAACTCTTAAAAATCTAAGCCGTCACCAGAAGGCAAAGTACCCAGAATGCTGGCAGCATTGCCACGTTGAATGGCAATGCTAATTCGTTGACCAAAATAGAAGCCAGCATTCTTATCTCCTGTGGACTCTATTAGAAGTTTCGTCAGATCTTTAAAAATTGTGTGTGCCCCAGGACCCCAAGGACCAAGGGTTTCCACCCCAAATGGCTCAAATAGGTATCCTCGGTCAAGATTAGCATATTTTCGCCGTTTGAGGGACTCCGCTGATGAAGCTGCGGAGCCAGCCCTTGCTGATGTCCCTGCCAGATGTGAAGGCGCTAGAGTATCTACACACGTGGCATCCCAAACTAAAGGCCGACCCATCTTCCAGGGAATCAGAGTCATACCGTCAGGTCTTTTACCATCATCTCGCATAAGGCCACGTGGTTCAAGTGTAGCTGCTACACTGACGCTGGTAAAGGCCCGACGGATGATATCGTTAATTGAATTATGGCGGGACACACGTCCTGCACTAGAGACACATGCCAATGCATGGTGACCAAGCTTGTCCACGGTTTCACCACACTGGCAACGGTGTGCAACTAGGCAAGGGGAACCTAAACGCAAGGAGGTGGCCACCCGAAATGAGTTGTTGTCTAAAAGGGTACCTAGATTTTTAGAAGGCAGAACATGTAACCAAAGTTCTGATTCCCACTCAGAAACGGCGAGTAGACGGGCACGTTCTATTGAGCTGGTAGACGTATTAATAAGATTTTTCCGTACCAGCTCACAAAGTGGCTCATGCCATAGCCTCTGAGAAGACAGGACTTTTGGAAGATTGGTGTCAGGACAGGCTATTTTCCATAAGCCTAGTGCTTCGTTGTAACCTGTAATTTCAAAATTTTGAGAACATTTTGCCAAAATTTTATGAATAAGATCTTTAGTACCATGAACTGATGATAAAAAACCTGGGAGTGAAACACTAGAAATTTCTCGAACACCTAAACCACCCAATCTAATAGGAAGAGTGGCCTGGTGCCATGCTCGGTCATCCAAAGGAATATTAGCGTATTATGTTATTTGACAAGAGTTTTGTTTTTCAAAATATAAGTACGTAATCAATGTTCGAGAAACCCAAATGACACTTGAATAGAGATTTGAACATTGATTAGTTAACTATTAAGATGATCTGCGTTCCAGAAACCAGCTGTTACTGTGACATAATTTAGGTATTATTGTATTATAACAAAAAACATACTTCAAATTTATTTTTTTTATTTTTACAATTTTAGGAAAACTTACAGCTAGACAATGAGTAGATACAAAGAATTTTTAAATTAAGGCCAATTAAAAGTTTTCACTAATAATAAATTAAAGCAGCAACTTGAGATCTGTTGACTTGAGATGAATTTACAGAAAGTAGACATATAGGTATTAATTTTAACTTAAAAAAAATTACAGAAAACTAGATATATTAAAAGTAACTTATTAATATAAACCTATTAGTAAAACTGCTTAAACAAAGAAGTTAAGTTGACGACTTACTAGCAAATCTAGCAATAACAATAACTAAAAAAGAAAAATAGATTGTTTTTTATACTAAGTACAAGCACAAACAAGAGAATTTCTCAAACTAAAACGAAAAATGTATCATTAAGCAAGCGTTTAAGCTTACTTGAACTGGTGTTGAATAAATCTATATTGCTGTTTTCATGTACTAATGAGTTAAACGAGCTAGAAGCTCTATAAACAAATGCGTTCTGCCTATAATTAGTCCTTACGATAGGTGCAAGCGTGCATGTGCGCAGTCCTATTTGCTCAAGAAGCTCTGGGCAATCAACAGTTCCGTTTGCTATATTAATTAGGTAAGTCAAATCAGCCACTTGTCTGCGTTTAAAGAGTGGAAGAAAGTGGAACTTACGGCATCTAGTCTCATAATCAGGTAAAAAAATACGAGCTCGATATTGTATTGATATTGTATTTACTACATTAATGTGCATAACTCAAAAATATTAAAATTTGCATATTTTAATGAATATGCGAATCCGGGGCGGGTCGCTAGTAATATTATAAACGCGAAAGTTTGTAAGTATGGATGGATAGATGGATATTTGTTACTCTTTCATGCAAAAACTACTGAACGGATATGGATGAAATTTGGCAAAGAGATAGATCATAGTCTGGAATAACACATAGGTAACATTTTATACATTTTTCCCGGAATTACCACATGAACGTGTGGTACATTATTTATCTAACTATATAAAGTTACATGTTTATGTAAGTTTATAACATTGGTAGCTTATTGGGTATGTATTTTTTTCTTTTCCATCTATCTAGAGAAGTAGATCTAATGTAACTACCACCGTCTATATTGTTCTTTTAGATAGATAGATAGATAGATAAACTTTTTATTTGAAACATACACAAACAGCACAGAAAAATTAACAAAAGAGAGAACAGAAACAAACAATTATTTAAATGGAAAATCGGTACAGTAGAAAAGAAGAAAAACAGGTAGGTAGGTAGGTACTAATCTAACACAATTATAAAATAAAATAAAAAACTAAATAGAAAAAGAAACAAACAGTACCTACACATTATAATTTTTTAGACTTAATTGTAATTTCTGCGCTGCCCGTGGAGAATCAAAAAGGGTCAGTCTCAGCTTTATGCTGTACTGCTCCCAGGTAGGAACAGAACAGCGCTGGTTTTCAGACTGGCCCATTTTGTGTGACACCAGGAGCTGTGACGAGGCACATGAGTACGTTACAAGGTACCTATCGCTTGAATGCGTTTATTTCAATGTTACATTATAGCATAAATTATCATAATTAGCATTACACAACCTATATAAAAATAAAATAAACTATTTATAATCTGTGGTTCAAAATAAGTGGTGGTCTTGACTTTTTTGAGCTATGTAAAATATTCCAATTTCCAATTCATTCATTATGTCAATGCCAATCAAAAACCTTATGTCAAACTCAAAGGAAAAAAGAGGTTATTTATACGCACGTTGAACATTGCACACGTCAACAAAACCATTGTTTACTTGCGTGGAGAAACAAAGTAATTTCACCCAAGTTTATGCATGATCCTGATAAGTGAATAAAAAATCCGCTCAATTCAAAATTATAACTCACACACAGAGTGGAAAAGGTAACCAATGGAGATTTGAGTGCTATAAAAAAGAGTATGGTAAGTAGTAGTTATGGTGATTGTTTTATCTTGGGTTTCACGATTTTTGTCTTCTTAAAAGCTCCTTTTTTAGCTGTGCTTTAAAAGAACCAACTGTTTTTAGGGAGCGGAGTGAAGGAGGGAGTAAAACGTTCCAGCACAATGACGCAGCAAATCGAAAAGACCCTCTGAACGCCACCGATTTATGTCTTGGCGTGAGAAGAATGAGGTTAGTACATGTCCGCTTCGGGTATCGACCATACTCTTTAGCCCATTTAAGTTTGGAATAAAGGTAGGGGGGAGATTTATATAAGATAATCCCAAAAAGAAGGGTTGCTAGGTGGAGATCACTACGCTCTTTCATTTTTAGTAGATTCGATGAGTTAAGGAAAGGGGTTATATGTGTACGTGGGGGTACATGAAAACAGTAACGTGCGCAGGCATTCTGCACACGTTGAACAAGATTTTTAGTTCGGCTCAAAAGGCAGGGGCCATAGACTGTGTCACAATAGTTAAGGCGGGACAAAACTAGGGATTCACACAGCATTACTCTTATGTCCTCACTTAGGTATGGACGAATTTTATAAAGAAGCTTGAGACGATAGAGAGATTGACGCACTGTTTCAGCAATATGGGATTCAAAACGTAAATGACTGTCCATTGTTAGCCCTAGATTTTTTGCTTCCACAACACGCTCAACCAGCTCTCCATCTACAATGATATTAGGATGGCTAATCTTCTGAACCATTTTCTTAGTGCCAAAGACCATAAATTTAGATTTTTTTGGGTTAAGTATTAGTGAATTAACAGTTGACCATTTACTTATATGTTCTAAATCTAGATTTATCTTTTTTACAGCATCATCACATTCAGAAGGATGAAAGGAGAAGTATAGTTGAAGGTCATCTGCGTAAAGGTGATATTGACAGGATTCCACCATTTTGATGATGTCAGCAGAGTAAAGGACAAATAGAAGAGGACCGAGTACCGATCCTTGGGGCACTCCTCGTACAACTAACCGAGTAGAAGAACGAACCGATTTCCCACCAGGAAGCTGGAGTTCAATACATTGAGATCTGCAGTTGAGGTAACTTGAGAACCATTTTACAGTTTTCTCATCAAAACCGTAAAAAGCCAATTTGGAAAGAAGAAGAGGAATATTGATACAATCAAAGGCTCTGGAAAAATCTAATAGAACAAGAATACTACACTTGCCCCCATCTTGTGCTGCTAGCAGATTGTCAACTACATCGATCAAGGCAGTTGCGGTGCTGTGTCCCTTACGGAAGCCAGACTGATGTTGAGGAAGTATCTGGTGATCCTCAAGGAACTTAATCATCTGAATGCTAACAATTTTTTCCAGTACCTTAGACAGGCAAGGAAGAAGGCTGATTGGCCTAATGTCGTTAAGAGTGGAGGGTTGACCAGTTTTAGGAATTGGTTTTACTACAGCTACTTTCCAAGATTCAGGGAAGGCACATTCAGTAATTGAAGTATTAATAATATTAGTAATAGAGGGAAGGGATTGGGGAAGAGTAAGAAGTAACATGTCTAAAGAGATGCCATCAATGCCCTTTGCATTAGATTTGAAACTTTGGATTACTTTGAGCACAGTAGTCTCACTGACTGGTTGAAGGGAAAATATGTTGGGGCCATATCGATGAAATTCAAAGTAAGTTAGTTGTGAGACTGAAATGCAGTCTGTGCCAGGGACATTGAGAAAATGAGAGTTTATACTGGCAGGATCGTTGAATTGTGGTGGTAAGTCATCTAACCGGGCTTCACTAGGTAAAATATTATGTTTTAGATTCCCCCATAAACGCTTAGGGTTGCCCACGCTATTATTTATGTTGAGAGTAAAAAATGCTCGTTTTTCACTCTCAATGGCTGTTGATACAATATGTTTCATGTTTTTGTACAATGTTTTAAAATTTTCAGTTTTATGTTTCTTATAGCTTTTATGGTAGTTGTCTCTAATGCTTATCATAGTTTTGACAGTGTCAGTTATCCAAGGATGAGGAGGAGTTTTAAATGTCTTTGTTTTAAGGGGGGCATGGAGGTCAAATAGGTTGAGAACTGATGAGGTAAATGATAGGACTAGATTGTTGACCCCACAGGATGTAGGAAGTGATGTCCAATTAATAGAATTTAAGTCATTTTCAAAAATTTCAGGGATAATATTCTTAAGTGGTCTATATGTTACTGTATGGGGCAAAGGTTTATCTTTTTTTATATTAAATTCAACAATCAACATTGCATGTCTTCCCAAATCTGGTGTATGCACCATGCTTACATTGCGGACCTTAGCATCAGTGCAGACAATGTCAATAAGTGTCAACTCATTTTGATTGTTCAAATGAGTAGGTTCAGTTATTACCTGGCTTAGTTTGAGGCAGTGCAAGAATTGTTGCAGTAGTGTTATCTTCTTGTTGCATGGATTGCTTAAATCAATATTAAAATCTCCTACCAGTATAAGATGATCACATTTGGAAAAAGACGTGATTGAATCCATAATGGCATCCAAAAAAGTGGAGGGATCCTGCCAAGGGGGTCTGTAGCCGGTGCCTATAAGTACTGTTTTGCCCATCACACTGAGTTTTAGCCACAACTGCTCAACGGAGGGCATGACAGGGTAGGAAGTCAGCCGAGCATTTACACCTCTCTTAATATAGAAACCCACTCCCCCACCACGCCCGCCCTTTATGCTAATATCCCTTGACTTATGAATAAAGCGGAAGCCCTGCAGTTTAGGAGCCTTAAATTCATGGCCTTGCCCAATCCAGGTCTCATTGATAGCAAGGATATCCGGACCTAGCCTATCCACTGCTGCAATAAATTCATCATGGCCAGTGTTCAATGAACCTGCGTTGAAAAGCCCAACTTTCAGATGATTTAAAGGAAGTTTTGTTTAGTTGGGTATTGTTTCCTGCGAAGAGTTAATTTATTGGTGGCAATAGCATTACTAATTAAAATATAAGCATACAACAGAACAGCAAGGGGTTTATGGTAATGATCGACATAACAGCATTGTGAATTTTCATTATAGGATAATTTACAAAGTAACAATTGAATACCAAAAGATTCTTTAGGAATTCTTACAAGTACAACTGTTAGCCACCATATACAAAGACCAGAGAACATAAAATAGTGTGCACAGATATTCCTAAGTCCTAGAGTAGTATTACAACTTGACACAGAGATAATTATCACAACAATGCATAAAATTGGTTTAAGAAATATCAAATCGACAAGTTGTGCCTGTATCCTAACATAAAAAAAGACAGAACATGTATTTTTATTGCTAATAAAGTTTATAAGAATAATGTAACACTTGGGTAACATAGGAAAACAGGGAATAATATAAAGACAAAGTATTAAATACAAATTATAAGAATAAATTTTGTTTGTATCATTAACAGGGCACCTGACACTACTGTGGCTTAAACGCGAGCAGTCCCAAAAACCCTCTCGAAGTCACCTTCCGTGCGCAGCGGGTAGGCAGGCTTGCCCTCGGCCTCCCGCGCATACACCCGGCCTCGCTTGGTCCACGAGAACCTCCACTGCGCGCGACGACACTCCTCTCGCACGCGGTAGAACAGCTGGCGGTTAGCACGCGTGAGCCGCTCGTTCACGTATATACGTGAGGCCGCGGTCGCGGCTTCGCAGCCAGCATCGGCAGCCGTCAGCGTACGGCGCACGCGCGCACCTTGCAGGAGGCGGTCGCGCAGGTCGCGGCGCGCGAAGCGCACCACGACGCGGCGGGCGCGCTGCGGCGCCGCGCCCTCGGGCCCCTCGCCCCGCGCCGCGCCCACCCGCTCCGCGAACACCACGTCGCGCTCCTCCACGGCGACCCCCAGCTTGGCCGCCAGCACCGTGACGGCGTGCAGCACGCTCTGCCCGCGCTCCTCCGGCAGGTTACCGATCTCGAGATCAGCGAGCAAAGCTTCCTGGTCGCGGTCGTTCAGCTCCTGTTTGAGCTCGGCCACGGCGCGCTCCAGCACACACACCTCGGCGCTGGCGGGCGCAGGCTCGGCGCGGCGCTGCTCGACCGCCTCCAGGCGCCGCTCGATGCCGTCCATGCGCTGCACCATCCCCGACACGGATGCCCTCAACTCAGCCATTTCCGTTCGAAACTCACGGAATTCGGAAAACATGATGTTAAAATCCGTCTTGAACGAATTGATTTCCGTGACCAACTGATCATGCATCCCTGAGAACTCCGCGAGCATATCTTCCCGAACGGCGTGCATCAGCTGCTGCTCCGCCTCCGTAAACTCAGTCATATTTCCCTGCGCCGTCGATTCCGCTTGCGCCGCGTAATTTTCCTGGACGAGGCGTATGGGGGTGGAGGGATCCCGGCCCTTGGGTGCGCCAGCCTGGCAGGCTCCACAACGCCAGGTGTCAGCTACCTTGGCGCCCCGCGGCAGGTTGACGCATTGGAAGTGGCTGACGCTATTGCACGACGGGCAGACAGCGCCAGCTTTAAGGAATTTGCCACACGCCACACATTGCGCCATAATGATGGGTTCTAATAGAGGATAGTTCAGCTACTCGCCGACAGGTAGCGGCTATGACACTCAACAGCCACAGATAATATTATTTTACTATGACAGGGATACTCATCTATAGATACACCACTTCAATAGTAACTTTCACACTGCCAATGGTCAAGTTGTCATGGAACAAAAGACAGATGGCGCTGCCGGTGTTGGGGCAGTTGCTATCTGTAGTTCACTGCCCTGAGAAAAAGTTCTGTCAAACAGGGTTCAGCTACTCGACGAGAGATGGCGCTGTCAAAGTAGGAGTTAATGATTCTTCGATTAATTAGAATACGTCACTATCATAAGGGCGTACACACGGTATCCCTTAAGTTTCTAGAGCACTATAAAACGCACACACAAGTCACTGCACGCGAGGCTGCGCTAATTACGAAAAAATTCTGTTTTTTGCACTAGTTGAGGGTAAGAGTACCTGGCCAGAGAAATAGATTCAGGTTTTTTCCAAATATCTCAAATATCACAGAGAATCGTCTAAAACCTATGTTCACTATTTATGCACTTTATTCCAGTCTCCAAAATAACTGCAGAGATAGTTAGGAAAACTATTTAAAAACACTTTTTATGAGTAAAAAACGCCAGAGCAGAACCGCACTCGTCAGAGGTCCTGACGTCACTTTTATATCCGGTCCATCCAAAGGTTGCCTGGAAGAGATCGCTTTTAGCGATAGGGTCGCCCTTATCTATCTTAACTGCTTAGCTTGGGCTGGATTATGCTGTGTGGACTGTCCGAAATTATTTATTATTATTTATTTATTTATACTTAGTCTTAGTTTGCAGTATTTTTATGTATCATTTTCAGCCTTTTTGTGGTACATTTAAGTATAATAAAGAGTTTTCATCCATTCTTTCATTCAGTTGAGCTAACTCTAGACTGTTTTCAACCTACCAAAATATTGTAAATAATAGTTTTAATAAGGTTCTATTCCTTGATTGTTATTTCCTTTCTTAAATTAATAAAGTAAACAATTGAGATACCTCTAGACTGTTTTCGACCGTCTGTAGTTAGCTCAATGATTTGAATTGTATATTTACAAGTAGGTATACATTTTTTGATTATAATTTTCGTTGCTAATGAATTTCTATAAGGTAAATAAGTAAAGTACTGAAAATTACAAGAACAAGCTAACAAGAGCTAAATTTAAAAAAATGTATAAAAATAAACGGAATAGAAAAAAATAAAACCAGTATATACAATCGAGCTAACTGCAGACCGTTCAAAACAGTCTAAAGGTTGCATGCAATCGAAGTTCATCATCAGGTACAATGTATATTCGTAGTTAGTAAAGTTAGTAATGTTAGTAAAGTTAGTACCTAAAGTTAGTAATGTTAGTAAAGTTAGTAAAGTTAGTACCTAAAGTTAGTAAAGTTAGTAAAGTTAGTAAAGTTAGTAGTTAGTAAAGTTAGTAATGTTAGTAAAGTTAGTAAAGTTAGTACCTAAAGTTAGTAAAGTTAGTAATGTTAGTAAAGTTAGTAAAGTTAGTTATGAAGGTAAAGTTAGTAATGTTAAAGTTAGTAGTAATGTTAGTAATGTTAAAATGAGTAATGTTAGTATAGTTAGTAAAGTTAGTAATGTTAGTAAAGTTAGTAAAGTTAGACTCGGACCTTGCCGTTTTACATGTTCATAGAATAACAATACTATAAAAATTAAAAAAAAAAAACTCGTCCTCGGACGAATCACCTGGCGTAGGGCTGAGTCTCAACAGATCGCAGCACGACGCTGCTCTACCGACCACAACACCCCGCCAGGAACGTAAGTCGTCTACAGACTATTCCGAGCCCCGACATCGAACTGAGTTATATCCGAACCAGAAGGAGCCGTGGTGCACGTGTTAAACCGTACGCACCGATCTCCGCGGTCCAAATGGGCTTCGACGTCACGCCTTACGAAGTAAAGCGCAACTAGTAAAGTCACATTGTTTAGAGCCTCCCGACTCTCGGGGCTCCACAGTGAGCATATCCTTGCCGGATTCGGCTAGGCTGGCTTCGGCCTTAGAGGCGTTCAGGCATAATCCCGCGGATGGTAGCTTCGCACCACCGGCCGCTCGGCCGAGTGCATGAACCAAATGTCCGAAACTGCGGTTCCTCTCGTACTGAGCAGTATTACTATCGCAACGACAAGCCATCAGTAGGGTAAAACTAACCTGTCTCACGACGGTCTAAACCCAGCTCACGTTCCCTTTTGATGGGTGAAAAATCCAACGCTTGGGACCAGAGCTGTAACAGCAACTATATTGCTGAATTTACTACTGCAGATGTGCTCTACGGAATCAAAAAGTTAAAAGTTAAAAGCTCGATAGGGCCGGACGCCGTGCCACCGGCTCTTATAAAGTCAGTCGGTAAGAGCATGGTATCCCCGCTGTATCACATTTTTAATTTGGCATTACGGACAGGTAGATATCCGGCACATTGGAAGGTGTCAAGGGTAACACCGATCCCAAAAAACTCGAATAAACTTACTGTCGAGGAGTATCGTCCGATCGCCATCTTGTCTTCTCCTTCTAAGGTACTTGAAATCGTCTTACATACAATCATATACGCACAAGTTAAGACCTTCTTATGCAATGCACAGCATGGTTTTAGAGATAAGCGGTCGGTCAATTCCAATCTCTTGACACTTGTAGAGTATAGATCTTGGTAGTCAGGTGGACGTGCTCTACTTCGATATCCAAACTAAGCGCCATAGGCTTCGCGCATAATCTTCTCAGACTTTTCGCCGACTATCTGCGCGATCGCCAGCAGTATGTTAAACTTGTAATTTATGAGTCTTCATTAAATCAATCAAAATAACAAATTGAAACTTAAAGTATCAAGTAGATATTCTTCAAACCTACGATACGAGTACCTACCTAGAGAGTAGAGTGAGAAGCGAGTCTCCCTTCCTTAGGTAAGTACTAGTAAAACACGCCCCCTACAAAAAACTAATAGCAGACGTCGGTGTGCTATTAATTTTATGTAGGCGTTGGGTTTTCATAATAACTAGGTACTTACAACTAAAATCTAATTCCACGCCTACAATGAAGAGCACACGTCCCAATCTCTATGCTATGACTGTTATAATTAGATAGGTACATAGATAGTGATCTAAGGTTACCTTCTTATTTAAATTCATGCACCTTACTGAATTCATAAGTGAATAACATCAAAAATAAATTACTTATTAGGTATCTCATTTAATCGGTAAAGTTAGGTACTATTAAATAGATAGTACTTACTAGAAAATAAAACCTAAAAGCAGGTATGAATCTATCCATGCTCATAAATTAAAATATTGGAAAAGTAATTTGTTACAAGTATTTGTCGTAGATACTATTTTGTTCTCTATAACAAAATGCGCACGGATCAATATCTTATGAAAGTATTTTAGCCTGGCTGGTTTTGCTTGCAAGTATTTTTTTGCTCACACAATTACGAGCTTTATTCTCATGCAAACTAGGATTAACTCTTTCATTCACGCTTTTACATTGAGAATATTATAAACATTTTTATGTTTGTTTTAGCATCAATTACAAATAAAATATCAAAAAAAGTAAGAAAAAAAGTTTAGGTATTAAGGCTTTCAAGGTAGGAGGTGGTTAGTCACACTAACCACCATGACTATTGGTACAAATTAAACTAAGATGTATGGTGTCTATTATTTATTAAAATTATAATGTTTATTGAACTTTTCCGCTGGCAAATTAAACTTTTAATTACTTTTTATGAAAATCAGAGAAACATGTATTGCACTATACATGTCTACATTTACAACATCTTCTAGAAGTAGTACTCTCATTCCAGGTGTATTTTCTCAGATTCTCAGATGTAGGTTTTTGTCGTTTGAGTTGTGCAGGTCCTGGAGAAGAGGCTGTGGAGCTGCGATTGCTGTTCACTGAATCGTGTCTTTGTCTGAGATATGCTGGCGTCAGTAAACCTTGTAAACACTTCGTCTGAATTCTTTCAACGTCAATTTTGATAGGTCTTGGCGTAGAGAACACCGTAGTTCTTTATAAATTACGAAAGCGTTGTTGCCAACACAACATCAAGGAAGTGAAAAAAATCCTGAGCCACCACTTGTGGGATTTTCTGTCCACAGCATAGCTTCCTTTTAGTTGATCAAATTTATCGACAAAGTTCATATTTGCGTTGTAGTCTTTTACTGCTTCTGGACAAGACACTGTGGTTAACTTTTTCAACATTTTTAGGATCATGACAGTTTGATAAAATAAATACTGAACTTTCCATTTCAGCTATTCCCACACTTTCAGAAAACTCTTCTTCCATTTTGGAGCTGTTTTAATTGGTCTGTTTGAACTCAAAGTGTTGGACTCGACAGGATCGGAATTCCGGCTTACTAAGCTAGACAAAGGCAGGTCATCATCACCATCAAAATTAGCATCATCAGTTACTTGAACTTCTCCTATCAAATCGCCTAATACCAGTGGATTTTTCTCATTTTCGGTATCCTCTTCGGCATCATCATCGCTACAAATACTATCGCCACCTGAAGGAATGTCTTCCAATAAGAACTCTTCCATTTCTCTATCTGTTAGCCGGTGACATCCTACTTATATTATAAACGCGAAAGTTTGTAAGTATGGATGTTTGTTACTCTTTCACGCAAATACTACTGAACGGATATGGATGAAATTTAGCACAAAGATAGATTATAGTCTGGAATAACACATAGGCTACATTTTATCACGGAATTCGCACGGGAACGGGAATTATGCGGGTGAAACCGCGGGGCGCTGCTAGTTCTGAAATAAATAAGAAAAATTCAATTTTTTTTATACGTCTACGTTGCATTATAGACTAAGACTAAAAACCTGCAACAGTCACGGTGGTTAGCGTTACTAACCACCACACTTTTGTTCTAAATACTTATCGAAAACATAAAATTAATAATTCTTTTACCGATACATGTATAAAAGAGATATATAAAAAGACATTGAATAAAAAAATATATGATAAAAGCTTACTTACCTGTTTCATATAGCTTTGTATCAACGAATCTCTAAAATGTACGATACGGCAACAATCAATTCAAAGCAACTGAATTGTCACTCACTGAAATTATTCACAATTGGCCGCGTCACGTCAAGTATGGTCTGAACTTTCATAATAATTCAATATATTGCCGCTACAAGGTCTGGATTTTAATTAAAAAATTAGAGAAGAGGTGGTTACTGACACTACCCACCAAGACTGAAAGAGTTAACTTTCTATGCAAGTATTTTACTTCCAAGGTGCGTGACGCGCTACGAGTCGCGCCCACGCCACCCGTACGTAATACTTTAAGTATCAAAAATACTTGAAAGTATTTTAGCCCTGGTTTTTGGACCTGGTTTAAGATCTATCGGGAGCTTGTTATACAGCTTTTGGCCCATTATTTTAGGAAGCTGTTTTGCCATATTTAGTCGATGGTGAATCGGCTCTAGCATCATTTTCTGCCGCGTGGCACGTTTGCTACTTTCGCCTCTGATTTTATATTCTTTCAAATTATTTTTTACGTATCTTATGACCTCCATTATGAATACCGCTACTGATGTTAATATCCGAAGGTTTTTGAAATGATCACGACATGACTCTCTGTATTTCTATGGCACGCTTTTGTAATTTAAGAATACATTCGTAATCTGTAGAGCTCCCCAATAAAATGATACCATAAGACATAATTGAGTAAATATATGCGTAATACATGTCTTTCAGAGCTTTATCAAAAGAAATGGGTCTAAGTTGCTTAAGCGCGTAAATTACTTTCGCCATTTTTCTACAGGTCGACTCAATATGATTCTTCCAAGATAGTAATGGATCAAGTTTATTTATTTATTAAGGAATAACTAACGACTACATTAAAAACGTTCGTTTAAATTAGTATATTTATGGTATTGATATTTTATTGGTATTTTGAGCATTATTATTTAGGTGGTTAAATGAGGTCAAAAACTCGTAATTTTTGATATCGATTTTTTAAAAATCTATATTTCACTAACCAACCAATTGAGTAATTTTTCTATAAGGATATCTATGACTTAAATAAAATGACCCCTTTAAAGTGCATTATTCATTTATTTCTAGGTACTTTCACTGACCTTATACACAATCTATCTTATCATAATCCTATCCTCCTTATCTACCTTATCTTCGAGACCTTCCGCCAGAGGTCTAATTTACTCTTCTTGGTGTCTTGCAAAGCACATGTACCTACCATACCATCAAGTTTTAGATTATACCCAGAAAATAAGGTCCATACACCACATCAGTATAATTAAAATAGGGGTGATTTATTCTCATTCGGGTAGTATTTTTTGAAGGGTCCTATCGTTGTTGGTACCTATAGAGTCAGTGTTTTTTCAATTGTTTATACTGTACAATAAATTTTATTAAATTTTTATTTAACCTGTAATAATTAAGTTGTTAAACTTATAAATTATGCATATATTTACTAACCTAAACTTCATATATTTTGGTAATAGTTTAGTAGTAGTTTTTTAATAACATAACTTTAATAGCGAAGAAGGAGTGAATGAGACATAATTTAGATTAAACATAAGATAAAAGTTATTTAGTCCGGTCAATTAAGACATTCGAAGCTACATAAATTCCCCTTCATTTTTCACGATTTTCATCAAAACGGTAAGTTTTATCATAAAAATATATCGACAAAAATTGAAAATCATAAAATTATCTACAAAAAATGGTTAGGTTCGGTTCGGTTCGGTTCGGTTCGTTAGGTTAGGTTAGGTTAGGTTAGGTTAGTTTAGGTTTGGTTAGGCTAGGTTCGGTTAGGTTAGGTTCGGTTAGGTTCGGTTAGGTTCGGTTCGGTTCGGTTCGGTTCGGTTCGGTTCGGTTCGGTTCGTTAGGTTAGGTTAGGTTAGTTTAGGTTTGGTTAGGCTAGGTTCAGTTAGGTTCGGTTAGGTTCGGTTCGGTTCGTTAGGTTAGGTTAGGTTAGGTTAGGTTAGGTTAGGTTAGGTTAGGTTAGGTTAGGTTAGGTTAGGTTAGGTTAGGTTAGGTAAGGTTAGGTTAGGTTAGGTTAGGTTAGGTTAGGTTAGGTTAGGTTAGGTTAGGCTAGGTTAGGTTATGTTAGGTTAGGTTAGTCCACCAGTCGTGGAACCTAACCTAACCTGACTTTACCTAACTAACCTAACCTAACCTAACCTAACCTAACGAATCGAACCGAACCGAACCGAACCGAACCGAACCTAACCAAACCTAACCTAACCTAACCTAACCTAACCTAACCTAACCTAACCTAACCTAACCTAACCTAACCTAACCTAACCTAACCTAACCTAACCTAACCTTACCTAACCTAACCTAACCTAACCTAACCTAACCTAACCTAACCTAACCTAACCTAACCTAACCTAACCTAACCTAACGAACCGAACCGAACCTAACCGAACCTAACTGAACCTAGCCTAACCAAACCTAAACTAACCTAACCTAACCTAACGAACCGAACCGAACCGAACCGAACCGAACCGAACCGAACCTAACCGAACCTAACCTAACCGAACCTAGCCTAACCAAACCTAAACTAACCTAACCTAACCTAACCTAACCTAACCTAACGAACCGAACCGAACCGAACCTAACCATTTTTTGTAGATAATTTTATGATTTTCAATTTTTGTCCATATATTTTTATGATAAAACTTACCGTTTTGATGAAAATCGTGAAAAATGAAGGGGAATTTATGTAGCTTCGAATGTCTAAATTGACCGGACTAAATAAATTTCATCTAATGTTTAATCTAAATTATGTTTCATTTCCCCTTCTTTGCTATTAAAGTTATGTAATTAAAAAACTACTACTAAACTATTACCAAAATATATGAAATATATGTTAGTAAATATATGCATAATTTGTAAGTTTAACATTTTAATTATTACAGGTTTAATAAAAATTTAATAAAATTTATAGTACAGTATAAATAATTGAAAAAACACTGACTCTATAGGTACCAGCAACGATAGATCCCTTCAAAAAATAATGCCCGAATGAGAATAAATCACCCCTATTTTAATTATAACGATGTGGTGTATGGACCTTATTTTCTGGGTATAATCTAAAACTTGATGGTATGGTACGTACATGTGCTTTGCAAGACACCAAGAAGTGTCAATTAGGCCTCCGGCGGAAGGTCTCGAAGATAAGATAGATAAGGAAGATAGGATTATGATAAGATAGATTTGTGTATAAGGTCAGTGAAAGTACCTCGAAATAAATGAATTGTGCACTTAAAAGGGGACATTTCATTTAAGTCATAGATATCCTTATAAAAAACTAGCGCCCCGCCCCGGCTTCGCACGGTTTTATTATACATTACTATAAACCTCACGGAGCCCGAGACCTTTCCAACGAATGCAAAACCGTGGAAATTGGTTCGTGCGTTCTGGAGTTATAGCGTCAGGAAGGAAAACCCGACTTATTTTTATGTAGAGGTAGTAGATTACTCATTTGGTTAGTTACTGAAATATCGATTTTTCAAAAATCGATATCAAAAATTTCGAATTTTTGACCTCATTTAACCACTTAAATAATAATAGCACAGCATAGCAGCCATAGCTAAAAATTATCGAGACGTTATGTTCTACCGAAATATTTCTTTTTTTTTTTCATTGGCCGGCGCTTTCTACTTTTGGTCCAAGTCTTACCTTACTATCTTACCTTACTATTATAATAATTGGGAAAGTCTGTGTGAATGTTTGTTATAGGTAATCTCCGTAACTACATAAGTTGTTTAGATGAAAGAACAATGGCAAGAATCCCTTATGGCCTGTCCCAAAAATTTGAAGAACGATACGGAATATATCGTTCGAATCGTCTTAAAATCCTAAGGAACTTTGCATTTTCAGTTTTTCCATAATATTTACAGAAGAAAAAAAAATATTTTTTGAACATCGGCAGAATAATTTAATTTCCATAGGTTCTCTTCATTGCAAATGGCGGCACAATACAAAAGAGGTTTCAATTCTAGAGGTTAGTTTCAGGTTAGGGGTCAGGATTGAAACCAACCTCCTTTGTTCGGTTGGTACAGAAGGTAGACAGAATAGAGAGATATACATATTGTACGGAATATACTTTTAGGAAGCTGTTAGGAGCCATATGTTTATTTTGGCGATAAATTAAATTCAACCACTTTTTTAAAGCTCAGAAGGGGTTTGCAGCAAGTTTTTAATTTTCATATTATGAACTCTTCGATTGCAAAAATCAATGCTCTGCTGGAAATAATTATGCCTACCCTAGGTATATATAATGAGACCTATAAGTGCTATAACGCCCTGTCTTCATTTTGCCACATTTTAGTATGGTAGTCTGCAGTCCTTCGCAGATCGCCATCCCACCATGCTGAAGGGCGTCATACATTACGCTTAGTGAATCGCGATCTCCACTCAAGAACTCGTTTACTCTATGTATTTAATTCCAGAAAAGAAAACACAAATGGCTAACAATTATTTACTGCTGAATTAAAATGAATCTGAATATGAATGACCTTTAATTAATAAGTAGGTATGAATCTGAATATGAATGTTGATAAAGATTTTTGAGTTGTACTAATGTTTGTGCATTTCCTTTTTGTCTAAGTATATTTGATTTTACACTGCATTTATTAGTAGGTACCTATCTGTTAATATTTACTAATTAAAATGTGAAATGACTTGTAAAAAAATTTACCAATAAAATGACTATCTGACTATCTAATAAACCTTACCTTAGTACCTTACCGAGTCGCGGTCTCCACTCAAGAACACGTTTATCCCAACGGTTGTCGTTTCTTCGCGAGATATGGCCAGCCCACTGCCACTTCAGCTTGCTAATTCTTTGAGCTATGTCGATAACTTGGTTCTCTGTCGGATGTATTCATAATGAATCCTATCCTTCAGAGAGACTCCTCACATAGCTCTTTCCATAGCTCGCTGAGCGACTTTGAACTGGTGGACCAGCCCTACCGTGAGTCGTGGACACTCTTAGGTAGGACGCACTGGTTGAAAACTTTCGTTTTCAAATATTGCGGTATGGATGTCGAGAAGACCCGACGTAGTTTCTCAAATGCTGCCCAGCCTAGCTGGATCCTCCTCTTGGCCTCCTTCTCAAAATAGTTTTTACCTAACTGCACAATTTGCCCAAGGTAAGTGTATCTACTCTGAAATAATTTCAAGAAGGTGGCCATCTATGACGATCGGTCCCGGAACAACTTCCCTTAGTACCCTACATTTAATACTCATAATATACCTACAATTACGTTCATAGTATTTAATTCACGATAATTTAGTAGCAGGTTCATTTATTAATAACTAGCGACCCGCCCCGACTTCGCACGGTTTTATATTATACGTATAAACCTTCCTCTTGAATCACTCTATCTATTAAAAAAACCGCATCAAAATCCGTTGCGTAGTTTTAAAGATTTAAGCGTTCAAAGGGACATAATGACATAGGGACAGAGAAAGCAACTTTATATTATACTATGTAGTGATAAAAAAACTAGACTTTGATGTGTGAAATGTAAAAAAAACTGATTTCTGACCGAGATACAAATATTCAAGCGTCCATTGCCCACCCAGTGCTTTATCTTGTTGTAGTATATACACAAATTTAATAAATATTTCAGTAGCCTCTGTACAACAAATACCTAGAACTTTTCTCAAAATTACACTCCGGGAATTACTCTAACCTCCGTAATATTACTTTTAAAGTCTGATGTAAGATGTGTTGTTATGCAGGTAACTTCTTTTCTATTTACCGACCCCATTGAAATAACCAATTATAATAGGCAACTACTGATTTAAGTCAATTCAACTATTTCCAGGGCATTTCATGTACATTATCGGCAAATAACTTTTTACGGCAATAACCAGGTTTACATATTTATAATATGTAAATTACATTATGGTGCCTTTATCTCATATTTAGCAGGACTTCAACTGAGCTTCTCGTACCTACCTTGGAGGATGTTGGATAGAGAAGGTACCTAGAGTAGGTATACCCCCTGGGTATTAAAATATTAGTTAGATTTAATTGTGTTATTATTTTATGCTTAATACTCTACCTACCTACTAATTGATATTATACCTACGAACATAAGTATGCCATCATTTACAAACTATAACAGTAGACAGATTCATCATTGGAGGAAATTGGATAGACTTGATAGCTACAGTACATCCCTGGATTGGAACCAAACATTTGAATTAGTAGGTGCCTAGGTATTAACATATTTGTCTCCAATTTGATTGAGTTATTATTTTATAACTAACTAGCGACCCGCCCCGGCTTCGACGGTTTTATTATAAGTATAAACCTTCCTCTTGAATCACTCTATCTAGAGGTATGTATTAAAAAAACCGCATCAAAATCCATTGTGTAGTTTTAAAGATTAAAGCAGTCAAAGGGAAATAGGGACAGAAAAAGCGACTTTGTTTTTTACTATGTAAAAATTATTATTATACCTAGGTACATGAGTTTGGCTTCATTTACAAACAACAACAGTAGTTAGATAGGTAAAACATTTATTTAGCACACACATACAATAATTAACATTGAAATATGTAAAATTGAAAACAAAAGTACAATAGGTAGTAGCACTGATAGTTCACTTTCAGATGAGTAAGTTTTGTCGATTTGCTTATAAATTATTATGTTTTAGCCATAAAAGTATCAATTAAATATATCCAAGTCAGGTCAAAATCTAAGTACGAAACTCTTGGGAAAATTTTAGGAGCTATCGGTTGATACCCTTGCGATACGTGTACACTCACGATAGCTGAAAATTCTTGCCATCATTCTTTGCATACGTCATGAGAACCTCCTCCTTTTTCGAAGTCGTTTAAAATACACAATTCATTTTGCCTCACTAACAGCCGATTTCTAGAACGTTGTTCAAAAAATCGGGGTGTACGAACGCTGATTAGATGATAATTAGGTAACTAATCATTGATCATCTTACGACTGTCATTCTTTCAGTTCAGTATATCTTTAAGTTTTCTTTTATAACATAAAAAATTCTATTATTCTTTTAAAAAATGATGACAATTTCATGTAAACTCTGCTTTACAATAAATGTGAATCACATGAGTATACAAAATACAGGTATGTCACAAAACAGTTAAGTCACGATTTTGATCATGTTAGTCACATTTACATTTTATTTGAAAACTAGCGACCCGCCCCGGCTTCGCACGGTTTTATTATACATAAAAACCTACCTCTTGAATCACTCTATCTATAAAAAAAAACCGCATCAAAATCCGTTGCGTAGTTTTAAAGATTTAAGCTTTCAAAGGGACATAATGACATAGGGACAGAGAAAGCGACTCTAGTTTATTTTATACTATGTAGTGTATGGCTTTTGGATTACCAACCTGTTGATTTTTTATGTATTATACCCCGGTTTAGAACTTGGAAAAATACAGCGAATTGTTGTAATAATTTCAACTAATTAGAGCAAAATCGCCAATTAGTTAATTATTGATTTGACAAGAGCTTGAACAAAGAATCAGGCCTAATTAGCGTATTCTGTAAGAAAACTTTATTTCTGAAACATAATTAGATCACATAGCTCACTAGTATATACAATTATAACAAACTCTTAAAAATCTAAGCCGTCACCAGAAGGCAAAGTACCCAGAATGCTGGCAGCATTGCCACGTTGAATGGCAATGCTAATTCGTTGACCAAAATAGAAGCCAGCATTCTTATCTCCTGTGGACTCTATTAGAAGTTTCGTCAGATCTTTAAAAATTGTGTGTGCCCCAGGACCCCAAGGACCAAGGGTTTCCACCCCAAATGGCTCAAATAGGTATCCTCGGTCAAGATTAGCATATTTTCGCCGTTTGAGGGACTCCGCTGATGAAGCTGCGGAGCCAGCCCTTGCTGATGTCCCTGCCAGATGTGAAGGCGCTAGAGTATCTACACACGTGGCATCCCAAACTAAAGGCCGACCCATCTTCCAGGGAATCAGAGTCATACCGTCAGGTCTTTTACCATCATCTCGCATAAGGCCACGTGGTTCAAGTGTAGCTGCTACACTGACGCTGGTAAAGGCCCGACGGATGATATCGTTAATTGAATTATGGCGGGACACACGTCCTGCACTAGAGACACATGCCAATGCATGGTGACCAAGCTTGTCCACGGTTTCACCACACTGGCAACGGTGTGCAACTAGGCAAGGGGAACCTAAACGCAAGGAGGTGGCCACCCGAAATGAGTTGTTGTCTAAAAGGGTACCTAGATTTTTAGAAGGCAGAACATGTAACCAAAGTCCTGATTCCCACTCAGAAACGGCGAGTAGACGGGCACGTTCTATTGAGCTGGTAGACGTATTAATAAGATTTTTCCGTACCAGCTCACAAAGTGGCTCATCCCATAGCCTCTGAGAAGACAGGACTTTTGGAAGATTGGTGTCAGGACAGGCTATTTTCCATAAGCCTAGTGCTTCGTTGTAACCTGTAATTTCAAAATTTTGAGAACATTTTGCCAAAATTTCATGAATAAGATCTTTAGTACCATGAACTGATGATAAAAAACCTGGGAGTGAAACACTAGAAATTTCTCGAACACCTAAACCACCCAATCTAATAGGAAGAGTGGCCTGGTGCCATGCTCGGTCATCCAAAGGAATATTAGCGTATTATGTTATTTGACAAGAGTTTTGTTTTTCAAAATATAAGTACGTAATCAATGTTCGAGAAACCCAAATGACACTTGAATAGAGATTTGAACATTGATTAGTTAACTATTAAGATGATCTGCGTTCCAGAAACCAGCTGTTACTGTGACATAATTTAGGTATTATTGTATTAAAACAAAAAACATACTTCAAATTTATTTTATTTTATTTTTACAATTTTAGGAAAACTTACAGCTAGACAATGAGTAGATACAAAGAATTTTTAAATTAAGGCCAATTAAAAGTTTTCACTAATAATAAATTAAAGCAGCAACTTGAGATCTGTTGACTTGAGATGAATTTACAGAAAGTAGACATATAGGTATTAATTTTAACTTAAAAAAAATTTACAGAAAACTAGATATATTAAAAGTAACTTATTAATATAAACCTATTAGTAAAACTGCTTAAACAAAGAAGTTAAGTTGACGACTTACTAGCAAATCTAGCAATAACAATAACTAAAAAAGAAAAATAGATTGTTTTTTATACTAAGTACAAGCACAAACAAGAGAATTTCTCAAACTAAAACGAAAAATGTATCATTAAGCAAGCGTTTAAGCTTACTTGAACTGGTGTTGAATAAATCTATATTGCTGTTTTCATGTACTAATGAGTTAAACGAGCTAGAAGCTCTATAAACAAATGCGTTCTGCCTATAATTAGTCCTTACGATAGGTGCAAGCGTGCATGTGCGCAGTCCTATTTGCTCAAGAAGCTCTGGGCAATCAACAGTTCCGTTTGCTATATTAATTAGGTAAGTCAAATCAGCCACTTGTCTGCGTTTAAAGAGTGGAAGAAAGTGGAACTTACGGCATCTAGTCTCATAATCAGGTAAAAAAATACGAGCTCGATATTGTATTGATATTGTATTTACTACATTAATGTGCATAACTCAAAAATATTAAAATTTGCATATTTTAATGAATATGCGAATCCGGGGCGGGTCGCTAGTAATATTATAAACGCGAAAGTTTGTAAGTATAGATGGATAGATGGATATTTGTTACTCTTTCATGCAAAAACTACTGAACGGATATGGATGAAATTTGGCAAAGAGATAGATCATAGTCTGGAATAACACATAGGTAACATTTTATACATTTTTCCCGGAATTACCACATGAACGTGTGGTACATTATTTATCTAACTATATAAAGTTACATGTTTATGTAAGTTTATAACATTGGTAGCTTATTGGGTATGTATTTTTTTCTTTTCCATCTATCTAGAGAAGTAGATCTAATGTAACTACCACCGTCTATATTGTTCTTTTATATCCGGTCCATCCAAAGGTTGCCTGGAAGAGATCGCTTTTAGCGATAGGGTCGCCCTTATCTATCTTAACTGCTTAGCTTGGGCTGGATTATGCTGTGTGGACTGTCCGAAATTATTTATTATTATTTATTTATTTATACTTAGTCTTAGTTTGCAGTATTTTTATGTATCATTTTCAGCCTTTTTGTGGTACATTTAAGTATAATAAAGAGTTTTCATCCATTCTTTCATTCAGTTGAGCTAACTCTAGACTGTTTTCAACCTACCAAAATATTGTAAATAATAGTTTTAATAAGGTTCTATTCCTTGATTGTTATTTCCTTTCTTAAATTAATAAAGTAAACAATTGAGATACCTCTAGACTGTTTTCGACCGTCTGTAGTTAGCTCAATGATTTGAATTGTATATTTACAAGTAGGTATACATTTTTTGATTATAATTTTCGTTGCTAATGAATTTCTATAAGGTAAATAAGTAAAGTACTGAAAATTACAAGAACAAGCTAACAAGAGCTAAATTTAAAAAAATGTATAAAAATAAACGGAATAGAAAAAAATAAAACCAGTATATACAATCGAGCTAACTGCAGACCGTTCAAAACAGTCTAAAGGTTGCATGCAATCGAAGTTCATCATCAGGTACAATGTATATTCGTAGTTAGTAAAGTTAGTAATGTTAGTAAAGTTAGTACCTAAAGTTAGTAATGTTAGTAAAGTTAGTAAAGTTAGTACCTAAAGTTAGTAAAGTTAGTAAAGTTAGTAGTTAGTAAAGTTAGTAATGTTAGTAAAGTTAGTAAAGTTAGTACCTAAAGTTAGTAAAGTTAGTAATGTTAGTAAAGTTAGTAAAGTTAGTTATGAAGGTAAAGTTAGTAATGTTAAAGTTAGTAGTAATGTTAGTAATGTTAAAATGAGTAATGTTAGTATAGTTAGTAAAGTTAGTAATGTTAGTAAAGTTAGTAAAGTTAGACTCGGACCTTGCCGTTTTACATGTTCATAGAATAACAATACTATAAAAATTAAAAAAAAAAAACTCGTCCTCGGACGAATCACCTGGCGTAGGGCTGAGTCTCAACAGATCGCAGCACGACGCTGCTCTACCGACCACAACACCCCGCCAGGAACGTAAGTCGTCTACAGACTATTCCGAGCCCCGACATCGAACTGAGTTATATCCGAACCAGAAGGAGCCGTGGTGCACGTGTTAAACCGTACGCACCGATCTCCGCGGTCCAAATGGGCTTCGACGTCACGCCTTACGAAGTAAAGCGCAACTAGTAAAGTCACATTGTTTAGAGCCTCCCGACTCTCGGGGCTCCACAGTGAGCATATCCTTGCCGGATTCGGCTAGGCTGGCTTCGGCCTTAGAGGCGTTCAGGCATAATCCCGCGGATGGTAGCTTCGCACCACCGGCCGCTCGGCCGAGTGCATGAACCAAATGTCCGAAACTGCGGTTCCTCTCGTACTGAGCAGTATTACTATCGCAACGACAAGCCATCAGTAGGGTAAAACTAACCTGTCTCACGACGGTCTAAACCCAGCTCACGTTCCCTTTTGATGGGTGAAAAATCCAACGCTTGGGACCAGAGCTGTAACAGCAACTATATTGCTGAATTTACTCCTGCAGATGTGCTCTACGGAATCAAAAAGTTAAAAGTTAAAAGCTCGATAGGGCCGGACGCCGTGCCACCGGCTCTTATAAAGTCAGTCGGTAAGAGCATGGTATCCCCGCTGTATCACATTTTTAATTTGGCATTACGGACAGGTAGATATCCGGCACATTGGAAGGTGTCAAGGGTAACACCGATCCCAAAAAACTCGAATAAACTTACTGTCGAGGAGTATCGTCCGATCGCCATCTTGTCAAATCAAATCAAATCAAATCAAATCATTTATTTGCAAGAATACAAAATTATTATACATTATGTCAGATCTTATAACTATTATAGGAATTGTATTCAGCCTGCAAGCAGGCGTGCAAATGTTATGCGAGTCATATTAATATTATATTATTCATATATTATCTTAGTCATATATTATGGTACATAGGTATAATTCAAATTTCTAAATATTCTTTTACAGTATAAAAACATTTTCTAAGTAGCCATTCTTTTAACTTTTTTCTAAATATATTTCCATTCAGTTCTTTTAATTCTTCCGGTAGCTTATTGTAAATAGTGATGCACATGTTGTAAACATTTCTTTTATATATATCTTTATGGCACTGATGTTTGTAGAGTAAATTGTTAAACTTAGGCCTTTTTTGCCGGGTTATTACATCGCCACGTTTTAGAAAGTAGGTCGGATGAGATTTTACAAAAAGACAAATTTCCCTAATGTACATACAGGCGAGAGGTAGAATCCTACAGTTCTTGAAGAGAGGCTTGCAACTATCAAGGAACCAAGACCTGTTTATCACTCTTAGGCATCTTTTTTGAATTTTAAATATTCTTTCCACGTCCACTGAGTTTCCCCACAGTAAATTGTCTTCTCCTTCTAAGGTACTTGAAATCGTCTTACATACAATCATATACGCACAAGTTAAGACCTTCTTATGCAATGCACAGCATGGTTTTAGAGATAAGCGGTCGGTCAATTCCAATCTCTTGACACTTGTAGAGTATAGATCTTGGTTGTCAGGTGGACGTGCTCTACTTCGATATCCAAACTAAGCGCCATAGGCTTCGCGCATAATCTTCTCAGACTTTTCGCCGACTATCTGCGCGATCGCCAGCAGTATGTTAAACTTGGAATTTATGAGTCTTCATTAAATCAATCAAAATAACAAATTGAAACTTAAAGTATCAAGTAGATATTCTTCAAACCTACGATACGAGTACCTACCTAGAGAGTAGAGTGAGAAGCGAGTCTCCCTTCCTTAGGTAAGTACTAGTAAAACACGCCCCCTACAAAAAACTAATAGCAGACGTCGGTGTGCTATTAATTTTATGTAGGCGTTGGGTTTTCATAATAACTAGGTACTTACAACTAAAATCTAATTCCACGCCTACAATGAAGAGCACACGTCCCAATCTCTATGCTATGACTGTTATAATTAGATAGGTACATAGATAGTGATCTAAGGTTACCTTCTTATTTAAATTCATGCACCTTACTGAATTCATAAGTGAATAACATCAAAAATAAATTACTTATTAGGTATCTCATTTAATCGGTAAAGTTAGGTACTATTAAATAGATAGTACTTACTAGAAAATAAAACCTAAAAGCAGGTATGAATCTATCCATGCTCATAAATTAAAATATTGGAAAAGTAATTTGTTACAAGTATTTGTCGTAGATACTATTTTGTTCTCTATAACAAAATGCGCACGGATCAATATCTTATGAAAGTATTTTAGCCTGGCTGGTTTTGCTTGCAAGTATTTTTTTGCTCACACAATTACGAGCTTTATTCTCATGCAAACTAGGATTAACTCTTTCATTCACGCTTTTACATTGAGAATATTATAAACATTTTTATGTTTGTTTTAGCATCAATTACAAATAAAATATCAAAAAAAGTAAGAAAAAAAATTTAGGTATTAAGGCTTTCAAGGTAGGAGGTGGTTAGTCACACTAACCACCATGACTATTGGTACAAATTAAACTAAGATGTATGGTGTCTATTATTTATTAAAATTATAATGTTTATTGAACTTTTCCGCTGGCAAATTAAACTTTTAATTACTTTTTATGAAAATCAGAGAAACATGTATTGCACTATACATGTCAACATTTACAACATCTTCTAGAAGTAGTACTCTCATTCCAGGTGAATTTTCTCAGATTCTCAGATGTAGGTTTTTGTCGTTTGAGTTGTGCAGGTCCTGGAGAAGAGGCTGTGGAGCTGCGATTGCTGTTCACTGAATCGTGTCTTTGTCTGAGATATGCTGGCGTCAGTAAACCTTGTAAACACTTCGTCTGAATTCTTTCAACGTCAATTTTGATAGGTCTTGGCGTAGAGAACACTGTAGTTCTTTATAAATTACGAAATCGTTGTTGCCAACACAACATCAAGGAAGTGAAAAAAATCCTGAGCCACCACTTGTGGGATTTTCTGTCCACAGCATAGCTTCCTTTTAGTTGATCAAATTTATCGACAAAGTTCATATTTGCGTTGTAGTCTTTTACTGCTTCTGGACAAGACACTGTGGTTAATTTTTTCAACATTTTTAGGATCATGACAGTTTGATAAAATAAATACTGAACTTTCCATTTCAGCTATTCCCACACTTTCAGAAAACTCTTCTTCCATTTTGGAGCTGTTGTATTTGGTCTGTTTGAACTCAAAGTGTTGGACTCGACAGGATCGGAATTCCGGCTTACTAAGCTAGACAAAGGCAGGTCATCATCACCATCAAAATTAGCATCATCAGTTACTTGAACTTCTCCTATCAAATCGCCTAATACCAGTGGATTTTTCTCATTTTCGGTATCCTCTTCGGCATCATCATCGCTACAAATACTATCGCCACCTGAAGGAATGTCTTCCAATAAGAACTCTTTCATTTCTCTATCTGTTAGCCGGTGACATCCTACTTATATCATAAACGCGAAAGTTTGTAAGTATGGATGTTTGTTACTCTTTCACGCAAATACTACTGAACGGATATGGATGAAATTTAGCACAAAGATAGATTATAGTCTGGAATAACACATAGGCTACATTTTATCCCGGAATTCGCACGGGAACGGGAATTATGCGGGTGAAACCGCGGGGCGCTGCTAGTTCTGAAATAAATAAGAAAAATTCAATTTTTTTTATACGTCTACGTTGCATTATAGACTAAGACTAAAAATCTGCAACAGTCACGGTGGTTAGCGTTACTAACCACCACACTTTTGTTCTAAATACTTATCGAAAACATAAAATTAATAATTCTTTTACCGATACATGTATAAAAGAGATATATAAAAAGACATTGAATAAAAAAATATAATATGATAAAAGCTTACTTACCTGTTTCATATAGCTTTGTATCAACGAATCTCTAAAATGTACGATACGGCAACAATCAATTCAAAGCAACTGAATTGTCACTCACTGAAATTATTCACAATTGGCCGCGTCACGTCAAGTATGGTCTGAACTTTCATAATAATTCAATATATTGCCGCTACAAGGTCTGGATTTTAATTAAAAAATTAGAGAAGAGGTGGTTACTGACACTACCCACCAAGACTGAAAGAGTTAACTTTCTATGCAAGTATTTTACTTCCAAGGTGCGTGACGCGCTACGAGTCGCGCCCACGCCACCCGTACGTAATACTTTAAGTATCAAAAATACTTGAAAGTATTTTAGCCCTGGTTTTTGGACCTGGTTTAAGATCTATCGGGAGCTTGTTATACAGCTTTTGGCCCATTATTTTAGGAAGCTGTTTTGCCATATTTAGTCGATGGTGAATCGGCTCTAGCATCATTTTCTGCCGCGTGGCACGTTTGCTACTTTCGCCTCTGATTTTATATTCTTTCAAATTATTTTTTACGTATCTTATGACCTCCATTATGAATACCGCTACTGATGTTAATATCCGAAGGTTTTTGAAATGATCACGACATGACTCTCTGTATTTCTATGGCACGCTTTTGTAATTTAAGAATACATTCGTAATCTGTAGAGCTCCCCAATAAAATGATACCATAAGACATAATTGAGTAAATATATGCGTAATACATGTCTTTCAGAGCTTTATCTAAAGAAATGGGTCTAAGTTGCTTAAGCGCGTAAATTACTTTCGCCATTTTTCTACAGGTCGACTCAATATGATTCTTCCAAGATAGTAATGGATCAAGTTTATTTATTTATTAAGGAATAACTAACGACTACATTAAAAACGTTCGTTTAAATTAGTCCATTTATGGTATTGATATTTTATTGGTATTTTGAGCATTATTATTTAGGTGGTTAAATGAGGTCAAAAACTCGTAATTTTTGATATCGATTTTTTAAAAATCTATATTTCACTAACCAACCAATTGAGTAATTTTTCTATAAGGATATCTATGACTTAAATAAAATGACCCCTTTAAAGTGCATTATTCATTTATTTCTAGGTACTTTCACTGACCTTATACACAATCTATCTTATCATAATCCTATCCTCCTTATCTACCTTATCTTCGAGACCTTCCGCCAGAGGTCTAATTTACTCTTCTTGGTGTCTTGCAAAGCACATGTACCTACCATACCATCAAGTTTTAGATTATACCCAGAAAATAAGGTCCATACACCACATCAGTATAATTAAAATAGGGGTGATTTATTCTCATTCGGGTAGTATTTTTTGAAGGGTCCTATCGTTGTTGGTACCTATAGAGTCAGTGTTTTTTCAATTGTTTATACTGTACAATAAATTTTATTAAATTTTTATTTAACCTGTAATAATTAAGTTGTTAAACTTATAAATTATGCATATATTTACTAACCTAAACTTCATATATTTTGGTAATAGTTTAGTAGTAGTTTTTTAATAACATAACTTTAATAGCGAAGAAGGAGTGAATGAGACATAATTTAGATTAAACATAAGATAAAAGTTATTTAGTCCGGTCAATTAAGACATTCGAAGCTACATAAATTCCCCTTCATTTTTCACGATTTTCATCAAAACGGTAAGTTTTATCATAAAAATATATCGACAAAAATTGAAAATCATAAAATTATCTACAAAAAATGGTTAGGTTCGGTTCGGTTCGGTTCGGTTCGTTAGGTTAGGTTAGGTTAGGTTAGGTTAGGTTAGTTTAGGTTTGGTTAGGCTAGGTTCGCTTAGGTTAGGTTCGGTTAGGTTCGGTTAGGTTCGGTTCGGTTCGGTTCGGTTCGGTTCGGTTCGGTTCGGTTCGTTAGGTTAGGTTAGTTTAGGTTTGGTTAGGCTAGGTTCAGTTAGGTTCGGTTAGGTTCGGTTCGGTTCGTTAGGTTAGGTTAGGTTAGGTTAGGTTAGGTTAGGTTAGGTTAGGTTAGGTTAGGTTAGGTTAGGTTAGGTTAGGTTAGGTAAGGTTAGGTTAGGTTAGGTTAGGTTAGGTTAGTTTAGGTTAGGTTAGGTTAGGTTAGGTTAGGTTAGGCTAGGTTAGGTTATGTTAGGTTAGGTTAGTCCACCAGTCGTGGAACCTAACCTAACCTGACTTTACCTAACTAACCTAACCTAACCTAACCTAACCTAACCTAACCTAACGAATCGAACCGAACCGAACCGAACCGAACCGAACCTAACCAAACCTAACCTAACCTAACCTAACCTAACCTAACCTAACCTAACCTAACCTAACCTAACCTAACCTAACCTAACCTAACCTAACCTAACCTAACCTTACCTAACCTAACCTAACCTAACCTAACCTAACCTAACCTAACCTAACCTAACCTAACCTAACCTAACCTAACGAACCGAACCGAACCTAACCGAACCTAACTGAACCTAGCCTAACCAAACCTAAACTAACCTAACCTAACCTAACGAACCGAACCGAACCGAACCGAACCGAACCGAACCGAACCTAACCGAACCTAACCTAACCGAACCTAGCCTAACCAAACCTAAACTAACCTAACCTAACCTAACCTAACCTACCCTAACGAACCGAACCGAACCGAACCTAACCATTTTTTGTAGATAATTTTATGATTTTCAATTTTTGTCCATATATTTTTATGATAAAACTTACCGTTTTGATGAAAATCGTGAAAAATGAAGGGGAATTTATGTAGCTTCGAATGTCTAAATTGACCGGACTAAATAAATTTCATCTAATGTTTAATCTAAATTATGTTTCATTTCCCCTTCTTTGCTATTAAAGTTATGTAATTAAAAAACTACTACTAAACTATTACCAAAATATATGAAATATATGTTAGTAAATATATGCATAATTTGTAAGTTTAACATTTTAATTATTACAGGTTTAATAAAAATTTAATAAAATTTATAGTACAGTATAAATAATTGAAAAAACACTGACTCTATAGGTACCAGCAACGATAGATCCCTTCAAAAAATAATGCCCGAATGAGAATAAATCACCCCTATTTTAATTATAACGATGTGGTGTATGGACCTTATTTTCTGGGTATAATCTAAAACTTGATGGTATGGTACGTACATGTGCTTTGCAAGACACCAAGAAGTGTCAATTAGGCCTCCGGCGGAAGGTCTCGAAGATAAGATAGATAAGGAAGATAGGATTATGATAAGATAGATTTGTGTATAAGGTCAGTGAAAGTACCTCGAAATAAATGAATTGTGCACTTAAAAGGGGACATTTCATTTAAGTCATAGATATCCTTATAAAAAACTAGCGCCCCGCCCCGGCTTCGCACGGTTTTATTATACATTACTATAAACCTCACGGAGCCCGAGACCTTTCCAACGAATGCAAAACCGTGGAAATTGGTTCGTGCGTTCTGGAGTTATAGCGTCAGGAAGGAAAACCCGACTTATTTTTATGTAGAGGTAGTAGATTACTCATTTGGTTAGTTACTGAAATATCGATTTTTCAAAAATCGATATCAAAAATTTCGAATTTTTGACCTCATTTAACCACTTAAATAATAATAGCACAGCATAGCAGCCATAGCTAAAAATTATCGAGACGTTATGTTCTACCGAAATATTTCTTTTTTTTTTTCATTGGCCGGCGCTTTCTACTTTTGGTCCAAGTCTTACCTTACTATCTTACCTTACTATTATAATAATTGGGAAAGTCTGTGTGAATGTTTGTTATAGGTAATCTCCGTAACTACATAAGTTGTTTAGATGAAAGAACAATGGCAAGAATCCCTTATGGCCTGTCCCAAAAATTTGAAGAACGATACGGAATATATCGTTCGAATCGTCTTAAAATCCTAAGGAACTTTGCATTTTCAGTTTTTCCATAATATTTACAGAAGAAAAAAAAATATTTTTTGAACATCGGCAGAATAATTTAATTTCCATAGGTTCTCTTCATTGCAAATGGCGGCACAATACAAAAGAGGTTTCAATTCTAGAGGTTAGTTTCAGGTTAGGGGTCAGGATTGAAACCAACCTCCTTTGTTCGGTTGGTACAGAAGGTAGACAGAATAGAGAGATATACATATTGTACGGAATATACTTTTAGGAAGCTGTTAGGAGCCATATGTTTATTTTGGCGATAAATTAAATTCAACCACTTTTTTAAAGCTCAGAAGGGGTTTGCAGCAAGTTTTTAATTTTCATATTATGAACTCTTCGATTGCAAAAATCAATGCTCTGCTGGAAATAATTATGCCTACCCTAGGTATATATAATGAGACCTATAAGTGCTATAACGCCCTGTCTTCATTTTGCCACATTTTAGTATGGTAGTCTGCAGTCCTTCGCAGATCGCCATCCCACCATGCTGAAGGGCGTCATACATTACGCTTAGTGAATCGCGATCTCCACTCAAGAACTCGTTTACTCTATGTATTTAATTCCAGAAAAGAAAACACAAATGGCTAACAATTATTTACTGCTGAATTAAAATGAATCTGAATATGAATGACCTTTAATTAATAAGTAGGTATGAATCTGAATATGAATGTTGATAAAGATTTTTGAGTTGTACTAATGTTTGTGCATTTCCTTTTTGTCTAAGTATATTTGATTTTACACTGCATTTATTAGTAGGTACCTATCTGTTAATATTTACTAATTAAAATGTGAAATGACTTGTAAAAAAATTTACCAATAAAATGACTATCTGACTATCTAATAAACCTTACCTTAGTACCTTACCGAGTCGCGGTCTCCACTCAAGAACACGTTTATCCCAACGGTTGTCGTTTCTTCGCGAGATATGGCCAGCCCACTGCCACTTCAGCTTGCTAATTCTTTGAGCTATGTCGATAACTTGGTTCTCTGTCGGATGTATTCATAATGAATCCTATCCTTCAGAGAGACTCCTCACATAGCTCTTTCCATAGCTCGCTGAGCGACTTTGAACTGGTGGACCAGCCCTACCGTGAGTCGTGGACACTCTTAGGTAGGACGCACTGGTTGAAAACTTTCGTTTTCAAATATTGCGGTATGGATGTCGAGAAGACCCGACGTAGTTTCTCAAATGCTGCCCAGCCTAGCTGGATCCTCCTCTTGGCCTCCTTCTCAAAATAGTTTTTACCTAACTGCACAATTTGCCCAAGGTAAGTGTATCTACTCGGAAATAATTTCAAGAAGGTGGCCATCTATGACGATCGGTCCCGGAACAACTTCCCTTAGTACCCTACATTTAATACTCATAATATACCTACAATTACGTTCATAGTATTTAATTCACGATAATTTAGTAGCAGGTTCATTTATTAATAACTAGCGACCAGCCCCGACTTCGCACGGTTTTATATTATACGTATAAACCTTCCTCTTGAATCACTCTATCTATTAAAAAAACCGCATCAAAATCCGTTGCGTAGTTTTAAAGATTTAAGCGTTCAAAGGGACATAATGACATAGGGACAGAGAAAGCAACTTTATATTATACTATGTAGTGATAAAAAAACTAGACTTTGATGTGTGAAATGTAAAAAAAACTGATTTCTGACCGAGATACAAATATTCAAGCGTCCATTGCCCACCCAGTGCTTTATCTTGTTGTAGTATATACACAAATTTAATAAATATTTCAGTAGCCTCTGTACAACAAATACCTAGAACTTTTCTCAAAATTACACTCCGGGAATTACTCTAACCTCCGTAATATTACTTTTAAAGTCTGATGTAAGATGTGTTGTTATGCAGGTAACTTCTTTTCTATTTACCGACCCCATTGAAATAACCAATTATAATAGGCAACTACTGATTTAAGTCAATTCAACTATTTCCAGGGCATTTCATGTACATTATCGGCAAATAACTTTTTACGGCAATAACCAGGTTTACATATTTATAATATGTAAATTACATTATGGTGCCTTTATCTCATATTTAGCAGGACTTCAACTGAGCTTCTCGTACCTACCTTGGAGGATGTTGGATAGAGAAGGTACCTAGAGTAGGTATACCCCCTGGGTATTAAAATATTAGTTAGATTTAATTGTGTTATTATTTTATGCTTAATACTCTACCTACCTACTAATTGATATTATACCTACGAACATAAGTATGCCATCATTTACAAACTATAACAGTAGACAGATTCATCATTGGAGGAAATTGGATAGACTTGATAGCTACAGTACATCCCTGGATTGGAACCAAACATTTGAATTAGTAGGTGCCTAGGTATTAACATATTTGTCTCCAATTTGATTGAGTTATTATTTTATAACTAACTAGCGACCCGCCCCGGCTTCGACGGTTTTATTATAAGTATAAACCTTCCTCTTGAATCACTCTATCTAGAGGTATGTATTAAAAAAACCGCATCAAAATCCATTGTGTAGTTTTAAAGATTAAAGCAGTCAAAGGGAAATAGGGACAGAAAAAGCGACTTTGTTTTTTACTATGTAAAAATTATTATTATACCTAGGTACATGAGTTTGGCTTCATTTACAAACAACAACAGTAGTTAGATAGGTAAAACATTTATTTAGCACACACATACAATAATTAACATTGAAATATGTAAAATTGAAAACAAAAGTACAATAGGTAGTAGCACTGATAGTTCACTTTCAGATGAGTAAGTTGTGTCGATTTGCTTATAAATTATTATGTTTTAGCCATAAAAGTATCAATTAAATATATCCAAGTCAGGTCAAAATCTAAGTACGAAACTCTTGGGAAAATTTTAGGAGCTATCGGTTGATACCCTTGCGATACGTGTACACTCACGATAGCTGAAAATTCTTGCCATCATTCTTTGCATACGTCATGAGAACCTCCTCCTTTTTCGAAGTCGTTTAAAATACACAATTCATTTTGCCTCACTAACAGCCGATTTCTAGAACGTTGTTCAAAAAATCGGGGTGTACGAACGCTGATTAGATGATAATTAGGTAACTAATCATTGATCATCTTACGACTGTCATTCTTTCAGTTCAGTATATCTTTAAGTTTTCTTTTATAACATAAAAAATTCTATTATTCTTTTAAAAAATGATGACAATTTCATGTAAACTCTGCTTTACAATAAATGTGAATCACATGAGTATACAAAATACAGGTATGTCACAAAACAGTTAAGTCACGATTTTGATCATGTTAGTCACATTTACATTTTATTTGAAAACTAGCGACCCGCCCCGGCTTCGCACGGTTTTATTATACATAAAAACCTACCTCTTGAATCACTCTATCTATAAAAAAAAACCGCATCAAAATCCGTTGCGTAGTTTTAAAGATTTAAGCTTTCAAAGGGACATAATGACATAGGGACAGAGAAAGCGACTCTAGTTTATTTTATACTATGTAGTGTATGGCTTTTGGATTACCAACCTGTTGATTTTTTATGTATTATACCCCGGTTTAGAACTTGGAAAAATACAGCGAATTGTTGTAATAATTTCAACTAATTAGAGCAAAATCGCCGATTAGTTAATTATTGATTTGACAAGAGCTTGAACAAAGAATCAGGCCTAATTAGCGTATTCTGTAAGAAAACTTTATTTCTGAAACATAATTAGATCACATAGCTCACTAGTATATACAATTATAACAAACTCTTAAAAATCTAAGCCGTCACCAGAAGGCAAAGTACCCAGAATGCTGGCAGCATTGCCACGTTGAATGGCAATGCTAATTCGTTGACCAAAATAGAAGCCAGCATTCTTATCTCCTGTGGACTCTATTAGAAGTTTCGTCAGATCTTTAAAAATTGTGTGTGCCCCAGGACCCCAAGGACCAAGGGTTTCCACCCCAAATGGCTCAAATAGGTATCCTCGGTCAAGATTAGCATATTTTCGCCGTTTGAGGGACTCCGCTGATGAAGCTGCGGAGCCAGCCCTTGCTGATGTCCCTGCCAGATGTGAAGGCGCTAGAGTATCTACACACGTGGCATCCCAAACTAAAGGCCGACCCATCTTCCAGGGAATCAGAGTCATACCGTCAGGTCTTTTACCATCATCTCGCATAAGGCCACGTGGTTCAAGTGTAGCTGCTACACTGACGCTGGTAAAGGCCCGACGGATGATATCGTTAATTGAATTATGGCGGGACACACGTCCTGCACTAGAGACACATGCCAATGCATGGTGACCAAGCTTGTCCACGGTTTCACCACACTGGCAACGGTGTGCAACTAGGCAAGGGGAACCTAAACGCAAGGAGGTGGCCACCCGAAATGAGTTGTTGTCTAAAAGGGTACCTAGATTTTTAGAAGGCAGAACATGTAACCAAAGTCCTGATTCCCACTCAGAAACGGCGAGTAGACGGGCACGTTCTATTGAGCTGGTAGACGTATTAATAAGATTTTTCCGTACCAGCTCACAAAGTGGCTCATCCCATAGCCTCTGAGAAGACAGGACTTTTGGAAGATTGGTGTCAGGACAGGCTATTTTCCATAAGCCTAGTGCTTCGTTGTAACCTGTAATTTCAAAATTTTGAGAACATTTTGCCAAAATTTTATGAATAAGATCTTTAGTACCATGAACTGATGATAAAAAACCTGGGAGTGAAACACTAGAAATTTCTCGAACACCTAAACCACCCAATCTAATAGGAAGAGTGGCCTGGTGCCATGCTCGGTCATCCAAAGGAATATTAGCGTATTATGTTAATTGACAAGAGTTTTGTTTTTCAAAATATAAGTACGTAATCAATGTTCGAGAAACCCAAATGACACTTGAATAGAGATTTGAACATTGATTAGTTAACTATTAAGATGATCTGCGTTCCAGAAACCAGCTGTTACTGTGACATAATTTAGGTATTATTGTATTAAAACAAAAAACATACTTCAAATTTATTTTATTTTATTTTTACAATTTTAGGAAAACTTACAGCTAGACAATGAGTAGATACAAAGAATTTTTAAATTAAGGCCAATTAAAAGTTTTCACTAATAATAAATTAAAGCAGCAACTTGAGATCTGTTGACTTGAGATGAATTTACAGAAAGTAGACATATAGGTATTAATTTTAACTTAAAAAAAAATTACAGAAAACTAGATATATTAAAAGTAACTTATTAATGTAAACCTATTAGTAAAACTGCTTAAACAAAGAAGTTAAGTTGACGACTTACTAGCAAATCTAGCAATAACAATAACTAAAAAAGAAAAATAGATTGTTTTTTATACTAAGTACAAGCACAAACAAGAGAATTTCTCAAACTAAAACGAAAAATGTATCATTAAGCAAGCGTTTAAGCTTACTTGAACTGGTGTTGAATAAATCTATATTGCTGTTTTCATGTACTAATGAGTTAAACGAGCTAGAAGCTCTATAAACAAATGCGTTCTGCCTATAATTAGTCCTTACGATAGGTGCAAGCGTGCATGTGCGCAGTCCTATTTGCTCAAGAAGCTCTGGGCAATCAACAGTTCCGTTTGCTATATTAATTAGGTAAGTCAAATCAGCCACTTGTCTGCGTTTAAAGAGTGGAAGAAAGTGGAACTTACGGCATCTAGTCTCATAATCAGGTAAAAAAATACGAGCTCGATATTGTATTGATATTGTATTTACTACATTAATGTGCATAACTCAAAAATATTAAAATTTGCATATTTTAATGAATATGCGAATCCGGGGCGGGTCGCTAGTAATATTATAAACGCGAAAGTTTGTAAGTATGGATGGATAGATGGATATTTGTTACTCTTTCATGCAAAAACTACTGAACGGATATGGATGAAATTTGGCAAAGAGATAGATCATAGTCTGGAATAACACATAGGTAACATTTTATACATTTTTCCCGGAATTACCACATGAACGTGTGGTACATTATTTATCTAACTATATAAAGTTACATGTTTATGTAAGTTTATAACATTGGTAGCTTATTGGGTATGTATTTTTTTCTTTTCCATCTATCTAGAGAAGTAGATCTAATGTAACTACCACCGTCTATATTGTTCTTTTATATCCGGTCCATCCAAAGGTTGCCTGGAAGAGATCGCTTTTAGCGATAGGGTCGCCCTTATCTATCTTAACTGCTTAGCTTGGGCTGGATTATGCTGTGTGGACTGTCCGAAATTATTTATTATTATTTATTTATTTATACTTAGTCTTAGTTTGCAGTATTTTTATGTATCATTTTCAGCCTTTTTGTGGTACATTTAAGTATAATAAAGAGTTTTCATCCATTCTTTCATTCAGTTGAGCTAACTCTAGACTGTTTTCAACCTACCAAAATATTGTAAATAATAGTTTTAATAAGGTTCTATTCCTTGATTGTTATTTCCTTTCTTAAATTAATAAAGTAAACAATTTAATAGCATCGAGCTGTCAATTAGATTTATATGATAACTTATATTCCTTGAAGTAACTACACTTTTAGGGCCATTATTGCTATCTGCAGAGTAGTGTGCAGTCTGAAAATGACATAAACATACCAATCTGAACATCCCATCTGAAATTATCCCACTTCCGAAGTAAGGACGCTAACTCTAAATTTGGTTCCCCAGCAGAATCAAGTACCAAGGCAGAAGATCTTGACTCATCAAAATCGTTGTGTCATTTTCTCGAAAGTTTTTTACTACTTATATGCAGTAGAAATTGGGCCCCTTTCGAAATACGAAGCTCTAGGTGAAAGTAGACTGTAACAATGACTATTTTTTATCTGTCTAGGTGGATGACCATCATAAACTAATTTATACACAAAATTAAATAGATTTACCTATTGGCAAGTTGTGTAAAATAAATAAGCTTACTTATAATGCTATTATTATGATGTCACTAGTTAAGTAAGCAATATAAATATAAGGTAATTGAGATACCTCTAGACTGTTTTCGACCGTCTGTAGTTAGCTCAATGATTTGAATTGTATATTTACAAGTAGGTATACATTTTTTGATTATAATTTTCGTTGCTAATGAAGTTCTATAAGGTAAATAAGTAAAGTACTGAAAATTACAAGAACAAGCTAACAAGAGCTAAATTTAAAAAAATGTATAAAAATAAACGGAATAGAAAAAAATAAAACCAGTATATACAATCGAGCTAACTGCAGACCGTTCAAAACAGTCTAAAGGTTGCATGCAATCGAAGTTCATCATCAGGTACAATGTATATTCGTAGTTAGTAAAGTTAGTAATGTTAGTAAAGTTAGTACCTAAAGTTAGTAATGTTAGTAAAGTTAGTAAAGTTAGTAAAGTTAGTACCTAAAGTTAGTAAAGTTAGTAAAGTTAGTAAAGTTAGTAAAGTTAGTAAAGTTAGTAGTTAGTAAAGTTAGTAATGTTAGTAAAGTTAGTACCTACCTAAAGTTAGTAAAGTTAGTAATGTTAGTAAAGTTAGTAAAGTTAGTTATGAAGGTAAAGTTAGTAATGTTAAAGTTAGTAGTAATGTTAGTAATGTTAAAATGAGTAATGTTAGTATAGTTAGTAAAGTTAGTAATGTTAGTAAAGTTAGTAAAGTTAGACTCGGACCTTGCCGTTTTACATGTTCATAGAATAACAATACTATAAAAATTAAAAAAAAAAAACTCGTCCTCGGACGAATCACCTGGCGTAGGGCTGAGTCTCAACAGATCGCAGCACGACGCTGCTCTACCGACCACAACACCCCGCCAGGAACGTAAGTCGTCTACAGACTATTCCGAGCCCCGACATCGAACTGAGTTATATCCGAACCAGAAGGAGCCGTGGTGCACGTGTTAAACCGTACGCACCGATCTCCGCGGTCCAAATGGGCTTCGACGTCACGCCTTACGAAGTAAAGCGCAACTAGTAAAGTCACATTGTTTAGAGCCTCCCGACTCTCGGGGCTCCACAGTGAGCATATCCTTGCCGGATTCGGCTAGGCTGGCTTCGGCCTTAGAGGCGTTCAGGCATAATCCCGCGGATGGTAGCTTCGCACCACCGGCCGCTCGGCCGAGTGCATGAACCAAATGTCCGAAACTGCGGTTCCTCTCGTACTGAGCAGTATTACTATCGCAACGACAAGCCATCAGTAGGGTAAAACTAACCTGTCTCACGACGGTCTAAACCCAGCTCACGTTCCCTTTTGATGGGTGAAAAATCCAACGCTTGGGACCAGAGCTGTAACAGCAACTATATTGCTGAATTTACTCCTGCAGATGTGCTCTACGGAATCAAAAAGTTAAAAGTTAAAAGCTCGATAGGGCCGGACGCCGTGCCACCGGCTCTTATAAAGTCAGTCGGTAAGAGCATGGTATCCCCGCTGTATCACATTTTTAATTTGGCATTACGGACAGGTAGATATCCGGCACATTGGAAGGTGTCAAGGGTAACACCGATCCCAAAAAACTCGAATAAACTTACTGTCGAGGAGTATCGTCCGATCGCCATCTTGTCAAATCAAATCAAATCAAATCAAATCATTTATTTGCAAGAATACAAAATTATTATACATTATGTCAGATCTTATAACTATTATAGGAATTGTATTCAGCCTGCAAGCAGGCGTGCAAATGTTATGCGAGTCATATTAATATTATATTATTCATATATTATCTTAGTCATATATTATGGTACATAGGTATAATTCAAATTTCTAAATATTCTTTTACAGTATAAAAACATTTTCTAAGTAGCCATTCTTTTAACTTTTTTCTAAATATATTTCCATTCAGTTCTTTTAATTCTTCCGGTAGCTTATTGTAAATAGTGATGCACATGTTGTAAACATTTCTTTTATATATATCTTTATGGCACTGATGTTTGTAGAGTAAATTGTTAAACTTAGGCCTTTTTTGCCGGGTTATTACATCGCCACGTTTTAGAAAGTAGGTCGGATGAGATTTTACAAAAAGACAAATTTCCCTAATGTACATCCAGGCGAGAGGTAGAATCCTACAGTTCTTGAAGAGAGGCTTGCAACTATCAAGGAACCAAGACCTGTTTATCACTCTTAGGCATCTTTTTTGAATTTTAAATATTCTTTCCACGTCCACTGAGTTTCCCCACAGTAAATTGTCTTCTCCTTCTAAGGTACTTGAAATCGTCTTACATACAATCATATACGCACAAGTTAAGACCTTCTTATGCAATGCACAGCATGGTTTTAGAGATAAGCGGTCGGTCAATTCCAATCTCTTGACACTTGTAGAGTATAGATCTTGGTTGTCAGGTGGACGTGCTCTACTTCGATATCCAAACTAAGCGCCATAGGCTTCGCGCATAATCTTCTCAGACTTTTCGCCGACTATCTGCGCGATCGCCAGCAGTATGTTAAACTTGGAATTTATGAGTCTTCATTAAATCAATCAAAATAACAAATTGAAACTTAAAGTATCAAGTAGATATTCTTCAAACCTACGATACGAGTACCTACCTAGAGAGTAGAGTGAGAAGCGAGTCTCCCTTCCTTAGGTAAGTACTAGTAAAACACGCCCCCTACAAAAAACTAATAGCAGACGTCGGTGTGCTATTAATTTTATGTAGGCGTTGGGTTTTCATAATAACTAGGTACTTACAACTAAAATCTAATTCCACGCCTACAATGAAGAGCACACGTCCCAATCTCTATGCTATGACTGTTATAATTAGATAGGTACATAGATAGTGATCTAAGGTTACCTTCTTATTTAAATTCATGCACCTTACTGAATTCATAAGTGAATAACATCAAAAATAAATTACTTATTAGGTATCTCATTTAATCGGTAAAGTTAGGTACTATTAAATAGATAGTACTTACTAGAAAATAAAACCTAAAAGCAGGTATGAATCTATCCATGCTCATAAATTAAAATATTGGAAAAGTAATTTGTTACAAGTATTTGTCGTAGATACTATTTTGTTCTCTATAACAAAATGCGCACGGATCAATATCTTATGAAAGTATTTTAGCCTGGCTGGTTTTGCTTGCAAGTATTTTTTTGCTCACACAATTACGAGCTTTATTCTCATGCAAACTAGGATTAACTCTTTCATTCACGCTTTTACATTGAGAATATTATAAACATTTTTATGTTTGTTTTAGCATCAATTACAAATAAAATATCAAAAAAAGTAAGAAAAAAAATTTAGGTATTAAGGCTTTCAAGGTAGGAGGTGGTTAGTCACACTAACCACCATGACTATTGGTACAAATTAAACTAAGATGTATGGTGTCTATTATTTATTAAAATTATAATGTTTATTGAACTTTTCCGCTGGCAAATTAAACTTTTAATTACTTTTTATGAAAATCAGAGAAACATGTATTGCACTATACATGTCAACATTTACAACATCTTCTAGAAGTAGTACTCTCATTCCAGGTGAATTTTCTCAGATTCTCAGATGTAGGTTTTTGTCGTTTGAGTTGTGCAGGTCCTGGAGAAGAGGCTGTGGAGCTGCGATTGCTGTTCACTGAATCGTGTCTTTGTCTGAGATATGCTGGCGTCAGTAAACCTTGTAAACACTTCGTCTGAATTCTTTCAACGTCAATTTTGATAGGTCTTGGCGTAGAGAACACTGTAGTTCTTTATAAATTACGAAAGCGTTGTTGCCAACACAACATCAAGGAAGTGAAAAAAATCCTGAGCCACCACTTGTGGGATTTTCTGTCCACAGCATAGCTTCCTTTTAGTTGATCAAATTTATCGACAAAGTTCATATTTGCGTTGTAGTCTTTTACTGCTTCTGGACAAGACACTGTGGTTAATTTTTTCAACATTTTTAGGATCATGACAGTTTGATAAAATAAATACTGAACTTTCCATTTCAGCTATTCCCACACTTTCAGAAAACTCTTCTTCCATTTTGGAGCTGTTGTATTTGGTCTGTTTGAACTCAAAGTGTTGGACTCGACAGGATCGGAATTCCGGCTTACTAAGCTAGACAAAGGCAGGTCATCATCACCATCAAAATTAGCATCATCAGTTACTTGAACTTCTCCTATCAAATCGCCTAATACCAGTGGATTTTTCTCATTTTCGGTATCCTCTTCGGCATCATCATCGCTACAAATACTATCGCCACCTGAAGGAATGTCTTCCAATAAGAACTCTTCCATTTCTCTATCTGTTAGCCGGTGACATCCTACTTATATTATAAACGCGAAAGTTTGTAAGTATGGATGTTTGTTACTCTTTCACGCAAATACTACTGAACGGATATGGATGAAATTTAGCACAAAGATAGATTATAGTCTGGAATAACACATAGGCTACATTTTATCCCGGAATTCGCACGGGAACGGGAATTATGCGGGTGAAACCGCGGGGCGCTGCTAGTTCTGAAATAAATAAGAAAAATTCAATTTTTTTTATACGTCTACGTTGCATTATAGACTAAGACTAAAAATCTGCAACAGTCACGGTGGTTAGCGTTACTAACCACCACACTTTTGTTCTAAATACTTATCGAAAACATAAAATTAATAATTCTTTTACCGATACATGTATAAAAGAGATATATAAAAAGACATTGAATAAAAAAATATAATATGATAAAAGCTTACTTACCTGTTTCATATAGCTTTGTATCAACGAATCTCTAAAATGTACGATACGGCAACAATCAATTCAAAGCAACTGAATTGTCACTCACTGAAATTATTCACAATTGGCCGCGTCACGTCAAGTATGGTCTGAACTTTCATAATAATTCAATATATTGCCGCTACAAGGTCTGGATTTTAATTAAAAAATTAGAGAAGAGGTGGTTACTGACACTACCCACCAAGACTGAAAGAGTTAACTTTCTATGCAAGTATTTTACTTCCAAGGTGCGTGACGCGCTACGAGTCGCGCCCACGCCACCCGTACGTAATACTTTAAGTATCAAAAATACTTGAAAGTATTTTAGCCCTGGTTTTTGGACCTGGTTTAAGATCTATCGGGAGCTTGTTATACAGCTTTTGGCCCATTATTTTAGGAAGCTGTTTTGCCATATTTAGTCGGTGGTGAATCGGCTCTAGCATCATTTTCTGCCGCGTGGCACGTTTGCTACTTTCGCCTCTGATTTTATATTCTTTCAAATTATTTTTTACGTATCTTATGACCTCCATTATGAATACCGCTACTGATGTTAATATCCGAAGGTTTTTGAAATGATCACGACATGACTCTCTGTATTTCTATGGCACGCTTTTGTAATTTAAGAATACATTCGTAATCTGTAGAGCTCCCCAATAAAATGATACCATAAGACATAATTGAGTAAATATATGCGTAATACATGTCTTTCAGAGCTTTATCTAAAGAAATGGGTCTAAGTTGCTTAAGCGCGTAAATTACTTTCGCCATTTTTCTACAGGTCGACTCAATATGATTCTTCCAAGATAGTAATGGATCAAGTTTATTTATTTATTAAGGAATAACTAACGACTACATTAAAAACGTTCGTTTAAATTAGTCCATTTATGGTATTGATATTTTATTGGTATTTTGAGCATTATTATTTAGGTGGTTAAATGAGGTCAAAAACTCGTAATTTTTGATATCGATTTTTTAAAAATCTATATTTCACTAACCAACCAATTGAGTAATTTTTCTATAAGGATATCTATGACTTAAATAAAATGACCCCTTTAAAGTGCATTATTCATTTATTTCTAGGTACTTTCACTGACCTTATACACAATCTATCTTATCATAATCCTATCCTCCTTATCTACCTTATCTTCGAGACCTTCCGCCAGAGGTCTAATTTACTCTTCTTGGTGTCTTGCAAAGCACATGTACCTACCATACCATCAAGTTTTAGATTATACCCAGAAAATAAGGTCCATACACCACATCAGTATAATTAAAATAGGGGTGATTTATTCTCATTCGGGTAGTATTTTTTGAAGGGTCCTATCGTTGTTGGTACCTATAGAGTCAGTGTTTTTTCAATTGTTTATACTGTACAATAAATTTTATTAAATTTTTATTTAACCTGTAATAATTAAGTTGTTAAACTTATAAATTATGCATATATTTACTAACCTAAACTTCATATATTTTGGTAATAGTTTAGTAGTAGTTTTTTAATAACATAACTTTAATAGCGAAGAAGGAGTGAATGAGACATAATTTAGATTAAACATAAGATAAAAGTTATTTAGTCCGGTCAATTAAGACATTCGAAGCTACATAAATTCCCCTTCATTTTTCACGATTTTCATCAAAACGGTAAGTTTTATCATAAAAATATATCGACAAAAATTGAAAATCATAAAATTATCTACAAAAAATGGTTAGGTTCGGTTCGGTTCGGTTCGGTTCGTTAGGTTAGGTTAGGTTAGGTTAGGTTAGGTTAGTTTAGGTTTGGTTAGGCTAGGTTCGGTTAGGTTAGGTTCGGTTAGGTTCGGTTAGGTTCGGTTCGGTTCGGTTCGGTTCGGTTCGGTTCGGTTCGGTTCGGTTCGGTTCGTTAGGTTAGGTTAGGTTAGTTTAGGTTTGGTTAGGCTAGGTTCAGTTAGGTTCGGTTAGGTTCGGTTCGGTTCGTTAGGTTAGGTTAGGTGAGGTTAGGTTAGGTTAGGTTAGGTTAGGTTAGGTTAGGTTAGGTTAGGTTAGGTTAGGTTAGGTTAGGTTAGGTTAGGTTAGGTTAGGTTAGGTTAGGTTAGGTTAGGTTAGGTTAGGTTAGGTTAGGTTAGGTTAGGTTAGGTTAGGTTAGGTTAGGTTAGGTTAGGTTAGGTTAGGTTAGGTTAGGTTAGGTTAGGCTAGGTTAGGTTATGTTAGGTTAGGTTAGTCCACCAGTCGTGGAACCTAACCTAACCTGACTTTACCTAACTAACCTAACCTAACCTAACCTAACCTAACGAATCGAACCGAACCGAACCGAACCTAACCAAACCAAACCTAACCTAACCTAACCTAACCTAACCTAACCTAACCTAACCTAACCTAACCTAACCTAACCTAACCTAACCTAACCTAACCTAACCTAACCTAACCTAACCTAACCTAACCTAACCTAACCTAACCTTACCTAACCTAACCTAACCTAACCTAACCTAACCTAACCTAACCTAACCTAACCTAACCTAACCTAACCTAACCTAACCTAACCTAACCTAACGAACCGAACCGAACCTAACCGAACCTAACTGAACCTAGCCTAACTGTTGAAAGGAATAGACATATGTCAACGTCAAATTCAATTTGATTGTCACTTTAACTTCACGTCAAAATGTCTAGTATCTACTGACTCGCTCTAACACTGTATTGCTCTCTTGCTCTCTTGCCTCCGTGTAACTCAGATTAGTAATTTTGTGAAATCTCTTTTAATCTTAATAAATAACGTGAATATTGGTATCCGCGACTATTATTTACCTTCAGGTTATGGGCCCAGCACGCTTCCACTGCGGATGCTGTATCAGCTTTTCTACAAGGTGACATAGAAGAGGAAATTTATATGAAGCAACCACCTTTATATGAAAATGGTGAACAAGTATGTAGACTAAAAAAATCCTTATATGGCTTGAAACAAGCTAGTAGACAGTGGAACAAAAAACTTAGCTCAACATTGAAAGATATGGGTTTATTGCAGAACAAATTGGATCCCTGCATTTATTACAAGATTGTGGACAATGATGATATGGTATTTCTTGCTATTTATGTCGATGATATAATTTTATTTACAAATAATAAGGAATCTCAAAAATTTATAAAGAATGAACTACAAAAACAACTCAGAATAAAAGATATGGGAGATATAAAATATTACCTTGGAATAAATATAGAAAGGGACAGGAAGAATGGAATAATATATTTGGATCAAACAAAATATATACAGGAAGTTTTACATAAGTATGGCATGTCTGATTGCAAAAGTGTGAAGACTCCAATTGAAGTTAATACAAAAATGCAAAAACAACAAAATGAAGAAAAAATATTGCATTATATTCCTTATCAGGAAATAATTGGATGCCTATTGTATGTCTCACAGATAACTAGACCAGACATAAGCTTTTCTATAAATTGGTTAAGCAAGTACAACAATAAACCTGAGATGTTACATTGGGTAACACTAAAGAGAGTTATGCGCTATCTGAAAGGCACTGAACAGTGTAGACTGAGCTTTAAACAGAACATAGAAGAAAATATGCCAAATGGCTACTGTGATGCAGACTGGGCTAGCTCAGAAGATGATCGACGTTCCTGCACTGGATACACTTTCTTATTTCAGGGAGGAACAATCAGCTGGAACTCTAGACGCCAGCCTACTGTTGCCCTTTCCACAACAGAAGCGGAATACATGGCATTATCGTCTTGTGTACAAGAAGCACTGTGATTGAAACAATTCCTGGAGGAATTCTGGCCACTGAAAAATCAACCAATGTTAATTCATTGTGATAATCAAAGCTGTATTAAACTTTCAGGTACTGACTGTTATCACTCTAGAACAAAGCACATTGATGTGAGACACCATTATGTGCGCAGCAAGGTGCTTGATGGGACAATAACCGTGCAGTATATCCAGACCGGAGAAATGGTGGCTGACATTCTAACCAAACCTACCCCACACTCAAAGTTGGCATTTTGTGCGATGAAGATGGGACTATGTCTAAGGGAGGATGTTGAAAGGAATAGACATATGTCAACGTCAAATTCAATTTGATTGTCACTTTAACTTCACGTCAAAATGTCTAGTATCTACTGACTCGCTCTAACACTGTATTGCTCTCTTGCTCTCTTGCCTCCGTGTAACTCAGATTAGTAATTTTGTGAAATCTCTTTTAATCTTAATAAATAACGTGAATATTGGTATCCGCGACTATTATTTACCTTCACTAACCAAACCTAAACTAACCTAACCTAACCTAACGAACCGAACCGAACCGAACCGAACCGAACCGAACCGAACCTAACCGAACCTAACCTAACCGAACCTAGCCTAACCAAACCTAAACTAACCTAACCTAACCTAACCTAACCTAACCTAACGAACCGAACCGAACCGAACCTAACCATTTTTTGTAGATAATTTTATGATTTTCAATTTTTGTCCATATATTTTTATGATAAAACTTACCGTTTTGATGAAAATCGTGAAAAATGAAGGGGAATTTATGTAGCTTCGAATGTCTAAATTGACCGGACTAAATAAATTTCATCTAATGTTTAATCTAAATTATGTTTCATTTCCCCTTCTTTGCTATTAAAGTTATGTAATTAAAAAACTACTACTAAACTATTACCAAAATATATGAAATATATGTTAGTAAATATATGCATAATTTGTAAGTTTAACATTTTAATTATTACAGGTTTAATAAAAATTGAATAAAATTTATAGTACAGTATAAATAATTGAAAAAACACTGACTCTATAGGTACCAGCAACGATAGATCCCTTCAAAAAATAATGCCCGAATGAGAATAAATCACCCCTATTTTAATTATAACGATGTGGTGTATGGACCTTATTTTCTGGGTATAATCTAAAACTTGATGGTATGGTACGTACATGTGCTTTGCAAGACACCAAGAAGTGTCAATTAGGCCTCCGGCGGAAGGTCTCGAAGATAAGATAGATAAGGAAGATAGGATTATGATAAGATAGATTTGTGTATAAGGTCAGTGAAAGTACCTCGAAATAAATGAATTGTGCACTTAAAAGGGGACATTTCATTTAAGTCATAGATATCCTTATAAAAAACTAGCGCCCCGCCCCGGCTTCGCACGGTTTTATTATACATTACTATAAACCTCACGGAGCCCGAGACCTTTCCAACAAATGCAAAACCGTGGAAATTGGTTCGTGCGTTCTGGAGTTATAGCGTCAGGAAGGAAAACCCGACTTATTTTTATGTAGAGGTAGTAGATTACTCATTTGGTTAGTTACTGAAATATCGATTTTTCAAAAATCGATATCAACAATTTCGAATTTTTGACCTCATTTAACCACTTAAATAATAATAGCACAGCATAGCAGCCATAGCTAAAAATTATCGAGACGTTATGTTCTACCGAAATATTTCTTTTTTTTTTTCATTGGCCGGCGCTTTCTACTTTTGGTCCAAGTCTTACCTTACTATCTTACCTTACTATTATAATAATTGGGAAAGTCTGTGTGAATGTTTGTTATAGGTAATCTCCGTAACTACATAAGTTGTTTAGATGAAAGAACAATGGCAAGAATCCCTTATGGCCTGTCCCAAAAATTTGAAGAACGATACTGAATATATCGTTCGAATCGTCTTAAAATCCTAAGGAACTTTGCATTTTCAGTTTTTCCATAATATTTACAGAAGAAAAAAAAATATTTTTTGAACATCGGCAGAATAATTTAATTTCCATAGGTTCTCTTCATTGCAAATGGCGGCACAATACAAAAGAGGTTTCAATTCTAGAGGTTAGTTTCAGGTTAGGGGTCAGGATTGAAACCAACCTCCTTTGTTCGGTTGGTACAGAAGGTAGACAGAATAGAGAGAGATACATATTGTACGGAATATACTTTTAGGAAGCTGTTAGGAGCCATATGTTTATTTTAGCGATAAATTAAATTCAACCACTTTTTTAAAGCTCAGAAGGGGTTTGCAGCAAGTTTTTAATTTTCATATTATGAACTCTTCGATTGCAAAAATCAATGCTCTGCTGGAAATAATTATGCCTACCCTAGGTATATATAATGAGACCTATAAGTGCTATAACGCCCTGTCTCATTCATCATTTTGCCACATTTTAGTATGGTAGTCTGCAGTCCTTCGCAGATCGCCATCCCACCATGCTGAAGGGCGTCATACATTACGCTTAGTGAATCGCGATCTCCACTCAAGAACTCGTTTACTCTATGTATTTAATTCCAGAAAAGAAAACACAAATGGCTAACAATTATTTACTGCTGAATTAAAATGAATCTGAATATGAATGACCTTTAATTAATAAGTAGGTATGAATCTGAATATGAATGTTGATAAAGATTTTTGAGTTGTACTAATGTTTGTGCATTTCCTTTTTGTCTAAGTATATTTGATTTTACACTGCATTTATTAGTAGGTACCTATCTGTTAATATTTACTAAATATAATGTGAAATGACTTGTAAAAAAATTTACCAATAAAATGACTATCTGACTATCTAATAAACCTTACCTTAGTACCTTACCGAGTCGCGGTCTCCACTCAAGAACACGTTTATCCCAACGGTTGTCGTTTCTTCGCGAGATATGGCCAGCCCACTGCCACTTCAGCTTGCTAATTCTTTGAGCTATGTCGATAACTTGGTTCTCTGTCGGATGTATTCATAATGAATCCTATCCTTCAGAGAGACTCCTCACATAGCTCTTTCCATAGCTCGCTGAGCGACTTTGAACTGGTGGACCAGCCCTACCGTGAGTCGTGGACACTCTTAGGTAGGACGCACTGGTTGAAAACTTTCGTTTTCAAATATTGCGGTATGGATGTCGAGAAGACCCGACGTAGTTTCTCAAATGCTGCCCAGCCTAGCTGGATCCTCCTCTTGGCCTCCTTCTCAAAATAGTTTTTACCTAACTGCACAATTTGCCCAAGGTAAGTGTATCTACTCGGAAATAATTTCAAGAAGGTGGCCATCTATGACGATCGGTCCCGGAACAACTTACCTTAGTACCCTACATTTAATACTCATAATATACCTACAATTACGTTCATAGTATTTAATTCACGATAATTTAGTAGCAGGTTCATTTATTAATAACTAGCGACCCGCCCCGACTTCGCACGGTTTTATATTATACGTATAAACCTTCCTCTTGAATCACTCTATCTATTAAAAAAACCGCATCAAAATCCGTTGCGTAGTTTTAAAGATTTAAGCGTTCAAAGGGACATAATGACATAGGGACAGAGAAAGCAACTTTATATTATACTATGTAGTGATAAAAAAACTAGACTTTGATGTGTGAAATGTAAAAAAAACTGATTTCTGACCGAGATACAAATATTCAAGCGTCCATTGCCCACCCAGTGCTTTATCTTGTTGTAGTATATACACAAATTTAATAAATATTTCAGTAGCCTCTGTACAACAAATACCTAGAACTTTTCTCAAAATTACACTCCGGGAATTACTCTAACCTCCGTAATATTACTTTTAAAGTCTGATGTAAGATGTGTTGTTATGCAGGTAACTTCTTTTCTATTTACCGACCCCATTGAAATAACCAATTATAATAGGCAACTACTGATTTAAGTCAATTCAACTATTTCCAGGGCATTTCATGTACATTATCGGCAAATAACTTTTTACGGCAATAACCAGGTTTACATATTTATAATATGTAAATTACATTATGGTGCCTTTATCTCATATTTAGCAGGACTTCAACTGAGCTTCTCGTACCTACCTTGGAGGATGTTGGATAGAGAAGGTACCTAGAGTAGGTATACCCCCTGGGTATTAAAATATTAGTTAGATTTAATTGTGTTATTATTTTATGCTTAATACTCTACCTACCTACTAATTGATATTATACCTACGAACATAAGTATGCCATCATTTACAAACTATAACAGTAGACAGATTCATCATTGGAGGAAATTGGATAGACTTGATAGCTACAGTACATCCCTGGATTGGAACCAAACATTTGAATTAGTAGGTGCCTAGGTATTAACATATTTGTCTCCAATTTGATTGAGTTATTATTTTATAACTAACTAGCGACCCGCCCCGGCTTCGACGGTTTTATTATAAGTATAAACCTTCCTCTTGAATCACTCTATCTAGAGGTATGTATTAAAAAAACCGCATCAAAATCCATTGTGTAGTTTTAAAGATTAAAGCAGTCAAAGGGAAATAGGGACAGAAAAAGCGACTTTGTTTTTTAACATGTAAAAATTATTATTATACCTAGGTACATGAGTTTGGCTTCATTTACAAACAACAACAGTAGTTAGATAGGTAAAACATTTATTTAGCACACACATACAATAATTAACATTGAAATATGTAAAATTGAAAACAAAAGTACAATAGGTAGTAGCACTGATAGTTCACTTTCAGATGAGTAAGTTTTGTCGATTTGCTTATAAATTATTATGTTTTAGCCATAAAAGTATCAATTAAATATATCCAAGTCAGGTCAAAATCTAAGTACGAAACTCTTGGGAAAATTTTAGGAGCTATCGGTTGATACCCTTGCGATACGTGTACACTCACGATAGCTGAAAATTCTTGCCATCATTCTTTGCATACGTCATGAGAACCTCCTCCTTTTTCGAAGTCGTTTAAAATACACAATTCATTTTGCCTCACTAACAGCCGATTTCTAGAACGTTGTTCAAATCGTAAATCAGTTGATAAAGCGATTAATTTAACACACTGGTCAAATCAAATCGGGGTGTACGAACGCTGATTAGATGATAATTAGGTAACTAATCATTGATCATCTTACGACTGTCATTCTTTCAGTTCAGTATATCTTTAAGTTTTCTTTTATAACATAAAAAATTCTATTATTCTTTTAAAAAATGATGACAATTTCATGTAAACTCTGCTTTACAATAAATGTGAATCACATGAGTATACAAAATACAGGTATGTCACAAAACAGTTAAGTCACGATTTTGATCATGTTAGTCACATTTACATTTTATTTGAAAACTAGCGACCCGCCCCGGCTTCGCACGGTTTTATTATACATAAAAACCTACCTCTTGAATCACTCTATCTATAAAAAAAAACCGCATCAAAATCCGTTGCGTAGTTTTAAAGATTTAAGCTTTCAAAGGGACATAATGACATAGGGACAGAGAAAGCGACTCTAGTTTATACTATGTAGTGTATGGCTTTTGGATTACCAACCTGTTGATTTTTTATGTATTATACCCCGGTTTAGAACTTGGAAAAATACAGCGAATTGTTGTAATAATTTCAACTAATTAGAGCAAAATCGCCGATTAGTTAATTATTGATTTGACAAGAGCTTGAACAAAGAATCAGGCCTAATTAGCGTATTCTGTAAGAAAACTTTATTTCTGAAACATAATTAGATCACATAGCTCACTAGTATATACAATTATAACAAACTCTTAAAAATCTAAGCCGTCACCAGAAGGCAAAGTACCCAGAATGCTGGCAGCATTGCCACGTTGAATGGCAATGCTAATTCGTTGACCAAAATAGAAGCCAGCATTCTTATCTCCTGTGGACTCTATTAGAAGTTTCGTCAGATCTTTAAAAATTGTGTGTGCCCCAGGACCCCAAGGACCAAGGGTTTCCACCCCAAATGGCTCAAATAGGTATCCTCGGTCAAGATTAGCATATTTTCGCCGTTTGAGGGACTCCGCTGATGAAGCTGCGGAGCCAGCCCTTGCTGATGTCCCTGCCAGATGTGAAGGCGCTAGAGTATCTACACACGTGGCATCCCAAACTAAAGGCCGACCCATCTTCCAGGGAATCAGAGTCATACCGTCAGGTCTTTTACCATCATCTCGCATAAGGCCACGTGGTTCAAGTGTAGCTGCTACACTGACGCTGGTAAAGGCCCGACGGATGATATCGTTAATTGAATTATGGCGGGACACACGTCCTGCACTAGAGACACATGCCAATGCATGGTGACCAAGCTTGTCCACGGTTTCACCACACTGGCAACGGTGTGCAACTAGGCAAGGGGAACCTAAACGCAAGGAGGTGGCCACCCGAAATGAGTTGTTGTCTAAAAGGGTACCTAGATTTTTAGAAGGCAGAACATGTAACCAAAGTCCTGATTCCCACTCAGAAACGGCGAGTAGACGGGCACGTTCTATTGAGCTGGTAGACGTATTAATAAGATTTTTCCGTACCAGCTCACAAAGTGGCTCATCCCATAGCCTCTGAGAAGACAGGACTTTTGGAAGATTGGTGTCAGGACAGGCTATTTTCCATAAGCCTAGTGCTTCGTTGTAACCTGTAATTTCAAAATTTTGAGAACATTTTGCCAAAATTTTATGAATAAGATCTTTAGTACCATGAACTGATGATAAAAAACCTGGGAGTGAAACACTAGAAATTTCTCGAACACCTAAACCACCCAATCTAATAGGAAGAGTGGCCTGGTGCCATGCTCGGTCATCCAAAGGAATATTAGCGTATTATGTTAATTGACAAGAGTTTTGTTTTTCAAAATATAAGTACGTAATCAATGTTCGAGAAACCCAAATGACACTTGAATAGAGATTTGAACATTGATTAGTTAACTATTAAGATGATCTGCGTTCCAGAAACCAGCTGTTACTGTGACATAATTTAGGTATTATTGTATTAAAACAAAAAACATACTTCAAATTTATTTTATTTTATTTTTACAATTTTAGGAAAACTTACAGCTAGACAATGAGTAGATACAAAGAATTTTTAAATTAAGGCCAATTAAAAGTTTTCACTAATAATAAATTAAAGCAGCAACTTGAGATCTGTTGACTTGAGATGAATTTACAGAAAGTAGACATATAGGTATTAATTTTAACTTAAAAAAAATTTACAGAAAACTAGATATATTAAAAGTAACTTATTAATATAAACCTATTAGTAAAACTGCTTAAACAAAGAAGTTAAGTTGACGACTTACTAGCAAATCTAGCAATAACAATAACTAAAAAAGAAAAATAGATTGTTTTTTATACTAAGTACAAGCACAAACAAGAGAATTTCTCAAACTAAAACGAAAAATGTATCATTAAGCAAGCGTTTAAGCTTACTTGAACTGGTGTTGAATAAATCTATATTGCTGTTTTCATGTACTAATGAGTTAAACGAGCTAGAAGCTCTATAAACAAATGCGTTCTGCCTATAATTAGTCCTTACGATAGGTGCAAGCGTGCATGTGCGCAGTCCTATTTGCTCAAGAAGCTCTGGGCAATCAACAGTTCCGTTTGCTATATTAATTAGGTAAGTCAAATCAGCCACTTGTCTGCGTTTAAAGAGTGGAAGAAAGTGGAACTTACGGCATCTAGTCTCATAATCAGGTAAAAAAATACGAGCTCGATATTGTATTGATATTGTATTTACTACATTAATGTGCATAACTCAAAAATATTAAAATTTGCATATTTTAATGAATATGCGAATCCGGGGCGGGTCGCTAGTAATATTATAAACGCGAAAGTTTGTAAGTATGGATGGATAGATGGATATTTGTTACTCTTTCATGCAAAAACTACTGAACGGATATGGATGAAATTTGGCAAAGAGATAGATCATAGTCTGGAATAACACATAGGTAACATTTTATACATTTTTCCCGGAATTACCACATGAACGTGTGGTACATTATTTATCTAACTATATAAAGTTACATGTTTATGTAACTTTATAACATTGGTAGCTTATTGGGTATGTATTTTTTTCTTTTCCATCTATCTAGAGAAGTAGATCTAATGTAACTACCACCGTCTATATTGTTCTTTTATATCCGGTCCATCCAAAGGTTGCCTGGAAGAGATCGCTTTTAGCGATAGGGTCGCCCTTATCTATCTTAACTGCTTAGCTTGGGCTGGATTATGCTGTGTGGACTGTCCGAAATTATTTATTATTATTTATTTATTTATACTTAGTCTTAGTTTGCAGTATTTTTATGTATCATTTTCAGCCTTTTTGTGGTACATTTAAGTATAATAAAGAGTTTTCATCCATTCTTTCATTCAGTTGAGCTAACTCTAGACTGTTTTCAACCTACCAAAATATTGTAAATAATAGTTTTAATAAGGTTCTATTCCTTGATTGTTATTTCCTTTCTTAAATTAATAAAGTAAACAATTGAGATACCTCTAGACTGTTTTCGACCGTCTGTAGTTAGCTCAATGATTTGAATTGTATATTTACAAGTAGGTATACATTTTTTGATTATAATTTTCGTTGCTAATGAAGTTCTATAAGGTAAATAAGTAAAGTACTGAAAATTACAAGAACAAGCTAACAAGAGCTAAATTTAAAAAAATTTATAAAAATAAACGGAATAGAAAAAAATAAAACCAGTATATACAATCGAGCTAACTGCAGACCGTTCAAAACAGTCTAAAGGTTGCATGCAATCGAAGTTCATCATCAGGTACAATGTATATTCGTAGTTAGTAAAGTTAGTAATGTTAGTAAAGTTAGTACCTAAAGTTAGTAATGTTAGTAAAGTTAGTAAAGTTAGTAAAGTTAGTACCTAAAGTTAGTAAAGTTAGTAAAGTTAGTAAAGTTAGTAAAGTTAGTAAAGTTAGTAGTTAGTAAAGTTAGTAATGTTAGTAAAGTTAGTACCTACCTAAAGTTAGTAAAGTTAGTAATGTTAGTAAAGTTAGTAAAGTTAGTTATGAAGGTAAAGTTAGTAATGTTAAAGTTAGTAGTAATGTTAGTAATGTTAAAATGAGTAATGTTAGTATAGTTAGTAAAGTTAGTAATGTTAGTAAAGTTAGTAAAGTTAGACTCGGACCTTGCCGTTTTACATGTTCATAGAATAACAATACTATAAAAATTAAAAAAAAAAAACTCGTCCTCGGACGAATCACCTGGCGTAGGGCTGAGTCTCAACAGATCGCAGCACGACGCTGCTCTACCGACCACAACACCCCGCCAGGAACGTAAGTCGTCTACAGACTATTCCGAGCCCCGACATCGAACTGAGTTATATCCGAACCAGAAGGAGCCGTGGTGCACGTGTTAAACCGTACGCACCGATCTCCGCGGTCCAAATGGGCTTCGACGTCACGCCTTACGAAGTAAAGCGCAACTAGTAAAGTCACATTGTTTAGAGCCTCCCGACTCTCGGGGCTCCACAGTGAGCATATCCTTGCCGGATTCGGCTAGGCTGGCTTCGGCCTTAGAGGCGTTCAGGCATAATCCCGCGGATGGTAGCTTCGCACCACCGGCCGCTCGGCCGAGTGCATGAACCAAATGTCCGAAACTGCGGTTCCTCTCGTACTGAGCAGTATTACTATCGCAACGACAAGCCATCAGTAGGGTAAAACTAACCTGTCTCACGACGGTCTAAACCCAGCTCACGTTCCCTTTTGATGGGTGAAAAATCCAACGCTTGGGACCAGAGCTGTAACAGCAACTATATTGCTGAATTTACTCCTGCAGATGTGCTCTACGGAATCAAAAAGTTAAAAGTTAAAAGCTCGATAGGGCCGGACGCCGTGCCACCGGCTCTTATAAAGTCAGTCGGTAAGAGCATGGTATCCCCGCTGTATCACATTTTTAATTTGGCATTACGGACAGGTAGATATCCGGCACATTGGAAGGTGTCAAGGGTAACACCGATCCCAAAAAACTCGAATAAACTTACTGTCGAGGAGTATCGTCCGATCGCCATCTTGTCAAATCAAATCAAATCAAATCAAATCATTTATTTGCAAGAATACAAAATTATTATACATTATGTCAGATCTTATAACTATTATAGGAATTGTATTCAGCCTGCAAGCAGGCGTGCAATTGTTATGCGAGTCATATTAATATTATATTATCTTAGTCATATATTATGGTACATAGGTATAATTCAAATTTCTAAATATTCTTTTACAGTATAAAAACATTTTCTAAGTAGCCATTCTTTTAACTTTTTTCTAAATATATTTCCATTCAGTTCTTTTAATTCTTCCGGTAGCTTATTGTAAATAGTGATGCACATGTTGTAAACATTTCTTTTATATATATCTTTATGGCACTGATGTTTGTAGAGTAAATTGTTAAACTTAGGCCTTTTTTGCCGGGTTATTACATCGCCACGTTTTAGAAAGTAGGTCGGATGAGATTTTACAAAAAGACAAATTTCCCTAATGTACATACAGGCGAGAGGTAGAATCCTACAGTTCTTGAAGAGAGGCTTGCAACTATCAAGGAACCAAGACCTGTTTATCACTCTTAGGCATCTTTTTTGAATTTTAAATATTCTTTCCACGTCCACTGAGTTTCCCCACAGTAAATTGTCTTCTCCTTCTAAGGTACTTGAAATCGTCTTACATACAATCATATACGCACAAGTTAAGACCTTCTTATGCAATGCACAGCATGGTTTTAGAGATAAGCGGTCGGTCAATTCCAATCTCTTGACACTTGTAGAGTATAGATCTTGGTTGTCAGGTGGACGTGCTCTACTTCGATATCCAAACTAAGCGCCATAGGCTTCGCGCATAATCTTCTCAGACTTTTCGCCGACTATCTGCGCGATCGCCAGCAGTATGTTAAACTTGGAATTTATGAGTCTTCATTAAATCAATCAAAATAACAAATTGAAACTTAAAGTATCAAGTAGATATTCTTCAAACCTACGATACGAGTACCTACCTAGAGAGTAGAGTGAGAAGCGAGTCTCCCTTCCTTAGGTAAGTACTAGTAAAACACGCCCCCTACAAAAAACTAATAGCAGACGTCGGTGTGCTATTAATTTTATGTAGGCGTTGGGTTTTCATAATAACTAGGTACTTACAACTAAAATCTAATTCCACGCCTACAATGAAGAGCACACGTCCCAATCTCTATGCTATGACTGTTATAATTAGATAGGTACATAGATAGTGATCTAAGGTTACCTTCTTATTTAAATTCATGCACCTTACTGAATTCATAAGTGAATAACATCAAAAATAAATTACTTATTAGGTATCTCATTTAATCGGTAAAGTTAGGTACTATTAAATAGATAGTACTTACTAGAAAATAAAACCTAAAAGCAGGTATGAATCTATCCATGCTCATAAATTAAAATATTGGAAAAGTAATTTGTTACAAGTATTTGTCGTAGGGTAGACCGAGGCGAATCGGATCACAGGGCGAATCGGATCAAAATAACATAAAAATTAAAATTTAAAAAACCGCGCTACACTGAACGCAGTTACAACTACAAGTGACTGCTTCCTCTCTCCCCGCGTCGGTTGCTATTTGTTAAACTTCGATATCACGCGTACTTCAGCACTAGCGATGCTCGCAAGCCATGCAGAAGTGACACCACGGCCATTTTTGCACCAATTGTAAGGTACCTAATAATGATAACTTGTATTTTGGGTAAAAAAAATTATAAGATTGTGAATGTATTTGTGTAATGTTATTCAGTATGGATCTAATTTTGATAAACCTTATGTGTTTCCTGTAAATTGTAAACGGTATTCTGACTAAAATCATTTTCTGAATCCATTGATATGGGGCGAATCGGATCAGATCGTTTGGGGCGAATCGGATTAATCTTTAAATTACTTTTCTCTTCTTTATAATCCCTGTTTTATTGTTTTAGATGATTTGGACGTAAGAAAAAAACTGACCAAGCTCAGTGGTCTCGAGAAGATACGAAAAAAGCCTCAGACAAGACATTTTGAAATTGAGCAACCGACTGTGAATATGTTACATCTGACACCATTGAACAAAATCTTTCCTCCCCGTTAAAGAGCCCAACCATATCAAAGAAACCTCATATCAGGTGTAAAATGGGCTGCGTCAGTGACGCAGCCCATTTTACACCTGACATCACCACAAAGTAAAGATAATCTCCTAATAAAAAACGCTAAGAAAACACAAAATATTAAATTGAAAAAAAATCTGTAGTTAAAGAAAAAGGGAAAGATAATGGGAATATAAATATTAAAAAGAAGAATAAAGCTACACCTGGTATTAAAATTATGAGTTCGAAGAGACTGGCATTACATTTTTTTGCTGAGAAAAATTTGTTCATCCGCCAATAGAAGACTGGATCTAGTGCAAGGCCTGTGAAAACTGTAATGACAGAAATGGTGCAAAAGGACCGTAAACTTGTGATTTATGTACCGATAACTGATTGAAGTGACTGAATTAAGTTTTATTCTAGTTTCAAGTATGATTGTAAACACAATTCAGTGAGAATTTTATATATTAATGACCAATGAATGTAAGATCCGATTCGCCCCCAATTTTGGGGCGAATCGGATATTTCTCATAGTTACGTTTTATTTACATAAAAATTAAAATATAAGTTTTAAATTATGTTTAATATGTTAAATGATAATAAAAAACAATATTGATTAAAGCCAAATTAATAAAAACTGTGATTTTTTGAAAAAAGTACTTGTTTTTTTACTTCAAAGTCAAACTGATCCGATTCGCCTCGGTCTACCCTAGATACTATTTTGTTCTCTATAACAAAATGCGCACGGATCAATATCTTATGAAAGTATTTTAGCCTGGCTGGTTTTGCTTGCAAGTATTTTTTTGCTCACACAATTACGAGCTTTATTCTCATGCAAACTAGGATTAACTCTTTCATTCACGCTTTTACATTGAGAATATTATAAACATTTTTATGTTTGTTTTAGCATCAATTACAAATAAAATATCAAAAAAAGTAAGAAAAAAAGTTTAGGTATTAAGGCTTTCAAGGTAGGAGGTGGTTAGTCACACTAACCACCATGACTATTGGTACAAATTAAACTAAGATGTATGGTGTCTATTATTTATTAAAATTATAATGTTTATTGAACTTTTCCGCTGGCAAATTAAACTTTTAATTACTTTTTATGAAAATCAGAGAAACATGTATTGCACTATACATGTCAACATTTACAACATCTTCTAGAAGTAGTACTCTCATTCCAGGTGAATTTTCTCAGATTCTCAGATGTAGGTTTTTGTCGTTTGAGTTGTGCAGGTCCTGGAGAAGAGGCTGTGGAGCTGCGATTGCTGTTCACTGAATCGTGTCTTTGTCTGAGATATGCTGGCGTCAGTAAACCTTGTAAACACTTCGTCTGAATTCTTTCAACGTCAATTTTGATAGGTCTTGGCGTAGAGAACACTGTAGTTCTTTATAAATTACGAAAGCGTTGTTGCCAACACAACATCAAGGAAGTGAAAAAAATCCTGAGCCACCACTTGTGGGATTTTCTGTCCACAGCATAGCTTCCTTTTAGTTGATCAAATTTATCGACAAAGTTCATATTTGCGTTGTAGTCTTTTACTGCTTCTGGACAAGACACTGTGGTTAATTTTTTCAACATTTTTAGGATCATGACAGTTTGATAAAATAAATACTGAACTTTCCATTTCAGCTATTCCCACACTTTCAGAAAACTCTTCTTCCATTTTGGAGCTGTTGTATTTGGTCTGTTTGAACTCAAAGTGTTGGACTCGACAGGATCGGAATTCCGGCTTACTAAGCTAGACAAAGGCAGGTCATCATCACCATCAAAATTAGCATCATCAGTTACTTGAACTTCTCCTATCAAATCGCCTAATACCAGTGGATTTTTCTCATTTTCGGTATCCTCTTCGGCATCATCATCGCTACAAATACTATCGCCACCTGAAGGAATGTCTTCCAATAAGAACTCTTCCATTTCTCTATCTGTTAGCCGGTGACATCCTACTTATATTATAAACGCGAAAGTTTGTAAGTATGGATGTTTGTTACTCTTTCACGCAAATACTACTGAACGGATATGGATGAAATTTAGCACAAAGATAGATTATAGTCTGGAATAACACATAGGCTACATTTTATCCCGGAATTCGCACGGGAACGGGAATTATGCGGGTGAAACCGCGGGGCGCTGCTAGTTCTGAAATAAATAAGAAAAATTCAATTTTTTTTATACGTCTACGTTGCATTATAGACTAAGACTAAAAATCTGCAACAGTCACGGTGGTTAGCGTTACTAACCACCACACTTTTGTTCTAAATACTTATCGAAAACATAAAATTAATAATTCTTTTACCGATACATGTATAAAAGAGATATATAAAAAGACATTGAATAAAAAAATATAATATGATAAAAGCTTACTTACCTGTTTCATATAGCTTTGTATCAACGAATCTCTAAAATGTACGATACGGCAACAATCAATTCAAAGCAACTGAATTGTCACTCACTGAAATTATTCACAATTGGACGTAGTTATGCAAAAAGGAACCAACCCACAACTTGGTCAAAATGGAGTTAAGTGCACAGGGAGGTTCCTAAGCATGTATTCTATATGCTCAAAAAAGATCCTGGTCATCTAGCGGCTCTTAGCAAAGATATGACTATGTCACAATGGAACTAACCCACATTTCGACATTTCATATTTTACAATCAGGAACCATGCTGCGTGATTGACTATAATGAGCCGATTTAATATGTTAAATGGAACCATACCATATGGTACCCATAAACTTTGATATTTTAGATATTATAAACTAGAACCAAACCACAAGGACAAAAAGATTACCTGCAATAAAATTGCTAACAAGAACCGAGAGGCTTGGTTCTGATTTGCATTAATAAAATTCTACAAATTCACAGATGCTAAGTGATTAGGTTCCAGTTTGCGTTATGAAAAATAAAATAAAATAAAGGGACTATGTTTTTTGGTACCAGTTTGTATAATAAAACACCCAAAGTCTACGGAGTCATGTGGGTTAGTTCTTGATTGCAAAGCAAAATTCCGAAACTCAACCAGTAGCCTGTAGGATGGTATTAGTTTGCATAATGGAAGTTTGGATTTTTTTATGCCACCATGTTCTATGGTTCCAAGAGTTTTTGTGAAATTTCTGCCAGAATACACATATTTACGAAAATATTATTTTTATTCCGTGTTGCCACATTATTTATTTTGAATAAATTTTGAGTATTGTCGGCATGTTACATAATGTAGAAATTATTCAGTAATTATAAGTAGCAACCCTAAAATTAATAATAATAATAATAATAATAATTTATTATAATAATAACCCTAGTCACCGGCTGCTTGAGCCTAGCTTCGCGGCCGGTGATCCACCGTTTTGATATATTTTTTACTGTAGATTAGTTTTATAATATTTTTGTATTTTCTATAGTAAAAAATGTATTTTATAACGAGTTTTAAAATAAATAAAGTGAAATAATAATAATAAAGTATTTATTTCTCAACACAATGAGTCAATTATTAACAATAGGTACAATAAAAGCAGTATCGTTTGTAACCAACATTGTGTGAGACTGGTGCCTGCGTTAGGTTTATAAAATAAACCTGTGTTACAGGGTCACCAGGCTCTCACTCCGCGGCACTAGAAGTAAATTACAGTTTTAAATTATATATGTTAATGACATTGTAGAGCACAGGTTAGCTTAGCGAAAAATAAAATACACCTTTAAAAACAACAGGAAAAGAGGAATAGAAAACTTAATGCTATCTGAATTATAAACGTTAAAAAAAATATATAAAACAAAACAAGAAAACAAAAATCTTAATAATAATAGTACCTAATTAAATAAAGGAAAGTCTTATCTTTTATGGCGGCAATTCAGTGTGTAATGTAATGTAATGTAAAATTGATCTGGCAATACTTCCTTACCTACTTATAAAGGATGTGCTATCATAATCAAATCAATAGTATCGACGTATCGACGTTTTTTTTCTGTAGTAAACGTAGGTAATCAAATCTTTATTACCAAGTAGGTAAGTACCTGAAGGTATTTGATTCCATGGGAAATTATTATTTAATGTACACTTATATACTTATGGTATACTTATAGAGGTTTTTAACTTGACCTGAAAAAAAAAAAAAAATACAGAGAGCTGGATGAAAAAGATAATATCCCTCGATAAGTGTTAAGATTAGTTTAGAGCCAATCATTCCTACCCACTTAAATATACATAAGTATAAATAATATTTTACACCCACGTGGGTGCCACGGGAAGGGTGTACTAAGCAGAAAAGGGGTGATACTGGAGCCCGAGGGGATCGACTCGTGATTAATTTTTTTATTGTATTTTCGCTATTAATACAGATTTTTTTCCCATTTGTGTTCTTTTAAAATATCGAGGAATTTAAATTGATATCTTATAAAATAATATTGTTTAAAAGGTGAAGCGGGTAGAGGCTCACAAGAAGTAGGCTCTTGTTTGATCAAACATGTACTGAATAATCTTGACGACGGCGTAAAGCAGCTCATTCTTTGGAGCGACTCCTCATGATCATCATCATCATCAGCCTACATTAGTCCACTGCTGGACATAGGCCTCCCCTAATGAGCGCCATAGCGCCCTGTCTTCAGCTTGACGCATCCAGCATCTGCCAGCAGTCTTTCGCAGATCGTCATCCCACCTAGCCGGAGGGCGTCCTACACTACGTTTGCCAAGTCGCGGTCTCCACTCAAGAACACGTTTACCCCAACGGTGGTCGGTTCTTCGCGAAATATGGCCGGCCCACTGCCACTTCAGCTTGCTAATTCTTTGAGCTATGTCGATAACTTTGGTTCTCTGTCGGATGTATTCATTACGAATCCTATCCTTCAGAGAAACTCCGAGCATAGCTCTTTCCATAGCTCGCTGAGCGACTTTGAACTGGTGGACCAGCCCTACCGTGAGTGTCCACGTCTCAGCTCCGTAGGTCATTACGTGTAGGACGCACTGATTGAAAACTTTCGTTTTCAAACATTGTGGTATGGATGACGAGAAGACTCGACGTAGTTTTCCAAACGCTGCCCAGCCCAGCTGGATCCTCCTCTTGACCTCCTTCTCGAAATTGTTTTTACCTAACTGCATAATCTGCCCAAGGTAAGTGTACTCGGAAACAATTTCGAGAAGGTGGCCTTCTACGACTACCGGTCCCGGATCAATTTGGCAATTGGTCATGACTTTGGTTTTTTCCAAATTCATGCCAAGACCGATGCGTCGCGAGGCTGAAGCTAGGCCGTCCAGCATGTGGGTCAGCTCCTCTAGCGACTCCACCATTAAAACTATGTCATCAGCGAATCGTAGGTGTGAGATGTAATTGCCGTTTATGTTTATGCCCTTACCTTTCCAGTCCAGAGTCTTAAACATATCTTCCAATGCGCTCGTGAACAGTTTCGGTGATATGACATCCCCCTGCCTCACTCCTCTGCGCAATTGGATGGGTTTAGACTGCTCGTCCTGTACTTGGACACTCATAGTGGCGGCATCGTAGAGACATCTCAGCACCTCGATATAACGATAGTCTACTTGGCATCGCTGTAAGGATTCCAGAACAGCCCAGGTTTCGACAGAGTCAAAGGCTTTCTCATAGTCCACAAAAGCGAGACACAGGGGCTGATTATACTCTTCGGACTTCTGTATAATCTGCCGCACTGTGTGAATGTGGTCTATGGTGCCATATCCTCCGCGGAACCCGGCCTGTTCCGGTGGCTGAAACTCGTCGAGTCTCCTAGCGAGACGATTCGTGACCACTCGCGAGAACAGCTTATAGACGTGGCTCAGGAGTGTGATGGGTCTATAGTTTTTAAGGAGGGTTTTATCGCCCTTCTTAAAAAAGAGCACCACCAAACCCGCGCTCCACGCCTTAGGAGTTCTCCCAGTTGAGAAATGGACTTTATTTTAGAAGAAGTTGATCACGTAGATTAAAAAGTTTATTATTGGAGCTTTAAAGTGCTTCCAGATTAATAACAAGACGTTTTATAACACGTCCACATTATTAAACTTGTTGTTTAACATTGTTACTTATAAAAAGCACAGTATTAAAACTGTGGGATATAACAATGTCACAATACAACCGGCGTTATATAATATAGTAAATAACAATGTTATATAACGCCGGTCAGTATCCAATGTTAAAAAGATATTAAAATAAGTCTTAACTAGTATTTTAACTTTGAATAACGTAAAAATAAGAAAACATGTTTAGCAAGTACCTGAATGAGAAGATTGTTTGTGCCACTTTACTTAGCTATGTTCAATATTTAGTTTGTAAGCATTTTTTTTTAATAAAACATGAATAAACATAATAATTTACTTTCATTTTTACACAATGCAACTAGAAAAACTTTTTGTAACAGGGAACCAACCCACAAAAACTGCGTTTGGCATTGGAACCAACTGCAATTTAATGTAAAAACAACTACTTGTGCCCAAAAAAATCTTAACTATTTAGATTCTGTATAAAGCCCTCATTACCCCACACAAGACTGTAAAACAAATAAGCTAATAAAAGCTACCTAGACATTTCTACACAACTTAATTCTTTAAACTCAATTATCTCGAAAGTAACATTATGAGGGTTAGTTCCTTTTTGCATAACTACGTCCAATTGGCCGCGTCACGTCAAGTATGGTCTGAACTTTCATAATAATTCAATATATTGCCGCTACAAGGTCTGGATTTTAATTAAAAAATTAGAGAAGAGGTGGTTACTGACACTACCCACCAAGACTGAAAGAGTTAACTTTCTATGCAAGTATTTTACTTCCAAGGTGCGTGACGCGCTACGAGTCGCGCCCACGCCACCCGTACGTAATACTTTAAGTATCTAAAATACTTGAAAGTATTTTAGCCCTGGTTTTTGGACCTGGTTTAAGATCTATCGGGAGCTTGTTATACAGCTTTTGGTCCATTATTTTAGGAAGCTGTTTTGCCATATTTAGTCGATGGTGAATCGGCTCTAGCATCATTTTCTGCCGCGTGGCACGTTTGCTACTTTCGCCTCTGATTTTATATTCTTTCAAATTATTTTTTACGTATCTTATGACCTCCATTATGAATACCGCTACTGATGTTAATATCCGAAGGTTTTTGAAATGATCACGACATGACTCTCTGTATTTCTATGGCACGCTTTTGTAATTTAAGAATACATTCGTAATCTGTAGAGCTCCCCAATAAAATGATACCATAAGACATAATTGAGTAAATATATGCGTAATACATGTCTTTCAGAGCTTTATCTAAAGAAATGGGTCTAAGTTGCTTAAGCGCGTAAATTACTTTCGCCATTTTTCTACAGGTCGACTCAATATGATTCTTCCAAGATAGTAATGGATCAAGTTTATTTATTTATTAAGGAATAACTAACGACTACATTAAAAACGTTCGTTTAAATTAGTCCATTTATGGTATTGATATTTTATTGGTATTTTGAGCATTATTATTTAGGTGGTTAAATGAGGTCGTAATTTTTGATATCGATTTTTTAAAAATCTATATTTCACTAACCAACCAATTGAGTAATTTTTCTATAAGGATATCTATGACTTAAATAAAATGACCCCTTTAAAGTGCATTATTCATTTATTTCTAGGTACTTTCACTGACCTTATACACAATCTATCTTATCATAATCCTATCCTCCTTATCTACCTTATCTTCGAGACCTTCCGCCAGAGGTCTAATTTACTCTTCTTGGTGTCTTGCAAAGCACATGTACCTACCATACCATCAAGTTTTAGATTATACCCAGAAAATAAGGTCCATACACCACATCAGTATAATTAAAATAGGGGTGATTTATTCTCATTCGGGTAGTATTTTTTGAAGGGTCCTATCGTTGTTGGTACCTATAGAGTCAGTGTTTTTTCAATTGTTTATACTGTACAATAAATTTTATTAAATTTTTATTTAACCTGTAATAATTAAGTTGTTAAACTTATAAATTATGCATATATTTACTAACCTAAACTTCATATATTTTGGTAATGGTTTAGTAGTAGTTTTTTAATAACATAACTTTAATAGCGAAGAAGGAGTGAATGAGACATAATTTAGATTAAACATAAGATAAAAGTTATTTAGTCCGGTCAATTAAGACATTCGAAGCTACATAAATTCCCCTTCATTTTTCACGATTTTCATCAAAACGGTAAGTTTTATCATAAAAATATATCGACAAAAATTGAAAATCATAAAATTATCTACAAAAAATGGTAAGGTTCGGTTCGGTTCGGTTCGGTTCGTTAGGTTAGGTTAGGTTAGGTTAGGTTAGTTTAGGTTTGGTTAGGCTAGGTTCGGTTAGGTTAGGTTCGGTTAGGTTCGGTTAGGTTCGGTTAGGTTCGGTTCGGTTCGGTTCGGTTCGGTTCGGTTCGGTTCGTTAGGTTAGGTTAGGTTAGTTTAGGTTTGGTTAGGCTAGGTTCAGTTAGGTTCGGTTAGGTTCGGTTCGGTTCGTTAGGTTAGGTTAGGTTGGGTTAGGTTAGGTTAGGTTTTTTTTTTTTTTTTTTTTTTTTTTTTTTAATTCTAGTCCCTCCAACTTAATTGGAGCCTGTGTCTATCTTGAGCCTGATACATTCCAGTTCTCACTTGTATGCCTCTCGAACTTTCAAAAATCTAACTTTATCCGCTCATACGTCATCTATTTTGCTTATTGCGGTTGGAGTACCCGCCTGTCTTCTAGCTACTATTTCTGATTTCGTTTCAATTTCAGGATTTACAGGATCGGGGATTAGGTTTAGTTTCATATATTTCATTTTATTTACATATCAGGGTTTTCATTGCTATTCTATTTATATGTTGCTTACATTTTTATCTTATTTCTATTTTATATTCTACAGTTGTACATTGCGTATTTTCTTATTACTATTTAACATATGCATGTTCTATATATATCATTATACATATTCATCATATTTTGCTTCAACTTATTTATTTCTTTTATTTGCTTCTTTAACAATATAAGTACAAAAGTTTAGAAACAGTGGTCGGATATTTTTATCTTTCATGATATTTTTTACATTTTCTTTTCTTATTGTAACTTCCAATAACTGTTCTAATTCGTATCTTTCGGAACCATACACTGGGCATTCGAGTATTAAGTGAGCTACTGTTTCATCTTGACATGGCTCGCATAAGCACGATGGGTTTTCCTTACACTTAAAGCGGTATAAGTATTCTGAAAACCCACCGTGCCCTGTCATTAGTTGTGTAGTGATGCTGGTTGGCTCAAGCTTCCTTGCTATGTTATACGCCTCGATGGCGTCCGGAAAAAACATTTTAGTAACAGAGGCCGTTTCTCCTGACATGTATCGTCGGTTCCATTCGTCAAGCGTCCTAGCACGTATTTGCCGCTTGACGAATGATACCGGGCATTGGTCATAATCTGGTCTTGTTTTTGTTTTAATTGCAGCGTCCTTTGCCAGCTGATCTGCGCGCTCGTTTCCCTCTAACCCTACATGTGCTTTTATCCAAAATAAGGTGATTACCTTATTCTGGAGTCTACAGTTTTTGATATTTTTCCGTGTTTGTACTGCTAGAGGGTTGAGGGAGCCCTGGTTTGTTATAGCCTCTAGAGCTGACTTTGAGTCACTATAAATACCAAAAGTTAATTCCGTGCGCTTGATGATTAGTTCTGTTGCTCTGCATATGGCCAAGAGTTCCGCCTGGTATACCGTGCAGTACGGTGACAGCTTGATTTTTAGGGCTTTGGTTTCAGCCACGTTATTCCAAAAGGATAGCGCTGCTCCAACCTTGCCCTCGATCTTGCTGCCATCTGTGAAGATACGGACTGCCTGACTGTTGTTATCTTCAACTTGCTGTTGGTCTACCAGGCTCATGAACTCAAGGCACATATGTTCTGCTGGGTGCTCTAATGAGGTGTACTTCACCATTTCTTCTATCTCCCTCTCCCCCAGCGCTAGCTCCGACCGAGATACTCCTCTTTTGGATTCATACAGGGCGGCTGCCTCTTGAATTCTCAGGTCGAGAGGCAGTATTCCAGCCAGAACCAGTGCCGAGTTGAGAGAGACAGTGCGATATGCCCTTGTCATCTTCTGAACGAAGCCCCTCTGCACAGCGTTTAGAAGTTTTTGTACCCCTAACTTATTTGTTGCCTGTGCCCAAGCACTGGCCGCGTACATGATGACCGGCTCCACCGTAGACGTGTAGATCAGCCGAATCACCTCTGGATGTAGACCCCAGCTGACTTTGGCAGCTCTGGACAACTGCTTGTATAAGTTGAGGGCTTTTCTGCAGACTTCGCCGACGTGCTGTTTAAATGACAGCTTGTTGTCGATGGTGAGACCCAAGATTTTAATTTCAGAGGACATGTCAATGTCGATCCCACCCATCCTCAGCTGTGGTGTGTCAAACTTTAACTTTCTGGTTATAAGCATTGCCTTAGTTTTATGTGGCGCAAATTTCAGTTTATTTTTGACACCCCACCCCTGAACATGGGCAAGAGCGGCATTGGCCTGTCTTTGTACCTCGAGGGCTGTATCACCATCGAAAATCAACACAATGTCGTCAGCAAAAGCCTGGCAGTATTCACCCCGTACTTCCAATTGTTTCAGCAGAGGATCCAACAGCAGGTTCCACAGGATTGGCCCTCCAATTGATCCTTGCACGCAGCCTTTGTTTGTTCGTTTTGTGTGCTCTTCCCCTGCGTATCTCACCTTTACCTTCCTGTCTTGCAGGTAGCTGTCAACCACTCTCCTGAGATTGACCGGACAAACTTCCTCCGCAAGCCTTGTTCTGATGGCAGGCCACCACGCGCTGTCGAAGGCTCCCTCTATGTCCAATGAAATCAAAGTAACTAGTTTTTTCGCGACGAGTTTTCCGCGTATGTATTTCATCAGGTCATAGAGGGCGTCCTCGGTACTTCTTTGGGGCATGAAGCCATATTGCCGTGAGCTTGTTCTGGGGATAAGATGCCATTTCAGTCTTCTCACGATCATTTTCTCAAATAGCTTTCCCATAACTGGTAACAGGCCGACTGGCCTGTATGACTTTGGGTTCGTGTAAGTTTCTTTCCCGGGTTTCCTGAGTACCACCACCGTGGCCTCCTTCCAGATCTCCGGGAATAGGCTTAACTCAAGGCATTTGTTTATGATCGCGAGGTTCAGGTCTAGGTCACAGAGCACCACATGGCTGCAGATATCAGCCGTAAATCCGTCTGATCCCGGGGCCTTCTTTGGGTTGAAGGTCAACACTGCAGATCTTAGCTCTTCCTTGGTAAACGGCGGGTCATGTTTTTCATCATGGACCCAACCGTTTATCTGGTCGGCCATTTCCCTAGTCTGCTTATGTTCGTCGTTTTCTCCTTCTCCTGAGTCCTCCGGAAAGAATGTCTCAGCCAACATCCTGCATGACTCTTTTGGATCGAGTACTTTTCCTTCCTTACACAACGGCAGGTCTTCTGCTCTTTTGGTGGTTCTTCCAATCACTCTGTAGATACCCTCCCAGAGTCCTTCCTTGTCTTGCTTCCCACAAAACCTCTTCCAACTCCCTATCTGGGCCCTCTTGGCTTCGCTCTCATATTTTTCCTTTGCCTGCAGGTACTCCTTGACGACCATCGCTCTTCGGACCGTGGCTGCACATCGGATTCTACGCTTTTTGGTGATGACTTCCTTCTTCATCGAAGCGAGTTCTTCGGACCACCATGGCAGGGTAAGTTTTTCATTGGCTTTCTTTTTTGGTATAGTTTTATCGCATGCTTGTTTTATTACTGTCATATATAGATTTACTATTTGTTCCAGATTTTCTTTTGTGTTAATTTTGTCTACTTCTATTTTGCTAATAGCGTTCTCAGATTTTAATTGGTCCAGTTTCTCATGAAACTGGTTCCAGTTAACTTTTTTAGTATTATATAACCTTGTTGTTCTTTCTACACTAGTTCCTTTTGCCTTTACAAGCCTTATTTTAAAAGTTATTCCATTGTGGTCCGAACTCACCAGGTCGTCTTCGACATTCCAGTCTTCCACCAAGTTGAGCATGTCTTCTGTGCAAGCTGTTACATCTACATGACTTTTGTATTCCTTATTACCCCTTATTGTGTCAAAGGTAGGAGTATCACCATAGTTGAGTACCTGCAGGCTCATCTCTTCGAACACTCCAGCCATATCTATCCCCCTGGAATCGACCTTCGTACTACCCCACCAGGTGCTCTTTGCATTGGTGTCTCCGCCCATTAATAGCTTTGTAGGTCTGAACTCCTCTTCTATTCTTTTAAGCTGCTCCAGGTACGGCCCTATGGGTACATTAGGCTCAAAGTAGAAGGAGACTATCGCTATCTCCCAGGCACTGGTTCGGATTTTGACTACTATGATGTTGTTCGTTGTATGTTTCGGGCACTGTATTACATCGACGTTATGGTCAAAGACAGCTATAGCTGCCTTGACGTGCCCTTCTCCTTGCTCAGTGCTCTGGAAGATTCTCGCACCTCTGTAGCTCTTCATTCCCTTTGCTCCACCCACATAAGGTTCCTGAAGCAGCGCAAAAGCAATACTCCTTTCTTGGGCTTTTATCATCAGTTCGTTCGTTGCTAGTTCTCTCCTCTGGAGATTTACTTGAGCTACCAGGTAGGGTGTCGTGTTTGTTGGAGTGCTGTACTTGGTTGCTCGATAGGTGCCCTCAGCAATACGCTATGGTTGCCCGGGCCAGTGCGTCCCACTTGCGTCTCACTACGCACATCTCACTAAACGCGCTGTGTTCAGTCGCCTCAAGTTTTGCGTGTACGCAGTTGCAGCACTTAGGGGCTACACCGTCGAGCCAGTCGTTGCATTGCGACTTCATATGGGGTCCCCCACAGTGGCTGCACTTCTCCACTGTTTGTTTGCAGAAACGTCTGCTGTGTCCATAGCCCAGGCAGAGAGAGCATTGAACTAGCGGTGACTGATCCACGACTCTGACTCTCTGTAAGTCAATGTGGACGGCTCCCGCTTCTATAGCTCTCGTCCATATTTTGGGGGACACCCTTATGATGATGTGGCATGTTTGGGGGTTCCTCGTCTTCTTTCTATACCTTACCTCCATCCTGTCATCTTGTTTACCCAGGTTCTTAAACACACCTCCATTTTGGTTCTTGAGGGCGTTGAGGACGTCTTCGTTGCTGTTGTATTCGAAGACGTCCTTGAGCAGTAGCAGGGGGTCCTTATTTTGTATTTCCTCAACGTGTAGGTGCTCTCCTGCTGATTTTAACCTTTCTTTGACCTTTTGTCTTTCTTCTACTGTCTTGCAACCTACAATGACTTTCCTGTCTTTGGCTTTTCTTACTTTGTCTACCATTATTCCCCCTTCTTTCGCGTTTATAGCGTTTCTTATCCTGCTAAGAACCTGTTCCCCTGTTTCCATTTCATCTCTGGACGTGACCACTACGGAGTGCAGCGCCTCACGGCTAGGCGGCTGGGTCCTAATAGGATTAGCTGCGACACTCGCGTAAGTCATACCATCCAGGGTACTCTGTTGCTTCTCCAATACCTCCCTCAAACTCTCCATTCTTTCCGTGTTCTCCTTCATAAGCTTACTGTGCTCCTCCATTCTTTTCAACCACTCCGTTTCCATTTCCGTCTCACATTTTCTTCCGGGTGAAGGAAGATGAGGGGAAGGCAGGGCTTCTATCTCTATATCCTTTGCCTCCCCGTTTTCTTCCGGCTCTCTTTCTTTGCTCTGAATCTTGCTTCGTTTCACTAGTTCAGCTTCCTTCACCAGCTGGTACAACCGTTCTATCGCCAGCGTAACCTCACTTCTTATTTCGGTCTTTAAGTTTCTTGCACTACCTAGTTGCAGCTTTGCCTTACTTAGGCATGCTCGTGCCTCCGCTGTCCTATTTGGGTACTTGAGTGTTTCCGGCTTCTGTGGGCTTGTCAGTGTCTCTACTGACGCTTTCCGGATCGCTGAGCTCTCTTGCGAATGAACTGACTTTGGTTTCGATTTGGAGGTTAAAACCGTGGCGAGCACAGTCTTCTTCCTAGCGGTAGGGGACTTTGATTGGGAGTCCGTTTTCCCCGTCTCCCATTCCCCTATGCTGCGCCTCACCTTGGAGGATTCAATCGGTTCGTGAGAAGGTCCTGCCTTCATCGTCGATTCAGGAGATTTCTTAGGACCGTAGTCTGCGTTGCTCGCTTTTGAGTTGTCGGGAGTGCGGAAACCAAACATGCTAATGAGAATTTATATAGTGAGGGACACGTCAAATAATATAATATAAAAGTTGAAATACAGTCTAAAAAAAAAAAAAAAAAAAAAAAAAAAAAAAAAAAAAAAAAAAAATGGGTTAGGTTAGGTTAGGTTAGGTTAGGTTAGGTTAGGTTAGGTTAGGTTAGGTTAGGTTAGGTTCGGTTAGGTTAGGTTAGGTTAGGTTAGGTTAGGTTAGGTTAGGTTAGGTTAGGCTAGGTTAGGTTATGTTAGGTTAGGTTAGTCCACCAGTCGTGGAACCTAACCTAACCTGACTTTACCTAACTAACCTAACCTAACCTAACCTAACCTAACGAATCGAACCGAACCGAACCGAACCGAACCGAACCTAACCAAACCTAACCTAACCTAACCTAACCTAACCTAACCTAACCTAACCTAACCTAACCTAACCTAACCTAACCTAACCTAACCTAACCTAACCTAACCTTACCTAACCTAACCTAACCTAACCTAACCTAACCTAACCTAACCTAACCTGACCTAACCTAACCTAACCTAACGAACCGAACCGAACCTAACCGAACCTAACTGAACCTAGCCTAACCAAACCTAAACTAACCTAACCTAACCTAACGAACCGAACCGAACCGAACCTAACCGAACCTAACCTAACCGAACCTAGCCTAACCAAACCTAAACTAACCTAACCTAACCTAACCTAACCTACCCTAACGAACCGAACCGAACCGAACCTAACCATTTTTTGTAGATAATTTTATGATTTTCAATTTTTGTCCATATATTTTTATGATAAAACTTACCGTTTTGATGAAAATCGTGAAAAATCAAGGGGAATTTATGTAGCTTCGAATGTCTAAATTGACCGGACTAAATAAATTTCATCTAATGTTTAATCTAAATTATGTTTCATTTCCCCTTCTTTGCTATTAAAGTTATGTAATTAAAAAACTACTACTAAACTATTACCAAAATATATGAAATATATGTTAGTAAATATATGCATAATTTGTAAGTTTAACATTTTAATTATTACAGGTTTAATAAAAATTTAATAAAATTTATAGTACAGTATAAATAATTGAAAAAACACTGACTCTATAGGTACCAGCAACGATAGATCCCTTCAAAAAATAATGCCCGAATGAGAATAAATCACCCCTATTTTAATTATAACGATGTGGTGTATGGACCTTATTTTCTGGGTATAATCTAAAACTTGATGGTATGGTACGTACATGTGCTTTGCAAGACACCAAGAAGTGTCAATTAGGCCTCCGGCGGAAGGTCTCGAAGATAAGATAGATAAGGAAGATAGGATTATGATAAGATAGATTTGTGTATAAGGTCAGTGAAAGTACCTCGAAATAAATGAATTGTGCACTTAAAAGGGGACATTTCATTTAAGTCATAGATATCCTTATAAAAAACTAGCGCCCCGCCCCGGCTTCGCACGGTTTTATTATACATTACTATAAACCTCACGGAGCCCGAGACCTTTCCAACGAATGCAAAACCGTGGAAATTGGTTCGTGCGTTCTGGAGTTATAGCGTCAGGAAGGAAAACCCGACTTATTTTTATGTAGAGGTAGTAAATTACTCATTTGGTTAGTTACTGAAATATCGATTTTTCAAAAATCGATATCAACAATTTCGAATTTTTGACCTCATTTAACCACTTAAATAATAATAGCACAGCATAGCAGCCATAGCTAAAAATTATCGAGACGTTATGTTCTACCGAAATATTTCTTTTTTTTTTCATTGGCCGGCGCTTTCTACTTTTGGTCCAAGTCTTACCTTACTATCTTACCTTACTATTATAATAATTGGGAAAGTCTGTGTGAATGTTTGTTATAGGTAATCTCCGTAACTACATAAGTTGTTTAGATGAAAGAACAATGGCAAGAATCCCTTATGGCCTGTCCCAAAAATTTGAAGAACGATACTGAATATATCGTTCGAATCGTCTTAAAATCCTAAGGAACTTTGCATTTTCAGTTTTTCCATAATATTTACAGAAGAAAAAAAAATATTTTTTGAACATCGGCAGAATAATTTAATTTCCATAGGTTCTCTTCATTGCAAATGGCGGCACAATACAAAAGAGGTTTCAATTCTAGAGGTTAGTTTCAGGTTAGGGGTCAGGATTGAAACCAACCTCCTTTGTTCGGTTGGTACAGAAGGTAGACAGAATAGAGAGAGATACATATTGTACGGAATATACTTTTAGGAAGCTGTTAGGAGCCATATGTTTATTTTGGCGATAAATTAAATTCAACCACTTTTTTAAAGCTCAGAAGGGGTTTGCAGCAAGTTTTTAATTTTCATATTATGAACTCTTCGATTGCAAAAATCAATGCTCTGCTGGAAATAATTATGCCTACCCTAGGTATATATAATGAGACCTATAAGTGCTATAACGCCCTGTCTTCATTTTGCCACATTTTAGTATGGTAGTCTGCAGTCCTTCGCAGATCGCCATCCCACCATGCTGAAGGGCGTCATACATTACGCTTAGTGAATCGCGATCTCCACTCAAGAACTCGTTTACTCTATGTATTTAATTCCAGAAAAGAAAACACAAATGGCTAACAATTATTTACTGCTGAATTAAAATGAATCTGAATATGAATGACCTTTAATTAATAAGTAGGTATGAATCTGAATATGAATGTTGATAAAGATTTTTGAGTTGTACTAATGTTTGTGCATTTCCTTTTTGTCTAAGTATATTTGATTTTACACTGCATTTATTAGTAGGTACCTATCTGTTAATATTTACTAAATATAATGTGAAATGACTTGTAAAAAAATTTACCAATAAAATGACTATCTGACTATCTAATAAACCTTACCTTAGTACCTTACCGAGTCGCGGTCTCCACTCAAGAACACGTTTATCCCAACGGTTGTCGTTTCTTCGCGAGATATGGCCAGCCCACTGCCACTTCAGCTTGCTAATTCTTTGAGCTATGTCGATAACTTGGTTCTCTGTCGGATGTATTCATAATGAATCCTATCCTTCAGAGAGACTCCTCACATAGCTCTTTCCATAGCTCGCTGAGCGACTTTGAACTGGTGGACCAGCCCTACCGTGAGTCGTGGACACTCTTAGGTAGGACGCACTGGTTGAAAACTTTCGTTTTCAAATATTGCGGTATGGATGTCGAGAAGACCCGACGTAGTTTCTCAAATGCTGCCCAGCCTAGCTGGATCCTCCTCTTGGCCTCCTTCTCAAAATAGTTTTTACCTAACTGCACAATTTGCCCAAGGTAAGTGTATCTACTCGGAAATAATTTCAAGAAGGTGGCCATCTATGACGATCGGTCCCGGAACAACTTCCCTTAGTACCCTACATTTAATACTCATAATATACCTACAATTACGTTCATAGTATTTAATTCACGATAATTTAGTAGCAGGTTCATTTATTAATAACTAGCGACCCGCCCCGACTTCGCACGGTTTTATATTATACGTATAAACCTTCCTCTTGAATCACTCTATCTATTAAAAAAACCGCATCAAAATCCGTTGCGTAGTTTTAAAGATTTAAGCGTTCAAAGGGACATAATGACATAGGGACAGAGAAAGCAACTTTATATTATACTATGTAGTGATAAAAAAACTAGACTTTGATGTGTGAAATGTAAAAAAAACTGATTTCTGACCGAGATACAAATATTCAAGCGTCCATTGCCCACCCAGTGCTTTATCTTGTTGTAGTATATACACAAATTTAATAAATATTTCAGTAGCCTCTGTACAACAAATACCTAGAACTTTTCTCAAAATTACACTCCGGGAATTACTCTAACCTCCGTAATATTACTTTTAAAGTCTGATGTAAGATGTGTTGTTATGCAGGTAACTTCTTTTCTATTTACCGACCCCATTGAAATAACCAATTATAATAGGCAACTACTGATTTAAGTCAATTCAACTATTTCCAGGGCATTTCATGTACATTATCGGCAAATAACTTTTTACGGCAATAACCAGGTTTACATATTTATAATATGTAAATTACATTATGGTGCCTTTATCTCATATTTAGCAGGACTTCAACTGAGCTTCTCGTACCTACCTTGGAGGATGTTGGATAGAGAAGGTACCTAGAGTAGGTATACCCCCTGGGTATTAAAATATTAGTTAGATTTAATTGTGTTATTATTTTATGCTTAATACTCTACCTACCTACTAATTGATATTATACCTACGAACATAAGTATGCCATCATTTACAAACTATAACAGTAGACAGATTCATCATTGGAGGAAATTGGATAGACTTGATAGCTACAGTACATCCCTGGATTGGAACCAAACATTTGAATTAGTAGGTGCCTAGGTATTAACATATTTGTCTCCAATTTGATTGAGTTATTATTTTATAACTAACTAGCGACCCGCCCCGGCTTCGACGGTTTTATTATAAGTATAAACCTTCCTCTTGAATCACTCTATCTAGAGGTATGTATTAAAAAAACCGCATCAAAATCCATTGTGTAGTTTTAAAGATTAAAGCAGTCAAAGGGAAATAGGGACAGAAAAAGCGACTTTGTTTTTTACTATGTAAAAATTATTATTATACCTAGGTACATGAGTTTGGCTTCATTTACAAACAACAACAGTAGTTAGATAGGTAAAACATTTATTTAGCACACACATACAATAATTAACATTGAAATATGTAAAATTGAAAACAAAAGTACAATAGGTAGTAGCACTGATAGTTCACTTTCAGATGAGTAAGTTTTGTCGATTTGCTTATAAATTATTATGTTTTAGCCATAAAAGTATCAATTAAATATATCCAAGTCAGGTCAAAATCTAAGTACAAAACTCTTGGGAAAATTTTAGGAGCTATCGGTTGATACCCTTGCGATACGTGTACACTCACGATAGCTGAAAATTCTTGCCATCATTCTTTGCATACGTCATGAGAACCTCCTCCTTTTTCGAAGTCGTTTAAAATACACAATTCATTTTGCCTCACTAACAGCCGATTTCTAGAACGTTGTTCAAATCGTAAATCAGTTGATAAAGCGATTAATTTAACACACTGGTCAAATCAAATCGGGGTGTACGAACGCTAATTAGATGATAATTAGGTAACTAATCATTGATCATCTTACGACTGTCATTCTTTCAGTTCAGTATATCTTTAAGTTTTCTTTTATAACATAAAAAATTCTATTATTCTTTTAAAAAATGATGACAATTTCATGTAAACTCTGCTTTACAATAAATGTGAATCACATGAGTATACAAAATACAGGTATGTCACAAAACAGTTAAGTCACGATTTTGATCATGTTAGTCACATTTACATTTTATTTGAAAACTAGCGACCCGCCCCGGCTTCGCACGGTTTTATTATACATAAAAACCTACCTCTTGAATCACTCTATCTATAAAAAAAAACCGCATCAAAATCCGTTGCGTAGTTTTAAAGATTTAAGCTTTCAAAGGGACATAATGACATAGGGACAGAGAAAGCGACTCTAGTTTATACTATGTAGTGTATGGCTTTTGGATTACCAACCTGTTGATTTTTTATGTATTATACCCCGGTTTAGAACTTGGAAAAATACAGCGAATTGTTGTAATAATTTCAACTAATTAGAGCAAAATCGCCGATTAGTTAATTATTGATTTGACAAGAGCTTGAACAAAGAATCAGGCCTAATTAGCGTATTCTGTAAGAAAACTTTATTTCTGAAACATAATTAGATCACATAGCTCACTAGTATATACAATTATAACAAACTCTTAAAAATCTAAGCCGTCACCAGAAGGCAAAGTACCCAGAATGCTGGCAGCATTGCCACGTTGAATGGCAATGCTAATTCGTTGACCAAAATAGAAGCCAGCATTCTTATCTCCTGTGGACTCTATTAGAAGTTTCGTCAGATCTTTAAAAATTGTGTGTGCCCCAGGACCCCAAGGACCAAGGGTTTCCACCCCAAATGGCTCAAATAGGTATCCTCGGTCAAGATTAGCATATTTTCGCCGTTTGAGGGACTCCGCTGATGAAGCTGCGGAGCCAGCCCTTGCTGATGTCCCTGCCAGATGTGAAGGCGCTAGAGTATCTACACACGTGGCATCCCAAACTAAAGGCCGACCCATCTTCCAGGGAATCAGAGTCATACCGTCAGGTCTTTTACCATCATCTCGCATAAGGCCACGTGGTTCAAGTGTAGCTGCTACACTGACGCTGGTAAAGGCCCGACGGATGATATCGTTAATTGAATTATGGCGGGACACACGTCCTGCACTAGAGACACATGCCAATGCATGGTGACCAAGCTTGTCCACGGTTTCACCACACTGGCAACGGTGTGCAACTAGGCAAGGGGAACCTAAACGCAAGGAGGTGGCCACCCGAAATGAGTTGTTGTCTAAAAGGGTACCTAGATTTTTAGAAGGCAGAACATGTAACCAAAGTCCTGATTCCCACTCAGAAACGGCGAGTAGACGGGCACGTTCTATTGAGCTGGTAGACGTATTAATAAGATTTTTCCGTACCAGCTCACAAAGTGGCTCATCCCATAGCCTCTGAGAAGACAGGACTTTTGGAAGATTGGTGTCAGGACAGGCTATTTTCCATAAGCCTAGTGCTTCGTTGTAACCTGTAATTTCAAAATTTTGAGAACATTTTGCCAAAATTTTATGAATAAGATCTTTAGTACCATGAACTGATGATAAAAAACCTGGGAGTGAAACACTAGAAATTTCTCGAACACCTAAACCACCCAATCTAATAGGAAGAGTGGCCTGGTGCCATGCTCGGTCATCCAAAGGAATATTAGCGTATTATGTTAATTGACAAGAGTTTTGTTTTTCAAAATATAAGTACGTAATCAATGTTCGAGAAACCCAAATGACACTTGAATAGAGATTTGAACATTGATTAGTTAACTATTAAGATGATCTGCGTTCCAGAAACCAGCTGTTACTGTGACATAATTTAGGTATTATTGTATTAAAACAAAAAACATACTTCAAATTTATTTTATTTTATTTTTACAATTTTAGGAAAACTTACAGCTAGACAATGAGTAGATACAAAGAATTTTTAAATTAAGGCCAATTAAAAGTTTTCACTAATAATAAATTAAAGCAGCAACTTGAGATCTGTTGACTTGAGATGAATTTACAGAAAGTAGACATATAGGTATTAATTTTAACTTAAAAAAAATTTACAGAAAACTAGATATATTAAAAGTAACTTATTAATATAAACCTATTAGTAAAACTGCTTAAACAAAGAAGTTAAGTTGACGACTTACTAGCAAATCTAGCAATAACAATAACTAAAAAAGAAAAATAGATTGTTTTTTATACTAAGTACAAGCACAAACAAGAGAATTTCTCAAACTAAAACGAAAAATGTATCATTAAGCAAGCGTTTAAGCTTACTTGAACTGGTGTTGAATAAATCTATATTGCTGTTTTCATGTACTAATGAGTTAAACGAGCTAGAAGCTCTATAAACAAATGCGTTCTGCCTATAATTAGTCCTTACGATAGGTGCAAGCGTGCATGTGCGCAGTCCTATTTGCTCAAGAAGCTCTGGGCAATCAACAGTTCCGTTTGCTATATTAATTAGGTAAGTCAAATCAGCCACTTGTCTGCGTTTAAAGAGTGGAAGAAAGTGGAACTTACGGCATCTAGTCTCATAATCAGGTAAAAAAATACGAGCTCGATATTGTATTGATATTGTATTTACTACATTAATGTGCATAACTCAAAAATATTAAAATTTGCATATTTTAATGAATATGCGAATCCGGGGCGGGTCGCTAGTAATATTATAAACGCGAAAGTTTGTAAGTATGGATGGATAGATGGATATTTGTTACTCTTTCATGCAAAAACTACTGAACGGATATGGATGAAATTTGGCAAAGAGATAGATCATAGTCTGGAATAACACATAGGTAACATTTTATACATTTTTCCCGGAATTACCACATGAACGTGTGGTACATTATTTATCTAACTATATAAAGTTACATGTTTATGTAAGTTTATAACATTGGTAGCTTATTGGGTATGTATTTTTTTCTTTTCCATCTATCTAGAGAAGTAGATCTAATGTAACTACCACCGTCTATATTGTTCTTTTATATCCGGTCCATCCAAAGGTTGCCTGGAAGAGATCGCTTTTAGCGATAGGGTCGCCCTTATCTATCTTAACTGCTTAGCTTGGGCTGGATTATGCTGTGTGGACTGTCCGAAATTATTTATTATTATTTATTTATTTATACTTAGTCTTAGTTTGCAGTATTTTTATGTATCATTTTCAGCCTTTTTGTGGTACATTTAAGTATAATAAAGAGTTTTCATCCATTCTTTCATTCAGTTGAGCTAACTCTAGACTGTTTTCAACCTACCAAAATATTGTAAATAATAGTTTTAATAAGGTTCTATTCCTTGATTGTTATTTCCTTTCTTAAATTAATAAAGTAAACAATTGAGATACCTCTAGACTGTTTTCGACCGTCTGTAGTTAGCTCAATGATTTGAATTGTATATTTACAAGTAGGTATACATTTTTTGATTATAATTTTCGTTGCTAATGAAGTTCTATAAGGTAAATAAGTAAAGTACTGAAAATTACAAGAACAAGCTAACAAGAGCTAAATTTAAAAAAATGTATAAAAATAAACGGAATAGAAAAAAATAAAACCAGTATATACAATCGAGCTAACTGCAGACCGTTCAAAACAGTCTAAAGGTTGCATGCAATCGAAGTTCATCATCAGGTACAATGTATATTCGTAGTTAGTAAAGTTAGTAATGTTAGTAAAGTTAGTACCTAAAGTTAGTAATGTTAGTAAAGTTAGTAAAGTTAGTAAAGTTAGTACCTAAAGTTAGTAAAGTTAGTAAAGTTAGTAAAGTTAGTAAAGTTAGTAAAGTTAGTAGTTAGTAAAGTTAGTAATGTTAGTAAAGTTAGTACCTACCTAAAGTTAGTAAAGTTAGTAATGTTAGTAAAGTTAGTAAAGTTAGTTATGAAGGTAAAGTTAGTAATGTTAAAGTTAGTAGTAATGTTAGTAATGTTAAAATGAGTAATGTTAGTATAGTTAGTAAAGTTAGTAATGTTAGTAAAGTTAGTAAAGTTAGACTCGGACCTTGCCGTTTTACATGTTCATAGAATAACAATACTATAAAAATTAAAAAAAAAAAACTCGTCCTCGGACGAATCACCTGGCGTAGGGCTGAGTCTCAACAGATCGCAGCACGACGCTGCTCTACCGACCACAACACCCCGCCAGGAACGTAAGTCGTCTACAGACTATTCCGAGCCCCGACATCGAACTGAGTTATATCCGAACCAGAAGGAGCCGTGGTGCACGTGTTAAACCGTACGCACCGATCTCCGCGGTCCAAATGGGCTTCGACGTCACGCCTTACGAAGTAAAGCGCAACTAGTAAAGTCACATTGTTTAGAGCCTCCCGACTCTCGGGGCTCCACAGTGAGCATATCCTTGCCGGATTCGGCTAGGCTGGCTTCGGCCTTAGAGGCGTTCAGGCATAATCCCGCGGATGGTAGCTTCGCACCACCGGCCGCTCGGCCGAGTGCATGAACCAAATGTCCGAAACTGCGGTTCCTCTCGTACTGAGCAGTATTACTATCGCAACGACAAGCCATCAGTAGGGTAAAACTAACCTGTCTCACGACGGTCTAAACCCAGCTCACGTTCCCTTTTGATGGGTGAAAAATCCAACGCTTGGGACCAGAGCTGTAACAGCAACTATATTGCTGAATTTACTCCTGCAGATGTGCTCTACGGAATCAAAAAGTTAAAAGTTAAAAGCTCGATAGGGCCGGACGCCGTGCCACCGGCTCTTATAAAGTCAGTCGGTAAGAGCATGGTATCCCCGCTGTATCACACTTTTAATTTGGCATTACGGACAGGTAGATATCCGGCACATTGGAAGGTGTCAAGGGTAACACCGATCCCAAAAAACTCGAATAAACTTACTGTCGAGGAGTATCGTCCGATCGCCATCTTGTCAAATCAAATCAAATCAAATCAAATCATTTATTTGCAAGAATACAAAATTATTATACATTATGTCAGATCTTATAACTATTATAGGAATTGTATTCAGCCTGCAAGCAGGCGTGCAAATGTTATGCGAGTCATATTAATATTATATTATTCATATATTATCTTAGTCATATATTATGGTACATAGGTATAATTCAAATTTCTAAATATTCTTTTACAGTATAAAAACATTTTCTAAGTAGCCATTCTTTTAACTTTTTTCTAAATATATTTCCATTCAGTTCTTTTAATTCTTCCGGTAGCTTATTGTAAATAGTGATGCACATGTTGTAAACATTTCTTTTATATATATCTTTATGGCACTGATGTTTGTAGAGTAAATTGTTAAACTTAGGCCTTTTTTGCCGGGTTATTACATCGCCACGTTTTAGAAAGTAGGTCGGATGAGATTTTACAAAAAGACAAATTTCCCTAATGTACATACAGGCGAGAGGTAGAATCCTACAGTTCTTGAAGAGAGGCTTGCAACTATCAAGGAACCAAGACCTGTTTATCACTCTTAGGCATCTTTTTTGAATTTTAAATATTCTTTCCACGTCCACTGAGTTTCCCCACAGTAAATTGTCTTCTCCTTCTAAGGTACTTGAAATCGTCTTACATACAATCATATACGCACAAGTTAAGACCTTCTTATGCAATGCACAGCATGGTTTTAGAGATAAGCGGTCGGTCAATTCCAATCTCTTGACACTTGTAGAGTATAGATCTTGGTTGTCAGGTGGACGTGCTCTACTTCGATATCCAAACTAAGCGCCATAGGCTTCGCGCATAATCTTCTCAGACTTTTCGCCGACTATCTGCGCGATCGCCAGCAGTATGTTAAACTTGGAATTTATGAGTCTTCATTAAATCAATCAAAATAACAAATTGAAACTTAAAGTATCAAGTAGATATTCTTCAAACCTACGATACGAGTACCTACCTAGAGAGTAGAGTGAGAAGCGAGTCTCCCTTCCTTAGGTAAGTACTAGTAAAACACGCCCCCTACAAAAAACTAATAGCAGACGTCGGTGTGCTATTAATTTTATGTAGGCGTTGGGTTTTCATAATAACTAGGTACTTACAACTAAAATCTAATTCCACGCCTACAATGAAGAGCACACGTCCCAATCTCTATGCTATGACTGTTATAATTAGATAGGTACATAGATAGTGATCTAAGGTTACCTTCTTATTTAAATTCATGCACCTTACTGAATTCATAAGTGAATAACATCAAAAATAAATTACTTATTAGGTATCTCATTTAATCGGTAAAGTTAGGTACTATTAAATAGATAGTACTTACTAGAAAATAAAACCTAAAAGCAGGTATGAATCTATCCATGCTCATAAATTAAAATATTGGAAAAGTAATTTGTTACAAGTATTTGTCGTAGGGTAGACCGAGGCGAATCGGATCACAGGGCGAATCGGATCAAAATAACATAAAAATTAAAATTTAAAAAACCGCGCTACACTGAACGCAGTTACAACTACAAGTGACTGCTTCCTCTCTCCCCGCGTCGGTTGCTATTTGTTAAACTTCGATATCACGCGTACTTCAGCACTAGCGATGCTCGCAAGCCATGCAGAAGTGACACCACGGCCATTTTTGCACCAATTGTAAGGTACCTAATAATGATAACTTGTATTTTGGGTAAAAAAAATTATAAGATTGTGAATGTATTTGTGTAATGTTATTCAGTATGGATCTAATTTTGATAAACCTTATGTGTTTCCTGTAAATTGTAAACGGTATTCTGACTAAAATCATTTTCTGAATCCATTGATATGGGGCGAATCGGATCAGATCGTTTGGGGCGAATCGGATTAATCTTTAAATTACTTTTCTCTTCTTTATAATCCCTGTTTTATTGTTTTAGATGATTTGGACGTAAGAAAAAAACTGACCAAGCTCAGTGGTCTCGAGAAGATACGAAAAAAGCCTCAGACAAGACATTTTGAAATTGAGCAACCGACTGTGAATATGTTACATCTGACACCATTGAACAAAATCTTTCCTCCCCGTTAAAGAGCCCAACCATATCAAAGAAACCTCATATCAGGTGTAAAATGGGCTGCGTCAGTGACGCAGCCCATTTTACACCTGACATCACCACAAAGTAAAGATAATCTCCTAATAAAAAACGCTAAGAAAACACAAAATATTAAATTGAAAAAAAATCTGTAGTTAAAGAAAAAGGGAAAGATAATGGGAATATAAATATTAAAAAGAAGAATAAAGCTACACCTGGTATTAAAATTATGAGTTCGAAGAGACTGGCATTACATTTTTTTGCTGAGAAAAATTTGTTCATCCGCCAATAGAAGACTGGATCTAGTGCAAGGCCTGTGAAAACTGTAATGACAGAAATGGTGCAAAAGGACCGTAAACTTGTGATTTATGTACCGATAACTGATTGAAGTGACTGAATTAAGTTTTATTCTAGTTTCAAGTATGATTGTAAACACAATTCAGTGAGAATTTTATATATTAATGACCAATGAATGTAAGATCCGATTCGCCCCCAATTTTGGGGCGAATCGGATATTTCTCATAGTTACGTTTTATTTACATAAAAATTAAAATATAAGTTTTAAATTATGTTTAATATGTTAAATGATAATAAAAAACAATATTGATTAAAGCCAAATTAATAAAAACTGTGATTTTTTGAAAAAAGTACTTGTTTTTTTACTTCAAAGTCAAACTGATCCGATTCGCCTCGGTCTACCCTAGATACTATTTTGTTCTCTATAACAAAATGCGCACGGATCAATATCTTATGAAAGTATTTTAGCCTGGCTGGTTTTGCTTGCAAGTATTTTTTTGCTCACACAATTACGAGCTTTATTCTCATGCAAACTAGGATTAACTCTTTCATTCACGCTTTTACATTGAGAATATTATAAACATTTTTATGTTTGTTTTAGCATCAATTACAAATAAAATATCAAAAAAAGTAAGAAAAAAAGTTTAGGTATTAAGGCTTTCAAGGTAGGAGGTGGTTAGTCACACTAACCACCATGACTATTGGTACAAATTAAACTAAGATGTATGGTGTCTATTATTTATTAAAATTATAATGTTTATTGAACTTTTCCGCTGGCAAATTAAACTTTTAATTACTTTTTATGAAAATCAGAGAAACATGTATTGCACTATACATGTCAACATTTACAACATCTTCTAGAAGTAGTACTCTCATTCCAGGTGAATTTTCTCAGATTCTCAGATGTAGGTTTTTGTCGTTTGAGTTGTGCAGGTCCTGGAGAAGAGGCTGTGGAGCTGCGATTGCTGTTCACTGAATCGTGTCTTTGTCTGAGATATGCTGGCGTCAGTAAACCTTGTAAACACTTCGTCTGAATTCTTTCAACGTCAATTTTGATAGGTCTTGGCGTAGAGAACACTGTAGTTCTTTATAAATTACGAAAGCGTTGTTGCCAACACAACATCAAGGAAGTGAAAAAAATCCTGAGCCACCACTTGTGGGATTTTCTGTCCACAGCATAGCTTCCTTTTAGTTGATCAAATTTATCGACAAAGTTCATATTTGCGTTGTAGTCTTTTACTGCTTCTGGACAAGACACTGTGGTTAATTTTTTCAACATTTTTAGGATCATGACAGTTTGATAAAATAAATACTGAACTTTCCATTTCAGCTATTCCCACACTTTCAGAAAACTCTTCTTCCATTTTGGAGCTGTTGTATTTGGTCTGTTTGAACTCAAAGTGTTGGACTCGACAGGATCGGAATTCCGGCTTACTAAGCTAGACAAAGGCAGGTCATCATCACCATCAAAATTAGCATCATCAGTTACTTGAACTTCTCCTATCAAATCGCCTAATACCAGTGGATTTTTCTCATTTTCGGTATCCTCTTCGGCATCATCATCGCTACAAATACTATCGCCACCTGAAGGAATGTCTTCCAATAAGAACTCTTCCATTTCTCTATCTGTTAGCCGGTGACATCCTACTTATATTATAAACGCGAAAGTTTGTAAGTATGGATGTTTGTTACTCTTTCACGCAAATACTACTGAACGGATATGGATGAAATTTAGCACAAAGATAGATTATAGTCTGGAATAACACATAGGCTACATTTTATCCCGGAATTCGCACGGGAACGGGAATTATGCGGGTGAAACCGCGGGGCGCTGCTAGTTCTGAAATAAATAAGAAAAATTCAATTTTTTTTATACGTCTACGTTGCATTATAGACTAAGACTAAAAATCTGCAACAGTCACGGTGGTTAGCGTTACTAACCACCACACTTTTGTTCTAAATACTTATCGAAAACATAAAATTAATAATTCTTTTACCGATACATGTATAAAAGAGATATATAAAAAGACATTGAATAAAAAAATATAATATGATAAAAGCTTACTTACCTGTTTCATATAGCTTTGTATCAACGAATCTCTAAAATGTACGATACGGCAACAATCAATTCAAAGCAACTGAATTGTCACTCACTGAAATTATTCACAATTGGCCGCGTCACGTCAAGTATGGTCTGAACTTTCATAATAATTCAATATATTGCCGCTACAAGGTCTGGATTTTAATTAAAAAATTAGAGAAGAGGTGGTTACTGACACTACCCACCAAGACTGAAAGAGTTAACTTTCTATGCAAGTATTTTACTTCCAAGGTGCGTGACGCGCTACGAGTCGCGCCCACGCCACCCGTACGTAATACTTTAAGTATCTAAAATACTTGAAAGTATTTTAGCCCTGGTTTTTGGACCTGGTTTAAGATCTATCGGGAGCTTGTTATACAGCTTTTGGTCCATTATTTTAGGAAGCTGTTTTGCCATATTTAGTCGATGGTGAATCGGCTCTAGCATCATTTTCTGCCGCGTGGCACGTTTGCTACTTTCGCCTCTGATTTTATATTCTTTCAAATTATTTTTTACGTATCTTATGACCTCCATTATGAATACCGCTACTGATGTTAATATCCGAAGGTTTTTGAAATGATCACGACATGACTCTCTGTATTTCTATGGCACGCTTTTGTAATTTAAGAATACATTCGTAATCTGTAGAGCTCCCCAATAAAATGATACCATAAGACATAATTGAGTAAATATATGCGTAATACATGTCTTTCAGAGCTTTATCTAAAGAAATGGGTCTAAGTTGCTTAAGCGCGTAAATTACTTTCGCCATTTTTCTACAGGTCGACTCAATATGATTCTTCCAAGATAGTAATGGATCAAGTTTATTTATTTATTAAGGAATAACTAACGACTACATTAAAAACGTTCGTTTAAATTAGTCCATTTATGGTATTGATATTTTATTGGTATTTTGAGCATTATTATTTAGGTGGTTAAATGAGGTCGTAATTTTTGATATCGATTTTTTAAAAATCTATATTTCACTAACCAACCAATTGAGTAATTTTTCTATAAGGATATCTATGACTTAAATAAAATGACCCCTTTAAAGTGCATTATTCATTTATTTCTAGGTACTTTCACTGACCTTATACACAATCTATCTTATCATAATCCTATCCTCCTTATCTACCTTATCTTCGAGACCTTCCGCCAGAGGTCTAATTTACTCTTCTTGGTGTCTTGCAAAGCACATGTACCTACCATACCATCAAGTTTTAGATTATACCCAGAAAATAAGGTCCATACACCACATCAGTATAATTAAAATAGGGGTGATTTATTCTCATTCGGGTAGTATTTTTTGAAGGGTCCTATCGTTGTTGGTACCTATAGAGTCAGTGTTTTTTCAATTGTTTATACTGTACAATAAATTTTATTAAATTTTTATTTAACCTGTAATAATTAAGTTGTTAAACTTATAAATTATGCATATATTTACTAACCTAAACTTCATATATTTTGGTAATGGTTTAGTAGTAGTTTTTTAATAACATAACTTTAATAGCGAAGAAGGAGTGAATGAGACATAATTTAGATTAAACATAAGATAAAAGTTATTTAGTCCGGTCAATTAAGACATTCGAAGCTACATAAATTCCCCTTCATTTTTCACGATTTTCATCAAAACGGTAAGTTTTATCATAAAAATATATCGACAAAAATTGAAAATCATAAAATTATCTACAAAAAATGGTAAGGTTCGGTTCGGTTCGGTTCGGTTCGTTAGGTTAGGTTAGGTTAGGTTAGGTTAGGTTAGGTTTGGTTAGGCTAGGTTCGGTTAGGTTAGGTTCGGTTAGGTTCGGTTAGGTTCGGTTAGGTTCGGTTCGGTTCGGTTCGGTTCGGTTCGGTTCGGTTCGTTAGGTTAGGTTAGGTTAGTTTAGGTTTGGTTAGGCTAGGTTCAGTTAGGTTCGGTTAGGTTCGGTTCGGTTCGTTAGGTTAGGTTAGGTTAGGTTAGGTTAGGTTAGGTTTTTTTTTTTTTTTTTTTTTTTTTTTTTTAATTCTAGTCCCTCCAACTTAATTGGAGCCTGTGTCTATCTTGAGCCTGATACATTCCAGTTCTCACTTGTATGCCTCTCGAACTTTCAAAAATCTAACTTTATCCGCTCATACGTCATCTATTTTGCTTATTGCGGTTGGAGTACCCGCCTGTCTTCTAGCTACTATTTCTGATTTCGTTTCAATTTCAGGATTTACAGGATCGGGGATTAGGTTTAGTTTCATATATTTCATTTTATTTACATATCAGGGTTTTCATTGCTATTCTATTTATATGTTGCTTACATTTTTATCTTATTTCTATTTTATATTCTACAGTTGTACATTGCGTATTTTCTTATTACTATTTAACATATGCATGTTCTATATATATCATTATACATATTCATCATATTTTGCTTCAACTTATTTATTTCTTTTATTTGCTTCTTTAACAATATAAGTACAAAAGTTTAGAAACAGTGGTCGGATATTTTTATCTTTCATGATATTTTTTACATTTTCTTTTCTTATTGTAACTTCCAATAACTGTTCTAATTCGTATCTTTCGGAACCATACACTGGGCATTCGAGTATTAAGTGAGCTACTGTTTCATCTTGACATGGCTCGCATAAGCACGATGGGTTTTCCTTACACTTAAAGCGGTATAAGTATTCTGAAAACCCACCGTGCCCTGTCATTAGTTGTGTAGTGATGCTGGTTGGCTCAAGCTTCCTTGCTATGTTATACGCCTCGATGGCGTCCGGAAAAAACATTTTAGTAACAGAGGCCGTTTCTCCTGACATGTATCGTCGGTTCCATTCGTCAAGCGTCCTAGCACGTATTTGCCGCTTGACGAATGATACCGGGCATTGGTCATAATCTGGTCTTGTTTTTGTTTTAATTGCAGCGTCCTTTGCCAGCTGATCTGCGCGCTCGTTTCCCTCTAACCCTACATGTGCTTTTATCCAAAATAAGGTGATTACCTTATTCTGGAGTCTACAGTTTTTGATATTTTTCCGTGTTTGTACTGCTAGAGGGTTGAGGGAGCCCTGGTTTGTTATAGCCTCTAGAGCTGACTTTGAGTCACTATAAATACCAAAAGTTAATTCCGTGCGCTTGATGATTAGTTCTGTTGCTCTGCATATGGCCAAGAGTTCCGCCTGGTATACCGTGCAGTACGGTGACAGCTTGATTTTTAGGGCTTTGGTTTCAGCCACGTTATTCCAAAAGGATAGCGCTGCTCCAACCTTGCCCTCGATCTTGCTGCCATCTGTGAAGATACGGACTGCCTGACTGTTGTTATCTTCAACTTGCTGTTGGTCTACCAGGCTCATGAACTCAAGGCACATATGTTCTGCTGGGTGCTCTAATGAGGTGTACTTCACCATTTCTTCTATCTCCCTCTCCCCCAGCGCTAGCTCCGACCGAGATACTCCTCTTTTGGATTCATACAGGGCGGCTGCCTCTTGAATTCTCAGGTCGAGAGGCAGTATTCCAGCCAGAACCAGTGCCGAGTTGAGAGAGACAGTGCGATATGCCCTTGTCATCTTCTGAACGAAGCCCCTCTGCACAGCGTTTAGAAGTTTTTGTACCCCTAACTTATTTGTTGCCTGTGCCCAAGCACTGGCCGCGTACATGATGACCGGCTCCACCGTAGACGTGTAGATCAGCCGAATCACCTCTGGATGTAGACCCCAGCTGACTTTGGCAGCTCTGGACAACTGCTTGTATAAGTTGAGGGCTTTTCTGCAGACTTCGCCGACGTGCTGTTTAAATGACAGCTTGTTGTCGATGGTGAGACCCAAGATTTTAATTTCAGAGGACATGTCAATGTCGATCCCACCCATCCTCAGCTGTGGTGTGTCAAACTTTAACTTTCTGGTTATAAGCATTGCCTTAGTTTTATGTGGCGCAAATTTCAGTTTATTTTTGACACCCCACCCCTGAACATGGGCAAGAGCGGCATTGGCCTGTCTTTGTACCTCGAGGGCTGTATCACCATCGAAAATCAACACAATGTCGTCAGCAAAAGCCTGGCAGTATTCACCCCGTACTTCCAATTGTTTCAGCAGAGGATCCAACAGCAGGTTCCACAGGATTGGCCCTCCAATTGATCCTTGCACGCAGCCTTTGTTTGTTCGTTTTGTGTGCTCTTCCCCTGCGTATCTCACCTTTACCTTCCTGTCTTGCAGGTAGCTGTCAACCACTCTCCTGAGATTGACCGGACAAACTTCCTCCGCAAGCCTTGTTCTGATGGCAGGCCACCACGCGCTGTCGAAGGCTCCCTCTATGTCCAATGAAATCAAAGTAACTAGTTTTTTCGCGACGAGTTTTCCGCGTATGTATTTCATCAGGTCATAGAGGGCGTCCTCGGTACTTCTTTGGGGCATGAAGCCATATTGCCGTGAGCTTGTTCTGGGGATTAGATGCCATTTCAGTCTTCTCACGATCATTTTCTCAAATAGCTTTCCCATAACTGGTAACAGGCCGACTGGCCTGTATGACTTTGGGTTCGTGTAAGTTTCTTTCCCGGGTTTCCTGAGTACCACCACCGTGGCCTCCTTCCAGATCTCCGGGAATAGGCTTAACTCAAGGCATTTGTTTATGATCGCGAGGTTCAGGTCTAGGTCACAGAGCACCACATGGCTGCAGATATCAGCCGTAAATCCGTCTGATCCCGGGGCCTTCTTTGGGTTGAAGGTCAACACTGCAGATCTTAGCTCTTCCTTGGTAAACGGCGGGTCATGTTTTTCATCATGGACCCAACCGTTTATCTGGTCGGCCATTTCCCTAGTCTGCTTATGTTCGTCGTTTTCTCCTTCTCCTGAGTCCTCCGGAAAGAATGTCTCAGCCAACATCCTGCATGACTCTTTTGGATCGAGTACTTTTCCTTCCTTACACAACGGCAGGTCTTCTGCTCTTTTGGTGGTTCTTCCAATCACTCTGTAGATACCCTCCCAGAGTCCTTCCTTGTCTTGCTTCCCACAAAACCTCTTCCAACTCCCTATCTGGGCCCTCTTGGCTTCGCTCTCATATTTTTCCTTTGCCTGCAGGTACTCCTTGACGACCATCGCTCTTCGGACCGTGGCTGCACATCGGATTCTACGCTTTTTGGTGATGACTTCCTTCTTCATCGAAGCGAGTTCTTCGGACCACCATGGCAGGGTAAGTTTTTCATTGGCTTTCTTTTTTGGTATAGTTTTATCGCATGCTTGTTTTATTACTGTCATATATAGATTTACTATTTGTTCCAGATTTTCTTTAGTGTTAATTTTGTCTACTTCTATTTTGCTAATAGCGTTCTCAGATTTTAATTGGTCCAGTTTCTCATGAAACTGGTTCCAGTTAACTTTTTTAGTATTATATAACCTTGTTGTTCTTTCTACACTAGTTCCTTTTGCCTTTACAAGCCTTATTTTAAAAGTTATTCCATTGTGGTCCGAACTCACCAGGTCGTCTTCGACATTCCAGTCTTCCACCAAGTTGAGCTCTTCTGTGCAAGCTGTTACATCTACATGACTTTTGTATTCCTTATTACCCCTTATTGTGTCAAAGGTAGGAGTATCACCATAGTTGAGTACCTGCAGGCTCATCTCTTCCAACACTCCAGCCATATCTATCCCCCTGGAATCGACCTTCGTACTACCCCACCAGGTGCTCTTTGCATTGGTGTCTCCGCCCATTAATAGCTTTGTAGGTCTGAACTCCTCTTCTATTCTTTTAAGCTGCTCCAGGTACGGCCCTATGGGTACATTAGGCTCAAAGTAGAAGGAGACTATCGCTATCTCCCAGGCACTGGTTCGGATTTTGACTACTATGATGTTGTTCGTTGTATGTTTCGGGCACTGTATTACATCGACGTTATGGTCAAAGACAGCTATAGCTGCCTTGAAGTGCCCTTCTCCTTGCTCAGTGCTCTGGAAGATTCTCGCACCTCTGTAGCTCTTCATTCCCTTTGCTCCACCCACATAAGGTTCCTGAAGCAGCGCAAAAGCAATACTCCTTTCTTGGGCTTTTATCATCAGTTCGTTCGTTGCTAGTTCTCTCCTCTGGAGATTTACTTGAGCTACCAGGTAGGGTGTCGTGTTTGTTGGAGTGCTGTACTTGGTTGCTCGATAGGTGCCCTCAGCAATACGCTATGGTTGCCCGGGCCAGTGCGTCCCACTTGCGTCTCACTACGCACATCTCACTAAACGCGCTGTGTTCAGTCGCCTCAAGTTTTGCGTGTACGCAGTTGCAGCACTTAGGGGCTACACCGTCGAGCCAGTCGTTGCATTGCGACTTCATATGGGGTCCCCCACAGTGGCTGCACTTCTCCACTGTTTGTTTGCAGAAACGTCTGCTGTGTCCATAGCCCAGGCAGAGAGAGCATTGAACTAGCGGTGACTGATCCACGACTCTGACTCTCTGTAAGTCAATGTCAATTGGTTAGGTTAGGTTAGGTTAGGTTAGGTTAGGCTAGGTTAGGTTATGTTAGGTTAGGTTAGTCCACCAGTCGTGGAACCTAACCTAACCTGACTTTACCTAACTAACCTAACCTAACCTAACCTAACCTAACGAATCGAACCGAACCGAACCGAACCGAACCGAACCTAACCAAACCTAACCTAACCTAACCTAACCTAACCTAACCTAACCTAACCTAACCTAACCTAACCTAACCTAACCTAACCTTACCTAACCTAACCTAACCTAACCTAACCTAACCTAACCTAACCTAACCTAACCTAACCTAACGAACCGAACCGAACCTAACCGAACCTAACTGAACCTAGCCTAACCAAACCTAAACTAACCTAACCTAACCTAACGAACCGAACCGAACCGAACCTAACCTAACCGAACCTAACCTAACCGAACCTAGCCTAACCAAACCTAAACTAACCTAACCTAACCTAACCTAACCTACCCTAACGAACCGAACCGAACCGAACCTAACCATTTTTTGTAGATAATTTTATGATTTTCAATTTTTGTCCATATATTTTTATGATAAAACTTACCGTTTTGATGAAAATCGTGAAAAATGAAGGGGAATTTATGTAGCTTCGAATGTCTAAATTGACCGGACTAAATAAATTTCATCTAATGTTTAATCTAAATTATGTTTCATTTCCCCTTCTTTGCTATTAAAGTTATGTAATTAAAAAACTACTACTAAACTATTACCAAAATATATGAAATATATGTTAGTAAATATATGCATAATTTGTAAGTTTAACATTTTAATTATTACAGGTTTAATAAAAATTTAATAAAATTTATAGTACAGTATAAATAATTGAAAAAACACTGACTCTATAGGTACCAGCAACGATAGATCCCTTCAAAAAATAATGCCCGAATGAGAATAAATCACCCCTATTTTAATTATAACGATGTGGTGTATGGACCTTATTTTCTGGGTATAATCTAAAACTTGATGGTATGGTACGTACATGTGCTTTGCAAGACACCAAGAAGTGTCAATTAGGCCTCCGGCGGAAGGTCTCGAAGATAAGATAGATAAGGAAGATAGGATTATGATAAGATAGATTTGTGTATAAGGTCAGTGAAAGTACCTCGAAATAAATGAATTGTGCACTTAAAAGGGGACATTTCATTTAAGTCATAGATATCCTTATAAAAAACTAGCGCCCCGCCCCGGCTTCGCACGGTTTTATTATACATTACTATAAACCTCACGGAGCCCGAGACCTTTCCAACGAATGCAAAACCGTGGAAATTGGTTCGTGCGTTCTGGAGTTATAGCGTCAGGAAGGAAAACCCGACTTATTTTTATGTAGAGGTAGTAAATTACTCATTTGGTTAGTTACTGAAATATCGATTTTTCAAAAATCGATATCAACAATTTCGAATTTTTGACCTCATTTAACCACTTAAATAATAATAGCACAGCATAGCAGCCATAGCTAAAAATTATCGAGACGTTATGTTCTACCGAAATATTTCTTTTTTTTTTCATTGGCCGGCGCTTTCTACTTTTGGTCCAAGTCTTACCTTACTATCTTACCTTACTATTATAATAATTGGGAAAGTCTGTGTGAATGTTTGTTATAGGTAATCTCCGTAACTACATAAGTTGTTTAGATGAAAGAACAATGGCAAGAATCCCTTATGGCCTGTCCCAAAAATTTGAAGAACGATACTGAATATATCGTTCGAATCGTCTTAAAATCCTAAGGAACTTTGCATTTTCAGTTTTTCCATAATATTTACAGAAGAAAAAAAAATATTTTTTGAACATCGGCAGAATAATTTAATTTCCATAGGTTCTCTTCATTGCAAATGGCGGCACAATACAAAAGAGGTTTCAATTCTAGAGGTTAGTTTCAGGTTAGGGGTCAGGATTGAAACCAACCTCCTTTGTTCGGTTGGTACAGAAGGTAGACAGAATAGAGAGAGATACATATTGTACGGAATATACTTTTAGGAAGCTGTTAGGAGCCATATGTTTATTTTGGCGATAAATTAAATTCAACCACTTTTTTAAAGCTCAGAAGGGGTTTGCAGCAAGTTTTTAATTTTCATATTATGAACTCTTCGATTGCAAAAATCAATGCTCTGCTGGAAATAATTATGCCTACCCTAGGTATATATAATGAGACCTATAAGTGCTATAACGCCCTGTCTTCATTTTGCCACATTTTAGTATGGTAGTCTGCAGTCCTTCGCAGATCGCCATCCCACCATGCTGAAGGGCGTCATACATTACGCTTAGTGAATCGCGATCTCCACTCAAGAACTCGTTTACTCTATGTATTTAATTCCAGAAAAGAAAACACAAATGGCTAACAATTATTTACTGCTGAATTAAAATGAATCTGAATATGAATGACCTTTAATTAATAAGTAGGTATGAATCTGAATATGAATGTTGTTAAAGATTTTTGAGTTGTACTAATGTTTGTGCATTTCCTTTTTGTCTAAGTATATTTGATTTTACACTGCATTTATTAGTAGGTACCTATCTGTTAATATTTACTAAATATAATGTGAAATGACTTGTAAAAAAATTTACCAATAAAATGACTATCTGACTATCTAATAAACCTTACCTTAGTACCTTACCGAGTCGCGGTCTCCACTCAAGAACACGTTTATCCCAACGGTTGTCGTTTCTTCGCGAGATATGGCCAGCCCACTGCCACTTCAGCTTGCTAATTCTTTGAGCTATGTCGATAACTTGGTTCTCTGTCGGATGTATTCATAATGAATCCTATCCTTCAGAGAGACTCCTCACATAGCTCTTTCCATAGCTCGCTGAGCGACTTTGAACTGGTGGACCAGCCCTACCGTGAGTCGTGGACACTCTTAGGTAGGACGCACTGGTTGAAAACTTTCGTTTTCAAATATTGCGGTATGGATGTCGAGAAGACCCGACGTAGTTTCTCAAATGCTGCCCAGCCTAGCTGGATCCTCCTCTTGGCCTCCTTCTCAAAATAGTTTTTACCTAACTGCACAATTTGCCCAAGGTAAGTGTATCTACTCGGAAATAATTTCAAGAAGGTGGCCATCTATGACGATCGGTCCCGGAACAACTTCCCTTAGTACCCTACATTTAATACTCATAATATACCTACAATTACGTTCATAGTATTTAATTCACGATAATTTAGTAGCAGGTTCATTTATTAATAACTAGCGACCCGCCCCGACTTCGCACGGTTTTATATTATACGTATAAACCTTCCTCTTGAATCACTCTATCTATTAAAAAAACCGCATCAAAATCCGTTGCGTAGTTTTAAAGATTTAAGCGTTCAAAGGGACATAATGACATAGGGACAGAGAAAGCAACTTTATATTATACTATGTAGTGATAAAAAAACTAGACTTTGATGTGTGAAATGTAAAAAAAACTGATTTCTGACCGAGATACAAATATTCAAGCGTCCATTGCCCACCCAGTGCTTTATCTTGTTGTAGTATATACACAAATTTAATAAATATTTCAGTAGCCTCTGTACAACAAATACCTAGAACTTTTCTCAAAATTACACTCCGGGAATTACTCTAACCTCCGTAATATTACTTTTAAAGTCTGATGTAAGATGTGTTGTTATGCAGGTAACTTCTTTTCTATTTACCGACCCCATTGAAATAACCAATTATAATAGGCAACTACTGATTTAAGTCAATTCAACTATTTCCAGGGCATTTCATGTACATTATCGGCAAATAACTTTTTACGGCAATAACCAGGTTTACATATTTATAATATGTAAATTACATTATGGTGCCTTTATCTCATATTTAGCAGGACTTCAACTGAGCTTCTCGTACCTACCTTGGAGGATGTTGGATAGAGAAGGTACCTAGAGTAGGTATACCCCCTGGGTATTAAAATATTAGTTAGATTTAATTGTGTTATTATTTTATGCTTAATACTCTACCTACCTACTAATTGATATTATACCTACGAACATAAGTATGCCATCATTTACAAACTATAACAGTAGACAGATTCATCATTGGAGGAAATTGGATAGACTTGATAGCTACAGTACATCCCTGGATTGGAACCAAACATTTGAATTAGTAGGTGCCTAGGTATTAACATATTTGTCTCCAATTTGATTGAGTTATTATTTTATAACTAACTAGCGACCCGCCCCGGCTTCGACGGTTTTATTATAAGTATAAACCTTCCTCTTGAATCACTCTATCTAGAGGTATGTATTAAAAAAACCGCATCAAAATCCATTGTGTAGTTTTAAAGATTAAAGCAGTCAAAGGGAAATAGGGACAGAAAAAGCGACTTTGTTTTTTACTATGTAAAAATTATTATTATACCTAGGTACATGAGTTTGGCTTCATTTACAAACAACAACAGTAGTTAGATAGGTAAAACATTTATTTAGCACACACATACAATAATTAACATTGAAATATGTAAAATTGAAAACAAAAGTACAATAGGTAGTAGCACTGATAGTTCACTTTCAGATGAGTAAGTTTTGTCGATTTGCTTATAAATTATTATGTTTTAGCCATAAAAGTATCAATTAAATATATCCAAGTCAGGTCAAAATCTAAGTACAAAACTCTTGGGAAAATTTTAGGAGCTATCGGTTGATACCCTTGCGATACGTGTACACTCACGATAGCTGAAAATTCTTGCCATCATTCTTTGCATACGTCATGAGAACCTCCTCCTTTTTCGAAGTCGTTTAAAATACACAATTCATTTTGCCTCACTAACAGCCGATTTCTAGAACGTTGTTCAAATCGTAAATCAGTTGATAAAGCGATTAATTTAACACACTGGTCAAATCAAATCGGGGTGTACGAACGCTAATTAGATGATAATTAGGTAACTAATCATTGATCATCTTACGACTGTCATTCTTTCAGTTCAGTATATCTTTAAGTTTTCTTTTATAACATAAAAAATTCTATTATTCTTTTAAAAAATGATGACAATTTCATGTAAACTCTGCTTTACAATAAATGTGAATCACATGAGTATACAAAATACAGGTATGTCACAAAACAGTTAAGTCACGATTTTGATCATGTTAGTCACATTTACATTTTATTTGAAAACTAGCGACCCGCCCCGGCTTCGCAAGGTTTTATTATACATAAAAACCTACCTCTTGAATCACTCTATCTATAAAAAAAAACCGCATCAAAATCCGTTGCGTAGTTTTAAAGATTTAAGCTTTCAAAGGGACATAATGACATAGGGACAGAGAAAGCGACTCTAGTTTATACTATGTAGTGTATGGCTTTTGGATTACCAACCTGTTGATTTTTTATTATTATACCCCGGTTTAGAACTTGGAAAAATACAGCGAATTGTTGTAATAATTTCAACTAATTAGAGCAAAATCGCCGATTAGTTAATTATTGATTTGACAAGAGCTTGAACAAAGAATCAGGCCTAATTAGCGTATTCTGTAAGAAAACTTTATTTCTGAAACATAATTAGATCACATAGCTCACTAGTATATACAATTATAACAAACTCTTAAAAATCTAAGCCGTCACCAGAAGGCAAAGTACCCAGAATGCTGGCAGCATTGCCACGTTGAATGGCAATGCTAATTCGTTGACCAAAATAGAAGCCAGCATTCTTATCTCCTGTGGACTCTATTAGAAGTTTCGTCAGATCTTTAAAAATTGTGTGTGCCCCAGGACCCCAAGGACCAAGGGTTTCCACCCCAAATGGCTCAAATAGGTATCCTCGGTCAAGATTAGCATATTTTCGCCGTTTGAGGGACTCCGCTGATGAAGCTGCGGAGCCAGCCCTTGCTGATGTCCCTGCCAGATGTGAAGGCGCTAGAGTATCTACACACGTGGCATCCCAAACTAAAGGCCGACCCATCTTCCAGGGAATCAGAGTCATACCGTCAGGTCTTTTACCATCATCTCGCATAAGGCCACGTGGTTCAAGTGTAGCTGCTACACTGACGCTGGTAAAGGCCCGACGGATGATATCGTTAATTGAATTATGGCGGGACACACGTCCTGCACTAGAGACACATGCCAATGCATGGTGACCAAGCTTGTCCACGGTTTCACCACACTGGCAACGGTGTGCAACTAGGCAAGGGGAACCTAAACGCAAGGAGGTGGCCACCCGAAATGAGTTGTTGTCTAAAAGGGTACCTAGATTTTTAGAAGGCAGAACATGTAACCAAAGTCCTGATTCCCACTCAGAAACGGCGAGTAGACGGGCACGTTCTATTGAGCTGGTAGACGTATTAATAAGATTTTTCCGTACCAGCTCACAAAGTGGCTCATCCCATAGCCTCTGAGAAGACAGGACTTTTGGAAGATTGGTGTCAGGACAGGCTATTTTCCATAAGCCTAGTGCTTCGTTGTAACCTGTAATTTCAAAATTTTGAGAACATTTTGCCAAAATTTTATGAATAAGATCTTTAGTACCATGAACTGATGATAAAAAACCTGGGAGTGAAACACTAGAAATTTCTCGAACACCTAAACCACCCAATCTAATAGGAAGAGTGGCCTGGTGCCATGCTCGGTCATCCAAAGGAATATTAGCGTATTATGTTAATTGACAAGAGTTTTGTTTTTCAAAATATAAGTACGTAATCAATGTTCGAGAAACCCAAATGACACTTGAATAGAGATTTGAACATTGATTAGTTAACTATTAAGATGATCTGCGTTCCAGAAACCAGCTGTTACTGTGACATAATTTAGGTATTATTGTATTAAAACAAAAAACATACTTCAAATTTATTTTATTTTATTTTTACAATTTTAGGAAAACTTACAGCTAGACAATGAGTAGATACAAAGAATTTTTAAATTAAGGCCAATTAAAAGTTTTCACTAATAATAAATTAAAGCAGCAACTTGAGATCTGTTGACTTGAGATGAATTTACAGAAAGTAGACATATAGGTATTAATTTTAACTTAAAAAAAATTTACAGAAAACTAGATATATTAAAAGTAACTTATTAATATAAACCTATTAGTAAAACTGCTTAAACAAAGAAGTTAAGTTGACGACTTACTAGCAAATCTAGCAATAACAATAACTAAAAAAGAAAAATAGATTGTTTTTTATACTAAGTACAAGCACAAACAAGAGAATTTCTCAAACTAAAACGAAAAATGTATCATTAAGCAAGCGTTTAAGCTTACTTGAACTGGTGTTGAATAAATCTATATTGCTGTTTTCATGTACTAATGAGTTAAACGAGCTAGAAGCTCTATAAACAAATGCGTTCTGCCTATAATTAGTCCTTACGATAGGTGCAAGCGTGCATGTGCGCAGTCCTATTTGCTCAAGAAGCTCTGGGCAATCAACAGTTCCGTTTGCTATATTAATTAGGTAAGTCAAATCAGCCACTTGTCTGCGTTTAAAGAGTGGAAGAAAGTGGAACTTACGGCATCTAGTCTCATAATCAGGTAAAAAAATACGAGCTCGATATTGTATTGATATTGTATTTACTACATTAATGTGCATAACTCAAAAATATTAAAATTTGCATATTTTAATGAATATGCGAATCCGGGGCGGGTCGCTAGTAATATTATAAACGCGAAAGTTTGTAAGTATGGATGGATAGATGGATATTTGTTACTCTTTCATGCAAAAACTACTGAACGGATATGGATGAAATTTGGCAAAGAGATAGATCATAGTCTGGAATAACACATAGGTAACATTTTATACATTTTTCCCGGAATTACCACATGAACGTGTGGTACATTATTTATCTAACTATATAAAGTTACATGTTTATGTAAGTTTATAACATTGGTAGCTTATTGGGTATGTATTTTTTTCTTTTCCATCTATCTAGAGAAGTAGATCTAATGTAACTACCACCGTCTATATTGTTCTTTTATATCCGGTCCATCCAAAGGTTGCCTGGAAGAGATCGCTTTTAGCGATAGGGTCGCCCTTATCTATCTTAACTGCTTAGCTTGGGCTGGATTATGCTGTGTGGACTGTCCGAAATTATTTATTATTATTTATTTATTTATACTTAGTCTTAGTTTGCAGTATTTTTATGTATCATTTTCAGCCTTTTTGTGGTACATTTAAGTATAATAAAGAGTTTTCATCCATTCTTTCATTCAGTTGAGCTAACTCTAGACTGTTTTCAACCTACCAAAATATTGTAAATAATAGTTTTAATAAGGTTCTATTCCTTGATTGTTATTTCCTTTCTTAAATTAATAAAGTAAACAATTGAGATACCTCTAGACTGTTTTCGACCGTCTGTAGTTAGCTCAATGATTTGAATTGTATATTTACAAGTAGGTATACATTTTTTGATTATAATTTTCGTTGCTAATGAAGTTCTATAAGGTAAATAAGTAAAGTACTGAAAATTACAAGAACAAGCTAACAAGAGCTAAATTTAAAAAAATGTATAAAAATAAACGGAATAGAAAAAAATAAAACCAGTATATACAATCGAGCTAACTGCAGACCGTTCAAAACAGTCTAAAGGTTGCATGCAATCGAAGTTCATCATCAGGTACAATGTATATTCGTAGTTAGTAAAGTTAGTAATGTTAGTAAAGTTAGTACCTAAAGTTAGTAATGTTAGTAAAGTTAGTAAAGTTAGTAAAGTTAGTACCTAAAGTTAGTAAAGTTAGTAAAGTTAGTAAAGTTAGTAAAGTTAGTAAAGTTAGTAGTTAGTAAAGTTAGTAATGTTAGTAAAGTTAGTACCTACCTAAAGTTAGTAAAGTTAGTAATGTTAGTAAAGTTAGTAAAGTTAGTTATGAAGGTAAAGTTAGTAATGTTAAAGTTAGTAGTAATGTTAGTAATGTTAAAATGAGTAATGTTAGTATAGTTAGTAAAGTTAGTAATGTTAGTAAAGTTAGTAAAGTTAGACTCGGACCTTGCCGTTTTACATGTTCATAGAATAACAATACTATAAAAATTAAAAAAAAAAAACTCGTCCTCGGACGAATCACCTGGCGTAGGGCTGAGTCTCAACAGATCGCAGCACGACGCTGCTCTACCGACCACAACACCCCGCCAGGAACGTAAGTCGTCTACAGACTATTCCGAGCCCCGACATCGAACTGAGTTATATCCGAACCAGAAGGAGCCGTGGTGCACGTGTTAAACCGTACGCACCGATCTCCGCGGTCCAAATGGGCTTCGACGTCACGCCTTACGAAGTAAAGCGCAACTAGTAAAGTCACATTGTTTAGAGCCTCCCGACTCTCGGGGCTCCACAGTGAGCATATCCTTGCCGGATTCGGCTAGGCTGGCTTCGGCCTTAGAGGCGTTCAGGCATAATCCCGCGGATGGTAGCTTCGCACCACCGGCCGCTCGGCCGAGTGCATGAACCAAATGTCCGAAACTGCGGTTCCTCTCGTACTGAGCAGTATTACTATCGCAACGACAAGCCATCAGTAGGGTAAAACTAACCTGTCTCACGACGGTCTAAACCCAGCTCACGTTCCCTTTTGATGGGTGAAAAATCCAACGCTTGGGACCAGAGCTGTAACAGCAACTATATTGCTGAATTTACTCCTGCAGATGTGCTCTACGGAATCAAAAAGTTAAAAGTTAAAAGCTCGATAGGGCCGGACGCCGTGCCACCGGCTCTTATAAAGTCAGTCGGTAAGAGCATGGTATCCCCGCTGTATCACATTTTTAATTTGGCATTACGGACAGGTAGATATCCGGCACATTGGAAGGTGTCAAGGGTAACACCGATCCCAAAAAACTCGAATAAACTTACTGTCGAGGAGTATCGTCCGATCGCCATCTTGTCAAATCAAATCAAATCAAATCAAATCATTTATTTGCAAGAATACAAAATTATTATACATTATGTCAGATCTTATAACTATTATAGGAATTGTATTCAGCCTGCAAGCAGGCGTGCAAATGTTATGCGAGTCATATTAATATTATATTATTCATATATTATCTTAGTCATATATTATGGTACATAGGTATAATTCAAATTTCTAAATATTCTTTTACAGTATAAAAACATTTTCTAAGTAGCCATTCTTTTAACTTTTTTCTAAATATATTTCCATTCAGTTCTTTTAATTCTTCCGGTAGCTTATTGTAAATAGTGATGCACATGTTGTAAACATTTCTTTTATATATATCTTTATGGCACTGATGTTTGTAGAGTAAATCGTTAAACTTAGGCCTTTTTTGCCGGGTTATTACATCGCCACGTTTTAGAAAGTAGGTCGGATGAGATTTTACAAAAAGACAAATTTCCCTAATGTACATACAGGCGAGAGGTAGAATCCTACAGTTCTTGAAGAGAGGCTTGCAACTATCAAGGAACCAAGACCTGTTTATCACTCTTAGGCATCTTTTTTGAATTTTAAATATTCTTTCCACGTCCACTGAGTTTCCCCACAGTAAATTGTCTTCTCCTTCTAAGGTACTTGAAATCGTCTTACATACAATCATATACGCACAAGTTAAGACCTTCTTATGCAATGCACAGCATGGTTTTAGAGATAAGCGGTCGGTCAATTCCAATCTCTTGACACTTGTAGAGTATAGATCTTGGTTGTCAGGTGGACGTGCTCTACTTCGATATCCAAACTAAGCGCCATAGGCTTCGCGCATAATCTTCTCAGACTTTTCGCCGACTATCTGCGCGATCGCCAGCAGTATGTTAAACTTGGAATTTATGAGTCTTCATTAAATCAATCAAAATAACAAATTGAAACTTAAAGTATCAAGTAGATATTCTTCAAACCTACGATACGAGTACCTACCTAGAGAGTAGAGTGAGAAGCGAGTCTCCCTTCCTTAGGTAAGTACTAGTAAAACACGCCCCCTACAAAAAACTAATAGCAGACGTCGGTGTGCTATTAATTTTATGTAGGCGTTGGGTTTTCATAATAACTAGGTACTTACAACTAAAATCTAATTCCACGCCTACAATGAAGAGCACACGTCCCAATCTCTATGCTATGACTGTTATAATTAGATAGGTACATAGATAGTGATCTAAGGTTACCTTCTTATTTAAATTCATGCACCTTACTGAATTCATAAGTGAATAACATCAAAAATAAATTACTTATTAGGTATCTCATTTAATCGGTAAAGTTAGGTACTATTAAATAGATAGTACTTACTAGAAAATAAAACCTAAAAGCAGGTATGAATCTATCCATGCTCATAAATTAAAATATTGGAAAAGTAATTTGTTACAAGTATTTGTCGTAGATACTATTTTGTTCTCTATAACAAAATGCGCACGGATCAATATCTTATGAAAGTATTTTAGCCTGGCTGGTTTTGCTTGCAAGTATTTTTTTGCTCACACAATTACGAGCTTTATTCTCATGCAAACTAGGATTAACTCTTTCATTCACGCTTTTACATTGAGAATATTATAAACATTTTTATGTTTGTTTTAGCATCAATTACAAATAAAATATCAAAAAAAGTAAGAAAAAAAATTTAGGTATTAAGGCTTTCAAGGTAGGAGGTGGTTAGTCACACTAACCACCATGACTATTGGTACAAATTAAACTAAGATGTATGGTGTCTATTATTTATTAAAATTATAATGTTTATTGAACTTTTCCGCTGGCAAATTAAACTTTTAATTACTTTTTATGAAAATCAGAGAAACATGTATTGCACTATACATGTCAACATTTACAACATCTTCTAGAAGTAGTACTCTCATTCCAGGTGAATTTTCTCAGATTCTCAGATGTAGGTTTTTGTCGTTTGAGTTGTGCAGGTCCTGGAGAAGAGGCTGTGGAGCTGCGATTGCTGTTCACTGAATCGTGTCTTTGTCTGAGATATGCTGGCGTCAGTAAACCTTGTAAACACTTCGTCTGAATTCTTTCAACGTCAATTTTGATAGGTCTTGGCGTAGAGAACACTGTAGTTCTTTATAAATTACGAAAGCGTTGTTGCCAACACAACATCAAGGAAGTGAAAAAAATCCTGAGCCACCACTTGTGGGATTTTCTGTCCACAGCATAGCTTCCTTTTAGTTGATCAAATTTATCGACAAAGTTCATATTTGCGTTGTAGTCTTTTACTGCTTCTGGACAAGACACTGTGGTTAATTTTTTCAACATTTTTAGGATCATGACAGTTTGATAAAATAAATACTGAACTTTCCATTTCAGCTATTCCCACACTTTCAGAAAACTCTTCTTCCATTTTGGAGCTGTTGTATTTGGTCTGTTTGAACTCAAAGTGTTGGACTCGACAGGATCGGAATTCCGGCTTACTAAGCTAGACAAAGGCAGGTCATCATCACCATCAAAATTAGCATCATCAGTTACTTGAACTTCTCCTATCAAATCGCCTAATACCAGTGGATTTTTCTCATTTTCGGTATCCTCTTCGGCATCATCATCGCTACAAATACTATCGCCACCTGAAGGAATGTCTTCCAATAAGAACTCTTCCATTTCTCTATCTGTTAGCCGGTGACATCCTACTTATATTATAAACGCGAAAGTTTGTAAGTATGGATGTTTGTTACTCTTTCACGCAAATACTACTGAACGGATATGGATGAAATTTAGCACAAAGATAGATTATAGTCTGGAATAACACATAGGCTACATTTTATCCCGGAATTCGCACGGGAACGGGAATTATGCGGGTGAAACCGCGGGGCGCTGCTAGTTCTGAAATAAATAAGAAAAATTCAATTTTTTTTATACTTCTACGTTGCATTATAGACTAAGACTAAAAATCTGCAACAGTCACGGTGGTTAGCGTTACTAACCACCACACTTTTGTTCTAAATACTTATCGAAAACATAAAATTAATAATTATTTTACCGATACATGTATAAAAGAGATATATAAAAAGACATTGAATAAAAAAATATAATATGATAAAAGCTTACTTACCTGTTTCATATAGCTTTGTATCAACGAATCTCTAAAATGTACGATACGGCAACAATCAATTCAAAGCAACTGAATTGTCACTCACTGAAATTATTCACAATTGGCCGCGTCACGTCAAGTATGGTCTGAACTTTCATAATAATTCAATATATTGCCGCTACAAGGTCTGGATTTTAATTAAAAAATTAGAGAAGAGGTGGTTACTGACACTACCCACCAAGACTGAAAGAGTTAACTTTCTATGCAAGTATTTTACTTCCAAGGTGCGTGACGCGCTACGAGTCGCGCCCACGCCACCCGTACGTAATACTTTAAGTATCAAAAATACTTGAAAGTATTTTAGCCCTGGTTTTTGGACCTGGTTTAAGATCTATCGGGAGCTTGTTATACAGCTTTTGGCCCATTATTTTAGGAAGCTGTTTTGCCATATTTAGTCGGTGGTGAATCGGCTCTAGCATCATTTTCTGCCGCGTGGCACGTTTGCTACTTTCGCCTCTGATTTTATATTCTTTCAAATTATTTTTTACGTATCTTATGACCTCCATTATGAATACCGCTACTGATGTTAATATCCGAAGGTTTTTGAAATGATCACGACATGACTCTCTGTATTTCTATGGCACGCTTTTGTAATTTAAGAATACATTCGTAATCTGTAGAGCTCCCCAATAAAATGATACCATAAGACATAATTGAGTAAATATATGCGTAATACATGTCTTTCAGAGCTTTATCTAAAGAAATGGGTCTAAGTTGCTTAAGCGCGTAAATTACTTTCGCCATTTTTCTACAGGTCGACTCAATATGATTCTTCCAAGATAGTAATGGATCAAGTTTATTTATTTATTAAGGAATAACTAACGACTACATTAAAAACGTTCGTTTAAATTAGTCCATTTATGGTATTGATATTTTATTGGTATTTTGAGCATTATTATTTAGGTGGTTAAATGAGGTCAAAAACTCGTAATTTTTGATATCGATTTTTTAAAAATCTATATTTCACTAACCAACCAATTGAGTAATTTTTCTATAAGGATATCTATGACTTAAATAAAATGACCCCTTTAAAGTGCATTATTCATTTATTTCTAGGTACTTTCACTGACCTTATACACAATCTATCTTATCATAATCCTATCCTCCTTATCTACCTTATCTTCGAGACCTTCCGCCAGAGGTCTAATTTACTCTTCTTGGTGTCTTGCAAAGCACATGTACCTACCATACCATCAAGTTTTAGATTATACCCAGAAAATAAGGTCCATACACCACATCAGTATAATTAAAATAGGGGTGATTTATTCTCATTCGGGTAGTATTTTTTGAAGGGTCCTATCGTTGTTGGTACCTATAGAGTCAGTGTTTTTTCAATTGTTTATACTGTACAATAAATTTTATTAAATTTTTATTTAACCTGTAATAATTAAGTTGTTAAACTTATAAATTATGCATATATTTACTAACCTAAACTTCATATATTTTGGTAATAGTTTAGTAGTAGTTTTTTAATAACATAACTTTAATAGCGAAGAAGGAGTGAATGAGACATAATTTAGATTAAACATAAGATAAAAGTTATTTAGTCCGGTCAATTAAGACATTCGAAGCTACATAAATTCCCCTTCATTTTTCACGATTTTCATCAAAACGGTAAGTTTTATCATAAAAATATATCGACAAAAATTGAAAATCATAAAATTATCTACAAAAAATGGTTAGGTTCGGTTCGGTTCGGTTCGGTTCGTTAGGTTAGGTTAGGTTAGGTTAGGTTAGGTTAGTTTAGGTTTGGTTAGGCTAGGTTCGGTTAGGTTAGGTTCGGTTAGGTTCGGTTAGGTTCGGTTCGGTTCGGTTCGGTTCGGTTCGGTTCGGTTCGGTTCGTTAGGTTAGGTTAGGTTAGTTTAGGTTTGGTTAGGCTAGGTTCAGTTAGGTTCGGTTAGGTTCGGTTCGGTTCGTTAGGTTAGGTTAGGTTAGGTTAGGTTAGGTTAGGTTAGGTTAGGTTAGGTTAGGTTAGGTTAGGTTAGGTTAGGTTAGGTTAGGTTAGGTTAGGTTAGGTTAGGTTAGGTTAGGTTAGGTTAGGTTAGGTTAGGTTAGGTTAGGTTAGGCTAGGTTAGGTTATGTTAGGTTAGGTTAGTCCACCAGTCGTGGAACCTAACCTAACCTGACTTTACCTAACTAACCTAACCTAACCTAACCTAACCTAACGAATCGAACCGAACCGAACCGAACCGAACCGAACCTAACCAAACCTAACCTAACCTAACCTAACCTAACCTAACCTAACCTAACCTAACCTAACCTAACCTAACCTAACCTAACCTAACCTAACCTTACCTAACCTAACCTAACCTAACCTAACCTAACCTAACCTAACCTAACCTAACCTAACCTAACCTAACGAACCGAACCGAACCTAACCGAACCTAACTGAACCTAGCCTAACCAAACCTAAACTAACCTAACCTAACCTAACGAACCGAACCGAACCGAACCGAACCGAACCGAACCGAACCGAACCTAACCGAACCTAACCTAACCGAACCTAGCCTAACCAAACCTAAACTAACCTAACCTAACCTAACCTAACCTAACCTAACGAACCGAACCGAACCGAACCTAACCATTTTTTGTAGATAATTTTATGATTTTCAATTTTTGTCCATATATTTTTATGATAAAACTTACCGTTTTGATGAAAATCGTGAAAAATGAAGGGGAATTTATGTAGCTTCGAATGTCTAAATTGACCGGACTAAATAAATTTCATCTAATGTTTAATCTAAATTATGTTTCATTTCCCCTTCTTTGCTATTAAAGTTATGTAATTAAAAAACTACTACTAAACTATTACCAAAATATATGAAATGTATGTTAGTAAATATATGCATAATTTGTAAGTTTAACATTTTAATTATTACAGGTTTAATAAAAATTTAATAAAATTTATAGTACAGTATAAATAATTGAAAAAACACTGACTCTATAGGTACCAGCAACGATAGATCCCTTCAAAAAATAATGCCCGAATGAGAATAAATCACCCCTATTTTAATTATAACGATGTGGTGTATGGACCTTATTTTCTGGGTATAATCTAAAACTTGATGGTATGGTACGTACATGTGCTTTGCAAGACACCAAGAAGTGTCAATTAGGCCTCCGGCGGAAGGTCTCGAAGATAAGATAGATAAGGAAGATAGGATTATGATAAGATAGATTTGTGTATAAGGTCAGTGAAAGTACCTCGAAATAAATGAATTGTGCACTTAAAAGGGGACATTTCATTTAAGTCATAGATATCCTTATAAAAAACTAGCGCCCCGCCCCGGCTTCGCACGGTTTTATTATACATTACTATAAACCTCACGGAGCCCGAGACCTTTCCAACGAATGCAAAACCGTGGAAATTGGTTCGTGCGTTCTGGAGTTATAGCGTCAGGAAGGAAAACCCGACTTATTTTTATGTAGAGGTAGTAGATTACTCATTTGGTTAGTTACTGAAATATCGATTTTTCAAAAATCGATATCAAAAATTTCGAATTTTTGACCTCATTTAACCACTTAAATAATAATAGCACAGCATAGCAGCCATAGCTAAAAATTATCGAGACGTTATGTTCTACCGAAATATTTCTTTTTTTTTTTCATTGGCCGGCGCTTTCTACTTTTGGTCCAAGTCTTACCTTACTATCTTACCTTACTATTATAATAATTGGGAAAGTCTGTGTGAATGTTTGTTATAGGTAATCTCCGTAACTACATAAGTTGTTTAGATGAAAGAACAATGGCAAGAATCCCTTATGGCCTGTCCCAAAAATTTGAAGAACGATACTGAATATATCGTTCGAATCGTCTTAAAATCCTAAGGAACTTTGCATTTTCAGTTTTTCCATAATATTTACAGAAGAAAAAAAAATATTTTTTGAACATCGGCAGAATAATTTAATTTCCATAGGTTCTCTTCATTGCAAATGGCGGCACAATACAAAAGAGGTTTCAATTCTAGAGGTTAGTTTCAGGTTAGGGGTCAGGATTGAAACCAACCTCCTTTGTTCGGTTGGTACAGAAGGTAGACAGAATAGAGAGAGATACATATTGTACGGAATATACTTTTAGGAAGCTGTTAGGAGCCATATGTTTATTTTGGCGATAAATTAAATTCAACCACTTTTTTAAAGCTCAGAAGGGGTTTGCAGCAAGTTTTTAATTTTCATATTATGAACTCTTCGATTGCAAAAATCAATGCTCTGCTGGAAATAATTATGCCTACCCTAGGTATATATAATGAGACCTATAAGTGCTATAACGCCCTGTCTTCATTTTGCCACATTTTAGTATGGTAGTCTGCAGTCCTTCGCAGATCGCCATCCCACCATGCTGAAGGGCGTCATACATTACGCTTAGTGAATCGCGATCTCCACTCAAGAACTCGTTTACTCTATGTATTTAATTCCAGAAAAGAAAACACAAATGGCTAACAATTATTTACTGCTGAATTAAAATGAATCTGAATATGAATGACCTTTAATTAATAAGTAGGTATGAATCTGAATATGAATGTTGATAAAGATTTTTGAGTTGTACTAATGTTTGTGCATTTCCTTTTTGTCTAAGTATATTTGATTTTACACTGCATTTATTAGTAGGTACCGATCTGTTAATATTTACTAAATATAATGTGAAATGACTTGTAAAAAAATTTACCAATAAAATGACTATCTGACTATCTAATAAACCTTACCTTAGTACCTTACCGAGTCGCGGTCTCCACTCAAGAACACGTTTATCCCAACGGTTGTCGTTTCTTCGCGAGATATGGCCAGCCCACTGCCACTTCAGCTTGCTAATTCTTTGAGCTATGTCGATAACTTGGTTCTCTGTCGGATGTATTCATAATGAATCCTATCCTTCAGAGAGACTCCTCACATAGCTCTTTCCATAGCTCGCTGAGCGACTTTGAACTGGTGGACCAGCCCTACCGTGAGTCGTGGACACTCTTAGGTAGGACGCACTGGTTGAAAACTTTCGTTTTCAAATATTGCGGTATGGATGTCGAGAAGACCCGACGTAGTTTCTCAAATGCTGCCCAGCCTAGCTGGATCCTCCTCTTGGCCTCCTTCTCAAAATAGTTTTTACCTAACTGCACAATTTGCCCAAGGTAAGTGTATCTACTCGGAAATAATTTCAAGAAGGTGGCCATCTATGACGATCGGTCCCGGAACAACTTCCCTTAGTACCCTACATTTAATACTCATAATATACCTACAATTACGTTCATAGTATTTAATTCACGATAATTTAGTAGCAGGTTCATTTATTAATAACTAGCGCCCCGCCCCGACTTCGCACGGTTTTATATTATACGTATAAACCTTCCTCTTGAATCACTCTATCTATTAAAAAAACCGCATCAAAATCCGTTGCGTAGTTTTAAAGATTTAAGCGTTCAAAGGGACATAATGACATAGGGACAGAGAAAGCAACTTTATATTATACTATGTAGTGATAAAAAAACTAGACTTTGATGTGTGAAATGTAAAAAAAACTGATTTCTGACCGAGATACAAATATTCAAGCGTCCATTGCCCACCCAGTGCTTTATCTTGTTGTAGTATATACACAAATTTAATAAATATTTCAGTAGCCTCTGTACAACAAATACCTAGAACTTTTCTCAAAATTACACTCCGGGAATTACTCTAACCTCCGTAATATTACTTTTAAAGTCTGATGTAAGATGTGTTGTTATGCAGGTAACTTCTTTTCTATTTACCGACCCCATTGAAATAACCAATTATAATAGGCAACTACTGATTTAAGTCAATTCAACTATTTCCAGGGCATTTCATGTACATTATCGGCAAATAACTTTTTACGGCAATAACCAGGTTTACATATTTATAATATGTAAATTACATTATGGTGCCTTTATCTCATATTTAGCAGGACTTCAACTGAGCTTCTCGTACCTACCTTGGAGGATGTTGGATAGAGAAGGTACCTAGAGTAGGTATACCCCCTGGGTATTAAAATATTAGTTAGATTTAATTGTGTTATTATTTTATGCTTAATACTCTACCTACCTACTAATTGATATTATACCTACGAACATAAGTATGCCATCATTTACAAACTATAACAGTAGACAGATTCATCATTGGAGGAAATTGGATAGACTTGATAGCTACAGTACATCCCTGGATTGGAACCAAACATTTGAATTAGTAGGTGCCTAGGTATTAACATATTTGTCTCCAATTTGATTGAGTTATTATTTTATAACTAACTAGCGACCCGCCCCGGCTTCGACGGTTTTATTATAAGTATAAACCTTCCTCTTGAATCACTCTATCTAGAGGTATGTATTAAAAAAACCGCATCAAAATCCATTGTGTAGTTTTAAAGATTAAAGCAGTCAAAGGGAAATAGGGACAGAAAAAGCGACTTTGTTTTTTACTATGTAAAAATTATTATTATACCTAGGTACATGAGTTTGGCTTCATTTACAAACAACAACAGTAGTTAGATAGGTAAAACATTTATTTAGCACACACATACAATAATTAACATTGAAATATGTAAAATTGAAAACAAAAGTACAATAGGTAGTAGCACTGATAGTTCACTTTCAGATGAGTAAGTTTTGTCGATTTGCTTATAAATTATTATGTTTTAGCCATAAAAGTATCAATTAAATATATCCAAGTCAGGTCAAAATCTAAGTACAAAACTCTTGGGAAAATTTTAGGAGCTATCGGTTGATACCCTTGCGATACGTGTACACTCACGATAGCTGAAAATTCTTGCCATCATTCTTTGCATACGTCATGAGAACCTCCTCCTTTTTCGAAGTCGTTTAAAATACACAATTCATTTTGCCTCACTAACAGCCGATTTCTAGAACGTTGTTCAAATCGTAAATCAGTTGATAAAGCGATTAATTTAACACACTGGTCAAATCAAATCGGGGTGTACGAACGCTGATTAGATGATAATTAGGTAACTAATCATTGATCATCTTACGACTGTCATTCTTTCAGTTCAGTATATCTTTAAGTTTTCTTTTATAACATAAAAAATTCTATTATTCTTTTAAAAAATGATGACAATTTCATGTAAACTCTGCTTTACAATAAATGTGAATCACATGAGTATACAAAATACAGGTATGTCACAAAACAGTTAAGTCACGATTTTGATCATGTTAGTCACATTTACATTTTATTTGAAAACTAGCGACCCGCCCCGGCTTCGCACGGTTTTATTATACATAAAAACCTACCTCTTGAATCACTCTATCTATAAAAAAACCGCATCAAAATCCGTTGCGTAGTTTTAAAGATTTAAGCTTTCAAAGGGACATAATGACATAGGGACAGAGAAAGCGACTCTAGTTTATACTATGTAGTGTATGGCTTTTGGATTACCAACCTGTTGATTTTTTATGTATTATACCCCGGTTTAGAACTTGGAAAAATACAGCGAATTGTTGTAATAATTTCAACTAATTAGAGCAAAATCGCCGATTAGTTAATTATTGATTTGACAAGAGCTTGAACAAAGAATCAGGCCTAATTAGCGTATTCTGTAAGAAAACTTTATTTCTGAAACATAATTAGATCACATAGCTCACTAGTATATACAATTATAACAAACTCTTAAAAATCTAAGCCGTCACCAGAAGGCAAAGTACCCAGAATGCTGGCAGCATTGCCACGTTGAATGGCAATGCTAATTCGTTGACCAAAATAGAAGCCAGCATTCTTATCTCCTGTGGACTCTATTAGAAGTTTCGTCAGATCTTTAAAAATTGTGTGTGCCCCAGGACCCCAAGGACCAAGGGTTTCCACCCCAAATGGCTCAAATAGGTATCCTCGGTCAAGATTAGCATATTTTCGCCGTTTGAGGGACTCCGCTGATGAAGCTGCGGAGCCAGCCCTTGCTGATGTCCCTGCCAGATGTGAAGGCGCTAGAGTATCTACACACGTGGCATCCCAAACTAAAGGCCGACCCATCTTCCAGGGAATCAGAGTCATACCGTCAGGTCTTTTACCATCATCTCGCATAAGGCCACGTGGTTCAAGTGTAGCTGCTACACTGACGCTGGTAAAGGCCCGACGGATGATATCGTTAATTGAATTATGGCGGGACACACGTCCTGCACTAGAGACACATGCCAATGCATGGTGACCAAGCTTGTCCACGGTTTCACCACACTGGCAACGGTGTGCAACTAGGCAAGGGGAACCTAAACGCAAGGAGGTGGCCACCCGAAATGAGTTGTTGTCTAAAAGGGTACCTAGATTTTTAGAAGGCAGAACATGTAACCAAAGTCCTGATTCCCACTCAGAAACGGCGAGTAGACGGGCACGTTCTATTGAGCTGGTAGACGTATTAATAAGATTTTTCCGTACCAGCTCACAAAGTGGCTCATCCCATAGCCTCTGAGAAGACAGGACTTTTGGAAGATTGGTGTCAGGACAGGCTATTTTCCATAAGCCTAGTGCTTCGTTGTAACCTGTAATTTTAAAATTTTGAGAACATTTTGCCAAAATTTTATGAATAAGATCTTTAGTACCATGAACTGATGATAAAAAACCTGGGAGTGAAACACTAGAAATTTCTCGAACACCTAAACCACCCAATCTAATAGGAAGAGTGGCCTGGTGCCATGCTCGGTCATCCAAAGGAATATTAGCGTATTATGTTAATTGACAAGAGTTTTGTTTTTCAAAATATAAGTACGGTATCAATGTTCGAGAAACCCAAATGACACTTGAATAGAGATTTGAACATTGATTAGTTAACTATTAAGATGATCTGCGTTCCAGAAACCAGCTGTTACTGTGACATAATTTAGGTATTATTGTATTAAAACAAAAAACATACTTCAAATTTATTTTATTTTATTTTTACAATTTTAGGAAAACTTACAGCTAGACAATGAGTAGATACAAAGAATTTTTAAATTAAGGCCAATTAAAAGTTTTCACTAATAATAAATTAAAGCAGCAACTTGAGATCTGTTGACTTGAGATGAATTTACAGAAAGTAGACATATAGGTATTAATTTTAACTTAAAAAAAATTTACAGAAAACTAGATATATTAAAAGTAACTTATTAATATAAACCTATTAGTAAAACTGCTTAAACAAAGAAGTTAAGTTGACGACTTACTAGCAAATCTAGCAATAACAATAACTAAAAAAGAAAAATAGATTGTTTTTTATACTAAGTACAAGCACAAACAAGAGAATTTCTCAAACTAAAACGAAAAATGTATCATTAAGCAAGCGTTTAAGCTTACTTGAACTGGTGTTGAATAAATCTATATTGCTGTTTTCATGTACTAATGAGTTAAACGAGCTAGAAGCTCTATAAACAAATGCGTTCTGCCTATAATTAGTCCTTACGATAGGTGCAAGCGTGCATGTGCGCAGTCCTATTTGCTCAAGAAGCTCTGGGCAATCAACAGTTCCGTTTGCTATATTAATTAGGTAAGTCAAATCAGCCACTTGTCTGCGTTTAAAGAGTGGAAGAAAGTGGAACTTACGGCATCTAGTCTCATAATCAGGTAAAAAAATACGAGCTCGATATTGTATTGATATTGTATTTACTACATTAATGTGCATAACTCAAAAATATTAAAATTTGCATATTTTAATGAATATGCGAATCCGGGGCGGGTCGCTAGTAATATTATAAACGCGAAAGTTTGTAAGTATGGATGGATAGATGGATATTTGTTACTCTTTCATGCAAAAACTACTGAACGGATATGGATGAAATTTGGCAAAGAGATAGATCATAGTCTGGAATAACACATAGGTAACATTTTATACATTTTTCCCGGAATTACCACATGAACGTGTGGTACATTATTTATCTAACTATATAAAGTTACATGTTTATGTAAGTTTATAACATTGGTAGCTTATTGGGTATGTATTTTTTTCTTTTCCATCTATCTAGAGAAGTAGATCTAATGTAACTACCACCGTCTATATTGTTCTTTTATATCCGGTCCATCCAAAGGTTGCCTGGAAGAGATCGCTTTTAGCGATAGGGTCGCCCTTATCTATCTTAACTGCTTAGCTTGGGCTGGATTATGCTGTGTGGACTGTCCGAAATTATTTATTATTATTTATTTATTTATACTTAGTCTTAGTTTGCAGTATTTTTATGTATCATTTTCAGCCTTTTTGTGGTACATTTAAGTATAATAAAGAGTTTTCATCCATTCTTTCATTCAGTTGAGCTAACTCTAGACTGTTTTCAACCTACCAAAATATTGTAAATAATAGTTTTAATAAGGTTCTATTCCTTGATTGTTATTTCCTTTCTTAAATTAATAAAGTAAACAATTGAGATACCTCTAGACTGTTTTCGACCGTCTGTAGTTAGCTCAATGATTTGAATATTGTATATTTACAAGTAGGTATACATTTTTTGATTATAATTTTCGTTGCTAATGAAGTTCTATAAGGTAAATAAGTAAAGTACTGAAAATTACAAGAACAAGCTAACAAGAGCTAAATTTAAAAAAATGTATAAAAATAAACGGAATAGAAAAAAATAAAACCAGTATATACAATCGAGCTAACTGCAGACCGTTCAAAACAGTCTAAAGGTTGCATGCAATCGAAGTTCATCATCAGGTACAATGTATATTCGTAGTTAGTAAAGTTAGTAATGTTAGTAAAGTTAGTACCTAAAGTTAGTAATGTTAGTAAAGTTAGTAAAGTTAGTAAAGTTAGTACCTAAAGTTAGTAAAGTTAGTAAAGTTAGTAAAGTTAGTAGTTAGTAAAGTTAGTAATGTTAGTAAAGTTAGTACCTACCTAAAGTTAGTAAAGTTAGTAATGTTAGTAAAGTTAGTAAAGTTAGTTATGAAGGTAAAGTTAGTAATGTTAAAGTTAGTTGTAATGTTAGTAATGTTAAAATGAGTAATGTTAGTATAGTTAGTAAAGTTAGTAATGTTAGTAAAGTTAGTAAAGTTAGACTCGGACCTTGCCGTTTTACATGTTCATAGAATAACAATACTATAAAAATTAAAAAAAAAAACTCGTCCTCGGACGAATCACCTGGCGTAGGGCTGAGTCTCAACAGATCGCAGCACGACGCTGCTCTACCGACCACAACACCCCGCCAGGAACGTAAGTCGTCTACAGACTATTCCGAGCCCCGACATCGAACTGAGTTATATCCGAACCAGAAGGAGCCGTGGTGCACGTGTTAAACCGTACGCACCGATCTCCGCGGTCCAAATGGGCTTCGACGTCACGCCTTACGAAGTAAAGCGCAACTAGTAAAGTCACATTGTTTAGAGCCTCCCGACTCTCGGGGCTCCACAGTGAGCATATCCTTGCCGGATTCGGCTAGGCTGGCTTCGGCCTTAGAGGCGTTCAGGCATAATCCCGCGGATGGTAGCTTCGCACCACCCCGGCCGCTCGGCCGAGTGCATGAACCAAATGTCCGAAACTGCGGTTCCTCTCGTACTGAGCAGTATTACTATCGCAACGACAAGCCATCAGTAGGGTAAAACTAACCTGTCTCACGACGGTCTAAACCCAGCTCACGTTCCCTTTTGATGGGTGAAAAATCCAACGCTTGGGACCAGAGCTGTAACAGCAACTATATTGCTGAATTTACTCCTGCAGATGTGCTCTACGGAATCAAAAAGTTAAAAGTTAAAAGCTCGATAGGGCCGGACGCCGTGCCACCGGCTCTTATAAAGTCAGTCGGTAAGAGCATGGTATCCCCGCTGTATCACATTTTTAATTTGGCATTACGGACAGGTAGATATCCGGCACATTGGAAGGTGTCAAGGGTAACACCGATCCCAAAAAACTCGAATAAACTTACTGTCGAGGAGTATCGTCCGATCGCCATCTTGTCAAATCAAATCAAATCAAATCAAATCATTTATTTGCAAGAATACAAAATTATTATACATTATGTCAGATCTTATAACTATTATAGGAATTGTATTCAGCCTGCAAGCAGGCGTGCAATTGTTATGCGAGTCATATTAATATTATATTATCTTAGTCATATATTATGGTACATAGGTATAATTCAAATTTCTAAATATTCTTTTACAGTATAAAAACATTTTCTAAGTAGCCATTCTTTTAACTTTTTTCTAAATATATTTCCATTCAGTTCTTTTAATTCTTCCGGTAGCTTATTGTAAATAGTGATGCACATGTTGTAAACATTTCTTTTATATATATCTTTATGGCACTGATGTTTGTAGAGTAAATTGTTAAACTTAGGCCTTTTTTGCCGGGTTATTACATCGCCACGTTTTAGAAAGTAGGTCGGATGAGATTTTACAAAAAGACAAATTTCCCTAATGTACATACAGGCGAGAGGTAGAATCCTACAGTTCTTGAAGAGAGGCTTGCAACTATCAAGGAACCAAGACCTGTTTATCACTCTTAGGCATCTTTTTTGAATTTTAAATATTCTTTCCACGTCCACTGAGTTTCCCCACAGTAAATTGTCTTCTCCTTCTAAGGTACTTGAAATCGTCTTACATACAATCATATACGCACAAGTTAAGACCTTCTTATGCAATGCACAGCATGGTTTTAGAGATAAGCGGTCGGTCAATTCCAATCTCTTGACACTTGTAGAGTATAGATCTTGGTTGTCAGGTGGACGTGCTCTACTTCGATATCCAAACTAAGCGCCATAGGCTTCGCGCATAATCTTCTCAGACTTTTCGCCGACTATCTGCGCGATCGCCAGCAGTATGTTAAACTTGGAATTTATGAGTCTTCATTAAATCAATCAAAATAACAAATTGAAACTTAAAGTATCAAGTAGATATTCTTCAAACCTACGATACGAGTACCTACCTAGAGAGTAGAGTGAGAAGCGAGTCTCCCTTCCTTAGGTAAGTACTAGTAAAACACGCCCCCTACAAAAAACTAATAGCAGACGTCGGTGTGCTATTAATTTTATGTAGGCGTTGGGTTTGCATAATAACTAGGTACTTACAACTAAAATCTAATTCCACGCCTACAATGAAGAGCACACGTCCCAATCTCTATGCTATGACTGTTATAATTAGATAGGTACATAGATAGTGATCTAAGGTTACCTTCTTATTTAAATTCATGCACCTTACTGAATTCATAAGTGAATAACATCAAAAATAAATTACTTATTAGGTATCTCATTTAATCGGTAAAGTTAGGTACTATTAAATAGATAGTACTTACTAGAAAATAAAACCTAAAAGCAGGTATGAATCTATCCATGCTCATAAATTAAAATATTGGAAAAGTAATTTGTTACAAGTATTTGTCGTAGATACTATTTTGTTCTCTATAACAAAATGCGCACGGATCAATATCTTATGAAAGTATTTTAGCCTGGCTGGTTTTGCTTGCAAGTATTTTTTTGCTCACACAATTACGAGCTTTATTCTCATGCAAACTAGGATTAACTCTTTCATTCACGCTTTTACATTGAGAATATTATAAACATTTTTATGTTTGTTTTAGCATCAATTACAAATAAAATATCAAAAAAAGTAAGAAAAAAAATTTAGGTATTAAGGCTTTCAAGGTAGGAGGTGGTTAGTCACACTAACCACCATGACTATTGGTACAAATTAAACTAAGATGTATGGTGTCTATTATTTATTAAAATTATAATGTTTATTGAACTTTTCCGCTGGCAAATTAAACTTTTAATTACTTTTTATGAAAATCAGAGAAACATGTATTGCACTATACATGTCAACATTTACAACATCTTCTAGAAGTAGTACTCTCATTCCAGGTGAATTTTCTCAGATTCTCAGATGTAGGTTTTTGTCGTTTGAGTTGTGCAGGTCCTGGAGAAGAGGCTGTGGAGCTGCGATTGCTGTTCACTGAATCGTGTCTTTGTCTGAGATATGCTGGCGTCAGTAAACCTTGTAAACACTTCGTCTGAATTATTTCAACGTCAATTTTGATAGGTCTTGGCGTAGAGAACACTGTAGTTCTTTATAAATTACGAAAGCGTTGTTGCCAACACAACATCAAGGAAGTGAAAAAAATCCTGAGCCACCACTTGTGGGATTTTCTGTCCACAGCATAGCTTCCTTTTAGTTGATCAAATTTATCGACAAAGTTCATATTTGCGTTGTAGTCTTTTACTGCTTCTGGACAAGACACTGTGGTTAATTTTTTCAACATTTTTAGGATCATGACAGTTTGATAAAATAAATACTGAACTTTCCATTTCAGCTATTCCCACACTTTCAGAAAACTCTTCTTCCATTTTGGAGCTGTTTTATTTGGTCTGTTTGAACTCAAAGTGTTGGACTCGACAGGATCGGAATTCCGGCTTACTAAGCTAGACAAAGGCAGGTCATCATCACCATCAAAATTAGCATCATCAGTTACTTGAACTTCTCCTATCAAATCGCCTAATACCAGTGGATTTTTCTCATTTTCGGTATCCTCTTCGGCATCATCATCGCTACAAATACTATCGCCACCTGAAGGAATGTCTTCCAATAAGAACTCTTCCATTTCTCTATCTGTTAGCCGGTGACATCCTACTTATATCATAAACGCGAAAGTTTGTAAGTATGGATGTTTGTTACTCTTTCACGCAAATACTACTGAACGGATATGGATGAAATTTAGCACAAAGATAGATTATAGTCTGGAATAACACATAGGCTACATTTTATCCCGGAATTCGCACGGGAACGGGAATTATGCGGGTGAAACCGCGGGGCGCTGCTAGTTCTGAAATAAATAAGAAAAATTCAATTTTTTTTATACGTCTACGTTGCATTATAGACTAAGACTAAAAATCTGCAACAGTCACGGTGGTTAGCGTTACTAACCACCACACTTTTGTTCTAAATACTTATCGAAAACATAAAATTAATAATTCTTTTACCGATACATGTATAAAAGAGATATATAAAAAGACATTGAATAAAAAAATATAATATGATAAAAGCTTACTTACCTGTTTCATATAGCTTTGTATCAACGAATCTCTAAAATGTACGATACGGCAACAATCAATTCAAAGCAACTGAATTGTCACTCACTGAAATTATTCACAATTGGCCGCGTCACGTCAAGTATGGTCTGAACTTTCATAATAATTCAATATATTGCCGCTACAAGGTCTGGATTTTAATTAAAAAATTAGAGAAGAGGTGGTTACTGACACTACCCACCAAGACTGAAAGAGTTAACTTTCTATGCAAGTATTTTACTTCCAAGGTGCGTGACGCGCTACGAGTCGCGCCCACGCCACCCGTACGTAATACTTTAAGTATCAAAAATACTTGAAAGTATTTTAGCCCTGGTTTTTGGACCTGGTTTAAGATCTATCGGGAGCTTGTTATACAGCTTTTGGCCCATTATTTTAGGAAGCTGTTTTGCCATATTTAGTCGGTGGTGAATCGGCTCTAGCATCATTTTCTGCCGCGTGGCACGTTTGCTACTTTCGCCTCTGATTTTATATTCTTTCAAATTATTTTTTACGTATCTTATGACCTCCATTATGAATACCGCTACTGATGTTAATATCCGAAGGTTTTTGAAATGATCACGACATGACTCTCTGTATTTCTATGGCACGCTTTTGTAATTTAAGAATACATTCGTAATCTGTAGAGCTCCCCAATAAAATGATACCATAAGACATAATTGAGTAAATATATGCGTAATACATGTCTTTCAGAGCTTTATCTAAAGAAATGGGTCTAAGTTGCTTAAGCGCGTAAATTACTTTCGCCATTTTTCTACAGGTCGACTCAATATGATTCTTCCAAGATAGTAATGGATCAAGTTTATTTATTTATTAAGGAATAACTAACGACTACATTAAAAACGTTCGTTTAAATTAGTCCATTTATGGTATTGATATTTTATTGGTATTTTGAGCATTATTATTTAGGTGGTTAAATGAGGTCAAAAAGTCGTAATTTTTGATATCGATTTTTTAAAAATCTATATTTCACTAACCAACCAATTGAGTAATTTTTCTATAAGGATATCTATGACTTAAATAAAATGACCCCTTTAAAGTGCATTATTCATTTATTTCTAGGTACTTTCACTGACCTTATACACAATCTATCTTATCATAATCCTATCCTCCTTATCTACCTTATCTTCGAGACCTTCCGCCAGAGGTCTAATTTACTCTTCTTGGTGTCTTGCAAAGCACATGTACCTACCATACCATCAAGTTTTAGATTATACCCAGAAAATAAGGTCCATACACCACATCAGTATAATTAAAATAGGGGTGATTTATTCTCATTCGGGTAGTATTTTTTGAAGGGTCCTATCGTTGTTGGTACCTATAGAGTCAGTGTTTTTTCAATTGTTTATACTGTACAATAAATTTTATTAAATTTTTATTTAACCTGTAATAATTAAGTTGTTAAACTTATAAATTATGCATATATTTACTAACCTAAACTTCATATATTTTGGTAATAGTTTAGTAGTAGTTTTTTAATAACATAACTTTAATAGCGAAGAAGGAGTGAATGAGACATAATTTAGATTAAACATAAGATAAAAGTTATTTAGTCCGGTCAATTAAGACATTCGAAGCTACATAAATTCCCCTTCATTTTTCACGATTTTCATCAAAACGGTAAGTTTTATCATAAAAATATATCGACAAAAATTGAAAATCATAAAATTATCTACAAAAAATGGTTAGGTTCGGTTCGGTTCGGTTCGGTTCGTTAGGTTAGGTTAGGTTAGGTTAGGTTAGTTTAGGTTTGGTTAGGCTAGGTTCGGTTAGGTTAGGTTCGGTTAGGTTCGGTTAGGTTCGGTTCGGTTCGGTTCGGTTCGGTTCGTTAGGTTAGGTTAGGTTAGGTTAGGTTAGGTTAGGTTAGGTTAGGTTAGGTTAGGTTAGGTTAGGTTAGGTTAGGTTAGGTTAGGTTAGGTTAGGTTAGGTTAGGTTAGGTTAGGTTAGGTTAGGCTAGGTTAGGTTATGTTAGGTTAGGTTAGTCCACCAGTCGTGGAACCTAACCTAACCTGACTTTACCTAACTAACCTAACCTAACCTAACCTAACCTAACGAATCGAACCGAACCGAACCGAACCTAACCTAACCAAACCTAACCTAACCTAACCTAACCTAACCTAACCTAACCTAACCTAACCTAACCTAACCTAACCTAACCTAACCTAACCTAACCTAACCTAACCTAACCTAACCTAACCTAACCTAACCTAACCTAACCTAACCTAACCTAACCTAACCATTCGCGCTCGAACCGCACTCGAGAGCGCCACGAAAATCAGTCCCTCCACGTTGAAAAATTCGCAAAAATAGGCAAAAGTGCCTCGATTTTAACTTGCAATATATCAAAAGAAGCGGAAAGTGAAGGCGCACATAACAGTGAAAACCGTGTTGGTCTAAGTGTTGTGGCCACAAAGTTATTGGCGAAAAAGTGCTTTTTTGGGAAATTCCCCTTAGTTAAAGTGATTTATTTCACGAATTTCAGCGACGACCTATATTTTTTCAACTGTGAAACGAGGGACATTTTGGAGTTCTGTGTTTTCGTCAATTTGCACATTTTTCCTGTGCAGGATTTTGAAGATATAGCCAAAAAAATAAAAACCACGTGGCGGCGAGGTCAGTGACCCCGTGCCGTTGGACAACTTTCAAGGACAAAACCCCAAGGGTGCAGTTGTGAGCAGCTGACAGGCATCTTCAAATTCAAAATTGAACAATTTTTGACGGAGATAGAGACTCTTAAAGTTTTGTGCTGTTCTGACTTTTATTTTAAGTGTTTTTATTTTAAATTTTCAGCGACAACATAGGTTTATTTTTTGTGTAATTGCTGTCCCTATGTTAACAAACATTTCTGTGAAAAATTTTGAATTTTAAGACAGGCGGCTTCCGAGCGCAAAAATTTTGAGTAAAATTACCAACCGCAAATAGAATTAAACGCTTGTTTCTCGGAAACGGCTGGAGATACGAATTTTTTATAATAATTCAAGTTTAATAATTGTTTTAAGATCTTATAACTTCCATACTAATTCACCCCCCACCCCTCAAGATTTTTTATTTTTATTTTCTGTATTTAATGTTTTGAGAGCTATACTTAAGCAAATTGTGTTTATTATCGATAACTTTGTACACTTTCACTATTAATTTACCACCTAGATGTAATTTCCAAATTTCCCTTCCCCCCACCCCTTGATAACCATATTGTATACTCTTTTGCTTGTATCTCCGGAACCAGAGACTTAAATTTGATGCGGTTTTCTGCTTATCGCATTACACCAGAGGTACTATCTTTTGATAAATAGAGACTGACTCTATAGTAGACTCAAAAACATTTTTATTTAAATCGTTATCGTTATCATCTGAACCACCTCATTAAGATTTTGACCAAGACTTGTATTGCTTTTTACAATCAAATTATACGACCTACTCTATATAGAGTAAAAATTTTGCTTTAAGAATATTTTAGTTAGATCATAAGTAATCGGGTATAGTTATATCTACGCATTTTTACAACTTTTACAAACTTACATTAATAACCTTTATTTACACTTGACGCGCACTCTGACAAAATGTTTGGATTGCGAACACCCATTCCGAAGAAGGACAAAAGGGTAGACCAGGAGGGATTTTCCCGCCAAGGGGATAAGGCTAACGACCTGATTGACCTTACCGATCAAGCTTTAATCCAGGAACCTCTTGAACTGACCTTTACAAAAGAGAGTGAAAAAGAAGATATTAAGCTGACGCAAAAGGAAAACAAAATAAACCGAGAAAACGAGGCTTCAGGCGTGAACCAAATGGACAAGGGATCAAGCCCACACCCTAGACGTGAAAAAACATTTACAAAAGAACAGGGAAAGGAAGAAACAGTGCTAATGCAGAAAGAAGGTAGTCCAATAGAAATGTGCACAGCTAAAGGTCTATTGCAGAGGAAGGATGACGATACTTCAAGCGCCCATCCTGGTCGGACCTCTTGGGTAAGAAATGGCTCCGGGGAATGGAAGCCCACAAAGGCAGGACCAAGCTTAGGAAGCACACCTTCGCCCAAGAGACCGTCACAGAGTCAGCCCTCATGTTCGACAACGAAGACTCTTCCCCAAGTGGATAGCAGGATCCGGAAGTTAACGACAACGGACTCACCTAGCAATAACAAGCCTAGCGTGAAGAACACAGAGCGAGTGAGTGAGGCTAGAGGATGCCTTGTCACTATAAAAACCAATCTTGGACTATCAAAAAACTTCAAGAAAACATTAGCAGGAAACATAATCGGCGCAGCAGAAAGGCTTTACCACATGGTGAAAGAATGTGAAAGGGTAAAAGGAAAGAAAACCGCAGAAGAACCCAAGAAAGATAAAGAACAAGACACAGAGGAAAACGAAAACCAACATGATAAAAAAGAAGGTGGAAAACTATCAAGAATTATGCAAGAGAGTTATGAACAAATAGAACAGTTTAAAGTAACTATTGAGAAACACAAAGAAGAACAAGAAAAACTGATTCAGGAAAACAACAGAAACATGGAAAAACTAGCACAGTCAATAGAAAAACACAGGGAAATAGTAGAAAGGCAAACCTACGCTAGTGTAGCAGCGGCTACCATTGGGAGAAAGCCCCATAGACAGACCGCGCTACACTCAATCGTGGTCAGCGCCAAAGATGAAACAGAGACTGGTGAAGAGGTCCTAGATAGAATAAGGAAGACAGTTAACGCAAAGGAGAGTGGAATAGCGGTAGAGAGAATCAGGAAAGCAAAGGATAGGAAAGTAATAGTGGGATGCAGAACAGAAGAAGAACGTGACAGATTCAGGAACAAACTTCAGGAAGCCAAGGATTTAAATGTAGAGAATGTCCAAAACAAGAACCCGCTGGTTATTCTGAAGGATGTGCTGAAATACAATCAGGATGAAGACATCCTCAGCGCCCTGAAGATTCAAAACAAAAACCTACTGCCAGCTTCAAACACTAAAGACACCATGGAAATAGCCTATAAAAAACAAACACGGAACCCACATATGCACCACATCATCTTGAGGGTGTCCCCCGCTTTGTGGAGACGGCTGGTAGATGCCGAAACAGTCCTGATCGACTTGCAGAAGGTTCGAGTGGCGGACCAATCGCCACTGGTTCAATGCTCCCTCTGTCTTGGCTACGGCCATGGCAGAAGATTCTGCAAGGAGACGACCGAAGCATGTAGCCACTGCGGTGGACCCCACCTCAGAACGGACTGCGCAGATTGGATAGCCGGTGCCGTCCCCAGGTGCACAAACTGTGTGCATGCTAAGATAGAGAGATCGGATCACAATGCTTTTAGTAGTGAGTGCCCGATCAGGAGAAGATGGGACGCGTTGGCACGGGCCTCAGTAGCATACTGCTAAAGTAGTCCCGACCCATATAGCTTCTCAAAGCAACGCAAGGCCATACATTGTAGCCCAAGCTAACCTACAAAGGAAAGCACTAGCTACACATGAACTAATACTAGAGGCTAACAACAGGAGAATGGCTTTTGCCTTGCTTCAAGAGCCTTATGTTGGGAAAATCGGCCGAATGAAGGATTATGGGACTACCAGGATCTTCCAGAACGCAAACCATGGAGATGGCACAATCAAAGCAGCTATAGCTGTCTTTGATAAAGACATGGATGCCATTCTCTGCCCAGACTTCACCACAAACAACATCGCGGTGGTGAAGCTCAGGACCAGTGCCTGGGAGATCGTGGTCGTCTCATACTACTTTGAGCCAAATCACACCACACTAGAGCCCTTCCTAATACAACTGCAAAGGATAGAAAGAGAAGTGGGAGTGAAAAAGTTAGTTATAGGAGGGGATGCAAATGCCAAACATACATGGTGGGGAAGCCTGAAAATAGATGAAAAGGGAGAAGAACTGGCTGGAACAATAGAGGATATGGATTTGCAGGTGCTCAACGTTGGAGATATCCCAACATTCGACACCGTAAGAGGAGCAAAGACTTATTCGAGCTTTGTAGACATTACCGCCTGCACAACGGATCTTCTGGACCTGGTAGAAGACTGGGAGGTAAACGAAGGGCTGATTTCATCCGATCACAATGTGTTAACCTTTAAAATTAGACTGGAACGAGCAAAAGGCATAAGCATACAAAGAACCACACGTATTTTTAATAGCAAAAAAGCCAATTGGAGCCAGTTTCATGAGAAACTGGCCCAACTGCTAGAAGAAGATCATTTAAACAAAGAAGAAATAAGCAAAATAAAAAACAAAGCAGAATTAGAAAACAAAATAGAAGCATACATTAAACTAACAACAATAGCATGCAACGATAGTATCCCTAAAGTTAAAACAAACATAAAAAGTAACTTACCATGGTGGTCGGCTGAACTCGCACAGCTGAAGAGAGAGGTGAGATGCAGGAAGAGAAGAATCCGATGTGCAGCGCCGATCCGTAGAAGGAAGGTCATTGGGGAGTACCTGCAAATAAAAGAAATATATGAAAAACAAGCAAAACAAGCACAAATAGACAGTTGGAAAAAGTTCTGTGAAAAGCAAGACAAGGAAGGACTTTGGGAAGGAATTTACAGGGTAATCGGAAAAACAACAAAGAGGCAAGAAGACCTGCCCCTGATACAGAATGGCAAATCCTTGAGTCCCAAAGAGTCAGCTGAATTACTCTCCGAGACGTTCTATCCGGAAGATAAGGAGGAACATGACAATAAGATCACCAAAAAATTAGGAAACTTGCTGATCAAGTAAACGAAGAGGAGCATGCTGAAAACCATGACCCCCCGTTTACCATGGAAGAGATAAAATACGCAGTTAATAGTTTTGATCCTAAAAAGGCACCCGGACTGGATGGATTCACTGCAGATATTTGCAAACACACGATCTTACAAGACCCCGAAACATACATGGCTATAGTAAATAAGTGTTTAGAATTTGGTCACTTCCCCAAGGTATGGAAAGAAGCTACCGTGGTCATATTGAGGAAGCCGGGGAAGAAGAACTACCAAGACCCGAAATCATACAGGCCGATAGGACTCCTCCCGATCATGGGCAAGGTCTTTGAGAAGATGCTTATGGGCAGGGTTAAGTACCACGTTCTTCCAAAGCTCAGTACCCGCCAGTTCGGATTCGTACCACAGAAAAGCACCGAGGACGCCCTCTATGCTCTGATGAAACGGATTCACGAAAAACTCGCACTTAAAAAACTTATTACAGTTGTATCATTGGACATAGAGGGCGCCTTCGACGGCGCTTGGTGGCCAGCGCTCAGAGTCCGACTAGCAGAGGAAGGATGCCCAGTCAATATAAGAAAAGTCATCGACAGCTACCTGGACGGAAGGACGGTGAACGTAAGATACGCTGGAGAACAAATTACCAGACCCACCCACAAAGGATGCGTTCAAGGCTCAATCGGCGGACCTGTATTGTGGAACTTGCTCATTGATCCATTGCTCAAAGGCCTGGAGCAGAGAGGTGACTATTGCCAAGCATTCGCGGACGATATAGTGATGGTCTTCGACGGGAATACTGCACTGGATATCCAAAGACAGGGAAACGCCGCTCTCGCTTATGTTCAGGAGTGGGGCATCAAAAATAAGTTAAAGTTTGCGCCGCAGAAAACAATTGCGATGATAGTGACCAGAAAACTTAAATATGATGCTCCGCTTCTGAGGATGGGCGGGATCGACATAGCCATGTCAAAGGAAATGAAGATACTGGGGCTAACGATTGACGATAAGCTGACTTTTAATCAGCACGCGTCAATCGTCTGTAGGAAAGCTGTCAGTATCTTCAAACAACTATCCAGAGCAGCTAAGATAAGCTGGGGTCTGCACCCGGAAGTTGTTAGGGCTATTTATAATGCAGTTGTTGAGCCAACTGTATTGTATGCAGCAAGCGTATGGGCCCCAGCAACCAAAAAACTGGGCATTCAGAAACTGCTTAACTCCGTCCAGCGCGGGTTCGCTCAAAAAATATGCCGAGCATACAGAACTGCTTCTCTAAATTCTGCACTGGCGCTGGCTGGATTACTACCACTCGACCTCAGAGTACAAGAAGCAGCCGCCCTGTACGAGGCAAGGAAGGGGGTGATCCAGCCCGCACTAGGAGACAGAGAAGTGGAGAAAATGTCGGCATTCTCAGAAAAACCTCACCCAGCTGAGTATATGAGCCTGGAATTCGTGCGTCTGGAAGACCAGGAGCAGGTGAATATCCACAGCGATTACGCAGTACGGTTGTTCACAGACGGTAGTAAGATTGACGAGAAAGTCGGAGCTGCATTATCCATTTGGAATAATCAGACCGAGACCAAATCAACCAAACTGAAGCTTTCGTCACACTGCACTGTCTACCAGGCAGAATTACTGGCAATATACAAAGCTACTGAGGAAATACTGAAGATGTCAGAAACCCGCTTCGGTATCTACAGTGACTCACAGTCCTCGCTTCAAACCATTACAAACAACAGCTCCACTCACCCTCTTGCAGTAAAAGCTCGAAAGAACTTAAAAGCAAGCAGGGTACAGAACAAATGCGTTGATTTGTATTGGATTAAAGCACACGCAGGACTGGAGGGCAACGAGCGAGCTGATGCGCTGGCAAAGGACGCCGCCCTGAAAACTAAGACCTCACCACTATATGACGCATGCCCTGTTTCATTCGTTAAGCGACATATCCGTAGAGGAACTCTTGACGAATGGAACAGGAGATACATTACCAGCGAAAATGCAGCGGTAACAAAAATCTTCTTTCCCGACATAATTAAATCGCATAAAATTATCAAAATGTTAAGGCCCTCTGGTGTAATCACGCAAATAATGACAGGGCATGGTGGATTCTCTGAATACCTGAATAGGTTCAGATGTAAGGAGAGTCCGTCATGCACCTGCGAAAGCAGCAAAAAGGAAACCGTAGAGCACATTCTATTTGAGTGCCCAGTATTTGGCGTACGGAGATTTGAAGCTGAGCAAAGATTGGACATCACATTAAGGGTAGAAAATGTAAAAGATTTTATGAGTAACAAGTATATATTAAACGATTTTATAGATTACTGTATAAGTGTAGCAAATATAGTTATAAGTAGAAATAACGATAGATAACTTTTGCTGATCACTTATATTTATGAATATAAAGGACCCAGCAATGAAATGTGTAATGGAAGTCGAAAATGTATAAAGTAGATGAAGCTATACTTAAATTTGTGATGTTATGTTAAGAAGTAAGTTACGAACTCCCCTTTTAGAAATAAATCAATAAAGAAATATAAAAAGCTCAACCCTTAGGCGGGCATCCCACCCGTAAGACGTATAAAAGATGATGTATGAACGGTATAGTATGAAAGTGCGAGAAGAATTAAAGCGAGAACTTGTATGAATCAGACTCAAGGTAGATAAAGGCTCCGATAACGTTGGAGGAAATCAGGAATAAAAAAAAAAAAAAAAAAAAAAAAAAAAAAAAAAAAAAACCTAACCTAACCTAACCTAACCTAACCTAACCTAACCTAACCTAACCTAACCTAACCTAACCTAACCTAACCTAACCTAACCTAACCTAACCTAACCTTACCTAACCTAACCTAACCTAACCTAACCTAACCTAACCTAACCTAACCTAACGAACCGAACCGAACCTAACCGAACCTAACTGAACCTAGCCTAACCAAACCTAAACTAACCTAACCTAACCTAACCTAACGAACCGAACCGAACCGAACCGAACCGAACCGAACCGAACCGAACCGAACCTAACCGAACCTAACCTAACCGAACCTAGCCTAACCAAACCTAAACTAACCTAACCTAACCTAACCTAACCTAACCTAACGAACCGAACCGAACCGAACCTAACCATTTTTTGTAGATAATTTTATGATTTTCAATTTTTGTCCATATATTTTTATGATAAAACTTACCGTTTTGATGAAAATCGTGAAAAATGAAGGGGAATTTATGTAGCTTCGAATGTCTAAATTGACCGGACTAAATAAATTTCATCTAATGTTTAATCTAAATTATGTTTCATTTCCCCTTCTTTGCTATTAAAGTTATGTAATTAAAAAACTACTACTAAACTATTACCAAAATATATGAAATATATGTTAGTAAATATATGCATAATTTGTAAGTTTAACATTTTAATTATTACAGGTTTAATAAAAATTTAATAAAATTTATAGTACAGTATAAATAATTGAAAAAACACTGACTCTATAGGTACCAGCAACGATAGGTCCCTTCAAAAAATAATGCCCGAATGAGAATAAATCACCCCTATTTTAATTATAACGATGTGGTGTATGGACCTTATTTTCTGGGTATAATCTAAAACTTGATGGTATGGTACGTACATGTGCTTTGCAAGACACCAAGAAGTGTCAATTAGGCCTCCGGCGGAAGGTCTCGAAGATAAGATAGATAAGGAAGATAGGATTATGATAAGATAGATTTGTGTATAAGGTCAGTGAAAGTACCTCGAAATAAATGAATTGTGCACTTAAAAGGGGACATTTCATTTAAGTCATAGATATCCTTATAAAAAACTAGCGCCCCGCCCCGGCTTCGCACGGTTTTATTATACATTACTATAAACCTCACGGAGCCCGAGACCTTTCCAACAAATGCAAAACCGTGGAAATTGGTTCGTGCGTTCTGGAGTTATAGCGTCAGGAAGGAAAACCCGACTTATTTTTATGTAGAGGTAGTAGATTACTCATTTGGTTAGTTACTGAAATATCGATTTTTCAAAAATCGATATCAACAATTTCGAATTTTTGACCTCATTTAACCACTTAAATAATAATAGCACAGCATAGCAGCCATAGCTAAAAATTATCGAGACGTTATGTTCTACCGAAATATTTCTTTTTTTTTTTCATTGGCCGGCGCTTTCTACTTTTGGTCCAAGTCTTACCTTACTATCTTACCTTACTATTATAATAATTGGGAAAGTCTGTGTGAATGTTTGTTATAGGTAATCTCCGTAACTACATAAGTTGTTTAGATGAAAGAACAATGGCAAGAATCCCTTATGGCCTGTCCCAAAAATTTGAAGAACGATACTGAATATATCGTTCGAATCGTCTTAAAATCCTAAGGAACTTTGCATTTTCAGTTTTTCCATAATATTTACAGAAGAAAAAAAAATACTTTTTGAACATCGGCAGAATAATTTAATTTCCATAGGTTCTCTTCATTGCAAATGGCGGCACAATACAAAAGAGGTTTCAATTCTAGAGGTTAGTTTCAGGTTAGGGGTCAGGATTGAAACCAACCTCCTTTGTTCGGTTGGTACAGAAGGTAGACAGAATAGAGAGAGATACATATTGTACGGAATATACTTTTAGGAAGCTGTTAGGAGCCATATGTTTATTTTAGCGATAAATTAAATTCAACCACTTTTTTAAAGCTCAGAAGGGGTTTGCAGCAAGTTTTTAATTTTCATATTATGAACTCTTCGATTGCAAAAATCAATGCTCTGCTGGAAATAATTATGCCTACCCTAGGTATATATAATGAGACCTATAAGTGCTATAACGCCCTGTCTTCATTTTGCCACATTTTAGTATGGTAGTCTGCAGTCCTTCGCAGATCGCCATCCCACCATGCTGAAGGGCGTCATACATTACGCTTAGTGAATCGCGATCTCCACTCAAGAACTCGTTTACTCTATGTATTTAATTCCAGAAAAGAAAACACAAATGGCTAACAATTATTTACTGCTGAATTAAAATGAATCTGAATATGAATGACCTTTAATTAATAAGTAGGTATGAATCTGAATATGAATGTTGATAAAGATTTTTGAGTTGTACTAATGTTTGTGCATTTCCTTTTTGTCTAAGTATATTTGATTTTACACTGCATTTATTAGTAGGTACCTATCTGTTAATATGTACTAAATATAATGTGAAATGACTTGTAAAAAAATTTACCAATAAAATGACTATCTGACTATCTAATAAACCTTACCTTAGTACCTTACCGAGTCGCGGTCTCCACTCAAGAACACGTTTATCCCAACGGTTGTCGTTTCTTCGCGAGATATGGCCAGCCCACTGCCACTTCAGCTTGCTAATTCTTTGAGCTATGTCGATAACTTGGTTCTCTGTCGGATGTATTCATAATGAGGCGAATTAAATTTGACTTGTCTAAGTGCTTATTTTGTAAGCCTAAAGAAATAAAGATATTGATTATTTGATTATTTGATTATTTGAATGAATCCTATCCTTCAGAGAGACTCCTCACATAGCTCTTTCCATAGCTCGCTGAGCGACTTTGAACTGGTGGACCAGCCCTACCGTGAGTCGTGGACACTCTTAGGTAGGACACTCTGGTTGAAAACTTTCGTTTTCAAATATTGCGGTATGGATGTCGAGAAGACCCGACGTAGTTTCTCAAATGCTGCCCAGCCTAGCTGGATCCTCCTCTTGGCCTCCTTCTCAAAATAGTTTTTACCTAACTGCACAATTTGCCCAAGGTAAGTGTATCTACTCGGAAACAATTTCAAGAAGGTGGCCATCTATGACGATCGGTCCCGGAACAACTTACCTTAGTACCCTACATTTAATACTCATAATATACCTACAATTACGTTCATAGTATTTAATTCACGATAATTTAGTAGCAGGTTCATTTATTAATAACTAGCGACCCGCCCCGACTTTGCACGGTTTTATATTATACGTATAAACCTTCCTCTTGAATCACTCTATCTATTAAAAAAAACCGCATCAAAATCCGTTGCGTAGTTTTAAAGATTTAAGCGTTCAAAGGGACATAATGACATAGGGACAGAGAAAGCAACTTTATATTATACTATGTAGTGATAAAAAAACTAGACTTTGATGTGTGAAATGTAAAAAAAACTGATTTCTGACCGAGATACAAATATTCAAGCGTCCATTGCCCACCCAGTGCTTTATCTTGTTGTAGTATATACACAAATTTAATAAATATTTCAGTAGCCTCTGTACAACAAATACCTAGAACTTTTCTCAAAATTACACTCCGGGAATTACTCTAACCTCCGTAATATTACTTTTAAAGTCTGATGTAAGATGTGTTGTTATGCAGGTAACTTCTTTTCTATTTACCGACCCCATTGAAATAACCAATTATAATAGGCAACTACTGATTTAAGTCAATTCAACTATTTCCAGGGCATTTCATGTACATTATCGGCAAATAACTTTTTACGGCAATAACCAGGTTTACATATTTATAATATGTAAATTACATTATGGTGCCTTTATCTCATATTTAGCAGGACTTCAACTGAGCTTCTCGTACCTACCTTGGAGGATGTTGGATAGAGAAGGTACCTAGAGTAGGTATACCCCCTGGGTATTAAAATATTAGTTAGATTTAATTGTGTTATTATTTTATGCTTAATACTCTACCTACCTACTAATTGATATTATACCTACGAACATAAGTATGCCATCATTTACAAACTATAACAGTAGACAGATTCATCATTGGAGGAAATTGGATAGACTTGATAGCTACAGTACATCCCTGGATTGGAACCAAACATTTGAATTAGTAGGTGCCTAGGTATTAACATATTTGTCTCCAATTTGATTGAGTTATTATTTTATAACTAACTAGCGACCCGCCCCGGCTTCGACGGTTTTATTATACGTATAAACCTTCCTCTTGAATCACTCTATCTAGAGGTATGTATTAAAAAAACCGCATCAAAATCCATTGTGTAGTTTTAAAGATTAAAGCAGTCAAAGGGAAATAGGGACAGAAAAAGCGACTTTGTTTTTTACTATGTAAAAATTATTATTATACCTAGGTACATGAGTTTGGCTTCATTTACAAACAACAACAGTAGTTAGATAGGTAAAACATTTATTTAGCACACACATACAATGATTAACATTGAAATATGTACAATTGAAAACAAAAGTACAATAGGTAGTAGCACTGATAGTTCACTTTCAGATGAGTAAGTTTTGTCGATTTGCTTATAAATTATTATGTTTTAGCCATAAAAGTATCAATTAAATATATCCAAGTCAGGTCAAAATCTAAGTACAAAACTCTTGGGAAAATTTTAGGAGCTATCGGTTGATACCCTTGCGATACGTGTACACGCACGATAGCTGAAAATTCTTACCATCATTCTTTGCATACGTCATGAGAACCTCCTCCTTTTTCGAAGTCGTTTAAAATACACAATTCATTTTGCATCACTAACAGCCGGTTTCTAGAACGTTGTTCAAATCGTAAATCAGTTGATAAAGCGATTAATTTAACACACTGGTCAAATCAAATCGGGGTGTACGAACGCTGATTAGATGATAATTAGGTAACTAATCATTGATCATCTTACGACTGTCATTCTTTCAGTTCAGTATATCTTTAAGTTTTCTTTTATAACATAAAAAATTCTATTATTCTTTTATAAAATGATGACAATTTCATGTAAACTCTGCTTTACAATAAATGTGAATCACATGAGTATACAAAATACAGGTATGTCACAAAACAGTTAAGTCACGATTTTGATCATGTTAGTCACATTTACATTTTATTTGAAAACTAGCGACCCGCCCCGGCTTCGCACGGTTTTATATTATACATAAAAACCTTCCTCTTGAATCACTCTATCTATTAAAAAAAACTGCATCAAAATCCGTTGCGTAGTTTTAAAGATTTAAGCGTTCAAAGGGACATAATGACATAGGGACAGAGAAAGCGACTCTAGTTTATACTATGTAGTGTATGGCTTTTGGATTACCAACCTGTTGATTTTTTATGTATTATACCCCGGTTTAGAACTTGGAAAAATACAGCAAATTGTTGTAATAATTTCAACTAATTAGAGCAAAATCGCCGATTAGTTAATTATTGATTTGACAAGAGCTTGAACAAAGAATCAGGCCTAATTAGCGTATTATGTTATTTGACAAGAGTTTTGTTTTTCAAAATATAAGTACGTAATCAATGTTCGAGAAACCCAAATGACACTTGAATAGAGATTTGAACATTGATTAGTTAACTATTAAGATGATCTGCGTTCCAGAAACCAGCTGTTACTGTGACATAATTTAGGTATTATTGTATTAAAACAAAAAACATACTTCAAATTTATTTTATTTTATTTTTACAATTTTAGGAAAACTTACAGCTAGACAATGAGTAGATACAAAGAATTTTTAAATTAAGGCCAATTAAAAGTTTTCACTAATAATAAATTAAAGCAGCAACTTGAGATCTGTTGACTTGAGATGAATTTACAGAAAGTAGACATATAGGTATTAATTTTAACTTAAAAAAAATTTACAGAAAACTAGATATATTAAAAGTATATAAACCTATTAGTAAAACTGCTTAAACAAAGAAGTTAAGTTGACGACTTACTAGCAATAACATTAACTAAAAAAGAAAAATAGATTGTTTTTTATACTAAGTACAAGCACAAACAAGAGAATTTCTCAAACTAAAACGAAAAATGTATCATTAAGCAAGCGTTTAAGCTTACTTGAACTGGTGTTGAATAAATCTATATTGCTGTTTTCATGTACTAATGAGTTAAACGAGCTAGAAGCTCTATAAACAAATGCGTTCTGCCTATAATTAGTCCTTACGATAGGTGCAAGCGTGCATGTGCGCAGTCCTATTTGCTCAAGAAGCTCTGGGCAATCAACAGTTCCGTTTGCTATAATAATTAGGTAAGTCAAATCAGCCACTTGTCTGCGTTTAAAGAGTGGGAAGAAAGTGGAACTTACGGCATCTAGTCTCATAATCAGGTAAAAAAATACGAGCTCGATATTGTATTGATATTGTATTTACTACATTAATGTGCTTATCTCAAAAATATTAAAATTTGCATATTTTAATGAATATGCGAATCCGGGGCGGGTCGCTAGTAATATTATAAACGCGAAAGTTTGTAAGTATGGATGGATAGATGGATATTTGTTACTCTTTCATGCAAAAACTACTGAACGGATATGGAGGACTTCGTTGTCGGCTCGGGCCGGGGACAGACGAGGACTTCGTTGTCGGCTCGGGCCGGGGACGGACGTGTTTTCTCAGTGTCGCTCTGTTTATTAATCTATTTATTTATCACGCGTGTGCAAAATCGGACCCTCCTGCTCTAGCAAGGGGGTTTCGCCTATAAGTGCCGCGGCCATTTTGAAGTTGGTAAGGGACACCACTAGGTGCGGGGGCCTCTACGCCTCCTTGTATCGGACCCTCCTGCTCTCACTAGTGCTTGCCGGGTATAGTGTTGGCGGCCATATTGCTCTTAGACAGGGACACCAACAGGTTAGTAATTAGATTCTGGGGATTAAAAGGGAAGATTTTAGATTTGAGTATTTTAATGTGAATAATTGGAATAATTAATTTTTGTTTTGATTTAATTTTATTTATCTGATTATTATTTTAATGTTGGGATTAAATATTTTAATTTTTGTTTGATTATTTAAATTGATTTTTGTTTGAGTTTATTATTGGATATATTTTGTTTATTTTTATATATTGGAATTATAATTTATTTGGGTTGATTTAAATTCTTTAAATTTGAAATATTTTAATAAATTAAATTTATTTTTGGATTTGAATTATAAGATTGGAATTTTTGATTGATTTTAATTTTAAATTTTATTTTATTTTTGATTTATTAAAATTTGGATTATTTTATTTGTATTTAATTTATTTAATTTTATTGGATTTAATTTTTGATTGTTTTAATTTCTGAAATATTTTTATTTTGGGTTAATTTAAATTCTGTTTATTGATTTGGAATTTTTAAAAATTGGATTTTATTTTATTTTTTGGTTTTAATTTAAATTATTAATTTATTTTACTTTATTTTGGCAAATTTAAATTTTGATTATTATTCTGGTCTTATTTAAAATTTGTAAATATTTAATTTGATTTAATTTTTGAATTTAATTTTGATTGTTTTAATTCTTTAAATTATTTTAATTTTGGGTTAATTTTAATTTCTGTTAATTGATTTGGAATTTTTATAAATTGGATTTTATTTTATTTTTTTGGATTGAATTTAAATTATTAACTTATTTTATTTTATTTTGGGCAAATTTAAATTTTGATTATTATTCTGGTTTCATTTAAGATTTGTAAATATTTAATTAAATTAAATTTTTGGATTTAATTTTTGATTGTTTTAATTTTTAAATTATTTTTATTTTTTGGATTTAATTTAAATTATTAATTTATTTTATTTTATTTTGGGCAAATTTAAATTTTGATTATTATTCTGGTTTAATTTAAAATCTGTAAATATTTAATTTAATTTAATTTTGGATTAAATTTTTGATTGTTTTAATTTTTTGAATTATTTTTATTTTGGGTTAACTTTAATTCCTGTTCATTGATTTGGAATTTTTATAAATTGGATTTTATTTAATTTTTTTGATTGAATTTAAATTATTAATTTATTTTATTTTATTTTTATTTTATTTAATTTTGGGCAAATTTTAAGTTTGATTATTATTCTGGTTTTATTTGGAAATATTTAATTTAATTTTTGGATTTAATTTATTTATTGGAATTTTTATTTATTTTAACTTCTGTATTTTTATATTATTTTCGGTCGTCACCAAGCATAGTGTTGCGGTGCGCGATTGTCGCATGTCACTCAGCTTATTTGTCCATCGTTTACTATCACTATGTCAGACTCGGAACGCGAAGACTCGGGCGCGGTGTCGGGCGGTAATTTTACCCCCAAGTCCGCACTGAAGAGGACCCCGCCGCAAATGTCTACCGCTGCGGCAAAGCGTCCTATGTCGTCGCCTGTCGAAGGACAGCCAGGCACGTCGCGTGCTCGCATCGAGCGGTCAAGCGCGCGGACCACGGCGGTACAGGCGGCGCACGACGCACGGAGAACAGTGCAGACGCCGGCGCGCCCTCCTACCGGAACTCCGGCAAACGCAACCGCCGAGAAGCAGCCGCTGGGAGCACCCCAAACTGGGGAGCTTAAACTGGCGACTGCCTCCAAATTGGAGCTCCTCGATTGCGTCCGCGGCGCCATAAAGAATATCGTCGCCATAACTTCGGGCCCCGGCTCGAAGTTAAACAAGGCAGACATCGGAGGGGTTTACACCAATGGGCAGGATATCCTTGGCGCCGTGGCAGCAATCGAGCTGAAGCTGGCGGAAGCGGAGAGACGTGCGGATGTGGCGGAGGCCCGACTGGCCTCTTCTTCCCATGGCCAAACGGTGGTAGCTTCGGCAGCAGCCCAGGACCAGCCCAGCTTTGCAAACGCATTAAAGATGGGTAAAGGGCAGCTACCGAAACCGATTAAGGCGCAGGGTCCGGTCTTGGCCTTCTATCCCATGGAAGAGGCCGAGACCAACACCTCCGAACTAACTAAGGCCGAATTAAAGAGGTCAGTCGAGCCTCGCGCCATCTCCGTGCAAGTGGAGAAGGTCCGCAAGGTCGGAAACGCCGGCATCATGGTGCAGACGGCCTCGGCGGAGGCGGCGGAACGCCTCAAGAAGGCAGCCCCGGCGTCTCTAAGAGTGGTGGAGCCGAAGCGGAAGAAACCTCTGGTGGCTTTCCACAACGTTGACGGGGATCCCTCTTTCGAGGCCCTCGTCGACGAAATGTGGGAGCTCAACCTCAGGGAGGACCCGAACTGGCCGCTACCTGCGGTTCGAGAGGCGATGAGGGGCGCCTTCAAGAGGTCGCGCAGGGGCAGTGCCTACAAGGAAACGACGTGCGTTTTTGAATGCTCGCCCGGCATGCGGGAGGCCCTGATAAAATTAGGCACGGTCTACATCGGGTGGCAGCACGTCGAGGTGAGCGACTTCGTCCGCGTCACGTGCTGCAACAAGTGCCAGATGTACGGGCACCCGGAGAAGTTCTGCAGGGCCAAGGACCTGACCTGCGGTCGATGCGGGGAGACGGGCCACAGGGCGGACCAGTGCGAGTCACCGGTCGTGTGCTGTGCCACGTGCAAGCGCTTCAAGCGCGAAAGCACGCACAGGACTGCGTCGCGGACCTGCCCGGCCCGTCTTCACGCAGAAGAGCAGCTGATTAATCAGGTCCAATATGGTTAGCACACCTGTGCTTAAAGTGGGTCAGATCAACCTAGGTGGCGCAGTGACGGCTACGAGGGAGCTACCCGCCATTGCGGATTCGCTCGGCCTGGATATGATTCTTGTCCAAGAACAATATTCCACGGCCGGCGCTTTCATCCAGTGCGGGGAACACTCCAAAGCGGGCATTTATTTGCGGAACCGCTTCAAGCCGTGTGCCGTCCTGCACCACCTATCGACAGACCACTTCGTGTGCTGCCATTTGGAGGACGCAGACCTGTATGTGATATCGACGTACTTCCAATACAGCGAGAGTATCGATATCCACCTGCGGCAGTTGGAGAGAGCCTTAGACCTCCTGAAAGGCAAGGCGGTTCTGGTGTGCGGGGATCTTAACACCCATTCCCCGCTGTGGCACTCTGATACTCGACACTACGTCGGTAGAGGCCACACAGTCACCGACCGCCGAGCCAAGATGGAGGACTTCATCCTTGCTCGGGATCTCGTGGTACACAACACCAGCGGCCAGTTGTACACGTTCAGTACGGTAAACGGTGAGTCGAATATCGACGTAACCCTAAGCTCGCGCGGTGTTCGCATCCGCGAGTGGAGGGTTCACGACGTCTCGTCGAGCGACCACCGTTTAATCACGTTTGACGTTGTACACCAAACCGACAGGCCCTGCGTACGTACCACAGAACCCACCACCCAACGCCGCTATCGAACTCGGAACGCAGACTGGAGAGCGTTCGATACGTTTATACACATACAGGTGAGCAGACTCCCAATGAATCGGCCCGCGGAACATCTGAGCAGAGCCTTCACGCAGCTCATTGAGCGTGCAGCCACTGAATGCCTGGGCACAGTCAAAGCGGCCACCAATGACCGTGGGTACGAGTGGTGGACGCCTGCCCTTGATAGGTTAAGACGTGTTAACATCAAGGCCCGTAGAGTCTGGCAAAGAGCAAGGAGGGTGGAAGGCCAGACCGAGGAAGCGGCCAGGGAAGAATTCCACAAAGCCAGAACTGCCTACAGGCAGGCCATGGCTTCTGCTGAGTTGGAATTCTTCCGAAAACTGGCGGACGCTGGCAACCAGGACCCTTGGGGCCTTGCCTATCGGGAGGCGTGCGGCCGCGTGCGACCGCCGGCGAATGTCGTGAACGGGATCGAATACCTCGGTTCAAACACAAGCAACGTCGACGAGTCCATGACTGCGCTTATGTCGGCTCTCTGCCCGGACGACGATCCCCGAAGCGACACCGCGTATCACCGGCAGGTCAGAGTCGCGGCTGCCCTCATACCGTCAGGCACTAACTCCCCTCCTATAGACGAAACCTCGCTTCAAAGAATAATTTTATCGCTGCGCAACACAGCTCCTGGGATGGACGGCATCGAGGCGAAGATGTTGAAGCACGTGTGGTGGGCTGCGAAAGCGGAATTCACCCACGTGCTTAACCGATGCGTGGAAGAGGGTGTCTTCCCCTCAGTCTGGAAGAATGGCCGCCTGTTGGTCCTTCCCAAGGGCAACGGTAAACCACCGACTGACCCCAAGGCCTATCGCCCGATCACCCTCTTGCCCGTGCTCGGCAAAGTTTTGGAGCGGGTGATGCTGTGGAGTGTTCCGCAGCTCACTCGCGGGATCTCCCCGAGCCAGCATGGGTTCATGGCGGGCCGGTCGACGACATCCGCCCTAGGCACGATCCTGGACGCAGTGAGGAACTGTAGGGCGAAATATCTGCAGGCCATCTTTTTGGACATATCAGGAGCCTTCGACAACGCGTGGTGGCCCATGATCATGGTTAAGGCGAAACGGGGAGGCTGTCCGCCAAACATCTACCGGATGCTGGCGAGCTACTTCACCGATCGCAGGGTGGCCATGGTCGCGGGCAGCCGCGCGGTGTGGAAGACGTCCACCATGGGGTGCCCTCAGGGCTCTGTGCTCGGCCCCACGCTCTGGAACGTGCTGCTGGACGACTTGCTCCGCTTGCCGGTGCCTGCTGGGGTGCAATTCATGGCGTACGCGGACGACGTGACGGTGTTGGTAGCGGGGGATGCTCGGAGAGAGTTGGAGTGGAAAGGAGCGGCTGTCCTGGGACTGGTGGAAGAATGGGGAGCCAGAAATAGGCTCTCCTTCGCCGCCGCGAAGTCCCAGAGCATGACCCTGAAAGGGAGACTGCAGAGGCCACCCCTGCTAAAGACCAACGCGTCTGGCACGTCGATCCGCATGGTCTCGGAAGCCAAGGTGCTGGGAGTCATCATTGACCCCACCCAATCATTTGCATCCCACGCGGCATCGATAGGCGAAAGGGCGAGCAGGTCGTTCGGGAAAATGTCACGAATTTCGGCTAGCAGGTGGGGAGTGCGGTACAGGGCTCTCAGGGTGCTCTATAGGGGGACGTACGAGGCTACCGTCACCTACGCGGCGCGCATATGGTCCTACAGAGCCTCCGTCCACGTGGTTCGCAGTGTGCTACTGAGAACCCAGCGGCCCTCGTTAGTTCTTCTAACAAAGGCCTACAGGTCCTGTAGCACTGCTGCGCTGCCGGTTCTGGCGGGTGTTCTGCCGGCTGACCTGCTATTAGCGCGTGCTGGTCAGAGACTGGCTGTCATCGAGGGCGAGCCAAGAGAGGTACATGGGCGGCTCAGGGGGAAGGTCGATGAGGAGACCATTGTTGCGTGGCAGGCCCGTTGGGAGTCAGACGACAAGGGCCGTGACCTGTACAGGTTCTTCCCAGACGTGGGTGAGCGCATGAGAGCGCACTGGGTAGAGCCTGATCACGAGGTGTCGCAACTCCTGACGGGCCACGGGTGTTTTAGGAAGCGTCTGAGTGACATGGGACTGAGCGATACGGCAGCATGTAGTTGCGGTGACCCCGTAGAAAGTAGGGACCATGCTTTGTGGGAGTGTAGGATCTATTCTGAGGGAAGGGGTAAGTTATTGGACGGCATAGTGAGAGACGGTGAGGGCCCGGTGCATTACACCGATCTGGTTAGTACCGAAGCCAACTTCAAAATTTTCAAAATATTTGCCCACTATTGGCACAAATTGCGGCGCGCTGAGGAAAGCACACTTTCGATGAGGGACGGGGGGGGCACAGAGCAGTACGGAGCTGGGGAGGAGCAGCCCGGCAATGAAGTCTGTGATGTGATGTGGCATGCCCCAGAAGGGGGAGAGTGTACGGGACAATGTGCGTAGGATTTGTAGAGTCTTGAGTCACCCGAGTGGCTCATTTCTCACAGCTTCGGTCCGTATAACCGCAAGGTTGGTAGGACCATGGGAAGGTGGAGGGAATGAACGGATATGGATGAAATTTGGCAAAGAGATAGATCATAGTCTGGAATAACACATAGGTAACATTTTATACATTTTTCCCGGAATTACCACATGAACGTGTGGTACATTATTTATCTAACTATATAAAGTTACATGTTTATGTAAGTTTATAACATTGGAAGCTTATTGGGTATGTATTTTTTTCTTTTCCATCTATCTAGAGAAGTAGATCTAATGTAACTACCACCGTCTATATTGTTCTTTTATATCCGGTCCATCCAAAGGTTGCCTGGAAGAGATCGCTTTTAGCGATAGGGTCGCCCTTATCTATCTTAACTGCTTAGCTTGGGCTGGATTATGCTGTGTGGACTGTCCGAAATTATTTATTATTATTTATTTATTTATACTTAGTCTTAGTTTGCAGTATTTTTATGTATCATTTTCAGCCTTTTTGTGGTACATTTAAGTATAATAAAGAGTTTTCATCCATTCTTTCATTCAGTTGAGCTAACTCTAGACTGTTTTCAACCTACCAAAATATTGTAAATAATAGTTTTAATAAGGTTCTATTCCTTGATTGTTATTTCCTTTCTTAAATTAATAAAGTAAACAATTGAGATACCTCTAGACTGTTTTCGACCGTCTGTAGTTAGCTCAATGATTTGAATTGTATATTTACAAGTAGGTATACATTTTTTGATTATAATTTTCGTTGCTAATGAAGTTCTATAAGGTAAATAAGTAAAGTACTGAAAATTACAAGAACAAGCTAACAAGAGCTAAATTTAAAAAAATGTATAAAAATAAACGGAATAGAAAAAAATAAAACCAGTATATACAATCGAGCTAACTGCAGACCGTTCAAAACAGTCTAAAGGTTGCATGCAATCGAAGTTCATCATCAGGTACAATGTATATTCGTAGTTAGTAAAGTTAGTAATGTTAGTAAAGTTAGTACCTAAAGTTAGTAATGTTAGTAAAGTTAGTAAAGTTAGTAAAGTTAGTACCTAAAGTTAGTAACCTAGTACCTAAAGTTAGTAAAGTTAGTAAAGTTAGTAAAGTTAGTAAAGTTAGTAGTTAGTAAAGTTAGTAATGTTAGTAAAGTTAGTAAAGTTAGTACCTAAAGTTAGTAAAGTTAGTAATGTTAGTAAAGTTAGTAAAGTTAGTTATGTTGGTAAAGTTAGTAATGTTAAAGTTAGTAGTAATGTTAGTAATGTTAAAATGAGTAATGTTAGTATAGTTAGTAAAGTTAGTAATGTTAGTTAAGTTAGTAAAGTTAGACTCGGACCTTGCCGTTTTACATGTTCATAGAATAACAATACTATAAAAATTAAAAAAAAAAAACTCGTCCTCGGACGAATCACCTGGCGTAGGGCTGAGTCTCAACAGATCGCAGCACGACGCTGCTCTACCGACCACAACACCCCGCCAGGAACGTAAGTCGTCTACAGACTATTCCGAGCCCCGACATCGAACTGAGTTATATCCGAACCAGAAGGAGCCGTGGTGCACGTGTTAAACCGTACGCACCGATCTCCGCGGTCCAAATGGGCTTCGACGTCACGCCTTACGAAGTAAAGCGCAACTAGTAAAGTCACATTGTTTAGAGCCTCCCGACTCTCGGGGCTCCACAGTGAGCATATCCTTGCCGGATTCGGCTAGGCTGGCTTCGGCCTTAGAGGCGTTCAGGCATAATCCCGCGGATGGTAGCTTCGCACCACCGGCCGCTCGGCCGAGTGCATGAACCAAATGTCCGAAACTGCGGTTCCTCTCGTACTGAGCAGTATTACTATCGCAACGACAAGCCATCAGTAGGGTAAAACTAACCTGTCTCACGACGGTCTAAACCCAGCTCACGTTCCCTTTTGATGGGTGAACAATCCAACGCTTGGCGAATTTTGCTTCGCAATGATAGGAAGAGCCGACATCGAAGGCTCAAAAAGCAACGTCGCTATGAACGCTTGGCTGCCACAAGCCAGTTATCCCTGTGGTAACTGTTCTGGCACCTCTTGCTAAAAACTCTTTAGTACTAAAGGATCGATAGGCCGTGCTTTCGCAGTCCCTATGCGTACTGAACATCTGGATCAAGCCAGCTTTTGCCCTTTTGCTCCACGCGAGGTTTCCGTCCTCGCTGAGCTGGCCTTAGGACACCTGCGTTATTCTTTGCTTTTTATTTCACCTGCGGTATTATTTTGACTCTCTGTATTTCGCTTTCATTAATACTCTTATGGCACGCTTTTGTAATTTAAGTATACATTCGTAATCTGTAGAGCTCCCAAATAAAATGATACCACAAGACATAATTGAGTAAATGTATGCGTAATATATGTCTTTCAGAGCTTTATGTGTCCAAGTGTCCTGTAAGGTCTTAAGGAAATAAAGCATTTTGAATTTGAATATCTAAAGAAATGGGTCTAAGTTGCTTAAGCGCGTAAATTACTTTCGCCATTTTTTTACAGGTCGACTCAATATGTTTCTTCCAAGATCCACGACACGGGCCCTGAGCCTAGTGTGGGGCCGTAGCCAATCAAATAGACATACAATTAGACATACTTAATTTTAAAATATTTTAACTGTACAATAGTCTTAAGTATATAAAATTGTTAACCTTTCTTTGAATAAATATTACTTTACCTACTTACTAAGATAGTAATGGATCTAGTTTATTTATTTATTAAGGAATAACTAACGACTACATTAAAAACGTTCGTTTAAATAAGTCCATTAATGGTATTGATATTTTATTGGTATTTTGAGCATTATTATTTGAGTGGTTAAATGAGGTCAAAAATTATATCTATGGCTATGTATTTCATCAAAACGTTAATTTTTATCATAAAAATATATCGACAAAAATTGTAAATCATAAAATTATATACAAAAAATGGTTAGGTTCGGTTCGGTTCGGTTAGGCTAGGTTCGGTTAGGTTCGGTTCGGTTCGGTTCGGTTCGTTAGGTTAGGTTAGGTTAGGTTAGGTTAGGTTAGGTTAGGTTAGGTTAGGTTAGGTTAGGTTAGGTTAGGTTAGGTTAGGTTAGGTTAGGTTAGGTTAGGTTAGGTTAATTTAAGTTAGGTTAGTCCACCAGTCGTGGAACCTAACCTAACCTAACTTTACCTAACTAACCTAACCTAACCTAACCTAACCTAACCTAACCTAACCTAACCTAACCTAACCTAACCTAACCTAACCTAACCTAACCTAACCTAACCTAACCTAACCTAACCTAACCTAACCTAACCTAACCTAACCTAACCTAACCTAACCTAACCTAACCTAACCTAACCTAACCTAACCTAACCTAACCTAACCTAACCTAACCTAACCTAACCTAACCTAACCTAACCTACATTCAACATACAACTACACAAAGCACATGGAACACAAATAACACGCACAACACGACTCTACAATACCAAAAAAGCAAATTGGGTCCTATTTCATGAGAAATTGACCCAATTTAAAGCTGATAACAATCTTACACACGAAAAAGTACAAAACATACACAACACTAATCAAATAGAGGATATTGTAAACACATATACTCAAGCAATAACATATGCATGCACACATACTATACCAGCAAAGAAACACACACAAATACTTACCTTACCGTGGTGGTCCGAGAAACTCGCACAACTGAAAAAAGAGGTCGCCAACAGGAAGAGAAGAGTCCGATGCGCTGCACCAATCCGGAGGACAGGAGTCATTGAAGAGTACCTGGAAAAGAAGAGAGAATATGAATTAGAAGCAAACAAGGCAAAAATCGAGAGTTGGAAAGACTTTTGCTGTAAACAGGACAGGGAGGGTGTTTGGGAGGGTATTTATAGGGTAATAGGCAGAACACGAAAAAGAGAGGAGGATCAGCCACTTAATGTTGAAGGAAAAACACTTGATGCAAGGGGATCTGTGAAGGCTCTGGCCGAAACGTTTTATCCGGAGGACAACACGGATTGCGACAATGCTGAGCATCGCACAATCAGAGCTGAAGCAGAAAGGGTAAATAATGGGGATCAAGGTGACCCTTGTGACCCACTATTTACGATGACCGAGCTGAACATAGCGATGAACGCATTTAACCCAAAGAAGGCACCCGGAGCAGATGGCTTCACAGTCGATATATGTGTTGAGGCCATAAAGAATGATCCGAGTATGTTCCTTCACATAGTAAATAGTTGCCTGGAACTTTCACACTTCCCGGACCCATGGAAAGAGGCCACCGTAATAGTGTTGCGGAAACCCGGTAAAGCAAGTTACAACACCCCGAAGTCCTATAGGCCAATCGGGCTCCTCCCAGTATTAGGTAAAATATTCGAGAAAATGTTGGTAACCCGAATTAAGTTCCATCTTCTGCCGAGAATGAGTACTCGCCAGTTCGGGTTCATGCCCCAGAAAAGCACCGAAGACTCTCTCTATACCCTGATGCAATACATTAACAGTAAACTAGAGCAAAAGAAACTGTTAACGCTCGTGTCACTGGATATAGAGGGAGCCTTTGATAGTGCATGGTGGGCATCAATCCGAATCCGACTGGCAGAGGAAAAGTGTCCGGTAAACTTAAGAAGGTGTGGTGACACAGTTTAACATACAGTACGCGGCGCAAACGCGTATCGTTAATTCAGCAAATTACAGCGGCTAAGCCGAGCCCTCAGTGTCCCACCTGAGTCACTCCAGCAACCTCCCTTAGGAAACACATAGCCTAATTAAAGGTTTATAGATTATCGTAAATATCATTTTATGTATCCGTGTTTCGTGTGTAATTAATAGACTCAGTTTAACTCACAAACTATCTTTTATTCAACCAACCCACAGTAGCTTATATAGACTTGTAACATAATTACAAAAGTGGTGACCCCGACGTGATTTAAATAATATTGTGGGTTGAGTTTACAGTGAATAAACTTTAACGGAGTGACTCAAACTTGTGATCGGACTACGGAACATTTTTTTTCAAGATGGAAAAATCAGTGGAAATTAAAACAGGTACAGAAACGGTTGAAGAAACTGTCAGTGCGATTGCCGTTTCTTCAAGAATACCTGACTTTTGGGAAGATAAGCCAAGGCTATGGTTCATTCAAGCCGAAGCTATTTTGAAGCCGCAGAATTCGTCCGACGACGCCAAGTACAATGTGGTTATCGCGCGGTTGGGAAAAAATGTCGTAACGCAAGTAACCGATATTCTGATAAATCCGCCCGCTACTGGAAAGTATGAAGCACTTAAAAATCGACTTCTGGAAGTTTATGAAGAATCGGAATGCCGTCAAATACAGAAATTGATTGGTGAAATGGAACTTGGTGATCAAAAGCCCTCACAACTTCTACGCAGGATGAAGGATTTAGCCCGGAATAAGGTACCTGATCAAACTTTATCTATTCTGTGGATTAATCATTTACCGACGAACATACGCAGTGTCCTTGCAGTAGCTGACGCTAAAGATTTGTCTACGCTTTCGTCTATCGCAGATAAAGTTATGGAAACATCTAGACCTTTAAATGCAGTTTCACGCGTCGACGATGAGAAGCCTACAGAAAATAGCGGACTCGTAGCAGAGATAAAGACATTAACTGCTCGTCTTGGAAGGCTCGAAAATGCTCGCTGATCCCGTTTTGATAATTATCAACGTAATAGTGGACGCGGACGCGGAGGTCGATCGCAGTCGAGGGGGCGCAGTTTTAGCAGAAGGAGACCAGGTGATCCCAATTGGCTATGTTCCTACCATTTTCGCTATAAGCATAAGGCACATAAGTGTATCGAACCCTGCAACTGGAATAAGCGGAATGGTAAAAAGGAGCAGAAAAATAAGGAACAGGAAAACTAGACTCGGTGCAGTCGACGGCGGACTACTGTACCAAGCCTATAGTAAATCACCGCCTATGCGTAATGGACAACAGATCCGGTATTCGATTTTTAATCGATAGTGGTGCAAACGTTTCAGTGTTTCCTCGAACCTATATGAAGAAAAACTTTAAAATCAGTGAAAGTGATCATAAACTGTATGCAGCAAATGGGACTGAAATTAAAACGTACGGACTCCATACTATGGATTTAGATTTAAAGTTAAGACGTAATTTTAGATGGATGTTCATTATAGCTGATGTTAAACAGCCCATTATAGGTGCAGATTTTTTAGTAAAGTATAAATTGTTAATTGACTTAGCAGGTCGTAAATTGGTAGATAAAATAACGAACTTGAATGTACTAGCTAGCATAACAAGTTCTAAAGAACCAACGGTGAAAACTATAGAGGATTCTCACCCGTATAGTGATCTGCTACAGAAATATTCGGATATAACTAAACCTTTTTGTTTTAAGGAAGGTACAAAGCACAGTGTTTTCCATCATATAGAAACAACGGGAGCTCCAGTACACGCGCGGGCCAGACCTCTACCTCCTGACAGGTATGTAAAAGCTAAAAAAGAATTTCAGATTATGCAGGAGTTAGGTATCTGTAGGCCTAGTAAGAGCGCCTGGGCTAGCCCGTTACATATAGTACCGAAGAAAGATGGGAACATAAGGCCGTGTGGTGATTATAGAATGCTGAACGCGATCACAAAACCTGATAGATATCCAGTTCCGAGGTTACAAAATTTTACTTATGTATTGGCAGGTAAGAAAATTTATAGTAGGTTGGATGTAAACCGAGCTTTCAATTGCATCCCAGTAGCAGAAGCTGATATTGAGAAGACAGCCGTGATTACTCCTTTCGGCTTATGGGAATTCTGTAAATTACCTTTTGGTTTACGTAATAGTCCTCAGACTTTCCAGCGGTTTATGGACAATAATGTTTTACAAGGATTAGATTTTATTTTTGCATATATTGATGATGTAATTGTAGCAAGTGACGATGTTGAAAGTCACAGAAAACATCTAGAGGAAGTTTTTAAACGTTTCGAAGAATATGGTCTAACGATAAACATTTCTAAATGTGTTTTTGGTAAAACGAAACTTGAATTTCTAGGATACGAGGTTTCGACCAGTGGAATCAGACCCTTGGACCACAAGGTAAAAGCCATCGTTGATTTTCCGAGGCCTACCACCGTGGAGGAATTACGAAGATACTTGGGTATGTTGAATTTTTATAGATCTCACATTCCACATGCAGCAGACCAGCAAGCTGAGTTGAACAAATATTTGCATAACTCAAAGCGCAAAGACAAAACGGTAATTAACTGGACGGTGAAGGCTGATGATGAATTTAAACAAACTAAGTTAAGTTTGCAAAAAGCAGTTCTATTATCTCACCCGTCTATAGATAGCCCATTGACCCTCATGACAGATGCCAGTGATACCAGTGTTGGTGCATCTTTACAGCAGCGAGAAGGTAAGGCATGGAAACCGTTAGGATTTTTCTCGAAACGACTATCGGCAGCTCAAAAGAAATATAGTACATACGATAGAGAATTACTAGCAATTTATTTAGCGATAATTCACTTTCGTCATTTAATTGAAGGGCGACATTTATTAGTTTTGACAGATCATAAGCCTTTGACCTATTTATTCAGTAAAGTAGGTAACAGTCTAGATAAAGAAACGTCTCGTAGAACAAGACAAATCATGTTCATTAGCGAATTTACTACAGATATTCGTTTTGTTAATGGTAAAGATAATTTAGTGGCTGACTGTCTTTCTAGAATTGAAACAATATATTGCCCAACAATCGTTGATTTCGCAGAACTTGCTATAGCACAGGAAACGGACGAACAGCTTGCAGATTTGTTCAAAGAATCGAGTAACAATAACAAGTTACAATTTAAACATATTATGTTACCAGGTAGCGAGAAATCCGTTGTTTGTGAAACGTCAGCGGAACGTGTAAGACCCTACCTTACAGAGCAGTTTAGACGCGTAGCTTTTGACGCAATTCATAATTTGAGTCATCCTGGTATAAGAACTACAAGGAGACTTATTACAGATAGGTACTTCTGGAAAGGAATGAATAGAGATATTAATTTATGGTCAAAATCATGTGTACGATGCCAGAGATCCAAAGTCTTGAAACATACAGTTTCGGATTTAGGCCAGTTTCAGACGACAGATCGTTTTCAGCACATTCACATCGATATTGTAGGTCCTTTACCAACAAGTTCAGAAGGTTATAGATATTGTGTAACTATGATTGATAGATGTACTAAATGGACAGAAGCTATTCCAACTAAAGATATTACAGCAGATACAGTTGCGAAAGTATTTTACGAAGGATGGATTTCACGTTTTGGTTGTCCTGAAAAACTTACTAGTGATCAAGGTAGACAATTTGAAAGTAATTTGTTTAAAGAGTTAATGTCAATTTTAGGGATTAATAGAATCAGAACTACTCCATACCATCCACAAAGTAACGGTGCCGTAGAGCGTTGGCATCGATCGTTGAAATCAGCCCTTATGGCACGCCTCAATAGCAACTCATGGGTAGATGAATTAGCAACCGTGATGTTAGGCTTAAGAGCAGCGACTCGTGTAGATACAGGCGTTAGTGCAGCTGAAATGACTTACGGAACTTCTATTAGATTACCAGGTGAATTCTATGATAAAAAAGCACAGGATGTTCAAGTAGATTCTGAAAGTTACGTAAATAAAATTAGAAAAACTATAGATAGTTATAAACCTGTGACTAGAGTAAACAAATCACCTAAGAAAATATTTTTACATAAAGATTTAAAAGATTGTCAATTTATTTTTATAAGAAATGATTCAGTGCGCAAATCTTTGCAGCCACCTTATGATGGTCCTTACAAAGTATTAGATAGGACAGATAAAATATTTAAAGTTCAAATAAATGAGAGAATTTCAAACGTTTCTATAGATCGTGTAAAACCAGCTTATATGTTAGCAGAAAATGATTCTGATAATCAGGCATTACCTAAAGCCATTATTAGAACATCTGGTAGCGAGAATCGAACCCGCGACATCGAGCGCGAGAGTGAAGATACAAGCCAGTCCACGAGTACCGACAAGTCAGGCGATAAGGTAACGTCACGAACTACTCGTAGCGGCCGTAGTGTCAAGTTGCCAGTTAGATTTAGACTTTAATTTATGGGAAATAAGGTTATTATTATTGGTAAGTAAATCTACAGTTTAATATTTTTAGGTACTTATTGCAGGCAGCTGAGACATCATCGATTTTGTAAGTACATTAGGTCGTAATATCATTGACATTAGGTTCATTGGTTTATTTCGAAATATTTGTAGTTGCAGAAAATTCTTTTGAGGAAAGTAAATCATTATTTTATTCACATTTGGTTCTTAGATCTTGTTATGATAATAACTATGGGGAAAAATCAAAGTAAAGAAGTTAAAGAACAAGTTATTATAGCACAATCAGGTGCTAATGTTTCTAATATTGAAGAACAGTTAAACCATTTCAAGATATTTTTTACTGTTTTAACGATTATATTGATACTTTCGATAATTTACTTCCTATGTACGAGATGTTATGGGAGACTGAAGAAATGGGTGCATCGACAGATATATACTATATCACCCCAAAGTATAGAGTTACAAAATACAGTGCCGAGTGTATCGCAACAGGCACCTCAGAAGGTCAAAATTATTAGTGTTTAAGTGAGTGTTAAATTTACTTTATTTTTTGTGTGTATTTGTGTAAACTTTTATAGTCTTAAAACTGGATTTTTTTTTATAACAGTGTCGTGTGGTAGATACGTCTATATTGGGTAGATAGTGGACCCACGTACGGTGTTCAGACAGGCGTTGTCCCTTTGAAGGTTTTAGCAATAATGTTGCTAAAGTTAATTTTGTTTTATGGCAGGGGATAACTACCTTTTTTTCGTTAGGGAATCCAGATTTTTAAGTATATATTAAATGTTAAAAATTGTGTATTGATTGTAAAGAAATTATTATGCCGACTGTACTTAATGTGTGCTAAAGAAATGTATTAGGTAAACAGAACATTTTATTGAAATTTAACTAAAGACGCATGTAGTTTAAAGATAACATTTTTATAGGGATATTAAATAAAACACTTATATTTTTTTTACAGTTTAATTGTCACTGTTCATTCTTATACAACTTTATTAAAAGAAAAATGTATTTTAAAGCTTTTCAAAAAACCATGTATGTAATTTTGTAGGCTGACTGTATTTTATCGTGTTTGTTGAAATTAACTTTGATTGTACTGTACCTACTTAGGAATGCGACTTCGTAACGTGAGCGCATTATCGATGTCAGCAAATTTGTGTATGAAGGCACGGACTTGTGCAGCTTTTAAGATTGTTTTGAATTGTAAAGTTTTAAATTGAATATGTATTACCTTTAAGGATTAAAATTTTTATTGCTAAAAATTTTGAAAAAGGGGAGGATTGATGTGGTGACACAGTTTAACATACAGTACGCGGCGCAAACGCGTATCGTTAATTCAGCAAATTACAGCGGCTAAGCCGAGCCCTCAGTGTCCCACCTGAGTCACTCCAGCAACCTCCCTTAGGAAACACATAGCCTAATTAAAGGTTTATAGATTATCGTAAATATCATTTTATGTATCCGTGTTTCGTGTGTAATTAATAGACTCAGTTTAACTCACAAACTATCTTTTATTCAACCAACCCACAGTAGCTTATATAGACTTGTAACATAATTACAAAAAAGGGTTATTGACAGTTACCTACAAAATCGAAGAGTAAGGGTTCGATATTCTGGAGAGGAGTACGAAAAGCCTACGGAAAAGGGGTGTGTGCAGGGGTCTATAGGTGGCCCAATACTTTGGAACCTTCTCCTGGACCCACTTCTTAGAGAGTTGCATGGTAGGGGCGACTACGTGCAGGCGTTCGCGGACGATGTAGTGCTTGTCTTCGATGGTGAGACCTCGTTAGAGATCGAGAGGCAGGCTAATGCCGCACTCGAGCATGTTGGGAAGTGGGGAGTCCGGAACAAACTTAAGTTTGCGCCACACAAAACGATGGCTATGGTCATTACGCGGAAACTTAAGTATGACACCCCACGTCTTAGCATGGGCGGGTGTGACATAAGCATGTCCAGAGAAATCAAACTGCTGGGACTCACCATCGACGACAAACTCACATTTAATTCGCACGCCGCGAACGTCTGCCGTAAGGCGCTAAACTTTTACAAGCAACTCTCGAGGGCTGCAAAAGTAACTTGGGGTCTACAGTCGGAAGTGATTAGGGTGCTTTACACGGCTGTGGTGGAACCCACAATAATGTACGCGGCAAGTGCATGGGCACCCGCAACGAATAAAATCTGCGTAAGGAAAGAACTCGAAACGGTGCAGCGCGGGTTCGCGCAGAAAATTATTAGAGGGTACCGAACTGTCTCACTTACCTCGGCGCTATTACTGGCTGGGTTGCTTCCTCTGGACATCAGGATCCGGGAAGCAGCCTTGCTCTATGAAACGAAGAAAGGTCACACCCAGCGAGTAATAGGAGACCGTGATATTGAGACATCGGTGCCCTTTGCTGCCATGCCACACCCAGCGCTTCAGTCGGAGCTGACTTTCACCTGCCTGGAGGACGAGACAGCATTGAACCAGAACCTCAACAGTTGCTTAAACATCTTTACAGATGGAAGCAAGATTGAGGGAAAAGTCGGCGCCGCCTTATCCATCAGGGAAGGTACTGCCGAGATTAGTACCCGCAAGTTGAGGCTGGACGAATGCTGCACCGTCTACCAGGCGGAGTTGTTGGCTCTGGCTGAAGCTACTAAAGAAGCGCTTAAACGGCAAAAACCAAGCTGCAGCATTTTCAGCGATTCACGCTCAGCCCTGGAGACGATAACCAACCCATGTTCTCCCCATCCCCTAGCGGTCCAAATAAGAGCACATATACGTGAGCTAAAGCTGAATAACAAAATACTGAGTCTATTTTGGATCAAAGCTCACGCGGGGTTGGAGGGGAACGAAAGAGCAGATGAGCTGGCTAAATGCGCTGCGCTGCAGCTTAAAACAAAGCCAAAATATGACAGATGCCCGGTTTCATTCGCAAAGCGAGTAATCCGACGGAACTCGCTTTGCGAATGGAACTTACGCTATGTCAGTGCAGAACAAGGCGCAACCACACGAGTTTTCTTCCCGAACGCAGTAAAGGCGTACCAACTGCTCAAAAAACTTCAACTGAATCCCGTCATAGTCCAACTCTTCACAGGTCATGGTGGATTCTCCTCGTACTTACACCGGTTCAAGTGCAAGGAGAGTCCATCATGTCCGTGTGACCCAGATGTCGAAGAAAGTGCCTTACACATCATTATAAGTTGCCCAAGGTTTGGTAGAGAAAAGTATGAAATTGAACGAAAATTAGATATAGAAATAACAAATGAAAACTTGTGTATATTATTAGAAGATGAAAAGAAAAGGAGCAAATTTCTGTCATATTGTGAAAAAATTGTTAAAAAAGTTATAAATATGAATAAGTAGAGAATAAGGAGTCACAATAATATAATTTAAATTATATTAATATGTGCTCATATTGTGTTATTTTTAAGTATATAAAGAAAATTGTAATCACTTCTGTAAATAAACATTGTATGAGTCTATCATTTCCACCCCTATATAGAGAATAAGTTAAAAATAAATATATTAAGAAAATCAAACAAAGTAGAAGATAGAATAAGAAAAGTGTGCATGGAGATGAATACGAGAAAGATATAGTATGAAGAATGGAAGTACGAGAAGCATAAATGCGAGAACTGGTATGAAAGAGTAGCGTAGACCAGGTCCCTGGTAAAGCTAGGGGTAGGATTAAAAAAAAAAAAAAAAAAAAAAAAAAACCTAACCTAACCTAACCTAACCTAACCTAACCTAACCTAACCTAACCTAACCTAACCTAACGAACCGAACCGAACCGAACCGAACCTAACCGAACCTAGCCTAACCGAACCTAGCCTAACCTAACCTAACCTAACCTAACCTAACCTAACCTAACCTAACCTAACCTAACCTAACCTAACCTAACCTAACCTAACCTAACCTAACCTAACCTAACGAACCGAACCGAACCGAACCGAACCGAACCTAACCGAACCTAACCGAACCTAGCCTAACCTAAACTAACCTAACCTAACCTAACCTAACGAACCGAACCGAACCGAACTGAACCTAACCATTTTTTGTAGATAATTTACAATTTTTGTCGATATTTTTTATGATAAAACTTACCGTTTTGATGAAAATCGTGAAAAATGAAGGGGAATTTATGTAGCTTCGAATGTCTAAATTGACCGGACTAAATAAATTTCATCTAATGTTTAATCTAAATTATGTTTCATTTCCCCTTCTTCGCTATTAAAGTTATGTAATTCAAAAACTACTACTAAACTATTACCAAAATATATGAAATATATTTTAGTAAATATATGCACAATTTATAAGTTTAACAACTTAATTATTACAGGTTTAATAAAAATTTAATAAAATTTATAGTACAGTATAAATAATTGAAAAAACACTGACTCTATAGGTACCAGCAACGATAGGTCCCTTCAAAAAATAATGCCCGAATGAGAGTAAATCACCCCTATTTTAATTATAACGATGTGGTGTATGGACCTTATTTTCTGAGTATAATCTAAAACTTGATGGTATGGTAGGTACATGTGCTTTGCAAGACACCAAGAAGTGTCAATTAGGCCTCCGGCGGAAGGTCTCGAAGATAAGATAGATAAGGAAGATAGGATTATGATAAGATAGATTTGTGTATAAGGTCAGTGAAAGTACCTCGAAATAAATGAATTGTGCATTTAAAAGGGGACATTTCATTTAAGTCATAGATATCCTTATAAAAAACTAGCGCCCCGCCCCGGCTTCGCACGGTTTTATTATACATTACTATAAACCTCACGGAGCCCGAGACCTTTCCAACGAATGCAAAACCGTGGAAATTGGTTCGTGCGTTCTGGAGTTATAGCGTCAGGAAGGAAAACCCGACTTATTTTTATGTAGAGGTAGTAGATTACTCATTTGGTTAGTTACTGAAATATCGATTTTTCAAAAATCGATATCAAAAATTACGAATTTTTGACCTCATTTAACCACTTAAATAATAATAGCACAGCATAGCAGCCATAGCTAAAAATTATCGAGACGTTATGTTCTACCGAAATATTTCATTTATTTTTTCATTGGCCGGCGCTTTCTACTTTTGGTCCAAGTCTTACCTTACTATCTTACCTTACTATTATAATAATTGGGAAAGTCTGTGTGAATGTTTGTTATAGGTAATCTCCGTAACTACATAAGTTGTTTAGATGAAAGAACAATGGCAAGAATCCCTTATGGCCTGTCCCAAAAATTTGAAGAACGATACTGAATATATCGTTCGAATCGTCTTAAAATCCTAAGGAACTTTGCATTTTCAGTTTTTCCATAATATTTACAGAAGAAAAAAAAATATTTTTTGAACATCGGCAGAATAATTTAATTTCCATAGGTTCTCTTCATTGCAAATGGCGGCACAATACAAAAGAGGTTTCAATTCTAGAGGTTAGTTTCAGGTTAGGGGTCAGGATTGAAACCAACCTCCTTTGTTCGGTTGGTACAGAAGGTAGACAGAATAGAGAGAGATACATATTGTACGGAATATACTTTTAGGAAGCTGTTAGGAGCCATATGTTTATTTTAGCGATAAATTAAATTCAACCACTTTTTTAAAGCTCAGAAGGGGTTTGCAGCAAGTTTTTAATTTTCATATTATGAACTCTTCGATTGCAAAAATCAATGCTCTGCTGGAAATAATTATGCCTACCCTAGGTATATATAATGAGACCTATAAGTGCTATAACGCCCTGTCTTCATTTTGCCACATTTTAGTATGGTAGTCTGCAGTCCTTCGCAGATCGCCATCCCACCATGCTGAAGGGCGTCATACATTACGCTTAGTGAATCGCGATCTCCACTCAAGAACTCGTTTACTCTATGTATTTAATTCCAGAAAAGAAAACACAAATGGCTAACAATTATTTACTGCTGAATTAAAATGAATCTGAATATGAATGACCTTTAATTAATAAGTAGGTATGAATCTGAATATGAATGTTGATAAAGATTTTTGAGTTGTACTAATGTTTGTGCATTTCCTTTTTGTCTAAGTATATTTGATTTTACACTGCATTTATTAGTAGGTACCTATCTGTTAATATGTACTAAATATAATGTGAAATGACTTGTAAAAAAATTTACCAATAAAATGACTATCTGACTATCTAATAAACCTTACCTTAGTACCTTACCGAGTCGCGGTCTCCACTCAAGAACACGTTTATCCCAACGGTTGTCGTTTCTTCGCGAGATATGGCCAGCCCACTGCCACTTCAGCTTGCTAATTCTTTGAGCTATGTCGATAACTTGGTTCTCTGTCGGATGTATTCATAATGAATCCTATCCTTCAGAGAGACTCCTCACATAGCTCTTTCCATAGCTCGCTGAGCGACTTTGAACTGGTGGACCAGCCCTACCGTGAGTCGTGGACACTCTTAGGTAGGACGCACTGGTTGAAAACTTTCGTTTTCAAATATTGCGGTATGGATGTCGAGAAGACCCGACGTAGTTTCTCAAATGCTGCCCAGCCTAGCTGGATCCTCCTCTTGGCCTCCTTCTCAAAATAGTTTTTACCTAACTGCACAATTTGCCCAAGGTAAGTGTATCTACTCGGAAACAATTTCAAGAAGGTGGCCATCTATGACGATCGGTCCCGGAACAACTTACCTTAGTACCCTACATTTAATACTCATAATATACCTACAATTACGTTCATAGTATTTAATTCACGATAATTTAGTAGCAGGTTCATTTATTAATAACTAGCGACCCGCCCCGACTTTGCACGGTTTTATATTATACGTATAAACCTTCCTCTTGAATCACTCTATCTATTAAAAAAAACCGCATCAAAATCCGTTGCGTAGTTTTAAAGATTTAAGCGTTCAAAGGGACATAATGACATAGGGACAGAGAAAGCAACTTTATATTATACTATGTATGTAGTGATAAAAAAACTAGACTTTGATGTGTGAAATGTAAAAAAAACTGATTTCTGACCGAGATACAAATATTCAAGCGTCCATTGCCCACCCAGTGCTTTATCTTGTTGTAGTATATACACAAATTTAATAAATATTTCAGTAGCCTCTGTACAACAAATACCTAGAACTTTTCTCAAAATTACACTCCGGGAATTACTCTAACCTCCGTAATATTACTTTTAAAGTCTGATGTAAGATGTGTTGTTATGCAGGTAACTTCTTTTCTATTTACCGACCCCATTGAAATAACCAATTATAATAGGCAACTACTGATTTAAGTCAATTCAACTATTTCCAGGGCATTTCATGTACATTATCGGCAAATAACTTTTTACGGCAATAACCAGGTTTACATATTTATAATATGTAAATTACATTATGGTGCCTTTATCTCATATTTAGCAGGACTTCAACTGAGCTTCTCGTACCTACCTTGGAGGATGTTGGATAGAGAAGGTACCTAGAGTAGGTATACCCCCTGAGTATTAAAATATTAGTTAGATTTAATTGTGTTATTATTTTATGCTTAATACTCTACCTACCTACTAATTGATATTATACCTACGAACATAAGTATGCCATCATTTACAAACTATAACAGTAGACAGATTCATCATTGGAGGAAATTGGATAGACTTGATAGCTACAGTACATCCCTGGATTGGAACCAAACATTTGAATTAGTAGGTGCCTAGGTATTAACATATTTGTCTCCAATTTGATTGAGTTATTATTTTATAACTAACTAGCGACCCGCCCCGGCTTCGACGGTTTTATTATACGTATAAACCTTCCTCTTGAATCACTCTATCTAGAGGTATGTATTAAAAAAACCGCATCAAAATCCATTGTGTAGTTTTAAAGATTAAAGCAGTCAAAGGGAAATAGGGACAGAAAAAGCGACTTTGTTTTTTACTATGTAAAAATTATTATTATACCTAGGTACATGAGTTTGGCTTCATTTACAAACAACAACAGTAGTTAGATAGGTAAAACATTTATTTAGCACACACATACAATGATTAACATTGAAATATGTACAATTGAAAACAAAAGTACAATAGGTAGTAGCACTGATAGTTCACTTTCAGATGAGTAAGTTTTGTCGATTTGCTTATAAATTATTATGTTTTAGCCATAAAAGTATCAATTAAATATATCCAAGTCAGGTCAAAATCTAAGTACAAAACTCTTGGGAAAATTTTAGGAGCTATCGGTTGATACCCTTGCGATACGTGTACACGCACGATAGCTGAAAATTCTTACCATCATTCTTTGCATACGTCATGAGAACCTCCTCCTTTTTCGAAGTCGTTTAAAATACACAATTCATTTTGCATCACTAACAGCCGGTTTCTAGAACGTTGTTCAAATCGTAAATCAGTTGATAAAGCGATTAATTTAACACACTGGTCAAATCAAATCGGGGTGTACGAACGCTGATTAGATGATAATTAGGTAACTAATCATTGATCATCTTACGACTGTCATTCTTTCAGTTCAGTATATCTTTAAGTTTTCTTTTATAACATAAAAAATTCTATTATTCTTTTATAAAATGATGACAATTTCATGTAAACTCTGCTTTACAATAAATGTGAATCACATGAGTATACAAAATACAGGTATGTCACAAAACAGTTAAGTCACGATTTTGATCATGTTAGTCACATTTACATTTTATTTGAAAACTAGCGACCCGCCCCGGCTTCGCACGGTTTTATATTATACATAAAAACCTTCCTCTTGAATCACTCTATCTATTAAAAAAAAACTGCATCAAAATCCGTTGCGTAGTTTTAAAGATTTAAGCGTTCAAAGGGACATAATGACATAGGGACAGAGAAAGCGACTCTAGTTTATACTATGTAGTGTATGGCTTTTGGATTACCAACCTGTTGATTTTTTATGTATTATACCCCGGTTTAGAACTTGGAAAAATACAGCAAATTGTTGTAATAATTTCAACTAATTAGAGCAAAATCGCCGATTAGTTAATTATTGATTTGACAAGAGCTTGAACAAAGAATCAGGCCTAATTAGCGTATTATGTTATTTGACAAGAGTTTTGTTTTTCAAAATAAAAGTACGTAATCAATGTTCGAGAAACCCAAATGACACTTGAATAGAGATTTGAACATTGATTAGTTAACTATTAAGATGATCTGCGTTCCAGAAAACAGCTGTTACTGTGACATAATTTAGGTATTATTGTATTAAAACAAAAAACATACTTCAAATTTATTTTATTTTATTTTTACAATTTTAGGAAAACTTACAGCTAGACAATGAGTAGATACAAAGAATTTTTAAATTAAGGCCAATTAAAAGTTTTCACTAATAATAAATTAAAGCAGCAACTTGAGATCTGTTGACTTGAGATGAATTTACAGAAAGTAGACATATAGGTATTAATTTTAACTTAAAAAAAATTTACAGAAAACTAGATATATTAAAAGTATATAAACCTATTAGTAAAACTGCTTAAACAAAGAAGTTAAGTTGACGACTTACTAGCAATAACAATAACTAAAAAAGAAAAATAGATTGTTTTTTATACTAAGTACAAGCACAAACAAGAGAATTTCTCAAACTAAAACGAAAAGCGTTTAAGCTTACTTGAACTGGTGTTGAATAAATCTATATTGCTGTTTTCATGTACTAATGAGTTAAACGAGCTAGAAGCTCTATAAACAAATGCGTTCTGCCTATAATTAGTCCTTACGATAGGTGCAAGCGTGCATGTGCGCAGTCCTATTTGCTCAAGAAGCTCTGGGCAATCAACAGTTCCGTTTGCTATAATAATTAGGTAAGTCAAATCAGCCACTTGTCTGCGTTTAAAGAGTGGGAAGAAAGTGGAACTTACGGCATCTAGTCTCATAATCAGGTAAAAAAATACGAGCTCGATATTGTATTGATATTGTATTTACTACATTAATGTGCTTATCTCAAAAATATTAAAATTTGCATATTTTAATGAATATGCGAATCCGGGGCGGGTCGCTAGTAATATTATAAACTCGAAAGTTTGTAAGTATGGATGGATAGATGGATATTTGTTACTCTTTCATGCAAAAACTACTGAACGGATATGGATGAAATTTGGCAAAGAGATAGATCATAGTCTGGAATAACACATAGGTAACATTTTATACATTTTTCCCGGAATTACCACATGAACGTGTGGTACATTATTTATCTAACTATATAAAGTTACATGTTTATGTAAGTTTATAACATTGGAAGCTTATTGGGTATGTATTTTTTTCTTTTCCATCTATCTAGAGAAGTAGATCTAATGTAATCTAATAATTAGGTAAGTCAAATCAGCCACTTGTCTGCGTTTAAAGAGTGGGAAGAAAGTGGAACTTACGGCATCTAGTCTCATAATCAGGTAAAAAAATACGAGCTCGATATTAATTGATATTGTATTTACTACATTAATGTGCTTATCTCAAAAATATTAAAATTTGCATATTTTAATGAATATGCGAATCCGGGGCGGGTCGCTAGTAATATTATAAACTCGAAAGTTTGTAAGTATGGATGGATAGATGGATATTTGTTACTCTTTCATGCAAAAACTACTGAACGGATATGGATGAAATTTGGCAAAGAGATAGATCATAGTCTGGAATAACACATAGGTAACATTTTATACATTTTTCCCGGAATTACCACATGAACGTGTGGTACATTATTTATCTAACTATATAAAGTTACATGTTTATGTAAGTTTATAACATTGGAAGCTTATTGGGTATGTATTTTTTTCTTTTCCATCTATCTAGAGAAGTAGATCTAATGTAATCTAATAATTAGGTAAGTCAAATCAGCCACTTGTCTGCGTTTAAAGAGTGGGAAGAAAGTGGAACTTACGGCATCTAGTCTCATAATCAGGTAAAAAAATACGAGCTCGATATTAATTGATATTGTATTTACTACATTAATGTGCTTATCTCAAAAATATTAAAATTTGCATATTTTAATGAATATGCGAATCCGGGGCGGGTCGCTAGTAATATTATAAAAAAGTTTGTAAGTATGGATGGATAGATGGATATTTGTTACTCTTTCATGCAAAAACTACTGAACGGATATGGATGAAATTTGGCAAAGAGATAGATCATAGTCTGGAATAACACATAGGTAACATTTTATACATTTTTCCCGGAATTACCACATGAACGTGTGGTACATTATTTATCTAACTATATAAAGTTACATGTTTATGTAAGTTTATAACATTGGAAGCTTATTGGGTATGTATTTTTTTCTTTTCCATCTATCTAGAGAAGTAGATCTAATGTAACTACCACCGTCTATATTGTTCTTTTATATCCGGTCCATCCAAAGGTTGCCTGGAAGAGATCGCTTTTAGCGATAGGGTCGCCCTTATCTATCTTAACTGCTTAGCTTGGGCTGGATTATGCTGTGTGGACTGTCCGAAATTATTTATTATTATTTATTTATTTATACTTAGTCTTAGTTTGCAGTATTTTTATGTATCATTTTCAGCCTTTTTGTGGTACATTTAAGTATAATAAAGAGTTTTCATCCATTCTTTCATTCAGTTGAGCTAACTCTAGACTGTTTTCAACCTACCAAAATATTGTAAATAATAGTTTTAATAAGGTTCTATTCCTTGATTGTTATTTCCTTTCTTAAATTAATAAAGTAAACAATTGAGATACCTCTAGACTGTTTTCGACCGTCTGTAGTTAGCTCAATGATTTGAATTGTATATTTACAAGTAGGTATACATTTTTTGATTATAATTTTCGTTGCTAATGAAGTTCTATAAGGTAAATAAGTAAAGTACTGAAAATTACAAGAACAAGCTAACAAGAGCTAAATTTAAAAAAATGTATAAAAATAAACGGAATAGAAAAAAATAAAACCAGTATATACAATCGAGCTAACTGCAGACCGTTCAAAACAGTCTAAAGGTTGCATGCAATCGAAGTTCATCATCAGGTACAATGTATATTCGTAGTTAGTAAAGTTAGTAATGTTAGTAAAGTTAGTACCTAAAGTTAGTAATGTTAGTAATGTTAGTAAAGTTAGTAAAGTTAGTAAAGTTAGTACCTAAAGTTAGTAAAGTTAGTAAAGTTAGTAAAGTTAGTAAAGTTAGTAGTTAGTAAAGTTAGTAATGTTAGTAAAGTTAGTAAAGTTAGTACCTAAAGTTAGTAAAGTTAGTAATGTTAGTAAAGTTAGTAAAGTTAGTTATGTTGGTAAAGTTAGTAATGTTAAAGTTAGTAGTAATGTTAGTAATGTTAAAATGAGTAATGTTAGTATAGTTAGTAAAGTTAGTAATGTTAGTTAAGTTAGTAAAGTTAGACTCGGACCTTGCCGTTTTACATGTTCATAGAATAACAATACTATAAAAATTAAAAAAATAAAACTCGTCCTCGGACGAATCACCTGGCGTAGGGCTGAGTCTCAACAGATCGCAGCACGACGCTGCTCTACCGACCACAACACCCCGCCAGGAACGTAAGTCGTCTACAGACTATTCCGAGCCCCGACATCGAACTGAGTTATATCCGAACCAGAAGGAGCCGTGGTGCACGTGTTAAACCGTACGCACCGATCTCCGCGGTCCAAATGGGCTTCGACGTCACGCCTTACGAAGTAAAGCGCAACTAGTAAAGTCACATTGTTTAGAGCCTCCCGACTCTCGGGGCTCCACAGTGAGCATATCCTTGCCGGATTCGGCTAGGCTGGCTTCGGCCTTAGAGGCGTTCAGGCATAATCCCGCGGATGGTAGCTTCGCACCACCGGCCGCTCGGCCGAGTGCATGAACCAAATGTCCGAAACTGCGGTTCCTCTCGTACTGAGCAGTATTACTATCGCAACGACAAGCCATCAGTAGGGTAAAACTAACCTGTCTCACGACGGTCTAAACCCAGCTCACGTTCCCTTTTGATGGGTGAACAATCCAACGCTTGGCGAATTTTGCTTCGCAATGATAGGAAGAGCCGACATCGAAGGCTCAAAAAGCAACGTCGCTATGAACGCTTGGCTGCCACAAGCCAGTTATCCCTGTGGTAACTTTTCTGGCACCTCTTGCTAAAAACTCTTTAGTACTAAAGGATCGATAGGCCGTGCTTTCGCAGTCCCTATGCGTACTGAACATCTGGATCAAGCCAGCTTTTGCCCTTTTGCTCCACGCGAGGTTTCCGTCCTCGCTGAGCTGGCCTTAGGACACCTGCGTTATTCTTTGACAGATGTACCGCCCCAGTCAAACTCCCCGCCTGGCAGTGTCCTCGAACCGGATCACGCGGGAGTTGTACGGCGACGAGCGTTGCCTAAAACCGTTGCGTTGTTAAAGTATTTAGGTACTTAAAATTAAATGATCAGGCTATGACTCGTCAGAATTTTATAACATATGTATCTATGGTTTATTATTATAATAAAAATATAATTTCTTAAAATTAGGACTCTACTATTAGATTAAGTGATGTTACCCATCAGTTTTAGTTTAGTTGATTTTATTTCGTACTTGCTGTGGTCGTTATCTAAAAACTCTTTAATACTAGAGGTATATAGCGTCTTGTCAAGCAAAAAATTTCACTTTTAGTAAGTTTAAGATCTATCGGGAGCTTGTTTATATAGCTTTTGGCCCATTATTTTAGGGAGCCGTTTTGCGATTTTCAGTCGATGGTGAATCGGCTCTAGCATTATTTTCTGCAGCGTGGCACGTTTGCTACTTTCGCCTCCGATTGTATATTCTTTCAAATTATTTTTTTTATGAATACCGCTACTGATGCTAATATCCGAAGGTTTTTGACTCTCTGTATTTCGCTTTCATTAATACTCTTATGGCACGCTTTTGTAATTTAAGTATACATTCGTAATCTGTAGAGCTCCCAAATAAAATGATACCATAAGACATAATTGAGTAAATATATGCGTAATATATGTCTTTCAGAGCTTTATGTGTCCAAGTGTCCTGTAAGGTCTTAAGGAAATAAAGCATTTTGAATTTGAATATCTAAAGAAATGGGTCTAAGTTGCTTAAGCGCGTAAATTACTTTCGCCATTTTTTTACAGGTCGACTCAATATGTTTCTTCCAAGATCCACGACACGGGCCCTGAGCCTAGTGTGGGGCCGTAGCCAATCAAATAGACATACAATTAGACATACTTAATTTTAAAATATTTTAACTGTACAATAGTCTTAAGTATATAAAATTGTTAACCTTTCTTTGAATAAATATTACTTTACCTACTTACTAAGATAGTAATGGATCTAGTTTATTTATTTATTAAGGAATAACTAACGACTACATTAAAAACGTTCGTTTAAATAAGTCCATTAATGGTATTGATATTTTATTGGTATTTTGAGCATTATTATTTGAGTGGTTAAATGAGGTCAAAAATTATATCTATGGCTATGTATTTCATCAAAACGTTAATTTTTATCATAAAAATATATCGACAAAAATTGTAAATCATAAAATTATATACAAAAAATGGTAAGGTTCGGTTCGGTTCGGTTAGGCTAGGTTCGGTTAGGTTCGGTTCGGTTCGGTTCGGTTCGTTAGGTTAGGTTAGGTTAGGTTAGGTTAGGTTAGGTTAGGTTAGGTTAGGTAAGGTTAGGTTAGGTTAGGTTAGGTTAGGTTAGGTTAGGTTAGGTTAGGTTAGGTTAGGTTAATTTAAGTTAGGTTAGGTTAGTCCACCAGTCGTGGAACCTAACCTAACCTAACTTTACCTAACTAACCTAACCTAACCTAACCTAACCTAACCTAACCTAACCTAACCTAACCTAACCTAACGAACCGAACCGAACCGAACCGAACCTAACCGAACCTAGCCTAACCGAACCGAACCGAACCTTACCATTTTTTGTATATAATTTTATGATTTACAATTTTTGTCGATATATTTTTATGATAAAAATTAACGTTTTGATGAAATACATAGCCATAGATATAATTTTTGACCTCATTTAACAGCTAAAATAGAATAAGTTGATGTAACCTCCGAACCCTAGAAAGTAATTAATTAAGTAAATACAATATTGTAAAAAGTAGTTAATAATTAGTCATAAATCCTGTAGCCCTGCGTGGGCATGAATGTATCCCCCTGTAGAATAGTAATAAAAAGCAAACAGACTTTGATTCATTACACGTCAAAGGAACGAGAAAAATCCTAGCAGACTTTCGCGGGCTACCCCATCGCGGGTAGACAGTAGGCCCACTAGGAAAAAAAAAAAAAAAAAAAAAAAAAAAAACCTAACCTAACCTAACCTAACCTAACGAACCGAACCGAACCGAACCGAACCTAACCGAACCTAACCGAACCTAGCCTAACCTAACCTAAACTAACCTAACCTAACCTAACCTAACCTAACCTAACCTAACCTAACCTAACCTAACCTAACCTAACCTAACCTAACCTAACCTAACCTAACCTAACCTAACCTAACCTAACCTAACCTAACCTAACCTAACCTAACCTAACCATCAAGAAGCACAAAAAGCAATGACCTATGCAAGTGTAGCGGCGACGCTCAATAGGAAACAAGCCTCAGGGCAGACGGCGCTACACTCTGTAGTGGTTACAGCTAAAGACGAGACAGAGACAGGAGAAGATGTACTAAAGAGGATCAGAAATGTGGTAAATGCAAGGGAAGGAGGAGTTATGATTGAAAAGATAAGAAAAGCAAAAGACAGGAAGGTAATAGTAGGATGTAGGACAGAAAAGGAAAGAGACGCAATAAAAGAACGACTCAAACAAGCGGAAAACCACCTCAACGTGCAAGAAATAAAGAATAAGGACCCTCTTGTTATACTTAGAGATGTCTTCTCCTATAACACAGATGATGATGTTCTTAAGGCCCTGCGTAATCAAAATAAAAACATCACCAAAGACCTAGACGAGAAAGACACAAAAATAGAAATTGCATACAGAAAGAGAGCCCGAAACCCACACGCAGCCCACATCGTTATGAGAGTGTCCCCAAAGATTTGGCAGCGACTGACCGAAGCGGAGACTGTTGCGATAGACCTCCAGAGAGTGCGAGTACTGGACCAATCACCATTGATCCAGTGTTCGCTCTGTTTGGGCTACGGTCATGGCAGACGCTTCTGCAAGGAGAAATCCGAGAAGTGCAGTCACTGCGGGGGACCTCATATGAGGGCCGAGTGTGCCGATTGGATGGCAGACACACCTGCGACGTGTTGCAATTGTGTCCATGCAAAGATGGAAAGGACAGAGCACAGTGCGTTCAGCCGAGACTGCCCAATTCGTAAGAAGTGGGATGCCCTGGCACGAGCCACTGTCTCCTACTGCTAAGATGGTCAAAAGAGCAACCCCGGTGTCCAAAAGTACAAAGCCATATTTAGTGTTACAAGCCAATCTCCAAAGAAAATCACTTGCCACCCAGGAGTTAATGCTGGAAGCAAATAAAAGAAAAGTGGCCCTTGCACTGCTCCAGGAGCCCTACGTCGGGGGCATAGGTAGAATGAAAGATTACGCAGGAGCTAGAATTTTCCAGTGCGCCGACCAAATAGACCAACCAACGAAGGCAGCAATAGCTGTCTTCGATAATGACCTAGACGTCATACAGTGTCCGGATCTCACCACAAAGAACACCGTTGTTGTGAAAATCAGAACCAACGCCTGGGAAATTGTAGTGGCCTCATTCTATTTTGAACCCGACCCGACACCAATAGAGCCATACTTGGAGCAACTGCAAAAAATTAAACAAAAGTACGGTCGAAACCTCTTGATAGGAGGAGACGCAAATGCAAAAAGTTCATGGTGGGGCAGTGCAAAAATAGACAGCAGGGGAGAGGAATTGGCAGGAACTCTGCATGAATTGGAGCTTCAGGTACTTAACGACGGCAATACTCCAACATTTGAAACAATCCGGGGTAATAGACATTACAGCAGTCATATTGACCTTACGGCCTGCGCCACAGAGCTGCTTGACTTGGTGGAAGACTGGACGGTAGACGGTGGCATAACGTCCTCGGATCACAACGCGATATCATTCAAAGTGAGACTAACAAGATCTAAAGGGGTTAGCATACAACGAACAACCAGAATATACAATACTAGAAAAGCTAACTGGGACCAATTTCATGAGAAATTGGACCAGCTACTAACTGAAAATAATATAACAAAAACAGAAATCACCAAAATCAACAATAGACTACATTTAGAACAAAAAACAGAAGCATATATACATACAATAATACAAACATGCAATGAGACCATACCCAAAAAGAAGAAGAATGATAAACTTACCCTGCCATGGTGGTCCGAGGAACTCGCGCGCCTGAAGAAAGAGGTTGCCACCAGAAAGCGGAGAATCCGATGTGCAGCGCCAGTCCGAAGGCCCAAAGTCGTCGAAGAGTACCTGAAACTAAAGGAAGAATACGAACAGTCAGCACAAACAGCTCAAACTGAAAGTTGGAAAGGTTTTTGTACAAAGCAGGACAAGGAGGGTCTTTGGGAAGGGATTTACAGGGTACTAAATAGGACAACAAAAAGACAGGAAGACCCACCACTTATAAAGGACGGCCAAATACTAGATATGAAGGAATCCGTGAGACTGCTGGCGGAGATCTTCTATCCCGATGACAATCGAGAAGAAGATAACGAAGAACATGTGCTTATCAGAGAACTAGCTGAACAAATAAATGGTCCGGACCATGATGAAAACCATGATCCACCATTTACCACCGAAGAACTAAAGTTCGCAGCAAAAAGTTTCAACGCAAAAAAAGCCCCGGGATCAGACGGCCTTACAGCGGATATATGCGAGCACTCAATTAACCACAATCCAGGTATTTTTCTATCACTGGCCAACAAATGCCTGGAATTGGGATACTTTCCAAAAATCTGGAAGGAAGCAACGGTTGTGATCCTTCGTAAACCGGGGAAAACTACTTACAGTGAACCCAAATCACACAGGCCGATAGGATTGTTGCCAGTGATGGGAAAAGTCCTGGAGAAGATGCTCGTGGGTAGGATCAAGTGGCACATACTCCCAAGGATGAGTACTCGCCAGTTTGGTTTCATGCCCCAGCGGAGCACCGAGGACTCCCTCTATGTCTTAGTCAATTACATACGGGAAAAAATTAAGCAGAAAAAACTTGTCACTTTAATATCTTTAGACATAGAGGGAGCTTTTGACAGCGCATGGTGGCCCGCGATCAGAACCAGACTAGCTGAGGAAAAGTGTCCAATCAACCTTAGAAGAGTAATTGATAGCTACCTACAGAGCAGAAAGGTAAAGGTCAGATACGCAGGCGAAGAGTTCACTAGGGAAACCAGTAAAGGTTGTGTCCAAGGCTCAATCGGCGGACCCATACTGTGGAACCTCCTAATCGATCCACTACTCCAAGAAATGGACCGACGAGGTGACTACTGCCAAGCTTTCGCTGACGATGTCGTCATGGTATTCGACGGGGACACAGCTATCGAAATTCAACGACGTGCAGATGCCGCTCTAGCCTATGTCCAGGATTGGGGTGTCAAAAACAAGCTAAAATTCGCTCCTCATAAAACTAACGCCATGCTATTAACACGAAAACTCAAGTACGACACCCCAATCCTGAGCATGGGAGGGATCGGCATCGGCATGTCGAAAGAATTAAAGATCTTGGGGCTCACCATAGACGAGAAGCTGACGTTTAATAGCCATACGGCAAACGTATGCAAAAAGGCGTTAAACTTATATAAACAGCTGTCAAGAGCCGCAAGGATCAGTTGGGGTCTCCATCCTGACGTCATCAGAACCATCTACACAGCAGTAGCAGAGCCAATCATTATGTATGCCGCGGGTGTGTGGGCGCCTTCCACCAAAAAGATCTGTGTACAAAAGGTGTTAAATGCAGTCCAAAGAGGGTTTGCTCAAAAAATATGCAAATCATACCGAACTGCCTCTCTAAACTCGGTACTGGTTCTGACCGGAATACTACCTCTCGATCTCAGAATACAAGAGGCAGCTGCCCTGTATGAGACAAAAAGAGGAGTGTTCCGTTCAGCACCAGGAGATGGAGAGATAGAAAGGGTTATCTCCTATGACTGCACACCCCACCCAGCTGAGCATATGGAAATGGAATTCATATGCCTGGTAGACCAGGAACAGTTAAACGCGCACAGCTCTCATGCTGTGCGGATATTCACGGATGGCAGCAAAATAGAGGGCAAGGTTGGAGCCTCTTTGTCCATTTGGAACAATGAGGTGGAAACCAAGAGCCGGAAACTAAAGCTGTCATCGTTTTGTACGGTCTACCAGGCGGAATTACTCGCCATTTGTGAAGCCACAAAGGAGATCTTAAGGCGCCTGGAAGATACCTACGGCATATATAGTGATTCAAGGTCATCACTGGAAGCTGTAGTGAACTATCGATCGCTTAATCCGCTAGCAGTCGAAATTCGTAGAAACCTAGGAAAGTGTAAACAACAGGGCAAGAGTATTTCCTTATATTGGATCAAGGCTCATGCAGGATTAAAGGAAAATGAACGAGCAGACGAGCTAGCCAAAGACGCTGCACTTAAATTAAAAACCAAGGCCTTCTACGATAAATGTCCGATATCATTCGTCAAGCGTCAGATCCGTAAGGGGACGCTCGACGAATGGAATCGGAGATACGTGACAAGTGACACGGCAGCTACCACAAAACTGTTCTTCCCTGATGCTATAGAAGCCTACAAAATAATAACTAAAATCAGACCCACGGGAGTAATGACACAAGTGTTAACAGGGCATGGTGGGTTTTCCATGTACTTGAATCGATTCAAGTGCAAGGAAAGCCCATCATGCATATGTGACCCCAACCAAAATGAAACCGTTGAACATGTTCTTTTAGATTGCCCTGTATATGGCTACGAAAGATATGAGACAGAACAGTATTTAGATATAAGGCTAGAAGCAAATAATGTAAAACATATTATAGCAAATAAATATATAAGGAATTATTTCATGTCATATTGTAAAAATATTGCAAATAAAGTTATAAAGAGAAATAGATAGATAAGTTATGTTTTCATATATATTTGAGTATATATATAAGAAACATAGATATAATTGGATGTATGAATAAGTTTAAAATAAGAATGATATGTATATCGTACTCGTAAATTTGTACGCCAGCAATAAATGCGTCAGCCTGCCTTTTATTACCCCAATAGATAAGATAAGATAAGATAAACATAAACATGAGGAAGACAAAAATAAGATAGAGTAAATAAAATGAATGAACGGAGACGGACAAAAGAAAGACAACGTATGAAGGATGAAAGTGCGAGAAGCATTCAAGCGAGAACTGGTATGAATGGGTAGCGCAAACCAGGTCCCTGGTACAGCTAGGGGTAGATAAGTATATAAAAAAAAAAAAAAAAAAAAAAAAAAAAAAAAAAAAAAAAAAAAAAACCTAACCTAACCTAACCTAACCTAACCTAACCTAACCTAACCTAACCTAACGAACCGAACCGAACCGAACCGAACCTAACCGAACCTAGCCTAACCGAACCTAGCCTAACCTAACCTAACCTAACCTAACCTAACCTAACCTAACCTAACCTAACCTAACCTAACCTAACCTAACCTAACCTAACGAACCGAACCGAACCGAACCGAACCGAACCTAACCGAACCTAACCGAACCTAGCCTAACCTAAACTAACCTAACCTAACCTAACCTAACGAACCGAACCGAACCGAACTGAACCTAACCATTTTTTGTAGATAATTTACAATTTTTGTCGATATTTTTTATGATAACACTTACCGTTTTGATGAAAATCGTGAAAAATGAAGGGGAATTTATGTAGCTTCGAATGTCTAAATTGACCGGACTAAATAAATTTCATCTAATGTTTAATCTAAATTATGTTTCATTTCCCCTTCTTCGCTATTAAAGTTATGTAATTAAAAAACTACTACTAAACTATTACCAAAATATATGAAATATATTTTAGTAAATATATGCACAATTTATAAGTTTAACAACTTAATTATTACAGGTTTAATAAAAATTTAATAAAATTTATAGTACAGTATAAATAATTGAAAAAACACTGACTCTATAGGTACCAGCAACGATAGGTCCCTTCAAAAAATAATGCCCGAATGAGAGTAAATCACCCCTATTTTAATTATAACGATGTGGTGTATGGACCTTATTTTCTGGGTATAATCTAAAACTTGATGGTATGGTAGGTACATGTGCTTTGCAAGACACCAAGAAGTGTCAATTAGGCCTCCGGCGGAAGGTCTCGAAGATAAGATAGATAAGGAAGATAGGATTATGATAAGATAGATTTGTGTATAAGGTCAGTGAAAGTACCTCGAAATAAATGAATTGTGCACTTAAAAGGGAACATTTCATTTAAGTCATAGATATCCTTATAAAAAACTAGCGCCCCGCCCCGGCTTCGCACGGTTTTATTATACATTACTATAAACCTCACGGAGCCCGAGACCTTTCCAACGAATGCAAAACCGTGGAAATCGGTTCGTGCGTTCTGGAGTTATAGCGTCAGGAAGGAAAACCCGACTTATTTTTATGTAGAGGTAGTGGATTTCCTTTTTTTTGATTATTTGGATAGTTAGTGAAATATCGATTTTTCAAAAATCGATATTTCACGAATTTTTGACCTCATTTAACCACTTAAATAATAATAGCACAGCATAGCCGCCATAGCTAAAAATTATCGAGACGTTATGTTCTACCGAAATATTTCTTTTTTTTTTTTCATTGGCCGGCGCTTTCTACTTTTGGTCCAAATCTTATCTTACTATCTTACCTTACTATTATAATAATTGGGAAAGTCTGTGTGAATGTTTGTTATAGGGAATCTCCGTAACTACATAAGTTGTTTAGATGAAATTTCGTACCTTGGAGGAAATTGGATAGACTTGATAGCTACAGTACACCCCTGGATTGGAACCAAACATTTGATTAGTAGGTGCCTAGGTATTAACATATTTGTCTCCAATTTGATTGAGTTATTATTTTATAACTAACTAGCGACCCGCCCCGGCTTCGAAGGTTTTATTATACGTATAAACCTTCCTCTTGAATCACTCTTTCTAGAGGTATGTACTAAAAAAACCGCATCAAAATCCATTAGTTTTAAAGATTTAAGCAGTCAAAGGGAAATAGGGACAGAAAAAGCGACTTTGTTTTTTACTATGCAAAAATTATTATTATACCTAGGTACATGAGTTTGGCTTCATTTACAAACAACAACAGTAGATAGATAGGTAAAACATTTATTTAGCACACACATACAATAATTAACATTGAAATATGTACAATTGAAAACAAAAGTACAATAGGTAGGTGTCTGTGGAGTTAGCAGAGCATCTTCCAGCAGAGCATAAATAAATGAGAGTTCTGTTCCCATGCAGGTGAGTTCTTTAGTCCCTGATACTTTTCAGGAATAGTTCCGGCGTTTTTAAAGGAAAAAAAATGAGTGAAGTTATGCTCTGCTAACTTCACGCAGCTGATCATTTTTCAGGAATCGAAATAAAAATCAGATATTTTCAAGCCTCTGTATAAAACAAACAGTTCCTGATTAATTTCAGGAATAGTTCTGGTGTTTTTACCGAACCAAACTTAATTTAAAGATATAATCAAATACTACCTGTTCGAGTTGGCGTAGTAACAAAATGTTCATTGGACCGGCACAAAACATTATTTAAATGGACTGTACCGAGTAAAGAACGGTAGAATATCAAATTTTATTATTTTGAAATATAAAATGACAGAACTCCTGAAATTTTCATGAAATAGGTCTTTGATGATGACAAAATTTAAGACTGATTCTTCGAAACGGTATAGGTTCAAAAACATGTAGAGTGATTTTTATCAGAGTTGTAGTAGCGTGCATTAAGTTCTTGTTAAATAAAAGCAATTTCGTATGAAAAACATACAACTCAGATGCAGAACTACTGAAACTTTTAATGAAATCGGTCTTTGAAAATGACAAAAATTAAAAATTTTTGGAGCTTTGTATTAATGTTTTTACAATATAAATGATGCTTAAAAATGCTTTAAATGGAAAAGAACTTGTGCCGTGCGCTGAGGCTGTATTCTGGTTGTTTCGTACGATGTGAAGGGAGTGAATGTGTGGTCCGAAGCTGTTATTCGTAAGACTGCCATGAAGTTGCAGCTGTGTGTTGCGGCTGCATTCACGCCGCCGTGTCCTCACTTTGTTTGCGGCGATAACAAAACGGTTATAGGTGCATTGAGTTTAAATAAATAAAAGCAAATTCGTATGAAAAACATACAATTAAGAACCAGAACTACTGAAACTTTCATGAAATTGATCTTTGAAAATGACAAAAATTAAGACTCATGTTTCGAAATAGTCAAGAGTCAACCCCCGGTAAATTGATTTTTATTAGAGTTCCAATGGCATGCATTGAGTTTTAGTTAAATTAAAGCTTATTTGTAAGAAAAACATACAATTCAGATGCAGAACTACTGAAACTTTCATGGAATCGGTCTTTGAAAAAGACAAAAATTAAGACTTTTTCTTCGAAACGCTATAGGTTCAAACACATGTAGAGTGATTTTTATCAGAGTTCTAATAGCATGCATTGAGTTTTGGTTAAATAGAAGCATATTCGTATGAAAAACATACAATTCAGAACCAGAACTACTGAAACTTTCATGATATCGGTCATTGAAAAATTTTGAAACTTTAAGTAAAAGTTTTCGTTTGTACCCGTTTGTACCGCTCCAATTGAGCTTGATTCATGTTAAATTATTCAAGATCTATCTAAAAACATGCATATCTAGAACCTAGATTATGATTTGTTGAACAAAGTTGATGAATTTTCCTAGAATGGGTTTTGTTGAAAAATTTTGATACCTTAAGTAAAAGTTTTCGTTTGTAGCCGTTTGTACCGCTCCAATTGAGCTAGATTCATGTTAGTTCATTCAAGGTCTATCTAAAAACATGCATATCTAGAACCTAGATCATGATTAGTTGAATAAAGTTGATGATTTTTCCTAGAATGGGTTTTTTAGAAAATTTTTGTTACTTTAAGTCAAAGTTTATCGTTTGTACCCGTTTGTTTCATTCCAGTTAAGCAAGATTTATGTTACGTCATTCAAGATCTATCTAAAAACATGCCTATGTAGAACCTGGCTAATGATTTGTTGAACAAACTTTATCGATTTACAAAATATGGTATGTTATCAACATAATTTAATGTTTACGTTCATGTGTTTTGTTTGTTTCTTCCTAAAGTTGTATTATTTAACCTTAAATATTTTTGCGATTTCAAGGTCTATCGATGGTTTTGCCTAAGTTTCACGAAATATTCAACTTTAAAGTCCAATCAACCGTTTTACCTACGTAGGTCAAAAGCGACAGTTGAAAAACCTCCCCCTCCCCATAACTTTTTTCCCCTTAGGGTACAAACAAAAATTTTGTCGGTACAATCGGGTACACACCCGGTACAATCGAATAGGATCAAAAAAACATGAATATCTTAAAGTTGGTTGCCAGGTTCACACAGCTCCATTTTCCAACCTTGTAGTTGAGAGATAGATGAGGTGTATTGTTATTTGGATTATTTTTTATTTTTAAGTATTTGTTAGAGTAGGTACTTATAGTATTCCTTTTTAATATTGGGTTTACTAATTTGTATGTACGCTCTGTTCATTAAAGTTTCGGAAGTGTAGTTTTATATGTGTATAATTAATTTATTATTTATAATCAGTCTTACCCTGTTTGGTATAGTTCGGCACTAAAAAAAGCCATAAGGGAAAAGTATAAATTCTATAAGAAATTCAAAAACTACGGTAATAAGTCGGATGAATTCACCTATAAAATGTTGCGTACTAGAGTTAAAAAAATGGAATCAGAATGCTACCTAAGCTATATTGAATCAACTGAGAATTCTATCTTAAATAATCCGAAATATTTTTGGACGTACGTTAAAAACAGATCTAAATCTTATTCGATGCCAAGCTCGGTAACTTATAATAATGTTACTTTCTCTAGTGGTGATTCCATTTGTAATGCTTTTTCATCTTATTTCCAATCTACTTTTCTACATTCTAATATCACTGCTTCATGTAAGAACACCATTATAAGTAATCAGTCAGAATCTGATATCTCTGCTGACATAAATATAATTGAAATTGTTCCAGCTGACATTATGATCCTACTTAAAAAGTTGGATGCGTCGAAAGCACCTGGACCTGATAACATATCTTCTAAATTTCTTATCAGATGTGCCTCTGCTTTATCTTATCCTATATCACTTTTGTTTAGAAGGTCAATTTCAACAAATACTGTACCAAAATTATGGAAATCCGCATTCATCACCCCTGTCCATAAGAAAGGGTCTAAAACAGAGGTTTCTAACTACAGACCTATCTCTAAACTTTGTATTATAGCTAAAGTATTTGAAAGAATTATTTATAATCAAGTATATTCTGCTCTTAAAAGTACGTTTAGTCCCTTTCAGCATGGGTTCTTGCGAGGTAAATCAACAGTTTCAAATCTTATACTCCTTAATGATTATATCACTCAAGCCATGGACAAAGGTAATCAAGTCGATGTAATATATACCGACTATAGTAAAGCATTCGATAGAATAGATCACTTCACGTTGTTAAATAAGCTTTCTCATTCAGGTATAAGAGGTGATTTGCTAAGATGGTTTGCATCGTATGTTGATAATCGATCACAGGCAGTCGTTCTCAATAACTATATCTCTAGTTGGGTTCCTGTTCCTAGTGGGGTCCCTCAGGGGTCTCTGCTAGGCCCCTTACTTTTTACATTATATGTTAAGGATATTGACTTATGCTTCAAATCATCAAATCTGCTGTGCTTTGCTGATGATATGAAGATATTCTCAACTGTAACATCCAATCTTGACATGGTTGCTCTTCAGTCAGATCTCTCTCGTCTTGAAGACTATTGCGTATTAAATAAGCTTGAACTGAACCCCAGTAAATGTTTCGCTACTACTTTTACTCGTAAGCCTCGGGCTATTCCGACGTGCTATGCACTGGCAGGACAGCTTCTTACAAAAGCTACTGGTATGCGTGATCTTGGAGTTTACCACGACTCAAAACTACTCTTTGACGTCCACATTGACAACATAATTAGTAAAGCTTCGAGATCACTGGGATTTGTTATGCGAATTTCTAAGAGCTTTACCAACGTCAAAACATTTAAAATTCTATATTGCACGTTTGTAAGGAGTCATCTTGAATACGCATCTCAAATATGGCACCCGCGTTATCAGAAGTACATCGATCGTATTGAAAGTATTCAGAGGCGGTTCTTAAGATACCTGTGCTTTAGAGTAAAGATTCCTTACAAATCATTTACCTATGATGAACTCTGCAAGAGGTTCCATTTCTTGCCACTAAAAAATAGACGGGACATAGCTGATTATCTTTACATTCTTAAGATTATCAACAGCGATGTGGACTGTCCTGAACTACTTGGCAAATTAGACTTCAATGTACCGCGTAAGCAGCTTAGACATAATCCCCTACTGCATGTCCAACATGTTGGAACTAATTATAGACAAAATTCATTTATAGTGCGAGCAAGTAGAACTGTCAATGATTTCAGCAGGATGTTGGACATTGACCCTTTCAATACTAGCATTCACAAGGCAAGGCGAAGCATGACTCTCAGCTTCTTTTGCACATGATTAGTTTTACTTTTACTTATTACTTAAAGTTTTTTTTTTAGTTTAATTTTATTGCTTTGTTAAGTACGCAATTGTCGACGAAAAAAAAAGTTGTGTTCACACTTATATAGTATAATATGATTTTATTAGTGAATGCCTATTATTAGCTTTCTGTATCTATTTTAAATTCTATTGTAATTAGTTAAGCTGATGGCAATCCGAATTAAATAAATAAATAAATAAATAAAATTATTAGTTATTTAGTTTTAGTTCAGTTATATTATTTTTTTACTATGAGTGGAAACTGTCTTAGCTTCATTAGTTCTAGTGCTCGGACCTATTGTTACTTAAATATAAGCTTTTTGTTTCCCAAATAAATAAATATAAACAAAGGCAAGCCGTGTTGTCTTCCACTTTTGGATAAGCCTGACTTTAGTAACTACTTAATTTTAGCCCCACGTAGCGAATCAATACATTATGTGTATCTGAAATCTGATAAAAGTGACGAATGCGTTGTTAGTGCAAAAGAATTAGCGAAGGATGTATTTTTTTGCAAGAGCGATAGTAAAACCTAATTATGGTAAAATACCAGTAAAGATACTTAATGTCAAGGACGAAGAGGTCAAATGAGATAACTTTTTACCAGAAATTCAACTTCTTAATGATTATAACATTTTCTCTTTTTCAAAAACTAACTCTAATGCACACAGAGCTCAGAATTTACTTGAATTATTGGATTAATAAACGCGATAAATACCCGTACATAAATGTTTATAATAATTTGTTCTGATCGCGTAAGTTTAAAAGACTGAATTATTGGACTTGAAACATTTAAAGAAAAATCATCATTTGAAATAATATGCTCTAAATATTCGGACGTATTTTTCCTGCCTAGTGCCTGGTGATCAATTATCCACTACAAACGTTTATGAACAATCCATAACACTGAAACCAAACGTTAATACATATATGTTAAACCCTATAGATTACCCCAGTCAATGAAAGAAACCTGAAATTGATAGGCAAATAAAACAAATGTTGAAAAATGATATAATCGAAGAAACATCTAGTGAATGGTCTAGCCAATCTAGCCAAACTTTAAGTAGGGACGTAAAAATCAGAAACAGGATCAAAGTGGAGATTAGTTGTGGATTTTAGGAAACTTAATGGTGTTATTGTTGATGATAAATTTCCCTTACCAAACATCACAGATATTTTACTCGACTCGCTCTCAGGCTCAATATATTATTCACATCTAGATTTAAACCAAGTTATTTTCAGGTCAGTCTTAATCCTGACAGTCGCAAGTATACTGCATTTACCACCAGCTCAGGTCAGTATCAACTAAAAAGACATCCAATGGGTCTTAAGACATCTTGTAGTAACTTCAGTAGAGTAATGTCACTAGCTAGTATGTCTGGCTTGACTTATGAAAAATGTTTTGTTTATATGGATGATTTGGTTAATTTTGGTCGTAGTTCAGAAATACATAACTCTTATCTAATATCTGTACTTGAAAGACTGAGGAAATGGATTTAAAACCAAATCCTGACAAATGTCAATTTCTTAAGAAGGAAATTCTATATTTAGGTCATCTTGTATCTTCTGAAGGTGTATTACCAGACCCAGAAAAAACTAAAGTTTTAATAAATTTCCTACACCCAAAAACGCAGACAAAGACGCGTGCGTTTCACTAGTCGTCCCAACACCCGTCCTTACACATTCACACAGGCTTTCCCAATTATTATAATAGTTTGATATTTAGTGATATAAAGTACAATTCATGATTTTGGAATTCCGGGATTTAAACAACATCATCTCTATTATCAGCTCTATATTACTACGGCACTCGAACTTAAGTACATAAACTCTACCTATTCCGATCTCTGATAGTAATGCCTTTTTTGCTGTAAATTAACACTTTTTGTCATAAGTCTGCTAAGTTAAAAGATTGTTATTTTTCATCTTCTCTTTTATGGACATTACAGTGATAAAATATTACTGCTATATATAATAGGTAGGTATACATAGGTATAATTAGTAGGTTAGAGTACGTTTGTTTGTTCATCAAAAGTACATTTACATCTGTATTGCCGAGTGCCACGACAGAGTGACTCGCTCGTCCAAACATGGGCATTCGTTAGTCCCCTTGATGTAACGACGACACTAGGACACAGAGTGCTAATAATATGTCCGGAACAACCGTGCGCGTCCACTCCACTCACCCTATGCACATGTTCATGTGCTCTCAAATAGTATCGCGCGATGCAATAAATCTAGCTCGACCGCAGGGCAAGCCCGTCGGCCGGCGCGGGCGACTATGTAGTGCTCTGTGGCTCGATGCGCGAATCTATTTTTCGTCACCGGTCGATATAATTGGTGATGCGCTTAAATGGCAGTAGGGCCGGTGGGGCCCGCGCCTTGTAGGGCGCCGGCGCGCGCGCCGCGCCGGTATATAGCGCCGCCGCGCCCGCCCCGGCTCACTTCCGTCGCTGCCGCCGCTTTGTTCGCGCCGTGAGTAGCGCTTCTATCTCGCTTCCACCCTTACTCTATCGCCAAATCGAATCGCGCTGCCATTCCTTGCTGTCAGCTTTCACTTACTCTTCAGCGATTCTTGTAAATTATCAGCCGATCAGCGTAATTAACCGCGGTTTCGCTTGATCATCATCACAGTTCTCCTTCAATCAGTCCCCATAAACGGAGAGAGTGCGGAAAGCGTGCAGAGTTAACAGCTTCGCTTTGTGCTTATTGCAGGAACACTGCGCGTGCGATCAGTCCATCAGTGAGAGAAGCAAGCGGGCGCGGGTGTCAGCAAGATGTGCGACGACGATGCGGGCGCGCTGGTCGTGGACAACGGCTCCGGGATGTGCAAGGCGGGCTTCGCGGGCGACGACGCGCCGCGCGCCGTGTTCCCTTCCATCGTGGGCAGGCCGCGCCACCAGGGCGTCATGGTGGGCATGGGCCAGAAGGACTCGTATGTCGGGGACGAGGCGCAGAGCAAGCGCGGTATCCTCACGCTCAAGTACCCCATCGAGCACGGCATCATCACCAACTGGGACGACATGGAGAAGATCTGGCACCACACGTTCTACAACGAGCTGCGCGTGGCCCCCGAGGAGCACCCCATCCTGCTGACGGAGGCCCCTCTCAACCCGAAGGCCAACCGCGAGAAGATGACGCAGATAATGTTCGAGACGTTCAACTGCCCCGCCATGTACGTGGCCATCCAGGCCGTGCTGTCCCTGTACGCGTCCGGCCGCACCACGGGCATCGTGCTGGACTCGGGCGACGGTGTATCCCACACCGTGCCCATCTACGAGGGCTACGCGCTGCCGCACGCCATCCTGCGGCTCGACCTGGCGGGCCGTGACCTCACCGACTACCTCATGAAGATCCTCACGGAGCGCGGCTACTCCTTCACCACGACGGCGGAGCGCGAGATCGTGCGAGACATCAAGGAGAAGCTCTGCTACGTGGCGCTCGACTTCGAGCAGGAGATGGCCACCGCCGCCTCCTCCACGTCGCTCGAGAAGTCTTACGAGCTCCCTGATGGACAGGTCATCACCATCGGCAACGAGAGATTCCGCTGCCCAGAGGCGCTCTTCCAACCTTCCTTCCTCGGCATGGAATCTTGCGGCATCCATGAGACCGTGTACAGCTCCATCATGAAGTGCGACGTCGACATTCGCAAGGACCTGTACGCCAACTCCGTGCTGTCGGGCGGCACCACCATGTACCCGGGTATCGCCGACCGGATGCAGAAGGAGATCACGGCGTTGGCTCCCTCCACCATCAAGATCAAGATCATCGCTCCTCCCGAGAGGAAGTACTCGGTCTGGATCGGCGGCTCCATCCTTGCGTCGCTGTCCACCTTCCAGGCGATGTGGATCTCGAAGGCGGAGTACGACGAGTCGGGCCCCGGCATCGTGCACCGCAAGTGCTTCTAACTCGCATTTTAACTTACTTATTACATACTTTGTATGCTCTCACTGATGCTGCATTCGAGCTATTGTTATAAGATTATTTTGTTAATTATTCTTATTATAATTTTTGTTACCTATCTGTTGAGAGCGTTTGATTCAGCCCTCCATGTAAGGTAATGCGAGCGTCGGTAGGCCCTCGTAGGCAAATAGAGATACACAAATAGAGTGAGGTGACCGGTGCGCGTGCCAAGACGAGACAATGCGCTCGCCCCGCCCCGCCCCGCCCCGCACCGCACCCTCTTCGATCTCCACATTCATACCTCATGATAATGACTAACTTCTTAAACAGAATTATGTGGCAAACTACTTTCATGGCAAAATGCTATTTGAGAAAGGAATATCCGATATAAATAAATGCCTTTGTGCCATTTTCCCACCAAATGTACAACCTTTAATAGATGCTGCTCAGGCACTTCACCCATATCTTATTTGGTCTTCGACAAGAAAGTCTCTCGGCCTGCGACACATACCGCGCCATAACACGCATCATGTTTGATTTGATCGAGTCATTGAGAATCTCGGTCAAATATCTTTGTGTCAATAATGTGGTCCACTTCACTGCACGACTAGCACGATACACCGCGCTGCCAATCTGATCAACGATTCTTTTAACTTGAATACAGAAAGTAATGCATAAAATTCACGTCATCAAATGTAAGAAAACTCCCAACTCAGATCATGCTAAATGATGCTGTTTTTCAACTTGGAGACTCTACTCATACTGTGTTCTTATAATTACATAGGTAGTGATTCCTCTCTTTAATGGAAAGCCAAGTTAATGCTCATGCAAGCAGGGTTAGTTAGTTCTTAGTAACTTTATTCCGATTACCGATCAAGACACAGCTATGTTAGTTTATTTTAGTTACTTCCATAGTTTTATGTCTTACTAGCGACCCGCCCCGGCTTCGCACGGTTTTATTATACGTATAAACCTTCCTCTTGAATCACTCTATCCATTGAAAAACCGCATCAAAATCCGTTGCGTAGTTTTAAAGATTTAAGCATACAAAAGGACATAGGGACATAAGGCTACAGGGACAGAGAAAACGACTTTGTTTTATACTATGTATTGATGGTATTTTGCTTTGGGGTCAAGCATAGTAATGACATTTAGAGTTTTTTTGTTCTACATACAGTAGTTTCATTTTGTCTATATTAGGAAGAGATACGAATACATAGTTTGGTGGCCACCAAAGGCAACCTTGTATCTCTCCCTAAACATTTTGTCTACAAAATGAAACTATTACTGATGCATTAATAAAAATCTTATGATAGGTACAGTATACAAATTCAAACTGGGCCCAAATTCCACTAAATATAGGATCGTGTCAGACACGATGCTATTTAAATGGTGAAGCGATAAAATCAAATGAAATGTCAGTGTTAAACTGTATTTGGTATTCTACTACCACAAACTTTTAGAGATTCATTCATAGCTGTGACGATTACGTTTATGACTACCAATTTGACATTCTAATTATGAAAGTCTCTTCAAGCGCAAAAAATATGCACAAACGTCAATTTAATCATCTTGATTGAATGGCACTATTGAGACTTTTGTTTTGAATTTAATGGAATTCGGCCCCTGAACGTGTGAATTTTGGAAATTCCTTTGTTCAATAGAATTATATGATAGAATAAGTGGGGGCGCCACTTTATAAACACAAAACATCTATGAAAATTGAGCGTGCACCATCGTGCACGTCGGCGCGGCGGCGCGGTGGCGGTGGCGCGGCGATGCTGCGTGTTGTCGCACTGTTGGATTGGATTTAGATCGTGTAACGATGCGTTACATTATTTTTTCCTTCTACGTTACCTTAGTAAAAGAATTAACACTAACTATTCGTAAATAAGTATGTAATAAAAACGTAAAGAATTTCCAGCCGTAGCCATGCCCGCCACTGCCACTACTGGTTTGAAATTTAAATGTGTACTTTTTAAACATAAATAGCATCACCCCTGACTTCAATGTTAATAGTATAACTTTCATGTTAAACTAGTAGCCCAGTCATATTAGGTGTAAAGGGGTCAACCTCGGAATGAAAGATAATAAGCTGTAAATTGGTTAATTCCTCGTCGTTCTAAGTGTTGTCTCAAAAGTATCAAATGCTATCGAGGTCACGCATTGACCTTGGATTAGCCCGTACAGTAATATGACTGTACGCTGCACACTCTTCCCTACAAACGGTTGATCGTATGGAAAGACATTCATACAAAAGTTCTAGAAAATTTTATACTCTACAACTTATAAATTATAATAATGGTTGCCGATCTCGTTACTCAGACATACGCAAAAACAGATTTTTATGACCTTCAATATCTTAAGACGCGGACACGATAGTTTAATTGTGACGACATTAAGAACGACATAACAAACGATTATACCAACTTACAGCTTATTATTTTAACTCCCAGGTGAAACCCTTACTGTCTGGTCTATTGCTCTGAGGCAGCCCACTACTAGTAGTAAAACTTGCACCGATGGTGTAATGAACATTCAGGTGAAGTCATCCGATGATGTTATATCTCTTTCAATATTATATTGATCCGGCTCTAATGACTGCACAGCACAGTGCTCTAGCTGGAGTCGGCAACCTTTTGACTCGGAACAGATACATATTACAATTTACAAAATTGTCAAGTTTTCAGAAAGCCTCCCTATTTTTCGTGACAGCAATGGTATTAGCATAAATAAAGGTTTTTGATGAATAAACTTATACAGGGTGTGACGTAATGAGTGGATAATCCTTTGCACACGGTTGGGGGGCATTGCGACTGTTCGGAAAATGACAGTTATTAAGCATTTCTAAAAATTTTAAAAAGTAGTTTAGTGTTTTTTCACAACACATAAATCGATTTAGCATACTATATAAATGTATATAATATTATTAAAAATAATTTAAATTGTGTATGGAACTAAAGAGTCGCCGCTTCACATCCAAAGGCCGTTAGCTCGCGAGCCACTGGCTGCGGATCCGTATAGTCTAGACGTGTCATGTCCGAATTAAGCCTGGTTTACACTTTGTGAAGTATCAAGTGCGAATGACAAGTGCAATCGACATTATGACTTCCGATAATTGTTCAAGGAGCATTTCGAACTAAGACGCGTGCCTTCTTCCACACGCTTGCATCTTGAGTTTTGCGATTTGAAGACGCGCGGCGCGGTACCGCGTCTAGAAATCGCAGTTACAAGACGCAGGACTGGTGTCACTTGCACTTGCTACTCAACAAAGTGTGGCACTGGCATTAGTGCGACCGGATGCCAGTCCAACTCTCCGCGACGACACGTTGCTTTATATCCTTTAAAATTATTTATCTTTCCAATGTCCATCGACAACACAGTGCAGGTAGGTCGATGCATTGTTCAATTCTTACAAACTTGACATTCGGCTTGAACGACTACCGCCACTTTGAAAGATGCCATTCCTCTGAGCACACGCAAGTTTTAAAATGATTGCGTTGCTTCATGAAATGGAATGCTGAGGTCATCAACCTCAGCATTCCATCCACGTGTATTAAGTTCCCGTAGAGTCCGGGAGCGTCCTGTAGAGTATCTGAAACAGACCGACGACGTGCAACTGAGCTCGTTTTATTTTTGCCAAGTAGGTGGTTAACATAATTTTGTTTTATTTGTGTTTAAATCTAGCTCTTATAGAGTATTGGCGTATTATGAGAAGATATTATCCGCTGAAAATATGGAGAAGTTCAAAAAGATACTCAAAAAGTTCTGTTCTCCAAAATGTAACGGAATGCATTGCAATAATATTGTTGACAATAATTGTTTATGGTGCTTCAAATTACAGAGGCTCTTTCGAGATTTTTTTCTCCTATTAGTTTTTTCGTTTCGTCTTTAGTACGGTACCTACTTGTACTTACTTATAAGTTAATTTTCACCTACATACATTTGGGTAAACAGACTAGGGATTTTTAGCATAACTACTTCAAAACTTTTAATTTAACACCGCCTAGGGGTAATTTTGAAAAAATAAAACACATTTAATAATAATAAATACATATTTTGGACAATCCACACAGCACCATATAGCCCCAAAGAAAGCTTGTGTTATGGGTACCTACTACATAACTGATATATATAATACAGACGGCGGACCTTCCCCAAAGCGCCACATCGGTCGTCGCCAATTCATAGCATTGAAGAAAGTACTATATTCTTAATAGGAATTATCTGTGGGAATTATCCTGGACAGTAAGCTTCAAGGGGGCCACATATAGATAAGCTATCCAAAAACTTGGTTCTGCAGCGTATGCAGCTAAGAAATCCGTCAACATACTTCTACACATACTTCTAGACTTGTTTATTTCAGCTACTTCCATTTCTTATCTTATGGTATACGCTGCAGACATTAACACCGTATTTGTGCTGCAGAAGAGGGCTGTTCGGGCAATCTATAAATGAGTCCCACAGAATACGTGATACATTCAAAGAAATTAACATGGCATTACCGTGTCCATATATTTATGAAAACCTGTTGTACACTCGTAGAAATATCAACAAGTTCCCTAAAAATAGCGATTTAAGTACATAATATTAATACTAGAAATAAAAATAAACTCGCTTTGCCTACAACTAGACTAAAAATAAATAAATAAAATGTTTCTTTATTGAGACAACTTAGTCTATTTTGTTAGTGACACTTAAAAACTAGGGGGGTTAATACTTAATACTAAAAAGGGATTTTGTCCTCTGAGTGAGCTGATACATCACAGGACAGTCGTATCTGTTCGATATAGCATTTAGGATGCTGTTGCTGCTCCCGCGGGTTCTACTGAGCAGTGAGGCTGTTTTTTTGCGCCAGATGGCATCAAATGAATCCGTGCGCGCCTCAGCGAACATACCCGAGGCACTGCAGAATCGCGGCAGCCTAAGCAGCATCCTAAATGCGTTATTATATTGGATACGCAGAGCATTGTACGCCTTTTGGGTATAGCTGACCCATAGGCTCACTGTGTACAAAGATGTACAGTATGCTTTAAATAAGGTAATTTTCACAGCATCTGTACATCGTGCGAATCTACGGGCCAGCATATTTGCGCGGACTGACAATGCTCTGCGTTCCCTCTCCATATCAGCATCGTCCTTCAGGTCTTCAGTTACCACATGTCCTAGGTACTTGAATTGTTGAACCCTTTGAAGTGGCAGCCCGTACAATGTTACAGGTGGAACAAAGACTGGACATTTGGCACCCGCCTTGAAGACCATGAATTCTGACTTCTTTATATTGTAATAGAGCCCATGTGACGCAGCATAGGACTCGCATTCAGCTAAAAGCTTTCGGAGAGCGTTGATCGAGGGAGCCAGTAGCACCATGTCATCGGCATAGCTGAGGTTGTTAATACAGACCCCGCCAACGTGGCAGCCTACAGGCATGCTGCTGAGTCTCTCGACCAGTGCGTTCACATACAGGCAGAAAAGCGAGGGCGAGGTCAACCCGCCCTGCCTCACCCCGCACTCCTGCCTGTATGAGTCCGAAAGCTCACCCAACCACCTCACCTGATTTTCCTGGTTGATGTACCAGTATTTAAAAAGTGATACCAACTCCCGCGGTAGTCCCGTGTCCTTCAGTTTACGCCATAGTACATCATAAGATACCAGATCGAAGGCTTTCGAAAGGTCCAAAAAACAGGCATACACAGGTGTCTGCCTGTTTGTATAATACTTGACAGTGTGCTTTAGACTAAGAATCGCTGTTTCAGTTGAAAGCCCTGGTCGAAAACTGAATTGAGCATCATGCAGCTGTAGGTGTCTATTCAGATGAGAATTAAGCACACTATCAAGTAACTTGGCCACAATCGACGCCAAAGAAATGGGCCTATAATTATTTTTGTCCGACATATCCCCGGTTTTATTTTTAACAACAGGCACCACAAGAGTCCTTATCATATCAGGTGGTAAGTATGAGTGACTTATGCAAATGTTGAAGAGCATTGCAAGTACTCCAGGGAGATGATAACCAGCATGCCTCAGATGCTCAACGCTGAGTCCATCGTGACCAGGCGATTTGCCTCCAGTCATTTTCTTTATCGCAACTCTAATATCTTTTCCTAAGATCATGGTGGTTATATTTTGGTCACTAATGGTCTCAGCGCCGTGCCCCAGGCATGACGGCCCCAGAGGAGACTTTACATAAAAATGATTTCTGAAAACCTTTGCAATATCTCCAGGAGTGGACACCCCATCAACACTCACCGGAGTACCAGGCCTCACATTTAACCCGGATGTACATTTCCAAAAGCTTTTGAAATCACCACTAGAGTGATGCCCGGCCAGCAAGTCCATTTTGATTTGTTCTTGATGGTTCTGCAGCCATTTAAGTTTACCCCTAAAGATCTTACGAGCTAGAACCATATCATCAAAAACTGGACCGCTAGCTGGTTTGCCATACCATGCCCAGGTGAAAAATGTAGACCTCGCACTCCGGTGAGAATCGCTTACATGTTTATTCCATCCTGCCAATTTTTTTCTGCGTGGGTTTTTATATTTTACAGGAGAGCTAGTAACACTGGCTGCTTCACTAAGTATATTTATAATATTACTATACAATTCATTTATTAAATCCAAGAGTTGAGGATTATGACATTTAGTATTACAACATTTTTGAAACTGAGTAGGAAAGTTCACATTCTTTAATTTTAAATTACAGATTGATTGGTAATTGTTTATCTGCTCTTCTGTCCTATCCTTCCATAACATTGTATTATTAATTAGGGATTTGTGCTGAGTTTTTACCCTAATAACATCAAAATTACATTTTATTACTAATGGAAAATGGTCAGACCAATATACATCATCTTTTACATAAATATCTATAATGGAGGGCCATGCAGATTGTGTTACCATACCACACAGTGGTCTAGCCAACGCCTACAATTAGCATGTATATCACTTATGAAAGTTATTGTGTTAGATGACAAACTTAACTTATTGATGTCCGCACATAACCAGTCTTGTTCAGTAGAGAATTCTAAGAGTTCATGGTAAAAAGGCTCATTTGGATGTGCATTAAAATCTCCAAGTATGAAGGCCGATTCAACACTATTCTCTTCAATAATTGCACTAATAGCACTCAAACAGTCAGTAAATTCTACTAAGTTAATATGACAGTCAGTTGGCATGTAAACACATATAATTAGCACGGGCCTGTCTTTAGTAGAAAGCCGAATTGCACATATACGGGGGTTCTTACAATCTACCACTGATACACACTGAAATAATGATTTGCGCCATAAAAGCGCAACTCCTCCGTGGGGACGGCCTACCAAAGGCCCATTGCTGATGTCCACCGCCGACGTTCCCGTGCTCCCAAAGTCACTGTCGATGGCTGCTAGAAGCGGCAGATCATGCGGCAGCAGCCATGTCTCCTGAAGTGCAATGACATCAGCAACACCACATAGTTGCCGCACACTATCCACAGAGCGTTTTATGCTTTTACAGTTGAAAGTTATCATAGTTGTACTAGACATTATGGTTGTTCACATTTCTATTCTGGGTAGGGTTTTGATAGGGCAAGAATCTTCTACATGTTACCCCATCTGGCCATACTTCATCATTCAGGAAGAGTTCCAGTCTGTGCCGAGGAACTAACATCTTGTAGGCATTAAAATCACGCTTTGTTTTCATTTTTATTTTCTGTAGTATAACTTTTTCACTTGTTTTAGATAAAATAAAATCTATAATGTCACTCTCTAATGTGTCCTTGTGAACATTTGATATGTACAGAGGCATTTTCACAACAGCTGGCTTGAATTTGTCATCCGGCTTGAAAGTAGCCTTTCCTGTAACACCTTCTGTTTTGTTTCTGTGTCTTTTTCTCTGTACCTCTATCCAATCTTGACTTGGATGTACAGGCTGCCACTCACCAGCCATCCTCAATATATCAGCAGTTGATTTTTCATTAGATATGTTTGCATAGGGCATGCTTTTGAGTTTGCAATGCACTGTAACAGGTTCAGACTTTTGTTGCATACATGGTTGGTTCAGGCTTGTAGATATTGTGCCAGGTGCAGAGGCTAGGCCGTCAGCTGACGATACTTTTGGTATACTAAACAAGGCTTGTATTTTTAAAACGGCAATATACGCTTCTACAACAAAACTCCAAGTGAGTTGCAAAAATTATCAGTACTTTAATAAATTGAAACAAATCGACAAAACTATTCTTTGTAAGGCAGGTATAAAATATCAGATTACTTAGACCATAAAAACAGCTTGGGATGAGTTTTGTTTCAATTAACTCGAAATCTGACGACCTAAGCAAGGTAGAGGTATCTGGTTCACTTCTTTATTTTTCCTTAATAAAACTGAAGTAAACAAAAATCAAAGAAAAAAAAGTGAGCACTTAATTTCATTATTTTAATTATTTATAACATGAATCATACGACGTGTGCAAGAGTTCTATAAGGTCTAAAGGAAATAAAGAACTTTGAGTTTGAGTATGACACTATACATTCCTCGTAGCTTCGAAACTTACAAAATGATGAGTTGCGCTTTTCAGCACAATAAACAAAAGCTCCTGCCCGTTATTTCAAACGTCGATGTTCCTCAGCCCTCCCCTTCCGTCCTTATGTACTTCGTAGAGCTTCTCTTGCAGACCCTGCTACAAAGGTCTACATAATAATATAATTATTTAAGGCGCTGCCTCGCGTACAAAGGACTTCAACGCGACCCCACTTCTTTACTACACTCTAACGAAAAAGTTCTACTAAAAACGCGACCTGTTTATCTACTAAGAAGGAACAGTGAGGGGTTAAGAAAAATACATTTAAAAAAAGGGCAAAAGCTTTTTTTATGATAGGTACTGAAAAGCGCAACTCTTCAGGTTTTTGTAGTTTCGAAACTATATTTTATTTATTCATTTATTTTTGAAAACTAACAGAAAAAAAAAAAAAAAAAAAAAAAAGAGAAAAAGAGTAGCTACAAAGAATTTTTAAATTAAGGCCAATTAAAAGTTTCCACTTTTATTAAACTAAAGCAGTGACTTAAGATCGGTTTACAGAAAGAAGACGTCAATTAATTTAAACTGACTTCAATAAACAACAAAAACATGACCTAAAAGGCGCTTAATTTGAACAGAAGTATTGAAAAATATATCGCTATAGAGATCTTTTACTAGAGTTAAAACATCTGCTAGCCCTAATGGTGAATGAATTATTCCTATAATTTGTTTTTGCAAGAGAAGTATTTAACAAGTTAGTTTTTCCAAGTGTTCATAATAATTTATATTTCTATGACGTGTAATTTGACAATGTTTATTTATTATCAACACTTAATAATTCCATAACTCACTCGTACATACAATTAAAACAAACTCTTAAGAGTACCCAAAATGCTGGCAGCATTGCCACGTTGAATGGCAATGCTAATTCGTTGACCAAAATAGAAGCCAGCATTCTGATCTCCTGTGGACTCTATGAGAAGTTTCGTAAGATCTTTAAAAATTGTGTGTGCCCCAGGACCCCAAGGACATAAATAAGACATAAATATGTTTGTCTGTTCTGTTGTATATCTGACTTTCGCACGAAACTGTAAGAGTTGCAAAATCGTTTCTGTATAGGTACATACGTTCGAGGCGAGGGATATAAACACAGGTTCCAGACCTGTGAAGAGTACTCTAGATGACTACGAACGTATACGCACAGAAAAGTATCCTTGGAATCCATTATCAAAAATACCTATACAATTTAGGAATCTGCAACTCTCTACGACGACTTGTATTTCTAGAGATGCCTAAGTGTCTACTCGCGTAAGTGGACACTTGCAAATCAATCTTTAACGCGAATGCTCGGTCTCCACTAGCCCACTTCATAAAGCGATCCCACTTTTAAATTCACCATGCTAGGCTGACCCCAGCATCCAATAAACATTGTTCGTCTTTACTAAATCAAACTACTACTACTACTACTAAATAAATAATTCAGTTTCACCAAAGAGTTCACAGAAACGTAACCTATTATTTTATTATTATTATACTGAAAAGCAAACTTCCGACAACAGTGTTACCGGACTCGTTACAGTGTTCTGACTGACTGTACGTCTTGTGGTCTATCTTTTAAGTGCAACGCAACTTAGTGCAGGTCCTCGAGTTCCTACTTCGTCTAATTTTGTAATTCGTTTTTGATAACTAACTTTGTCGTAGGTTTTGGTTATGTCTAGAGGTTACGCATTATTATACGCAAAATATTTTACAAATTTTAATGTTAATTGCAAAAGTAAAAAAAATATTAATTATTCTGGTTCGCCAATATTATCAATTTACTAGAGTTTTAATTTTTTAAATATGCTTAACTTAAATTAATAATTAATGGTCAGGCACCATCTTAGACAGCCATGGCTCAAATGGTTCCAAATGGTCTGCGCTAGCTTCACCTTCAAGCTTTGTACGCCGCTGTCAATCATATAAGTTGACAACATGATTTAAAGAAGCTATACCTATTATGAATATCAATAATTTTAATTACAAACACAATGTATTCATGTTCAATCTGTGAGAATAACTTCTCGGACAGAGTTAGGTACTCCAAATTTTATTTATTTAAATTTTTCGACTGACACTAACATTTAATTTAATAGATAAATATTTTTTTTTTATTTATAAAAATAAAATAAACATTTCTGTAATTATTATAGGTATATAACCTAACTGTAAGTTTCCCTAATTATGAATATCAATAATTTTAATTACAAACACAATGTATTCATGTTCAATCTGTGAGAATAACTTCTCGGACAGAGTTAGGTACTCCAAATTTTATTTATTTAAATTTTTCGACTGACACTAACATTTAATTTAATAGATAAATATATTTTTTTTATTTATAAAAATAAAATAAACATTTCTGTAATTATTATAGGTATATAACCTAACTGTAAGTTTCCCTAAAATAGTAAAACTAAATACTTAATAATAAACCAAGGTGCAAAAAAAAATTAGGCACAAAAATTTTCTTTCATCGCGTGCGCTGCGAAAACTATTGAAGATAGAAAAAAATATTTCGTGATATAACTAAGACCGAAAATCTAAATATTTCAACACTTTTACAACGGTACATTTTTTATCTAATAAAATTGAAATGAACAATTGCAAATGAGACGGCAATGTTTTTCAATTAATTATACAAATACAAAAATACAAAATAGTAAAAAAGAGTGAGACAGTTAGACATATTTAGATGTTCTACCAAATTAATATGCTATTGATTTGCTTAAATAATAAATTAATAGACAAGTCGTGAAATGAAACGAGTGTTGCATTAAAATGTTTGAATTAAAATTATAAATAGCTAGATGCCCCCCGCGGCTTCGCCCGCGAACCAGTTATTTTTTTGTAAAATTTTAGAAATTTATTGCACACCCCCTTGAGGTAATTGAGTAAAAATAAAAAATACGTGTTTAATTATTCACTCCATAGTTTATTTATATCGAGTTTTGAGTGAATCGAACAAAGGAAATTTTTTTTTCCATACAAACTTTACCAGCCTATTTAACACCCTCAGAGGTTAAAATTTCCAAATGTTAATAGCCTCCCAACTAACATTTTGGTGTCAGTTACAGGTATTATTATTACTTTTAACTGTATATCGGAGTAATAATGATCTCAGTTGTAACTATAAACTTTATAAGGTAGTTAAAATATAAATTGAACTCGAAAAGTGTTAGTAGTATTATACTGAACGACGTTAAACAACTTTTAGAGTTACAATAGTGCTAACTACAACAAGTATACTTAAGATGTTATGGTTTAACCTGTTTATAACACCCAAATCTATACAACGGTGCTAGCTGACTCTCGTTAACACTTATTGTTGTTTAGTTTTTTCCGTAAAGTGCCTTATAAGTATTTTGGTGTTATATTGATTATAAGGTGCAGACATTACTTTTAAAACAGAGTTTGTCAAGAGTATAAGTTCATTTTATGCTTAGCCGGTAGTATTGTCTTGGCTATAGTAATTGTAGTTACTTAAGACTATTAATACACTGTAAAGAATACTAAAGACTGACAACATTCTTGACTAAAGATGTTGTATCTCGAAATGTGTAATAGAACACTTAACAAAGACATAAAGCTTTAATGTTCGGTCGCCATTGTTTTGGTCAATTAACTTATATATATTGAATAGGTTATTCAATATTTGACAACAAAATACTTCATTGTTTATGTAACTTCTGTCAATCTACTGAAACCACTTAATTTAACATGCTACTGGCTAATAAGGAAAAAAATAAAAATTTGAAATTTCTTTATTATTCTTCATAATTTTTATTTAAAATCTTAATTTAATCCAGGGCGCGTTAAAATTGAGATGAGAAACATGGTATACATTTACAGTAAAATTACCGCGGCAGATTATGTTCACTTCGCAATGAAAACTTTAACTCCTTAGTATTTGTATATTCTCCTCTGTCAATTCTGTTACGCCATTCACTGATAGTCACATAATTTTATTAAGAAACAAAGATCATAGACTTCCCGTCGTAAGATACAAAATACCTACGCTTGAGAATATTCTAACTAACTACTAAGCGATTAAGTGTCAAACAAGTATTTTAAATAGGTCTTGTAATATGTTAGGTGATATTTCATTCTTAACCGAAATGATTCTAACACCTATAGTATTAACCAACTCATCTACAAGACATTTATACCGGTTAAGGTATTAGCTGAGAATGAATAAACACTCTTGTGCAGGTACTTAACACCCTTATACCACCCTTATACAGGCTTTATAACACCTTTACCTGCAAAATCGTGGGCCTCTTTCGTGGTTATATGTGAGTTAGAGCATGCTCTAACTCCATTCTTACAGGTATTTTTAACACTAAGATACTCGATTGGAACCGTTATAAGTATAATATACAGGTTATTTTAACGCCAACGTGCTAGTTGGGCTATGTCCTATTCTAGGTTCTTAACTATCGACATACCAAATTTTATTAAATAACTTAAGTAGTTACAAAGATTACTTATAACAAACATTCACACAGACTTTCCCATTTATTATAATAGTAAAAAGAAGTAAGATAGTAAGAAGTATGATGTTCAAACTGTCAAAACTATCCCAAAACTCTGAAACCATTGAAGATATACCCATGATTTAGTGGTTTATGTGTGTCGTCATGAAGCCACCTGTCCTCTGTTTTCGGCTTGGCGTTGAGTTTCGAGACATCCTATGTATAAATTATAATATATGTATATATAATAAATATACAATAGTAAACATGTGAGAAAAGTCATTTCTAGACCATGATATCAGTTTAACTTTTTTCGATTGTATTTATTTAAAACACATGAAAATGTAAATGACCAACTTTTTTGTGTATTTAAAAATCTTAGGAATACTAATTGTTTATAAAATTACCTAGTTTAATTTCTCGTAAGCAGAAATTTTAATTTCGTGTTGACTACTATTAGCCATACATAATACTAACAAAACCAACAAACAATCTGAAAATAGAGCAATAACTAAGTATAAGCTCAAAAACAAAAACAATCGCAGACGGTGCTCCAATCGATAGGCCTCGGTGTTCCCACACCGCATGCAGCCGCTCGGGACATCATCGGTGTTCCCACACCGCATGCAGCCGCTCGGGACATCGGTGTTCCCACACCGCATGCAGCCGCTCGGGACACCGCGTGCAGCCAATCACTTATCAGAATCAAGTGGTCGAATGGACTGAGCTTTTGTGCGGCAAGCATGCTGAACACAATATCATTAAAAACAGCATTAAGACGCTCGCTTTTATACTGCAGATTACTTAACACTTTAAGATTACAATATGTCTTAAATAATAATAATATTGTTTATTTTCAGACAATACAGATCCATAATATAGTTAGTAGGTATATTTTTAGACTATAGATTAGTAGGAAATTAATTCTATGGTCTATTTAATTAATAAAGAGATGGAGTGACCGTACATTACTCCATCTAATTTATCAGCTATTGCTGCCAGGATGGTGTTGGTACTCCCGCGTATTCTGCTAAGCAGTGAGGCTGCCTTCTTCCTCAAGCAGGCAGCGAAGCGAAGTCTACGCGGGCCTCCGCAAACATGCCGGAGGCGCTGCAGAATCGCGGGAGCCCCAGCAGCATCCTGAAAGCATTGTTGTAATGGACGCGAAGAGTATTGATGGATTTTTTCGTATATGTGAACCACAGGCCGCTCGTGTAAAAAGATTGACAAAAAGATTTAAATAGAAAAATGTTTACTTCTGTGGAGCAATGAGCAAACCTGCGGACAAGCATATTCGCTCTGACCGTCAACGCTCTTCGCTCCCTTTCCATGTCCTCTTCATCTCTTAGGTGATCAGTAATCAGATGACCCAGATACCTAAACTTAAACACTCTAGTGAGTTCCTTCCCACTTAACACAAGGGGAGGCACTGATACCGGGGCTTTACCCCCGGGTCCAAAATCCATAAATTATTTTTTTTGGCATTATACTGCATGCCGTGGCTAGCAGCGTAAGCCTCACAATAACACAATAAGTCTCTAAGTGCCCCGATAGATGGCGCCAGCAGCACCATGTCGTCTGCGTAGCATAAGTTATTGACCGTGACGCCGTCGATGGTGCAGCCGACTGGTAGGCTGCTGAGGCCCTCTATCAGGCCATTTAGGTACAAATTAAAGAGCTTCGGAGAAGTTATCCCCCCCCCTGCCTCACTCCGCACTCCAGTCCATAGGCGTCTGAAAGCATGCTAAATAAAATTCTCTACTGTTCGTTGGTGGGAAGAAAATTTGAATAGGTATTAGTTCAGTCAACCAACATTAGTTCAGACCAAAAAATAGGAGTGGAGATTACAATAAATTGCACCCAGCTAAAAATTGTTAGGATTGTTCAAAATTATCAAAAATTAAATCAAAAAATTCTCATCCATCCGATACCTGGAAAAAGAATGAAAATAAAAGTAAGAATAAAATTATTTGTGATGAGTGCCACGACAGAGTGACTCGCACGTCCAAACACGGGCATTCGTTGGTCCCCTTGATGTAACGACGACACTAGGACACGGAGCGCTAATAATATGTCCGGAACAACCGTGCGCGTCCACTCCACTCACCCTATGCACATGTTCATGTGCTCTCAAATAGTATCGCGCGATGCAATAAATCTAGCTCGACCGCAGGGCAAGCCCGTCGGCCGGCGCGGGCGACTATGTAGTGCTCTGTGGCTCGATGCGCGAATCTATTTTTCGTCACCGGTCGATATAATTGGTGATGCGCTTAAATGGCAGTAGGGCCGGTGGGGCCCGCGCCTTGTAGGGCGCCGGCGCGCGCGCCGCGCCGGTATATAGCGCCGCCGCGCCCGCCCCGGCTCACTTCCGTCGCTGCCGCCGCTTTGTTCGCGCCGTGAGTAGCGCTTCTATCTCGCTTCCACCCTTACTCTATCGCCAAATCGAATCGCGCTGCCATTCCTTGCTGTCAGCTTTCACTTACTCTTCAGCGATTCTTCTAAATTATCAGCCGAGCAGCGTAATTAACCGCGGTTTCGCTTGATCATCATCACAGTTCTCCTTCAATCGAGTCCCCATAAACGGAGAGAGTGCGGAAAGCGTGCAGAGTTAACAGCTTCGCTTTGTGCTTATTGCAGGAACACTGCGCGTGCGATCAGTCCATCAGTGAGAGAAGCAAGCGGGCGCGGGTGTCAGCAAGATGTGCGACGACGATGCGGGCGCGCTGGTCGTGGACAACGGCTCCGGGATGTGCAAGGCGGGCTTCGCGGGCGACGACGCGCCGCGCGCCGTGTTCCCTTCCATCGTGGGCAGGCCGCGCCACCAGGGCGTCATGGTGGGCATGGGCCAGAAGGACTCGTATGTCGGGGACGAGGCGCAGAGCAAGCGCGGTATCCTCACGCTCAAGTACCCCATCGAGCACGGCATCATCACCAACTGGGACGACATGGAGAAGATCTGGCACCACACGTTCTACAACGAGCTGCGCGTGGCCCCCGAGGAGCACCCCATCCTGCTGACGGAGGCCCCTCTCAACCCGAAGGCCAACCGCGAGAAGATGACGCAGATAATGTTCGAGACGTTCAACTGCCCCGCCATGTACGTGGCCATCCAGGCCGTGCTGTCCCTGTACGCGTCCGGCCGCACCACGGGCATCGTGCTGGACTCGGGCGACGGTGTATCCCACACCGTGCCCATCTACGAGGGCTACGCGCTGCCGCACGCCATCCTGCGGCTCGACCTGGCGGGCCGTGACCTCACCGACTACCTCATGAAGATCCTCACGGAGCGCGGCTACTCCTTCACCACGACGGCGGAGCGCGAGATAGTGCGCGACATCAAGGAGAAGCTCTGCTACGTGGCGCTCGACTTCGAGCAGGAGATGGCCACCGCCGCCTCCTCCACGTCGCTCGAGAAGTCTTACGAGCTCCCTGATGGACAGGTCATCACCATCGGCAATGAGAGGTTCCGCTGCCCAGAGGCTATGTTCCAGCCTTCCTTCCTCGGCATGGAATCTTGCGGCATCCACGAGACCGTGTACAGCTCCATCATGAAGTGTGACGTCGACATCCGCAAGGACCTGTACGCTAACTCGGTGCTGTCGGGCGGCACCACCATGTACCCGGGTATCGCCGACCGGATGCAGAAGGAGATCACGGCGTTGGCTCCCTCCACCATCAAGATCAAGATCATCGCTCCTCCCGAGAGGAAGTACTCTGTCTGGATCGGCGGCTCCATCCTGGCGTCGCTGTCCACCTTCCAGGCGATGTGGATCTCGAAGGCGGAGTACGACGAGTCGGGCCCCGGCATCGTGCACCGCAAGTGCTTCTAACTCGCATTTCTACTAACCCTCTACTTGCGGACATGTGTGCTCGCTCACTTTTGCATTCGAGACTCTGCGCTCTCTCGATTAGCTTGTAAGTTGTTGTAAGTTTACTTTATTAATTATTCTTATTATATCTTTTGTTACCGAACTGTGCAGTGTATTTGATTCAGCAATCCATTTAAGGCAATGCGACCGGTGAGGTGGTAGGCCGACAGTTAGTATAAATAGAGTGAGGTGAGCGGTGCAGGGCGCGCGTGCCAGACAATGCGTGCGCGCGGCGCGGAATGTCAATCTCCTCATTCATTAGATGTTCATCTAGCACTCGGTAACATTCAATCAATACGCATATGATGCAATATTATACATGTTTAGGAGTTTCTACGTCTGGAACAAAAAGGAACCCCTTATAGTATCACTCTTGCGTCTCTCTGCTTATCTATCTGCCATAGTTACGGTCAGTTTACTCTGATTCTTCTGAACCGATTGAGTTAAAAAGTAATATCCAGATAAATATGTACATTCTCTAACCCAAATTGGGCATCTTTATCTTTATAAAATCAAGGTTGATTTAATAATTGTGATTAATTATACTTAGTTATAAGCTGCCGTTAAAATTAGTCTTATTTAGACGTTGTTTAGAGAAATTTTAGTATATTAAAAATATAAGATTCAATTGCAATTTGCTGACTAGTGACCTCTCTTACTGCGAGAAACTAAACTGTGTCAAAGTGGAGTCGAAGATGGACTTATACTGCTTTGGTGTCTGGAGTCCAGTCCGGAGACCAGACTCCAAACGGAGCAGCAGACCAGCTCGCCTCCCCTCCCGCAGCATCCGGCCGCCCCCCCTCCCGCAGCATCCGGCCGCCCCGCAGGGCTCAAAACCGTACACTTTGTCTGTGCAATTATGGATGAGGTAGTAAGGACGAACGTATATCATGAAAGATGGCTCGATCGATATTTGTCGAGCGTGTCATCTTCCTGGGGAGACCCTTCGTCATAGGGATACTCTTGGGCTAGGCACCTTGCTAACTCTCAGTACTTGCACAGACACAACCAGGTAGCCAAAATTATAAATGAGCAACTTGCTCTCCGATATGGCTTTACTGGTCTTGAAGTTCCATACTATAAGTACCTACACACCGGCGCTGTTCTCAAAAACACGTGCCACGCTCTATTGGGACCGCTCTATCATTAAAGATAGAACTATTCTTGCAAATAAGCCTGCTATTGTACTGATAATTATATCGGTCACCACATGATGTTAACCTCGTTAGAGCTGAGAAAGGTAAATATAACGATGTAGTCAGCATGTTGGATGTTCATTCAGCGGTTATCGTCCCGATAGTCGTTTCGGTTAACGGGGTAATAGCGAAGAGCCTAGATAAACGTCTCAAGAGACTCTCGCTAGGAAGTTGGTTCAAGGGCCAGATCCAAAAATCCTCCTGGATAAGGCGCGTCCGTCAGGAAGTTCCTCTGTTGTAGACAAAGTAGCTTCCTGACCCTAGTCTCCGGGTGCTTGAGTCTAGCTTCGCAACCGTTTTGATTTTTTTTTACTGTAGATTTTATCTTTTTTATTTTCTATAAGTACTTAGTTTCTAAATAAATATTTTTAACAAGAATAAAAAACAATGAAGTGTAATAACAATAAAAACACAGTTATACAGGTTTTAAGGCGCAAACGGGAGATATGAATACAGTGTGGTGGCCACCCAAAGCAACTTCGTATCTCTTAATTAAATAGAAAATATTAAAACTACTACAGATGCATTTAATAAAGATTATGAAAGGTATAGCTATGGTATAACAAACTGTACGTTTGATTTTTTGAAATTCCTTTGTTTAACGAAATAATATGATATAAAACTAGCAGCGCCTCGCAGTTTCACCCGCGTAATTCCCGTTCCTGTGGGAATTCCGGGACAAAATATAGCTTATGTGTTATTCCAGACTATAATCTATCTCTGTGACTCATCTATATCCGTTCAGTCGTTTTTGCGTGAAAGAGTAACAAACATCCATCCATCCATCCATACATACCTACAAACTTTCGCGATTATAATATTAATAGGATAAATGGTGGCGCTAGTGTACCTCGTGTTTGTGCCTTGAGATGCCGTCGTAGAATTATTTGCTGTATGCACAGCTGTCTTACAGTTAGCAGTTTGTGCCTTGAGATGCCGTCGTAGAATTATTTGCTGTATGCACAGCTGTCTTACAGTCAGCAGTTTGTGCCTTGAGATGCCGTCGTAGAATTATTTGCTGTATGCACAGCTGTCTTACAGTCAGCAGTTTGTGCCTTGAGATGCCGTCGCAGAATTATTTGCTGTATGCACAGCTGTCTTACAGTCAGCAGTTTGTGCCTTGAGATGCCGTCGCAGAATTATTTGCTGTATGCACAGCTGTCTTACAGTCAGCAGTTTGTGCCTTGAGATGCCGTCGCAGAATTATTTGCTGTATGCACAGCTGTCTTACAGTCAGCAGTTTGTGCCTTGAGATGCCGTCGCAGAATTATTTGCTGTATGCACAGCTGTCTTACAGTCAGCAGTTTGTGCCTTGAGATGCCGTCGTAGAATTATTTGCTGTATGCACAGCTGTCTTACAGTCAGCAGTTTGTGCCTTGAGATGCCGTCGCAGAATTATTTGCTGTATGCACAGCTGTCTTACAGTCAGCAGTTTGTGCCTTGAGATGCCGTCGTAGAATTATTTGCTGTATGCACAGCTGTCTTACAGTCAGCAGTTTGTGCCTTGAGATGCCGTCGTAGAATTATTTGCTGTATGCACAGCTGTCTTACAGTTAGCAGTTTGCAGTCGAAATATAATTGGACCGTAGGGTACCTATAAGGTTTTGAGTAAGCTACCCTTAGCGCTCTCTCAAGTGGTAGCAATTGGGTTTTAGCCAAATGATGTAGCACAATAGGTAAAAAGAGATTGGCAGAGCGCATAGTAAATTGTTAGTAATTGGTACTCATTTGCAGCATGGTTAATATTTTTGAAAACCGCTATTAATTTTCTAACTCTTGACGTCATTAAGTTAATATGAGTCTTGTAGGTCAGGAAGATACTTAAAATATCACAACTTTCGAGGAAAGCGCAGTCAGAGCTATTTAGTGTATTCGTTCGTAAGCAATTTGTTCTATGAGCTCTAAGTTGGTGAGACCGTACTAAGAAATATGGTTTCTTTTGAATAATTAAAAAAAAATACTAATTTTATAAACCGATATTGTATTTTTTATTTATTTTCATAGCTAGGTAAACTATCAAGCTTTAAATAAAATACACTATTTACTCAAAATGAAACGAAGAAAAAACCAAATGAAGTAGTCTTCATTTAAAAAAAATATTAAAACAGCTTTGTTTTAGAGATAGTAAACATATATTTTTTTTATCCTGTGTTTTTTCGATAATATGTATGTGTCTTGTATCCGCACATTTCGTAAGATCAAAGTTCGAAAATACACATTGTATAAAAATTGCGAGATATTTTTTCCTTTCGTCCAGAGCTGCAATGATGTAGTTATTGAGTTTCAATACGTCGTCAGCGGTTGCTCAACCCTTTCTAAACGAATTGGTTTTGTTTGTGTTTTATTATTCGTGCAGATATCTCATCCCACCCTACAGAACAGTTTGTTTTGAGATAATATATTAGGGATTGAATCTCGATCTCAGTCGTTTCCACGAGGCCAAAAAAGTTAGCTACACTTGAATCGTTTCCTAGTTGTTATGTCTGGCTTATTGGAATGTCTACCATTTTTTCTGCAAGCGATTTTCACGTTCGCAAAGAAATCGTTTACTGAATCTACTGCTTTTATGTAGTAAATCGTTTATTTTGTTTGAAATTGGTTACACTGGTTATTGTTGCCAGGTTTTTTTCATGTTATGTCCCGCTTTATCTAGTTGTGTCTCCGTAGTAAAGTATGATCTAAGGCGCAAACAGTTAAACAAGCGTCACCATTTATTTTATCATTTAATTACGTTAACAAAGGAAATTCCAAAATCTAGGCGTTCAGTTTGTTATACTTACGTTTGTTACTCTTTCACGCAAAAACTACTGAACGGATATGGGTGAAATTCGGCACAGAGATCGCGGATTCACCCGTGTAGTTCACGTTCCCGTAGGAATCCGCGAAGCGCTGCTAGTATACTATAATGCTATTTGCTATGTTATATTGGCAATTTAGTTCCTGCTTTGTCCTTTTTCCATCTTTTCATGTCAGCTTGTCATCGTCGCATATACGCCTATATGTATATACGCTTTAGATTTAGTTAAATTATGTTTTGTATTGTTTAATACAAAAGTACCTAAATATTGTTAAAATATATAAATAAATTCTGATGAAGCAGTTTTTTGAATTTAGCAAGCGTTTTTACACATCTTATGGCCAAGGGAAGAACATTTCACAGAAGAGTAGCTTGTATAGGAAAGAAAATCTCTTAGAAATAGTTAGTGTGTAACTTTTAAGATGAGAGTTTCAGAGGAAATCGAAGAGAGTGAGAGTTTGAAAGGAATGCAAAACGCTCCTTGAAGGGCTCGGAGATAGAACAAGATACTGTAGAGCGGTAGTATGAGTATTCTTGCAAAGTCACCCCTTGAGTTAGGCGCGATATTTGGAAACGTGATCATATTTGGCCTTCGGCAAATATGATCCAGATACTGAAATTGTTTAAACTAGGAGGCACTCAAGCTTAATCAGTTATTCTGCAGAGAGGTTCGGATAGCAAGCGTCGGCGTAGTCGAGCATGGGAAGGAAAAAGGACTGGGCAAGTGTAACTTTAGTGGAAGTCTGGAGGAAATTACGTAGTCGCCGCAGTGAGCCAGTCGATGCGAACATTTTTAGACTGAGTTCAGCCAATTGCAGACTCCAGGACCACTCACTGTCAACAAGCAGACCCAGGGTTTTGACGGATTTGCTAAATGGAATTAACAGACCGTCAAAAGAGGTAGGAATAAATGTCGTCATATCAATTTAACATACCATTCTCGACCTTTCTACTACGATTACTTAAGTTTTCCTAGGATTCACCGAAACACCGCGTACTTTACTCCACGCAGGGATGCCCGAAAGGTCATCTTTTATTCTATTGATATTATTATAAATATTCATGTGTCATCATCATCATTATAATCAGCCCATATTAGTCCACTGCTGGACATAGGCCTCCCCTAACGAGCGCCATAGCGCCCTGTCTTCAGCTTGACGCATCCAGCGTCTGCCAGCAGTCTAGAGCAATTAATTAATTCACGTGTAGGTACTTATTGAGTAAATTTTATTTGAAAAATGTTTTGCATTAATAGCTTTATTTTATTTCTAAAATTGAGATTTTGCTTATTGTCAGCGTAAGGTGGTAAAAACTGGCTATAGATTCGGATATGAAATAAATAAAAAATTCAAAAAGAAGAGGATAAAGTAGGCCGCCCTGTGAAACACCAGCAGTAACATCACACCAGGACTGTGATAGTCACCGAGGCGCACGCGTCGCCGCCGGCGCGGTTGCCGAGAGGTAACTATGAAACCAGCCGGTAACGATTGCAGGTACGAACGTCAATGTCGACGTTGTTACAACACAGTCGCAAGCCCGCCGCCCCGGCCCCGCTGGATGTCATGTTATCTGTAAGGCAAAGCGCTGACAGATGCTTCAGTTTTATTTTGTGATAAGAAAAGGCGTGCGCAGAGTCCCTACTTTGAACCCACGTTTATGAACATTACAAGAATAAGGTCTAAAAGGGAGGGGGTACGGATTTTAATAGTGCGTAGCACGGGAAAAACGTTCAGATTATTAGAGGAGACAACAGATTCTAAATTACGACTACGAAAGTCATGTTTGAGGAGGCACATGTCGAACGTGGTGTGACTGTATAAAGGGCAAGGTCTTCCAGGAGTGTACCAAAAAAGAAAAGAACTTTATACGAAGAGAAGAGCTGCAGTAGACTCTAAAAGGAAAGGATTTCGTTGTCTCAATATGGACGCGTTCTCCAGCACCTGAGGCGGTTGGTGAGCGGGACGAGCCGACCACTGAGTGGCGACTAGTGGGGATATGTGCACGGGATAGAGATCCAAGCCAGGGAGAGAGTATGACGTAGATGGAAGGACAGGTCTCAAAAATGATTCTAATACCAAAGTGCATCAATGGTTGATCCACCGATACCTACTAGCTTATCCAGATGGTGAGCAGGAATATTCTGTGCATTCATGTGCATAACATTAAAATTATTTGGACAGTCGTAGAAATGGCTCGATAAGGATTCAGGAAGAGTGGAAGTGCTGCTAAAGCTGTCATCAAAGTGCAAAATGAGGAAGAAGACATGGATTTAAAGACGCACTAAGCAAGCGGAGCGAGTGGCCGCTGACTGAGTTACATGAAGGGGATCCAGTCCCAGCGCTTTCAATCACAAACTCGCCTCTACAAGGATGTCTGGCACTTCATCTAGAAATGCCTTTACTTTGAACCGAACTATACCCGAGTTCAATACATCGTACACAGCTACATCAACTATTACACCTTTTTGTATAGCTGTTTTAAAATAATCTGAATGCAATAATGTACGGCGATGTTTCGGAGAAACACTACTACTTTTTCTCCGAAACAACAGTATTTTTTGAATCTACATTCAAAAACTACTTTGACAAAATTTTTACTTTAAATTCAGGTTCAAAGAGCCTGTCGCTCTAGCGTTAATCATATGTGTTAGACTTTCAAAGTCTATTCTGATTTAGTGAATGGAGTGAGAAAAATTGAGAACTGAGGAAATCCTAAGATTGTAGGAATTAAGTAGATCGTAAGTGAAATGTCGAGGGTGGCATCAGGCATGTCGATAAAACCCTCTTCAATCAAATAAAAAACAAAAAAAATGAAGATAGGGAATAAAAAACTCATGTTTACTTAAACATTCTTATAATTTTTACAAAATCATTTACATATCCATTGTTACCTTATATCTGTAATATTTCTACTGACAGGGAATATCTTACAGATGGAGCGTACCTTACTAAGTATGTACTAGGTACGTAAATAAAATACATCGTAACATCCTAAATACATTTTGCTCAGAAAACACTTGCCTTATGTATCTATTGATGTTATATAAATAAACTAGCTGATGCCCGCGACTTCGTCCGCGTGGTATTATTTATTCCTTAAATTATAACAATTGCAGATCGAAATACCTTATAATGCTTCTTTAGAGACAACATTCGACATAAACTGGTTCGGAACAATATGGTTGGCCGACATACACGGGAGGAACCAACATAAAGCTTCACAAAAATAATAATAATAATATAATAATAATTAATTAATAATAATAATTCGACCTCTACGATTTTATTATATGTATAGATAATGGTGGTGAATCCACGCGGCGTTGACCGAGGACTACCTGAGAATACTGCAGGCAGCTGCTTTGTACAAACTTGTTCGATGTATTAAGTACATTATAAAAGAGTTAATATAATATTATTATGTCCGACGGCACTATACTATACACTTAATTTATACTTACTAATTATTGATATACTAACAATGATATCAGCATCCACACCGCCCGAGCCGCGGCCTTCACTCAGACTACACCGTGTGGTCACTCACAGTCGCAGCACGACCACTATACACAGTACACAGTATACTATAAGTACATACACTACTGTTAGGAAGATACCCGTATGGAGAGCGCGCGGGCTGTCGGAGGGGGGGGCGGCTAGGGCGGCGCGGGGGGGAGCAGGCGCGCGTGCGCCGGCGCCTCCTCCTCGTCGCGCTCGAAGCGGATGCGTCGCCCCCCCTCGCCCCGCGCCGCGCGCCGCCCCTCGCCCGCGCCCCCCGCCGCCAGTCACACCTTGTCCTCCCCGCAGGCGCCGCCCCCGCCGCCCGACCGCACGAACTGCAACAGACGCGGAGCTTCAGCGACACGAGCCGCGGAGAGAGAGGGAGAGAGAGAGAGAGGCTCGGGCGCGTACTCACGGAGACGGTGGTGGCGGTGGCGGAGTTGGCGCGCGGGCGGAAGGTCAGCACGCGCCAGCGGCGGCGGAGCTGCGCCAGCACCTCGCCGTTGCAGAAGCAGTAGAGCACGGCGACGCACAGCCCCTGCAGCGACGTGGTGAGCGCCGCGCCGTACTCGTAGGCGCGCCACCAGCGCCCCGCCGCGCGCTCCGGACGCACCAGCATGAGCAAGTACTGCAGCCCCAGCAGCGGCGCCAGCAGGCACGTGGCGCGCAGCGCGTGCAGCGCCGTGGCCGAGGGCGGCGCCGGCCCGCCCGCGCCGCCCGCGCCGCGCCGCAGCTTGCCGCACAGCACGCGCACGATGTTGCACAGGAACACCAGGTTGAGCAGCACGGCGCCGACCGCGAGCGCCGCCAGCTCGGCGCGCGGCGCCTCCTCGTCCGTCCAGCACTGGTCCCCGCCCTCGGCCGCGCGCCGGCCCGCGTACACGCCCGCGCTCAGCAGCGGCAGCAGCCAGCCCAGCGCCAGCAGCGCGCGCACCAGCCGCCGCTCCGACACGAAGGCGCGCACCAGCACCGTGTGCAGGTACAGCCCCTCGCACAGCATCCACGTGTACGTGGTCAGCATCGCGTACTGCACGCCCACGTGCAGCGCGCGGCACCACGCCGCGCTGAGCGCCGTCGGCGCGCTCACCGCCAGCGCGTACCAGGCGAGCCAGGCCGCGTTGTTGAGCGCGAACGAGGCGAACAGGTTGACGTGCACCGTGATGCGCGCGCAGCGCAGCGACCGGAAGTACAGCAGGATGGCCAGCGAGGCGAGCAGCGCGGCCAGCGAGGCGCCGTAGCCCGCCTCGTAGAGCGCCACGATGTCGCTCATGTCGTCCTCGGCCGCCACGCACGTCGTGTAGTTGGACCAGGGCCGGCCCGAGCCCGGGTGCCGGAACCACTCGCCCGACGCCTCGCAGTACTTGTGCGCGAACACTGCGGCAAAGGGACGGGGTGAGAGGCGCGGCGCGCGGGAGCTCCGCTCGCTCGCGGGAGGTACTCACGGTGCGTGCTGAAGCCGGGCACGAAGGGCGGGCAGCGCAGGTAGACGGTGGAGTTGGCGCGCGCGTGCGGCCAGCACAGCCACGTGTCGTACGTGCCCGCGCAGTGCGTGCCCTCGGGCGGCGCGCTCGCGTTGTTCCTCAGCGCGCACTCCGCCCCCTCGCGTGCCATGCGCTCCGTGTCCTCCATGCCCTCCCCGCGGCGCGAGGCCGCTCCCTCGCACTTCACCTCCGCCTGCTGGCTCCGCTATCCTCTTCTCATTCTCACGCAGGTCCCGAGCTATACCTGAAACAGATGAAACGACTTTTACGTAAAGCGGGAATCGAACAACGTTATTCAGGCCACAGGTATTTGTGCGATCTAGTTCACATAGATACTATATCCTAGTTTAGTAATGCCTACGCGCAATACGTGATGTTGTATCACTTCGCCTTTTCAGTGCCTGCTGCCTGGCCATGCCATTGGGTTCGATGCCTCTTACATCCCTAATGGAAAAGTAGTAGCTCAGAATTAAACATGGAGACCGTTTGAACAAGTAGACCGTTTGAACAAGTAGAGCGATGGTTCCGGAGAGCAGCTTATTCTTCCAAAATAAAACTACGGCTTTCATTTCACAGTTTCTTGTATGAGGGTGAAGATAGTTTAAATGAAAGTAGGCTTCGGACGTCGATCCGACCCTTCGTTATTGTCAGCACGATCTAGCGCTGGGCCACTTTTACCGGCTAAATCTAGTCATATTATTGGCCAACATTACGCCGTTCAACGTGGGCGATACCCACCAAGCGCAAACTGACAGAAATTTAGTTTGTCCTTTTGTAGTCCGCCCTATGAACACTTATTTTTTGTATGTGTATCATTCCAGCTACATCCAATAGTGACATTAGCACGTGCCACGAGGACCGCTCCGCACGGCTCCAGCCTCGCAGCCGCGCCACGCTCGGCGGCGCGGCCCGGCTCTAGCGGTCACTCACGACTCCAACTCAACATTCCCGCTAACACGACGAAGGCAAGCGAAGCCAGCAACAGAAGCGATTGAAGCGTCCGAAAACCCCTGAAGTTAGACGATACTGTTCTCTCTCTGATGAAGCCTGTATCCAATGAGTTATGCGCAAAAATGCATTTCAGGCTTCAAATCAAATGTAATTATAATACAGAGAACCTATTGGATATTACGAAGTATTAAATTAAAAAAATTATACCGAATATGCTTTCATTTAGTGTTAGTATATGTAAATTAGGAACATAATGATATAAACAAACTGTCTGTAATATAAACAACATATTTAAATGTATGCCTATAACGTAATATAAGTGATTATTGTACCTATTAGAACAACTGTCGTCGCCTAAAACACAGGATTACCTAGTTCGGGCTAAACTACTTAGCTATATTTATTTATTTAAGTGATATTTATTTATTTATCTGAGCGTCTGGTCGATGCGACGCGTGACCCGAGAGCTGGTGAGTATCTGGCTCAGCGCATCAGCATTGCCATACAGCGTGGTAATGCAGCCAGTGTCTTGGGGACGCTTCCGACTGGTCCGACTGGTATTGACATGGATCAATTGAGCTACCTTTAGACTGTTTGCAACCGTCTGCAGTTAGCTCAATGGTTTCAATTGTATATACTAGTTGTAATTTTTTTTCCTTCATTGTAATTTTGGTTGTTAATAAAGACTTTACCGTTTTTTTAAGTCCACTATTGTTTTGTATAAGTAGGAGTCTCTTTAATTTTTTTTAATCGCCGCCCTCGCACTGCCCCGCCCCCGCCCCTCCGGACACTGAGCACCGGCTCTGAGTGTGTCGAGTGCGCACAGGAGCGAGTGCACACCACATCGCACCATCACTGCACATGCAGCCTGACAACGGGCCGGAGACTCAACAAATAAACTCTCTTTCATGTATTTATTGATAAGACATTATTAGTCTCGATGATATTTTCTCGAAAAATACAAGCGAACAGGTACCGAGGGGCGTTACTTCAGAAACATGTTCGGCGATGTCTATCAACATTCCGTCGCATATATCTGTGGAACAGTGGTAACAGTAACAGTAGAGATCGCCCGCTCTACATCAAACGTGTGAGTCGTTAGTGCGCTCCCATCGATCGCATCTCAGTGAAGTGAAATGTTCCGGCTCGGTGAGCATTGAGTTTCTGATTTAAGAATATCTGAGTCGGAAAAGCCGTTCTAAATAAGTACGTTTTTGCGAAGTGTAGATACGCGACGTTACGGTTCGAACGGAGGCAGCCGCCGGAAGCGGGTCGTAGAGGCTACGGGCTACGGCGTAGAGGTGCTACGGCGTAGAGGTGCTACGCGGCGTAGAACGCCCTCGAAAAGCTTTTAGAGGGGAGTTATTATTTGAAGTAAGAAGTAGAGGTAGTTTAAGTGAGAAATGTAATGTAATTCGCTTTATACCCTACCAGGAAACGGAGGGTGCTTATCGTCCTGCCAAACGAAAACAAATCTACAAGATACTTTTATGCTCGAATTCCCTTTTAATGCGTATTAAATATTGTACTGTAAAATGCTTTCGGTATAACTTTTGAATAAATAAATAAATAAAAATAAAAAGTTTCTTTATTCAGACATTTTGTCCACATACAAATAAAAATCACAATTAAACAAAAATATTGGTAACTAATTAAAAAACACAATAGGCAAGGCACAATTGTTAGGTATTTAAAGCAATCTTTCAACAGAGTCTCAATCTCAACCCATGGAGTCTAAAGAGTCAGGACTCTGTTGAAAGACTGCATGATGGGCGAGGCAAACTTGCTGCCCACAACCTGCAGGATGGTGTTGGAACTGCTCCATGTTCTACGCAGCAGCGAGGCGGTTTTCTTGCGGATGATGGCGTGAAAGCCATCAACCTGGGCTTCAGCAAACATGGAGGATGCGCTGCAGAATCGGGGCAATCCCAACAACATTCTGAAGGCGTTGTTATACTGCACTCGCAGAGCGCTGAGCGATTTTTTAGTAAAGCTAGCCCAGAGGCTGCCCGTATAGAACTAAATGATCTTAATGATTCAAGATATCTGAACAACAGAGAGCGCTAGAGAAGCCAGAGCAGCCCGGCTCCGTGTGAGGTGAGTGCGAGCGCGCGGAGCCGCGGGACGGAGCGGGGCAGTCGGAGAGCGCGCGGCGTGTGCTCGTGCGGGCGGAGCGCGGGGCCTTATTGCCAGCGCCGCACGGGTCACAATGCGCTGCCCTCAGCCACAGCCTCCTCGGGATAGATCGCCGCAGAGCCGCTCCGACGGTAGCTGACGGTCATTGGGAGGACGTCTCGCGGCTCCGCTGATATTAAATGTCAGGACAATCACTCTCTGCCTTGATCGATTTATATATAAGTGGGCTCAAAGTATAGAGGTAGATCCGAGTACATTCGCAATCGCGCAGAGCCCGCGCCCGCCACATTCCCTGGGCACCCGGCGCTTACTTGTTGACCACTTTATTATTTCACGATACAAATAGATTTCAACAAAATATATCACCAAGCTTTATTCATAATCCTTTTACTTTTATTCATATTTTTAATCATTAAAATACATTGGAAATGTCGTTTATCATCATCATCACTACATAGTAAAAAACAAAGTCGCTTTTTCTGTCCCTTTATCCTTATGTCCCTTTGAATGCATAAATCTTTAAAACTACGCAACGGATTTGATGCTTTTTTTTAAGATAGAGTGATATAAGAGGAAGGTTTATACGTATAATAACCGTGCAAAACCGGGGCGAGTCGCTAGTATTCTACATAAAATACAATTTATAAAACTACACAAATGTTGTAGACAAGAGTTCATCTTATGGATGAATGCCTGTGTGGACGGTCCGGAATTATTTATATTATAGAGGCCTTTTGATATACGTTTTATACATGTTTTTTTTTTAAATAAATATACGGTTAATAATGATTAGGACTGGTTTGTTTATTGCTTGAGAATAGTAAACCGTATTAAACATTGAGTAACAGTTTTGGAACATACGAAGTTAAATTCTTGCAATTGGTATCACAATGACCTAAGCAAAATAAGTAACATTGCAATCAAGCAAGTAACAGTCATTTTGCCATAGAGCGAGCGCCCACTAACTAAGTCCATAAAATAAATCTGGTAGGGTCCCTGTGCGACGACACAAAGCCTGCGGGGCATTAGGACAAATCAATTGAGAACATATATTTTTGAAATCGGACAAGCAGTTTGAGCGCTACGAGGAGCATTTATATTGGATCCACACATCTCGTACATTATCTACGTCTCCAATCGGACTTCACTGTCGTGGGAGCGGGGACCATTGTGGAATAGAATGGCTGCGTAGCGAATGCTGGTAGGCTAGGTCTATTGATCTTCATAGATAGAGGTAGAAAAGACTTTGTTGAACAGAATTGATTTAGAAATTAGTTTGACTGATGAGAGAGGTTATTGTGAGTGATTATTAGGTACATTTATATTAAAAACTATTGAATGGTTTGTGAAATGTGACATGAATTTTGAAATCTATTTTTATTTTTATGGTGACTAACATAGTATAAGTAGTATTACTAAAAATTATGGTGAATAACCGAAATAAATAAATTGAATTGAATTGAATGAAGGTAAATGTAAGTGTCAAGTTGTTGAAGAGCGAGCGCGGACTGCGGCGCCGCCCGGAAGGTGATACCCGGGACGTGATGCCCGGGACGTGATGCCCGGGACGTGATGCCCGGGACGTGATGCCCGGGACGTGATGCCCGGGACGTGATGCCCGGGACGTGATGCCCGGGACGTGATGCCCGGGACGTGATGCCCGGGTTGTGACGGTCATGTGGATGCGTCACACGACAAAATGACTGAACTAGTAACAGCCTGCGTCTTGCGCTCTTGTACACAGGATACTTCATATCCCGGGGCGAGTGTCAAACCGCAGGCAGCGTCGCTAAGTTCCCGGCCCGGCGCGCGGGACTCGACCCCGCACTAAGCTGTATCTAATGAAGCCATGCGTCACGCTAATCCTCTCATTTACGGCGCCATTGAACGCAGAGCCGCGGGGGGAGGGGAGGATGCCCTCCGCTAGCTTGGAAATAAATGTTCCGAACAACGTTCCTCAGAGGATGTGCGATCTTATCTCTCGCTGATTTGAATCCAGGAGGTAGTTAGTAAGTTTCAATTGCACGTGAGTTTTATTTCGAAAAATTAAAGTAATAAAAAAAAATATTCATTATTCGAAAAATAATAGTCAGGATTCTGGTAAAAATATTTTTCCTGTGTTTAATGATCTAATCTGAACCACCTTGAAAGTTTGGTTCTTACTTTTTGTTATACTCTGTAGATTAAACGTAACCGTGCAGAGCTCATTTATTATTTGCGCTTCATCACAGCAGTGGTGGGTACAAACATATTAAGTAGTCTAAAGCGGGATGCGAGACGACTCGAGGGAAATCCCGAGCAGTGGCGGGGCCATGCCGGGCACGTGCCCTGCATCCGCTGAGAGACTGCACCGGTCGCTGCACTCGCCGTCCGCACGGCGCTCGCCCACACGTGCGCCGCACACCCGCCCGCCTCTAGCGCGAACCTCACGGAGAACCGTTTACGCGGAGATCACACACGGCTTACCGACACGGTGCGCGGATGATTGGGCCGCGACGAGACCAGACTACGAAACGAGCGACTGTCACCGATTCCCGGAGATCCCTCCTGCTCGAGGCCACTAATCCCCGAGGAATGCCTTTCACCGGGCCTTGTATCAACGACGTGCCGCTTCCCCGTGACACTCCGCGCCCTACACGTGACGTGACGTGACGTGACGTTTGCTTTGACCGGTGTCGCGCCGCGCTCGGCCGCTGTCCCACCGCTCTCTAACTATAACTATAACAGTACTATCTCTATCTATCTATAACAGAACTTAACGTGGCAGATTTATTATCACTGAGACGAAATCGCTAAAGCTAGAAATTTGTAAAATATCTTCCTTCTCTAGCAAAATCGTCCCCTAAGGCAGGATTTTTCAACTCAATGCCTAAAGGGATGTAAATGGATTAAAACTTTCGATGGCACGTGCGATTTTATTGAAACTTTACTCAAATTATAATATACATTTTAGTTAAATATACCAAACCATAAATACACATTTTGTATTACAAGAATTTGCAAAAAACAACAAAAAAGGTAAATGTAAGTTGACGCTGTTGAGGTAATTTACTAAACTTAAACAGTGACTCAATTTGCTTGAAATTTACACAGACTAAGGATATTCAGATAACGTGTTTCAGGTGAAACCAACGGAGGAAAATGCTAATGGAGGTTCACTACCTACTTACCTTTATATTTAAATTATACTTAGGTTTGTGCATAGATTTTACAATACATTTGTGTAAACAAAAAGTTAGTTAAGCTTTCCGTCCACGGCTTTGCTCGCGTAGACTATAGGTACGATTTGTTCTACAATTCAATCTTATACTAGAACCAAAAACCTTTGTTGTATAGATATGAACTCCACATAATTCCGTTCAGATTGGTTAATCAAAGGAAAGGTATTCGACTGGTTCATTTCAAAACAGATTTCAGGTCATTAGCATCGTACATTACGAAGATATACAGAGCCAACCTACGAATCTCAAACTTAACCGTTTTACCCCATATTCAGGAATATAATACTAAACACAAAACGTTAAGTTTATTTCTCAGTAGTTTTATATCCTGTGTAAGTTTGAAGCAGATCGGGTCTCTGGTTAAGGTCAATAGCGAGGGAAAACCTCAATAGCATTCAACCCTATTTACCTCTTTATGGAATATTTAACTAAAACACGCGTTTAAATTTATTTTTATATCAGTACATACTGACAATGGAGCAAAACTACGAATCTCAAACTTGAATAACCCGTTTTATGCCATTCTCAACATAAGTTCCTTCCCAACAATGGACGAGCTGTACTGGAAAATTAATGTGTTTTCACTTAGAATGGCAAAGATGCTGAAACAACTCAATTAGACTAATTGTTGGCTCGCCCAGACAGTCACGTTAGTGCTGGGTTCAAGTCTACATCAGTTCTACAACTAAGAGAGAGTCCAGGTTGGACAAAGGGAAGTGGTCAGTCCAAGGCACATTGTGCTCTACCCACATACTTATACAGACGACAATGCACATCCAGGAACGAGCAGTGATCGAGTCAACGAGCACATCCGCACACACGTACGTACAAGTACTCCATGTCATACGATACTGTACTCCATGGTATACGATCCATGACATCATAGATGTCCAATTGTCCATGTCATCACAGATGTCCAATTGTCCATGGCATCACAGATGTCCAATTGTCCATGTCATCACATATCCAATTCTGATCACTGTGTGAACTCAGGCAAATTCTCTCATATTATTATCTTCATATCTGATTTATCACATAAAATAATAATTAGGGCTGCATGTATGTATAGTTTACGATAGATACAAGTGAGAAGTATGTACCGTCGTAGAGTAGATAATTATGTAGAGACGGGCGAGGAGGGCCTCTCGGCTCGGTCGCCAGCACTTAACGAACGAGCCGAGCAATAAACCGCTTATTGGCAATCGACCGCCGCGACACAGTGCAATCAACATGCCAATGAAACGTCTTCCATTCCGCGCGGACTCTCCGTGCCTTCCACGGGACGTGCTCTACTGCTCCGCCTCGCTGCTACCACAATGCCTTCCCGGCTCATTCGAATTAACAAACATTTCAATTGAACTTGCCAACTCGGCTGAGTCAAAAGAAAACGATTATTTGGATAAAAATCTGAATTCCAAGTAGGGCTCTCATTCCCTGCCCCCTCGCGATTATATCTGAAACGATCGGCCTCTCCTCGAGCCGAGGTTGTTCTTCAAACCACTTTTAATAAACTCGACCATTAGGAGCTGCTCATAAATGATGCCAAACCCGAATGTGAACGTGTGTGTGTGTGTGTGTGTGTGTGAGTGCCGTGTGCATGTGTGCGAGGGCGCCGTCACAAAGGAACAGGAATAAGAGAAGGAATACTTAACTACGTTGGTAGGAGCCCTCTCCAGTGATGAGGAAATTAAATGTAAACAGGAAAGGTCGTCGGCGCGAGCCAGTGAGAACAAGGGCGTTCTATTGAACCGAGAGAGCAGTTCGGACGAGGCGCAGTGCCCCGCTCACTTCGCCTCGCCCGAACTGGCTGACCCTCTGCGGTGGTGGTCTCTCGGACCGCCACCGCAGCCGAGGGTCCGAAAAACCGCATACCGCCGCACCGCCGCCGCGGCGCCGTGGCGTCGCCATCAGCGCCGCTCGCAGGATACGTTTATGTATAATGTTGTATAGAAAAATTAAAATTTGGTGGTTATTTCGAAAATTTAATAAATTTTAAGATATTATGAAAACAATGCATTTTATTAATTTTTGATATCACGTTTCATGTTTACATAGTAACATTTACTCCTTAAGACCTATACAATCGACATCTAAACATAAATAGCGTTAGTTTTAGTTTCCGACCGAAACATCTGGGTTCGATTTCAGTTGAGTACAAGATTTTTTTAAATTCATGAATGCAGTTTTACTTGTTACTAAAATCGATGACATGGTTTCTAAGAAGAGATCTTCGTATGTCTTATAGTTTCAGACATTCCCATACTGACCGATTTAAATGTTACACCCTGTATACAGTGGAGCTGGAATTTAATAATTACATTAAACAACACCCAGGACATTAAATAATTAATGGTTAGGGTGACAATTAATTACAGGTTCAATATTCTAACGACAGCCATCAAAAGACATTTTAACCACAGCCGTCAAACTAATTTAATTGGAAGTTCTAGTTAGTCTTATGTTAGACATCATAAAAAGTAGTGTATTCTTAGGAATAACCGTAGACAGTGAGCTTCGAAGGGGCCAACACATAAATAAATAAGGTACCGAAGAGTCTCAGTTCTCTAGCAACAACAAACTTGCATACTTCTTGTTTGTTATCTTGTGTATTTCAGCTACTTCCATAGTATCATATCTTATGGTATACTGCTGTCTTATAACATGAATTTTATGTGTCCAAGTGTTCTGTCAGGTGAAGGAAATAAAGCACTTAGACTTTGATGAAGGCAACAGATTGTGTCACCGGGATCGGCCCGACTTGCCCCCGACTTGGCCCCGACCTGCCCCCCCCCCCCTCGGTTTCCTTTCGCGTCATCAAGCGGGAGCGAGAGTACTCATGCTTATGCTGGAAGCTATTCTTTAATTAGTATGACGTGATAGGACGTGATATCCTTTTTGATGAAATTCATTTTCAGATTATAAGTCCACGTCTAAATAGGTAGGTACCTACTACTTAAAGAAATAATATTTGTGAAAAGTTTTGCATAAGAAAACGAAATACTTGCGTAGGTACGTAAGTATTTCATAGATTGAAGATTACCCATTGGAAGCTGTACGGTGTTAACACCGAGGCAGCATCCTTCTGAGCGGCTCGACGTCGGCGGAGAGAGGACAGGCTGCAGCCGAGCGCGGCAGCCAGGGCCTGTGCGTGTGTGCGGCGCGAGTCGAGCCAGGGGCGCGCGCCAGTGAGCGCTGTAATGGCGCGAGGATGAGCCGCGCGCTTTATGTGAGTGGAGCCATAACGGCCTGTTTCATGATGATTACATTTCGGTGTCGCTCGTAAAGACAGTTCGGGGCGCCGCCTACGCGCGCGCCCGCGGCTTCTCTCGGCGCGGTGTCTCTCTCCGCGCGTCTCCTGCCCTTCACAATCACTACTATCGAATGAAAGGTTCGAGTGGAACGGCCGGAGGGCACCTGCTCTACAGATAGTGTCGCTGCACAGAAACTAATTAAATTGAATTCACAGTGTGCAGGCGGGGCGTGGCGGGGCGCGGGGCGGGCGAGGTGGATCTCGGGCAATATTGTCGTGTTATTGTGCAATTTCGGACAGGGTCTGTGCGGTCGCCGGGTGGCTCCTTACGTTACTGAATAACTTTGTCTTAGTTCGGCTCTTAACGACTTTATAACGTACCGAGGGCCCCTCACGTCCCCCGGGGGGCGGGGCGGGGCTCGCTCTGTGCATTAGTCAGCGGGTTGGAGCAGCGAGCGCTGGGCCCGCGCGCCGCCCGTGGAGCGAGCAGCTCCCTTCACTTGTGACGTCACCATCGGTCACCGATCGCGCTCCCGAGCGAGGTGATCACCTTCGGCAAACCTCCTCATACCTCCCTCTATTCCTAATTGCTTTAGAAAATTAAATACTTATGAATTTAATCGTAAATTATATGAATACTTAATAATTAATAAATAATGCTGGACAATCAATCGGCTTTTCACATAAAGTATTACTTGGAATGTAACTTTTATTATTAAATTATTGTAGATAAAAAAATCTGTTTCGTGCATGTCTATGTATCCGGTACACTTGCGCGAGTGGTCACTTGCGCGAAGGACGTTTGCGCGAGTGGACGCGACCCTACTTTACTACACGCTATGATTCTTCATAGGCCCGTGTGGCTCCGGGACTAGTACGCCTGACGAGGTTCGGTTTCTAGTATTATAAATGAAAGCTCATGTTCTTTGTTTTAAATATACTAAAGTATTTCTACCCCTTACCCTTCCATCCTAGTAGATAAATATTTATTTCATTTCGTAGATCTTTGTTGCACGTGCTACGATGCTACGATGAAACCTGTAGCGAACAAAATACTTCAACGCGCCCCTGCTTTCTTACTTTACCCGCTATAAATCCTCATAGCTCCGAATATAGTAGATTTACTAGTTTCGGATTCAATTATGGTAAACGACAGCTCTTCTTCTTCATTTTAAATGAACTGACTTCTTCCGACCCCACACTCTTCCCTCCTAGTAGATTGCATTGACAATGATGACAATGATAAATGATTGTGTTATGTTGTAGACCTTCGTAGCGCGTGCTACGATGTAGCCGCGTAGCATACAAGAGACTTCAACGCGACCCTACTTTTTACTATACGCTTTAATTCCTCATAGCTGCGACACTAGAAAGAGTGCAAAATTTCCTTCACAGTCGTAAAACTCAACTATCTACCAAGTCTAGTTAAAGATTTTGATTTTTCAAGTGTATTTCACGCAAATTTTCCAGATTCTATTGAACATTTGCGCGACTAATAGTCGACTTCGACCGTCGACCCTTATATTATGAGAGACAGAATGATACCATAATTGTCAAAATGTGAATTTTGGACCTTGATCCAACAAAATGTGCGGATACATGAGTAATTAATTTAGATTTTTTAAATTAATACTTTGCCTGGTGTTTTCTTGTTGTGTTGGTAGGTGTATTTTATTCGAATTAGTCTCATTTGTTTATTATTATTTATTAATTTTATTTTATTTGGATAAAAAAACAGCTAAAATAATAACAATATAATAAAAAGAAAATGCAGAAAATAATAATAAGAATTCACTCACATATTATAGTAGGTCGGTCGGAACCTAAGAGTGAACTCATTTTTTTGTTCCGTCGACAATTGCGTACTCAGTAAAGTAATAAATTGTAATAACTAAACTTGATTGAAAGCTAGATCAACCTAGGTCAAAAAACGGATATAGTGAACATCTGCCTTTCTTATAACTCCTCAGGGGTAAGGGTTGCTTGTCGCCACGCGCCTGGATCGTGGCCGTCCAGCGCTGGGCGCCCGCGCCGACGATGACGCGACGAGCGCTCATAGGCCATCGCACACATAATATTTGACCAATTAACATGCCTGCACTATAAACTAATCTTTATTAAGTATGCGGGTGCCCAAACTGTACACTTTACGAATAAAGCTCAATTGAAAATATTGATCAGGAAATGAATAGGCAAGGGAAGGGCCGTATAGTTTCCAGGCGGTGTCCTTCGTCCGAGGGTGACCGCCGTTGATTCCTCGCGGCGAGAGGGCACGGTCATTGAGTGCGCAATAAAGACTTGATGTGCCGCCGGTCGGGACGGCTCGGATCCCGCGCGCCGCTCGCCGAGAGCACACGTCACCCCGCCGCGCCCCGCCCCGCCCCGCGCCGCCACGCTCTGTCGCGCTCTGCCACGGCACCGAGCTGTATCAGTGCAGGTGTGTGTCGCGACTAACACCGGCCTGTACCCGCGCTAGAGAGCGCTCTGTGCCGTGTGCATCGGGCGTGCGGCGCGTGCCGCTCAGCACACTGCCGCTCCTCGGCGGACGGCTCACTCTTCTAACAAGGTCAATTTACCTACCTACTTCCTTTTACTCACAAGCTAAATAGTTCCATTTACATGCGCCACTAATTATTTATAAGCACACAACAAGAATAATACCCGAGGACACAAATAGCAGAGAGCAGAACAATGCGGAAAGTATTTGGAGCAGCACAATGGTTGGTTGTAATACAAAGCATTGTTGAATGCGAGAGCTTTCGGGCGCTCGTTTTAAAAGTTGTTTTCGTCCCGCGCCCGCCAACAAGTGGTCGATGTGTGCGCGGCAACTCGCCGCCGATATGTGGGTCAGGGCGCGTGGTACGAGCGGACATAATAGTATACAAAGTCGCACAACAATGCAACTAGCGGCTAATTCCGGCCCCACGTGCGTCGCGTCGCCGAGCGGACATAGTGTCGTGTCGTGTGCGCCCTCATGCGCCGCACGTCGCGTCCTCCGGGCACTGCCCCTCGCGCGGAGGCGGCTCGTCAGCTCGGAGCCCCGGGGCCTGTCCTCACTGACACTACAGTACGACATAAGCACGCTTCTGAACACGCGCTCCTCATCACACAGTACAAATAAATACTAAATATTTTAATTTCTCTTATTTAATGTTATAAACTTCAGTGGTATGAGACCCTTGTGCTAGATGGTTTCGCTCTACGGAACCCTATGAAAACAAACTAATATCGACTCTACCAAACTGTGTGTAACTGTGTTTGTCTACTCTAACTTTGGATTCTAACTAAACGTTAGATTAGTTTTGGCGTTTAAAACTAAATATAATAATCAGTATACAAGAGTAGCCCTAGTATTGTTTCACGTATTCGTGCCCCGCTCGCGCCGCGCCCGCGCCCCGCTTGCACCCCGCTCGCGCCACGCCAGCGCCCCGTCTACCAGACGCAGTGAGCGGCGGCGCACATGTCCGCTCCGTAAATACTCATCCGCTCGTCACAGCGGCCGCGGCAATAAATACCCGTTCAGAATGTGTGGAGCGGCCGTTACAATACTTCCTCGCGACGGTGATTAGTGTCGCTTGTGCTGAGATCACTCAAATGGTTTAAATTCTTACTCAGTAAGTACCGACATGTATTACCTTCAAGGTCAACAGTCCAGTTTTAAAAGCGTTACGTACGTATTAAGAATCAATGTAAAGTAACTACCGGCTATCTATTGTCAGAATAACGTCGGTCGGGCCGTACCTATAATAGTATTATGTACATGGTGCGTGGTCCGGTCATAACTAATAATATCCCTCAGTAGGCTATTTAAGTAAACCTACTCGATAGCGACTCGTTTTTTTCTGTCATGTCTAATTTTCTTTTTTCCCACATTAAGTTGGCTTGGCAGAAATCGTTTTCAGCGATAAGGCCGCATTCTGTACTTTGTTTACTTTTTTTAAATAAATATATTTTTTAAATTGTACCTTACTTTAAACCACAATAAGTGTTCGACTTAGGGTAAACTAATAACTATACATTTATCGATGTTTTTTTCAAAACTATCAAACGACTTCCAATTTCTTTTGGCGTCACCATTAAGTGACGTTGCTATAAAATTGTGTAAATTAGTGTTAAGTTTTATTTAGTCATTGATATTTTAGTTATTGTTATGTTTAGTATGTAGTTATAATACGGGACTGGCATAGTCTTTAAAGACAAAAGTCCCAAAAACATTGAGAAAGAAAAAAAAAACATTATTAGTAAAGGATAGATAACACAAAAACTGCTGGCAGATGCTGGATGTGGCAAGCTGAAGACAGGGCGCTATGGCGCTCATTAGGGGAGGCCTATGTCCAGCAGTGGACTAATATCTAAAGGTTCATGATGAACACAAATACTAGTATTAGTTAGTCCTAGTTGTATTATTTGGTTTGTATATGAATAAATCTACTGTCAGTCTGGATACATTTATCCTACTATAATATTTAGAGGTACAATATAAATGCAAAAGTTTGTAAGCATTGATGGATGGATGGATGGATGTTTATTGACGGATATTGATGAAATTTGTCTCAGTGATATGTTGTATTCTAGAATAACACATGGGCTATATTTTATCCCGGAATTCCCACGGGAAAGGGAATTACGCGGGTGAAACCGCGAGGCGCTGCTAGTATAATAATAATAATACCTATATTATATGTAGCCTTTATTTTCTAACTTCTTAAGATAATTTTATCAAAGTTCCAAATTAGTATTTTCTTAGTGTTATGTTGTTAGTAAGTACCTAATATATTCATATTAATGTGAGTTTGATCCCCTCTCGGCTATAGGCCACCTCCAACTTCCTCCACAACTGTCTGTCGGTTCCCTGGCTCATCCAGTCTCCCTGCAGTTTGGATGACATCTCCAGCCCACCGTCTGTCTGGTCTGCCAACATCTCTTCGCCAGCTGGCCCCTACCTTCGTGCAGTCCGTGTGGTCCATCTCTGGTCCGTGAGGCAAGAGATGTGTCCGACCTCTTTCCACTTTAGTTGTAAGGCTTGTGTGAGCTTCCTTCCTTATGATTACTATGTGAGGTGAAATAGAATGGGCGCCGCGACCCGCCGCGACACAGCAGAAACCAGACGAAGCCGTTATATCTCTGGCGGTGATCAGGGACGGAGGCACGTGCGGCTCCAGCGGACGGATTGTAGCGGACCGGTAGCGGCGCTCAGCGGACGGATTAGAGCGGCCCGGCAGCGGCTCTCAGCGGACGGCGGCGGCGGCTCGTGGAGCCCGCGGATTACCTACTTATTGTATCTTATTTATAGCGGTTCAACTGGGCTTACCCTCCCGGTCGACATCCACAAAGTTTCTCCAAATTAACTTATTAGCGTAGGATCTGGTTTCTGGTTAATGTAAGCCCGGCAGATGAATATTGCGAAAACTTCCTCAGGAAACGACCCCAGGTTACGGGGCTCGTAGCTAATTATGTATTGTGTTACAGTTGATTGCAGCAACATTTAGCATAAAGTTTGCATTACAATGGTCGGAGATCAAAGATCGCAGCATCCTGTGGCGTGCAGCGCGCGCGCTCTCTCGCTCGCACTCGAGCCGCGGCCCGCTCTCTCGCTCGCACTCGCGCCGTCGCCCGCCAGACCACGTCACTCGAGATATTTATTGCTTCCGTCTCCAATACATTCCGTATCAGAGATTGTATTGAAGACATGTACTGAAGGCAAGATAGTCAAAAACAAGTCTCGGGCGGCGGAGAAGAATATCAGAGAAGAACTCATTCTCTAGCACGCTCAGGATAGTTCTTCGATCGGTCGGCCGCCGTTGGAGTCACATCATCATCGCTAACGTAGAACGAAATCACCACATAGTAGTAAGTATAAAACAAAGTCGCTTTCTCTGTCCCTATGTCCCTTTGAATGCTTAAATCTTTAAAACTACGCAACGGATTTTGATGCGGTTTTTTTAAATAGATGGAGCGATTCAAGAGGAATGTTTATGCGTATAATGAAACCGTGCGAAGCCGGGGCGGGTCGCTAGTATAAAATATAAAGCAACCGGGCCCAGGGCCGGCTCACCGGGCCCAGGGAGCGGACGATATTACATAAATAGTAACGCAGCAGTTATTGCCTATAAAACATTAATGCCTCGCAGATTTATTTACCTCGGGATATTTATTGGCGGCGGCGCGCGGCGGTGCGGTGGTGGCGCGCTGTTCAAATACCAACGTGTCATTCATTCGCCTGCTATTACAGCTGAGTTATCGATACACAGACAGACAGACAGGTAGCTCACACTGTGTGTGGAGCGCAGTGAGTTGGACGAGCGAGCAGGCTGCCGCCGCCGGCTCGGCTCGCACGTACTCATTATACAATTAGTCGTTAATTGGTGAAAGTCGTCGCGAGGAGGCGCTGCGAGCCCTTTGTTACTGATATAATTAGCCGCTTAACAAGTTTTATTATTTAGAGATTCAACACCCCGCCGCGCCCCGCCCCGCCCCGCCCCGCCCCACCCCGCCGCGCCCCGCCACGCCACGCCACCGCCCGCTGGGAGCACGCGCTCCAAATTAAATTCATTAATTTAATAATATCGTTGAGTAATTCTTACCACCCGGCCTCGCTTATTAAATCAACCTCAACGTAATGTTAACTTGTAGACATCTAATAAAGTTTGAAACACATTGACCGACAATGTGTTGAGAGAAGTGTCAATGAATAGATATGAAACGTTAGGACGCCCCCCCTCCCCTCCCCCCCCGCGCCCCCGCACCCCCGCCCCGAGTCAGCGAGTCACGAGCAGTGACCGGCGGCGGCGTCCACCACAAGTCCACAACCCACCAATAACTCACCACTGTGCACTCACCGACCATCACAACTCTCGCAACCGTTCCGCCATAGATGTGAAGTGCCCGACGCATACAACCACAGAATTATGAATAATAAGATACTACAAATGATATAGGTCGCGGATTACGTACGAAACACTTGTCGCCACCTGGCCTCCCATCCATGCTGCCACCATGTCACTACTACATACGCGTTTATTCAAACGCATAAACACATTATTCATAATTCTGCGTGCATACAGCAGAACAGAGCCACAGCTGATGAAGCAGCGCTGCACCTCTATACTAGACCAATACTGGCATTGACGTAACTACCTACTATGGAATGACTCATAGTAGTCATCTCTTCCCGAGTCCACATGCCGCCCCGGTAACGCACACGTAAAGTCCCGGATGGGTTAATATTAGAGGTACAGTTCCATGTTGTTGTTATTAGCGTCGCGGTGCCCTTAATCATAATTTGAGTGGAACAATCAAAGTTCCCGAACAAGACAAAACAACTTTGTACGGCCTCGCCCCGCGGAACTCATTACCTTATTGTGGTTGTTCCTGCGCCCCCCCACCACCCCCCACCTGTGCCCTTGCCCTCTGCTCTTATCTGTACACTGTCATGTGTATGTAATGTTAACAAAACAGGCGACGTTACTTACAGCTCCTGTTCACCTGCACTCTGTCTAAGTGCCGCTTGTTTGTCCGACCATTACCGAGCAAGTCGCGTGCGGCCCAGCGCTGGGCTCGGCGCCTTCCTTAGGTAAGCACCTCATTCAAAACTAAGCGATAAGAGAACCCGTCCAACATTATTGTACTGATAAGCGATCGTGGAATAAAAAAAACAAGCCATGGATAAACTGTCCCTCTCTAACGTAAAAATAAAATCAATTGTGTAAATCGGAGGAAATAGAGTGTTGGAATCCGATAATAAGGAGAGAGGGGCGGCGGCGGCGCGGGCGGGGAGAGGTCAGGCCAAAGAAGACAAAAAGCAGAGAATATCAAATAAGCATCTGATCCGCGGCGACCGATGTCGGCCGGATATTGAGCCGCGAGCCGACCCGCGGGGCAGAGCGAGCTACCGGTCGGTACAGAAACACCGCCAGCGCGGCGCGGCGGGGCGGGGCGCGGCGGGGCGCGGCGGGGCGCGGCGGGCGAGCTCCTTTACAGATACGATGCTAAAGGAAACGTCGCCGACGTATCGGCCGACAGTTAATTAAAACTTGTAAAGGTTGTATCTTCCACCGCGGTTGCCGGGGCGTCGGGCCGCGGCGTGTGACGGACGGACAGCCTTCAACGCGCGTGGATATGAATATTCGACACAAATTAACGCTATTATTGAAATGGAAAATATTGATCGACCAAATTAATGGACCGGAGTGTCACACCGCAACCACGTACCTACCTACTCATTCAACAATTAAAAGCCACGAAAGAGGGAATGGTTTCGGTTGAGTAAGTCTAGGAGATAAATAACAACATGCTGAAAGAGGCACGCACGGTTTGTATCAGAGTCGACGTGTGTTATCAATGAAACGCGATCCGGCAATGTGCTCCGCATCGGTTCACTAATCGACGCGCATTAACGTGTCTACCGACTGTACTGTGAGGATGCGGATCGTATCCGAGCAGATTGCGACCAGACCGTGCGACCAGACCGCACGACCAGACCGCGCGACCAGAAGGAAGGTGTCGCGTGCGGTCAGCGCTGGTGGTGGGAAGTGGTGCCCGACACCGAGGGGGGGCAAAGGACGGGCTCACCGCGCCGCCGGGATGTCAACCCTCCCGCTGCCCACGAGCCGCAGCGCACGAGTTAAGGGCATTCCGCCGGGACCGCGCCGGACTCGGCCGGTCCACGCCTACCGCGTGCTCGAGCTTTATTTAGGAGCGCTGTTCCCGGCGGAATGACACCAGGAATTAAACATTTGTTCCTCTGAGAACAACTTGTAGCTCGACCTGTGTTAGCTTCGGCTTCTAGCAACTTGTAAAAAATGAGGCGTGAATCGAACAGAGTGGAGACTGCACCTCCCGACGTACGAGTGGAATGCTCCTAGAGTCTCCCCTTTCCTACACCCCCCGGCCACCTCCCACCGGCCGGAGGCCCCGAGCTGAGACAACTGACCTCAGAGACATGATTATGAACAGCATGGAGTTGGTCATGTGACTCGAAGTCGATTGAGATGCGAAGTCTCTCAGTTGGAGTCCTCGCAGAGGGCGCGGGGCGCGGGGCGGGGGGCTGAGTGCGACGCACACACAGCGGCGTGCAGTATCCGAGTGCGGTGACACACTGCACTCTGCACACTCCATATCGCTTCCATTACACTACACTTCACACAGTACCTACACGCCGTGCTGTTTGTTACTCTGTATGGGGCCCACGGGTGGTGTAGAGCGGCCAGTTATATGTCAGAGTTCAAAGCTCAGAGTTAAGACAATTTCGGAAGATGTTGTATCGGAGTTGTTTTGAAATAGCTCGAGGTACACACTGTATTTCGAGGAACGCAGTGTTATTGTTTGCCTGAGCAGTTTTTAGTGAAGTTTTACGAGCGCCGCCCGCCCCGCCCCCCCTGCCCGCCCCGCCGGGGCCGCTTTACGACGTCTGCTGTAATGAACACCACCTGTCCACCAGCACTCCGCCGAGACCGCCTCCGCTCTCTCTGCACAACTCTCTCTGTTCTCTTGTATTCATTATAAGTATTGCAGGAGAATGCAAGAGAGCCGGAGATGGGAGGACCGCGTTGTATTGGTAACAGAGAAACAATGGTTAAGAGCTCAACTATTGACACCTGCAATGGAGGAGACCAAATATCACATCATGGTTAAACTCTACAAAAAATATTGTTAAAATGTTATTTTTTATTTTATTTAAGAGAAAAAATATGTGTTCGCTTTTTGAATCTCGCTTTATCGAAGAACATTCTTAGTTTATTGAAAGATATTGGAAGACATTCATGTCTTTAAAAGATCATGCGAAGTTTTTCAATTTAAGATACAATGCTATTACGAATGAACTGAAAAATGGGCATTCTAAAATGAGCCTTAATGCAAGGGACGAGAATCGCTACCACGCCGTAACACAGTGTTTCATTAGCGCGGGTGGTAAACACTCTTAACTTGTATGCTTAAAATCTAACCTACCGCAAATTTGCGTAAAAGTAATTTCGTAAAATTGTTGGATTGTTTTTTTAGAACATTTTTGTAAGAGTTCCTCATTCTATAGTTATAAATTACTCATATTTATTGTACCTTATTAGTTTAAGTATACATGTACATGTAAGATGGCTAAATAAAGTATTATTATTATTATTTCACTTTATTTATTTTAATACTCGTTATAAAATACATTTTTTACTATAGAAAATACAAAAATATTATAAAACTAATCTACAGTAAAAAATATATCAAAACGGTGGATCACCGGCCGCGAAGCTAGGCTCAAGCAGCCGGTGACTAGGGTTGCAGACAGAGGAACTTCCTGACGATACGCGCCGAATCCAGGAGAACCGCTTTTTGGATCTGACCCTTGATCCAACTTCCTAGCGAGAGTCTCTTGAGATGTTTATCGAGGCTCTTCGCTATTACCCCGTTAACCGAAACGACTATCGGGACGATGGTCGCTGAATCAACATCCCACATGCTGACAACCTCGTTAGCCAAATCAAGATATTTCGGCTGTCCCAAACCAAAACCTAGTAAGAGACATTTTTTTCGAAAACTCTTTTTTTCATCATCCGTTTCTTGAATGTTGAGCCGCACGTAATGCAAAAACACCCGTATTTCTATCTCATTTAGAATCAAAGATACGTGACCGACTAATCCTAGTAACTCCACTTGCTACACTGCAAAACAAAATCAAAATCCTAGCATGTAACATTTCCAAATCCAAATACCTCGTAAATGGTGCTCATACTAGGTGTTTGAGTTTGGAATTACTACTTACTAGGTTTTTCAATTTGGGATTGGCTATTACTAAGTTTTCGAATTGGAAAACAATGTTATAATTGTACCTACAATATCAAAAATGCTCACACAAAACACAGCAACTCGATTCGTACTGGGCGTGGTTAAGGGGGGTCCCCCTAAAATCCCATCACAAACTTCAATCACCCTTTTCAGATTAACCTGAACGAACTGGTGCTCTACGATCGGTATTTACCAAGATATTACAATTTCTAGTTTAATAGCTTATTTCGCGATATTATAGATCTTTCCAACTTATGCTTTCAAAAAGCGGAGGCCGTTGGATATATCATTTAAAATAGTTGTATATTAAAAAACCATAAGAAACCCCGACGAACGATCTTCTCTCGGACGAGTTGTCCACTTCACTTTTGGTTTAGTGTACAATTGGTCCAAATCTAAGGAAATCAGATTTGGGACTCGGACGAGTTGTACCCCAATCTAAAATTGAAGAGGACTACTCCTCCAAGGTCTAGTTTTCATTCGGACGAGATACTTAGAACAATCAAATAGGACACAATTGCCATTGGTTTTTAATAAATGTCTTTTTTGATATATTTTTTGTATTATTTACTTATAATTTTATGTCAAATCAAGCCAAATCAGGTGAGTAAAACATTTACTAGGTTTTTACAAACGAAACGTGACGAACACTAATTTAACTATTCCAATCTTCCAACTTAAATGTCTAGTAAGAGTACTATACTAGGTTTTTGATTTTGTTTCTTGATTAATCGTCTGAAAATATTTATGTAGTAAGTCTCATAAAACGTGTATGAGCTACAGTTTTTCGATTTTAATACTTTCTGCTTGTAAAAAACAAATTTTTACCCTTTAATCACGAACAAATAGTTCATCAACTTTCATACTATTGAAGAGGCACGTAAAAAAGTTTGTTTTGCTTCTCCTGTAATTTTTTCAAAATGGCTCTTACTAGGTTTTGGTTTGGGACAGCCGATTTACTGAGTTTATATTTCTTAGCTTTAACGAGGTTAACATCATGTGGTATGGTGACATCAGCAAGCACCGCCCATCTTTCTAACCGGTCTATCAGTACAATATCAGGCTTATTTGCAAGAATAGTCCTGTCTGTAATGATAGACCGGTCCCAATAGAGCGTGGCACGGCTGTTTTCGAGAACTGGCGCCGCCGGTGTGTATTTATAGTATGGAACTTCAGGACCAGTAAGGCCATATCGGAGAGCAAGTTGTTGATGTATGATTTTTATGTTGATGTTTTTTTTATTATTATTATTATTATGAGAAAACAAATTGGAAACGATCAAATACAATACCTATCTACAATACTTAAAAGAAACTGACGTGGAAGCAGTGGAATGGAAAGCACGGTCCGCGACCACATTAGCTAACATTGTGAGCTCGGGTGGCCGGCGACCACGCACTGAGCCGTAGGGAGGTACTACCGCGGAGAGCCCACTCAGCTTCACACAAACTGGCTAAGTGAGGCAGGTACCTTACTACTTTGGGCTCGTGGGCCCAAAATGCGGTGCTAATGTGGGCCTCGACAGCACGGAGAGACGCGAGGCCGCGGACAATGTGCTATTAGCACACATGTAGCTACTTCCGCAGACGACTGCTGGCAGGTGCGCAGTGCTGCGGGCCGTGACGTCACGAGTCCTGTGCGGCGCGGGACCGCTCTACCGCCGCCTCTACAGGGACGGGCGGAGGACGCCCGCAGCCTCACGTACTGACGACAACTTAGAGTACTTAGACGTAGTCAACTGGGAAAATAAATAAACACGGAAAGAAAAGACCCGCCTTTTAATTGGGCGGAACAGCAGCAGTGGACACCGTATTCCAAACCTGAGCGGAGTGTTCGTAAGACCGCAGCATGTAGCCGTGACGGCGGCGCGGCGCGTGGCGGGGCGGGGCGGGGCGGGGCGAATGGATTCGTCCCGCGCGCGCCGCGCCGTGACGCGCCGGTTGATAATACAACTGGGACTGATAATACCAGCACTACTATACAATGGACGAATGTACAACGAACTCAACTACTTGTCTCATTTTAGTTTTTCTAGTGGCAGTGGATGTACTTGTAAACATCGGAGTAACTATAGAAATTTATAAGAAACGAGAACAAGATACACATCCCATCATTTGGATTATGAAAGGCGGGGAAATCATTTGTGCGCGCTTCTAATAAGCTTCCATCTGAAGCAACTGAGCTCTCTATTCGTACCTAGATTTAAACAGTACATCAAACAAAATCTTCTAGAAGGCATATTACTCCATAAATGATAACGTCAATGACCTTAATACTTGGCCTGATGTCGCTCAGTTCCACACCGTCAATAGTATGTAATTATTTATAAGGCAAACATGTATTAGACATTAGACACATAAGTTATACACATGCTAGTGATTTTTTTTAGCTTCTTCCGCAAGTGAACAAAAGATTGAAGTGAAGAGAAAATTATTTTATAATTATGTATAGTTGCAAAGTTGACTTGTCCAAGTGCTTATTTTTAAGCCTAAAGAAATAAAGATTTCTGTGTTGGGACGATCTCGCGCCGCTCATTACCGAATTATGATAGTTTGTAGCTACAGTAGGAGTATATTATTGTTTGCTCTTTAGTCAAAACACTCGTATACAAACTCACACCTGAATGCTATCGGGTCGTTCTGATCACAGCTCACACATGTGTTGTGACTGCTAAAAGTACTAGGTCGTTAAGTATTATAATAATTGTTGTAAAATTGTAACTCCCTGTAAAAACTCACAATCGTAGCGTCACCTTTTATTAAACTAAACTCTCCAATATCTTTCAAGATACCTACCTACCGAGTCACTGAGGCCCTCAGTCAGGATTTTAATGAAATTTTACATCGACACCTGACTCAAGTTTTTGAATTGAGCTGGCCCTTTTTGACTGAAATTTAGTTCAATCTTAGTAGTAACTTACTTATCTATTCTTTCACTAACTTATCTTTTCTATCATTTACTATGAATGGACTCTTTAGGAAATCTGAATAAAACTTTTTTATTTTTGATTAACTTTTTTTTTGGAAAACAAATTTATTTCATGCCTAGTTTCAGGAAAATTTCGGAAAACACTGAAACACGTTTTTTTTTTTAATTTCGTAAGCAGAAACTGCACGTAACATTTAGAGAGTCTACCGCTAACGGCTCCGGTCGAGCATTGTTATTTCACATTCGATCCCTTTTTTGTAGCTACTTTCATAATAAAAGGATAATGAAAATTCGCTTCCTAAATATCCTGTGCCTTTAGTACATGTATACAAACACGCCACAAAATGTTTCAGACCAGTGCGGTTCATGCGTGATGTACGTTGTCTGCCAGTTATGTTCTCTTTTATAATATTACAAGCTGATACCCGCGACTTCGTATGCGTTATTCTTTACTCGATAAAATATTATTACGTATGGAATAAATGAGGTCTGTGTCATCAATACCTTCCTTGACATGGATTGGATAGGATTGCACGGTAGTTTCCGAAAAAATGTTGTCGCGTTAGTTAAGTACGCCTGATGTTATATGTATAGTATTCTGTGTAAGTTTCAAACTAATTGGGCCACTGGTTGAACTTACTAACAAACATCAATAACGTCAACCATCCGTTTTGTCCTTTCTGGAACATCCTGAATAGAAACGTGTTTCCTAATGTATGGTTTTATCAGTATTTATATACTGAACATTTCAGGTTATAAGCATCCTACATTAAAAACTTACAGATATTTCAATACGTAGTCAATCTACGAATCTCTGACTTTAAAAACCCGTTCTACCATATTTTCTGGATTTTTTCGAAATATCTTGAAACAAGTTACTTATCAGTAATTTAACATTTTTAGAATTATCTGTAAGTTTATATTAAGATTACACTATCTGCGCCCCGTGACTTTACCCGCGTGAAAAATGATGAAATATCTATGCTTTATTCCGAGCCTACAACTATAATACGTCTATTCAAAACCTCAGCCGATCTGTTCAATAGTTTGGCGTGAAGAGGTGCTTAACAAACATCCATCCAAACTTTCACATTATAATTATTATTGTGATGTCAAGATCGTTTTGGAAAAGTCCGACTTGAAACATTTTTGTTTTTTCACTATTATTAATTGTAAACTTGGTATGTACTATCAATTTTTTATTTAACTTCTGTATTCTTATTACGCAAATAAGAGAATTTATACTTATTCTGCTTCTTTTACAATTAAATTCCTAAATACACCGACGAGGCGCGATGCAAGGAGTCCACGTAGTCACTTCATGAACATCAGTGGCAACAGTAACGTGATACAATCGCATAATGTATGTAATGCTCCTTCCTTCCTACATAATGTATACCTTTATAGCAAAATTCAATTATCCCTAGTACGAGGGCAAATCCCGAAGGTACCCAATTATCCCGCAAGCACGATGTTTGCTATTTGTAGCCAATTTTCATGACACGTCTTTAGTGGAAAAATCTTTGTTTCTGGGAACGCGCACGGGTCCCCGGGGGATCGCGTGTCGCGCGAAATAATACAATGTTAGGCGTAAGTTATAAGTTCTGACCAACCACTATTGTTGAGTGTTGGTTTTCCAACAAATAGAAGTAAACATTAAAACAAAATAAACCTCGACGGAGATGCTTAATTGGGCGAGACATCAAACGAGTGGAGTGATAGGTCAGGTCCGGGTTAGACAGGTTCGACGCGATTGTAGTGCGACTGTGAGACTGTGGAGGTGAGCCACAGGTCATGCTCAGGGCGCGCTGTTGTACCCTTGTATCCGAGCAGAGCCGCGCCGCGGTGCTAAGCAAGAGTCCACGCGCGAGCGACGAGCGGAGCGAATGTAAGTGTTCGGAACCAAAGGGTTCCCTCGCACTTGGCACTGAGACGAGTCGCGATCGCTGCGGCCCGGCCCGCCCCGTGGGCCTCCTCCGCCGGGGCCATTAGACAGTTCGCGACGAGAGCCGCTCTCGAGGGCAATCACGCAACTTTATCTATTAGTGTCCGCAGGCTAAGTGCTGCCGGGCGCCCCCGGCGCGGCGCGGGGCGGGGCGGGGCGGGGCGCTACCTCAGTCTTGGTCCCGGCTCACACACACACACACACACACACACAAGCACATACATGTGTCGCGTCCGTCAACCAACTCCTCGCTCAAGTAACAACTTTCCAGTAGAGTGGGCGCCAACTAGTACGCAGGATTACAACTTTACATTTGATACGCAAATGAGTTTTTAACTTAACGCACATAAGCTCCCCGACCGAACGCGCCGAGCGCCCGCAAGCCGAGCGCAACCCAACACGTACTAACTAACACACAACACCACGGCCCCCGAGAACAATAGACAGGTCGCTACTGCTCTAAAACTATGTCTGCGCCTCCACTTAGCTGAAACCTTATAGTCCCATTACAATTGGAAGATCCCGAACAATACGGCCGAGTACACACTGTACACAAACACAGTGAGGAGTTAAACCCTGTATCAAATCCTATAGAAGGAGTCCCGATGACGACGTCTCCATATTATTGTCAATCCTGAAACGGCACACATATGCCGACGAACAATCCAATCATCGAAAAAATTTCTAATCGCTTTTTCAGGAATAGAGTTCAGTTTCCGTTGCGAATTCAGGTTCAGTTGGAAGACGCCCCTCTGAAGCTTGTTGACTCGTTAGCATGTCAAACTCATAAACCCACGTCTCGTCACCAGTAACAACGCATTTCCTGAATTTTGGGATGGAACTAACTCGTTCTAGCATTCCTCAGCGACTTTTAAGCGACTGAGTTTTTGGAGAAAACTCCGGTCTTTGGGACTAGACAAGGGGCAACATGTTTCATAGCCAAGTGGTTATTTAAAATATTGCGGATTAATTCGCGTGATACAGAAAGTTCAGCGGCTGTCTCAAATCCGAATGAGGATTTTCAATCACAATTTCCTTCACTTTTCGACTTTAACTAAAGTTGAAGATGTTAGGTAATGACGAGCGAGCGAGGCAAATCTATCACATCTCGACTAGTTTTAAACACTTTGTATCTCTTATAAGTACGTATTTCTGTTCAAAATCGATTCAACATAAGCCTTTTGTAATAATTTCAATGATTCCGAACACGAAATTCTATTGGAGAGGCAAAATTAATGACCAACCTTTTGGTCGAAAATTAAGTCCATAATGAAATTCACAATGGACACTAAATATAGTCTGACTTAAAACAGCCCTGTAATAAATCTGAATAACATAATATGCAACTCAATCTCCGTACAAAAATAGAAAACAGATGTGCCAATCTAACAGCATTAAAAAATTAGAATCAGAACCATTAAAGTTATCCCGATACTTTTTTGACTGAATGTTTAATCCAGCGTAGGTTTCTTTAAGATTTTAATATTATTTTGGTGATCGTATAAAAGTTAAATTTTATTTCCCGGATGTCCCGAAATTTCCCGGGAAATGATTACGATCTTACGGTTCTAAAATTGGCCAAACATGTCGGGAATTCCCGGGAGCAATCCCTAATGTGAACCCTTCGTACATTTACTCGTCAGCAAGCGGCCGGCGGCGCACGGTAACAGTGTGACTGTAGCCGGCGACTCTCGGGGCTCCGTCGGACTCCACTCAAGGCGAGGCTCGTTCCGTTAACACACGATATAAACGTAAACACGATATAAACGTAAACACGATATAAACGTAAACACGCTCACTCAGCGGACTCGCGAGGGTCATTACAATGCATCGATCACTGGAGGCACCCGGCGCGAGCACGCAGCACGTGACCCGCGAGCCGCCGACACGCGTGCTGCACCGCATACTGCAGCGCATACTGCAGCGCCACCGCGCCAGGCTGTGGACTCCTGGAGAGGACGGGTTGGTTGGAACTCCACCGAGGTGAAGTACGCCAGGCATTGCCACCGCTAAGTAAAACTCACCAAATTGTGTCATCAATTGTAATCATAGCGATCCAATGTGATGTAAATGCTTGTCGTTAAATAAAATAAACACTTTTAAATGGAGTCGCCGCTCCCCTCCCCCTGCCCCGCGCCGCCCCCGGCCCGCAGCCGCCCGCGTTTCCGTCTCCTTGCTCTCGAAGGGGAATTTATGAATACAATAGAAATAAAGTGTAATCCAATAAACCGACTGCGGCCGCTTACAATCCGCCGGCTCGCCGTCGCCTCGCCGCGGCGCGACGGGACGCGGCGCGACGCGGTTCTATCGACGCAGATATGCCATCCATATCTCGCGAGATGTTATTCTAATATCGCCGAGAGCTGATTTAATTCGGGTTGTCGAGGATTTTTCTTCGTATTCGTGAATAATGAGCGCGTCGAGTGGCTCCGGATTAGCCGGGGTTCATCTCGAGATTGTTGAGGAGAGGGGGGGGGGGGCGGGGGGGTGAGCCCCGCGAGTCACCTGTTGATGTCGCACGTGGTGCCCCCCCCGCCCCCGCGCCCCGCGCCGCACGTGGCGCCCCCGTGTCCCCGGCCGGCTCTCCAACAGTAAAGTGCGTGTGTCCAGCGCTGGTCGGTCGCGGTGGCACCAGACAAACATGCAGAGCACACACATGCGTGCTCAACCTGTAGTCCTGCCGCGTGGCGCCCGATAGGTGTATGTCACATACGTTTAGATATCGCACCTCCACAATAAAAGTGACTCATCTCAAAAAATAGGGGGATTATATTTAAATAAGTATGTAGAAAGACTCAGGAAAAAAAACTACATCGGCTAGTGATTCAAAAAGGGCCACTTGTTGGTTAGAATGCAGAATGTGTGTCTCTTTCATTCTGGCACATACCAGCTACGTGTAGACATATGCCTACGTGTAGATATATTAGTTAACAATACCTCGTACAACCAACTGCAGCAGGTACTTTAATAGTCCACGAGTAGAGCGGTGGATCATCGCACTGCGGACCCATCAAAGCTTATATTTGATATATATATTTATTAAAACTTCAATAAATAGTGCAAACTTAACTAGAATTTATGTAGGTACATGCAACACGGTTGTCTGGTAAAGATCGCTCTTCAGCGATAAGACCGCACATTGTAACTTAGTCTTAGTAATTTTATTGTTTATTGTTATTTTTATTTAAGTGTGCAATAAAGCTTTTTCTATCTATCTATCTAAGCAAGCCCGCACACTTTGTTCTCAAGGCTATTTGCATCCCATGGGAACTGAAATTTGATTGGATGAAAAGTAGCCTACTATGTGTTATTCCAGTGCTAGAACTACGTATGTTCAGAATTACAGCCGGATCCGTTCATTAGTAAGAGTAACAAACATCCATACTAACTTCCGCGTTTATCTTAATCTTACTTTTATAATTAATGGGAATGTCTGTGTGAATGTTTGTTATAAGTAATCTCCGTAACTACTTACTGAAGTTAATAATTTGGAAATTTTAACCTCTGAGGTTGAGGGGGTTAAAGGGTAAAGTTTGTATGGAAAATTATTTTCCCTTGGTTTTTTACTCAAAACTCGGTAAGTATAAATAAATTAAAAATTAAATAATTAAACACGTTTTTTTTATTTTTAAGAAAATACCCATAGCAGGCTTGCAATATCTGAAATAATTTCTGAAAATTGACAAATAAATTTTCATGCAGGCGAAGCCGCGGGGCGCATCTAGTAATATACTATGTATAGATCTTAGTGTTGTCTCAATCAATCTGAATTTAATTTAATAATGATACACAAATTGGCGAGCTTTTTATCCAAATAGGAGTTGGCTTTCGATTAGGGTCAGTCAATAACGTTTATTGTGACGGGTTGAATCGGTGCGCGACGAGAGAGCGGGGCGGCGACCGGTCACGACGTGGACGCGGCGGCGGCGTGGCGGGACGTGGTGCGGGCGGGACGTGGTGCGGGCGGGACGTGGTGCGGGCGGGACGTGGTGCGGGCGGGACGTGGTGCGGGCGGGCCGCGAGCGCGCACTCTATGTGTGTACACCAGGAGCAGAGATGTATTGCTCTCAGGAATGCGATTCGTATTCGTACGTGCACAATACATTTGAAGCTTACGAACTACTAGATGCAAAATGAAATCGTTGGATAAAACGATATAAAATGTTAACAAAAACCTCATATCAACGTCAGTCAGAAGTCAGAAGAAGAAAAAAGAGGTCAAGTGCTCATTACATACATGGTTTTTAGAAGTTCTCTGTAACTCTTTGAGCTGAGGCTCGATTTGCTTGAAACTTACAGAGAATACTAAAGAAACAAAATTACTGTAACACGTGTCAGGAGTTTTCAAATAGTCCTGGAAATAGGGTACAATGGGTATTACACTTTGTGATTCGTAGTTTGGCTCCCTATATAAATATTAGTTACTTATTACTGTAGGCTGTTTATGACCTGAAATTATCAGTACCTATGTACTTATATAACCATAAATTAAAACACTTGTTTCAGGAATAGCAAGAAACCCATAAAAAAGTTAAACGCGGTTCGACGTTATAGTTTAAAGGTTTTTTATATAGGTTTTAGTAACTTTAACCAGTGGCCCCATTTGCTTACATGGAATTGATTTGCTTGAAATTTACTCGGATTTGTAGTTCTAAGATTGAAGAGTAGGATAAATCGGATAGTCTACGCGAACGAAACCGCAAGCGGAAAGCTAGTCTGTTATGGAGAAGAATTTTGTCAAGCTTAAAACCACAACTCACACACCTAGACCAAAACAAGTGAATAGAAAGAGAGTTAGATAAATACTATTGTCATTTTGGTAGTGGTAAGTGGGTCCGTAACGAAATAATAAATAAGTAATACTTACTTTTCAGTGTTCACTGAGTTAGTAGACACCCCCCATGTTGGGGGAAGGCACCGCACGGCCTGTGTCAAAGAGCAATCGACTGCATAAACGTATTATGGTAGAGTAAGGTACTGTAAATTAAATATTATTTCCATAGAAGACTGTAAGTTACGGAAACGTTATATTGTTGTCGTCCAGCGTTCTACATGGCTCAACGCTGGGGCCGGTGCGCAAAACGTCTCGCAGATTCTCTAAAGTCAAACTGTCATACGATGTAAAGTCCACGCAGTGTCCGGGCTCCGCTCTACCTGTAATACTCGTGACGTCACAGCTCTCAGGCAACACTACAGACGGTTTGACGAATTGGAGCCATTAAAAGCTCGTTTGGCTCCAACCTGCCGGCATCAATCACGCTTTAGGAGGTAGTGCTAGTTCACTGACAATGTTGTTTGAATGTGTGTGTGTGTGGGAGTGGATCATTGGCTGGTAGTTGGTCAGTGGTAGCGCCGGGCATTCTGCCTGCTCTAGCTACTGTAGAGCGCAGTGACAGGCATGCTCACCTGTCAGCCTCACCGTAGTGAATGTTCCACCTGACACCCGCCCCGCCCCGCCCCGCCGCGCCGCGCTTCTCATGTCACCTCGACACTCTCGCAGAACAATATCGAACAATTTGCAAAGTAATTTCATCCACGTCAGTGACGTCAAGCTCAAATCGAGTTCCGCGAGATCATATCCGTGCGTCGGGGACACCCTATACCTAATGTACAGGGTGTACCTCGCACTCACTCACTCTCGGAGGGAACATCCCTCTCACAACTTTCAGGTACATATCGTAAGTGACATGTTTAGTATTATTTATTGGGAAAAGCCTTTGGAGTTTTATCTCTGCGAGGATCATCGCTTTTTGTTCGGATCGTAAGGGAGGGATGGAGGGCTGGCGCTCGCAGTCGACGTGATGGTCACCACGTCACGTCGACAGACATGTTCCTGCATGGCACGGGTTCGAGTCCCGGGCCGCACCGCACGCGCTCTCCACTGGCTTGCGACACATAAACACGCGCAAGGCCAAGAGCACGTCGATAAGTTTTTATGAGCGAACACAACACGTTCTGCGAAGGCATTAATTAGCGCCTTTGTTTAAGTTGAGCTGCGGGTGTCGTTTTGAATTCAAACGATGGCGTCAACGAGCCGCGAGTGACCTCCGCGAGGGATCTGCGCGGGTCCGGAGGCGGCGTGGGTCCGGAGCGGAGCCTGGGGTCCGGAGGCGGCGCGGGTCCGGAGCGGAGCCTGGGGTCCGGAGGCGGCGCGGGTCCGGAGCGGAGCCTGGGGTCCGGAGGCGGCGCGGGTCCGGAGCCGAGCCTGGGGTCCGGAGGCGGCGCGGGTCCGGAGCGGAGCCGCGGGACGTCAGCGAGCACTGGCTGATGATATTTACGAGTTGTGGTAATTTATCAATTCCCCATCGCCGCCGCCCCACCTCCAACCATCTTAATGTAGACAGGTATCCTATTATCAGATGTTCAAGATAAACGTCTGCGATCCCTGACGCTTGAGATCGTGAGAAGTTTACAAAGCAAATATTACGAAGTGTTTAGAAGGTTCGCTCGAAGTTCGTTATTGAAGCGAGCGCGGGCCCGCTTCATGTGGCTCCGTCTCCTTGGTGATATCCCCTTTGAAGTGACGTCCCGCCTCACCTCGCCCGTCTGTAGTAATGACCACTAGTGGCCCTGCCAGCACGTCCGCATGCCCCGCTACTTATGCTCCGATTATACATGAGGACATGCGTCACTCAACAGTGATCCTCCGGCCACTTCAATGTTTCATGAGACATGTCAATATTTCTATAATTTGTTGTAAAATTATGATTGTTTGAGCTCCGCGGCCGTCGGTACCACGCGGGGCGGTCCTCCCGCTCATTCAGAAATAGATGTGTCAGTGGACTCTGTAAATACGTTAGACTCTACGTAATTGTTCTTTACAAATGGTCTGGAACAATTCTTGCTGATGAAGAGGTATACAGAGATATACAGAGGAGCACCAGCGCCCGCGGCCGCTCGGTGCCAGTGTGCGCTGAGCTACAGGTGCAGGGCAGGGCTCCGCTGAGGGACACGAGGCCGTGCAGCGCGGGCTCGTGCCCCGGGTGCCGCCGCCGGTCCGTCAACGATGCTGTTTGCCGAGCGCTGTCCCTCCACGAGCCAGCCCGCGCTGCAGCCTGCGTCCAGCACGGGCGGCGGCCAGTCAGCTGCCGCAGCAGGCAGTGCGGCTCCCGGCACGGACCGACGACGACTCTTCACACTTCATTGTTACGAACGGATTGATTACATTTTATAATTGTATTTTTATAATTCAATTTGTAAAACTTACAATAAAACACAGGAGGTCACATTTGGCGCGATGTTTACTACGATAGTTGAAGAAGTTTGCGAAGGAAGTTTTTAAAGTGTGCGCTAGGTACAGCGCTCGCATCGGTATTATAATTTCGTCATTCGAAATAGTTTTACGCGCCAATGAAACTTACCAAAGTGTTTAATTAGTTGTGTGGAGCGGCTGCAGGGGGCTCCGGTCCGGAGCGGGGTCGAGGCGGGGGGCGGCGGGGCTCCGGCGGCGGTGGACGCGCGGTGCGCGGTCGCGGTGCAGAGGCGCGGGGCTGGCGCGGCGGCTCGCTCCACACTGCCGCCGCCGCGCGCCGCTCGCTCCAGCCGCTCACGCACACACACCGCAAACACATTTTCAAAAACCTTCCATCGAATAAATAATCTGCTGAAAATCATCGCTCGCTTGAGTATCGAATGTTCACCGAAGCGGAAAAACATCCGAATAATATTATTCCGACTGCTGCTCACGAGCGGACACAAATAAGCGATAACGAAGTCAGCAGAGTGGAGCTCATTTAAATACACGTTTTCATGTTCATGAAATTAAGTTACATTATTACAGCGGTAGCTTCACAATCAGCTTGTGGTTGGTAGTGGTAGTGTTGGAATATTCTACAAATATTCAGTTTTATAGTTGAAGCCTGAGACTGCATGAGACGTCAAAACGCGGCACTCCTGAGTGAACTGTGGACAGGGAGCGACATCGGGAGGTAAACAATAATGTGTGTGAACAACAGCCGATGCAGCGCGTCGCTCGGCGGCGCGGCGCGAATCAGTTCGCTGCGCCGGCGCAATTCGCAACGGCGTTTTTCACTCTCACGCACTCCCCCCCTCCTCCCCGCCCCCTCCCCTCCGCGGAGTACGTTCTGACTCACGACCACTGTTCCAACATCAAAAGACGTTAACGCGTTAATCAGAAATATCGTAAAATTATATCGCCTAATTAACTTTTGCCATCGGGAAGTTGTAATTTTTGTGTAGAACGCTCATTTTGGAGAAATTAATGTAAAATTAACAAAACGTTCTCTCTGGCCTCGGAGGGGAGTTCAGGATGTAATGAATTTTGTAAAGTTTGTGGCGGAGCGACCGGCGGCGGCGTGCCCGCGCGGGCCGCGCCGGGGGGACCGCCTAGTCTAGTGTATGACACATCGGCACAAACTGGTGCGCTGGACGCTCTCCTCCGGCGCCTCTCTATTCATTTTACACTACTAAATCAAAGATAACATAGACACTTATCATTTTAACAGATTTAAAATATAAATGATCGTTGGGTTGCGACTGCGAGTTTGATTACAGTAAGTAGCTCTGCACAGTCGCGTCGCTGTGCAGCACCTCTCAGTATCTGCGGGCCGCCGGCGACCACTCAGCTGGATTGGTACCTCCTGTTCAACGAGGCATCACTGTCAGCGCACGACCCCTCGCTGCTCGGAGCGGCCCCACGCGAGCGGCGCGTCGGGTCCAGGCACTCGCTCGCTCGGGGAAGGTCCCGCTCCTTTAACGCACGCCATCTAAGCCATTAAGTGGCTACTCAATCAAGTAGCTAGTTAATTACAGCCGGTGTTTGATCTCGGATGCTCATGTTTCGAAGGGAGCTACAATTAACTTTCCCTTTTATTAATTAATTAACATCTAAGGAACTGATTTGATTCTCGTTCAGCCCTGATTTCGTCGGGCATTTTTTGTATGAAAATGGAAGCGTAGTTTGTTCAAAGTGATCGGCCGAGTCCGTATTCGCTAGGGCGGGCGGGACCTAGTCTTTTAAATTGATATTTCAGCTGCCGACAGGAAGAGGAAGAACACATAGCGGTACCCTCGTGACGTGGGTCAGACGCACAGCCGTGACTCCATGTGATCCTACGAGTTAGATGCGGCGCGGCCTGTGCCCTCGGACCTACAACTTTGCTACTAATATTTAAGCAATCAAGAACTAGCTATAGCTAGCGGTTAATTCTTCACCCTCAGCAGCACCAGTACAAGAATACAATTACAATATAAAAAATATTTGACTTCTTTAACTTAATCTAATAGATTAGTGGTGTGGTGGGCCCCTCTTTCAAGTAATATAATACCTGTGCTAGAGGATCTAGCTCTGCAGCGCGGCTATCTTAAAGAAAATTAACTATTTAATACTATCAAAAGAAACTAATATCGACTCCACCAAAACTAATCTAACACACGAATTGGTTTTGAAGTTTTAAACAAAAAATAAAATTAAAAATATGTTACTCTAGCCAATAATGTATAAGAAGTTAACATGTGATAGTGTGTTTGTGTGTGCGAGTTAGTGATTTTGTGTATGTGTATGAATATGTTTTTGATTTTGTGTATGTACTAAAGGTTAGGTGGTTTAATTAATTAGAATTAACTATTATTAAGCTAAGGTTTCCAGAAGTTTTTCTCCATCTTCATAACTTATTGTTAGCAGCCATAAACTTCATAATTTTTTACAGGAATGATTGTTCAACGCAGCCGGTGGACCGTCGAACCAACACAACCACTGAGTATATCAGCGAGTGCCTTCCGCAGCGAAGGTCCAAATAAAGGCGAGACGTTGTTGCCGCGATAACAGACAGTAATAAACAATTTACAAAGCTTTGAAACGCTCCTCAATCATGAATAGGTCCCATCGAAGAGCTTTTCGGCGCACAACAATGAACAGCGCTTTAAATAATTCATAAGTATTGTACCTCCTTGTGAGCAGACACTAGAACTAGACTAGTCAGGTGATGTCAGACGCAGAGCGGCGACCGCCGGGCGCCGCGCTGCTGGTGGAACATTATGTACCGTGTGTGAACTATGATTATAAGGTAAGATAACTTTATTAACAACGAAAATTACAATCAAGGAATAGAAAAATGGTAAGTAATAACTAATGAGTCTCCGAGGACCGACCGGGCCGGTCGTCCCGCTGTAGGGCGAATCGATTCATATCCCATTCATGGATAATATTAAATACACAAAATAATGTTTAGAATACTTGCGTAGAACAACGGTACTTTGATTATAAGTAAATTATATCGGAGATGTAATCTCGATATCTTTTCGAAGAAATCAAAAATATCGATTTCTATTGTATTAATATTTCATATCAAAGGTATCCTTTGATTTCGCCATGTGCCCACGGAGCTCATCCAATTCCGAGGAAATAAAAGGAAATAAAGTAGGGACCGCAGGCAGGGACCGTAAGTACGATCCGCACTAAGCTCTCGGCGCGGCAGTTTACCGCCAAATGTTCCAAGTTCTGAATTCATAAAAGATTCTTCCTTCGATTTTAAGATTCGTTATATTCAAAGCATATAATTATTTATTAACTGGAGCTCGAGAGCCGAGTGCTGGCGGAGCGCGGCGCGGGGCGGGGCGGGGCGGGGCGGGCGGCGGGCTCGCTAATCGGCTTACCGACCCGCGGCGAGGTCGCCGACAGACTCGAGGCAAGTCATCTCTCGGCTCAGGAGGCATTAGCTCGCCGCACAACAACAATAGCGTGTGTTATTCCTTGTTTATAAAGCAATCAGTCAACAAGGCATCTTAGAAGATCTCAGTCTTATTGTAATTACTAAATAATTTAACCAACTTAGAACCAATCAGATTCAATTCAACTTAATCCCCCGGAGATGGAATCTTCTCTAAAGTTATCTGTTACTGAGCTGTTGGTATATTGTCTTTTCCGAGTTATAATTAATTAGGTAAGGAATAAAGGAGGCGATCGTACAGTGGTAGCGGTAGCCGCGCGGCGCTCAGCGGACAGTCCGCCGCACATTCTGATGGCTGCTCGGTGCAGCGCTGGGTACATCTACTCACTGTACAACAGAGCCGGTCGCATTCGTCTCGCGCAGCTTGTGTAAGGCAAACATCTGAGAGTATTTTTGGATTATATTCAAATTAATTTATGTACGGTTTACATACCATACAGAACTGCATGTTCCCGCGGGTCAGCGATTTACGTTATGACGTGCATTTACAGCCAGTCGCAAACAACTATCCTTGCACACAACACGTCACGGCGTACACTCGCGACCGCTAACTTTACTCTAAACTTACAAACTATTAAACCGTGAAAACCTTACAAACTCTTTAACTTAACAACAACCTATAGGATTGTAGGGGGCTCACTACGCACCCTACATCTTTGTTTTTTTTTTTTTTTCCTTGTGGACTCTATCGCGCGCGTCTCGTTGAACAATTACAGTGAGTGCGGTGAGTTTTACAAGGAATAAACTAACTACAACTACAACGGGGTGAGTGAGTATTCACTATTATACTAGGTATTGCCGATCGGTAGCGGATCGGTTCGACTGGCCTCCCACAAGCGGGTCTCACCGGTTGGATTGAGAAGTCGCACATACTGAAAGGTTAGTACCACACCGCCCACAACAACTACAACCTACTTTACAACTAGGTATTACAACAAACAACTACTCAACACCATGGATATCGAAGATATTCTGGAGAACCAGAGTCAACTGCAAGAGGAGATACAAAGACTCCTCCGCAACTTCAAAAAAGACGGAGGTGAGCGAAAAACTCCGCTTTATGTGAAGAAACGGCTCGAAGTTCTTGATTCCTACTGGAAGGAATTTCAACACAACCACACACAACTTTACCAATGTGAAGATCGCAACTATGCCTACTTTACTGACAACATCTTCGAACAGACGAGGAACACTTACGCTGAAGCTCGAGCGTTCATCGAACAGTACGAGGTCTCTCCTCAGCCGAGAGAGAGATCTCCAACGAAGATTCCTACAATCGAGGTATCTAAAACACAACAGGCTCTGGGAGAACCGTCTACATCTCAACAACAAGCAGCTCCTGCATACCTAACAACGAAATCCCAAGGCAACCCTAGCAAATCGGAAGACCTGCTTCGAAAACAGAAAAGCAACTTCAGGGCTTTTGCTAGGACACTATCAACAATTAACATCGAAAATATTAACGAAAACTGGGAGTTCGAGGACGCCCTCAAAACTCTCGAATCTAGGTGGAAAACTATCGACGCTCTGCACTGGGAGATCGATAGTGAAAACGCACTCGACCTGGAGTACGAACCGATCTTCGAGATCTACGAACAACAATATCACTCCATTAAGAAGGCCATAAACACTAAAATGTGGTCTGTTTCTCACATGGAAAAAGCTACCCCAAAAATGGAACTACCTACTTTCTCTGGATCTTACCAACACTGGACATCCTTCAAGGACTTGTTTACAGAAGTGATCCATAACAATAGAACACTATCAGGTGCACAAAAGATGCAGTACCTAAAATCCAAGGTAAAGGGTGAAGCGGAAAGGCTTATTCAACATCTAACTATCAGTTCCGACAACTACCAGGTTTGCTGGGACATACTAAACAACAGGTACAACAATAAGAAACAAATTTTTATTTCGCATCTCAACACTATCCTAAACCTACAAATTTTACAAAATCAAACTAGTACATCTATAAAGAAAATACACGATACGGCGAACGAATGCTTGAACGCGATCACGAAGCTCGGTGTCGATATCTCAACATGGGACCCTATTCTGGTACACCTTCTCTCGCTGAAACTCGACACTGACACCTACAGCGATTACGTGGAATCAATGAAGGAACCGCGAGAACTACCAAACTTGGCTGAATTCATGAACTTTCTTGAAGCGAAATTTACAGCCTTGGAGTCTGTAAGACGTAAACAAGAGCGCTTTTCGGACAATCAACAACAACGTGGTTCAACAAACAACAATAACAACAAAAATCAACAACAAAACAAATCCGTATCTAACTCTAATAATAACAAACCTAAAAACTATAATAACGCATTCAACTCCACGATGAACAAACAAGTACCTAAACATGTAAAGTGTCCGCATTGCAAGAACGACCATGGATTATACAATTGTAGCGAGTTTATCAAATTGCAAACGGCGGACCGACGGAGTTTAGTTGCAAAACTCAACATATGCAACAATTGTCTGTTCGACCACAAAAACAAACAATGCAAGTCAGAAAAACGCTGCCTGCAGTGTAATTCTAATCATCACACCTTGCTACATGACGCTTCTCAGAAAACACAAACAAAGAAAAACAACGATAAACCTAGCAACAACTCAAATGACAAAAGCGAAGGTGCAAGTAGCAATGTATCTTCTATGGAAAACATTTCCGAAACACTTTTGGCTACGGCTCAGGTCAAGGTCAAAACTAACGACGGGTCAGAGGTCACTCTACGTGCCCTCATCGACCAAGGATCACAGATATCCATCATAACTGAAAACACTGCTCAGCTGCTGGGACTACCACGGATGAGATGCAACGGCGTTATTTTCGGCGTGGGAACGCGTGAAAATAACTGCAAAGGAGTCGTCAACCTAACATGCACATCGATTAACAAAAACTACACATTTGACTCACAAGTATTCGTCATGAAAAAATTTCCCTACATCTTTGTCTCCTGGCAGAACTCGAAGCTTGTCTCAACTCCAGACCACTGCAAGCTCTAACTGAAGATCCCGAAGATATAGACTATTTAACGCCAGCTCACTTCCTCTCCAGCGGACCTACACTGACTATCGTCGAAACGGAAAGAGACGAACGAACGCGATGGCAACTCATCCAAAAAATATTCAAGGATATTTGGAAAAGATGGCAGTCTGAATACTTGACCCAACTTACACCGTTGAGCAAGTGGCGGCAACGAAAACCTAACATGAGCATCGACGATCTCGTAGTCATCCACGACTCCAATCTTCCTCCGGGGAAATGGGCCCTAGGACGAGTGGTCGAGCTACACGAAGGAAAAGACGGCTGCGTTCGCGTGGTCAGTCTTCGAACGAAAAATGGGATTATGAAACGACCTATAACTAAACTATCTAAACTACCAACGAAAAATATAACGGAAGAAAATACAGAGGCTAAACAAACACAACAAGAACAAACTCAACAAAAACAAACACAAAACAAACGAACTCGAAAGAGAAATAAAACGTCATGCAACTTAATTTGGGCGATTTTGTGCATTTTTGCCATAATAAATCCCGTACGGTGTGACTACAGCCTCGCTAACATAAACAACAACCAAAGTATGTACCTTGATAAGGTCACTGATATGCACCTAGTACGCGACGAATGGAAGCTAATCGTGTACTACGATATGCAGCCTTATTGGCAAGGAATAGACGCTTTTAAAAGCTACATTTCTACACTACAACAAACATGTACTAACATTGAAACACACAATCAATGTAACATAATACTACTCCAATTGCAACACGGCTACACGGAATTAATGCATTACAGTAATATGCTTTTGGACCGAAAACGACTTAACAACAGAGTACGAAGGGGGCTCATCAACGGCATTGGGTACCTCGCCAACAGCTTGTTCGGAGTGCTGGATGAACGCTTTGCAGAAAGTTACGAAAAGGACATAGATAGCATCCGATCCAACGAACAACACCTCGCCTTGCTGTGGAAAAACCAAACTTCCATTCTAGAAGCCGAGAATAACGTATTAAAGAGAATAGAACACTCTATCGACCAACAATATAAAATGTATAACCAACACATAACAACGTTAAATAAGGCCGTGAACACACTAGCGATTGAAATGAGAGATGTCAAAACAAACAATGACTTTACTATGATGTCGATAGTCGCTAACAACATGTTGATGAACTTGAAAGGTCTTCAAGAGACACTTTTAGAAACTATTACTGAAATTCACTACGGAAAATTTAACATTCATCTGTTGAGTCCAACACAGCTCACGGAAGAGCTTAACATAATATCTGGTCAACTTTCGAAGGACTTAACTCTACCTATCGAAAACATACAAGTTGATCTTCGAAAACTCTATCATCTTCTCAACGTGAAAGCAAGGATGACTTTGAAGTACTTTATATTTGAAGTCAAAATTCCACTGATAACTCGGGATGCCTACGAGATTTACAACCTTATCGCAGTCCCGCAACTTATACACAAAACTATGGTGACTGTTCAACCGATCGCAGAATACGTTTCCATCAATCTTCAAAAGGACGCCTACATACCGATGTCCAAAAACGAGCTACAAACGTGCACACCATTCAACACTGATACACTAATGTGTAAACTGCATCGACCTATCTACAACCTGAAATCTGAAAATAGTCTATGTACTATGAAGGAAGAAACGGAACAATGTGCAACGAAACATTCAATCTGCAGGGACGTGTGGATTGAGCTTTACAAAACAAATACATACATGTACTTCTGTTGTACTCAGCGAACGATAAGAATACTATGCGAACGGCAGGTAACAGCTGAGCGACTCAACATGGCCGGCATTATCAGCCTCGGGAATGGCTGTGTCATCAAGGGCGAAAGCTTCACTATATACTCACACACTAAACAATCAAATAACTTGGAAGTACAGCCCGATCTACTTAAGATAGAGATACCATCTATAAACACTATCTTCAACCTATCTATGCCTACTCAATTTTTTGAGAGAAAGGAAACACAACACTTCAAGGACGAAATAAATAACATCGGAGAGCAAATCAAACAGATAGAGATAGAAAGCGAAACCAACCAGCTTTCAACACATGACGTCCATCAGTTTGTAGTACTCTACCTACTTGCTGGTGGCGCACTCTTCGCTGCAATCCTCTACTGGTGGCGGCGCGTGCGCGGCCGCTCGGCAACGCTCCCAGCTACGACGCGAGAGGGCAGACAGGGCTCCGAGACCGCCATCCAACTCGTACACCTACCTGCGGTGCCTACGACGACGACGGGACAAACATCGAGCGTGCCTTCGGCGGGCTTCGAACCTGATACTAGCGTGACTCATCGTCCATACGCCCGTATGGACAAGGCGACGCTCCCAGCTACGGCGCGAGAGGGCAGACAGGGCTCCGAGACCGCCATCTCTAACTCTTAAAACTCGTAAACCTACCTGCGGTGCCTACAACGACGACGGGACAAACATCGAGCGTGCCTTCGGCGGGCTTCGAACCTGATACTAGCGTGACTCATCGTCCATACGCCCGTATGGACAAGGCGACGCTCCCAGCTACGGCGCGAGAGGGCAGACAGGGCTCCGAGACCGCCATCTCTAACTCTTAAAACTCGTAAACCTACCTGCGGTGCCTACAACGACGACGGGACAAACATCGAGCGTGCCTTCGGCGGGCTTCGAACCTGATACTAGCGTGACTCATCGTCCATACGCCCGTATGGACAAGGCGACGCTCCCAGCTACGGCGCGAGAGGGCAGACAGGGCTCCGAGACCGCCATCTCTAACTCTTAAAACTCGTAAACCTACCTGCGGTGCCTACAACGACGACGGGACAAACATCGAGCGTGCCTTCGGCGGGCTTCGAACCTGATACTAGCGTGACTCATCGTCCATACGCCCGTATGGACAAGGCGACGCTCCCAGCTACGGCGCGAGAGGGCAGACAGGGCTCCGAGACCGCCATCTCTAACTCTTAAAACTCGTAAACCTACCTGCGGTGCCTACAACGACGACGGGACAAACATCGAGCGTGCCTTCGGCGGGCTTCGAACCTGATACTAGCGTGACTCAACGTCCATACGCCCGTGTGGACAAGGCGACCTCACCTACTATCAAAAGACTTATTAGTGCAAGTGAAAGTGTTTGAAATTTATAAGAGACATTTTATATCTTGAATTTTGTATTTTGTGTCTTTATTTTACCTTTTACTTTTAAACCTGAAATTTATAAGTGACATTTTATAACTTGAATTTTGTATTTTGTGTCCTTATTTTACTTTTTACTTTGATACATAGTTTTTATCGCTTTTACTTTTTGCTTGAACTATGTTACTTTTAAGATGTATTATTTTCATCTCAACTCGCCCTCGGGAGCATGTACGGTTTACATACCATACAGAACTGCATGTTCCCGCGGGTCAGCGATTTACGTTATGACGTGCATTTACAGCCAGTCGCAAACAACTATCCTTGCACACAACACGTCACGGCGTACACTCGCGACCGCTAACTTTACTCTAAACTTACAAACTATTAAACCGTGAAAACCTTACAAACTCTTTAACTTAACAACAACCTATAGGATTGTAGGGGGCTCACTACGCACCCTACAATTTATTTATTCATGGGATTTCAGTTCAGGTACACTTATCTTAAAAATATTCTTACAGTACTACTAAAACATGTTTTTGCAGACAGATCTCCTTAAAAATAGTTTAGTATTTAATTATCGTCTTTAAAAGCTAACAGAGCCTTAATGACGTCGGCGCTGCGCTGAATGACGAATGGGTCGCGTTCAGTAAACACTCGGTTGGTGTTCAACTTTTAACTGCTCCTTATTTTGAGCATTTATCCGCAAATAAAGAAATGCGGCGAGCGACTAATTAAAACTCTGCGAAAGTTCTCGACTCAGGGTCGCCTGCTAACAATTATAAGGAAAATTCCCTCATTTTATGCAAAAAGTGATTAAGTTGTCTTTGTTTGCGAGGACGGAAGCTTAGAGCCACCGCGCGGGACATGCGGCCGCGCCCCGCTCCGTCTGTCGCGGACCGCACCTCACCCTCCCTACACCTATCTCACACTGTTACAGTTAGTAGCTTACATTCAGACGACCCGGCATCAGTACATGCTAATATACAAGAACGCTAAACTACTTCATTTGGTCAATTTAGCAAAAAACTCTTTTTTAGTGCAATCTCGAGTGGGTCGAGAGTGTCAGTGTCCACTGCCACGTGCGTCGACAACACAAGCGAGCCCGCGCCGGCTGCTGTTCCAACCGCTCCAGCTGCGCCCGCAGCAATGCTGCTTGCACTGCAAGAGCTCCCGTTCAACTCGCTCTCAGCACGGACTGCTCATTACCAACACGCGATTACCATAATATTTGGAAAATACAAACTGTATTCAAAACCTTTTCCACTATCCAACGAAAGTCTGTTGTATATAAATATAGTGATAAAAAAAATAAGACAAAATTACATCGAAATATTAGTTTATAAATCAGAAACGACAATGGTAGAGCGATGATAATAGAGGAACCGCAGAGACCCGGCGCGCCGGCGTCGGGCCGCGCCCCGCGTGACGTCACGTCCCGTCTCAACATGCATTAAGCCTTCTCCGAGCGAGGTGAGGTGAGGTGGGCCACAGGGAACCGTAAGAACATAGGGAATGCACAAAGAAACGTAGGCATCTGTAATTAGCTACGCCGCGTAGAGGGTCTACGAACTCGTAGACGGACTACAGCGTAGCGCCGCTACGGCGTAGCATTAAGTAGGATGGATAGCTGTAATCTTTGCGACGCACGCACATATTAATTTGCCGGCGCCAAATTGTTAATATCGTTAGCGGCCCGGCTCACCGCCCGCCATTAGTCCGGGTGCCCCGACACTTACTCTGAACAATTTAACATTTCATAATAATACCAATGAAACTTAAAACAAAATTTCAAAGCAAATTCATTTCATTGCAAATTCAAAGCAGTCGTGGAAAGACTTAAATAAAAATTGTATAGTCTTAACACGACATTTGCACCTGTGACACGAGGTACTTTTCCGTCTATTTGAACTGAGTTTGAGTTTGATGTTCTAAGCTAAACGCGGCCTCCTGTAAGCCGCTCGCACAAGCCAATGAATATTTATCTGGGAGCCGGGAGGCCGCAGGTTAATCGCGGTGGTTTTGGGGAATAGATGTGATATTATATATGTGTATATCCACGAAAGTATTAAGTTCAATTATTAAGGAAATGGCTCCTTGTTTGGCCTATATTTTCAATAGCTGTGTCGACGCAGGAATTTTTCCTGATCTCATGAAATATAGTAAGCTGGTTCCTCTTTATAAATCTGGTAGTCACACTGATCCGGCCAACTACAGACCAATTTCAATACTTCCTGCTATGAGTAAAATTTTTGAAAAAATTATTCTCATCCAGTTGACTTCTCACTTCAACCTTAATAGGTTATTCCATGAAAACCAATTCGGCTTCACCAAGGGTAGATCAACAACCGATGCTGGTACAGTTCTATTAAGGCATATATTGGAGGCCTGGGATAAAGCCAAAAACGCTATTGGTGTATTCTGTGACCTTTCTAAGGCTTTTGACTGTGTGGATCATAGTACATTAATTGAGAAACTAAAACATTATGGAATTAAGAAAAAGGCTCTGGATCTTATGAAATCATATTTATCTGATAGAGTTCAAAAAGTAGATGTTGGTAAAGAAAGATCTACGGGCTCAAATATTGAATTAGGCGTACCCCAAGGTTCAATATTAGGTCCCTTTTTATTTTTAGTATATGTAAATGATCTCCCCTTTCTAGCAAAAGATCTTTGTGATATAGTCTTATTTGCTGATGATACATCACTAATTTTTAAAGTAGACAGAAATAAATATAATTATGACGATGTAAATAATTCGCTTTCACAAATACTAAATTGGTTTACCGCCAATAACCTCTTACTTAATGCTAAAAAAACAAAATGTATAAAATTCATGTTACCAAATGTTAGAGAACGCCCAACTCAAATCATGTTAAATAATGAGATTGTTCACTTCGTAGACTCTACTGTGTTCTTGGGGTTGCATATTGATTCATCTCTTCAATGGCAACCGCAAATTGATGCTCTCGCGGGTAGGCTTAGTTCAGCAGCTTATGCAGTGAGAACAATTAGACATCTCACTGATCAGGACACAGCTAGGTTAGTTTATTATAGTTACTTCCATAGTATTATGTCTTATGGTATTTTGCTATGGGGACAGGCAGCTGATATTCAGACTATCTTTGTTCTTCAAAAAAGGGCGGTGCGTGCAATTTATAAATTAAAGCCACGTGACTCCTTGAGGGAATTATTTAAAGAAATAAATATTCTAACTGTAATTTCGCAATATATTTATGAAAATTTAATGTATACACACAAAAACAAGAGTAACTTTTTGAAAAATTGTGATGTTCACAATAGAAATACAAGAAACAAGGACAAACTACACATCCCTTCATTTAGATTACAAAAACTGGGGAAATCATTTATGGGTAATTGTGTTCGCTTCTATAATAAGCTTCCATCTGAAGCAACTGAACTTTCTATTCGTAGATTTAAACAGTACATAAAACTAAATCTTATCAAGAAGGCATATTACTCCATAAATGATTACATCAATGACGTTAGTGCTTGGCCAGATGTCGCTCAGTTCCACATCGACAATAGTATGTAATTATTTATAAGGCAAACATGTATTAGACACATAAGTTATACACATGCTAGTGGTTTCTATTTCGCCTCTTCCACTAGTGGACAAAAAATTGAGGCGAATTAAATTAAATTTGACTTGTCTAAGTGCTTATTTTGTAAGCCTAAAGAAATAAAGATATTGATTATTTGATTATTATTTGAATCGTTACAAAGGGAGATCACCGGACCGGCCCATCCGACTCACTCGCTCGGGCTCTTCGACCGACTGTTGATGTCGGATAGTTCGGATCTCTGTATCTGCTCCGTGGTTCGGATCTACATAGTCAGATATTGTTGAACCCAGTAGCGTTGGCGCAATCTAGGAATATATGTCACGTGATCCATCTAGCAGTGAAAATCTGAAGCACTTAGGTTTGGTTTCTTCAGCATCCGAGGTCACCTTCACTGAGCGCCCGCCGCTGATGTTTTAGCCTTGCGGTTCAGCTGACGTCAGCCCGACGTCGCTACAGTGGAGCCACATCATCGAGGAGCGCGGAACAGCCTCGGACCATCCGGACCGCACTCGGGGCAATCTTCCGCACGTAGTCATTCCTCTCTGCTGGCTAAAACATTCCGACTGGTAATAGACCTCCTGCATGTACTGAATGCCACACATCACACTCAGGTAGACGGCTGAGCGGTGACAAGCACCTGCCGCCCGCCCCGCCCCGCCCCGCCCCGCCTCTGACAGACATGATGTATGTGCGGACCATTCATAACATCCGTATCAGCGCAGTCTCCCGTCCATTTTTCAGGCCGAACGTTTCCGTGACGCGCGGGCCGCCTCTCGGCCCTTCACCCTGTCGCCGCCGAGCGCGACCGCCGCATACTAATACAACAAACGGCCTACTAAAATAAACAAAATTTTTTACGAATTCTGCAAAAGAGAAATGGGTACGCTAAAACTATCCAAAGCCGAAAAGCTTTAGTAAGCCCAGACAGGCAGCAGCGCGCTCAGAGCACGGAGCGGAGAGAGCCAGCATCCTGCGACGGGCGGCCCTGTCCGTGCTGGCTGAACATCCTCCCGCGCCACTCCTGCATCCTCCCTCCCTCTCACCTCCTCCCCACTCCTCAGACTACATTTCATTTAATTAAAGCACCGGTTGCCCCATCGAAGACTCGTCACGTCAGTGACACTGATGCGAGACCCCCGCCCCCCCACGCATCGGAACGAGTGCTCGGTTGGACCATACTTAATTAAATATCAAGTGTTAGTTGTGCATACATTATAATAGTAACAGACCGACATTTTCGGCACATATCAACACATGCGGCGCACTGCACCGGTCCGCCTGTGACACTGTCAGAGCCGGCGACGGGCGAACCTACGAATGGGTAGATAGTAGGCGCATTGTATGGTAGAACCATAGATCGTAAAAGGGTTCCTCATTACAAACGGACATTTTGTCCAAATGGATGGCCTTCTCAATGAAAGAACGCTATTGTTACACCGTGTCGACTAATTTTAATATTTTACACGAATTTACATGACTTTAATTGCTATAAAACACACAAATGCTAAATGACGGGGCTACCCTTCGTAAACGGTTGCGGTTTCACAATGAAATTACGCGCAGACAAATTTGGGTACGTTATTGTTAGGCGTGAGGGAGCGGACGACGACGGCCCCCGGCGAGCGGCCCCGTCGAGGGGCCCCGACGAGCGGCCCTGGCGTGTGGCGAGCGCATAGTACTCGCCGGGTCAGGGGCCCCGCGGGAGGCTCCGGCGGAGGTCCCTTGCGCACACTCTACCAGTGACACTTTATAAATCACCTCATCATGAAATCTGTTTATTTATTCCGATTTCTGGTTCACTGTCTGACACAGCAGAGTTATTAAAGCTCATTGTGGCAAGATATTTGAAAATGTTTTAGTTAAAATTTTATAAGGCGTTTCCCAGTCTGTGTTAAACGATTATTGGCGAGGCGAGGTGCTTTACATAAAACATTCAAAACATTAGAAAGAGTTTAGAAGTCTCCATTCAAATAATATGCAGTTCTCTCTAGCCAAACCGACGTTCTCTAAAAATTTGATCGAATAGAGATCAGCGAACGAACGCCGGCTGTAACGCGTCGCCCGTCCGTGTCGACGGATGTGTTTGACTTGTTTGCAAAGTTGCGTTACCGAATTTGTGGTTTTATCTGGAACTCCCTTTGAACTGCGTCAGAGCGCGACCTTTAAGAGCGTCCCAATATCCAAGGAGCACGCACCAGCCGTCGGCTCAGTCATTCTAGCGACGTGTGCTGCGACACAAAGATCTGGATACTTCTGGTCTGTTCTTGTCTAGAAGAAGCTTCACTACCAGCTCGGCGTTCCGGACTTCATTTCAGTTTCATTTCCGTGCTCTTCTCTCTGCATGAACAGTACATAGTGAAGCGGTCGGCGGCGTTGCATCAAGTCGCAGGACTCCTGACCAGCCGTCAGTGATACAGAGGCGCGCCCGCGAGCCCGCCCGCTGTGCCGTGGCAGGTGGACCAGTGAACATCGCTCCGAGCTATAATCTGCGCCGTTAGTTTTCTGTTCCTCGTCCAATACGTATCTATTAGATCAGGAAGCACAAGGAATTTTATGTTAGTTTTCCTCGTATGAATCGACGTTCACTAGGAAATATGTTATTTCGAAGTCTGGTTCGTTTGTGTTGAACGCCCGCTCGAGCCATGGCGCGGCGCGACGGGGCGGGGCGGGGCGGGGCGGGTCGCGACGCGGCGTGGCGGAGCGCTTCGCACGTCGCTCCTACGGGACTCCACTCGACAATTAGATGAGCCGCGGCGCGAGGCCGCCTTTGAGCAATAATGCGCCGACATCGACATTTTTCAACTGAACTTTTGTTTCCGAGTGAGTATTCAAATAAATGTACGTGATTTCCATCGACACACTCAATTTCTCTCGCCTTGTCGTGATATCTTTATCATCTGAGAATTCGTATCATTTGGTTCAAGTTACTCCTCGTAGCGATGAAACAGAACCTTGTGTGCTGTAATGTGTCCCCTCCCCCCGCGCGCCGCCTCCGCCGCACCACGTGGGTACATTATTAACTACATCTTGCAGACGCAGCTCAATCCTGAACGGCTGGACAATATGACAGTCTGATCTAGAGGTAGATATATTACATTTATGTATGTATATGTACCGAGATATCAATAGAGACCAGATCGAAATATTTTATATATTCTCTACAAGATAGGTACTCTAATGTAATTCTCTATTGAAAGGTCCATACATAAAAATATAGGAGTAAATGTTTGATTGACAGTGTTAAGCTTTGTGAGACAGCCGTTGCTGTTTGAGTGGGCTCCGGCGTGAGTGTTCTCTTGGTATGTGCGGAGTGAGCCGCGAGAAGCAGCTGCTCCAGCATGCGCCGCGCTGCACTCAGCTGTAGTTAAATCAGAGCGCGCTTACACATGCCCCCGTCCCCCGCACCCAGTGACACCCACCCCTCGCACTGCTCCTTTATTACCTGAACACCTCACTTGACTCGGCTACTCTTGTTTAAATAACGATACAAAGTTTTCAGACGTAAGTATAAATTTTAATCAGCAACCTCGTAAATCGAGTTATGAGACTTGTTAGCACAAGTCAGACAGACTTGATGTATTAAACTGTAAGTAAGAGGAACGAGGCAAGCGGCGGTCTCTGCGGCGAGCTCCTGGCAGATGTCGCTGGAGGGCCGCGGTCAGAGATGGCCGCGAGGAGAGGGGTTTGGGGGCTCGATCCCCCCTACTCTTATCACATTGATAATGGAGCACAAAAATGTCAAGCAACATTATGTACCTATTTTAAGTGATCCAAAGTTCAAATAAGCTTTGAGGTCACACTCCACCGCAAAAAGACCTCTAAATTCACGCGGTTATTTCTGGTCACCGTTAACTTATTAATTTCTTCTGGCTCTGGTCGAGAGTTGGACCATGGCTAAGGTTACTTTCAGCTCATTCGCGCTAAAAAATAACATAAACATGTGACGAAAATTATCAACTGTCGGGCCTCTTTGCTCATAGTCCCGAACATGACCCATTTAACATTAACATCACCAAAAAATACTCCTCGTCGTTTATTAAGGAGTTTTCGGTGTTCTTCTATCCATCCCAAAGTGAATTCCTGGCTGCGGTCCTGACACCTGTCCACAGGCACCTTAAATACTTAGCTCACGTGCAAAATACAATTTGTAAAACACTCAATTAGGAATCCAACGCTACGATGAACTTAAGACATATTGAAAAAGTTATTCGTTATTCCAACGAGACGGTTTGACAATTACTTCGATGTAATTAAAAAGTTGAAACCTTTCTCGTCTTAATATTTTATGCATGACCTGTTCAGTGTCTGGTCTACAATGAACCCTGAGGTCCTGCACCGCGAGTCCATTCGATGTCCGATCTCGGATCAGTCTCCGTCGCCCCCCGCCTGCCCCCCTTCCCCCCACTCGCAGTAAATGCGTTACAAGTTGATATCGACATTGGCGTCGGATATAATCCTATTCATTTGTACCGGAACAAACAAGCGGCAGCGACGTGGCAGCAACCCTATATGATTCCCGCTCCGTGTCTAGTAGATACATAATCTAATACAATACCTACAAGTTTGCTATCGTCTTTAGTTATCGGGCGTGATTTGTAAATAGCTGAGTTAATGTGCTAAATTGAGTTGGTTTAATTATTTTAAAACCGACTCGTAAAAAGGGAGAGTTATTAAGTTCGTTATAATTTTATTTATGATGACGTATAAACCTTCCTCTTGAATCACTTTATCTATTAAAAAAACCGCATCAAAATCCGTTGCGTAGTTTTAAAGATTTATTTAAGCGTTCAAAGGGACATAATGACATAGAGACATAGGGACAGAGAAAGCGACTTTATTTTATACTATGTAGTGATTATACATAAGTGGGCATACATAATGATTGAAACCAAGGGATGGGAATTAAAGTTGAAACCACTAAAATAATAAAACAGAGCAAGATCTAGCCCCAAGCTAAGCAAGCAGAGCTTGTGTTGTGTTAGTGTAGGTACTAGACGACTGACTGATAATACAAAATGTTTCATAAATAAACTTAGAAAAAAGCCATAACCCCGGAACAAAATAAAAAGGTTAAATATTGAGAAATACAGTGTCGATTTTTAGTTTGCTTCTAAACAGTCAACTTATCATTACTTGAAACAGAGTCCAAGACTACAGCGCCTGTTCCAGACGACTTCTAGTTCGATTGCTTTGTCATTTGTTACTACATATCTACAGGTGGGTACCAGCGCACAGGGCAAGGTGAAGCAGAACTCTCAATTTATTTAGCACGTTGTACGTACGTACGTGCGTACAAGGTGTACTATAGCAAACGGAGGAGTCGTCCCCTCAAACGTCGAGAAAAGTCTTAAAAAGATTGTCCCTTTTAAATTAAATGTTTCTTTCAATGTGAACCTTCAGCGAAGTTGCCGAAATAAAGTGAAGGAATTCGCGAAGGTCTCAGAAGTGTCGGCGGTCGGCGAGGGAATGCTCGCAGGGCCGGCGCGCACAGGACCGGATCCGGGCCGCCGGCGGGGGCTCGCTAATAGAGCGCATTATGAGGGTAAAGCGGATAACTCTCTGATGCCTTTCCGTCCGCCTCACTAACTGTACGCGAGCCGACCGCATCACAATACGATCTGAACCAATAAGCTAGGCTTGCTTGCTTCCCGCCGAAGTCCACTGTTTTTGGATTATAATTAATTTCTTGTAAATTTCCCCGACTGCGAAGTCTTACGCACTTATAATTACATACAACTTTAGGTGTGTTTTATTTTACATTACATGGGAGGGGACTCTGCTCCGCGGTGTATTGCTGGCGAGGGCTTCGTCCCATGTATGGGATATATATTAATAATGCTAGACCACTCACACGGAGTATAAGTCTAGCCCTCGTAAACAGAGCTTGATTATGGATCACTGTTGATTTACTTTATACAATACATTACATACATGGCTCTTTTTACATCAAACAAACACCGTAATGATAAGCATTTTTTGCATCACCACATTCAAAGCTTAGAAAAAACCTTGAAAACTAATACGTATAGTATAGTACGTATTTTGTATTTTTTAGTTTAAATAAAGGAATACAGTGGAAACTGGTTTTTACTTTTACACAAACTTGATAAATGAAGTGAAAAGTTTTCGTGTTTGTAACAAACAAGCCCGTACGTTAATATTCAGGTAGTGTAGTGTGATGTTTATCGCAGTTAATTAAAACAAACGACAGGTCCACTAATGGGCGCGGGTCCGCGGGCCGAGGCGTCTCGCTCTGACTCGCTCATTATGTTTGAACTTTAGCTTTGTACATGTCCAGCCATACGTCTATCATGGAAGTAAATCTTTGTACGGCATTACGTATCCAAATATCAAGGCCTTCGTAGCATACTGCGGGATTGACAGAGTGTCCAATCACCCGGCGGATGGACAGCGCGTGTGAGTACATGTGTCCGGCGACCGCCAGCCAGTGTCGCGCCACGCCACGCCGCGCCACTTATCCGCTGCGCCTCGCCGCTTCACGCCGCTTCACGCCGCTTCACGCCACGCCACGCCACGCCGCGCCTCGCCACGCTGACTGTCAAGTAATTGGCTGCTCTTGTTATCTGGTCTGTAATTACTTAGAGACAAGTGTGTTCGTGTTTGTCGAGGCGATGAGCGGAAATGTAAATGTAACGAGTCGCGCCCCCCGACCGCGGCGCGTTACAGTGCTAATAGAGCTGTGACGCGGCTACTCACAACATACACGCAGATTAGCCCAAATTAAAGAGTTTTGTATGCTAAGTATAACATTGTTTAACAAGGTGAAATTAAGAATGCAGTTTTAAAATTAGAAATTTATAAAATCATATTATTATATTTTCTTGACTTGAATCTTGACATAGCTCTTGCCGATCACTTTATTAGAAACATTGTTAATGTACACTTTCAGTTTGTTTATGTTATATCTGATTGACTTTTCCAAGTGTGCTTTTCTATCTGAATAAATTTGTATTGTACTGATAGAGCGCTCCTCTATTTGATTCCACTGCCAATGTGAAACAAACGCGATCTAACTACGTTTTGAATTTGCTGTCGAAACGAAAATAGACAAAAAAACAGTGCTGTTTACATAAATATAAACAACTGCCCAAACTAAACAGTTGAAAAACTCTCAAAGCACGGCGCGAGGTAATAAACCTGTTAGCAGGCGCCCGTCCGCCCCCGCCCGCCCCGCGCCGCGCCCCGCCCGCCCGGAGATCTCATCTCTCAGCGGCTCCAGTCCCACCCCGCAGCGGACCATCTGCCACCAGCGGACCATCTGCTGCCAGCGGACCAGCGGCTTGTTCCTCTGAGCAGGTCCCGACTCTGAGTACTTTAAATAACAAGAATATTCTTTTCACAGAATATAAAAAGGAGCGTGGAATAAACGTGAAAGTTTTGTGCTTTATTTATAAGTCTTTATTTGAAAACTTGTAGGAAATAGGTTCCTAGAGTGGGTAAATAAATAATAAGTAGTTAAGAAAACTATAGCGCTTAATAAAACAGTTTAATCACGTTTCGTGCCAGCGGAAGGCCTGAACTGACTCAAAATGTGCTGTTCTCGATGAATCAATCACTAATAGAATGTTTCAGTTTAAGAGCTTTGTTTGCGTCCCGACCACAACGTGAAGAGGGGAGCTCCGTGAAACGGTTTATGAAGACGATAAACTTTGAATTATTATCGTCTGCCTTTCGACGTGCCTCCTCGACAAATACTCAAAAAGATTTGATTTCAACGAACACTTTGTATTCTAGTCGTAGAATCTACTGAATTTATATTTGTAGACATGATTGCTGCATTATTTTGTATGTTGCACCGCGCCGAGGCACTAACTTGCAAACCAGTTTGAATCTAAATGTGTTTTGCAGCACAAATACTAACCAATGAGACTAGTAGCGCGCCCCAGTCATACAATGACACCAAGCTGCGTTTGTGTGAGTGAAATATGTAGATTCAACCGAGCTATCGGAAACATATCGGAAAATGGAGAATGGCACCTTTCAGATATTTGAATTTGAAATGAGCGCGATGCAAATGGCTCCCCGTCGTCGCGTCGTCGCGGCGGGGCGGGGCGGGGCGGGGCGGGGCGCGCTCTCTCCGCGTCGCGCGGCCACTCACCTGACATATGAGCCACTTGTCGCTTCATTTCGTCCTTTGTTCCTGTGAAAGCTCTATTAATCCGGGAAATGTCACAAAAATAAATGATAAAGTGGCGTGTCGATCACAGCGCGCGCTCGCTCTACAAGCGAGGGGCTCGGTGGGCGCAGCCCGTCCCGTCCCGTCCCGTCGCGGTGAGGATCAGTGGAGGAAGGGTTGAAGCGGGGACGTATCTATCTGACATCTCCCACAGGGGACACAACACACTGGGCCGACCCTGTTTTTCATGTATATGATGGATTTTTGTAATATGGCGGTAGATAATGGATCATTATTCATTTTTAATGCTTGTGATATAAATTTATTGATTTTTAAGTTATGTACCTATTTTAAATATTGACTAGAATTATTTTTACTTAAGGATATGACCGAATTATTTCTATTTTATTTTGCTTTTGACATTTAATTTTGTATTGTATATATAATATTTAATAATTGTAATTTGATACTTTCTTTTGATACCTATTTAATTATTTGCTTATTGTGTTTATAATTTTATTAATGTTTTTGACTACTCTATTGAATTAGGTAATACCTGTAAGAATAGATGTAATGTTTTGAAATAAATACAAATACAAATACAAAAATACAAATTATTTCGTTTGCAGATGATACTGTCATCATTTTAACCGGTATCTCTTGGAGTGAAGTTAACAACTACCCACTCCACTGAACAAGATGTAGATTTATATGTCTAGTAGTATCTATCTACTCTAAGAATAATAAACTTGTAAAAAGTACATACCCAAATACTGTACTTGTAAAAAGTACATACCTAAATATTGACGACCGATGTGGCGTGGTGGGCGAAGGTCCGCCTGCGACGCAGGAGGTTGCGGGTTCGATTCCCGCCTCGGAACAAATTTGTGTACGATCTGCAGAAATTTGTTCCGTTGGTCTGGGTGTTTTCTATGTATGATAAAAAAAATATATCTATCTATGTACCTAATGTATTGTTTTAAGTATATCAGTCATCTAGTACCCATAACACAAGCTCTGCTTAGCTTGGGGCTAGATGATGCTGTGTGGACTGTCCGGAAATATTTATTTATTTATTTAAATAGTAAAATCTACTTTTGCGTCAACTCAATTTGTTACGCAATCTCATCAAAAATAATCTTAGCAACATTTACCCTGAGAGACTCTACGAGTACAAACGTATGTGCTTATTTAATAGCTTAAGTCCTAAAGATGCAAATGTGTGGAAGCACTCATAAAAGTTATTTCTTAAATTTAATCATTTTAAAGTCGATAAATTCCATGCACACCACACATTCATGCACCACCGGGATATCCAGTTGCCCGGACTCCTGCGAGACCGGTGGCTTAGGATACGCAGAGAAATTAAGGATTTTTGTATTTAAAACCATTTCATAACTATTCTAATTATATTTTAACGTAGCTTCGAGTTTCTAACTTACACCGCTCATTCAAACAATAAAACTCAAGCATTCTATTCTATGTGCGTGCGTACTACGTAGATCGCTTCCATTTTTACTTTTAATATTCATTAGTAAGGAAATTATTTAAATGCTGCGCAAACTAAAATGATTTTAGACTAATAAGATTCCTGTAACATGCTTCTGTATCTACATCTCCAAGATATCATGAACATTGTGATGGAAATAAACATCATTTGTATAAAATAATCCAATTAACGACGACGACTAACTTCTCCTTTTTATTTTATGATCCACAAATATAGTTGAGTTATCGTAAATAAGGCGGTATAAAAATTTAGGACTCGAGCTAAATACTAAGAAACCAAAATAAAAACCCAAGAGAGAGTCGGACTCGCGCACTTAGGGTTCCTTATCTAATAAAAACGACTAAAAATTAATTGTCGGCCTTGTATGGGAGCCTCCATACATATTTACATATATAATCTTATTTTTAGTATTTGCCTTTACGGCACAAAAAATACCATCTGTGAGCACACAGTGAGTCAACTGTCCAACTACCACGATTCATAAGATACAGACTGAGTGATGACAGACTGATAAATAACAGATGAAGACCCGTTTGTAAGGACCCGTTTTACCCTTTGAGTACGGAACCCTAAAAACGGATCTTTATGAAGTAAAATCAAAATAAAAAAATATTGGAGGAGAATCCTGAGGAAACTCTTCAAGGTGTAGTCGCTTGATTGAACTCGTTCAAAAGAAATTCATTAGCATTTAGATGAATGGCCGCGAGCCCCGCCCGGCCCGTTCGCTTCTATTTATAATGCGCACTCATTTTCATTTTACGACTAAAGACGGCGACTCAGTATTCGGGAACAAATTGTTGCTCAAGTAGCTACGTACGTACGTCGCACGGCTGCCTGACGGCGCCTCAATTCTAATAAGTATTTGAGTGAGTGAACGCTCGGCGCTGGTCCGTCGTCTCGCCTGCGAGGCCCGAGGCAAGAAGGCTGACTGAGACTGATCTTGTTAAGAGTGTAACTCTGAAACGATCTTGTTAAATCGCGCGATTCTTAGTGGATTACATAAAGGGTCCATTTGCTTTGATCCACGAACTGTACGTGAATTCAGCAGTCGTGTCCCGCGCCCTCGCTCACCTGTAGCCGCTCCATTCATCGCCCCCCCCCTATCCTCCAGGTGTCCTGTCATGCTGCCCCCCCCCCCCCCCCCCCCCGCCCCCGGAGACTAATGACGCTCCCCTGGGATCCGGCAGGTGGTCGCGAGCGAGCGCGCTATGTAGTGTATCTTTGAGGTACCGTCGGGACTCCACAACATACATCTATCTATACTCTGATAGATATTTTTTGACATTCCCATTTATGAATGAAAACTTAGCAAAAACTGATAACAATAACAGACAATAGCAGGATAACATCAAGCTAACAACTAAAAACCAAAACAAAATCATATACAACGCATAATTACTCAACAACAGCGAAAAAGATGCAAGTTCGGGTTCGAAAACAACTAAAAGACCAATGGAATGATGAATTGAATTGAATTGAAAATGAAACTATCAAAACCACGAATTGTTAGTGCTCCTGCAGCTTGCTCTGATGATACCAGTGTCGTAAAATATGTTCCAAACCAATGGAATATTGGATTCCATTGGTTTTGTACCTCATTTGTTTACAAAAAATATCTATGTTTTTGAATCGCGGCATAGGTATCTTCCGTGTGTCCCGCCACTGACCAATAAATTACATCAATCTTTTCCCGCGTCCGTGTGACCGCCGGCCTCGCACCACGTGCCCCTTGCTTGCCAGATGTTGGTTAGCGACCGGACAGTGCGACTGCTTCCCAGGAAGATAGAGAAGCCTAGAGTTTGCGATGCCACACGTGGTACAGTAGGTACCCTAGCGCCCTCACATCTGGCGGGACATCAACACAGTAGGGGCCGGCTCCGCAGTCTCACAAACCTGTTTTAAAATCTGGGTTGGCGAGTAATTTTGAGTGGGGTCCAGATACAGACGAAATTATTTATAGATGTCCTCCTGGTTTTCAATAAATAAAAACCCTAATAATTAATTGATTGTTAAAAATTTTGGTTTTTAATCCACTTATAAAAAAACATCACTACTTACCTACTCACCATAGCTTTTGGTAAATTTTGGTGTCAATCTCAATAACAATATTACTACAACTTCTCATAGAGTTTTTTCTAAAAACCTATAGCAAGCTCCAGCCTCTCACAATACAGGTTTTATATGTTACTCCCTATAAATTTACCTACTTAATCTTAAGTAAACCTTTTGTGAAAGGAAACAAATAAGTAAATAATTATTATTATTATATAGAGTCTACAGATAATAGAAGTACAGGCTTCTATTTTAGTCAACGAATTAGCATTTCCTATCAAAGTGGCAATGCTGTCAGCATCGTGGGCAGTCTGCTGCCTTGCATCGATGTAAGTGTAAATATAATAGTAACTCTGAAGGGTTATGGTTTGTTCGGGGTCATGTGCTAGATGTTAATGGTTGGACCTCAAACTGCCCTATTGTGGTTGGTATATTGAAGGTGGTCAAGTAAAGTCACTGGTTTGGTATGGTACGGACTATATGCACTTGACACACAGTATTTATGGTTAATTAGGCTATTGGCGCCAACTTATGGTTGAAATGGTATGTTTTTTTGAACCCTGAGCAAAAATGGAAAACGATGATCTGTTTCCAGATTCAGCTGAGGAGAGCCGAGGGCGCCTGCCTATGCGGAGATCCGGCGGAGCCGCTCCGCTCGGCGGGATTACGACTGTAATTAAAAAATGTATTATATTCAGTGCGCGTCGAGGGCGGGCGGGCGGGGCGGGGTCACTTCTATAATTCAAGTAAGAACTGAGAACAGGCCCGTGTTGAGGCTCCTCGTTGGCAGCTCGCGCACGAACTAGTGGCGCTACTTGTGCTTTGTAAAGGTTATCAAATTACACTTTAACTCTACTCGTAAAGAGACTCGCAAAAGACTTAATTGTATTGTAGTCAATCTAGAACTTATTAATGACTGTGTACCTACCTCTATTTTTTTATTATCTGTGTGACATTAATTGTGTCTGATTCAATAAATGAATTTAATTTAATTTAAAAGTTTTGTTATAAAGTTAGCTCTTCTGTTAACTCAAAAAGCGTAGTCTTACCCACAGCTTGAACCAATAGAATTGTGAGAGGTATCTACATCTCTTCTCTGTAATCCGTCCCTTTCCTCCGGCTAGGTCGCTGAAGTCAGAGAAAGATGATTGTCCCTCCCCCGCCGCCGCGCGCCCGCAACAGCTCTCGAGTCCAGCCGTGGGCAGCGCCGCGCCCACCACCAGCTGCCTGTTGTGTGCGCTGAACTACTTCTACTGTCAACAGACCGTTTGCTTATTGTTCTAATACCAACTTCATAACTTTAAACTTGTGCAAAGAACCTATTAAAAAAAACTCCTGGCGAACTTTTGCTTAGACGTATTCATTGAACTACATTTCGCAATCACCGGTACTAATTATCTACGGAAATATTTGACTTGCACCTATGCACTTACAATGTCCTGTGAAGCGCCCGGGCGCGGGGCGGGGCCGCCCGCTCATTGCCACTGCGTACACAGCCACAACACAACACACTGTACACTGTGCACTGTGTGTGTACTAACCAAGTTGCGGGTGAATTGACACCGACGCAATGATGTACTACTCCATTCTCTTAGAAAACACCAACTCCGTGGTAAACACCGTTTTAAAGGTGTCAAGCACATACATATTTCACGTGTCTATTCTTGTCGGGATGATGATGTCCTCCGAGCGGACTTCCGGCCACGGGGCCGCTCTCTCCGCAGACGAGACACGTCAGATCATAGCGTCATCGAGTGTTTGCACTCTTGTGCTCTCCCTTAATGTAAATGTAATGTATTATATTCGACGACCGATGTGGCGCGGTGGGCGAAGGTCCGCCCGCGACGCAGGAGGTTGCGGGTTCGATTCCCGCCTCGGAACAAATTTGTGCACGATCAGCAGAAATTTGTTTCGTTGGTCTGGGTGTTTAATATGTACGAAAAAAAATATCTATCTATGTTTATAATGTTTTAAATATATCAGTTATCTAGAGGTAGTACCCATAACACAAGCTTTGAGTAGCTTACTTTGGGGCTAGATGGTGCTGTGTGGATTGTCCAGCATTATTTATTTATTATTTTATATATCCTAGAGGCACTAGTATCAATAATTCCTTACAAAGTTGTTCTCAAACGTCCCCCGCCTTCACTCCGCGACACAAGAGCGGCTCCGCAATAACCTGATCCCCGAGGACGCTGCAGGAGACTCGTCTCCGTGACCCCGTCTGTTCACAGCGGAGGGCACTTCGGGAACTCAAACGGACTATCTCCTCATTCAGCGTAATAGTCTACTCCGGTACACTAAAGGAAAACCTAATAAAAACGGAAACTTCCAGACATTTGAACAGAGAACTATAATATAATACCCTTTTCAATTGCTACTTTAACTAAGTACCTACTTCAATGTTACAGACTCCAATAGCCATAGTAGGTACCTACGTGTTGTAGTCGGAGGGAGCCGAAGTGGGAACGGATATGAGAGCCGGGATAGTTCCGGCGCGGCGGGGCGGGGCGGGGCGCGGCGGGGCGGGCGGGGGCGACTGAACTCGATCGAGGCGGAAATGACCCTGTCTAGGGCAGTCTAAATGCTGACACCTCACAGCGCTTACAATGCAACGCTGCCCTATATTAAAGTATTTACAAATGTTGCCGACCTCATAACCTAACTTTTATTTATTTATAGGTTGTTCGTTTTATTCGCAGCTTGAACAGTGAAGCCATTGTTTCTATCACCTCTTATAAAAGTGCCTTCTGATTTATACAGACCCGGGGCTGCGGCGCCTCGGCACAAAGTGCCCGCCCCGTGCCGTAACCACGTCGTAATGTTACTGCTCGGGGCTCGTGCTGAGACAGGAGCGGAGCGACTCTCCTCGTAAATACATTCCTCACTCTAACAATATTAGGGACCCAAAGGCTTTCACCCATCTATATTATATCGAGGATTTCCAAACAGATTTATTTCAAAATTAAATGCTAAGGATTTAGCTAGATTAGTAGCAAAAACCCTAGGTAGAGGTACGTATCTGTTGCTGATTACATGAAAGATACATAAAAGATTAATAACAACTCAAACGATTTTACTGAACTTAGTCACCGACACTGCGCTCAAACTGAACCCCGTTTCAGGTGTTCATAGACTGGTGGCTCCTCAGCTAGACAAATTGACGACCTTATCAAAATATATGGTCATGTTTGTCGAACTACATTCAACTCCAATAGGAAAATTGCATTAATTAGGGATATTGGTAATAGAACACTTTTGAAAACCAACAACTATATAAATATAATATGTTGAAACTAATTCTAGACTCATACATTTATCTTTATAAAAACTGAAATTATATTCCTGATGTTATTATTGTCATATTTACGATTCAGCTGATGAAGCAACGTCATTTATGAAAAAGAAATTCTTGGTTAACAAAAGCATGTAGGTACTTAGATAAAATATATTTATACTCGTAACAATAAAATCTTATTATGTATCTTATCTTACTATTATAATAAATGGGAAAGTCTGTGTGAATATTTGTTATAAGTAATCTAGGTAACTACTTAAGTTATTTAAATGAAATTTGGTGTGTAGATAGTTTAGGACCTAGATTAGGACATAGGCTATTAAAAATTGGAAATTTTAACCTCTGAGGGGGTTATATAGGGTGGTAAAGTTTGTATGGAAAATATTTTTTCCTTGGTTTGATTCACTCAAAACTCGGTATAAATAAACTATGGAGTGAATAACTAAAAACGTGTTTTTATTTTTAAACAATTACCCCTAGGGGGTGTGCAATAAATTTCTGAAATTTGTACGAAAAAAACTTTTCGTGGGCGTCTTGTATAATCCTAAATGAGAATAATGATTTATTCGTTCTATTGAGTTGATTGTTGTCGTTTGCGTTGGCTCTGCGCACGAAGCCTAACATCGCTCACAGGGTCTCAGGTTGCTCATTATCTGCGCACATCGTGTAGAGGTCGTAGACGTACGTACTTTGGTATATTGTCTCCGTCAGCAGTGAGCGAGGGCTCACTGCTGACGGAGACAATGGACCGGCTGGGCCGGCGGCGCACTATGGGAAAATTGCGTATGTTTCGTCTCAAAACTCCGTATCTCAGTTATTTCAAAACTAAATGATCTGTAATTTTGCACACATATACGTGAAAGTATAAGGTTTAATAGAAAAAATAATAATTTTGAAAATTATGTTTATTAATTTATTTAAAAAATAAAACTTAAAAAAATACATGCATTTATAAGAAAAAATACTTTTTTAGGTAATTTACTTACATAAGATAGAATTAAATATCATTGTATAAACAGTATCTAACGAGAAAAAAGTAATGTACAAAATTCAACAAGCTGCTACAGATTTTCGTTGACAGCAAGAAGGGACTTGGCTTCATCGAAAAGTTCTTTCGATATTGTTTCTGAGGCATTTCTCAAACTTGATATATATGGATCAGAAGTGTACAATAAGGTATGGAACACGTCTGTATTGGTAGCCGCTCTTGAACACTTTCTAGAATGATGAAGTCTAAACTTTTTGTAATCCTTGTTGCGGGATTCTTGAGCGTCTTCGGACAATTATCCGATAGGTAAAATAGCATAGTATTCAATGGTTTTTTCTCCGTGAATAAGTATTTTATGTACGGAGGAAGGCATATAATACCAATTTTAATTATTTACGTACAGTTGGGCGGTACTATATGCGTATTCTTCGAACTTTTTTGAATCAGTAGCCATTTCAGAAGGCATAGTTTGTAGTATAATATACATTCGTTTTATAAGTTCTACGTCTACACCTGTAATGTCTGCAGAGCAAGAGTAATTCTGAAAAAATCTCCGAGCTGTGTTTCCGTCATTACTATTTCCAGTGCCTTGTCGAGGTTTATCGATATGCAGTCCCATTTCCTCCCTAAACCGCTTTTGTACCAGTTTTTTCTTTTCGTTTTTGTTTTTTTATCACTGTAATGGCCATTTTATCAATTTGACCTTAATAGATAACAGATGATATTGTTATGTGAGAAGTAAAAAGATATTGGAAAAAAAAAATTTTTTATCTCGCGATATGTTTTGGCACCGTGTCAGGAAAGGCGCAAGTATGCGCAACTTTTTTTTTTCTCCTCATGTAAACTAATGTATAAAGGTCGTAATACAACAAATATCTCGACATCGGCAAACAGCGGCAAACGGGTAAGCCTCGTTTAAAAAAAAAGTAACCCGAAAATTATACCTTCTTAAACTATATCGGTTAATTTTAATTTATTTATTTATTATACATAATATTATTTAAGAAACGTTATGAAGAGATTATAAGCATTTCAAAAATGTATAATACTTATACATTTATATCAAAAACTTTCGAGTAATGTGGCGTTGAATTGTAGTAATGTATTGTGCCAAAATCACATCATTGAACATGAGTTAGCTTTGATGCCTTTTTATATACATTATGGTTAGCAAAAAATAATTAAAAATATATAGAAAAGAAAGCTTATATATAAGACTAAATTAAATAATTAGTTTTACTCCATAACAACGACTTTCACGTGAAACGGTTTTGAGACGGCCTTGTATGGGGCTTTCCCATAGTGCGGCGGCGCCCGCCCGCGGCGCGGCTGTTGTGTTATGGACGGACGTCCACTAATAGACCACTTAGGTGCCTGGAGTATTCGAGACGTATGGGTGATGTATAGAACGAACCCATAAGCCGCATCACGTATGAACGGCAGACTACAAATGATCCTATGACTACGTTCCATACTAACTATTAGCTGCAAGTGACATTTGAAATAGAAATGTTTCCTGAACTCTGTGGTCCGTCCCCGCGCTCCAGGGAAAGTCGTCGCGGCGTTATTGATGATCAGGGCTGAGGTTGCGTCATTATAATTAATCTTGATCCTGTTTATTTCTAATTTAATTTTGGTGTTTTGTTTTATCTCTTTGTATCCACAGTGAAATCCCATTCATTTTCTGCGTGAAATGAGACACCGTTCCATCTGCCAAAACAGATACCCTAAATCATAAAACAGACATCGATTATATACGTATCAAACAAACTGTTTGCACCTTAACTCCACAAGTTGGCTCATAACAAAAAAATACAAAACTCATAACATAAAAATGTCTGAATAAAAAACTTTTTATTTATTTTGTTTTATTTATTTATTTATAACCGAGCCACCGCCGCCGGCCGTAGGGACGGCGCGCCGCACAGATGTGACCAGCGAAGTAAGAGTTAACTCCACGCTGGTGGTGGACCAGCGACGCGGCTATCGTCTCTCCAGGACATCGGTCACAGCATCACTCTGCTAGAAGGCGCCTACATTTGGCTGGCTGGCCAAATGTACACTCTCTGACTCACGTACAGAGGTTATTTTTCTCACTTTAAGCGTCTTAATGAGTTTGTTTATTTCGTAACTACAACAAGTTACACAGTTTTATGGTTCCCAAGTTACTTCTTCCGTAAATAATTGTATAAAGTTTTTTATTATTCTTCTACAAAATTCTCTGCCATGAACATTCTAATATTGAAGATCAATAAAACTTGTATCGAAGCTATAATATTTGTGACTCGCGACTGTTCAAACTTCTTTTGATAAAAGTTTCCATCTACGACGGTGGCGGCCGCTTGTGCTCCTTCATTGTGGGGTGTAGGTACTACAGAGTATTGTATTGTATTGTAGTGCGACAGTGGTGTGAGTGCGGCGACAGACGACACCACGATAAAGGAAAACATTTCGTTTCCCCATTTCAGAATCCTCGCAATGAAATATCAATTGCGGGGAAACGAATAGTACCTACAGCTTTGTGTGGGCGGCGGAAAGGGTACAGGGCGGTGATTGCACGACAACTAAATAAAATAAATAAGACTTTTTTATTAATCCACAAAACAGAGTAAATTACTTTTAATGCGGGAGGTATATTGTTGTTGTGAACTAGATTTAACAAAAAATAATATTTTTTTTGAAGTCAATTCAAGTGTTTGATTAGATTGCTTCTTTTAGTGAATTAATTAGGCGGGTTTTGAAATAACTATAAATCGAAAAAAGCGACTTTGTTGTATACTATGTAGTGTAGAAAGCACCCAGAACCCCGGAACAAATATTTTCAGACCGTATAATTATTTGTCCCAAGGCGGCAATCGAACCGCAACCTGCTGCGTCGCGGTCTATTAAATACGCATTATTGAGAGTAACTCAAAGGGTCAGATTTTGATTAATTTTATATGAGATCTCACGATAAACATCGGCTTTAAAATTAAATTCACCATTCAAAATCATCAAGAAAAAGTATAGGTAAAACACTTATTTTCTAGTTTTATTAAAATATACCTCTATCCTAATCACTACATAATATAAAACAAAGTCGCTTTTTCTGGCCCTATGTCCCTATGTCCCTTTTGAATGAATGAACTTGAATGCTTAAATCTTTAAAACTACGCAACGGATTTTGATGCGGTTAGAGTGATAATAGATATAGTGATTCAAGAGGAAGGTTTATACGTATAATAAATCCGTGCGAAGTTATATTATAAACGCGAAAGTTTGTAAGTATGGATGGATGGATGGATATTTTGTTACTCTTTCACGCAAAAGCTACTGAACGGATGGATGGATGAAATTTGGCACAGAGATAGGTTATGGTCTGGAATAACACATAGGCCATATATTGGCCAGAATTCCCACGGGAACGGGAATTACCGCAGGTGAAACCGCGAGGTGCTGTTAGTTTATGATAATTCTGACGTGTCCAAGAGCCCTGTAGGTAATAAAGGAAATAAAGCACTTTGAGTTTGCCAATGATTACCTAATAATGAAATAACAGTCGAATTGAGAACCGCCTCCTTTTGTTAGGTCCTACAAGATGTCTCACATCGTGGCAAGGGCGCGGTACTATTTGCTGTCATGGGACTGAACGACACGGTACGAGGTAGCACGTCGTAGCGCGTTGAGGAGCGCGAGCTTCGACGCGAGCTCCGCTACGAATACAAGCTTGCGTGCTTCCACCCCACAGCCACGATTTTGAAGCACCTTTTGTGTCGCGCGATTTATAAACGCCGCCGACGCGACGCTACCGCGCGCTGCGCCGCCCGCTCCCCTGGAGGCTTATGCTCTGTAGTACAACTTCGTAGAGTTTTGCTATGACGTAGTCGCCGCGCTACAACGACCAGCTACGAACCCGATGTAACCACTGGTGCTACGCTGTCCGTGGTGGTACTTTACTTGCTACGTCTTCTCCGAGCGAAGACCTTTTTGAAAAAGTTTTGTAAATAACCGTAACCTGCAAACAATACCTATCAGTTCCCAAATGGCGACGGCGAGTCGAATGGGCCGTAACCACCTCCCAGTACTAAGTAGAAGCACTCTGCGAGCCGACGACGACCTGATACTCCAATGTCACTCATATCATATTCCACCCTTCAATTATTAAACATTCTAACCGAATAATATAACTGTGTCAGACCAGAGCTATTCTGCCGAAATATCTATTTTGTGCTCCAAGACGAGAATAGCTCCAAATCAAGAGTTCCGCTAACTTTCAATAATGCTATTTTGCGGAAACTCGCGACGCCGACGAGTTTGACGGAAGTAAGTTGTGTAAAGTTAGCCGCAAACAAGTAGCCGACGAACTGAGCTCGTGGATTCACTTAGACTAGGGATGAGCTCCAAATCTATCTCAGATTATACAATGCCTAGCGTCGAATTGGATTGATCCTACGTAATCTGCTTCCATGCCTTAATAAATTTATTTTTTTCATTTTGTTTTGTCATTTTGTTGAGAACTGGGCCGTTGAAGTAAAAGTCAAGGAACGTTGGTAGCCTAAATGCGAGGGGTAAACGGAGATACTCACGTCAGGGACAGGGATCAGAGCGGCTGCTAACAACAGCGTCAGTTAGTGAGCGGTGTGTGGCTTGGAGCGGGGCGCGGCGCACACACGCTTTGTAAATGAGTCTCCGAGAAACAACGCGAACCGGCGGCGGCCGACGAACGCCTCCATTATTCACGGAGCCAGCTGCCTCCATCCGCCTGCGCCAAAGGGAATGCATAACGAATTCAACGTACAGCCATCTACGGTGTTCGTGTACTCACGTCCTAACTTATGAAGAGGCTTACGTCTTCGGCAGTGGGTACAAGTAGCTACTAGCTGGGCTGGGCTCAGTTCTAGAGAGCAGCAAGCGGCGCAAGCGCAAAAGCGGGCTGGTGCAGCAGCACCAGCCCGCTTGCAGCTGATTAGAGCAACCCCTTGTCTGGAGGCTTGTTCAGCGGTGGACATACCGAACTCGAATGGAACGATGAACCTTATTTATTAACCGTGTTATGTGATACCTACCTACGTATTAACCTTGGGAGTATTTATTTATAGTTCACAGGTTAGTAAATTTAGTGAGTAAGTAAATAGTTAGGTGTCTATTATTAAGTCATCTCCCACCCAGACGCGACACTACAAGGATATTGATTCAAAATAACTTGATTTACTACGCAATAGATATAACTAAATCGTTTTTCTTAAATCTGGAAGTACTTAATAGTTATTGAATGTACCTACATCTACAACCTTTACTGGTCCACTGCTGAACGCAGGCCTTCCCATGATTAGCGCCTCATTGGCATTCATCATATGGGAGTAATGCCCATAATCCCCACCTAAGTGCCTACCTAAGTATTATTCCTATTATTACCTACTTCATTGTAATGTTCCTTATTCATAAAGATTATAATAAATTTATAATAAAGGTTCATAAAGATGTGACATTTCTTGGAAAAATATTCGAATCCAAATTAAACAAGTTCACAAAAACAGATTTTAGAAAAAGTGAACAAGGGATCAACCACGGGGATCAACGTAATGGGTTGTGAAGCTGGCGATAACAATTTGAATTCTGTTCATTCCGGTTTGTCCCTTGGCAGTAAAAAGAAATTGAATGTATGCCGTAGAAAATATTCGTAAGTACTTAGATCGTACAAACATTGTGTCCTAAGGCGGGAATCGAACCTCCAACCTTCTGCGTCGCAAGCGGACCTTCGCCGCTGCGACAAATCGGTCGTCAATGACCAAACTATACGCTTTAAGTTATGAAACGAAACCTGTAAATGTTTTCAGCTTCACAATCTGTTAAACGAAGGATTATTAATTGACTTTGGGTTGGGTTAATAGTTATAGTAATAGGTACTGTTGATATCTACTGCTTTACCTACTAATTATTTAAAGCGGTATTCCACTAGGTACACGATATTCAGGGACCCTTACCCTAACTAAGAGAGGTGTTATAAGATTTAGATATCCCTAATTAGGGCGAGCGGACGGACCCGGCAAGCCTTGCTCCCTAATCGCCCTAACTACCGGGCCCTGAATGTTGTTTAATGGTGGAATACCGGTTTTAGTTTTCACTATAGCTGCACATTTTTTTTGTATGGTATATATACATTTTGGGGCTACCTAAAATAAAAATCTTCATTATTTATATCTTATAACCGTTTAAATCATCACCTTCGGTATAAATGAAACGTGAAGGCGTCCATTTTCACTAGCGACATCTATTGCCGTATGTGTGAAAATATTACAGGAACCCATGACCATGTCGTGGGGGCGGCTGCGGGGAGCCCACGGGGGGAGCCACAGGCGACGCGGCGCTCGGCGCTGCTGTGCGGCTACAAGCGAACGCACGGAGCTCCCGAACACAAGGAAGCTCGTTTGCACCGACGACACTACGAGATGGCAGCACAAGTCGCTAAATGATCGTGCTGTGTACATGGTTCTTATAGAATGGTATCGTTTCGCCCATCAATGGACTCGAAAAGGGAACAGATATACCCAAGAACCTAGGTTAATAGTAGGTATAATAACCGAGTTCTGATCGATAAATGACGACCTATGTGGCACGGCGGGCGAAGGTTCAACTGCGAAGCAGGAGGTTGCGGGTTCGATTCTTGCCTTATCATAAAGATGTCACTCGTACACTTTGTTAAACCTATTATAAGCTTCTTTTTAATGCATCTGTAGAAGTTTCATTTTGTCTATTTTAGGAGGAAATACCTAATATCAATTACTACGTTCCGGGAAATACGAAAACAGAGTTTATCTCTTCCTAATCTATAGACAAAATAAAAATACTACAAATGCATTAAAATGAGCTTATGATAGGTTTAACAAACTGTACGGAATGAAATTTGGAAATTCCTTTTATTATTCATGGAATGTGTTATGTATATCAGTCATCGAGTAACCATATCACAGCTCTGCTTAGCTTGTGGATAGATGATGCTATGTGAATTGTCCAGAATCACTACATAGTATAAAACAAAGTCGTTTTATCTATCCCTATGTCCCTTTGTATGCTTAAATCTTTAAAACTACGCAACGGATTTTGATGTGTTTTTTTTAATAGATAGTGATTCAAGAGGAAGGTTTATACGTATAATAAAACCGTGCGAAGCTGGGGCGGATCGCTAGTTATTTATAAATAGGTGGTAGTTTATATTTTCATAGTGAAATTAGGTTTACCTATAAATACCTACAAAAGGGTACCTACTCTCAAAATAAACAGGTAGGTAGGTATTAATAAAAATGTCCTTTACTGTTTCTACATTCATTTAATTTTACAACATACAAAACATAGTACTTATATTACCTAACAACAACACAAAAATCACTATTCTTTGGAATATGTAGTTACCTACCTAAACTTACGAGTGTCATGGTATGTACTACCTTTGGCTTTGTATTACAACAACAATGAAATAAATATTAAAGTCACAAGGACGACAGTTGGTCTTAAAATAAAATACGATCACGTATGTAGTTACTATAAGTATTTGTACAGGGTGTAGCCGAATATCTGCAATCCCCAAAACAGGTGAAACTAAATCTTAAATGTGGTGTGAGAGGAGTAGAATGGTATGCTCGTACTAAAATTGTCATATTTCTATCTATTACCCACTCTTCAAAATATTATTTACCGATTGTGTGATTGTGTATTCAAATGTGAAATTAATTTGTAAAACTATCTATTGAAAAAGCTACAAAATTTTAGGATATCGAGCCTTACTGTATCAGTGAGGCTGTTGACTGACCTAACCTAGGTTTGGATCCTTTCTGTGGCTACCAGTTGACACTTGCGTCTATGGCTATATCTACAAATTTTATACATATACATAGATGTATTGTTTATCAAACTTAGCCAGACGTAAAGTACGGAACTTGTGATCAAGTTTCTTTGTATTTATACTATTTCATGTTGATGATCAATAGAAACTATAAGACTAACTAACCTAAGAGTTACATGAGATAAGGGCATTAACTTTTATTATAGGCATTTATTGTGTAATGAATTAAGGAGCACACAAACGTTTTGTAATAGGTACCTACTACAGGTAAGTACTCATACACATTATGAAAAGTAACATTTCAGATGGCTCTGGATAACTTTTTACACACTACTTTTGTGATCTAGTAGGTAGTGAAAGTAAGGTATCCCCAAGATGGTTTCCCATTTCAGGGAACGCAGGTATTTGGGGAACACCCTGTACAATGAATAGGTGCATACGCATTAGACGTATGCGCCGCGCCGACCCGCCGCCGCCGCCGGCAAATTTTCCACGCCGCCGCCGCCGATCAGCCAATCGGCGTGAATTCGGCGTAATACTTTACCGTTTAGACGCTTTGAAAACTCTGTCATTTTATTGATTATTATTACATTTATTACAAGGTGTCAACGAAGGAACCTATCCTTTAGAGAAACCCCGAGCAATAGCTCTTTCCATAGCTCGCTGAGCGACTTTGAACTGGTGGACCAGCCCTACGTGAGTGTCCACGTCTCAGCTCCGTAGGTCATTACGGGTAGGACGCACTGATTGAAAACTTTTGTTTTCAAACATTGCGGTATGGATGATGAGAAGACTCGACGTAGTTTTCCAAATGATGCCCAGCCTAGCTGGATCCTCCTCTTGTCTTCCTTCTCAAAATTGTTTTTACCCAACTGCACAATCTGCCCAAGGAAGTTGTAGTCGGAAATTTTTTTGAGGAAGTGGCCTTCTACGACGACAGGTCTTGAATCAATGTGGTCATTGGTCATGACTTTGGTTTTATCCAAATTCATGCCGAGATCGATTCGTCGAGAGGCTGAGGCTAGGCCGTCTAGCATGTGGGTCAACTCCTCTAGCGACTCCGCCATTAAGACTATGTCATCAGCGAATCGTAGAGTGAGATGTAATTGCCGTCTATGTTTATGCCCTTACCTTTCCAGTCCAGCGTCTTAAATATATCTTCGGTATCTTCCAATGCGCTCGTGAACAGTTTCGGGGTTATGACATCCCCCTGTCTCACTCCTCTTTGTAATTGGATGAGTTTCGACTACTGGCCCTGGACACTCATAGTGGCGGCATCCTAGAGACATCTCTCTCAGCACCTCGGTTAAACGATAGTCTACTTGGCATCGCTGTAAGGATTCCAGAACAGCCCAAGGTTTGACTGAGTCAAAGGCCTTCTCATAGTCCACAAAAGCAAGACACAGGGGCTGATTATACTCTTCGAACTTCTGTATAATCTGCCGCACTGTGTGAATGTTGTCATAATATGCTATATCCTCCGCGGAACCCGGCCTGTTCCTGTGGCTGAAACTCGTCGACTCTCCTGGCGAGACGATTCGTGATCACTCGCGAGAACAGCTTAACGTGGCTTAGGAGTGTGATGGGTCTATAGTTTTAAAGTAGGGTTTTTTTATGTCCCTTCTTAAAAAAGAGCACCTCCAAACTCCCGCTCCACGCCTAGGAGTTCTCACACTGTGAAGGACGGCATTAAAGAGGTTCTATAGAACAGGGTCTCCTCCTGCCTTCAGAAGATCTGATATAAGACCGTCCTCACCGGGGGCTTTTCATTTTTAAGATGCCTCAGAGCAAACACGATTTCGTCTGGCAGTTCGTCGGTATAGTGACTTGTCAGGGTGGCTCTGGAATCATGGTCATCTCGTCGAGAATGAGGGGCATGTGCAGTGAGCAAACGGCCATAGAAATCTTATATCTCAGCTGAGATCTCCGGCTTCAACAAAACGGTCCTCCCGTCGTGCGTTTTAAGTTTCGTCAGGTGGCTCCTGCCAAGCTGCTGAGTGATTACTTTGGACCCTCGGTTTCGCTTTATCGCCTCTTCAATCAGGCGTGTGTTGGGGCTCCAAAGGTAGCGCCGTACCATCTTCGCGATTCGCTTGTTCTCTGACGAAGTGACTTGGGTGGTTTCCCGTTTTCTTGTCATCAGACGAAGAGTCTTATCCGTGAGTTTGGACTTCCTGCCAGTACCTTATATTGGTGCATGACAGTTATACGTTGTGTAAAGACGGGTTTAATTCTAACATTTGTAAGCATACTATACGCGCCGAGTTCACGCCGAATTCACGCCGCCGCCGCCGATTTCAGGCCGGCGTCCGCCGCCGATTATTTCGACGTCGGCGCACATGTCTAATACGCATACATCACGATCTATTATTCTTAGAGTACGTGTTGTACCTAACGATAGGCCGAACTAGGCGCGAAATAAGTGCACACAAACTTAGATATTTGTAAACTATTGTTTCAGATAATTATTTTCGAATTACTTATACGTGTACGGTCCGTTTTGGTAAATAATAGTTCTTACAACGAATTCGTATTTCAATTCCATTGCTTTGGAGCAATGTGCGCGATGCGCACGGACACTGTCCGTCACACTCGTGCAGCGTGCGACACGTGGAGCGTGCGACACGCGCCGCGCCGCACCGCCCTCTCCATCGTGCCTACTCGCACGGTGCGGTGCGACGACGCAAATAGCACATCTTATTACCGGAGGTTACATACAATACACGAATGGATCTCGTTACATCCATTGCCAGATCCATTCGTGTATTGTATTGTAACTAGCGGCCCGTCCCGGCTTCGCACGGGCATTAAACATTACATTTAGATTTGTTAATTTTAACACATTCATAATAATAATAATAATATGACACATATTCATCCCTTTTTGCGTCGAGCTCCTAAAAAAGAGAAAATAAAAAAAAAATAAGAATAATTAAATTCAGATATGTAGGGAGCCGACCGCGCGAGTAAGCCGCGCGGCAAGTTTATTTCGTGATCTTAACCCCCCTCCCGTACCCCTGCCCGAGTGACGCCTACAACGCATAGCTAGCCGAATACAGTTAATTTTTTAATTTTTTTTTAACTCGTCATATCTTTTGAATGGATTGTCAGAATCGAATAATTCAAAAAGTAATATAAAGATATTGAAGCAGTCTTAAATAATACATCATTTATTTTGATAAGGGTTAATACCAAGGTACAAATAAAGAGCTTTTTGTAGCGGTGGTATTTTAATTTCTTTTTTTCAATAAAAAAACGCTTATTGTGACATGACTGTAATAGTTAGAGATATGCTGCCGCTGATTTTTTGTTGATAATGGTGTGTTCTAAAAAAATGTAGTATATCATTTTGTTCTATCATCAATAGTTTTCGCAGCGCACGCGATGTAAGGTAGTTTTTTGATATTTTTTTCACACCTTGGATTACGTTATCGTAATTTTAGTAAGGATGCCTATTTTTTTTGAAAATGAAATATAGCCTATGTCACTCAGAAATGATGTAGCTTTCCAACAGTGAAAGAATTTTTCAAATCTGCCAAGTAGTTTCGGAGCCTATTCAATTCATACAAACAAACAAACAAACAAAAAATCAAACCTTTCCTCTTTATAATATTTGTATAGATACACGAATATTGTATATCCATGGTGAATCTATCGAGAATTGTTTTTCTCTGTAGTTACACCCAGAGACTACTGCACTAGTGCTAAGTAATGAATGTTTGTATGACTGACTTTATTGGCACATTACAGCTTTGTCTATCACACACAAAGCGTGTTAATAAACCCCATGTTAAATTGAAATATAAAAAATAACATGGGTGTCGCTGTCTCCTCTCATTGTAATAAAAGTTCTTTCAGGACAACACAATGTGAGGTGACGATGCCTACACGGTGACCTATTAGTTGGCCTACAGGTTGGCATACATGTCGGCCTACAGTTTGGCATACATGTCGGCCTATAGGTTGGCTCGGCATAGGTACATATCGGCCTACAGGTTGCATACAAAACGCCGACCCATCGCACACAATGCCCGTCATAAACGTCTAATAAGTTACATTAATTATAATTTTATCTTATACTAAATTACATTACACAATAAATATTTTTAAATACCAGTACATTTATATAACAACGTTTATTTTTTTGTTCAAACTCACGTCATTCTAAATAACGACCAATGACCTGACAGTGGAAATTCGGGCATCTCTGAGATTCCATTAGATTGTTGGCGGTGTCCGACAATGGACAATGTCTATATTACTATTTTGCACTATTGCTTAAACAAGTAATATCGTGTGTTATTTCGTGGTCATGCTACATAAGTAGGTACCTGATTGAAATGTTACACCTGCAGTTGTTTGTATGTTCAGAGCGGGCGAGGAGCGGAATGCCGCTCTCTCCGCGCGACACACGACTCTGCCGCGCAGCACACACGTCTACGAGACATTCACTTACAGCTAATTACATAAATGCTATGCATCAGTATAAACACTCTTGTAACATAAAATATTTATAGTCCTATACACGGACAATATTATGGAAAAATAAATGCGAAGTGCGCTACATATTTGTGCTTACATCGAACGCGGTCTCTCCGCGTAACGAAGCCATCGTTTGTTCTCCAACTGCATTGGTTCTTTGGATAAAATCGCTGTTTGGCGCAATGTATCATAAAAATTAACCTTCGAAAGACTTTTCTCCCTTAAACAATAAAGTAGTCTGCTTGACAGTATAGACAGGAGGAGACACGAGTGCAGGTGAGCCGGTCACAGCAGAGTGCAGCGGCCGAGGCGGCGGCGCCGGCGCTGCTTGTCCTCCTGCTGCGGGTGGTGCCGGATGATGCGCACCAGCTGGAACACAACCCGACGGGCTCTCACTACATAAACTACTACATGTACATGGTGTTTAGTGAAGTATCGAGCTGAGAGTGTTATTGTGCGGTACCTCGTGGAAGGCCGCGTCCACGTTGAGCGGCGGCTCCTTGGCGGAGGTCTCGATGTAGGGCGCGTGCAGCGCGCGCGCGAGCTCGCGGCCCGCCTCCTCGGGCACGCGCCGCGCGCCCACCAGGTCCACCTTGTTGGCGCACACCAGCATCGGGTACGTGTCCCTGCACAACACATAAACACTCCATACACAAGACGCTTGCACCCACACTTAGTACACAGCTCTGTAACTTCGCTACAAAAACAAATTATTTATCACTACATAGTATAAAACAAAGTCACTTTTTCTGTCCCTATATCCCAATGTCCCTTTGAATGCTTAAATCTTTAAAACTACGCAACGGATTTTGATGCGGTTTGTTTTAATACATAGAGTGATTCAAGAGGAAGGTTTATACGTAAAATAACCGTGCGAAGCCGTGGCGGGTCGCTAGTTTATAATATAAGACAACATCGCAACAGACGTGGATACTAAAATAAATATGGCCTGCCTGTGTAACATGGTACACATCAATAGAAGCTCCAGAAATGGCATCACAACTGAAGCACCACTAAGTGATGCTGTAAAATTAACAAATTCCTAGATCAAGCAAAGGGTTTTTCCAACAACATCTAACATGGAACCATCCGACATGAGTATTAGAGAGGGCATTGGGACAAGAAGGGTCGATTGGTACAAGGAACTTCCTTTATAACAATTTTGGGGAATTCCTTCCAGTACACAATAAAAGGCACATATTGAGTTGCAGGTTCCAGATATAAATAAACATAAGTATGCATATGAGTACCGGTCCTTGACGCGCAGGATCTGCGTGTGGAAGTGGCGGATGTTCTCGTAGCTCTGCTGGTCCGTGACGGAGTAGACCAGCAGGAAACCGTCTCCCTTGCGCATGTACTGCTCGCGCATCGCGCTGAACTCCTCCTGCCCCGCCGTGTCCAGCACTGCACACAACATGTTTGATAATCAATGTTCTACAATTCACGTTAGGTTAGGGAGAACTGGCTCTAGCGAACCAACATAATGAACGGTGATAGTGACCCGTGATGCTGGTCTTACTCATGAGGTCAAAATATTAATTCAGAATTCAATATTGTTTATTTGAGGAACCAAACAGAAAAATAACAAAGAGAGAAAAATAATTTACAATTGCGATCTCAGGTATTATAATGACTTTCTCTTAGCCAAACAATAATACCGGGTGTTACCAGACGACTACCGAAAAATAAGGGGGGTGGCAGAGGACCCCTAACCTTCAACAAAAAAAAATTCGCAGTCCGAAAAAAAAATTCTAGCCGAAGATAAAAATGTTTAAAGATTTTCAATTATTTTCGTAGCGAGCAATGGACACCGTACACTTAGTAACCTACTCTACTATGTAGATAGATAGATAACACACACAAAGAAAGAAAAGAAAAACATACAATAATACTACATACTAAGACTAGGTATAAAGGGCGGACTTATCGCTAAAAGCGATCTCTTCCAGGCGACTTTGATGTAGGTATTACGTTGAAAAGATGTTAAAGTTAAAAGCTACCTATCAAGTTGGCTATCGGTAGATATTTTACCACTTACCTAATTACGCTGTAGCCTCGGTCGAATCAGAAATGGTTCAAACTGATCTCCTCCTCGTTCAAGGCTGAGCCCAGTATGTATTTAGTAGTAATAAGTACAGTTTTATGTGAAACCGTGACTCCACGACCTCTAAGTAACCTCGCTGCAGAGCGCGTCCCTACTCGGGGGTTTCTCTCTACGAGGTCTAAGACATGGTCGGTCATGCACTCTGCGATTTATCTCTCTGCCACCTCTGATATGCTGCCGTGATGACCCGAGCATCAGCTGGGTGTTGCTGCTTCGGGTATCTTGGGCGGAAAATGCGCAACGCTCTTGACGCATTTCCGAGAGCTCCATAGCACATGAGCAATAATGAGCATTTGTCCATACTCCCTCGCACTAAACATGTTTATAAAACACACCGAAATCACAGAAAGTAACTTCCACTATTTACATAAAGTACTCTAAGACTATGTACAGAAAAACTTTTAAAAAACACACAAACATACTAAAAATCAGTTTCAATAACAACAAAACAAAACAGTATCGCAAATTTCCACAACGATCGCGCACGTTCGAATACTAAACACCGACTAAAAGACGAATAAAAATGAAGCAAGCAAGTCGCCGCGGCGGCCGGCTCCCGGCAACGCCGCGCGCGGCGCCCGCGGCGTTGCCGTGCTTCTCGTCCGACAAAGAAAAACACCGCTGCTGTTCTCATTAAGTACTATAATGTTCTTAAGTGTTAATTATGACTCTCCCTAGTATAAGCGCCCTTAGTGGTAAGAACATTTTGTTTATATCCAAACTAAGTTAACTAAGAATGTGCCTATGTAATTAGTTACTTTGTCTTGCTGTAATAAATACATTTTCATTTTCATTTTGTTATAAACCTTATTATGATTGGAATAAGGTTTTCCTATACCAAAGCAGACTATTCAGTAATTAGTAAGGTTCAAAATGGGGCATACAAATTTTAACATCTTTATCACAGAATTATGAGATAGGTAGGTAATTTAATTTTTTTCGCGGGAATAAATACTACGACTAGTAAAAGGATTAATTAACGTTTCCAGCTAAAATTAACTTACCCTGGACCAAAAAGCACAGAAAACATAATAGTAGTAAAACATCCCAAGGTTGCCTGGAGAGATCGAGAACTTTAGCGATAAGGCCGCCCTTTATACTAAGTTGCAGTATTTTTGTTTTCTTTTCTTTCTTTGTGTGTTACCTAGGTTTAAGTATATCTACTAATAAAGAGTTTTCTATTCAATTCTAGTAGGTACAGGCTGAGGGTACAGGTAGGTAAAATGTAAATGATATCTTCAATTTTCTAATAGAAGAAGTGTTAGGAGGGGCTCGATCCTACAATCTTCAGATTGAAAATTGAGTGTATTATTTATATGCCAAGTCGGCAAAATACAGACAACCACCAGCGTGCAGCGCGGTAACTTACGTGCGTACCTAGCGTATGTATGTATGTATCTTGCGTAGATACCCATTTCGCTCGCGCAGTCGAGCGTTGTTGTTAGTGCGGGCGGCCATAAACAGCTGAGTTGAGGTCATTCACTTGCGTGCAATACATTACATCATTTTTTAAATTTATTTGTTTTTGCTTTTAAAAATGATTTATTCGAGTTGATATGTTTTCTTAGTGATGTACTGTGGGTGTGTAACTAGATAAAAAAATAAAAAAAATGAAAAAGGTGAATTTTTTTTTTGCGTTTTTTTTTCGATAAATATGTTCAGAATCATGGTCTGATTGCTACCTTTCATTTTTCGATAGTAGTCTTTTTACACCCTGTATAGATAATCTAGATAAAATATAGATAATGTCCATTCCTATCCCATTTAAATACTGCAAAACACCTTTTGCACACTATTTCCATAAAAACAATGTGATTTCCAGCTGCCTGGTGGGTCGCTGTGTTGTTTACGGGACTGAAGTAAAATAAGTTTTTCTTTTTTGTCAAGGACCTTTGACCTAAAGTTCAATGACTTTTTTGAGTTTTTCATGTTTTGTTTTGGTTCCATCGCGATTCGCCATAGCTCCGGCGCTTCAGGAAGTGCAGCTTCTCCGCCATTGCGTAACAAGAGCCACCAAGAGAAGACAAGAGAACCGCTACGGCTCGCGCGGTGTCTGTCCCTTGTTACGGCTGGCAGAGGCTGCACTCCCTTCACGCCTTCGGCTTATTAAATACACTCTAGGGGCGCCACGCACAAGACCACGTGGAGTCGGGGTACTCTGTGTCAGATTCGCCACTCAAATGGAACCTAATCAACTCTTATCGGAATGCTCTATATGGGGATAATTCTTCATGCTTTTTTTGAGTTCATTTACCTCTAACGCCTAGGTCATTGAACTTTGGGGTCAATCACCTAAACCAAAGTTGCACCCCTAGTGACCATCTTCACAATGCAATAAAAAAATATAATTTTAAGTATATGTACATGAAAAAAATCGTCGAAAGTCCTGCGTTTCGTAAACTCCACCCCAACCACCTGGTGAAGTTATTCTCAAATCTTGTAACATCTTACCATCAAGAATGCACCACTGGCCGTCCACCTCCGTGTGCTGGATGTAGGAGTCCTCGATGGTCGGGTCGTAGTCCGTGACGAATAGCTTCTGGAAGAACTGGATGGTGATGGCGCTCTTGCCCACTCCGCCGTCCCCGACCACCACCAGCTTCACCTGCAAATGTATTGGCATCTGGTTACAAGTTCTGCCATGGAGGAGCCGGCCTCTCTCTGCTACATTACATTCCACTACCATTAGGAAGGTGTCACGGTGGTAGGATCACTATCATCATATTTTCAATTAAAATTGTTCGAGTTTTAGGTTCTGCAGGAGAAGAAGAATTTTATACAAGTGTTTAGAATAATAGGAGCTAACCCGGAACTGTGGACAAAACAATAAGGACCATATTGAAATAGTAATTTCAGCCACAACAGTGTCTAGCTAGTGGGTGGGCACAAGGCTACTGGGGGAGCTAACATCGCCCGTACACTGTCGCTGCCCTGGAATATAGACATTATGCTCAGCCGACAGCCCGGCCGCTCTGAAAACAAACCAGTTACGTACATAAGCAACTTTTCAGCACGTCAAATTATTTTTTTGTGTAGAGTTTCAGTTTACTTACTCCAAGACACATAATGTCCTAAACTTATTTCATACATGGCAGATATTTTGTTACAGATCATAGGCAGGTATTCATTCATAAAGTGATTCATATATAACACAAACGTTTGTAACATTATAATATGCGTGAATAGGCGTGTGTTTCAATATACCTAAATTATTGTTTGAGAAGTCAAGAAAAGCTCTGAGAAAAAGCTCTAAACAGTGAAAAGGTACTCACAGTAGGCAGATTCTCATTTGGGGGCCCTGGTCTCGTCATGGTTCCCTCTGGATGGGACTACACGCCACCAGCAATAGGTTGTTTATTAATTCTACCGAGGTCATGGAATCATAACTGTGTTAACGCCGATTATATGAAGAAAATCACAAAAATATTTTTCGATATGAATTCCTCTGAAGGAAATTGGTTTTTGAATGAATGATGGTAGTTTTGACAGCACTGACAGTAGTGACAGATCCACGCCCCGATGACGTCGTGCACAGCTGATCGTGTCGCTTTATTTATTTACATTTTCACAACAAACTTTTATAATTTTCGTTCGTGTGTTATCTAAATTAATTTTCTACCATGAGTTTGTTACCAAAATACGGATCAGAGGATTTCGACATATTTATTTTAAGACGACTTTTTGGGAACCGCGTGTAATGTCGGAGGAAATCCGCTCGTCGCATCTAGTGAAGTGAAAGTGTTCATTTGGGTTGGTTCCTTGATAGAGGTCCTGCCGCCGCCTGTCCGTTGTGGGACTTTCTACAAATGTGATAAAATCGGAACATGATAGAAGAAATAAAACCTGCAAGAGGTATGTATAATTTAAAATACTTGCGGCCAAATTCTGATAGGTAACCTGGTAGATACATATTCTCGTTCTTACTAATAAACATAACATAGGTAATAATTTGGTTTGAAGCAAAAAACAATGAGCGTGCTAATCCTGCAGTCGGAACTTAGACCATTAGGTTGGTACTGCTGCCTAGGTACCTTAATTTTACCGTCTCGTTTATTATTTTTTGTAGGGATAACTGCGAAACTAGCTTCTCATGCTTTCTTTATCTTGTAGGTAAAGAAATTAATATTATTAATAGGTAGTCATTAAATAGATAGCAGTGGATATGAGTCCACTGCTCATTGCTGCTCTCGGCTGATGATGATGATGATGATTTATAAGTAAATAATGCAGGACGATCCATACAGAGTCATGTACCTAGTCCCAAGCTAAGCAGTTTGTGTTACGGGTACAGATATACTTACATAGGTACCTAATACAAAACATAGATAAGTAGATATTTTAACTGTAGGTAAATAGAAAAAACCTAGAAGTCAGAACCCAGGGCCCAGGATCAATTATTTGCAGATCGCACAAACACTTGACGGGAATCGAACCTGCAACCTCGCAGGCGGACCTTCGCCCGCCGCGCCATGCGCCACCTCGGTCGTCAAGGTTGGTAAGTTTAACTTGAAGCTTCATCTGTCTGAGAACATACTACACCTAAATAGGTACTACAGACCAAAGTCAGGTATACCTACGTAATTAATCACACATTAGGGAAGCCTATATCCAGCTGTATACTAATATAGGGTTATGGTGGATGATGAATCACACAGTAGGTCACAGGCAGGTCTTTACCGTTTCACTTATCCTTCGCTTAAAACAGCTGCCGAAAGTTGGTATCCATCCGAAAAAAGACCGCCGCACCCGTTTATAAAATTCAGATCGAAATGGAAAGCTCCGACGACGAGTGAATGCTGTTGTTCACGTCCACTCACTGTATGATAGGTACCTGTAGGTACCTACAGATTTGAACACTATGTACATACAAAACGAACATTCGCCTATGATGAGATCTTTGAGAGCGGTTCAGTGAACAGCTTATTTGTTATGAGCACTGGTCCAATCAAATGAGTTCACTGATTACATTACCTAGGTCCTACCTCCATTTTACTATTATAGGTAGCCGAACTGGACAGAGAAGGTTCACTAAGTAGATCGTTGCTAGGGCGGTGCTGGAGCAAGCACAGATTACGATATTCCGTGATCTGCGACAGCAAGGCTGTACCAGCCCATCTACCTGTCCACTCAGCATGAAGCATGGGCATGAATTTCGGAATGCGAGTATTTAACGAAGCTCTTATACTCGAAATCAGACCAAATCTAGTTGAATTTTTAAATAAACTCATTACATATTTAGCTAATGAATGACTGAAAATGTACGATGATAGTGGTGAAAGAGGAGTTTATCCGACACAAACAGACGGACAAGTATCTCATATCTATTTTGCCCATCAGTGAAAGTCTTTCTCGGCAGCCAGAAATTTTTGCTACATAATACGAAGTTCACTAGGTATCTTACAAAAAGCTTGACGATTTGTTATTTTTGAGAATACATTACCAAAAAAACAAGATTTAAAAGTAGAAAAAAAATTGGGAAATAAGCTATCAACCAACATTTGGAAGAATGCCTCCAAAAGCAAGGTTTGAGGAGGGATACAAAAGAAACAATTTCCGGGATCGTAATAAAACCTTTGCAGGATCAAAGAGCTACCATGGGACACCACCCCCAGGGAAGTTGAGGTTTCTGTTCAAAAAAGTAAGACCATAAGTCTAAGACCAACTACAACAAGTGTGGAATTTCAATTTTCTTGGAAGATCAAATCAAGTTTTGCCAAAAGAGCTCAAATTAATTAGAATAGCTAGATTTTTAAGTTGATTTGTGATCCTAAGACCTAAAATGTACAAACGCAAAAACATAATTTGAAAAACAGCTTTTATTTTAAAATATATTCGCGTTTAATCTTTGGGGTTCTCCAGCACCCCATGTAGCAAAATCAGCTTGGTAAAATAGGTGTAGTGTTCCAGGGTTAATTTGATTGAGCCTTAGTGTATGCTTCTTGGCTTGCGTAACTCCAACCAAGGGTATTGGAGTCAGAAGAAAGTTTTTGTATAGGTAGGTAGGTACCTACTATGTCCCAGCAAACACATTCTTCTTTCGGAGTCTCCCCTTTCGAATGGAGCACATAGACCGTGGCATCTTGCAATGATATTCTGCACCATGAGCCATGTATGTAATCTAATCTTCCTCGCCTCAAGATAGTGAAGACAGAGAAGATAGATATCTATATTCTCCAAAAATTGCATTAGTTAAGAAACATTTGCAACTTCTACCTGAAATCACCAGTTGTGCGTTGATCGCGACCAATCTCAAATATATGCGCATGCTCATCGACCGAGACGAGGTTTGAGAGCTGTTAAAACTTAATTCGCGTTTGAAAATACCACATCAAAGATCCCCAGCTACTCTCCTCTCCCGGCGCTGTGCCTCTGCATGACTCACAGGGATGTCATTCTCTATTGAGGCATTGAATTAGGATTATGATCGAACTATAAAATCTAAAACAAAGAATACACGCATAACTCACGATAGCCTACCACTTGATTTCTACTACCACAATAGGCAGGTTAGGAAATATGTTCTGCTTCTGCTTTATAAGGCAAGACCGTCTCAAAATATGTATATACGTAGGTAAACTCAATAGATTATAAGATGCATGTGCCGAACTATAGGCGAGGGTCATTGGCCGGGGCGGCGCGGCGGCGGCGGCGGCCTTGATGCCACGATAGTCGTTAACCCCGCGACTGCGGATGTTCGCGGAACGTCTCACTTAGGCATTACATAATGCTTAATAGGTATGAGCTAGATTCATATAATAGTCTATCCTAGCCTGTTACTTATTCTGTGGTCTGGCTAGCTCATCTAGGATTTTAGAACTTACCATGGATAAGCAAGATAAAAGGGATAACAGGGTCTTACAGATGTTTTATGACTAATTTTAGCAGATTGTAGCGTATTAGGTGAAGCTACTTATATAGTTGTAAATTTTGACTGAAAGCCTGACTTGCTGTGATTTTGGAGATGTGGAGAGAAATAAAAAATGCGTACTTCTTTCCAAGATGGCGTGTAATGAATGTCTAGTACAAGCGTTTAGGTGAGGTAAGGAGGTGGGGGGTGGATGCACAGGTACAATACAACTAGATAGGCGCGAACATGCCCCCGGCCTTGGAAGTAGCAGCTTTCAAAAAGTGTGAAGTTCCTCGTCACTATGGTCTTCTGGAAGGAGTGGACAGATCTTCGCGTAGGCTCTGCGGACGACGCCAGTGGCTGTTTGTATATCTGCTACTCTTGATACTCCATCCTTTCCTGGAATCGTAGCGAGGACACGGCCCATATTCCACTTTAGCGGTGATGAGTTACTTTCCTTGATAAGAACAAGTGAATCTGGCTTCAAGTCAGTAGTCTGCTGCTTGTTCCATTTTTTGCGTAGCTGTAATTCGGATATGTATTCTTTGGCCCAGCGGGTCCAAAAATGTTGGCGTATTTGTTCCACCCTCTCGAAGCGCTGAAGTCGGTGTGTTGGAACGTCGATGACGTCATCGCTGGCTGGCGCTGTTAGCGGTCGACCAACCAGGAAATGAGCTGGAGTTAGAGGAGCGAGGTCTTTAGGATCGGGAGAGAGAGGAGAAAGAGGTCGGGAGTTCAATATAGCTTCCACCTGTGCTAATACTGTTGTGAATTCCTCGAACGTGAGGTGCGCGTTTCCTATCACACGTTTCAAGTGATGTTTACATGATTTTATGCCTGCCTCCCACAGACCACCAAAATGAGGAGAATAAAGGGGAATGAATTTAAATTTTATTTGTTGATTTGTTGCGTATTCAACAATGTCGGACGAACAATTGCGTAAAAAGTTTGAAAATTCATTCATTAATCCTACAAAGTTTGTTCCGTTATCGGAATAAATTTCTAAAGGTTTACCGCGCCTAGAAATAAATCTTTTTAAAGCTAAAAGATAACCATCAGTAGTGAGGTCACTGACCAGCTCTAAATGCACCGCTCGTGTCACAAAGCACACAAACAAACAAACGTATGCCTTAGAGGTTTTAGCGCCCCTACCTTTGCGATTAAGTATGAGATAACTCCCACTATAATCAACCCCGCATCTATTGAAAGGATTCGTGGGCGTTATTCTTTGTTTAGGATAATTACCCATTAAAGGGGTAAGTACCTTCCCTCTCATGCGCGTGCACTTTACACAAGCATGAAGTATAGACCTAGCTAGGTTCCTACCACCCACTGGCCACCAGGTATCACGTAAATGGCACAACAATGCCTGGCTACCAGCGTGATGTAGCTGATGATGTTCGTAGCGAAACAAAAGCTTAGTAAAGTGATGTTTGTTCGATAATAAAATAGGATGTCTCTTATCGTAAGAGAACTCTTCAGAGTAGCCTAGACGCCCACCCACTCTTATTATTTTATTTTTATCAATAAATAAGTTTAGTTTATTTAAGTGATTATTTTTTATTAAAGCGTTTTTCTCGATTAATACATACTCATCAGGGTAACTTTCGAATTGAGATAAGAAAGCGGCTCCATGAGCGCGCGACACTGGGAGGAACAATATCATCCCAACCGATTTTAAGTAACCATAATTGTTGCAATAGAACCTTAGCGATTATTATCGTAGGGCTCAATAAGCCCAGAGGATCAAATATTTGAGAAATATTTGACAAAATTGATCTTTTAGTGACTGGCCTATCATCGCATTGGAATTCAGTTTTGAAATAGAATTCATCATTTAAATTATTCCAGCCTAAGCCTAGCGTTTTAGAATTTATATTTTCGTTGCTTTTAATTTCTTTTCTGTGCTCAGAAATGGTATGATCATCATCGCACGGAAAATTGTATATCCACTTGCGAAGTGAAAAACAACCTAATTGAAGCGCTTTTTTTATGCCTACACACAACTTTAATAAGTTTTCTTTGTTGTTGTGTCCGGTCAAGAGGTCGTCCACGTAAAAATCATCCCTAACTGCCCTTTCAACGTCCGGGTTCAACGATTCAATACCTAGCTGTTTTAAACACCTGACAGCTAAAAACGGCGCGGAAGCTGTTCCCTGCGTAACAGTATTAAGGGAGTACTTGCGTAACGGTAAGGCTGGATCCTCTCTCCATACAATCAGCTGTAGCTGACGTTGGTCTTGAGCTACCAAACAATTGCGAAACATTTTGCTAACGTCAGCGCAGGCTACGAATGTATGCTGTCTAAAGCGGAGGAGAATCGAAATTAAATCACCTTGTATCGGCGCGCCCACTAACTGCAGATCGTTCAGCGACTTCCCGGAAGTGCTGGACGCGCTGGCGTCGAACACCACGCGCAGCTTGGTGGTACTGCTGGCCTCGCGGTAAACGCCGTGGTGCGGGATGAAGTAACATGGTTTTTCATGCGAATCTACCTGACTCATGTGGCCTAAATCTTCGTATTCTTTCATAAAACTTGCGTATAATGATTTATAATCGGGCGAACGCTGTAACCTTTTTTCTAAAGCGAGAAAACGGCGTTCGGCTTGCGTATAAGACTCGCCTAAGACGTCAGGTGACTGTTTTAAAGGAATACGTACAACGAACCTTCCCTCGCTGTCGCGCGTAGTTGTGCGAACGAAGTGTTCTTCACATGAACGTTCCTCTTCAGTCTGCGTATCCTTAGCCTTAGGAAGCTCTTCTATTTCCCAAAACATACGTAATTGTGAATCTAGCGTACGATTAAAATTACAATGAACGGGCATAGATTTTTGTGTTTGTTTATAAAGCGGACCGGAAATAATCCAGCCTAATTTTGTGTTTTGTAAATAGGGCCCACTAGGAAGTCGAATTTTACCTTCTTCTAATAGGTCCCAGAATACATCAGCGCCTATCAAAATATCTATCTTCGATACGTCGAGAAAGTTCGGGTTAGCCAACCTTATGTTGCCTGGAATACAGAGCTGCGCATTTTCACAAAAGGTGGACATACCTGAAGTTATTTGTGGCAATACAAAACAATTAATGCGTGTTTTGAATGTTTGATCGACGTGCGACTTAATTTCAATGCTACAAGTTTCCGAACATTGTAGCACTGAGTCACCTACTCCTCGAATCTCGTGAGTTGATTTTATCAATGGAGCATTTATTTCGTTACATAATGATTTAGTTATAAAGCATCGTTGAGAACCTGAGTCTAGAAGCGCAAGCGCCGGGTGATAAGCACCGCGAGTGTCGGCTACCTCGATCACAGCTGTTGACAATAGCACCGTATGCATACCTACATAACTAGAGCAGTTAGTCTGCATATGCGCCTTATTTACCTGGATTAGCGAGTCCGTGGTAGAAGAAGCGTTCTTGCTACACTGAGTAGGTACACTTGAATGGAATGTCACTGCACTATCGGTATGAATCAATGTGTTATGTTTAGCGTTGCATTTCCTGCACGATCCGAAGTTGCACTGATCAGGTGAGTGTCCTGCGCGTAAACAGTTTTCACAAAGTTTATTGTCGCGAATTAGTTTTAACTTTGATTCTAAATCACTCTCTATGAACTTCAAACACGAATACAATGGATGTGCTGCGTTGCACTTTAGGCATGGCTTGTAGGAGCGAGACTGACGATCGCCGCCGGGTTTGTTGTTAGAAACATTGCAGTGTGAAACATTTTGTTTATGCGAACCTTGTTTTTTATAATACCTTTCGGTTTTTTCTGTTTGTGGTTTGTCATGTGAAAGCTGTAATGTTTCTAGCATGTCTGCCCTGTCCTGCATGAAACCTATCAAATCACTCAACTTTATAATGCGTTTCGTATTGTGATCTTTCGTTGATAAAGTGCATTTATATGTTTCCCATTCGCGTTCAGTTAACTTATCTAACTTAGACACAATCATGTAGATAATGAGTGTATCCCAGGATTCGGTAGGCTCGCCTAGGATTTTGAGCGCGCGCAAGTTTTTTAGAACTGTGTCAATTAACATTTTGATCTGAGAGGGTGATTCCTTTGTTAGTGCGTTTATAGTAAACAAAGCTTTGACGTGGTTGTGAATTAAAAGTCTATTATTATTGTACCTATTCAGTAACAATTCCCATGCGACCGAATAGTTATCAGCAGAGAATTCCATCGATTCAATAACCAGCAATGCGTTGCCCTTCAATGATGACTTCAAGTAGTGAAATTTTTGAATACTACTAATATTTTTAGAGTTATGAACAAGCGATAAAAATGTATCTCTAAACTCGAGCCAGTGCTCATACGATCCATCAAAGGTGGGCATGGTTATAGTGGGCAGTTTTACAGATTGTGATGCGTTGCAAGTACCTTTAGATTGGTCAGTAACCTCATCACTGGTAAGCAGTGATTGTGCTAAAGCTAAAGTACTATAATAATGATTCTCAAAAGATTCCCTACAGCTTAATTGATCTGAAATCACACTATCATAAACATTATCTTCAATTTGCGTTTGGATGTTATTAAATTCTGTAAATAGATTAGTAGCTCCGTTAATGCGTAGTTTTAGGTCTATAGAATTTCTATGAGAAAGAACAGGATCCTCGCTATCTACTAACGATTGGACGTAGTTAGTAAACTTAGTCAAACGGCCTTTAACTATTCCTCGTTTTCTTAGCAATTCGCGGATTAGCGAGGGATTATTCCCTAACGGCTGATTAGGAGACCTATCACGAGACCTGGGCTTATCTTGGGATTCTACGTTAAGATTTTCTGTAGACATTTTGGTGGTATGTGTAATTAATACTCACGATTTTAAGGCACTGAAACACCGAAACAGTTTAGCACACGTGTCACTAATGGAAAAGGAAGGTGATGGATGATGAAGGAAGGTTGGTCCCACCAGATGCGTATGGAGAACGATGAGATGCCAATCCGACTTCAATTCCTTAGCGCTTTGCCTCCCAATTGTGCTTCGATGTGGTGAACTTTGTCGTACGATATTGCGCAGTTACAGCAATGGCCGCCAAGTCTTTCGTTGTAAGATTGTATATCCGTAGGTGCTGGATTCGTAATTTGGCGGTAGAAGGACCAAAAATGTAGCGTATTAGGTGAAGCTACTTATATAGTTGTAAATTTTGACTGAAAGCCTGACTTGCTGTGATTTTGGAGATGTGGAGAGAAATAAAAAATGCGTACTTCTTTCCAAGATGGCGTGTAATGAATGTCTAGTACAAGCGTTTAGGTGAGGTAAGGAGGTGGGGGGTGGATGCACAGGTACAATACAACTAGATAGGCGCGAACACAGATGATATAACATTTAGAGATCATGTCTGGATACAGTTGGTCCCCATGCGTCATGCATGTCCATGTGACCCCATTACATCAATCTCAATTAGTTTATCTTGAGTGAGAGGCAAGCGCGGGTTTCCCGAGCTCATTCGCGACGAGCCGTATTGACAGACACGCACGCAACCTGAATTATTCATATCGAGGGGCTCCACGCACTACTACCTCTAGGTATCTAAAGTTTTTAGCGTTGCTTACGAATAAATATATACTTACCTTTAAAGTAAGTTTAGATGATTCTGTGGCAAATGTCTAGCATGATTTTCAAATCAGCTTGCTGTGGTGAGCCAAGATCAGCATTACTTCCTTAATAAAGAGTTGGTGGGTATTAGGTGCTATGTAATAGGTACAACCAAATTGAAGTACATACCTACTCGCGTTAATTAGATACCGGAGGTACCTATGCTTGACATGGCCAAGGAATAATCCTTGTCGTCTGTGATGCTTGACGGCTTTTTTTCATATCTTCGAAAAATCTGTCTTCGGTTGGCGGCATTGGGCCAATACCTTGTTCACTATTGCGTAATCTGTGAAAAAGGCTCCGGCACCCCCGCAGTCGCGACCCCGGCTCGAGGCTCGGCCCGGCGCCGCGCCAGTGCGTCGCCGACCTCCGCGGGAAACTCACGCGTGTCACGCGCCAGGAGCACTCGCTTCCCGGTTCACTGGACTGACCATTGTTATCTACGTGATTGAGTCACATCTGTTTGTTACGAGGAAACAAGTGAAAAATACTGACTGGCCGCTAAAATATCGGTCTTTTCGGAGATGATAAATACAGTGTCGTGTTAAGAAAGAGAAATGGCGTTTGTTGACAAATAAAGCGATGCGGGAGGGTCGGTGAGTGCTCGTAATGGAGGCATTAGTGCCGCGTGCCGCGGTTTACTTACAGATGTCAATGCATTGCCACCGATCAGGGATCTGTCTACTCATTGATTTGTTATTTGCTTGTCCAATTAGGTACTCCCCAATCTTTGGGACTGGTTTATAAGAACGGGTTTTGTTACCTTCATTCATCCCCAAACTCTAGCTAGGTATAGGTACCTATACTATTAAAGCATTACAAAGGAACGATCGACGTCCTCTCTAGTATCATTGAAACGGGCTATAAAATGAGATTCGCCGCGTCCTGAATAATAGCGTCAGCGTCTGTCTGTCGGTACAGTTTCGTAACCTGGACTTGGTTGGCGCCCAACGTGGGGCTGTGTGCATACTTAAGCTTAGACATGAGCGCACAAATCGGCATCATGCATGTAGTCCCAAGCACTAGATTCGCTCAAGAGTTATGTAAGAGCTTTTATATAACTTTGTTTTAAATTAAGTAATTTTTAATGGGATTTGGCGCCCAGCGTAGGGCTTTGCCTTTTTTATAAAACGTGGTAGGTATTGTATTTGAAAAATACAATAGGTACACATATCACATAAGGATTATATTTATCATTTGTCACGTAATGAAAGGTTGGAGTTACTGTGACAAATTTTTTTTTTACTTTTGGGAGCCAAACTCTTGTCACAGTAACTCCAACCTTTCATTACGTGACAGTTGGCGCCCAACGTGGGGCACTGGGTATGTAGAATTCCACAAGCATATTTCTAGACATATTATAGTCTGATCTGGGCCTTAGAGCTTTATACCCATCTGAAAAAGATATCACTGCTTTTACACTGTTTTAATTTTATTGGTACCTACTCCGAGATTTAATTAGATTCTAGGTCAATATCAATGTACTGAAATCCTTTTTGTTCCATAAATCAAAAACTCAGCCGACTTCTTCGAAAGCTTCTTAAGTCAAGTCCCGTTTAATTTTTTTCTTTTCTGTCATTTTTCTAGTTTTCTTTCCAATCCATTCAAATACAAAAATGACAGATTATCTCGTAATTAAGGTCGACTTACTACCGAGTTTGAAGCCTCCTTTGAAAACGAACCCTACACATTGGGAAAAATACCTATGTAGGTACGTATGCGTAAATACACAAACGGACGCGTCGCAAATTTTCTAACACTTACCTACTTATTCACTAATTGGAGACCAAGACTTAAGACCTGTCTTAGTTTGTACATTTTAAAACAATTTTTAAATCTTTTTGTAGCTTTCACACTTATTTTTTTTATAGTATAATATAAAGCTTCGCACGCACAGTTCCTTAGGCGCTCCCGAATGTAACTTTGCACAGGGCTCATCACCAGGAGCTCCTTCTGCTCCTGCGGTAGACACCTCATGTTTACAAACCCTTCACCTTTCATCGGAAACTTGTAAGCACCGCTAACCTGTTCATATCATCATCATCATCATTCACCGCACAAACAAAACTGCATCTTGTTACTTCTAAACAAGGTTTGTTTAGCCGTGTTTGATTTCTGAGGTGAGACTAGCCGAGTGGTGTGTTGTCGTCCGCGCTTCGTTTGAACACTACGAGTTTGGTTTAAAGTGATTTTTGCGTAAGGGTGGCTCGGGCGAGGGTAACGACCCTCCCGCGGCTCCCTCCCGTCCGTCGACAGCCAGGCCTCCGGACCGCTAATACTACCCTGTTCCTGTCGTAATTGCCCTTTGAATTGAGGTCTCATCCTTACCCGCCGCCTGTTGTTCCCGTCGATGGAAGGGCGATTCATCGACACCTACCTGAAAGAGCGACCTACTATACTGTGGATGTTGCTGATTGCTGGCATCTTATCTCCTACCTGATAGAGAAGCTGACTTCAGCTTACCTAGCAGGAGGTACCTATGAACTAAGGTACTTACTAGGTCAGTCTGCATGACTCGTGCTGCCGTGGACAAACGAGCTCTGTCTCCGCCGCGACGGGCGCGATCCCTCCGCGTGTAATGGCGGAGATCACTCGCCCCCGCCACCCCCCCCCGTCGGTGTGATTAATAGCAGCGCGTGAGATATGATCCGATCCCTGCGCAGCCTGCGAGGGCATCCCTCGATTATGCAAAAGCTCCAGCGCAATCGCAGTACAAAACAAACTAATAGGTACATAATGTTTTTTATGTTTACGTAACGTGATCAGGCGGTGCATCTCTTATCGATACCATTTAAGAAGTATCTAAGGGTATCTGTAGGTATCTACCCTCAGACAAGAAGACGCAACTAAGCTATCGCTTTAGTTGCGACTTGCGTAAGTACCAGCCATTATGAAACCCATCGACTTAAGTATACCATATTCTATGGGTATACCAAGGAGTCCAATAATTTCAAAGTCCCCTGAGGGCAACGTCCTTTAACATTGACTGCTTTGTGGTTTTCGATTCGCGACCATTACGTAGCCTTTATTGTAGGCTTCCGAATCTCACAATGGGTTATGAACGGAAGTCCCTTTTATTGTGCGTGCGTGGATTCCAGCTTCCGGGAAAATATCGCGTTTAATTGAACAGTGAACATACATAAATACATACCTACAGGCGTAACAGGGGTGCGGGGCGCGGGGGCGAGGGTTGCGGCTTCAGATGTCGTTTTAATTAATTAATTTAATTGCGGCCGCTCGTTCCTGGTTTTTGCATGTAAATAAGTAGATATTGATCTTGAACAAGTAAATCAATGATACTCGAAACGCAAGTTCTGCTTCGCTCGGGTCAGACGTTGCTGTGTGAATTTATTTATTTTATTTATTTATTTATTGACATAATTAGAACGACCCTTAGGCCAATTATACTAATTACAGTAGGTTTTAATCTATACTTATAATAAAACTGTAACAGGTCCAATTCTGTACATTGAAGATATTTTGAAAATTTTTTTTGGAGGGCACTCTATTATCAATACTCAAGCCAAAACTGTAATTTTTTTCATTCATGTCTGTCTGTCTGTCTGTCTGTCTGTCTGTCTGTCTGTATCGTAAACGCGCATCACGCCGAAACTACTTGATGGATTGAAATGAAACTCGGCATGATTATAGGTCATACTACGAGGAAGGACATAGGATAATTTTTATCCCGGAATTCAGTAAGGTTCTCATGGGAGAGGGTATGAAAGTAAAATTCCTTTACCGCGCATCACGCCGAAACTGCTGAATGAGTTGGAATGAAACTCGGGACGATTTGAGTTCATATTACAAGGAAGGACATGGGATACTTTTTATCCCGGAATTCGGTAAGGTTCCCCTGGGAGAGAGGGTGAAAGAGAAATTCTTTAACCACGCATCACGACGGAATTGAATGAATTCGAATGGAACTCGGGACGATTGGACATGGGATACATTTTATCCCGGAATTCAGTTTGGTTCCCCTGGGCTATACGGGTTTTAAAAAATTTCTCACAGCGTCTGAACGACGCGTACACACGCGTCGTTCATTGATGCTGTGAGAATTTTTTAAAACCCGTATAGCCCAGGGGAACCCAACTGAATTGAACTGATAAACGCGTAAGTTTGTAAGTATGAATGGATAGATGGATGGATATTTGTTACTCTCTCACGCAAAAACTGCTGAACGGATCTGGATGAAATTTGGCACAGAGATAGATTATAAGCTGGAATAACACATAGGCTTTATTTTATCCCGAAATTCCCACGAACAAGGGAAATACGCAAGTAAAATAGCGAGTACTCGAAATACTAATCATGCGCAGACGAAGTCGCGGGCACCAGCTAGTACATAATAAGCAAGTACTTACACAAGTAGGTACTTTCAAAGTAAAGTTTAAATACTCGATCTACATAAAGTCTGATCTCATCAAACTTGCTGATTAAATTTTTAAGATAAAAGTACCTACTCGCCTCAGTTACTAATCTTTTCTAGTGCCTTTTCACGACACAGTATAAACCTGTTGAAACGTCGGGAAAAATCCTAATCACTACTGACTAATAGTATAAAACAAAGTCGCTTTCTGTGTCCCCTATATCCCTATGTCCCTTTGTATGCTTAAATCTTTTAAACTACGCAACGGATTTTGATGCGGTTTTTTTAATAGATAAAGTAATTCAAGAGGAAGGTTTATACGTATAATAAAACCGTGCGAAGCCGGGCGGGTCGCTAGTATTAAATATAGTTAGATTAAGAATATGTTATAAATCAAATATGCTTATTACCTATGCTATAATAAAGTTACGCTAATTAAGCTGAATTGTCGCATAAGTTACCTACATTGCGTAATATATTTTGACTCGGAAACTTGACAATTTATATGAAAGGGCTTTCGATTACTTTTACTCCGTCAGCGCCAAAACATAGTTGATGGATCTTCAATATAAATAACAAATGATCGATATTAAAATTTATGCCAAAATATTAACATTCTCTATTGAGATTTATTATTTATTATTTATTTATTTGAAAATTGCACCAACGCAGTTTACACCAAAACATGTATTGTAAACCTTATATTAAAAATAATATATCTAAGTGCCACCACAATTACAGGTGCAAATCGAAAATCTTTTACAACAGTTTATTTACGTTGCGAACCGACAATATAAATGAATAAACGATGATGATGAACAATAAATTACACTAGTACCTACTGAACACATCAACGGAACGCTCTTTTACTAATTTTCAGAATAAGTCGGTTCGAGATATAAGTACCTAATTACAAAACAAACGACGACCGATGTGGCGGGAATCGAACCCGCGACCTCCTGCGTCGCAGGCAGACCTCCGCATCCGCTCCGCATCGGTCGTCGCTGCGGTCAGAGGTTTCTATTGTAAATTTTGGTTTATTTCCCAGCTACATCCTGTACCTACCTGGTGTCCGCCTATCTTCCTTCCAACTATCTCAGCTGCTCCATTTATTCTTAAATGAATATTTTGCTTATAGGAATACATACGGTGTGTAAATCACCCTTGTATATTCCCTTTCTGACTATCGCCATCGGATCCAATTTGTTAGTATGTTCCCCCGCGCCGAGGGGCGAGGGGAGGCTCCTGCGTGCTGCGCGTCTGCGGAGCGCGTCGCAGATGCTGTGCTATAATCACACTCCCGAGCATTATCCTCCGGCAGCGCAGCGCCACCATGTCCTATTAGTTAGTTCCAATCCAATATGTATTGTATAGCCTACCTTCCGTAGAAGTTACAATAACTACGTCGTAGCTGCAGAAAGGTCGGTTGCTACGCCGTAGCACTATAATGTCGCACTGATCCGAAAAGCTACAACTACTACAGTCTTAAGAAATTTACCTAGACAGAAGTGGCGTGTACTTGTTTGTAAAAAAACATACGTACGTATTTAACGGGAGGAAGGTAGTGTAACAGAACTAGCGACCCGCCCCGGCTTCGCACCGTTTTATTATACGTATAAACCACGGAGTATAATCCTTCCTCTTGAATCTATTAAAAAAACCGCATCAAAATCCGTTGCGTAGTTTTAAAGACTTAAGCATACGTAGGGGATATAGGGACAGAGAATGTAACTTCCTTTTATACTATGTATAGTGATGAGTGATCGGGCGATCAATCGTGGCAAAACCTCGATGAAAATAAAACAGTTTTGAGGTTTTTTAATCACTGCGCGCGTTCCCTTCCGCAGTTGATTGATTGAGGCCTGAACGGACATGAATGGCTTCGACGTGATTGAAGTGCTCCCGCCGCATGTTTCAGAGGCCCTCGCATTGCATGTTATACAATGTTTAGACTTGATAACTGAGCTCTTTATTTTTGTACAACCGACCTAAGATTTGTTTGTTGATCGAAACAAGTGTAGGTACCTACGAGTATATCTCCCGGAACACCTGCTCTCAGTTTAAACTCGATAAGCGAGGGTTGTCGTCGCACCCCAAGGAATATTGCCGGTACATACGCTGACACCCGCAGCGCGGCGGCTAGCTTCCCCTTCGGAAATCTGCATACCGAATCAGCGTCTCTAGTGATCACAGCACAGTTGTCAACCTGTATTCTAATAATCACCGGCACACATGCGTTTCTTAGGGCTTGTCTCTTGACCAGCCAAACTACTTAGCTGGCACCGCTTCTTCACTCGTTAATCAGGACAAAATTATAATTGACGCTTTTTTCAGTGTTGGTTTTTTTCATGTTTTGCTAAAGCAGGAGAATATCTCGCCGTCTGTCGTTTCGTCCGTGTCTGTCGCGCGGATATACCAGCGCTGACGGATGCAGAGACGCTTTGAACATTGCCGGACGGCTTCGGATTTACAAATATGTAGATACGAGATGCAATTCTTATGATCACTCAAACACGACACCCATTTGTTCTCTATGAGATCAGCATCTTAATTATTTCATCCTTCTATCTAATAAAGACTTATTGGTCATGGCACATCATATTAACTAGGCATGCCTTATACAAGCTCGCCTATCAAAACTGTCCTAAAATTATCCCCAAAAATGAACGTCCCAAATTACAAGCAAGCCTACGTCGCAGCTTTCAGGTACAATCACCGGACTCGGTAATTGTTCCGTTTGTGCTGAACACCTACATATCTACATCCTCCCCGGTAGCTCGCCCTCTCCCCCCCCCCACCACCCCCCGCTCCCATTCAGGCGGGAGACGGGTGCATGTGTCTTTTCATTTTCACCGTGAAATGGAAAACTGAATGCATCTACTGAAGGGTTGTTATGACATTTCCCTTTTTCCGTGTCTTATACATTCTGCTCTGTTAAATTACCTACTCTACAAATAAAATGTTTTTAACGACGCTAAGCCTATGTGAATTACATAAAATGGCTTTGAACCATCCCTATTCCCCATATTTAATCCACCAGTCCGGCTGACGGTTCGATACGTTTGATGTCGAACGCAGACAAAGCTCATCCTCAGGTAGAGTCAGGTTGTATTGTAATCTAATCTCATCGTAAATCCTCAATGTAATCCAATGTGCAACCCTTCGAGAGCGGCCGCTGCCGTGGCTATAGCCTGTATAGTATACTGTGTCGAAGCTGATATACAGCTAGCTACAGCTATATAGCTAGTTATGAGGGACCTGGCCTCGGGCAGGCGACGGTAGGTATAGGGAATATAATACCTCATTTGGGTTTTTAGCAGTGGGGCACAAATCTCTCTTGGGGCATCAATCAATACGGACTTTACTTGAGCCGAACTCGGCTTGGTTTAACAATATCTTTATCGTGTTTGTAAGTAAATTTTATGTATAGATTAGACATTGATTATTATTTTTAGTTAAAAAACCACGACACAACGGAAAATAAAAGTTGAATAAATGAGATGGTTTTGAAAAACAAGAACCCCCTTCAAATTATTTTATTTAACACTGGTTTAAGGGTTTAAATATACTTAGCCTTAAATACCTCTATAAAATACATACAGGCGAACATAGAAACTCATAGGTACTTCTTTAAAGTCGGTTAAAACAATCCGAGCATAGACACAAAGCAACAGCCGTATTAGCTCGCCCCGCGCCCCGCGCCCCACCGCACTGACTGCTAACCAACACAAACAAGCCTCCCCTTGACCAGGCTGCACTGACCTCTGTCATCTCCCCATCATGCAGTCATTTCCAAAGGTACTGCCCTAAAAGCGCGTTTTAAGGGGTCTAATGAAGTTGCTGTGCTATTACGCTAAAACCGCCCATCCAAATTGATATTCTTGCGCCATTTCAATGGCCATCGCGCGCGTCTTTTCCATACAATTTCAAATTACGAAAGCCATTAAAAGTGCTTTCTTAGGTCAGTTTTGAAAAAAAAAATGACTTATGAAACAAAACTGACATAAGAAAGCCCTTTTAATGGCCTGGGCATGGGCAAAGGGTTGTAAAAGTGTTTGGGGTCGTAATCACGCGGTGAGTAAATGTTTGATGAAGCACCGTGTGTGGCGGGACGTCAGGTGAGTCTGGTCGGTGGCGAGTCGTCAGGTGGAGGGCACGCGGCGGAGTGCACTCGGCACCCGACGGGTCCGGTCACAGCACTCAGCCACTGAGCAGGGGCTGTTTAAACACCGACTTGAGTTCTCGCCGAGACTCGCGCAAATTTCATTGTCTGCGTTTTCGCTGTGGTAGTGTTCTGGCTTCCTTCCAGTCCGGCGAAGTGTCGCACAAGAGTAGTTAGATAGATATAATAGTAGGGAGATGCTTACACTAAGAGTTGCGAATCGTTTCACATCAAACATGTAATCCAGTTATAGACGCAGCTTTCAATGTTCTCAGTCTGGCTCGAGTTACTTCGTACTCGGGTGGACATATAGTTAAAGTTATAAACTTTCTACATTTTTATTAAAAATTTAGTTGTAATTTGTCTAATTATACGTCACAACAACACAACATTTGAAGTTACGTAAATATATACTTAATTTTATTTAGTTATAATTTAAAAACTCGTCGTAGGTGTAGAACGTCTTCTCTACAAGCCAGGTTTTTAGTCTGATTTTAAAACTCTCGAGACTCGGTCCGTCGTTAATTTTGTTTTAAAGGCCACAAATTCTAACTGAAGAGGAAGCTAACTATATTTGTGTTTATTGTAGCAATTGTAATTATTGTAAGTACCGACCCTCGACTAAGCCTGTACAATTACATTGAACAGCAAATAAAACATACTATTTGGCATTACCAATATTTACACATTGTAAACGATAAACTCGCCCTCCCGAGACAGAGTTACAGTCAACCCATGCGGAGGCAGGAGGGGAGGGCCGCGCGACGAGTCCTGAGGGAGCCCGCGCATTTCATTTCCCCGCGCCGCCATCGAGTACTTGCTGATTTCTATAGCGAGGGGAGTAATGCATTTTCCGAAGGGAGAGTTTCATGTCTTTGAAGTCAAAAGTTTCCTTGGAGAATTGAGAATTGTATTGTGGGGTGTACGCTAAGCTACCTACGTACTCGAAACTTAATCTACTATACACTACGCACCTTATACAACCACAATTATTGAAGTTATTTCAGTATGAATCAGGGCCGTCTTAAGCCTATTTGGCGCCGGGGTGCGGGGCTCAGCCTGCGCCCTCGTTTTCTTTTGCACTGCAGCGTGGCACGTGACCAACGATACACTGCAGTATGGAAGGGGTCCTACCTAACTCCTAGTCAACCAAGAAAACATAATACACATAATTTGATTATTTATTTCTCTAAAATAGAAGATACATTTAAGACCATGAAACGTTGAGGGACGAGGGCATCAAGTTCTGCAAAAACAGCGAACTGGCAAGAAGTCCAAAGTCTCGGATGAGACTCTGGGTCTGATGACAAGAAGACGAGAAACCACCCAAGCAACTTCGTCAGAAAGGTCAGACCTGAACAAGCGAATTGCGAAGATGGTAGGGTGTGACCTTCGGAGCTTCAACACAAGCATCATACTTGAACTTAAGCTTCGAACGCACGAAGCTTAAAACGCACGACGGGAGGATCGTATTGTCGAAACCGGAGATCTCGGATCGAGATAGAGGATTTTTATGACCGTGTGTACACTGCACGCACATGCTCCTCGTTCCTGACGAGACGACCAGATCCAAAGCCGCCCGGAGAACTCCTATCCTGAGGCGTGGAGCGAGAGTTTTGTGGTGCACTTTTTTAAGAAGGATGATAAGTCTCCTTAAAAATTACAGAACCATCACAATCCTGAGCCACATCTATAACCTGTTTTCACAAATGGTGATGAATCGTCTCGCCAGGAGACTTGAGGAGATACAGCCAGCGGAGCAGGCCGGGTTCCGTGGCGGTGGAGGATATGACATCACAGACCATATTCACACAGTCAGGCAGATTAAACAGAAGTCCGAAGAGAGAGAATCAGCCCTTGTGTCAGTCTTTGTGGACTATGAGAAAGCCTTTGAATCTGACGAAACTTGGGCGGTTCTGGAATACTTGCGATGCCAAGTAGACTATCGTTATATCGAAGTGCTGAGATGTCTTTACGAAACTACCACTATGAGTGTCCAAGTACAGGACCAGCAGTTTAAACCCGTCCAATTGAGCATGGAGTGAGACAGGGGGATATCATATCCCCGAAACTGTGCACGAGCGCATTGGAAAACATATTTTAGACGCTTGACTGGGGAGGTAAGGGTATTAAAATGAACGGCGATTACGTCTCGCGCATGCGATTCACTGATGATATAGTCGTAATGGCGGAGTCACTAGAGGAGCTGAACCACATGCTGGATGGCCTAGCCTCATCCTCGAAATTGTTTCCGAGTACACTTACCTTGTGCAGATTGTGCAGTAAGGTAAAAACAATTTTGAGAAAGAGGCCAAGAGGATGATCCAGCTGGGCTGGGCAGCATTTAGGAAACAACGTCAAGTCTTCTCGTCAACCATACCGTAATGTTTGAAAACGAAAGTTTTCAATCAGGTCCTACCGTAATGACCTACGGAGCTGAGACATTGACACTCACGGTAAGGCAGGTCCACCAGTTCAAAGTCACTCAGCGAGCTATGGAAAGAGCTATGCTCAGGCTCAGCTATTCTCTGAAGGATAGGATTCGTATCGTAATGAATACATCCGACAGAGAACCAAAGCTATCGACATAGCTCAAAGAATTAGACAGCTGAAGTGGCAGTGGACTGGACGTATCTCTCGAACCGACGACAACCGTTGGGTAAACGTGTTCTTGAGTGAAGACTGCGACTTGGCAAACGTAGTGTAGGACGCCTTCCGGCCAGGTGGGATGACGATATACGAAAGACTGCTAGCAGATGCTGAATGCAACAAGCTGACTGCAGACAGGGCGCTAATGGCGCTCATTAGAGGAAGCCTTTGTCCAGCAGTTGTTTGATTTTTATGGAGTTTATATTTACGGTCATCATGAACTTCCAAATTCAACTTCAATGAGTGTCAAACAACAGCTGGGGTACGGAGAGCGGAGAGAGAGGATTACCTCTATCCTCTCGCTGAACCCCGGCTGACGCCGCCGCCCGCTCGAGCGGGTCCACGGCTAGTCGGCGCGCCGACTTGTAGACCCGGGGGCGGCGGCGGCGCGTGAAAGCGGCGCGCACGTCTAGCTGGAACTTGTCAAAAGTTCTCTCTTCCAAGTTGACTGTCTCTTCTAACTGTGTCGGTGCGAGCGCCCGAACGGCATGTCAAAGGGCGCAATTACTCGCCTATGATGACAGAGGCACAGGTGCCGAGCCGCGCTCCCTTTTCAAATGCACTTACCTACATTTTATTGACTTAGAGATCATTTTGCTTCAAGTGCGGGCGATCGGGCGGCATTGTGTCAAAGGTCACTCTTTGGATAAGAGATTTTACTGCGCGCGTGTTAAATTAAATAAAATTGTTATTTGTAAGAGTCATTTTACGTTGCACATCACGAGCGGTATGACAAACGCCGAAAGCGTAATAAAAGTAAAACAATGTTTATTAATATAAATATATTTTTTTTTATATGTAGGTAATTTAATTTTGCGCATGTACGTATTTGTCGTACCTAACAATTATATGAAACTGTGTAATGGCGTTAAGTTCAATGACATATCTAAATATTCAGCGCTCGGCAGGCGCCCCTTGCACCCCCTGGTAAAGACGGCCCTGGTATGAATCAAAAATACCAGAACAAATCGCATTTCTATTTGTAGTTTGTTTCTATGAGTAAGATTGAGCTAGAACAAGTTTTGTAAACTGTGAGGTAACGTGATCCTGATTAGTAATGAGTCTAAAGAGCCGTATTGTTTTGTCCCAGCCAGTAAGGGGATGTGGAGCGAGGTGGAGGCGGGCGCGGGGGGCGGGGGCGGGCCGTGCGCGCGCGCCAAGCACTCCGCCGCGCTGCTGGGAGGGCACGTGCTGGTGCTGGGCGGCCGCGGCGCCGGCAACCTGCCACTCAGGGACTTCTGGAGGTATACTATAGGTAACTACGCACTTTATTTACTTGGTAACTCTGTTTAAACAAATACATACACCCTCCAGTTCCTACTCTGACGCCGCGCCGCTTAGATTTAACAATATAATTAGTTAAATAGGTATTAGGTTATAGACGTGTAGCTACATCCTTCTATTAGCTAAACCTAAAAAGTGCCGCTGGTCAACCCTAGGAACTCGAGCCGGCCCAGTCGCGGCCCATCGCGTGCGCATTGTAGGGAGACCGGGGCAAAATGGGATAGTTGAGAGAAAAAAAAAAATCATACCAGAAAAATTAAACGCTTTATTTGAAAAACGATTACTCAGGTAGCAACATTATTAAATCAATTACATATAATTTAATAGTTTTAAAGACTAAACCACATATATATTTTGGTAATTAGGAACAATAAAAGTTATGTCAAATATCCCATTTTGCCCCATGACCGGTGACCTGAGGTAAAACGAGCACATAATTATTCAGGCTGGCAATGTTCACAAATATACGCTTCATCATCCAATTCATCAAATAACAGCGCTAACGGCTCCTCTTATGTCATGTACGTCCCATTTTGCACGTTCTGATATCCTTTTGTAATTACGAACCATTATAACTGAAAAAGAAAAAAATCTTTGAAAATAATGTCGACATCGGCTTTAGGTTAGTTTGGCAAACACGGCAAAAAGGCAGAAGCCACAGTCAACTACAGATGTTAAGAACAAACCTCCGATTGCAAAATGAATCAGTCTAACAAACAAATCCAACAAATACTTTCAACTTTTATCGTGTTGACGGGGCAAGACTGGATATCCCGTTATGCCCCGACTGTTTTGCCCCGTAAACATGATTTCACAAAACAATCAAACATTTCGAACCCAAAAAAATGAAAGATTGTAAAAACTACCTTATATCAATATCTAATAATACACCTGCTACTGCCTGTGATTGAAAATACATTAAAAACTTGCTCATACCACATCGATGATTGCGCCAAAATATTGTAGCAACATCAAAAATAATAGTTTTTGGCCATAGTTTTGTCAAACAAGTAAACAAACACTTTCGCGCACACTGACTGACGTTTGCCGTCTAAAGTTCGTACAAATGGCACTATCGGCGGTTCATTCGCGTGATAGAGAAACACACACTAGCTAGGATCCCGTCTTGCCCGAACCTTTTGCCCCGGTCTCCCCTACCATACGCTGCTAAAATAGATGTTTGTTTTCCAAATAAATACAAAATATAGCACCAGTATGTACTGAACCCGTTTAGGGCGGTACAACAACATACACAAATCAGCTAAATCTAATTCTCTTTCAAAACTATTACTTAGATTTACTTGCATCCGGTGGGAACTGATTTACGGAACACTAATATCTACCCGCGGCTTCGCACGCATTGTTTCTATGAATACCTGCGTTTAAAATTTTCAACAGTATATTCAAGTCTATTTTTCCCATGACGGGAAGGAACTGATATGTGGGATGAAAAGTAGCCTATGTTTTAATCCAGGGCTAGAACTAAATCAAATGAAAAATTTCAGCCCGTTCCGTTTAGTAGTTTTTGCGTGAAATAGGAACCAACATCTATCCATACAAACTTTAGCGTTTATAATATGAAGTAGCAGGTGTCGTCAGCGCCGGCAACCCGCTTCCTCTCACAGCGCTGCGCTCGCCCGCTCGCTCGGTGCCCGACGCCACCACCACCGGTGCGAGCTTTCGATTGCTAAGGAGGTCACCGGCCGCCCCTAGACCGGAACTCCTACTAGTTCTGCCATTTCAGTTGCCATAATTGATTTTGCTATCCGCGATTGGATAATCAACTGCTAGTGAAGTAGACCTACCTACAGAGGTAGATACACAGTTACTACAAGCACTACAAATAAGACAGGATATCACCATAAGTCCCTGTAATTACTTAGAGCAACAGCATAGAACATTTAAATGAATAGAGTTGAGAACATCTTGCAGTGGCTTGTGTTTTGCCGCGTATGGACCGTCGCGTCGGCAGAGGGTAGTTGGAACTGAGTGCAATTGCACGCAGCTTGCTGGTTTTTTTATCATTATTAGACCTTCGTTTGACCAGTCTCACCTGATGGTAAGTAAGATGGTAAGATGTATCACGAAAGTCTAGAAGACACCTATTCACTCTCTTATCTTTGGCTTTTAACCCTCATCAGCATGGCGGCTCTTGATTCTTGTAAGGTGGCCTTCTGGTCTTAGTTCAAAATATCTAACAATATAAGTAAAAATCACATAGGTAAATCCAGTTCATCATGCGTTCAGAAAAAGTGCACCATACGAAGGTTTCACTTCACAAACTTATGGAACACTTCAGAAACACCTCTGCGTAGGAAGCCACCTGATGGCCCGTCCACAAGCTATACGTTGGCGGAATCATCGCAGACGCCTTTTGTAATGACACGCCATGTCATGAGCCATCTGGTTGGATCTGTCTGATGTAGGTTATCAAACCTAAATTCATCAAGACTCGTTAACCAGGTGGACGGACGGGTTCGTCTGTTAGGCAGCCGGTGTGTTACGCCTCGCGGTGGAGGCACCCGATTTCAATCAAGTTATTAGTCGATTTTGTCAGAATAAAAGTCATTGCCATGATATTAAAGTGCAACAGCGAAACCTTGAAATTGGCTTGGTGTATATATAGTTTTTGGAACATATATCTATGAGATGAGATAAGATAGAGAAGGTCTGGTGAGAGACTCGCTGGACTCGCTGGTAAGTGATGTTTGTGTTGTAGCGACTGGCGTGTGGGAGAAGCTGGCGTCGCGCGGGGAGCCGCCGCCGTGCCTGCAGGAGCACTCGGCCACGGCGCACGGCGCGCGGCTCTACGTGTTCGGGGGCGAGGCCACCGCGCTCTCCGGCGAGACGCCGCTCTGGATCTACGACTCCGAGGTACCGCCGCCTCGTCTGAGGCAAGGCCTCTCGAGCGGTTACTCTCTAATTCATCTTGCTAGCTAAAAGAAAACCCTTTGGCTGATCGATTTCCGACATGGAAGTAAGTCGGACGCAGCTTGCGCGAACCCAAACATTGGGGTCAGGCCGGGACAGTAAAAGTGGGTTTGCGTCATAAAGTGTTCATAACTAAGTCTGTTACGCGCCGGTCGCGTGCAACCCTCGCTGCAGGCGGGGGAGGGGGGGGGGACACGCGAGCCTGAACAATATATCTGGTTGGGCGATACCCAAGTGTACCTACTAACTAGTAACAAAAAGCTTGCTGAATATAAAGAGGGTCGTACGTAGCAGCCAGCGAAGTCACGAACTCTCAACGTTGAGGGCCACATTTATTCAACTTATATAATATCATTATGCATCACAAGTACATATTGTCCAAATGACTGATATATATTTATATATATTTCACAGATATATATTTTTTATTATACCTATGTAGGTCAAATGTTTGTACGATCTACAAATACCTATGTGCCGAAGTTATCAAAAATCTGATTCATTAAATTCATGACTATTCTATGAATGTATTGTTACCTAAGCACCATAACCTTTTAGTTTAATAAATAAATATTAGCATTTGATATCGATCGGTTTTGCAAAACAATTGGCGACCTTTTGCATTGTCAGACGGAGTTCTGGCGCAAGTTGCCGGGGCAGGCGAGCTGCGCGGGCAGCGCTCGGCGGCGCGGGGCCCGCGCGGGGGGCCGGCCCCCGGCGGCGGGCGCGGGGCCCAGCGGGCGCCGGGGGCACTCGGCGCACGCGCTGCGGGACTGCCTGCTCATCTACGGCGGCTACAAGGACCTGCGCGGCTCCACCAACGAGCTGTGGGCCTTCCACTACGGTACGTTACACTGTGACTCAACTCGACGCGCTCACTCAGCTCATTGAAGTACCCGAGTGGACTTCGATCGGATCCGTGCAGCTTGTACAAGCTATCGCACAAGTACACGCAGTAGGTACAGAACAGACAACTTTAAATGTTTCATGTAAACTAAGTTTACTTTTTTTACTAGCATCCCCTAGCGTTTATCCCCAGCTTAGCTTATTGACTGGTTCCCCACTCACAAATGAAGCACCTAGTACTTGTATTCAAGGGTATGAGTTGTGTGTGTGTGCAGAGAGCGAGAGCTGGCAGAGCGTGCGCACGGCGAGCGCGGGCCCGGCGCGGCACCGGCACGCGGGCGCGCTGCTCGGCGCACGGCTGTACGTGCACGCGGGGCTGTGCGACCTGCGCCTCTGCAGCGACCTCTGGACATACGACACCAGTGAGTACCTATGTGTCTTGTCCCTGTGTGCGGAGAGCGAGCGCGGGCCCGGCGCGGCACCGGCACGCGGGCGCGCTGCTCGGCGCACGGCTGTACGTGCACGCGGGGCTGTGCGACCTGCGCCTCTGCAGCGACCTCTGGACATACGACACCAGTGAGTACCTATGTGTCTTGTCCCTGTGTACAGAGAGCGAGCGCGGGCCCGGCGCGGCACCGGCACGCGGGCGCGCTGCTCGGCGCACGGCTGTACGTGCACGCGGGGCTGTGCGACCTGCGCCTCTGCAGCGACCTCTGGACATACGACACCAGTGAGTACCTATGTGTCTTGTCCCTGTGTACAGAGAGCGAGCGCGGGCCCGGCGCGGCACCGGCACGCGGGCGCGCTGCTCGGCGCACGGCTGTACGTGCACGCGGGGCTGTGCGACCTGCGCCTCTGCAGCGACCTCTGGACATACGACACCAGTGAGTACCTATGTGTCTTGTCCCTGTGTACAGAGAGCGAGCGCGGGCCCGGCGCGGCACCGGCACGCGGGCGCGCTGCTCGGCGCACGGCTGTACGTGCACGCGGGGCTGTGCGACCTGCGCCTCTGCAGCGACCTCTGGACATACGACACCAGTGAGTACCTATGTGTCTTGTCCCTGTGTACAGAGAGCGAGCGCGGGCCCGGCGCGGCACCGGCACGCGGGCGCGCTGCTCGGCGCACGGCTGTACGTGCACGCGGGGCTGTGCGACCTGCGCCTCTGCAGCGACCTCTGGACATACGACACCAGTGAGTACCTATGTGTCTTGTCCCTGTGTACAGAGAGCGAGCGCGGGCCCGGCGCGGCACCGGCACGCGGGCGCGCTGCTCGGCGCACGGCTGTACGTGCACGCGGGGCTGTGCGACCTGCGCCTCTGCAGCGACCTCTGGACATACGACACCAGTGAGTACCTATGTGTCTTGTCCCTGTGTACAGAGAGCGAGCGCGGGCCCGGCGCGGCACCGGCACGCGGGCGCGCTGCTCGGCGCACGGCTGTACGTGCACGCGGGGCTGTGCGACCTGCGCCTCTGCAGCGACCTCTGGACATACGACACCAGTGAGTACCTATGTGTCTTGTCCCTGTGTACAGAGAGCGAGCGCGGGCCCGGCGCGGCACCGGCACGCGGGCGCGCTGCTCGGCGCACGGCTGTACGTGCACGCGGGGCTGTGCGACCTGCGCCTCTGCAGCGACCTCTGGACATACGACACCAGTGAGTACCTATGTGTCTTGTCCCTGTGTACAGAGAGCGAGCGCGGGCCCGGCGCGGCACCGGCACGCGGGCGCGCTGCTCGGCGCACGGCTGTACGTGCACGCGGGGCTGTGCGACCTGCGCCTCTGCAGCGACCTCTGGACATACGACACCAGTGAGTACCTATGTGTCTTGTCCCTGTGTACAGAGAGCGAGCGCGGGCCCGGCGCGGCACCGGCACGCGGGCGCGCTGCTCGGCGCACGGCTGTACGTGCACGCGGGGCTGTGCGACCTGCGCCTCTGCAGCGACCTCTGGACATACGACACCAGTGAGTACCTATGTGTCTTGTCCCTGTGTACAGAGAGCGAGCGCGGGCCCGGCGCGGCACCGGCACGCGGGCGCGCTGCTCGGCGCACGGCTGTACGTGCACGCGGGGCTGTGCGACCTGCGCCTCTGCAGCGACCTCTGGACATACGACACCAGTGAGTACCTATGTGTCTTGTCCCTGTGTACAGAGAGCGAGCGCGGGCCCGGCGCGGCACCGGCACGCGGGCGCGCTGCTCGGCGCACGGCTGTACGTGCACGCGGGGCTGTGCGACCTGCGCCTCTGCAGCGACCTCTGGACATACGACACCAGTGAGTACCTATGTGTCTTGTCCCTGTGTACAGAGAGCGAGCGCGGGCCCGGCGCGGCACCGGCACGCGGGCGCGCTGCTCGGCGCACGGCTGTACGTGCACGCGGGGCTGTGCGACCTGCGCCTCTGCAGCGACCTCTGGACATACGACACCAGTGAGTACCTATGTGTCTTGTCCCTGTGTACAGAGAGCGAGCGCGGGCCCGGCGCGGCACCGGCACGCGGGCGCGCTGCTCGGCGCACGGCTGTACGTGCACGCGGGGCTGTGCGACCTGCGCCTCTGCAGCGACCTCTGGACATACGACACCAGTGAGTACCTATGTGTCTTGTCCCTGTGTACAGAGAGCGAGCGCGGGCCCGGCGCGGCACCGGCACGCGGGCGCGCTGCTCGGCGCACGGCTGTACGTGCACGCGGGGCTGTGCGACCTGCGCCTCTGCAGCGACCTCTGGACATACGACACCAGTGAGCACTCACTACACTACTCTACTGACGGAGGAGTCGTCGGCTCCGGGCACACTTGTCTGTGGCACACGCCTGCGTCTGTACACCGACGCACCACTAAATTATAAAGATTCTTATAACAATGGTTATGAATTATTATCAGCTATTTTATTCATACAACGCTTAATATCTGTATGGAGACCGGGGCAAAACGAGGTTCGGGGCAAGACGGGATCCTAGCTAGTGTGCGTGTCTCTATCACGTGAATGAACCGCCGACAGTGCCATTTGTACGAACTTTAGACGGCGCACGTCAGTCAGTGTGCGCGAAAGTGTTTGTTTAATTGTTTCACCAAACCTTGGCCAAAAACTATTATTTTTGATGTTGTTACGATATTTTGGTGCAATCATCGATGTGGTACGAGGTAAATAAGCACGTTTTTAATGTATTTTCAATCAAAGGCAAATCAAAGTAGCAGGTGTATTATTATTGATATTAGGTAGTGTTTACAATCTTTCATTTTTTTGGGTTCGAAATGTTTGATTGTTTTGTGAAATCATGTTTACGGGGCAAAACAGTCGGGGCATAACGGGATATCCAGTCTTGCCCCGTCAACACGATAAAAGTTGAAAGTATTTGTTGGATTTGTTTGTTAGACTGATTCATTTTGCAATCGGAGGTTTGTTCTTAACATCTGTAGTTGACTGTGGCTTCTGCCTTTTTGCCGTGTTTGCCAAACTAACCTAAAGCCGATGTCGACATTATTTTCAAAGATTTTTTTTCGTTTTCAGTTAAAATGTTAAAATTACAAAAGGATATCAGAACGTGCAAAATGGGACGTACATGACATAAGAGGAGCCGTTAGCGCTGTTATTTGATGAATTGGATGATGAAGCGTATATTTGTGAACATTGCCAGCCTGAATAATTATGTGCTCGTTTTACCTCAGGTCACCGGTCATGGGGCAAAATGGGATATTTGACATAAGTTTTATTGTTCCTCATTACCAAAAAAATATGTGATTTAGCCTTATGTTGTTGATAAATAATGTTGCTACAGGTAGCAACATTATTAAATCAACTGATTAATTGTTTTTCAAATAGAGCGTTTAATTTTTCTGTTGTAATTTTTTTTCTCTTAACTATCCCTTTTTGCCCCGGTCTCCCTAACTATTGAAAATTTTTACAATGAGTTAGATGTTATTGAAGCGACCATTAGTTAGTTCGATATAGGAATCGCATTATTTCTGGTAGCCAGCGCTGCAGGTGTAACGTTCTGTCTCCGCAGTCTCGCGCGTGTGGGCGCAGGTGCGCACGCCCGCCAAGCTGGCCCCCGCGCCGCGCTCGGGGCACGCGGCCGCGCGCGCAGGGGGCCACCTCTACATCTTCGGGGGGGACGCCGGCGGCCAGCCCGATAACGACATGTGGCGGTTCCACTTCGGTAAGGAGGCGCCCCGAGAAGCACGCTCCGACCACTGGCATATCCTTCTTAGAACTAACGATTTATATGTCGTCCTCTCGCAGCGACGGAGACGTGGGAGCGCATCGTGCCCTCCGTGCGGTGGCCGTGCGCGCGCGTGGACGCGTGCGCGCTGCTGGTGGCGGGCGCGGGGTGGGGCCCCGCTTGCCCCCCGCCCCCGGCCGCGCCGCCCCCTCCGGCCGCGCGGCCCCCCGCCTCGCTGCTGTCGCGGCTGTCCTCGTTCCAGGTGCGCCGCGCGCCGCGCGCCGCCGCCTACAGCGCGCTGGGCGAGCGCGACTCCACCGAGAGCCTGCGCGCCTCGCCCGCGCTCAACAAGTCGCGCTCGGCGCACCTGCTCGCGCGCCGCCCCGCGCCGCCCGCGCGCCCCGCCCTGCCCCGCGACCGCGTCTCGGTGCCCGACTTCGCGGACATGGCGCCGCCCGCGACCCGGCTCGTCTCGCTGGACTCGGACGAGGAGCGGCCGGCGCGCGGCGACACGGTGCGCGCGCTGCCCAAGTCCGCGTCGGTGAGGTTCTCGCGGGGCGCGGCCACCGACTCGGAGGAGGGCGAGGGGGAGTCCTCGACGTCCGACTACGCGAGCGCGGAGCGGGTCAACGGCCTCTCGACGGTCGGCTTCAGCAACCCGCACTACCTGGGGCCCGACGTGCGCGCGCTGGGGGCCGCGCTCACGCCCGACTCGGGCCTGGGCCCCGGGGACATCGAGCTGCAGGACATGCGCCCGCGCCGCGCGGCCCCGCGCGCGCCCCCCGAGGCCCTGCACCTGCTGCTGGTGGGGGGCCGCGAGCCCGTGGCGCGCCTGCGGGGCCCGCTCTCCATGTGGACCTACCGCCTGCTGTAGGCCCGGGGCCCGCACGTGCCCCCCTCTCCCTCCGGCCCCACGAGGCACGCGGCCCCGCACTGTCCCCGTGCTGCATGTGTCTCGACGTCCATTACTGATAGCGGGTAGAATGCATTTATTGTAGATTTACTTACATCTTTAGACTAGCATCTACTTTTTGTAGCTCTTATGGTTTGTGTACAAAGTATTTGAGTAGATGCGTAGGAGACTTAAAAGATTATCGAATTGCTCCACAAAGTATTAGAAACTTTTGAACTAAGTAGATGTGAATGTTCCTAAGCCCTTTTAAAAGGGTGTAGGTTCATCCAAATGTTTGACGGATGTACTTTTAAGTATTCTTAGACTGATACCGCGCCGTGGTATTATAAACTAGTATTACTTTTGGATATGTATTTTTTGATCTTAGAAAATATTGAGATTCCTACCTACTTAGTAATTCATAAGTCGGAGGCCCGCTCCGCCAAGCCTCGTGACGAACCAAAGGTGCACGTCCATCAAGCACGATCACATTAAATACTCATTTGAACGCGTCGGTGGACATGCAACTTTAAATGGTAGAAAATGCTAATCCTAAATAAAAGGCGAGCGCCCAGCGCGCGGTGTGAACACCAATCTCCAGTACAACATTGTTATGTTATGGTTTTTATATTTAATGTTACTTTTGTTACTGTTTTGGTTATTTTAAACCCAGTAGTTACCTTGCGGTATTTTTGACACTTTTTACCTGTTTTTATGATTTAAGTTTAGCTACGTAAATGAAGTGAGATCCTCGACATACCTAGTGGTCCGCGATACGTCATACGTCCCGTCAAGTGTTTTTGTATCGTCCAACAGTCCCAGTGGGAGCGATGCGATGCCAACACCTTACTCATCTAGTTGTAAGATATGTTCTGAATTGTAATTGCCTGGATAGGAACCTAACTGCAAATGTGAATGTCTTCTAAAACATGAGGCCGAGAGCCCGGGCCGGCCCGCGTAAGCGCAGCCCGCACGGGGCGGGTGGAGTCCAAGTGCGCTCGGTACGGACGGAACATAGAGTTGTCTGTCTTTGAAGGAACGCGAGCCCGGGCTCTGGCCTTTGGAGAACTTTGATTCGCCACATTCGATATTTGTCAATTGATTATTTCAAATGTTAATAAATGTAATGAATCCCGACCCATGACTATCATTTCCGTTTCACCAATAAAACAGCTTGTCAATTGGTATCCTTTTATTAAGATAATTGATGTACTTACGACGACAAGGTACAAATAAATATAATAATTATTAAGCTGCTAAAGACGTAAAATACGTAAAATTTATCTTCCTAAATTATTTTAGACAATAGTCAATATGGGTAGACATTTAGTTATTAATAGATATTTTCAAAGAATACAAGTACCTAAGTATGTAATGATGTCAATACGATCACAAGTAATGCTAGTAACGCAAACAAACGCGACAATCTACATTCGACTACACGCTAACTATATTATAGATATAGGTACTATATAAATATATATACAGAAGAGCCTCGCTAATCCGGACAGGCAATAATCACGCCTTTAGCGGATTACCGAGGCGTCCGGATTATAGTCTGCAATATGAATTTTCATAGGTAATAAAACTAAAAACTGTATGTATCTGTATTAAAAAGTTTGTAATGCGCTGCTTAGTGCTTAAGGCCTTCAATTTTCTATTCAAAAGCGCGGTCTGATGTTTTTGTAAACCCCGCCCCCGTGAACACGCTCGATTCGTCCGCGCGTCGGCGTCCGGATTGCCGGGATCACCGGATTAGCCGGAGTCCGGACTAGCGAGGCTCTACTGTATATATCTATATACAGGGTGGATCGAACAGTGACGTCATAATTATTTCAACTATTTGAATTCCGGTGTTTTTGTAATATGACCGCTATGAATCGTAATTTTTTGCATAAAATAATCAGCTTTCTAACAGTACATAATGCAAGTTACAAAAATGTAGATCGAAAGTGTGCAATTAGCGCTCGACCGAGACAAACTCGTATTACAGGCAACGAGCGAGTCATAGGAGTCATACATAACTCATAACATAATACTAAAACCATAAAAACGTCAAAGCAAATTATACAACAGTTTTGACCGTTTTAGTCAAACTAAAATTTAGAAATCATAACTCGAAAACTATGTACGAAAAATCGGGAGAACATAGTAATATGTACTTATACGGGGTATTTACGTACACGTGGGGGCGAGTGAAGAGTGAAGCTTTACATTTTTTTTGACGTCTCTTTTTGGTCCTCGCTGTATATATAAATATCGCACAATCATATTCCACACGTGACATATCATAGAGAGTCTTAGTGTCTTTGCGAAAAACAAAATATTTAACTTTATCTATTAGCGTGTACCTCAGAGGCACGGGGGGACAATAAGTATCAACACAAGGTCCCCGATGAATAATTATTATGTCAAGCGATTTAGAATTGGATATCAGTTAACAATGTCAAGCAGGAGTGATCCGGCAGGGCACCGTGCTTGGACGCGAGCGATTGTGTGGAATATCATTACATGTGCGGTGTAACACCCTAAGTATATTGAATAGAGTAAAGTGATGAACGCTCAGCGCGCTCCGGAGCCGGGGCGGGCTGCACTGCGTTGAGCGAGTCTACTTCTCGTCGTCGAAGGTGATGCCGAGCAGCGCCTTGCAGGCAGCGCGCGCCGCGTTCTTGCGGGCCTCCTTCTTGCTCGGAGCTGCAAACGAACATGCACTTTACCCGGCTAGTAACAGAGTCGTTAACCGACTGTCAGTGATAATTCAATTTTAAAAGAGTTTTATTATTAAACTTTACATATCAAAGTAATACAATCCAGTGTACATTAATCCTAGATAATATTAAACAAATTTTAACACTTTTATAAGCGCTATACGCTTTTTTAAACTTATGAAATAGATAAATAATGAATTGGTAACATTGGTTAGGTACTGAACCTATTAAAACAAACTATCTTATATAGAAAACATGTAAGCTTTAGTAGAGCAGTAAAGCATTCTTGTGAGTGATAAGCGTGCTATCATTGTGAGGTAGAGGGCGGCTCACCTTTCCCGACGTAGGTCTGTCCGTCCACGGTGACGCCCACCGAGAACAGCATGTTCTGAGGCTTGTCCCCCTGCAACATTACTGTAGTTAGGCGTGTGGCCAACGTTAGTACGACGAAGGGCTTGTCGGACTCTCGGTGTCGTTGGCGAACTCGCTCATGTGTGGAAGACAATACTCTGATATTTCGACAAGAAAGCGAGCGGGTGAGCTTCGTGTTTAGAACGCTTTCTCTTCCAACACCAATAAGACTCGCAGTTAACATTCACAACGCACTCGTCAAACCCGGTCATTCTAATATAGACTACTAGCAGTGCCTCGCGGTTTCTCTGCGGTAATTCCGCGATAAAATATAGCCTATGTATGTGTTATTCCAGACTATATATATGATCTATCTCTATCTCTCTATATAATCTATTTCTGTGCCAAATTTCATCCATATCCGTTTAGTAGTTTTTGCGTTAACAAACATACATCGATCCATCCATACTTACAAACTTTCGCGATTATAATATTAGTAGGATAATATGACATCATCTAAACCCTTGTTACAATAAGTGTAGCCTTGATTCCACTCCTTCATTCTCTGACGTCTAGTGAGAACCCTTGATCACTAGTATCGTCATGAGAGGACGCTGCAGGGAGGGTACCTCAGTGCCGAGCTCGCGGTAGACGGTCATGGGGCGCAGCACGGTGAGCAGCATGGCGGGGTGCATGGCGGAGGCGTTGTCGGGGGGGATCTTGCGCTCCTTGGGGGCGCGGGGGGCGCTGGGGGCCGCCGCCGGCTCGGGCCGCGTCATCTCGTCCTCCAGCGCGCTCTGCAACAGAGGGTCGCGGTGAGCGCGGGGGGGCGCGGGGCGCGGGGGGGCGCGGAGGGGCGCGCGCGCACCTGCGAGCGGTCCGCCTTGACGGGGCGCAGCTGCGGCACGTGGTGGCCGGCGCCCTCCCACTCCGCGAACAGCTTGTGCAGCGCGAACGAGAGCAGCTGGATCATGGGCAGCGCCTCCGCCTCCGCCTCCTCCGCCTCGCCGCCGCCGTCTGCAAACACACGCTCTCATTAGACTCTCTGCATACTCGTATCGTCAGCACCTCACTACTCTACTGACATAATTTAGCCTATTCAATTATTGATGCGTTCGTCGGGGTACGGGTCCTATCGGTACGCGCGCTATGAATCACGACTGTACCACTGATGGTCAGCGCGCTATGAATCACGACTGTACCACTGATGGTCATCGCAAACCGTACGCGCTCAGCGATACCTGTAGCATTGAGGCTGTACTTAGTGATAACACTAAGTACCTACAGAGCCGAATATGTATCTACGTCTAGGCCCAGTGGAACCGGGCCAGGCTACAGCCGGATGCGCTCACTGTCGGCGTCCATGGGCGCGGCGCCGCCGGCCGCCCCGGCCGCGCCGGCCAGCGTCTCGCTGTAGCGCTCCATCTTCTTCAGCACGATGTCGCGGATGGCCTGCTCCGCCGCCGCGTTGCGCGCCGTCAGCTTGCTCTCGCCTGCAATACGAACAACACTCTACACATACTGAACATAAGGTACAGTAGCGTTCACTATTTGCTATACCCCAAATTGACAAAATATACGCCAAAAATAATGTTGAAGAACTTCAAGCATTTTTTAACTAAGTGCATAAACTAAACCATAGTGCTTTACATCGTGTCTAGGTAATTGCAGAATTCGAACCTCGTATGCCTATTAGGGGGGAAAGCAAATGATGAACGCCTCTAAACATAATAGACAGTGTGAGTAGGCCAGCTTGCTCTCACCTGTACTATAATCTACTACAATATGTACTGAAGGTTCTTTAAGACTAAGGAGTAACGTTTGTTGAACAGCACTAGGATTCGAGGCTAGTCCTAGGGCCCCAAACCAGAACAAATCGCGCGCGCTTCGCGTACAAAATTATGAATGCCTATAGCCTAGCCTTCTTTATTCCAGATCAACTACATCGATTCGAAATTTGAGCAATATTCAGTTGTTTTGGCGTGATGAGGGTAACGAACATCCATCCACTTTCGCATATTTATGACTAGCTGGTGCCCGCAACTTCGTCTGCGCAGGATTAGCATTTCGAGTATACTCGCCATTTCACCAGCGTAATTCCCGTTTCCATGGGAATTCCAGGATAAAATATAGCCTATGTGCTATTCCAGACTACAATTTGCCAAATCTCAGCAAGATCCGTTCCGTAGTTTTTGCGTTGCAGCGCCTCACGGTTACACCCGCGTAGTTCCCGTTCCCGTGGGAATTCCGGGATAAAATATAGCTTATTATGCAGGGATGATATGATTTAAATCAGTGATTTAAATCGCGATTAAAATCAAATGATTATTTAAAAAAATCGTTGATTTAAATCAATACTTTTCTACTGCAACCAAAACAGCCAAAAAGTGTCTAGGGACTTCCCCTGACATAACCTACAGCGCACACATAAGAATGCATCGCTAATATAATATGCCTATACCATTATATGGTTTGGGGGTTCCAAATTAGTCTCCCTTCTGAAGGAACTAAATTCAAACAAATAAGTGTATGCGGTGAAACCCAAATGATTTTTTGTTAATTTGTTAATGTTTTTTTTGTTAGATATTACAAAGTGAAGTTAAGAAGAATATAATGTTTGTTGATTATCGTTAATGTCAGTTCAATTTTTATCAAATATTTTTTGTTAAGGTGATTTCTGGTCCAGGACTAAGCATAGCTCCGCTACTAGATGGCGGTGATTTTCAATTTGCGAGTTTTTCACTATTTTCTAATTAAATTGTGCATAATTGTTTAATGGTAATGTATTTGCCGCAAATGGTACGTTGTTTTTTATGTACCAAGCAATTTTTCAAGTGTTGAAAGCATCCATGGAGCTTGTATTTGGGAAGAGCAAAAAAGATCTTACCTGTGTGAGTGATCGGCCGCTACGAGTCACTCACACAGGCAAACCTTATAAATTCAGTGGAACTAAAATAACTACTGTTCGAAAAATAACAGAGATAATTGGAGACGCCTTAGGACTAAATATTTTTCGGACCAATATTTCCGTTCTCGGGACATTACTAAATTACATCTAAAATTAATTCAATAAAACCACTAGTTATCGAACTAATTTTCGACTCTTGTTTTTTTGTGTTTTATGATTTTGAACAATTTAAGTAAAAAGGTGCAGAGGGTAATGTTATTTACAAACTAGCTTATTAGCTAAGGAATATCTTACAAATTATAGGTAAAAAAAATACTATTCATACTATTTATTAATTTCGTTAAATCATTGGAATTTACAAATAATTTGAATAAGTTCACAATAACAATCATTAATTTTAAATGTACGCACTGTGAAAGTTGTTCCAATTTTATAATAAAATTACAATAAAATTCTTAGCGTAAGGAAGTCTCCACTTTTTTTGACTCTGTTCTTTGTGTACTTAGGTATTTTAGCTCCGATTTTACGACCACTTATAAAAGATTAAAAGTAATACAAATTTTCACCATATTTAAATAACTCACTTTGGACTAGCGGTTCGAACAGTCGGGTGGGTGCGACGATGTATAGTCGTACCTGGGTTCGAAACCACCGAAAATTTAATTTACTTTTTGCTTTTTGATAATAAAATATCCACAAAATTTTGATACATCCCGTTAGTACGGGCTCGAATCCCTTCAACACTACCAAAATTTTTGATTTTTATCATTTTTATTCTTTATATTTTGAACAATGTCATAGACCTAGTACAAACAAATTCATGTTTGTCATAAATTACTTATTGTAAGCCTTCCTAAGTCTATTTTATTGTTATATAAAACTTTGGTAGACTGTTTTGCGTACATGCCACAAAGGGTCCTGACCTCGTTTCTAACGGTATGCCAAAAATAAAATGAAACAATTATGTACTATCAACACCAACTGATTTTTATTTTATTTTAGCTCTTTACGCCAGCTAATGTTCAGGCATTTTTACAAATCGCTCATTGAATGCAAAACGGCCACATTTCAAAAATTTAGAAAATTGTTTTATTTCTTATACTTAAAGTATATTTTCTTTTGAAAACATTTCATTTAAATATTTATTTCTTTTTATTGGGATAATTATCTTAACTTTGCTTCAACTTTGAATGCAAAAAGGGCTTTTGTAGTTTTTATCAAGTTAGGTGATAGCTATAACAGCGACCATTATTTTAAAAAATAGAGCTTTAGAAATTACGAAAACAATGATGAATGTGATGAATGAAAGAAAAACATTAACTTTTTCAAAAAAATCATGTTCAAAATTTTGTTTTTGCTCCTGTAAAAAGTGACGATTAGTCCAATAAAATAAAAAATATATATAATTCCGGACAGTCCACACATCATCATCTAGCCCCAAGGTGAGCAAAGCTTGTATTATGAGTCCTAGTTGACTGATAAACTTAATACAATACATTACATAGATAGATATTTTTTTTATAAATACATAGAAAACACCCAGACCAACGGAACAAATTTCTGCAGATCATACATAATTTTTGTCCGACACGGGAATCGAACCCGCAACCGGTCGCAGGCGGACCTTCGCCCACTGCGCCACATCGGTCGTCGCTGATGAATGAGCGAAATGCTTTGCATACACTTTGACACGTCTAATGCTGGGGCCACACTACCGTGATATGCCGATAATTATTGCCATAACTTATACAACACCTAGGTGTAACCACGATTTATGGCCATAATTTTACAATTCCAATCAATATGGCAAATGGCGGTTGGCAATAGCTCCGGCGGCGGTTTTTTTTCGCACATCAAAGAAGATTACCGCAGTAATTAATGCGTTTGTGGCCACTACCGTTTGTCCAGTGTGCAATATGAGCTCACCGGCGATACACGTGATATTTTTACCGCCTTATTTATTGACATATCTAGGTAAACTCTTGTGCAACCACACCAGTTCATGCAGTAATTTAAACGATAATTTAATGTCATAATTATTGCGGTAACAGCCCGGCAGATGGTAAGGTAGTGTGGCCCCAGCGTAAAACTCTCTAAACTGATATCTATAAACAAACATTCTATCTGTTTACATAGTGTCATTTATTGTTGTCATGGGAACGGCACGTAGGCTTCCTAGATCTTATTTGACATGCAACAAAAATAGATGGGAATAAATATTATACTTGGACGATGGAAAAACGCTTTGAGAACGTAAACTATGGTATTATTAGATGATTCTTTAGATAACACAGAGATGGCGATTCCCTCGCCGCCGTCACACTCACAAGTTCAAGTAAGCGGGCGTACGACACTATACGTGTTCACTCACGCATTGATAGAAATGGCCTAAAGTTTTCACGTAATTTCTAATTATACCGAGTGTTTTCATGAATCAAACACAATTTGCCGCAAATAATGACCAATAACAAAGCCAAAAACAGTTATTTATTTGTTAAATTATGTCCACATCGCTCATATTTGGGAAAATACAAACGTATGAAAATCGGATCACCTTAAATAGGCAAATACATATTATGCTACTTCATTTTTTAAATAAAAGAATGACTTCATTTTGTTGATATAACAAAAAATATGTTATTTTATTCAATAAATAACTGACTTTCATACTGAAAACGACCGGATAATTAAAAAAATCTGATTAAAATCAAAAAAGTCCGATTTAAATCAAATGAATCTGATTTTTTTTATAATAATCATGATTTTTATCAACCCTGTTACTAAGTGTTATTCCGTACTATAATCGATCTCTGTGCCAAATTTTATCTAGATCCGTTCAGAAGTTTTTGCGTGAAAGAGTAAGAAACATTTATCCATCCATCGATCCATACTTACAAACTTTCGCGTTTATAATATTAGTGGGAGTAGGATAGTAGGATATGAGTACACTAATAATTAAAATAAAGTAAATCTGCTGTATGAGCGATATTGGACCGTCATCATCATCAACCTATATTCGTCCTCTACTGGCTGGACATAAGCCAGCCCCATAGCACAGTCTTCGGCTTGCCGTATCCAGCATCTGCCAGAAGTCTTTCGCAGATCGTCATCCAACCTGGCTGGAGGGCTACACTACGTTTGCCAACTCGCAGTCTGCCAACACATTCACCCCAACAATTATTTTTTTTCCTTTTCTATTCTGCTGCTTGGCGATCTGTTCACATAAACAATAATCCAATCTCTCTGATACAATCCGCTTTTTGAGTCGTTAGTAAAGTTAACTCCAGTCAGTCGCCTCTAGGCTTTTGTCTGCGAATCTTTCCACTAGATTTGGGATACTATACATAAGTCTAGAGAATTCAAGGGTTCCTGTTCCTTGCAGTTGAGACGCGAATTTGTTTCCGTGGTTGTCTAGCCGGAGTTGATAGTTTTCCCCAACAATAAACATATATTGGCTCATACCGTCTTTCGGTAATAGTTAACAGATCCATCAGACACAGTAGGTGCGAGCACACATTGCCCGAGGTCCGTGAGCGCGCGGTACTGACCGTAGCCCTTGTAGACGACGCCGTCCAGAGCCAGCTCGGCGCAGAAGCTGTGCGTGCCGGAGTTGTAGTAGGTGCTGTCCACCGGCGCCAGCTCCACCTTGAATTGCTGCAACACAACACAACTCACACTAGAGGGCTGCCACCAACACACAACGCAAGTGAGACAGAACAACTTTGTAGTAAGCTACAACTCCTTCTGTACCTTCTGATTGCGTATAAAAAAGCGCGGCAACAGATTGTATTTTAAGTTAAGTATGGGCGGTTTGTTTACAAACATTCTACATCGAGTTTGGCTGATGTATAGTTAGAATACTGAGAGGGTCATTGTAGGGCATGTGGCGGGATTTACTCACGTTGGCGATCTGCTCGTTGGGCAGCATCTCGTTGATGCACATGAGCGCGTTCTTGGGCGTGGTGAGGCGCCGCAGCAGCGCGTTCTGCCGCCGCCGACGCTCCTTGTTCGTGATCTTCTTCACTGTAACACAACAAATGGTGTCTACTCAAAGGAGTCTATAGTCTTTTCTGCTGATAAGTTTGTCAATAAAAATACAATAGAAAATTTTTGATGATGACTAGAGTTTACAGATCGTAACTATATCTAAGGTGCATGTTACCTCCAGCAAGTTTAGTCTTGAAGAAAGGCATCCGATGACCAGAGGCAGAAGAAAGGCTCTGGTTCTCAGAGCTTGGCGCGGTCATTTCTTGGTCTTCATCCTGGAAAAAAAATTGTCATTAATGAGAAAAAGATGGCATAGAGTGAAAAGAGGTATAGATTAGAACTGTGATGTTAATAGTTTGCAATACAAATCGAAGAGGGATGGCAATGTACGTTTTGCAAATCAAGTCCACCCTGAATGTTGGTAGGGCTAGAGAGGTACCTTCATGGCCATAGCGGCTGCAGGAGGCGCCGGGGGCGCGGGCGGCGGCGGCAGCGGGGCGGCGGGCGCGGGGGAGGGCGCGGGGATGGGCACCGGGGCGGCCGGCGTCGGCACCTCGTACGTTTGGTGATTCTGGGGGGAGCCGGGAGCCGCCGTTACACACATACCCTTCTAACACTACAACCACTCTGGAAAACTTCTTAACTGTCATAGAATAAGGCAATTTAGTATAGATTGTTCATCATATTCAAATAGTCTACTCTTCAAATGTCCCACATGGTAGAATGTAAATGAAGCACTTGACTTTAAGCTACTATTATAGGTGTTAGTGTACTTTAGCTACTAATGTCTTTAAGTTGGATCTGTTAGACTCTACCCTGATACCTAACTACCTCCAGCTGAGACCCAACTGTGCCTCTGACTAACGGAATGCACTTGCCTTGCTTCAGTGTTCACTCCCCACAGAGTTGTGGAGGCTGGCTTGCAGAACCGTGTGGTGAACAGCCTACTGTTTTGTCTAGAGAACCCGGTATGTACACGAGAAAGGCATCTCGCAACCATAATGTTTTCTCAATGCACAGGCCTACCCTCAGAGAGGCTCGCGTTCATATCTCGACACTTGACTATGGGAAACCAATGCTGTGATGACCTAGCTCTGGGAAAAATTGGGATCCCAACATCAGAGCTATTGTTGCTACCATCACCAAGAGGCCTACTCCGACACTAATGCCTATGGTGGGTGGAATCATAGCAAGAGAATAACGAACAAACGAGAGTTTTGTGTTTATCCCGTGCTATGATTGGTAGGGAGACTGTAACTCGAGCTCAATCAGAGAGTATCCATTGACTTTCAGCCGGCACCGAGCGGCGGGCGCGTCAGCCGCTGTCGTACAAACATTCAATTAACAGTTGAAAGTAAAAGAAATAAAACAAAAATCATACAATACTTTAGCAATAATGTTACCGTTGATGTAGCTGGCACGAAGCTGCCGGGTCGATTGAACCGACCGGAGTGTCGCGTGTTATCTGGCGACAAGAGAATCTCGCTATATCTTTTAATGTTAGTGGCTACATGCCTACTGCACAATTGTGCATTTATACAGAAGTGCAATGTTTTTGTTTTGAAACTCTTCGTCTTACCAGCACGTTAGAATGCTGAGTCTCATCTCAGTTTTACGCATAGCGCGAGTTCGGCAATGGCGTATGTACAAATCAATAAACCAACCCCAGCTAAAAAGTGTGTAGCATTGGTATGGTAAGAATTAAGTGGCAATATATAACTACTTTTATGAGGAAATGAGATCCTTATTATAGACATCTCGAAGAGAAAACAAGAAACTGGGGAACCGGTGTTGTGAAGCTCGGTCGGACCCAAAAAGTCTAGCCAAATGAATGTATGGTATTCATGCAAACGTAAAAGGTACTTACAATTACGCGGGTTGTTGTAGGACATATTGCAGATGAAATGAACTTCACTTCTCACCCAAACTATATAAATCAAACAACCAAAAGATCGAAATGCTTTTCCACAAACAAATTGACAAAGCAAAGAGAAGCAGAGGGAGGAGAGGAAACAGATGTCAATCCAATATCCATAGCGTCAGTCAATCAAACAAGCGAGCGTCCAACAGACAGTCAAAGGAGTCAAGTCACCCTAGCAATACAATGCTGCCAGAATGAATAATTAATCGCATATAGTAACTTTTATATTGATATTAGAATCAATTGGAATATTATATAATCATCACTATCACTACACAGTATATAACAAAGTGGCTTTTTCTGTCCCTATGTCCTTATGTCCCTTTGAATGCTTAAATCTTTAAATCTACGCAACGGATTTTGATGCGGTTTTCTTAATAGATAGAGTGATTCAAGGGGAAGGTTTATATACTTATAATAAAACCGTGCGAAGCCGGGGCTTGCTTTTCTGTCCCTATGTCCTTATGTCCCTTTGAATGCTTAAATCTTTAAATCTACGCAACGGATTTTGATGCGGTTTTTTTATTAGATAGAGTAATTCAAGAGGAAGGTTTACATACTTATAATGAAACCATGCGAAGCCGGGGCGGGTCGCTAGTATACAATAAATTCAAGCAAGGTGGACGAAGCGTCGTCCACCTTGCTTGCATTTTTATAAGGGTTTAAATTTTTATCAGATGAATGTAAATGGGTGGGAGGATGGGTGAGCAGCTAAACAGCAAAATGGACGATTAAGAAGTCAAAAAAGCACGGTGCAACATAAGGAACATGAATGATTGACCCGCGCCTGGCCTGCGGTGCAAGATCGGACCGGTCGCGACACGGTGTAGCGTGAATCATCTTATCTTACTGTATATAAATATATTATATAATAAATGGGAAAGTCTGTGTGCATGTTTGTTAAAAGTAATCTTTGTAAGTACCTAGTTTAGGTTTAAAAGTCTCCGCACACCAAAGCCGGAGGCGGAGCGGAGGCGAAGGCGTGTGAGTTGTATTCTATTGAATCATATGAAAGCCTACACACACACCGCAGGCGGTGGCGGCGCGGTGCCATAGGAAAAACCGGCACGCCTTCGTCTCCGCTCCGCAGCTCCGCCTCCGGCTTCAGTGTGTGGAAACTTTTAATGAAATTTGGCATGTAGATAGTTTAGGACCTAGAATAGGACATAGGCTAATAAAATTTGGACATTTTAACCTCTTTCGTAAGCCGCGGGGCGCATCTAGTCCATAATAAACTAGCTGCGCCCCGCAGCGTCGCCCGCGGGGAAAATTATTTATTTGTCAAATATCATATTTTTATACATAATATGCTATTCCCGACGACGACAAATCCAAAAACACAAAAATCATAAAAATCGATCCAGCCGTTCTCGAGTTAATAAGTGTTGTAACAAACACGACTTTCTTTTATATATATAGATAAGATTTGATGAGCAGAGACTATACGTTTGATTGAGTAAGGGAAGATTTATATTAGACCGGGGCCGGGCCGTATACGTGGCCCGGACGGGGCACGGATTTGAAACGTTACATACATTTTATATGAACCAGTTTATATTACACCGTGCATGATCCGTGTCCCGTCCGGGATGAAATGGATGGGCCTCGCTCCGGCCCCGCCACGGCCCGGACTAATATAAATCATCCCTTAAGCTTACGTAATGACCTACGTGGATACAACATCTTTGGATTTTGCTATTCAACTTGAGTAAGATTTCTAACTAATACGAGCTTTAAAATGACTAAGACCAAGTAGGTACCTTACGTTCCGTAAGGTAGACGGAGCATATGGTCACTGTCATCCTATAAGGCGATGTAGCCGATTTGATATTGTTTTGGTTTTGTTTGATACCGTACGGTGACACGTGAATGTCAGATTGAGAAAATGAAAATTTGTGTTTATGTTTTATTTGTAATTTTGTGTTTTATGTATAATATTTAATCGAGAACTTAGTATATAATGACTTGTGTAGCTGTGGGTTGTAAAAGCCGTTTGGGATCTTTATGTGAAGATAAACGCAAGATATCTTTTCATCGGTAAGTCTATAATCGTGATAGACGCGGATATTACGCGGATATTAAATGTATTTTCTTTGCAATTTATGTTGAATAGTTTTTTGTACATAGAATATAAAAACTGTTTTACTACGTTATTTACAGCTCATTAGCAGTATAATTCTATAATTCACTAATATTAAAGTACAATACGAAAAACTGACATCTGATGTACCATTGTGATACCACCTAGTGAAGTACTGGTAGTTGTCGATAATTTATTGTCGATGAATGTCTAATACTGGTTGACAAAATGATGATTCAAAAGTAAATTGTCGTAGTTTGAGAATTATACCTACCTACCGAGATAGTGCTACGGTACCTACATGGACCGACTAAGTTGGAGTTAGAAATCAAAACTTGATTATGGTGTCGCTAGTAAGATCTAGGAGACTAAAGATTGCAATGTAGCTAGAAGTTCACAACTTATTCTTATCTTTCACTTCTAGATATACAAAATATCCAATAACAAAAGAAAAATGGACACAAAACTTGAGAAGACATGTCTGGGAGCCATCATAGAATTCTCGTTGGTGTTTTTTACATTTCCATGTTTCGTGCCACAGAATTGGATATCAAAGGACTTACAAAAAAACTTTGAAAATAAAGGTTAAATGATAGCATCCAAGTGGTATCTAAGCACAAAATATTTCAGTTAAGTATAGTAGTATACGACGTGAAAATACTTTAAAAATAATTTCGTTTATGTTAATGTAACTAAGTACCTACCTAAGTTTTCTCACTGCTCATATCCTAAATAACGACGGCAAACAACCATCACCGCTTAACCCCATTTTAAATAAAAACATAATTATTATCAAGAAGATTTATCAAGTTTATGTAAGTTTTAACAAAATAACCTTAGTAGGTCTTTATTTATATACCTACAGGGTCAGGTACCGGTTAAGTCGATCTAGATCCTTGAGGGGGTTGTAGTTTCAATCATTACCAGCTGATTGATTTAATCATTATTGACTCACATACTCCAAACTTAATATAAAACCCCACAAACACCAAAAAAATATAGGTGATTAATGAATATTGGTATATCTTTTCAAGTAAAATTACAGCTTGCGGATTTTAAACATAACTGAATTTATTATACTCTTTTATAATAATATATAATAATGCTGGACAATCCACAAAGCACCATCTAGCCCCAAAGTAAGCTACTCAAAGCTCGTGGTATGGGTACTAGATAACTGATTTATTAAATACATTATCATGCATAGATATACATTTTTTATAGTACATTTATACCCAGACCAACGGAACATAGGTATATCTGCAGATCGTTCACAAATTTGTTCTGAGGGGTTTGATTCCCGAACCCGTAACCTCCTGCGTTGCAGACGCACCTTTGCCCACCGCGCTACATCGGTCGTCATGATCAACATACAATGCAGCGGTTACAACAAACCTGCTTACTGAAATCATAATTTAATCGATAAGTACAGAATTTCACATCACTATTCTCACATTTCAGTAGAATGTCAGACAAGAATCAGATTGACCACATACGTATTTGAATGTAACTGAAACTGAACTGAAAAATTATATCTATCTTTTTTTTTCATATGGCATACCCCCAAAGTCAAAACAGTGTCAAATGTTCGTTTTTATAATGTTACATCTAGTTATTACTATAATATAATCTTTGTAAAATGAGAACTAAGGGCTAATAGATTTTTTAAGTAGGTCAATTTTACATTTGGGTGACGAGTACAGTGTGAATTTAGTAATTCGTGTGAGAATATAGTTTCTTACTACAGTACAGACAGTACACTACAGCAGAAAGGCCTAGGCGCGGCGCGGCATAGTAATATTTCTACTGTCATATCCTTCTAATATTATGAACGCGAAAGTTTGTAAGTATGGATGGATAGTTGTTACTCTTTTATTTATTTATTCATTTCATGCAAAAACTACTGAACGGATCTGGCTGAAATTTGGCACAGACATAGATTGTAGTCTGGAATAACACATAGGCTTTATTGCTATAGGCATATAGTTTTGACGCACGTAATTCCCGTTCCCGTGAGAATTTCGGGATAAAATTGATAGCCTATCTGCTATTTCAGACTATAATCTATCTCTGTGCCGAATATCATCCAGATCCGTTCAGTAGTTTTTTCGTAAAAGAGTAACAAACATCCTTCCATCCATACATACAAACTTTCGCGTTTATAATAATACAAGGATGAAACTGTAGATATCTATAATATTTCCTGACCACGCTGACTGGACAAAAAGACTGGAAAAAAAGAGACATACGATTTTTTTTCAAAAAGTTCCAGATTTTATTGTGCCAATCGATAGAGTTCACCTTATTAGAAAACATTATGTAACATTTTATCATAAAACAAATCCTGAGCTCGAAAAACAAATTATGAAAAATTTGCATGGAATGACATCTATCATACTCGTTTTCTACAAAGTCTTACCCGATCCACCTTTGAAACAGTCATAAAACAGTTCTTTATTTACCTATCGTATGACACCATACACATACATCCATCCGCAACCTTGTCCGGTAACAGGAGCTAAAAATTAGTCTTTTTTTTTATTTCTCCATAAATAATTTATTGTTATAACTACGTTTTTGGAGATTTTAAAAAGCGGTGATGTCCAGTCTTGGCCCACTGTGCGCCGCCCCCGCGCCGCGCGCGCCTGCCTGCCTATCCGCAGGAGTGCGTTTCGACCTTCATTTGAGAATGAAGATCAAAACGCACAACCACAAGGGTTTCCGGAAAGATGGCTGATCAGTAAAGACGTGTAATTTTACACAAAACATTTAAGAATAATAGTAACAGTAATATTTTTCTATTACCAATAAATGAACTATGAACTATGAATTTCATAGTAGACAAGGCAATAGGGCTGTAATATGGCTTTAGCCTGTTCATAAAAATGGACAAATTAAAACAAAAAAAAAGCACAGGCACAGACCCAGCCGTTCTACAAGAAGTTGAAATTGACTGCGTGATCAGTGTTGCCAATTTAGCCCTTCTGGGCTAGATCTAGCCCTTTTTTGGCTTATTCAGCCCTTAAAATGTTGATTTAGCCCCTGGCCCTAATCTAGCCCCGAAACCGTGTAAGAAAACTTTATATGGAACAGTACAAATATTTAAAAAAAAATTAAAAATTCTATATTACAAATTCGGTCAAACTTGCTACACTTAATGATAGCCCAATAGAAGCCATAAAAAAGATTGGATATAAAGAAAAATATAAGTTTATTCTGAACAAGGCCCCTGCTAGAACTAATAATCAATCTCTTCAACCATCAATTTCGCAAAGTACAAGAGAATTGTACGGTGAAAAATCCTCCTCCGATGAGGTGATTGAGTTTGAAGGTGTATTTTTAATATCAAAAAAGTTGATTTTTTAAGTTTTTTGGTTAATATTAAGTAAACGATTGTTAAAAAATCACTTATTTAATTTGATATAGATAAAAAAAACTAAAACTTTTCCTATTTTAATTTATTTGGCTAAATCTAGCACCCATCTAGCCCTTTTTACAACTCCATTTAGCCCCCAAACCTGACACTGGGTTGGCCACACTGTGCGTGATTGATTGAATATCATCAAAAAGTCACAGAAGGAAGGAAGAGAATATTTTATTTTCATCAACTTTTTTAATGTTTTATAGAATATACTTAGGACTGAGACATTATTTCAGTTATTTTATATCATTAACAAAATTCAACTGTGCACCAAATTTAGCGATACCCTAAGCCAAATCTCATATTATGCGCGTTCGCATCTCGGTCACCACAGAAGTTTTACAACTTGTTGAATTGAAAGTTTAGGTACTTACTGCTACCTTGTTTTGACTTGAAACAGGGATCGTATGGGTATTTTGTACTTTTAAAGGTATGTTATTTTATAGTTTTCTATAATAGTGAGTGAATGTTTCGCTACTGATTGATATTCTACGCTATGTTTGCTCAGTGTAAACAGGTACCTACATAATGGACTAGCCTACTTTTGTTTCTGCTTGGACTTCCAGCAACTGGTGCTTTATGACTTCCATATCAATTCATTGTGTCTGTCTTGCAAGTTTTAATGGTCACCTACATACATACTTTTTGTTTGGGATTTTGGTACTCGTATACAAATAGTATCTTAGTAAAAAATTTATTCTTACTTATAAAAATTAAACGGATAGGTACCTACAAACTCATAAAGTTAAAAACACTTGAATTGTTAATTATCAATACCATACCCATTATTATTACCTTGCATTGATGTTAAATATTGATGACTGAATTGTAAAGCAGTCATAACACTTCTGAACATAAAATGCATGTTTTATAAAGATTTTGCAAAAAGAGTGCAGCAAATTATGCAATATTAGCCTCAGTGTCACATCCATTCTATAAATTAAATGAGTACCTAGGTGCCAAAATTAGGGAAAGAATATGTAAAACAACTTATTCTCACTGAAACACAAAATTTTATCCATCTGTTTTAGACAACATTGAAGGTGATATAAAAGTCAAAAGTTGTATTTCATTACAAACATGTTTTAGAGTATTCTGATCTCTATTGCAAGTGAGGGAAACACCAGGTCCACTGGCAGCACCTGTAGGTACACCAACTTCGAGAGCTGAAATGCTTGTTCCACAAAAAAAAACCCCTGTTTGCCAAGTTCTGCCCCAATAAACTGTTATTTTATTTCAAAAACACAAACAATTTGTATTTTTTCAGATACCATTCTACAAAGTCATTTGTATATCTGGTATCTGAAAATTCAATATTTTGTATTCCAGATACTTATTATAGGGAATAATATATATCTTGTACATATGCACTGATCACCTCACCACATGCAAAGGTCTAAACTAAATGATACAAAAGCTTTTGAAATGTTTGACTACATTATAATAAAGTACCTACCTGCAGTGTCCTGAGTGATGTAAAAAGATAAGTTTGTTTCAGAATGAGATGACAGCGAGCAAACAATGTCGTCGGTGCACTGTGTGGTGGTGTGGGAGTTCCAGTGCGGCGAGCAGTGGGTGCCGCACTCGCCCGGGGTCACGCGCACGCTGGAGCGCGCGCACGCCAAGAAGCTGACCCGCGTCGTGCTGGCCGACGCCGACCCGGCTCTCAAAGGACACCATGTCAACTTGCGAACTTTGACACAATGCCAAGATATGCCAGGTACGACCGCATGCCAGGAAACTATCTCTCACTTAGTGTACCGAGCGTGATGCAAGTTAAGATGCGTGTAACTGTGCAGACGGCGGCACGGCGGAGTGCCTGGTGCGGCGCGCGTGCTACAGCGTGCAGTCGGTGGGCGGGCGCGGCGCGCGCTGGGAGTGGGCGCCGCTCTCCGCGCCGCCGCTGCCCGCCGAGCTGCACTACGAGCCCATGCCCATGGAGGTACGTGCCTCTCGCTCCGGTCAAGTGGTTACATATCATAATAACTAAACCCATTATAACTACTTTCGATATAACTACGGTCGATTCACATAAGTTCAAACCGGATATTAGCATTAAACTATACATAATTAATTGGACTAATGAACGATTAATCTAATGTCTTTTTAAGATATTGGATGTTTGCACTATGTTTGAAATTACTAATGGACGACTCGCCTACGGTTTATCCAATACTGCGCGCCGCGTTGGATTTATTTTAATACTATTTGTGCCCCGATGCCCGATAGTTGACCTTTTTTGTATTTTTTTAATTCTATGCGTCGGGGTAGTTTTTCATGTTTTTTTGGTTCCATCGCGATTCGCCATAGCTCCGGCGCTTCGGGAAGTGCAGCCTCTCCGCCATTGCGTAACAAGGGACAGGCACCGCGCGTGCCGCAGTGGCTGAGGCAAAAAGCCGAAGACCAAAAAGCCGAAGCTGCGGAGGCTGCACTCCCTTCGCGCCTCCGGCTTATTAAATACACTCTAGGGGCGCCACGCACAAGACCACGTGGCGTCCGGGTACTCTGTGTCGGATCCGTCACTCGAAATGAACCTAATCAACTCATATCGTAATGCTCATGTTTTTTTGAGTTCATTGACCTCTAACGCCGAGGTCATTGAACTTTGGGATCAATCACCTGAACCAAAGTTGCAACACTTGCAACCCTAGTGACCTTCTTCACGACGCAATAAAAAATATATAATATACATACATGAAAAAAAATCCTGATCACAGATCTGTAGGTGAGTCGTCCGTTATTTCAATCAACATTAGGCTACTTAATTGTAGTTGTTCTAACCGTAGGTGAATAAACCATAGGTGTATAAACCATAGGTGAATTCTCCTTTAGGGATATCGTTCATTAGTTATAACAAAATTCTGTGAAACAAGCTGTAGGTATTTCATACAGTAGGTCTTTTGGCTGTAGTTATATCAAAAATAGTTGTATTAGGTTTAGTTCCTAAGATATGTAACCGGTCCGGTGATGCGGTGCGTGTGGGTGCGGGACGTGACGTGCTCGTGTTGCAGGCGCAGTGCGCGGTGGAGGAGGCGTGGGCGGCGGGGCGCGAGGTGGTGGCGTGGCGCGGCTGGGCGCTCGGGGCGCGCGCGGGGCTGGCGCGGCGCGGCGCGCGCGGGGGGGACGTGCGCCTGCTGCGCCGGCACGCGCAGCCCCCCTACCCGCTCACCCGCACCTCCCCGCAGCCGCAGGCGACGCACACAGGTATACTCACAGCTTGCCGAACAAAGGCCTCTCCCAGCTAACACCACGAGATAAATTCTCCAGCTTATACACTCTTGATAACAAATATAAAATAGCTAACACAACAGCCTCACTTGCGGCGCGTATCACGGACACATTGCAACGTTAAAGCATTGAGTTATATTCTGGGACAACTCAACATTACAAACAGTAGTTTCCAAAGCACAAAAGCGATGCACTAGAGCAGTAGTCGGTTAAAGGCAGACCGATTGTGCAAAGATGTTTTCAAACAATGACTCGACGAATCTTAACTCTACCTTCCCTGTATAAATATGTATGAAGTGGCGATTTACGTTAGAAATAATGTTGATCGCTCTGATCCGTCCCCGCTACCATTACGTACCGTACTCTACACCATTCATGTAAAACCACATTACTTAAAAAGAGTATGTTCTGCATAATCTCAATTATCTATAACAGAGTCCCTTCGTCGATACGCCGGGAATGTTAGTTATAAATGAATAGATAATTGAGCTGGTGCGGGCCGACCTGAGACGTCTCCCAACCTCTGAGCGCTGTGAACTAACAAGTAACGATATCGTCGCAGGGCGGGCTTCCATCCCGCAGCAGCACACGGGGTCCAGCGTGCACTCCGTGCCCTCCTCGCTGCCGGCCCGGGGCGCGCGCCCCCCGCCCCCGCCCCGCGCCGGCGCCCGCAGCGCTTCGCCCCCGCGCGACCGCAAGCCCAACCTCGCCCGTCAGATCCTGCACAACCTCAACATATTCAGTAAGCTGTACACATGCTGTACATCACACTCGCGCACTGCTGCGCCGCACCGCCGCTCACCGAGAATGCACTGCACGCTCCTATACAGGGTGTAACATTTAAAACGGTCAGCATGGGAAAGTCTGAAACTATAAGACATACGAAGATCTCTTCTGAGGAACCATGTCATCGATTTTAGTGACAAGAAAAAACTGCATTCACACATTTAAAAAAAACTTTTACTCAGTCCGGGAATCAAACCCGGATGTTTTGAAAAATAACTACAAACAAAACAAAAACAATGCTTTTTATAAATTTTAGACATCACGTTTCATAGTAACATTTTCTCCCTAAGACCCACACAATCGAAATAAGACTAAAAATAGTGATTGTTTTATTTTTCAAAACATATGGGTTCGATTCCCGTACGAAGTACAAGATTTTAATTTTTATTAAAAGTGTGAATGCAGTTTTTCTTGTAACTTAAATCAATGACATGGTTCCGAAGAAGAGATATTCGTATGTCTTGTAGTTTCAGACTTTCCTATACTGACCGATTTAAATGTTACACCCTGTATACTGGGTTCATGTATGTACAAGGCGGGCCAAGTAATCACTCTATTTAAAGACGCTATAACTTTTACAGATGGCGGGAAATGGGAATTCTGTTATGGATACACGATAATATGCCAAGAAACGCTATATTAGAACGCCGAATATTTTTTAATCACACCATTTTCCGTTGGAACTGTTTAAATTTATTTATTTATTAGAAATCAAGTCCATATCCATTTTTCCGGTTACGTGAAAAACAAAATTTTCGCTTCTCAGGCAGCGAAATCAGTTTACTGTGGATGGCGAACGCTACTGATCCTTGATCCACAACTACTTACTGAGATGATTTGGGAGTGGAGGTAATGAGGCTCTAACAGACGGAACGGGTCCAAAACTAGCCAATATAATGTATGGTCATCAATTCAAACGGCAGCGGCCACTTGACCGATATCATTTACTCGACTTTGTGGGAAAAATGTAATAATTTCAGTAATTCTGACTCACACAATAGTCAGGCTTAATACGGTTACGGTATAAAATATTTATAGGTCCTGACATTGTATGATAAAGATAGTATTCTAATCAATAAATGATTTCCTAGAAATAAAATTAAAGCAAAACTTAATTGGGTGATTACTTCTGGCCCACCTTGTACGTACATGTACATGGTGCAATCGTCTCGCCTCGGAGTACTTTCTACGAGAGGCTCTGGCGAGTATTTTCTGTCCCCTCAAATATTCTTGTGTCTTACTTAAAATTAAATGAACCAAAAAGCGAAATAACAAAAGGATATCCGACCGTGACAGGACTCGAACCTGCAATCTTCGGATCCGAAGTCCGACGCCTTATCCATTAGGCCACACGGTCTGTACGAGGCATATGCGAATTTCGCCGTCGGTAGTAACATGCGCGCGCACCAAGCATTCAACTCGCGAATCCGTGACCCTTTGATTACGGACGGTGTGAATGCGGGCGGGTAGCGCGAGGTCAACGACCCCTTCGTAAGGGAAGGGGCGCGCATGTGAGTCGACAGGTCGTCCATTCGTTGTACAACAACCTATTTGGTACATATTTATTTATTAGAAATAAATTAATAATTACCATTGAATAATTAGCTTAACTTCACGTAATGAATATGGAATCAAAACAGTTTTTCTAAATGTAATGATTAAGGTTTTACCAAATTCTTAGTAAACTGCCAAATGCTAAACGACCATTTTAGCATTTCCTTATAAAATTCCTAGAGATAAAACTAAGTAACTGTAAGGTAGTTGCTGCCTGAGTGAAAAATGTTGTAGTTTTACAAGTACCCAAAATCATTAGGACTAAAAAGTCCCGTCTATGGCCGTACAGGCAGGCACATCAGTTCAGCCCCAGGTTACGCCTCTATTATAACATAAATAATGAATGTGTAGGTACGAGCAAGCAGGGCGCGGGCGCGGAGAGCTCCCCCCCCGCCGAGTGCGCGCCCCCCCCGCCCGCGGACGCGGAGAGCAGCAGCACGCGCTCGGCGCGCCGGCACAGCGTCGACACCGTCTCCACCTACCTCAGCCACGAGAGCAAGGACAGCCTGCAGGTGAGTGCGCGAGTGTGTGAGTGCGCGAGTGCCCCCCCCCGCCGAGTGCGCGCCCCCCCCGCCCGCGGACGCGGAGAGCAGCAGCACGCGCTCGGCGCGCCGGCACAGCGTCGACACCGTCTCCACCTACCTCAGCCACGAGAGCAAGGACAGCCTGCAGGTGAGTGCGCGAGTGTGTGAGTGCGCGAGTGCTCCCCCCCGCCGAGTGCGCGCCCCCCCCGCCCGCGGACGCGGAGAGCAGCAGCACGCGCTCGGCGCGCCGGCACAGCGTCGACACCGTCTCCACCTACCTCAGCCACGAGAGCAAGGACAGCCTGCAGGTGAGTGCGCGAGTGTGTGAGTGCGCGAGTGCTCCCCCCCGCCGAGTGCGCGCCCCCCCCGCCCGCGGACGCGGAGAGCAGCAGCACGCGCTCGGCGCGCCGGCACAGCGTCGACACCGTCTCCACCTACCTCAGCCACGAGAGCAAGGACAGCCTGCAGGTGAGTGCGCGAGTGTGTGAGTGCGCGAGTGCTCCCCCCCGCCGAGTGCGCGCCCCCCCCGCCCGCGGACGCGGAGAGCAGCAGCACGCGCTCGGCGCGCCGGCACAGCGTCGACACCGTCTCCACCTACCTCAGCCACGAGAGCAAGGACAGCCTGCAGGTGAGTGCGCGAGTGTGTGAGTGCGCGAGTGCTCCCCCCCGCCGAGTGCGCGCCCCCCCCGCCCGCGGACGCGGAGAGCAGCAGCACGCGCTCGGCGCGCCGGCACAGCGTCGACACCGTCTCCACCTACCTCAGCCACGAGAGCAAGGACAGCCTGCAGGTGAGTGCGCGAGTGTGTGAGTGCGCGAGTGCTCCCCCCCGCCGAGTGCGCGCCCCCCCCGCCCGCGGACGCGGAGAGCAGCAGCACGCGCTCGGCGCGCCGGCACAGCGTCGACACCGTCTCCACCTACCTCAGCCACGAGAGCAAGGACAGCCTGCAGGTGAGTGCGCGAGTGTGTGAGTGCGCGAGTGCTCCCCCCCGCCGAGTGCGCGCCCCCCCCGCCCGCGGACGCGGAGAGCAGCAGCACGCGCTCGGCGCGCCGGCACAGCGTCGACACCGTCTCCACCTACCTCAGCCACGAGAGCAAGGACAGCCTGCAGGTGAGTGCGCGAGTGTGTGAGTGCGCGAGTGCTCCCCCCCGCCGAGTGCGCGCCCCCCCCGCCCGCGGACGCGGAGAGCAGCAGCACGCGCTCGGCGCGCCGGCACAGCGTCGACACCGTCTCCACCTACCTCAGCCACGAGAGCAAGGACAGCCTGCAGGTGAGTGCGCGAGTGTGTGAGTGCGCGAGTGCTCCCCCCCGCCGAGTGCGCGCCCCCCCCGCCCGCGGACGCGGAGAGCAGCAGCACGCGCTCGGCGCGCCGGCACAGCGTCGACACCGTCTCCACCTACCTCAGCCACGAGAGCAAGGACAGCCTGCAGGTGAGTGCGCGAGTGTGTGAGTGCGCGAGTGTGTGAGTGCGCGAGTGCTCCCCCCCGCCGAGTGCGCGCCCCCCCCGCCCGCGGACGCGGAGAGCAGCAGCACGCGCTCGGCGCGCCGGCACAGCGTCGACACCGTCTCCACCTACCTCAGCCACGAGAGCAAGGACAGCCTGCAGGTGAGTGCGCGAGTGTGTGAGTGCGCGAGTGCTCCCCCCCGCCGAGTGCGCGCCCCCCCCGCCCGCGGACGCGGAGAGCAGCAGCACGCGCTCGGCGCGCCGGCACAGCGTCGACACCGTCTCCACCTACCTCAGCCACGAGCGCAAGGACAGCCTGCAGGTGAGTGCGCGAGTGTGTGAGTGTGTAGTGTAACGGTGCGTCTGTTGCAGCGCGGCTCCGTGGGCGAGCTGCTGGACTGCTCCGCCGGCAGCGACGACGTGTTCGAGCGCGCGCAGCCCGACGACCTCGCCGACGACCAGGTTGTCGGTCAGTTGCAAACCTCTCTTACTTACCTACCTGCACATTATTATATCTACTTGTCACTACTACACACAAAAGTCGATCGATGATTCTATGGAACTGACCCGTAAGGGTTTTGTCCCATAGGAAGTTATGAGTATAAAAAAATTTGTTTTTATAGAGGTATTGTGCTACATGTTCTTGTATCTAGCTAAATTTCAATGTTGCAAAATTGGTCGACGGGAAGACCCTATCTATAGTGTATTTGATTCCCTTAGGAATATTTTGAAGCTTGATTTGTATTTGTCTCCAAGACGTTACGGTCTTGAAGGTTTGTTTTTAAATAGAACTGGAAACGAAATGGGCTTTTACAGATATGGACAACTAAGTAATCATTTACCGGTTTCTTTTTTATTTCGAGCTACGACCATAAAAATGTTTGAAATTTTCATGTGATTAAAGGTCGATTCACACATATCAGTGAAGTCACAGTTCCGTCACAGTACCGACACAGTGCAAAATATTCTTTCATACTTTATCTATCAATGCATTCCCACTTGTCTGTGTCATTGACTACACAGTGCTCTCAGTGTCAGTGCCGACTCCAGAATGTATGAAAGAATATTTCGCACTGTGTCGGAACTGTGACTTCACTGATAATCGACCTTTAAGATGTTCCTTTTAGAATGATATGTGTTTGTTCAGACGTGGTTGCGCTGGGCGTGGGTGTGGGCGCGTGCCCATGGGCGCGGCACGTGTCGCGGCCGCAGTGGGGCGCGGTGTGCCCGGTGTGCCTGCGCGCGCTGGGCGGCGCGGCGCGCGCGGTGGCGCTCGCCGGCTGCCGACACATGCTGCACCTGCCGTGCCTTAAGGACCAGCTGCGCGCCGCGCGCGCACCCGGCCACAGCGAGGTCTCTCCTACCCTCACACTTCACTATTGTTCGATATACATCGATCACCTATCGTCCATCGATTCCTAAGCTAGCCGCCTCAGCAGGTCACACTAACTAGATGCCCCGTGTACTCGCCCGCGTACGTACCGCGCGGCCACTGGGTCAGCCAGCGGCCAGTGCATCACTAGCAGCGATACCAACCGCACTCATTATCATCAGCATCATTAGTCGTAGTTTTAGGTATATAAGTTGAATATAGCTTTTACCGACAAACTCAACTTTTACATCAACATCCCAGGATTAGCTAGCGGTTAATCCTTCAACTATTCATACGTTTCCATAGCTAAACCCTCTCATATATTACTAAGATTATAAACGCGAAAGTTTGTAAGTATGGATGGATGGATGTTTGTTACTCTTTGAGTAAAATATGGATGAAATTTGGAACAGAGATAGTGATATTCTGGAATAACACATAGGCTATATTTTTTCCCGGAATTCCCACAGGAACGGGTGCTCATGTGGGAATTTCCACGGGCAACGGGTGTTCCATTGCAAGTAAATAGCTTCACTAGTTGCCGAGAAATTCAAGAGCGAATAAATGTTTGTCTGAAATGTGCTCTATACATTCATAATAATAATTCTTAATAGCAGCACTGATAAATTTTTTGCTTTTAATTATGTTTCTTGATGTAGTGTCAATAATCGGTATATGTGTATATCAGGAGGGCGTGTACATCGAGTGCCTGGTGTGCGGGCGCGCGTACGGCGCGGAGGCCGTCCCTCCCCCCGCAGCCCCCGCTCCCCCCGTGCCCCCCTCCCCCCGCCTGCCCCCTGCCCCGCGCGCGCCCCCGCCGCCCCCCGCCCCCGCGCAGCCCCCCGGCAGCATGGCGTGGCGCCTGCAGCCCGTCGCGCTGCCGCAGTGCGCGCCGCACAACTCCATACTCGTCACCTACAAGTGAGTGCCACATCATCTTCAATACTAGAAATAAGAACAAACTGTCAAGTCACGATAGTGACTCCACAAAGTTTCTAAATCTTTCATCACAGCCAATGTATACGCTTCTACAATAAGGTCCCCGACACTATCCAAAGCTTACCCGCGCATAAATTATAACCTAATGTAATGATTCCTACTGAATAAATGTTTTGAAATTTTAAATTAAAATGTCATTAAAATACCTCAAATGTATTTTTATTCATAATTCCCGCCTCCATAAAAGCAAATTATGATGGCATGTTTTGGCATTTTCTGATCTGAGACGAGTTCGGCAGATTTTGGCAGGTTTTTTGCCAGAATCTGGCAGATTCGCCATTTTTAAAACGGTCACCCTGTGTCCAAGTCGGTTGCAGCTCCGGCTGCTGTGGGTTGCACCGCGCAGTGCGCCCAACTGTTGCTTTTGCTGCTTTTAGTGCATTCTATAATACATATAATATTGCAAGATACTCTCTCAATACTTTATCTGATGTTCCTTTTTGGAGCGAACTTGTAACAGTACTGTAAGTAGTGTCTTGTGTGTAGTTTCGAGTCGGGCGTGCAGCGGGCGGGGCACCCGGCGCCGGGCGCGCCGTACTACGCCGTCGGGTTCCCGCGACACTCCGTGCTGCCCGACGACGAGCAAGGACACCAGGTAACACCTCCACCGACGACTAACTTATATACAATACAATTAAAAGTTTCTTTATTCGGACGTGTTTTTGTCCACGTGTGTAGGTACAAATAAAATCACAATTAAAGAAAAACAATGAACTAAAGACAAATAACAAGGCACAATTATTATTTGGAGAAATCATTCAACACAGTCTCAACCCATGGAGTGTAAAGAGTGACGACTTTGATGAAAGACTTAAAGCGCACCGTCCATGTCACTGGTGCCTAAAACATGCAAGAACTTGTCCCGAATCTGCGCTAGCTCACTCGCTGAGACATCCACCCGGCTGAGGAGGAACTCTTTAATCACAATGTGGTCATGTTTTATTTTTTTACAAGCTTGATGATAATCATTCACTGGCTCACTCACTGGCATACATTTTTCTCCCTGTTAGTGGAGGGGAGGTATGTTTTTTTTACGGAATCGTAGAGGGGAGATCGGGGCGAGTATGGGAAAATTCCGTCTTTTTTAGATTTCGACCTCCTTCTTGACCCCTTCTAGGGTTTCTTGGCTGTGTAGGGGGTTGGGTGAGATTTTTTTGCGGGATCGTATGGAGAGTTGCAAACAGTTGTGGGGGATGAAAAAATTAGGATCCCAAGGCCCTACCATTTCTGTTGCTACCGGATGGAGGAGCGAATGAGGGTTTCAGATGGCGAGATCGTATAGTATAGAGGGTTTAGACTTGCATCGAAAGAAAAAAACAAAAAAAACTTTTCGCAGTCACGGAGAGTGGGACGAATAGTTCCAGCCAAGCAACGCCCAGAACCCCTATTGGCCAATTTTTGACTTTGTTTTGTGGGTGGAGCATCGAGGCGAGCGAAACGAGCCGAGATGCGACCTCGGAACCAGCACGGCGAACGAAGCGAGCCGTGTTGCGTTTCCCCCGACGACCCCCTCGAATCCCGGTGGGAGCGATGCTACTTCGGGTGTGGTGGTACAAGCGGAGTCGTATTGCGGTGAGCAAAGCGAACCGTAATACGACGACTGACATTCAGCAAGGCGAGCGAAGCGAGCCGCGCAGTATAACCGCACCCCTCAAATGGGTATCGTTTTTGAATAACTTCAACCCGAAAATAAAGATAAAGACGTCCATTTTGAAATCCAAGATTGCTGACATTTTTTAATCGCAGATTATTGTCATGGGCATCAATTTCGAGCAAAACGAGGGTGTATGTTACGAAGAGGGGTACTAAATTAAAAAAAACAGCCTACACAACTGACGCGCGCTGCTTGCAGCTCGCGCAGCATATAAAAAACTATTTTAATTGAGTAGTACAATAAATTAGTCCCCGTGGTCCTCAGGTGCTGTCTGCGCTGCGCGCGTGCTGGTCGCGCGGCGTGCTGTTCGCGGTGCAGGCGTCGCGCACGACGGGCCGCGAGCACGTGGTGTGCTGGCGCGCGCCGCCGCCGCCCGCGCACGCGCGCCACTACCTGCCGCCCGCGCGCGTCGCGCCGCTGCTCGCCGCTCTGCTGCGGGACCTGCGCCAGCTGCTGGCCGAGCCGTCGCACTAGCGCCTCACTAGCGCCTCACTAGCGCCTCACTAGCGCCGCACTAGCACCAGAGAGTCGACCAACTCACCTGTAGTAGGTACACACTGCGCCTTAACATCTAGCACACCGTGTGTGCGCCGCAGCCCGCGAGAGACGAAGCCCTCCACTCGGCCCTTGTCGGTCGCCTCTTTTCCGTTTTACATGTCTGTACATGTAAAACGTTTTACATGTAGTTATTTAACTTGTATGCCATCTAAATGATCTTCCAAGTTGTAGAGCTAGTATCTGTATGGTCTGAAGTGTATGTGCCTTACGGGCAGCTACTTTGTAGAGACAAATACATAGTTCTTTATACAGAACAAGAAATCGTATGTCGGTTATGCATTCATAATAAGGTATAAAATACAATTCTACAAATTCTCCCCACCTAAATGCGATAAAAAAACATGTCCTCAAAAGGCAATGAAAAAATAATATAAATCAATATGTAAAATCATTTAAAAGCTATGACGTTTAAAAAGACGGTGGCTTTGTGACAAGACAAGCCGTCGTGACTGGGGCTCAGCCCCTATATAAGTGCCAAGTGAGAGTCTGCCTCGTGCGGCGATCATTACACGTTATACAAGTACCTTTCAATATAGTAGCCCTTTCTTCAGTTTCAAGTATGTAAAGGACAATTTTTGGCATTATCCATGACTTTAAAAATTTAAGAAAATGTGTCTCGAAGTAAACTTTAAATGATGTAACATCGACGTAAGTTATAAAAGACATTAGTAAAAACTTGTAGTTGTAGCCTAGAATTTATTTATACATCGAAGCTATTATAGTGCTGTAGATAAAATTACATTCCTAGCTTATTTACACTCCGTTAAGCCGCGTACAGATTGCTGTAACGTAACATGCAATGTATCACGCAATGAAAGAATTTGCCGTCCACACTGTCGCAATGTATCATGCAATGTAACAGAAATCACACAGTGTGGACGCCTCGCGAGCACGAACCGCGCACACTACGCGCACGAACAGAGCATTTCAACTCGTGCTCGCCGCGATCCGCCATTTGTCGGTTTTTTCGCCGAACACAAAGGGGCGCGCAGTGTGCGCGGAGCGCCAGTGTGGACGGGATGTACTGCGGAACGCGCGCGAACGTTGAAAGAATGGAAGAAAACACAGCTACAGCAGAGCTGTTTACGTTACGTTTTTTTTCACATGATTGATGATAATCATAGAAGCATCGACAATCATCGTAGCCAGTAATAATTGTATAATAAATTCTCTCCGCGTGTTTTCGGCAGACTGAGCTATGTTCGCCGCGCGCATGCCGGAAAAGATGCGAACACGTACCTGCTCAGTTCGTGCGCGCGCTGCGTCCACACTTATGAAATGCTCCTTTCATGTTACATTGCATGTTACGTTACAGCAATCTGTACGCGGCTTTACGTCTCGTTAGCGTTGGAGCTATCTATTAGTCATTAAGATGATAACGCATGTCTTCCGATTGCATTTAATGTCTTCCTTTATTAAATAATTAGCTAAGTTAAGTTTTGTATTCACTTTAAGTAAATAGGTAGTTATACCTAGATTATTGCAACTTCTAGATTGACTGACAAACGATGTATTACGTACCGTTATAATTATATAATACATACCGATTAGTATTTTCAACGACACATTTTTTTTAAATAAATTATAGAGTTACACGCGAATTCAGTAAATATGTTTGTAGAAACCAGAGCATACTTTAGATAATTACGAACTAAGTTTTTCTCTGGTTTAGTACGTAAGCATTCCTAACTATACTCTGATTAATCATAGATATTTTTTGTAAACAAAGACATTTATGAATGAAAACCTAAGAATGACATACAGCAGCAGGGTAACAGCAAGGTATCAACTAAAAATGAAACTTGAACAACGCATAATGTAATAAATGCTCAAGCATAGCAAAAAAGATGCAAGTTCAATAACGAATCAGAGACCAATGGAATGATGAATAAAAACTGACAAAATCGCGAATTTTTTGGAGTGGATTGGAGGTGTCTTAAAATATTTTACACTACCTATATTTCTTTTGTTTTGTTACTCATTTGTTTTCAAAAAATATCTGTTTTAGAATCGCGGTATTCTTAATTTTATTTAGTTAGATAATATGGATCTATTTATAAAATATCGTAGTTAGTTTCAATAGTCTTGCCAGTAAGTGCCTTATATTTAGCTAACTTTTTAGACAATTATTATTATTTTGTATAAAGGGCCTCCGCAGTCGAGATGCCTCATCTGCCATGAAGTAGGAACACATCCCTCGGGGGCCCTCGTAGAGTGACAATACAATGGTGTCGACGTGGTGATGTTATGAAATAAATCTTCCTCAAAGTAGATCTTCCAAAAGAGCTTTATTAGAATGAGAGGTTGTTGCCAAAGCTTCTCAGAACTCTATTTACTAGCCATAAGGAGTATTATAGCATGTTATACTTATTTTTATACATTAGTTAGAGTTATGTAATTGTTTTAGACAATAAATATGTTTCTATATTTAGATATTTGTTTATTTTGATGTAAAGCCGCGTACAGATTGCTGTAACGTAACATGCAATGTATCACGCAATGAAACAATTTGCCGTCCACACTGTCGCAATGTATCATGCAATGTAACAGAAATCACACAGTGTGGACGCCTCGCGCGCACGAACCGCGCACACTACGCGCACGAACAGAGCATTTCAACTCGTGCTCGCCGCGATCCGCCATTTGTCGGTTTTTTCGCCGAACACAAAGGGGCGCGCAGTGTGCGCGGAGCGCCAGTGTGGACGGGATGTACTGCGGAACGCGCGCGAACGTTGAAAGAATGGAAGAAAACACAGCTACAGCAGAGCCGTTTACGTTACGTTTTTTTTCACATGATTGATGATAATCATAGAACCATCGACAATCATCGTAGCCAGTAATAACTGTATAATAAATTCTCTCCGCGTGTTTTCGGCAGACTGAGCTATGTTCGCCGCGCGCATGCCGGAAAAGATGCGAACACGTACCTGCTCAGTTCGTGCGCGCGCTGCGTCCACACTTATGAAATGCTCCTTTCATGTTACATTGCATGTTACGTTACAGCAATCTGTACGCGGCTTAAGACGTCCCTTTTGCCCTTTTCCGGAATTATATCACTCAGTCTTGCCCGGCTACAACAACGGCAGGTATCGGGCCAATTCATATAATAAGTACCTATCTAGACTGCCTGTCTGCCCTTTCTTCGATCGTAATATGACGACAACATTTATATGATAGTTTTTCAAGTTTTGTGTCAACAGATTCACTACTTTGTCGTTTTCTACCGTCACCACTGAAAGCCGTAACCGGACGATCCAATTGTAAGCTTTCTATCAGGGTTTCTTAACAATATTATAATAGTTTCGTTTATTCAGACACAAGATGCTAGCTGCAGCTTAAGAAATGTGTAGTGTTAGCGGCCTTTGTCTATGCACAATATGATGTCAAGTGACACCGCGGATGATGCGTCAGACAGCCTTCAGCCGAGTCTCGGAGAGATGTACCGGCGCCGGCGCAGCGACCATGTGCGCGCCATCTGCCGCGCCCGGAGGGGCAACCGTGTCAGCGGGGAGCGGACCTAAGGGGGAGAGGGGGGAGCTATGCTCACTAACACCGGACATGGCTGCAACACGAGGCACCATCGCCTGGCTAGTGGGCTGATGGACATACATATATTGGACACACGGGGCCTTACATCAAAAAAAAGTTACGACTTAGACACGCGTTTAACAGTAGTTTATCATGGTTTTGTAGGATGACTTTTGCTAAACAACTGTTAAACACGTGTCTAAGTCGTGATTTTGTTTTTTGTGGTAAGGCTGATAGAGTTCAGACTTGAATTAAGTACATAAAATTGAACATTCATTCTTGTCAGTGTTCTTCTAATGTAAAAACACGCAGTAAAAAAATACGATCACGACAGTGCACTGCTTCGCCAGAATCTTAATAACGAGGTGGTCCATGTAAAACACACCTACCTAACATTCACATGAACCAACTCAATAAACGATTGTGTGGTGTGTGTGTGGCACAGTCAGCGGCTAGCACGTCTACCTAGCCCGCAACTTATACTGCCCATACTTATCTTACTACCGATCCAATCTATACCTACAGTACAAATAGTTGGTCGGCCACGGCTCTTATAATCTCGAGAGGCGAGTAAGCAGCTGCAGGCGGAAGCCGTAGGGGCACGTTTCTCTTAGCTCAGCCCCAGCCTGCCACATGCTCTACTAAGACAAATGTAGAAATAAAAAAATGGACATTGAATTTGATTTTAATCCAGTCTACCTTATACTGTGCACTGTCTGCTCATGGTGGTCCATGCTGAAGGACAGCGTATTAAGCGTCCAGCACCGACTTATAGGCTTTAATTAGTGTGTAGGTAGGAATCTTAGCTATCTTTAGACACAGTTTACAAAATGGCTCAGCTTTAAGCTTCACGCCCGCGAGCTCTAAGTTACCTATTTGATTCCGTCAAATCAAAAGTCAATTACCTATTAAAATAAGAGCCTCATTTAAAGGCGCCAGTGTTGAGGTCTAGAACAGCGAGAACCTTTACCGTCCAGGCTTGCCCTGAACACGTAGCCGACAGGTAGGTCTGCAGGCGAGGGCCGCGCTCCGGTTCCCGAGGCCGCGTCGCGCTCCGCTCGCCGCGCACAAAGCCGACAGCGGACACCACTCGCGAGACGCATCGCACAGCTCGGGGACAGTCTTAGGATAACTCTAATATTATATCTGCTCTTCTGTAACAATTGTTATAGAAGAGCGAGACCCTCTAACACAAGTTTTATACTTAAATGGGGTCCTCCATTGTAAACTGGTTACAAAAATAAATTTTAATTTATTTTTATTATTTTATGTCTGACCCGAAGAATACTTTCAGTGAACATAATACATGCTAAGAACAGTTATGTTTCATTAATAATTATTTGACAACCGATGTGGCGCGGGGGGCGAAGGTCCGCCTGCGACGCAGGAGGTTGCGGGTTCGATTCCCGCCACGGAACAAATTTGTGTACGATCTGCAGAAATTTGTTCCGTTGGTCTGGGTGTTTTCTATATATCATAAAAAATATCTATCAATGTAATGAATTGTATTAAGTAATATCAGTCGTCTAGTACCCAAAACACAAGCTCTGCTTAGCTTGGGGCTAGATGATGCTGTGTGGACTGTACGGAATTATTTTATTATTTATATGTTTTTATTGATAATGCTCGAACGTCCATCTATCATATTTGTAGTACAAATAGGGCAAGTATAACGTGGGTGATACATCAGGAACGAGCCTACCCAGCAGCGGGAGCTAGCAGGCTGACTGGAAAGATGAAAAAGTACCTAATTCCTGGCCTTGTAAAATAAGGCATCATCTTGCAGGTATAATCTTACTGATGTTAATATTTATGTAATGGGCTATACATATAAAAGACGTTGCAGCTCGCTGTCTGGCCGCCGAGGCTGCGGAGGCCGGCCCCGGCGGCGGCGCGTTGCACAACGTGGCTGTATCGCCAGGGCTCCGGCGCCGCTCGAAGCCCAGCCTATGAGTCTCCAGGGCTGGCGGCCGCTAACACCTAGCTTTGGCTTCCGAGGCATTCAGCTACTCCAGCTTGTTATAAGGTGCCCAGGGTTTCTCTGTGGTCATGTGGATAGATCCCGGGATAATATATCCTTCTACTGATCTGCTGCTCTGAGGTATTCGTAACAACCTAGGTTGGATGGATATTAGTCTCTCGTCGCTGGAGTAAGTTTGGATAGGTGCCACGAAACTGACAGGTATCTTAGCTAATTGAATTCTATTTAAAGAAATACTTATGCTCTGGTGCGAGAATGAACAAGTGGTAAATGAACGTCGGTGGCAGCCCTAGCAGCACCCCTGTCCAGCCACTGGGTCAGGGGCGGCGGCCTCCCGATACGGAGCGCCAATGTTCACTGCACTCACTCGCGAGTCGCGAACAACATACGGTCTACTTACTTACTAGACTGTACAAACATTGTACCAACAAAACCAAAACGTATAAACTGCCTACAGGTAGCTCACACCACAATAGGCTAGATGCCTTGAAAATCGTCGGAGTTCGTCAGTAAGATTTAAAAAAAACTTTTATCAATCAAACAGAAAATGATCAAGCGCATTAAAGTTGAATAGTGGGGGCTCGTGATGTCACGCCCTGGACATGTTATAGAAAGACGTGACGTCACGAGCCCCTGCCTACGCTTATCAGATTAAGCACTGAGATACAAACAGCTGGTATTTACCACACCAATACTTAGATACCGGCCTAGACGACCTACAAAGCTGTGTCGATAGGACCTAGCTATGCTATGTACTGCGCTCCCAATATAGTCTGTGAGAATGTCTATCGATTCGCGAGAAATCCACCAGTAGGAGGAAAATAAGTCACCGTGTAGGTACCTAAGTGATGTCATTGGCCCTGACCCAATTCTACGTTTTAATATTGCATTGCATGTGAAAGATATTATTAAGCTTAGGGCTGGGAGGTTCTTTCATAATTAAATTCGCCAAAAAAAATGTGAAACTAAATAAATAATGCTGGACAATCCACACAGCACCACCTAGCCCCAAAGTAAGCGACTCCAAGCTTGTGTTGTGGGTACTAGATAATAGTTACCACGCTAACGAAATTCAAGATTTTATAACAATTAAGAAAAAAGGTCTGCCTTTGCCCAGTAGGCTAATATTATTTATTCTGTGCCAGTAGTGGGATCCAGGGACATGATTAGAGAAGAACTGCTCCTACCTTTAGGGATTTCGTTGTCTATCTAGTCTGTTTAGTCTTTTACGATTTTTGAACAATTCAAAGTAACAACTCATTAATTATTTGTATTTGTCACACATTCTCTGAGCTGGCAACCCTAGATGTTGTTCACAGAGGATCCTGTGCTCGTTTTGGTCCACTCAATGTCATACAAGCAATGTATTACAAACAGGACCATCTGTTCATCTTGACCTCTGATAAGGCACCGCACTCTACTGCCTTCGTTCGTTTTAGTTATTTTCATTACGTAGGTACCTAAATACTTAGTATCTTGGTGGGTCCTTACCGAATGTTGGCTTACCTAACTGACATAATAGGTAATGTCTTTGACGTAGGTACGGATGAAAATTAAAAAAGCCTTTCTCGAGTCTTCTCAGCTCAGCTCATACGCGATAGCCGAAATGAGACAAGGCATCATCATCATCACATTACAAATAGATATAAAGCTGTGTTACACAAGTGGTTGGTTTGTTATCAGAAAAGACTATCAATAAAAGAGAGCACAGCTACACCCAGGAGCTGCTGATCCCGGGCTTATATGTGTGATGATGAAACCGATCAGTTCAGATGAGAGGGGTCCGTATCAATGCTGTATTCGCGAAGTGACAATCTGTGGTATTGGTAAAATGATGAAATGGCAGGAGTTTTCCGTCGCGTTGCGGTCAGTTTAGTGTAACGAGTGTAACGCACACCGTTGCACTATTGCGACATGGTCTCCGCGACACTTGCCACATCTCTCACTTATGGGCACACGGGAAATAGGAACCGCATTCTTACTTCTCAGTAAATTCACTTAATCAGTCCAGTTTGATGTAAGAAATCTGAAGACTTTAGTCTTACTAGAAGACATGAAGTGTTACATGATCTGATAGCAAACACGGGGAGAACATTGGTCTCAAAGTAAGATATGTATCTTTGCGTATGTTGTACCCCGCGGGATCAGGCTGTGGCTGCGCCGGCGCCTGTTGCGACCTCTGAGCAGTAATAAAGACATTAATGCAAAGCGCACGTCGGGCTGTCTGTTGTCGCGGCAAGGCGCGCGTCGCCCACCTTTACTAAAAATACCTATCAACTAATACACATTTGAATTTACATATTTTATTAATGTGCGAGTGACGTGTTTCTTTAACTACTTCACGTTAAGATAGAATAGAACGGATTCTTAAATAAAGAGGGAAGCACTTCTTTGTATTTTAACATCTCTACTGCGAACATTATTTTGTCGTCCAAGCGTGGAGTTTATGAACACACTTTGGGAGTGGTATGTCCAGTTGTGGACGTGTGAGTATGCTAATGAATGAGGTAGGTACTTACTTACTTGTTACTTATAATTAAATAATTATTTAATCGGCCGAAATAATTATTTAATCTGTATTATAGAAGACCTCTTTGTAGCAGCGAGCGAAGGTCCGCCTCAATAATTCTGCACTGCCTTCTTCTTTTTTCTTCTTTTTCTTTTTCTTTTTGTGCCCGCGACTTCGTCCGCGTGAAAAAGTTACTTTGGGCAGTCACAAAAACTTTATATTTGCATTCAAAATTTCAAACTTTCATCCCCTTTTTAACCCTCAAAGCCTTATTCATATTAAAAACTGGCTTATGTCCTTTCTCAGACGTTATACTATCTCTATACTTACCTAATTTAATTTAAATCGGTTCAGTTGTTCAGGTGTGAAAGCGTAACAAACAGACGTACAAAGTTGCTTTCAAATTTATAATAATAATATGGATTATTTATTTATGATTTGAGTAACTATAACTGATTAAATTTTAATACATACGAGGTATAGCCATATGCGATGTCACGTGCTGAAAGTAGAGTCCGTTTCATGAAAAAAGTCCCACGGCAACTGGTGGAACTAAATTTGACAGATTGCCGTATGCTTGCTGGCTTCATTCGGTCGCACTACTACCATAAGAATAAATAATACAGCGCCGCGTCTAGGGGACTTCTTTCGTGAAAAGGACTCTAGTAGTAGACACGGTGATAGTATTTTCCTTGTTTTGTTATGATGAACAACAACGTCGCAAATCTTAATTTGCGCTTTGCCAATCGGTTACTTGTTTTTGGATTATTTAAATAGATGGGTGATTCTCCCGGGCTTCAAAAATACATGTCCGGCTCGAAAAATCATACAAAAAGTATCCCTAGCCCTTTGATTTTTTTTATGATAGTAGATTAGACAAAAATAATAGGGGAGGCCTTTTTTAGTTTTTTAATATTCTTATTTTAAATAAGTAAAAATAAATAAAATCCTTGGAAATTATGACTTCCGTGGTGCGTCCGGACCTCATGTTCCGGTGTTAATAAATTTTTATATCATTTCCTAAAAACTCTGGTACTAATTTACATAGGTTCACAATAACCCAGATAGTTACTTGCTTATTTGACGCTATTACTACGCAAAACTAAGCTTTAGTTGACAAGTTTCAACGAGATAACTTCGCGTCCGTCGTTTAGCTCTGATTTCCCTGGTGCGCACTAAATTATTCATAAATACTGTACTTTAATATCTGCGTAAATAGTTGTTACATTGAGAGAAACTATCAGTCACGCCCCATCAGTGGTGTGTACAACAAAGGTGTATGTCTTTACGTCACTCTGTTATTTCGGTATGTAATCACTTTCCGTGGCTTGGTATCTAGAAATTCTGATTACCATGTTGACTATAAATTTGTTTATGCTAATCCTATTGTTTTATTAATGATGATAATTCATGCCTTTTGTGTTCCTAATTTCGACTGCATATTTCAATGTAAAATAAACCAGCAAATTAAGAAAATTTCTAAGATTTTGTTAATTTTTTTGATTTCCGTGGTGTGATTTCCGTGGATTTTGCGGGTTCATTAACATCTCAATAATATTTTTTTACAGTTTTTATGATGTTTTTTAGGATAAAAGTTTATAATAAATACAAAATGAATAATTATAATATTTTTAATACAAAGATAAACATAGTTAGTGTGATTTTTGTAAAAAGTTACTTGTATTTACAGTAATGATTTAAAGGTGTTTTTGTAAAAACTGATTAAAACTACAAACGTTAAATAATTGGTATTTAGCTTAATAATCTACTTACTACCGAAAACACATATTTTTATCGATAAACCAACCCATATTTGATTTTGGTGATATAAATTCTGATTTCCGTGGACACCATATTTTTAAAATTGAATAACTCCGTAACCATAAAGCCAATAAAGTTCCCTTCACTACCAAAAAATTCAAAATTAAATCTTTATTTAGAATATACTATCATGATGTGCAATTTCAACAAAAAAAAATGTGCCACAGAAGTCAGACAAAAAACGAGTTTTCGTAGAATCACCCAGATATGTTTAAATTATTCCAATTTCCGACTTTCACGCATCATAAAATATAATTTCTTATTACGTAGGTAGCTCTCAAATCTGATTATTGTTATAATAGTAAGCTCCATCTAAATAAGAATTACTTAATTTAACCTTTCTAATCTTTCTAACAAATTCTTAGGTTTCAATGTTGCCATTATTCAGAGAGCGAGGGAAAATCAAGAAAATCCTGACCACGTAGCTATCAAAATGGGGTTGCCTACTACTTCACCTTCCTACCTTTTGGTTAAAACATCACATGGACGACACCGAATGGACGAACCTGTACAAAAGATGTTTTGTTGTAGGCTCACAAATTTGTACTTACACTGCACACTATGTGGGTATTAAGGTAATATTGATGACCACTGTCAGGTACCTTACCTATCTATCTTGGTATCCAAACAACCTTGTGACATAACTGCGATGTAGGTTTACGACGGTAACATCAAGTAATTCCCTAAAAGTCCAATAAATATCGTACAAACATTTATTTTTGTTCAGAGGGGGGAATTGAACCCACAACCTTGTGCGTCGCAAGCTTCACTCGCTGCGCCACAGAGGTCGTCAAATAATCATAATTATTTGTTTGTCACACACAAATAATTATTATTATTACAAATAATTACACACACATAGTTCCTAGAAAATGTGTCAATATTTATTAACTCGGTCGCTTTTAGATCAAACTCTCGGAATAACGGCTGACTTCGTTCCCTTGCATCCCTGACCCTATTACTAGTTCACAGAAAATAAGGGACATCTTACGCGTCCTCTTTATCGTGTCCAATGGTTGAAGTCATTGTTACAAACTTAGCAATAATATAGGTAGCTTCATTCACGTCGACAACCGATCGATACCGCGACTCTCCGCCGAGCTCGAGAGGCGCGGGCGGCGCGGTGACGTCAGCGCACCCCATATGGACATTACCTACACTCAAGCAGCCTTGGTAGAATAATGCAAAATCTTAACGATTTTCAGCGATAGATAGATCCCTAGGTATATTGACATAATTGTATTGTAAAATGTGTTTAGAAACTAATGATTGCTACATTTCTTGGAACTAGAAGATAAATCACGTTAGAGATTGCATGTTACGTCCCATCTCTACTTTTCACTTGCCTAGTAGGTATGTTTCACATCGTTATCAGTATTAAAGTGATGTTTCGCAAGGGCTCGCCGTGAGCAAAGGTCGATGACAACCCCTTATCGGTAGAGTCAGGTTTTTGCCGTGAACATTAATTGGGAGCACAGAGCGTAGTTTTGGCGAGTGCTTTCAAAAGCGCTGCCTGATATGGGCAGCGCCGGAGCACGCGGCCGACGACGTCGTAAACATCTCTGCGAGGTCTCTGCAGGCCTCCATTCAATTTTTTGTTCAGGTCATAAATCACCAGTTGATGAAATAGTATTGGTGAGATTAGCTCACCAATATTTAAATGCCGACGACTCACGGACGCTTTCTTTGAAAAAATATCCGTACATTAACCCACTTGCATTAATCAGTTTTAGTTTACATTGTAGTACTGTACATAACAAATTTAAAAAAAAAGTTGTCTCGACTTCGCCACATAAATCCATTCTGGGCTTAAAAAGTTTCATTGCTTGCTACCAGCGCTGTTTCAAAAACGATCTGTTCGGTAAAACTTTAATTTCTTATTCAAATTAGGTTAGGTTAGGTACCTAGTTAAAATATGGTTAGTTATGATTTACCCATATTTGTGTGCACCAAACAGTCTGCAACACATCCGGGGCCTTAGAGCCCCTAACTCATCACTGTCGGCGCGTTGTCTCCGTCTTGTGGTACTCTATTCATGCACTCACCCCGGCCTCGGCGAGAAGTTGCGAGCGCCTATTTACGGAGCTGTGATCTCAATCTAGAACCTCTGAGCCATACGCAAGGCACCCACAGATTGGGTTTAGCGCTCTGTTTTATGTTCCAGGGACTTATCTCTCACGACTAACTTGCTGCTTGACTTCAATCAAAGCAAACATTAATGAAACATACCTACTTTTGTGAATTAAAACAGTTTAGTTTAGAAGTTGTTTGTAAAATAATTGCTATACATATTTAATACATTAAAAAGAGTATTTACAAATTAGTAGGTATCTACCTATATCAAACTAAAAATCTAAACCGTCACCAGAAGGCAGAATGACCAGAATGCTGACAGCATTGCCACGTTGAATGGCAATGCTAATTCGTTGACCGAAGTAGAAGCCAGCATTCCGATCACCTGTGGACTCTATGAGAAGTCACGTTTGTGACAAATTCCTTTGCTCCCTCATGTGATCTCACTGAAAGTAAACTGATCTAAAAAGTAATGATTGATAGCGGCTCTAAACCACTAAACTCTGTCTAAGGCGTATCGAGACATTATCCACCGACGCGACGCAGGCCACCACTTTGAACTCGCTCCGATGATCCGCCGATACAATGTGTTAGCCGAGATTTATCGAGGCGAGCTCTTGTTTTGACTTGCTTTTTTAAGACTCTTGAATTGACATTTAAGGAAACCAGTCCAAAGTATCCGTCGTCGTGTCGTTATCTAATAAGGCGTTAGTAACACAATAAGTGGACGGAGGACAAATCTCTACCATTGAGAGTGGTTTCTCAAAGTCCTCTTACTAGATATAAATGGAGCGTCCACAGATGACTTCAATGTACGTTGCAGAGTGCTACAATGAGTCAGATGGTCGGCATGTTTATCGGTGATGGTCCAGCCGCTCAAACAATCGCGTGTTTACAAACCGCGCCCCGCCCCGCCCCGCCCCGCCCTCGACTCTGCTGACCCATACAATGACATCCAGGGCTCATCCACAAGCACTCGACTGCTGCCATTTTCGGAAACCTTATTGACTAGAATTAAGTAGAATACTACAATACATGATTGGTAAATAAAAATGCTGGACAAACAAGCCACACAGCATCTTCTGGCCCCGTACTTGTGTCATGGGTAAGTACTAGATTTACTGATGTAGTACTTAATAGTTAGCACTTAGGTACACTACGTCTTTTGATTACCTGGCCCGCGTCGCAGGGGACCTTCGCTCGCCACATACCTACCATTTGACTCTACGAGTAGTCTTATCTGCTGTCTGTCTCACATAAAACGGTGAAAAACGACTCTACAAAAATCTAAATATTTTTTTAGGAACGCTTTTCACCTATTAACTTCGGTAGGTAGGTACCTCCTACCTTGGTAGGTAGTTTAATTTATTGGTTCTACTAATTTCATCTAATTTATATTTATAAACCATCATCATCACTTTTCAACATTTTTCTGTCCCTATTTCCCTATGTCCCTTTGACTGCTTAAATCTTTAAAACTACGCAACGGATTTTGATGCGGTTTTTTTTAATAGATAGAGCGATTCAAGAGGAAGCTTTATACATCAGCCAAACTCGATGTAGAATGTTTGTAAAGAAACCGCAATACACTCTGTTCTGTTGCCTTTTTATACGCAATTTACTATACTTGTCGATTTAAGATCCTTCCTTCACTAAATATTTCTTACACTCATATCTAAAATTCGACGCCAAGCAAGTGAATTTTAGTTTTTGTGTCGTGGTTTGTTTACAAACATTCTACATCGAGTTTAGCTAGTGTATACGTATAATAAAACCGTGCGAAGCCGGGGCGGGTCGCTAGTTAATTATATTTACAATGAGGACATCATGTCTGATTTGATTTGACATCGAGGGAAAATGACTCCGTACTAATTAACGTTGATTAATTCCACTAAATTATTTGCAAAACAAATCATGCATCATTAACTGTTAATGAATCACGTTTGTTATTAACGAAATCGGTTTAAATTTAAACAAGTTATAGTTGGTTGAGTGAATAAGTAAATAATCCTTATTTGAAGTGACCTCCAGATTGGTGATTCAATAGTGCTTGTTTCTGGAGCCCGCGATATGCAAAACCGGTCGCGTCACATCGGCACCGCGCCGCCCGCGCGCCGCCGTGACGTCAGCCGTCAGCGCCCCGGCAAAGGGGACCAACTTCTAAAGACATTTCCAAAGGACTGATAAAAAGGTCCTTATCTTAGGCAGTTCTTTGTTTTGAACTCTTGTAGGTAAATATAATATAATCAGTGGCCTTACCACTTATGGTCACGGCTCCCCTTCAGCCTGTCCTCAGCATGCCGCATAGATCTATCTATCTAAGTTAAATAATGTTTAAGTAAATCTATGTCTTTGTTCTGTGTTAAAACCATCTACTGTAAACTTTGAAAAAATATCTACTTCTCTATGGAGTTCAGCGTCTTCATTATGGCTTAGCGTCTGATTTGGCGACTCCGTGGATAAAATATGTAGGTAGGTACCTTACTGATTTTTTTATAATTGGCAATGGTTCAGCTCAGCGTTGGCCACTTAGGCCTCTACTCACGAGGTGTCCTGAGATGGAGCACGCCTTCCCAGAAGGAACTGCATCTCTGGATTGCCTCCTGTAATCATTTCGCAGTCTCTCTCTATGTGCAATCTCACACAAATCAGCAAGTTTACACAATGTGCATAAATAACAACGTCGTAACTTCCCATTCCAAAATCTAGATTTAAATAATGCTTATTCTAGTTAAGAGATGTGAATAATTAACCCTGTTAGGTGTGTTATCTAACGAGGTGTAGTAGTGCGCCGGACAGCGGCCGACACCACGACGACGGAGCCGCTGTGCAGTGCTGGCCTGCTGTCTGAGACCACCAGCTTCCTTCTCAACGCCCTATCTTACTTCAAACACAATCATTGCCGAATTCACTAATATTTCTTTTGTGCCCAATCAATAAAAAAGTGTCTTGTTTGAGAGAGGTATAAAGGTTGGCTTTGCTTACTTAAATTGGTGTATGTTTCTGCTTAGGTTTGAGTTGTAATCCGAGCAGATATTTATAATCGTGCCAAATAAATGCATAAGCTAAAGTTTCTGAGAAAGAACGCAAGTGTGGAGGAGTGTGAAGGCAGCACGGGAGGCTGCGCCGGCGCAGGGCGCAGGCTGCGCGCGCCGGCAGTGATCGCCCGGCCGTCTCCCGCGCCGCACGTACGCGCTCGACAGTGCACTCCGAGCGCACTACGAAACGACCATCGAACTACATATAAAGCAAAGCAACTAACAAACAACCGCTTCAAGTTAACCCGTGAGCTTTTAACGTTTAACCAAGTATTAAGGTGCACTGTGTGGCGAATCTTAAGTTATCGATGTTAACGCGTGACCAGTAGCAGGTGAGGCTCTTTGCTATTTATTATTTATATAAGTTAGGTATTTTAAGAGTCCGTCCGCGGTGCCTAAGCCCCCGCCCCGTCCTCGTCGAGTCTGCCAGCTGTTTTTGGGACGTGTCGTTGCATAAATTAGGATTATGTACGCAAACAGCCTCTGCTCGCCCCGTGCCGCTATAGACCTTATCAGCGCCTTTTTAGAGACTAGTTTTAATGAGTAATATAAAGGAATTCGCTGGCGGTGTGATATGGGAGCCCGTGTTTTAGTCCCGCGGTTGGTTGTTGTGAGCCCGAGGAATGCCGGGCCGTCTCGCGGCGCATATCTCCACAGATACGATTGTATGTTTGACTGTTTGTTTGTTCACCTGTGCGACGGATTCTTGTGTGATGCTTTCATTTTCACTATTACCTCAAGTTGGAATGTCTATTTATTTAGTATTAGTACCTACCAAGATGTAGTTATATATTCAGCAGGTATAAACTGCAATGCAACTGCATCCAAGAAAAAGTACCTTCCCAATTTCATAGATTTCTTTAGTCGTATTGTATGGTCTTCATCTGCATCTTATACATGTTAATATCAATATCATCTCCATGTGAACTACTCCTAACACATTTACTACTTAACTTAAAAAGAAATTTTTTTTTTGTAAACTAAGGTCCCTCTACAAATTGGCGCACTAGCCAGGTTTTGATGAAATGTAATGCTGATGAAATAAATGATTCCCTTGGAGTCTGCGAACACCAAGGGAAATTTTAAAATTTTAAATGCTGTAGAGCGGGCGGGGGCGAGATAACGCGACCCGCGTTCCCGCTGCACACCAAGTTAACTCGTAACATCGGAAGACCTGCCCGCCCTTCGGCGTCACGTCCATCCATGCCATCACATTTGACATAAATTAAATACTTTTTAGATTAAGTTTTTAACAGTTGACTCCTTTGATGTCATTAATTGACAGAAATTTTTTGTGGCCTGTTATCTCACTCTCAAATACTTGCAAAAGGGGTTTGAGTCCACCATTCATCCAACTTAACTATGTATCTTGAACAGTTGTAAATAAAAAAAACACTTGAACAGGAACTAAATAATGTAGTAAGTAGATATATAATTTAAAAATAAATTATATTTTAAGTACCTCTATATTCACGTATATACGGCAATAACATAAGTACCTAATTACCTAAAAGAACCATACGGTCGAATTTCCTTTATTTATTAATGTGTTTTGGTATTGGTAGGTATATTTATTATGATCAGTACATAATGTAATCAGTTGACCTATGACATTATTAAATAAATAATGCTGAACAATTCACACTGATCACATCTATCATCTATTATATTCCGATGGTAGAGGCTCCATCCTAGTCTATCGCCGCCGTGCGATGCGCTTGCGCTTGCTATCTAGGCGCGTACGCGCGTGCGCTATCGGCCTCATCTCTATTTGTTTCTTCTATTTCTGATTGAATATTGCCGCATCGCCATATTGGCTGTAATGTTTGGTGATAAACCTAGGTTTGGTTTGCTCGGAGATTCATGTTTCAACTATGCAAGGTCTCACAACTATTAAACCTATGTATAAGAAAAGGATTCTGTCAGGTTGAATTCCAGTTCAATATCGTCACTTGCATTAAAATATATAAAGGCTCACACTTGGCTACCCTCAATCACAAGCACGTCTTAAAAGTAAATAGATAGTCACTTAGGGTATGTTTTAGCTGCACATCGGTAGGTAAGTATGTCCGTAAGGAGAGATTCACCTGATCTCTCAGGACAGCACCGCAGCCACATGAAAGTACTCTGTGCAGCCACCCACCGCGCTGGTCCCACCAGCAGGTAAGTACCTGTGTACCTACCACGGACGTAACTAGATGCTCTGCAATTTGCGACTGATCGCGACTCCGGGCGTACATTAATTTGATGGGCAAATTTAAAATATGTTATTGTATTAAACTAAGATAAATAAATACTAAACTAAGTTTTAATAGCTCTATTGAACCATCAGAACATGTTAGGCTTAATACTAATTATACGGAGCGGCACAATCGGCGGCTTTATCGCTAACTTTCAAACTTTTTGTTTATTTTACCCCTAAATTTTAAAATTTTTACAATCTTTGAATGTCATATTTATTTATGTATTTAATTACTTACTCAAAAGCCTAAAAAAGTTCAATCTTCTAGTTACAAAAAGAACGACTTCCATATATAGTTTCATTCCCTATTCAAACCTTACAACCCTGTTGTAGCCTATGTTTCAGACTCTAGATTATTTCTCTACCAAATTTAATTTAAATTGGTTCAGTTATTTAGACGTTAAAGCGTAACAGACAGAAAGAGTTCTTTCGCATTTTTCAAAGGTTTACAACTTGGATGGAAATGGAAATTAAAAATGTAATTTAAAAGTTTGAACTTTGAATCAGGAGGGAGGATAATAACATCAGGCGAGGACAGACCTACCAAGTGATGTTTTATTTACAGTTCGATGTGCGGGCTGTATGCACTGTATTAAATGTACTGAAATGTACCAGCGTGTTGTACCAATCCGACTCCCGCAAGCAAATATAAAGATTAACCAACATAAAAGATGACCCATTTATGAATGCACTCGAGATGAGAACAGATAAAACTTAACGAGTAATCGGGCTCGAAAGCTCAGAGCGAGTTATGTGCAGCTTTTACGTGGAAGTTGCGTACGCGCAGTGTAGCAGGTACCTGGTGGGCCGCTCCCACCATTAGGACATCTCCCTAATGGGCAGATTACCGCGGCACTTAGACGTACCTACTGGCCGCTTATCACCGGATTAGACAAGTTTACGACGCCGACTGTACCGGCCCAGCTATCTGCCGCGGGGGGAAAACGACAGCCTCTTGGAATTCCACTGATAACAGGATGCTCTCGCTTTGTAAACATTGTCAAAAATATGATAATATTCTGACCAAAGTTTTATACAAGTAATTAAGTCTAGAATCAGTCGGAACCCTAAAAGATAGCAGTAAAATTTTAATTTGGCTTCAGGGCTAAACCGAATGGTGATAAATGAAACCGGTTCTACGATAATATAAAAGAGATAACATCAGAACGGTAACAAGTAACAGAGTGATAATGGAAGCACGACGCGTCGTGAGAGCCCGCGCCGCCGACATCGGATGCGGGATACCAGCTTGACCAACTATAGTTTATTTCTGACTAGCGACCCGCCCCGGCTTCGCACGGTTTTATTATACATATAAACCTTCCTCTTGAATCACTCTATCTATTAAAAAAACCGCATCAAAATCCGTTGCGTAGTTTTAAAGATTTAAGCAGTCAAAGGGACATAGGGAAATAGGGACAGAGAAAGCGACTTTGTTTTATACTCTGTAGTGATAGTATTAGTAAGGACTTGTAGGTACATACAGTAATATGTCGTCTTCGTATGCGTTGTTCTATGGAAACGTATAAAGGCTACTTCTATCCCATGGGACCTGATTTATGCGATGAAAAGTTGCCTGCTATTTCAAGGCTAGAACTAGGTCTATTAAGAATTTCAGCCCGATTCGTTCAGTAGTTTTTGCGTGAAAGAGAAACAAACATTCCTCCCTACGTCCATAACAAACTACCGTGTTTATAATATTAGTCAGTATCAACTGTGTGTGATCATCAACGACGGCGTAAGGCTTCCTGTTGCAAGTGCCTCCTGTTTCGGAGAATAGACTAGTTGAGGAGATATAGGAGTTTTATCGGTTCATATCAGTCGGTATGAGAAAAAAAAAATTATTAAGTACCTATATGTTAGCAAAATTGGTGACGACCGGTGACCATAAGAATATTTTATTAAATACTAGCGACCCGCCCCGGTTTCGTACGCTTTTGTTATACGTATAAACCTACCTCATGAGGTGTCACACTATCTATTAAAAAAATCGCATCAAAATCCGTTGCGTAGTTTTAAAGATTTAAGCATACAAAGGGACATAAGGACAGGTAAAAAGCGACTTTGTTTTATACTATGTAGTGATTATATTCAAGTTTAAACTTAAGAAATACCCACGGGGTGTTATGTTTTCCATTAATAGATACAGGATTAGCGTAGCCGGTCGCATGAGGAAGTGTAGGTATCATTGGGTATCGCCCGACAAAATAAAATAAAATAACTATCTGATTATTCAGATGATAAAAAAGCTTGGGACGAGTTTTGCTCCAACTCTAAAACTAACAACCTAACAAGGTAAAGGTTTCTTGTTCGCTTCTTTACTTTACCTAAATAGACTGAAGTGAACAATAATCAAAGTGAGCTCTTTATTTCATAATTTCAATTATTTTTTAACATGTATTTTATGACGGAAATAAAGCACTTAGTTTTGAATTTTGACATGACTGTTTTCCAAAGAGCCGCGACGCGATAATTGAGTTTACCTCGCTTCCTACACTTGGCTGGTTTTGGCGTAAATTCATTAGTTATAGCCACAGTCACAGCCGTAAAGACGCACGAGAGCCGGCTCGCCCACCAACATGATTATATCCTTATACAGAAATCCATATACCCAAGTATTAAATGTCTGTCCTGCCTGGGAGGTGAAAAATACCTAATTCAAGTGATATTTTTCTTCATCGCTTCTTGTCGCCATTCTAGCTATAGGCACGTAAGACTTCATTGTTCTTCTGATCTCTGCCCGTTTATGGACTTGTCTTCTTAACTTTTGCCTCTCTCTCATCCTCACCGTGTTACCAGCTTTCTCCCTTCCCGTAACATTTCGTACTCTCCGCAAATCATTCCTCGATTTTAATATGAGGTAGCTCCCTTGAACTTCGCTTGTCACGCCAGGCGCAGGCGCACCGCCCACGGCGCTCCGATGCTAATAGGCTGTCGTTTCATTTCAATAACAATTAAACAAACGTTAGTCACTGTTTACTTTGAGGTCGCCTGTTTCTGTTACCGACTTGTGACCGTTTAGTGGGTGATATATGGACGGGATTCAAACACCTATGAATAACTTATGATAATTAATCTAAATTAGTTATGAAAAATATGGCGTCGCTCAGTCTATCTCACCAATAATTGGTGAGATAGACTGAAAATAGATAATATATAAATAGAGATACCTATTATGACATCAGTTGGAACCATGTTGGAACGTATTTGAAAACACCAAGGAACATTTTGCATTTCCCGAGACGGTGTATCTGTCCGTGGCAAGTTAAAGCTATCGGAGATGCATTTTATCGAGGCGATGTCAAGTACAACACTTATCCTCAGCCCACGCATTATAAGATGATAATTTTCCGCAAAGTAACCGCAGCGTGCGACGCTGTCGGCGTGGGCGTCGGCACCGGCCGCTCCGCGTCGAGGGATCCTCGGAGTCGCGCGCCAGCCGCCCGCCTCACCTGACACCTGCACCGCCCTGTCCCTCCTGTATCTTACCACCAGTATATCTCCTCCCCAAACCGCGCTGTTCCGTACTCCCGGTGTTCTCGGTGTTCCCGTAGATCCCGTGACTCGTCGACAGGGCGCAGCGTGTGTGTGGCCGCAGTGACGTCGGGATAACGGTGAGTGAGAGCCGACTGACTGGTGATGCGGACAGGAGTTAGGGGCATGAGGATGAGGAAGTACCTACTTGATGATGGTGATGATGTGCTAATAAACACTTTGATGATACAGGGTGTTCGAAGGGACATTGAGGGCAAGTGCCAGACATATTGAGGATAAGAAGTTGTTTATGTAAATTTAAAATTATTGTTTACCTGTTCAGTATATCTATTTTATAATTTGGTTTGCTAATGCTCATTGGCTTTTAAGATATAAAATTTATTTTAATATAATATTTTTAAGGACACACAGTCATGTAATTGATTATTAAGTAGGGGAATACACGGAAACTGTTAGGCGTAAGTTATCCATAAGTTCCAACTAGTATTGTTGAATAAGCTATTTGTTTTCCAACTAAATAGAAATAATTAACATGTAAACTCAAATACCCGACACCTAACCGTTAAATTACTTAATTTAACCAGCGCGGTAGGTTTGTTATCATTTTATTCAAATAAACAACACTTTCAAATAACCTACTTCGAAATTATCTAAGTAATCGCTAACGACGACGTTAAAATTTTAGTGCTTCATTTATTATTTTCAATACGTTTGTAATTTGAACTATTTTAAATACATTAAAACGGTTTAACCTACCTGAGTTGATGTCATAATAAGTAGGTAGGTACGTAATAAATGTTAAAGCATTGTGTATGTAGGTAGATCCTGCCAGTTGCCACGAGAGTGTAGGTATGATTGTGAGTGAGATGTCCTCAGAGTTATTCGGAGAGGTGATGCGATATTCAATTGGTGCAGATTCTCGATAGGCCGCGGCCGCGGCGGCGGCGCGTGCCGTCTGTCGCCCCTTCTGCACTATACCATTGTATATTAGAGCTAATTTTACATAATAAAATAGGGCAACAAAAAGGGTTACTATGTTAAATATACTTATTAATGATATATAGATAAATATATACATTATATCTGCTTCGCATTTATATACACGCAGGGGACACTGTGGTGACCCCGCATGGTGGCTGTGCCACGTACTTTTACCTAGGCTTTGCCTATATCCCATACACGCAGGGGACACTGTGGTGACCCCGCATGGTGGCTGTGCCACGTACTTTTACCTAGGCTTTGCCTATATCCCATCCTACGGCTTTGCCGTTTCTTTATCTACATGGTAAGTAATAATGAGTTGTTCTATATGCTTTGGGCTCGCGGTCGACTCGCTCCGGTCTAAGCACTCTAGGTGCCCTGGTGCCTACGACCCTGGAGCTATGCTCCTTCCTTGGAGCTATGCTCCGTCCAGGGCTGAGCCCTTACTTGGAGCTGTGCTCCTTCCTGGGCTAAGCCCTTACTTGGAGCTGTGCTCCTTCCTGGGGTAGGACCCCTTTCCTACCTACGCACCACCCGGACGTGGGGACATTGCCCCCACGAGGACCTCCACCATCCCCATAGTCCTGCCTCGGTTGCTCCAACTCAAGTCGACCGCGCTCCCGTGTAATAAGCTGCCTCTACACATAGGCCAGCGTATTCGCCAACGCGCGCTGGCCAGGCGGTGCGCTTGCCAACGCGTCAGCCCATGTGTAGTGCAGCCGATACACATCGCATATCCTGGGTTAGCCGAAGCTATTACCCACCAACTTATGCACGTTGGTCTCATTGGTAGAAATCTACCTAAAGGATTGTACAATTCCTTTATCGCGGTCTAACTTATAATATAAAGGTATAAAAGGACTCACAGAATATCTCCAGGCTCCGTCTGCCCACCTGGTGCAGACTACTCTGCCTCAACCTTCTCCTTCCACGTGTCGGTCTCGAGTGTCGTTCTCGCAACCGTTGTTTTACCGCCATAGCCTGTTATCAACTCATTTTTTATCGTCTACCCACATTATAGTCTTAGTCAAAACAGTGTCTAGAATTGCCACACTAAATTACATATTGACATTAACTAAATGAATGACACTTACCATATTTTACATGGCGATTCGCGTGGTGCGCGACATTCCCAACAACGAAAGAAGTCTAGTGAAGCAGAGTAAGCAGGTGTCTTGTCCACTCTAACATTTTCTCCCTGGCACGAACGGCTGCTCTCCGTGTACTCTTCTCTCTCACTTCCCGATTACCTTCTTTAGTTGTGACTTCACCTTCACTAGGTGTTATCGCCTTCTCCGCACTGTCGGAGTTAGAAGCGGGCACCTCCATTGTCACGTCTATGTCATCAAGTTGTATGGGTTCGATTGTGTTTGTTACCGGACTCTCATCAGGAGCCATCTCTTCGTGTTCTTGCGGCGCTCCGTAAGGAATCGAAACTAATGGCTCTTCGACTTCCATGCTTTCCAAATCGGTATCAGAGCTTGGGTCGATTTGTGGAGGCACGTCAAGCTGTGCCGCCATATGCCTGTCCGAACTAGCAGGATTACCTGACATGGGCTCACTGATCTCCGCTTCCAATGGATAAAGATGGCCGATAGAGCGTGTGAGGATTGACTCACCTGACTTGACTTTCGCTACTCGGTAGTTTTCATCGATACCTTTAATGAGCTCCACTATTTTACCCACTTTCCAGTTGTTCCGGTTTTTTGCATCTGATTTTATTTGAACCAGGTCACCAACTTGCGGCGAGCGGCTAGAGCGAACTCTTGGCTGCTTCGGAGTATGTTGAAAGCGATCTCTCAAGCTAGATAGATACTACCCGATGAACATGTTTTTAAACTCGTCGATAATCATGATTCCTCGCTTCCAGCTCCCAATCAAGTCGACCTTAACAGTAGAGCTGCCAGTTGGTGCTGCTGAAGGCTCGATGTCTAAGCAACTTCCTAAACTTAGGAAATCAGCCGGTCTTAGGATATGTTCCACTTCAGTGCCTACTTTTGCAAGTGGTCTCGAATTAACTACCTTTTCAACTTCTTTCACGACCGTTAGTAATTCGGTGTCATTTAACAGATGTTTGTCTAAGGTGCGCTTCAAACAGTGTTTTACTAGTGCAACTAAGCGTTCATAAAACCCACCATGCCATGGAGCCAACTGAGGAATGAATTTCCATTGTATTCCTCTCTCCTTACAATGTGTATTCTCCACAACTTCTGAGGTAAGTTTGAAGTATGTTGCATTGTCAGAATATATCCGCGTTGGTGTATTCCTTGTAGCCGAGAACCTTCGAAGAGCTAAGAGACATTCTTCTGCAGTGAGGTCTTTTACTACTTCCAAATGGATTGAGCGAACTGCTAAACATGTGTAAAGCACTATCCATCGTTTTTCCTTTCCATTTTTAGTTTTAACAAACATTGGTCCAAAATAGTCAACTCCACAGAAGGTAAATGGTGGACTGTAGTTGACCCTCTCTGGAGGTAGCGCTGGTGTTGATGGCAGTTGGTAGGGACCACCTCCATGCTTGACACACTGCGGACATCTCTTTATCACCTTCTGAACTTGAACTTTACCTTGTGGTATCCAATATTTCTCTTGAATGATAGTAAGGGTATGTGCTGCCCCAACATGATAGTTAGCTTCATGAACTTCCTTTATTATCGCATTTGTAAGTATACTATCTCTGGGTAACAGTATTGGATATTTCATGTCATAGCTCCAGTTGGTGTTTGCCATACGACCTCTGCATCTCAGTATTCCATCAACATCAAGAAACAAATCTAGATTCCTTGCTAAATGTGTCCTTTTTCCTGCCATTTCATTTGGATAGTATTGCAGCTGGAGTTTCTTTATGTCATAATTCAATGGATATGGTACTGCGGTTCCCTTGTGTTGTAAGTTTCCTGAAACCTGTCCAGTAGCATCTTCAGCTGGAACAGAGACAATAGGGCCTTCCACAGTAGCATCTTCAGCTGGAATAGAGACAGTAGGGCCTTCCATAGTAGCATCTTCAGCTGGAACAGAGACAGTAGGGCCTTCCATAGTAGCATCTTCAGCTGGAACAGAGACGACAGGGCCTTCCACTCCATCCATTAACTCCTCTTGGCTGAGGCTCAGATGTTCGGCTTCCATTGTGTGATCCTCCTCTGGACTAGGGTCCGGAGCCCTCCCACACGAAAAAAGAGTTCTATGAGTATCATAGTACCTGTCTTCTGGCCAATGTGCTTCATCCAATTTGAGAAATTCGGGACCTTCAAACCACAGCTTCTTGTTTTGCTTCCATGTACCAGGTTTTGTGGCAACATCAGCCGGATTACATTTTGTATTGATGTAATACATATTGGTTTCTTGATGGTTCCTCTATACAAACATTCATTCAAGCTCTTCTGTCCAGATGTTTTGGCCGATGCATCATAAACAATCCTTCCTCGTTTTCCAGTTTGTTTGACCATGTGGTGAGGAAGATAATGAAGAAGATTGTGATTGCCATTGTGAGGTTCAGCTTGTTCGATGATTCCCAAAGTCAGTTGTTCCTTAAGAATATTATCATATTCTTCGAGAATAACCATTTCCGATCTTCTGATCAAAGTCTTCAGTCTCCCCAGCGCAAGACCAAAGTTGCTAGGAATTTGAGGTGGATACTCAATCCATGGCCACTTCACTTCATAGCGTCCAGCTTGGTATTGCATGGTGTCGTTGAAGTGTTTGACGGCTTCTTCTTGACGTGTTGTTTTTGGAGAATCCGTTATTCCTATACATTCCAAGGACCACAGGAAACGTATATCAATATTTTTCAAAGGCAGGTCAGGTTCCGTGAAATATGGACAGCTTGAGTTATGACAGTGACAGTATGTGGTTACTGTAAGTGTATTTCCTTTATGGTCAGTTCCATCTTGATTAGTTCCTGATAAGACCCAACCAAAGTCGGTATCAATTGCATAAAAGTTTTCACCAAGTTTCAAATTATCCTTTCTCATAAAACTGGCATAATAATCATTACCAATGAGTAAATCAATAGATTCACCAGCAGTGGTATCATCAGCAGAGATGTCAACTTTATCAGATGTAATCTTGGCAATAGGTAATCTGTCTGTTATATGTGGAACAACATTTACCTGTATTTCCTTTGTCACACCACGCTTTGTATGTATATATATCTCAGTTGCAGGGCTAGACATTTCCTTAGGTGATGATGACTTTTCTGTATAATAATTTAACTCTTCTTCTAATTTTTTAACAAGCAATCGAAGGTTTATTTCTGCAAGTACAGCATTAGCGTAAGGCATTGGACCCGCGTCGCAATCACGATTAAACTCGTCCAGATATTGGCTTAGACGGCTTCTTCGCATCTCCAATTTCCTTATTAGTACTGCTTCCATTTTTACAGAAACTCGACTCTTCAACGAATATCAGTAGGTGTAAAAAACTGCTATTGTAAGCACGCGGGTTCTCCAATTTCTTCTAGCTTCGATTTTTCCGATTTCAAGATAAGCCACGTAAATTTCGCACTGTAAATAACAAATAACACTACAGGTAGAACCTTATTTTAACTATCACACACTGAAATACTGTTTATTCAACAATTTATAGCGTTTTTTAATTACTACGTCTTACCTGAGCGCGTGGTGAAAGAATTTTCATCAAATTTGCTGATTTTGCGAAATACCTTTTCACAGGTACGCAAACACGTAAAAAACTTCGTTTCGCAATTGTATTTTATTCCGCGGGACTTATTAGATTGATTAATCGTTTTGTAAGTTATTTTGTAAAAGTTTTGTTCACTGTCCTTTACTGTAAAGTTTTATAACTTGCTGAAAAGTTTTAAAATTAAACCGAAAACAAGAAAATTTTGCTATGTAAGGTGAAAATATCCATAGACTGATAATCCTATAAATGGCGCTAAAACACCGCTATACTGCCAACCTAACAAAATGAAAGGCAGACAGTTTTTTTTTTTTTTTTTATACCCTTTTTCCAGCTAAAATTATAAGGGTTTTAGTTGATTTTCAACTTCTTGATTATGGCTCTAAGTTGAACGAGTTCCAAAGTAAAGTATTACCACAGAGTATTACATACGCACAAAATGGGCACAATTTAGACTTAAAATAAAAACATCATGCGTGTTAATAATCTTATAAAACATGTTAAGATTAGATATCATAGTTGGAAATAAAACAACAATAGGGTAGATTAATTATTTTATTATTATTTCAATTAGGCTCAGGGAAAAGGAATAGCCTGAACGAATCTGGCTTCCTTCACATCCCTGCATCTCCACCAAATTTTTGTCGCCCCTTCTGCACTATACCATTGTATATTAGAGCTAATTTTACATAATAAAATAGGGCAACAAAAAGGGTTACTATGTTAAATATACTTATTAATGATATATAGATAAATATATACATTATATCTGCTTCGCATTTATATACACGCAGGGGACACTGTGGTGACCCCGCATGGTGGCTGTGCCACGTACTTTTACCTAGGCTTTGCCTATATCCCATACACGCAGGGGACACTGTGGTGACCCCGCATGGTGGCTGTGCCACGTACTTTTACCTAGGCTTTGCCTATATCCCATCCTACGGCTTTGCCGTTTCTTTATCTACATGGTAAGTAATAATGAGTTGTTCTATATGCTTTGGGCTCGCGGTCGACTCGCTCCGGTCTAAGCACTCTAGGTGCCCTGGTGCCTACGACCCTGGAGCTATGCTCCTTCCTTGGAGCTATGCTCCGTCCAGGGCTGAGCCCTTACTTGGAGCTGTGCTCCTTCCTGGGCTAAGCCCTTACTTGGAGCTGTGCTCCTTCCTGGGGTAGGACCCCTTTCCTACCTACGCACCACCCGGACGTGGGGACATTGCCCCCACGAGGACCTCCACCATCCCCATAGTCCTGCCTCGGTTGCTCCAACTCAAGTCGACCGCGCTCCCGTGTAATAAGCTGCCTCTACACATAGGCCAGCGTATTCGCCAACGCGCGCTGGCCAGGCGGTGCGCTTGCCAACGCGTCAGCCCATGTGTAGTGCAGCCGATACACATCGCATATCCTGGGTTAGCCGAAGCTATTACCCACCAACTTATGCACGTTGGTCTCATTGGTAGAAATCTACCTAAAGGATTGTACAATTCCTTTATCGCGGTCTAACTTATAATATAAAGGTATAAAAGGACTCACAGAATATCTCCAGGCTCCGTCTGCCCACCTGGTGCAGACTACTCTGCCTCAACCTTCTCCTTCCACGTGTCGGTCTCGAGTGTCGTTCTCGCAACCGTTGTTTTACCGCCATAGCCTGTTATCAACTCATTTTTTATCGTCTACCCACATTATAGTCTTAGTCAAAACAGTGTCTAGAATTGCCACACTAAATTACATATTGACATTAACTAAATGAATGACACTTACCATATTTTACATGGCGATTCGCGTGGTGCGCGACACCGTCATCGCTTCCTTCTTTACATAAATCTCACTTTACACTACACCTTTTTGATTCTTCTCACTTTTCAAACTTATAATAGGTCCTTTTTAATTCGATATTCACTTATTCAATGAATCAATGGTCTTTAGTGTTTTCAAATAATGAAATAGTTAAGTTATATGGGGTATTTTTTGTTTTTTTTGACGACATTTTATATTCCTCGGTCACATACAGCAATAAATAAGAAGTGGCGTTACCACTTCATGATACAAATATCAAAACAAATTGCTCTCTTATTGGATTGTAGTGATTGTGGCCGGAGGCGATTGGATCTGTCTGAATGAATTATGTTTTCATTCATCAATAAATTAACAGTTATTTACTGTTAGTTTTGTTACAAATAAATGATATATTTATATTTAGTTCTTAACAGTCGTTTTATGATTTCAATGCCATAGTAGGTAAATTAAAATTATTGTCCAACTTGGGTGGTGGGACGAATAAGACATCTACTCTATTATATATATATTGACTTGTTAATCAGCAGTATTTTTTATTTTGCTCGTTTATTCAACAAAATAATCACTTCATCATAGAATAAAATAAAGTCGCTTTCTCTGTCCCTATGTCCCTATATCCCTATGTCCCTTTGAACGTTTAAATCTTTAAAACTACGCAACGGATTTTGATGCGGTTTTTTTAATAGATAGAGTGATTCAAGAGAAAGGTTTATACGTATAATAAAAGCGCGCGAAGCCGGGGCGGGTCGCTAGTATAAATTAAAATTAAAGTAGTTACTAATTAAAACTCATTCTCCTAAGTCCGTTTGCACCTAGTTACAGGACATTTGCGGAAACTAATAAAAAATTAGTAGTAGTAGTAGTAGTTAGTAGCTTCCCTATCGTTGTGGAACTTAGTGGTCGGACACTGCCACAGTACTATTATAAAGTAGACCGTACGACACGTTCAAAATACCTGGAATAGTACGTCCTTACGTAATCAGAAACTCAGAAACGTATTATTTATTAACTGAACAAAGGGCGGTAGAGCTGTAGTGCAACAGTCGAGTCAGCAATCCTTTTCAGTTAAACATACCCCAGGAAATAAACTAAACCTCGTGATACAAGTGAAACAGACTGTTGAAACATGTAAACATACAGACCAGCCTTGTACCTACTAGCTGTAGTCAAAACTGCGGAGTAGATTTAGCAGGAATGTTACTCACGCCGGACGTAACTTGGCTCTCGGGTGTTGTAGGTACTTCTCAAAAGGTCTTCTATTCATACTCGTGCATGCAAACTTACAAGTAGGCACCTATAAGTAGGCACTGCTGACTCAACTCAAATGAGAACCACACACCTCAACAACACGCCTCAGTACCTACGACAGTAGGGATACAGAAAAGCTAGCGCGGCAAAAAGGAGCGCGTTGAGATCTTTTACTGCACCAAATGATCCAACTAGAAATTATTGAAGAGATTCCTTCGTTGTGCTTCTTTTTGACTTGGTGTTGATAGATTAGCGGCGCACTATGATGCACTGTAATAGTGTTGTACTGATGAGCGGATCGTCCGCGATGCGCGCGCGCAGGCGGTCTGCCTCGCTCATTGTCCGCGGGTCGCGCCGCGCTGAGAGCGAACCTGTTCCTAGGACTAGTCTGAACACGAGCCCTCGTACACACCTCACGTTATACAACACCTTACATATACCTACTAGTAGTACCGCGCGAATTCATCCGCGTGCAATTACATTATTTGACCGTGAATTTATACATATGGATAAATATTTGTTTTCTTAAACACTCCTTCATCATAAGGAACACATTCTCCAAATTAAAACTCGCTTTATTTGTATAGTTATACAAGATACATGTCATATAGGTTTTCATCTGAATTTGAGAGACCAATCTGTGATCCTTTCTTTTCCTTAACAAAGTGAATACAAATGGGTCCTGAAGGGCCAGCTCCGTGTGAAGGGCTGACTCACGACCTCAGTCGACTGTTTACTAACTCAGTCAGCAGGTGTACAGTTTAACACGAAAACATCGTCGGTCGTGTACATGTTTTGAATAGATAAACCAATGTTTTGGAGGTTTAAAGTTACCTTCGGGTCAGGTGTATCTTTGTCCCGTACGCGGGGCTGGCCAATTCCATATTAGATACATATACTTAGCATCAGCACCAGACTTACAGATACAAAATAACCTGGTGAATGGATAAGTTACTGAAAGCTGGCGCGACCAAAGATCCTATGACTACCCTACACCTAGTTGAAAGTTGTTTGTCGTAGTTTTATGTGCACATATTTCATATTTATCATATCTCTGGAATGATTCGAGAACAAAGCTATGTATGAGTCGCGGTGTGAGATCACGAGCGCAGGCGCAAGCCGTGGGCTCGCTGATGTCACCCGACACTTTAGGCTTTATTGCCGATATTATACGGCTGCTTTTTAATTCAGACACATTGCCAGTTTTTATTTCTCATTCATAAATCATAACGCATTGCCGCATTTCTGAAACAATTTAAGGTTTTAGTAGCAAATACATCCACAAGCAAACCTACTCGACTGTCTCAAAAATATTGTTCCACAGTATTGTGTTCACAAATATGTTATTTTTATCTGAAAACTGGTCGTTGGCGGTAAGCCGTCCGGTTTGTGGCGGGCGCCTGACCTTGCCGAATACGGCGTTGTTTAATTAACATTATGCAATGCAACAAGCCCGAGCCCAAGTGCACCGCCCTTGAGGAGCTGACCACTGCACTGGGTGTGCGTAAGCGCACTGATGTCACGCACTAGTGATAATATCCCTTCAAGTCTCTATTAGACAGGCTGGTGGAACAGAGGCCTCCGCCGCGAGTCGGTGACAGTCGGCCCTATGCTGTACGAGTAATAGCCGATGGAGGATATGATATAGGTGCAGATAAACAATATACATTACTTGTTGTTATTGTTATTCGATCACTATGTACATTGTGGAATGAAGAGTCACTGAATGTTTCGTTTGTTTGCGCTGGATGCAAGCGGAGAGGCTGTGGATCCTACGAGAGCCGCAAATAAATGTAAAACGACTTTAGAGATTATTTGCATGTATTTATAAACCGGATTCGATCGTAATCTCCATATTCGAGACAAATAACATATGATATAGCATTAAGTTGTTATGTATTAAGCTCCTAAAGTTGAGCATTCAGGTCGAGATCTATAGGCAAGTTAAGAATGACCTACAACTGAATACAAACGACCTTTTTTGAGTAAAAAAACACAGAAAGGTGCCTTTTGAGTAAAAAACACTGAAATGCCATTACTTTAAGTTTATAAAGGTGCATAGTAGGTATATGTATTACAAAAAATATCTGAATTAAAAAAAAAATCAACTCACTCCATGCATAAAAAAGTAATAGAATAGGTCCAAACCTAGGTTTTAAGTAAGGACTCATCTTACTTACGAAAACGACAATGTAGATAAATGTTTTTTTCTCACATAAGTTACTATATTGTGTAACCTGTAACTACCAAATTCACCTGAGTGTGCCCGGCGCCGACGCCGGCAAGATACTTAGTAACTCGCTCGGTTGGTTCTAGAATACAAGATAATTTACAACGTCTATTAGACCGATCTCAAGAAAATTAGGAGATTGTCAATTTGATTTTTTTAGACACCTGGTGCTTCTCGGTCCTATTTAAATTTGATCAAAATCTGACCAGTAATTTTTAAGTTATCCTTAATATTGCATATGTTTTAGTTTAGAGAATGCACCTGAGGGAGTCGGTTTTGTTTGAGTTTTCGTTAATAATGCGTGAAATTTGAAATCGGTCGTTAGTTTTTGTAAAAATAAATCAGTTATGTTGACCTAAAATAATTTATGAATGAAAACAGCTTGTTACTTGAACTTCACTGCCAAGCCATTATTAATAAGCTCTTTTTAGCCAACACAACGGCTCCAATTACGATAAACATTGACGCAAAGCGTTCCATTCCACATCCGTCGTAGGCCCTTATAAAAGTTATAAATTAATGCATATTCATGATTCAATCAGCACCAGAAGTAATTGTGATTGAGAGTAATGTTTAGTATACACACGATAGGAGACAGGACGTAGTGACGTCATCGCTTCTCGGACCAACAGACGGACAGACGTGCGCGGAATAAGCAGATGCAAGTGAAAGCTGAACAACTGGGGTACTTCGGGTGGACATTACTGATGCTGCCATTACATTCGCGACTACAATGCTTATAAAAAGAAAAATCTAAAATAAAACGATCGACGATCAATACTAAGTATCAATCTTCTACTTAAATTGCTTAAGCCCTGGAAAGACAAACACAGGCTGCTTTTCATCTCTTAAATGAGTTCCCGTGGGATATAAATATCCTTAGAACGTTACCATAGAAACGACTCGTGAGAAACTGCGGGTATGTTCCTATAGTATTTGCAAAACAACGTGACCATTATTTCAAAAGCATATTTGCATAAAGCTTCTCTCGATTGGTCGCGTCAATATGCTAATGACTAATATCAATTCGGACAACTTGTATAAATAAACTACTGAGTTAGGATAATGGATGGTTACGATTATTCATTTTGGGGGTATATTTAACTTAGATTATTTTCTAAAGTCATATACTGTACTCGTCGACTTTAGTTTTAAGTCAATAATATTATTCATAGTTTAAATTACTTTATTAACAAAGAAAATTACAAGCAAGGAATAGAAAAATTACAACTAGTATTTACAATTCATAGTTTAGGTAACTACGTCTAACTATGTCTAACTAAACTTGAGTCTCTGTCAGTCGCACAATGGCTCTATAACTACACATGCTTGATCGCAAGCTAATCGCGCTCCAAGTTGGCGAGCACGGCCGCGTTAACCGCGGCATACACCAGGGCGCAAGAAAGCGCACGCGCACGGCCGTGCGATGTCACGTCGCGAGATCACTTTCAGAGCACATCCTCTGCACTCATTATCTCGAGAAAGTCACAATTTCAAAACATTTTCTTTGCTAACATATTGTGCGATTAGAACCTTGTAATGGAGAGTTCACGCCTGTCCGTCCATGTTCTGTTCTGATACCGAGTGCAGCGTGCCAGCCAACTTATGTAGGTACATGTAGGTGCCTATAGATGACTGTGTCACGCCTCTTTCTTCTAATTTGGAATTCATTAATGGTTCTTAGAAAAAACAAATACAAACTAGCAATAGCTCAAGTGCTTTTAAGTGGGATGCTCTTAGATATGGACGGTGACAAAGATATCCGATTTTATCTTGGCTTTTACGATGCGCACGATGCACTTAGTTTGTCAAGTTACAATTGTAAACCTAAGGTTAGTTAGGAGGTATGAGGTACTTTAAATACGGTTTAGTTCCCATAACCGTCGATGTGTAGCCATATGTTCATTGCATCATTAAATACCAGCACTCGACCGGCCATTGGAGTGAGAAAAAACTTCTCCTTATAGAGAAGAGGCGAAGTGGCACAAGGGCGGCGGGTCAGGAGACAGGCTCAGGCGGTGCACTGCGCACTGGTGCACTCCTTACATGATCATAACTTTACATGACGCAATTCAATGATTGCTATTGAAAAGGAGAATGTATATAGGTACCCAAGACTACAAATGTAGGTAAAGAGGAACTGGAGAAGAAAATAACCTCATTTGGAGTTGTAGAAGAAAAATGAAGGCAGAGTTTATGTTATTTGCTCTATCACTGATATGCCTTCTTAATATTTACATAACATTGATGGACTGTTTATTATAATTAGGTACCTATGTAGAAAAATTCGGAACTCGTACATCGTACGATGATCGTACTAACAAACAGTTGTCTCAAGGCGGGAATCGAACCCGCGTCGCAGGTGGAACTTCCCCCGCAATAAAATGAGGCATTAGAATATTCTATTTCATTTAGTAGATAGCTCTCTACTTGCCTAGCAGTTTGGTCAGACATCATCCCTCCCAAACCTAACTAGATATATCATGGCAAACCTTGTCGAATACTCTTTAAGTTCCGTGAAGGTAAACCAGATATTAAAACGCAATAAATGAGTAATAGTCGGTAATATCCAGTAGGTGCGAGTGTAGTGCATTATTCTTCCCACTCGCACCAGGGAGGCGGCGCGGCGCCCACGCCCGCGTCAGTCCGTCTACTAACATGTCTACAATGAGGCCGCTTCTTCCTCATCGATCACTTCTCTCCTTCTTTGGGCTTCTGAAGAATTTCCATGGATTTTGGCTCTGATTTTTATAACTTACTAGCGACCCACCCCGACTTCGCACGGTTTTATTATACGTATAAACCTTCCTCTTGAATCACTCTATCTACATATAAAAAAACCACATCAAAATCCGTTGCGTACTTTTAAAGATTTAAGCATTCAAAGGGACATAAGGACATAGGGACAGAGAAAGCGACTTTGTTTTATACTATGTATGTAGTGATTTACCTACTACTATTTTCTTTTTAAAAAGAAAGAGAAGCGAGATGGAATACTTATGAAGCTGTTTCACGCATGCTAAAGGTTTGATACGAAGGCTATCCTGTTGTGAGGGCTGTAGTGTTATTATACAAAGCAGTTGATTCGTCATAAACTCATAATGATCAAACTCGCGTTATCCATGTGAATTGATTGTGGTCGCGAGGATAGCGCGGCGGTGGGCGGAAGGTCGGAGGAAATTGCTCGATTCCGATCTGGCAATGACGTTCAGTTATTTAACTAGGTCGTTTCTCATACCTGTTCATATAAAACTATATGTTTTACTTTATCTGTTTATTATTTCAGTTCATTTTGTCGCTACATCAAACAAACCTAACTATAAAATGTCGTAGCTGTTTCGTAGCACTTCGTAGCATACTTGGTGACGCTCGTGTTGTTCTACGAACTGTTCCTGTTTAGTAAACGTATGAATATGAAAGCAATGTTTGTTTGTTTGTCCGCAGCATGTCAGAAACCGACGTCAACCTGATCCGTGACGAGGACGTGCTGCGTCGTATGGTAAGTTCTCTCCATCTTATTTGATTTCATTTACGCTTTCTTTAGTGTTTTGTTTTCGTCTTTACAAATATAAACAAAACACTGTTAACCAACTTTATTGCTTCTCAGATAATCGGACGATCAATCGGGTGTTTTTAGTTAAATTCGGTTTCAAATCCTAATATATTATTATTATTAGGATTTATTAATATAAATGTGTATGTAAGTCTTTGTGAAAGTTTTTTTTTAAAGTTAGGTTAGGATCTAGAATAACCCTTAACCTAATTTGATTTGATGCAAACAAACAGATAATAACCACGCACAGATACGCACAGCGATATGAAAGCGCTCGTGCAATCCTCTCCGGCTCTGAAATGCAAATAAACCCGAAAATAGATACTTTGGCAATTAAACCAAAACGTGCCCTTAACTCCACCGACCCAAATGTTTTATTCTCAATCTTCGATAAGTATCCATAATGTTCTCCATTTGACAAATAAACTTCCACGCGGGCGAAGCCTCGGGGCGCAGCTAGTTACAAATAAGGTATGAAAGAAAACTTCTAACAAAATCAGCGATATAAACTTCAAGCATAAAAACACATTTACAATATTATCTAAAACCGACTTAGAATAGTTGTGTAAGAAAGAACGCCTCACCTCATCGACATTTAAAGGGACGGCAACGCGCGTGTAATGTCTCTGATGTTGCAGGCGTCCATAGGCTGCGGTAACCGTTTTCCATCAGGCGGGCCGCATGCTTGTTTGCCAACTTGGTGGTATAAAAAAAAACCTCAATATTATTTAATTGTATGAAAAACTGACAGCGCCTTTTAAAATACTTGGAGCAAGCAAAACTGTTTGCTCAGCCTGTGAGTTGGAGCTTAGCGAAATGTACCCGAGATAGCTAAAGGCGCGGTGTCTCTTCCAGTGGCAGCAGACCGAGGACTTCGGGCGCAAGAAGGAGATCCGCGCGCACATGTACCGTCTGCGCGAGCAGCGCCTGCGCAGCCTCTACTCGCCCGACCCACAGCCCCTCAAAGGTAGGGAACCCTACGATACATACACTCTAGTCACATCACGTTCTACTTGGTGCACGTATCCTCTGCTCTCACAAATAAATTAAGGTAGAAGAATGTCAAAAGAATCAATTAATAAAAGATCCATTGGACTCTTATGGAGATAAGTTTATTGAATTTATAGCTACTGATTTATTAAAAATCATTGACTTATTTTTTATGGCTCTTCACGCTGTAGATACTGAACAGAGGCAAAGCGAGGCTCAGGCACAGCTTGTGGATAGTAAAGGCGTATTAATTTGTTGTAGAGAATGTAGAGTACATAAGAAAGACACGTTCACTGTGTGTTCGCACTGAGACCGAGCGCTAGGGCAAGTAGTTAGCTGTGTGTTCGTTGTTAAAATGGGATGTAGAGTAGTGTTGCCGCTTCAACAGGTTGTGAGTTCTCGGCGAGTCAAACGCACGTGGACTCGTTCGCGGACCAGACCTTCCAGTCCATGAAGAGCAAGGAGGTCCGCGACGCCGGCTCCCCGCCCAAGGAGTTCTACCGCGGCCAAGGTGCTCCTCCATCCACCACACTGCCGCACTCTAACCGACTAACGCTTCATTAACTCCCTAACGCGCCAGCTCTCTCCTCTCGCAGCGCTGATGCTCCGCGTCTCCTTGCAGATCTGAAGGAGCTGTCGCACGCGGGCTGGACCGTGCAGTCGGAGGACAGCGCCGCGGACGAGGGCCGCACGCGCGTGCGCTCCGTCGCCGCGGACATCCAGGGCAGCTACGACGTGGAGGGAGGCCGCGGTCGCTTCGCCGCCTCCGACCACCAGCGGCGCGCCGTCGCCGAGACTCAGGACGAGCGCCGCGAGGAGGACTCCTCCGCCAGCTCCGCGCGCGACCACGTCGAGCGCCGCGCCGCCGACGGCTCGCACCACGAGACCACCACCAGCTCCTCCAGCACCCACCACCGCTCCCGGCACGTCTCCTCCGCGGCGCCGATCCGGGACTACGACGACCACACGCACGACACTAACCGCGACGAAACTATAAACAGAACCACTAACACCGAACACAAACTGAGAAGCGACGAAGTGGTGATCGGGGAGTTGGTTTCGCGTAAGATCGACTATCCCGATGAGCGCACGAAGGTGATCGTCGAGACCCGCTGCCTGCCCGACGGCACCAGGGTCACCAACACTCGCCGGGAGTTCCGCGCGCCCGCGCAGACCGCTCGCTCCGAGTACCGGACCAGCAGCGAGAGCAAGTCTTACTCCTCGCACCAGAAGTCCGACACTCGAGAGACGTCCTCGAAGACCACCCGCTACGCGACTGACGGACGCACCGACGACAACGTGCAAGATTTCCAAAGCATCCGGCGCACGGCTGACGATATCGTTGACTCGCAGAGGCACGTCGATGACTATGACTTCAAGAGACAACTGCGCGAGTACTCCGACACCGCGGGTGAGACCCGACGCACGGAGCGTCGCCACGAGACCACCAGCAAGGTGACAGACAACTCGCAAACAGACGAGAACGTCTCTCGAACACACTACGAGACGAATGTGAACAAAAAGGTGACCGACCGCTCCTCGAACACCAGAGACGTTGAAGACGACAGCACTCAAGTCCGCCACTACACGACCCAGAGGTTTGTTGAGAATGTCGATCAGACCGATCGTCGTGAGATTTACGAAGATACTAACATCTCAACAAAAGGTATAACGGAGAGTCATAACGTTAAAGATACGAGAATTCATGATTCGCCCAGAGAGGGCGAGCGACCGGCCCCGACTCCGAGAGGTCGGACTCCTGACGATACTAGTCGTAATAATAAAAGCTATCCGAGTCCGATAGATAACACTGAACGAGTTCAAACTAAAGTCATGGACGAGATAAAAACCAACAAACAATTCCACGACACGAAAATCGAGGAGATCGTCGAGAAAAATATTATCAGTGACAATTATCAAACAACTTATCAATCTGATTTTCAACAAAAGAAAGTTAGCACCGACTGGAGTCCCACCCACCAAGCCTGGGCCAGCTCGCTCCGCGCCGACACGCCCTCGGCCACTCGTCCCTCGACGAGAGCCTCTTCTCCCGGCAGCAGAACGTTCAAATCCAGCACATCGTCATTGAGAAGCAGCGTCAGTCCCGACAAGCATAGGAAGCCTCCCAGCCGCGGCGGCAGCCCCAGCAAGGTCGACCGCTGCTCGCCGACGCGCTCCGTCACCTCCGACAAGTTCTCCAGCACTCATTCGACTCTTTCTATCAACGAAACGAGGACCAGCAAGCACATAAGCCCCGAGAGGAAGCCGACAGGTCGTACTCCCAGTAACTACAGCCCGGAAAGCATACACCAGAGGCCGAGCGTCAGTCCAGAGAAACGGCCTCAGAATTTATCACCTAGGCCCAGCATGAGCCCTGACAGGAAAATATCGAATAAATCACCAACCAATGAGTATCCTAGGAATACTTCTCCCACCCGCGCTGCAGGACTTCCTTCGGGGACGCGCCAGAGCCCCGAAAAGCGACCTGATACCGGATATCCTTCACCGTCTTCGCCACATACATCAAAAAGCCCTGAAAGACAGTTCAGAACAGATATCACCAAGTCCAGGAGCAGTCCTAGTCCTGAGAGGAAGAGACCCAGCGAGTATACAAAAAATCCTGAAGCAAGTCTAGAAAGAGAGGTCGGTTACAGGAACCCATCTCCAACCATTGATCCGACAAAATTAAAAAGGCCAAGCGTTAGTCCGGATAGGAAGCCGGGCTACATGAGGCCCACCGCTGCTAGTCAACATGCTCCAGAAACTAGAAGACCATCTAAATCAGGAGATGGGCCAGAAAAGAACTCAGTGAGCCCAGACCGTAAACACGTCATGTCTACTACAGTCAGGGAAGATCATTATAAATTCATTGATGAGGAAACAAAAATGAACACCCGTAGCGATCAAACTTACGATACGGCGTCACCTCAGGGCAAGGCAACATCTCCTCCAAGGAAAAGTCCAAGTAAAGAAGACCGTGAGTTACCACTCTCTAAAGGAATGTCACCATCTCCACAAAAGAAAACATTGGTGGTAACCGTGAAGGAGAATGACGAACACTATGGTAGAGTTGACAAGACGGTTGTGCTTACCGATACAACTAACACGCAAGCACGAACAGAAAATGTCGGTAACAAGTTTGGAACATACGATAAAAAAAAAACTCTTGACATCGCAGAAAGTAACATTGTAACGACTTCAAGTCCTACAAAAGATAATACAAATGACACATTAAGACCGCGTGATAAGACTTCGCCTAAAAAAGGCAATGAACCAACGTCACCAATCAAAAGCTCATTGCCTAACAAATCCCCTTCCAGAGACGTAAAATTTAAGCAGACTACTGACTTCATAAGCTCTGAGAGAACGAATGAAGAAGTAAGCACAAAAACTATAACAAAAGAGCATCCTCGACAGTTAGTCACCCCTTCCTCTAGTCCCACAAGAAAGCCGAAGGTTGTTGAAGTAGAACCATCAACTGGTCAAAGTTCACCAACTACTTCTGTAAGTGGTTTCATTTATTTTGGATCTCCACGTGACGAAAAACCTATTGTAACTGATTTGGACGAAGACTTCTTGCCTGGAACTGACACCTCCAACGAATCGCAGTACCCGAGACCCGAGAGCCTGAACTTGTCTCGCTCCATATCACCGTCCAAGATACCATGTCGGTCTCCATCTCCTGAGAAACGTGACTCATTGTCTAAAGAAAGTCTTCCTAGAAAGAGTTCCTTAAAGAAACCATCGAACTTTGTAAATCCTTCATCTCCAGTAGACAAACCCCCGACTAGTTTTCATATCTCACCGACGGAAGACGAACCCACCCTCCACAAAGATGTAAAGAAAGACCATCCCAGCGAGCCAGAAACGAGTACGGCGACGAGGGCAAAGCCACCACTTACTAGACGAGAAACGTACGAAGATCGTTGTCGTTTGATTCTTGGAATGATGGACACATCCGCATCGGAGAGTATCAATGAAACTACCACAAAATCAAGAAAAACTTACTCCAACAAGAGTCCTCCAAGTGCTTCGCCTTGTAACAGTCCAACCCATAAAGACGCGTCGCGTTTTTCTGAGTTCTCCACTGAAGAAAAAGTTGCAAACATTAAGTCAGACGTTACTAGCTTTATTAACAAGGAACAACATGACATAAACGAAACACTTAAAGTCAACAGAGATGACAAAATAACAGGAACCAATACTTTACGAAAATCTCCAGAAAAGGTAACTAGAAGTCCAAGCCCTGAAAAGAAAACAGATGGGAAACCGGTAAATAAAACGCCAAACAATTCTCCGCGCGATTCTACTCGTACTCAACTTCCACGTCCTTCCTCTAGCCCTCAGCGAGAAGAGTCTCTACCAGGCTCCCACAAGAAACTAAGTGACAAAAAACCTAAAGAAATATCACCCACGAGAACTATCAAAAAAACTACTTACGATGAAACAACCAGTACAGAAAAAAGTACATGTGTAGATAAAAACTCTGTAGACGTATTTACCAATACAACTAATACTCGTACTAGAGTATTGGCGTCACCAATTCGTCAAACTCCGAAATCTATGCCAGCTGAACAGCTTTCAAAGACTCGACACGATGGCTCTCCTTCAAGAGATACAAAGTCACCACAGCGTATTTTTGAACCTAAACCGCAGGAAAGCAGCCCAATAAATACATCGCAAGACCAATACCCTCAACAGATGGCGTCCCATAAGCCACGGGAGAGCCCCGATAAAATACCTGGCTACATGAAAACTACATTAGCTAGTTCCGTCAAGGGTGATACTACTACGACAACTGAAGATCATGAAGAAGTCGACACAACTTCTGTACAACAAAAATCAACCAAGACATCTGTGTCTCCAACGCAACCAATAGAGAAGATCACACCTCGATCTGTATCCCCCACAAAACCGTCTTATCCACAGAGTAGTTTTCCTAAAAGCGATCAATCCCCAGAACGGAAAATAAGTAAAAATACAACCGAGAAGAATACTTTGGAGTACACGAAGACAATTACCTCATCGACCGAAAAGGAAACGACCATTTCTTCGAAGGCAAATGACCAGAAGCAAACTACTTCACGGCTCTCAGAGCCTCCCAAACGTAAAACATCTGAACCTCGTACACCATCGCCTACAAAATCAACTCGTCAACCATCGGCTACATCCCCCAAGAAAGCAGACACATCTTCTGATAGAAAGACTGCTTCCAAACAGCCATCGTCTGAAAATAAAGACGAAGTAACAAAGAAGCGCCAGAGTCAATCTCCTAGTAGAAAACCTGTTGATAAAATGACGGACTTCACCAAAATCTCAACAACTGTAAGCTCAAAGCACGAAACGAATGATTTTTATGGTATAACCACTAAAGATACTCAAAAAACCTCTACATCAACCACAGAAAGCATATTAAATCAAAATATAAGAAAGTCACCAGTTCGCGAACTTTCTAAGCCGATTGACAAGTCTCCTCGTGATTACCCTCGTTCAGGTTCACCCACCAAAGCTACAGAAGAAACGCCAAAAAGACAGAAAATATCATCTGAGCCTAGATCTGAACAAGCAAACAAAAGTCCGGATAAGCCCACTCAAAAGAAACCCACAGAGTATACAAGATCTAGCGTCAGTCCTGATAGAAAACCAAGTTATATGAAACCTACTGTTTCGGTCACTTCAAAACAAGATTCTCATAATACACAGGATGTTACCCTGGATTCATCGACACATAAGTCATCTACACCACGAGAATCATCGGAGAAAACCCCAATGGATACCCTTACCAAACCGGAAGAACCAAGGCAACTTCGAACTCCATCGCCAACCAAAAAAACCATTAAAGTAACTGAAGTAAGTACCGAATTCCTCATGTCTGAACGGGAACAAGAAATACTGGATAGAGTCCAAAAGTCACTTAGAAAGTTATCACCAGACCGCAAGTCTCCCAGTCGTGACAAGAGTCCAAATAAAAACACAACAAGCTTACAAGATTTGGATATCACAACAACATCTGTTGAACTTGAAACCGAGGAAAATGAAATTGTGACCACGAAAGTAAAAGAATCTTGTGCGGAAGAACCAAAGAAAGAAATTAAAGCAATTCCTAATAAACCTTCCTCAAGGAATACTTCACCAGTTAAAAGGGCCCCGTCAGCTCCTACTTCTTCTACTGTTGAGACTTCCATCGGCCCTGAATCCCCTACCAAATCTCGGAGTATTTCCCCAAGGAAACCTCTAACTCAAACAGACCGCCCACAATCACCTCGTGGAGTTCGTGCCAGTGGTATCAGACCAAGAGACCAAGTACCGTTCAATAGAAAACCAACTCCTGCTACGTTATCCAATTACAAAATTGATAAGCTGACAAATGGAGTCATAAAGCAAAATGTAGTCAGCAAAACAAACACAACTACTAAAAGTACAACAAGCCGCCTTGTGTCACCAACTACAGTCAATGAACCTGAAACAAAACGCACTGCATACACTAAAGGCATGAAAGAAAATATAAGTCCAAGAAAAGAAGTAACTCGTACGTCTAGCGACAGCAACATCAAGCCTAAGAAAGCCCCACAAAGAATGAAATCAAAACCAGAAATACAAGTGAATGATTTGTCAACTAAATCCCCAAAATACCAAAAACCTATTATAAAGGAACCTTCTAAGATGCCAATGAAGCCTAAATCAGCAACTGCTCTCAATACTCCCACAGATGACGATGATGATATCATTATCGATGTCCAACAATCAAAATCATCAAGAGAAAACTCCCCAGACCGAATTTGTCCGACCCCGGTGAATTTTACGGATGACGTTGGTACTCCTAGATTTCCAGACGAGGTAAGTGAGCCTGATGATGAATACCGCAAACGGACATATCACACGATTCATGAAACAGAAACTGTTGTTGACGATATTGTCGAAATTTGTGAAGACGAAGAGCTGTTTGTTAAAAAATCGGATATACCATCTGAATACGACGATAGTCTTTTGAGTGTCACTGATAAAGTTAATAAATTCACCACCAAGATTGACTCTATTACTAAGCCTAAAGATGTATCAAACACTTTCAAAATTAATGAGCAGAGAGGTCACTCAGATTTTATAGATGATAATCTAAAAACCGACGAATGTTTGCTAACGGTTTCCGAAAAAGTAACTAAATTCGTGAAAGGGCCAGGAGAAACAAAAGATCTCCCTAGTAAATCACGAAAAATAACAGACGAGTATGATAAAAATACGATATATCAGGACGATTACACGAAACTTAGTGTAAATGACAAGGCGCACTTATTTGTAGAGACTGCAGAAAGCATGAAAGTAGCAAAGGTAAAACCCGCGCAGAAAATGGAAAGACCAGACTTGTCTAATGTGGACGAATCGCTGAAAACGGATGATTGCTTGCTAAGTGTCTCTGATAAAGTTAGTAAATTCGTAAAAACTGCCGAGAGTGTTATTACAGAAACTCATGAAGTGGACCAAAAGGAACGAAAACATAAAGAGCATAACTATCGTGAAGATATTGATGAAATTTATGAAAACAATAAGCAAATACTGACAAAGACAGTAAATAATAGCATAAACAATGATTACGATCAGTCTAAATCTGTTAAAAAGGAAATCATACCAGAAACTGAAATTAAAAATAGTAACACTCCTAAAACAAAGCCTGCCGATAGGATGCCAACGGTCAAAATTACAACTTTACGCAGTAGCGAGGCAGTGAAGAAAGCTAAAGAATTATTTGAAAATATTGCTTCCACGCAGAAAAAAGACGTCAGCCAAAACACAATGAAAACTACGAAGCTGACCGATATCGGTGTTGTCAAAAAGTCACCTAAAACTGACTCTACAATTGTCTTACATCCATCCGTGGAAGATGTGACGCCTTTCTTAACTGAAACCGATAGCGAAAATGACGCATGCCTACTTTCACCCACCAGCTATGAGCGTCCCTCAAGTGGTACTCATTACACCCCTCGCTTAGACGATAAGCCTAGAGCAAGCCCCAGTCGTGTGACTGCCAACTCTCTAGAAGTTCCTAGAGCTAAGTCACCAGCGCGACACTCCAACTCACCAGCACGACAGTCCAAGTCACCGATGCGACAAACCGTCGGGACAACAGTGACTACCACTAGAGCAGTCTTGTCCAGGTACCCAGCTGCACAAAGCGCAGAGCCTCCGAGAGACAGGGCCAAGTCTCCGAGGGTCCGCCCCGAGTCCGAGAAACCAGACAAAGTCCCAGGCTACCTGAGGCCCACGAAAACAAGTCAGAACAAGGAAGAGAGTAAAGTAGACGAGGACGTGGAAGTGAGCACCCGCCGAGGAAGTGGCAAGTTCGGGGTGGAGCTGCGCCGGACGAGCTTCGAGCGCTCCACCGCCAGCAGCGAGCGGCGCCGCAGCGTCGACCACCACCAGCCCTGCATCGAAGACATCTTCGAGCTGGACCTCCTGGAACAAATGGTACCTACCTAAGGACTTTGACTAATTTGATTTAAATTGTATTGTTACTGTATTATGGTATTTTTAAGTGGGTCTGAAGACCCAAAATAAAGAGTTGTTTTGTTCTATTGAAGATTCACGTTATCTATCAATTTACTTGATCTCTTTTATAAGTATTAATACGATTTTTTTTGTTTTCAGTTGGAAAAGGTCGTGGGTTACGAGCAGAGGCGACGAATCAGGGCTCAAATCCGAATCGTTAAAAATCAAAGCAATCACGTGGAAACTCACAAATATGTGAAAACAAAACATACAACAAGTGCATCAAGGCCAAGAATCTCGGACCAGCAAACTACCAGATCTCCAGAACGAGTGCCGAAACCAGTCGCTCCAAGGCCCTCATCACCGGACGGCCAGAACAAGAAACTACAAAAGAAGCAACCAGAGCGCAGTCAGCCCGCGGAGCCAGCGGCGCCCATCGCCAACGGTCACGCTAAGGAACCCGCTAAACCTGCAGCGGCTTCTCGCATCAGGCCTCACAGTCCTGAAAAATTGGCTTCAAAATCTATTCACTCAGCAAAGAGTCCCGTCGGACAAACGAGCCCCGTAAAAAAGCGCACAGTGTCGCCGACTAAAAATATATCCGCACCGAAAGCTAATCGTTTTAACGAATACGCAACTGCGTATATGAAAAAAGTAGATTCGAATCAAACAAATAAAGTAAAGTTGGTTGAAACTAAAATTAAAAAGACAACAGAAACTAAACAGACCTTCAGTCGCGAGACCCAGGACAGAACGTCGCAAGAATTTACTACTACTAATAATTTCTCCGTCAAACCCGAACGGACACCCTCGCGAGATGTTATAGAGATAGTTCAAACGAACGGTAAAAGATCGCCATCACCCGGAAAGGAAGCAGGTGTTCGGCGAAACCCGCTAAGTCCTGAACGGAAGGTGTCCAGCCCTGCAGGGAAGACTGTGAGCCCCGAACGCAGGGTCTACAGTCCCGTGAGCAGGGCCCCGGAGCGGAGAGCACACAGCCCCACGAACAAGACCTCAGAGCGTAAAGCAATGAGTCCCGAGCGCAGGACGGTGAGTCCTGAATGCAAGGCAGCCAGCCCCGCCGAGCGCCTGTATCAACGCTCGCCCAGCCCGGAGTTCAAGAGGCAAAGGTCCGACGCAAAGAAGGAGACGATCATAAAGACCGTCAACGAAATTGAGAAGAAAACGACCAGCAAACCTGTCCAAGACGAGAAACCCTCCTGGGTGACGAATAGGAATTTGAAAAAGATAACTTCAGAAACGAGGACCTTCAGCTCGAGGAAGCTGGAGAGCGAGAAGCCGAAGTACCTCGTCCCGAGTCCGTCGGCGGCGGCCTGCTCGCCCACCGACGTCATCACGTCCAGCTACGGGCCGGGCCCGCTCGATGCCGCGGGCCGCCCGCTCTTCGGCATCCGGGCGCTCCGGAACGGCGCCACCAACGTACAAGGTATGTCTGCTGCTCGGATGTGATTCACACACTCCACTATGTTGACTCAGATGTAGCAAGCCTTGTTATCTTTAGATGGCACCTGAGACAACTGCGATCGCAGATAACGCTGTGTACTATGTGTCATTTTCGTTTAGGATTTGGATGCGAGCTTACCTCGAAGCAACTAATAGTAACTTTTCCCAGTGAAAGGCACGGTGATCCGCGAGGAGTTCCACTCCCGCAACGGCGGCGCGCCGCAGGGCTCGGTGTCGGTGACGGCCTACTCCTCGCAGCCCGAGGACCTGGAGCGGCTGCTGGCGCAGAGCGGCGCGCCGCCCTCGAGGGTGCACGGCCTGGCCGCCATCACCACCACCAGGCAGTTCGGCGGAGACACCGGCATCTCCATGGCCAGTGTCAATACGGTCAGTCACACAACACATATTCATTTAATAGTGAAAAAATATTTTAAAACAATTAACCACTACTAAAGCTAATTCTTTACTCATGAAACTTGTATCAGTTTGCACGAATCCTATAATCTCATTACTACATTCGGCATTGTAATGTGCGTTACCTTTGTATTGTAGTGATGTCTAAGAGTGTTTGTGTTTTTGGTTATGTGACCAACTAGATTTATCAAAAAGATTAAAACATTTATTTTCCCTGTAACGCTAAAAATGAATCTCTCAATACAGAAGGAGGAGCGCGCCAGCCTCGCTGAGTTCACCCACGCGGACCGCAAGGCGGCCGGCGCGGCCAGCGCGGAGCCGGTCAGCTTCACGAGAGAGAACGACCGAGACTCGCGCAGGGTACTCTCCACCACAAGCGATACCCGAGAGAAAAAAAGAGAAGAGAGAGTCACGGAAGTGAGGAAGGGACACAAAGAGGAGAGGAGAGAGAAGGTGGAGAGGACGGACAAGAAGACCGTGCGACAGAGCTCCGTGAAGTCTCTCACAGAGAAGTTCATCAAGAGCGCGAGTGAGTCACATATTAATACTAAAATAAATGAAATTAAAATATTTTATATCGAACAACAAAGATCCATAGAGTGTTGTTTGTAGACACACTAAAAACAGTATTTAGTAGAGACTTAGCCGATTAAACTTAAGCTTATAATAAGTAGGTACTTATTATACAAAAATAGATTTAAGTCTAGAAGACCAGAGAAACGTGACATTTACAGAAATAAAAATAAATTAAGTAAGTATAAGTATGGATTTATATAAAACCAACTTACATTTCAGATTTTATATTAGTAACGATATCGTATTAGCTCAAAAAAAAGTAGATTTTTTTCAACTGCAGTCTTTTGCGAACAGCCTAGAGGGACCTCAACTGATTTATTGATAGTGAAAATCATTAAATTCGGTTTGAAATCGGTTAATACTTTTTTAACGCCAATTAGGTATACATGTAAAGGTAAGATCTTTTTAGCAATGACAGGATCATGAAGAATATTGTTTGTAGCTGGAACGGAAAAATGCCAGAGACTTCCTGTCATTCTTATTGTAAGCCAACACCCTCAAACACCTATATAAATTACCTAAATTAAATTAAATTAATTAAATTAAATTAAATTAAGTTAATATTTGATTGGACACGTCATCAAGCTTCACTCAGTCCGTACCTACCTACTCATCGGGGAGTGCACGGGTGCCTGCATAACGATAGTACCTGATAGTACCAACCGGGGGTATCGTCTCCTTATCACGTACTCTATACCTACATAATTTTTTTGTTTTTACTCGCCACTCGCCTTCCCCCACCACGCCACTCGCACGCCGCTCGGTCGTACGCTTGGGCCCTAGTACACTGATGCAGTAGCTGTCTTCTGCGACGCCAGCAGTTTGCATAGTGTGACCGAGCAAGGCGAGTCGAGCTACTGTCATAAGAGTACATATGCACAGTACCTGTCCACTGTCACATCAGCTGCTCGCACTGTGTAACCTATCCTTTAGTAAAGTAACTTCCTATCTGTCGTGCAATTTCGCCCAAATATCCCCCCCGTGATTGGTCGGAGCGAGGTGCGCGTGCGCAGCCTCCCGCAGCCTGCGCGAAGCCTGCGCCAGTGCCTCGCCGGCAGCGGCGCGCTACGGATCTCTGGCGTCATGTTTCAAGAATACGTCGATATCTTGCGATTGATCAAGAGTGAGTGCTTACGTTGATTGACGAAGGGAAGAGTGCGATTTGTGATTTTTGTAAGCGAGCGAGCTTCTCTGTAGGATTAGGCCCCCTTATTTGGTAATTTAAAATTGTTCATTTTTATATCTAACTTGTTACAAGTTATTTAGAAAGGTACTGTAAAAGGTTTGTTTCCGTGACGCTATTTAGTTTTGGCGAATAAGTATCTAAATTGCAAAACATAACAACAGCAATAGCTACCTATATGCTTTAGTATCTTTACAATCATTAGGAATTGGATTTCAAAACGTTTTAATACTTACTTCAGAGGTAAGTTAAATGCATCTTCTACATTCTGCAATGTTCTTCACAGACGTGCATGTGCATACCTACAATCTTAGTATTTGTTGTATATAGACGTTGTAAGTAGGTCATATAAATTGCAATGTAAACAATAATACCGAAATAGGTGTTGAGTAGATCGAGTGTAACGGAGCCAGTCCGTTAGTGTCACAGGAAAGTTAATAAATATTCAGCGTTGATTCGAGGTACTAGCACACATTGTAAATGTGAACGAAAACTTATTTAGTTAGGTATAAATAAATGCTTTGGTTACATTTCGCTACAAAGCGGGTCATTACCGAGTATTTATAGATAGACATAAACCTTTAATAATTCGATATCTGAGAACCAAGTAGCAACGGGCCAACCGAACCACAACGTCTTGTCTTGATTATGTAAACAAAGCACGCTTGCTTCAATTGTTTAAACATTTGTCAGCAGTGTTCAAATTACCTGACTTCCAGCTTTTGTATAAGCCTCCACTTCCGCCGGCAGCGGCCGTGCTGTGAAGTGAGACAGACTGTTGACTCACTCACTGTACCTGTCAGTGCAGGCATCGAGCCGTGCGTGCTGCTCTATGACATAATGAAAGCAATCACGAAACCAAAAATTAAACTCGGACCAGCATTTCAGCAGCGCGTCTGACCCATTTACTTTTACGGCCGTGTTTTGAGGTCATTTAAATCAAGGTACTAAGCTCCGCGGCCAGGTATTTATTTCGGGGGTTAGAAGAGCCTTTTTAAAACCGGAATAACCGCTTATAAATAACCTGACCGCGTAATAATTGTGTTATGCGAGGTATGATGACGTTTGGGGAAAATATTTCACTCGCTGTTGGCAGTTGGGACTTATCCAATCCTCTTTGTCAAGTCAATGATGATACCAGATGATACCGTTGATAAAAGCAAAAAAAGTCAAATTAAAATAAATGTATTGTCCGTGTGTGTCAGATGAGCCGGGCAAGGCTGAGCGCGGCTCGTACCCCAAGGCGGGGCTTATCCTGCGCACCGCCACCGTGCTGCGGGGGGACGACGGGGGCCCTCCCTGTGAGTACACACTACTGATCATTTAAAAACTATTTGTTCAACAAACACCTACTCACACAAGAGCACACTAAATATCCTGTTGTCCAGGGAACAACTAACATAAAAAGATTTATATACTAAACCTATAGTAAAACAAGTAATTTTGCAAGGTTAACAACTGGCTCAGTTGGACCCTTCACACCCTTCCAAAAGCTCAGGGGCCATGAGTTGCTGACGATGGACTCCTCAAGACTACATCTTTGAGGATCATTGCACCTCTTCCTCTGCTTTTCATACAATTTTATTAGCCCTTACGGCGATGACTTCCGAAATTGTTACTGCCTCACATAGCCAGAGATGGCAAGCAAGTACCCTTAAGTTCGTAGTAAAACATGTTTTTTGTAAATACTCTACGAAACGTAGCGCAGAATTCCTTGCTAGGTGAAAAGCAACGTTATGACTCCACAGCTTTGGGCCGAGCTGACAGCGAGCACAGCCTCGGGTCCGTGGAGGAGCTGGAGACCAGCTCGGAGCGCGGAGTCACCACCAGCACCCGCACCTCGCGCCACCACGGCCCCGCCGGCTCGCAGACCACCACCGTGGTCAGGGAGGCGCAGGGACCCGCCGGCTCCCGGACCACCACCCTCGTCAGGGAGACGCAAGGACCCGCCGTCTCCCGGACCACCACCGTCGTTAGGGAGACGCAGGGACCCACCGTCACCCGGACGGTCACCAGCAGTGGCGAGCGCTCCTTCCTGGACAGCAGCACGAAGGTCTCCGGGGTCCAGGACATACTGACCCGGATGAGGAATGCTGATATCGGTGAGTTGTTCACCTGTTTGACAACTTGTTCGCAGGATTTTATTCCGGGGTTTCTTATAAAGCTAACTCCAACCGTTAAGTGTAAGGAATCTCTTTCACGATAGGTACAATTTGATATCATACCACATTTTCCCAACGAAGACTCTTTTTCATTTCATTTAGTTTCAGTTCAGGAACTGAAATATGAATATTGATAAAAAAGAAATAATTCAGGATTGCTTTATTGCGTTCATAGTGCACTGTTTACATTTTATCTAAAGCTCTGTCTATACTGCACTCAGCCGGTCGGGAGAGCAGGAGCAGTAAGAGGGAAAATGGGAAAGTACGATGGATCGGGGTTTAAGGATACCGGACAGATCCACTCTGTGAGCCTCAACTATGTAGGCAGTCACGAACAATGTATGGTTTCCTTAGTGATCGAAGACGGCGACTCAGTGGAAGACGCCGAGGCGCGCGCCCTGCTGAACAAGTTCCTGGGAGCCAGCGTGCTGATGGCCGGCATGCAGGACTACGTCTGCGAGCAGCCGCAAGGGAAGCTCTCCATCACGAAGGTTCGTATATTATATTTATGTAAAAAGCCTACACCTTACACACATAAAAGCCGAAATAGCAAAATATAATATAGACTATGCCAATGATATTATAATTAAATGGACTATGCGCAAATCTTAATGTAATGATTCATCCTAAGCTTTGCAAAATTACCGTCAATTGTTGTTCTATGTAGATGTCACGAGATGTTTTTGATGCTATTTCTCAAAGCTATTTCCGCCCGCCTCTCTTGTATACTCTTGTGCCATTTCGTCATGAGTTTTTTTAGAACCTACAAAATCGCCACAACCACAGGATCAGCTCAATTAACAATCCACTTACCATTATATCCGTTGTTTTAGTCCTCTAAAGGAAAAGAAAAGACGTATGACGTGGTGAGTCCTTGTAAGAACAAAATAAAGAGTCACGTCGACGTGACGTAGTGCGTCTTTGTTGACGTGTGCGCATTCACCCAGTTCTCACATGCGTTTGTTTGCGAGAGGCATTCATCAGTACCTGGAAACGGCCGGTCCCACGTCACAACAAGCCATTGTCCAGCGTTGCATTTGGCTGCACACGTACGAAGTCTACGTCCTATATTGTACGACATTCGGTGAAGCGTTTGTTAAGTTTTACATGGTAGCATAATGCTGCAGAATCGGATATAGGGAGAGAAGAGAAAATACATTGTTACCCAAGGGTTGAAAGTAACTAATTTAGTCCCGAGACGACTCGGGCGCCAATAGTTCGAGGGACTAAATAACTTACTTTCACCCGAGGTAAACACTGCTTTTCATTACGAATACAAGGAAATACAAATAAAAAACATGAGAAAACAAATTAATCAAATTGCCGCTATTTTTTTTTGTATTAGTCCATCTAGGACAGGCGGAAGCCATAAAGCCATACTGCCTTGTCTTTAGTATTTTTTGAATTCAGTGAATTGTCGCTTTTTTTTTTTAGCTTCATCATTTATTCTTCCATTATCATGGTTCAAAAGTAACGTTATAGCTATCAGTTGAAAACAATTCTCCCTAGGGCTGAAAAGTATCACTTACAACCCGCTCTTCAGGCATGTTCAGACCTACTTTCCGAGTATGAGTAATGAAAAATATATATTGTTTATATTTATTTATTACCTCCCCGCTCCCCTGAGAGAGCAGACCCGCAGCCCGCGTTGGCAGCCCGCGGCGCTGCCGGCACTTGGGTGTCACAAACAGCTGCACCGCTAATTAATGCATCTGCCGGTAGAGTCGTTTAGTTTGTTGATCTCGACTCGCTCCCGCCCCTGGCTGCGGTGCTCTACCACCTACCTGCCATCTATAATTTAATGCAAATTCATCTTATTCACGTCTTTGTTAATTTTTTAGCATGACTTTAGGTATGACAAGATAAATTAAATGGTAGGGCCGTGTCACATCTGTCACTCCTTTTCTTAATAAAGCTTTTAAAAAGCAAGCCTTTAAATCCATGATCGTTCAGAATTCGTCAGTTTCATACATTTTCCTTCCAGATGTTTATATTCTTAAAAGACATTCAGAGACCTATCGTGCGAAACGATTATAATTCTGTGAGTCCAAACCTCAGCCGGTTCAAGAGTTCATCCAACTGCCTCCACAAAGGTCGCCTCCCGCGCATCCCGCCAAACGTTGCGCTTGCGCATCATACGTGGATCCGCGCAGTAAACAACCCGACGTCAAACGCACATGCACGTCGCACTATCCATGTATCATCTGAACTTATTTGCGGAGTCATGCCGCCGCTAGGAAGCTATCGTGTGCTGTAGCTCGTTGCTCGTACGGTGATTAACTATCATTGACGAAATCTCTTGTCAGTACAACAAGACATTTGATCATGGATTTTTATTGAAGCATTGATTCGTTAATAATAGGGATGATTAGCGTAGGTACGCGTAATCAAACACGGTTTTTAAACTCAAGGAAGGACTTCTACAGCTTTTAGAAATTTGGGTTATAATTTTAAGAATGCTTAAGATCGTGATAAATTCCTGAAAGCAATATAGTTCAGTCTGAAAGCCATTCACAATGTAAGCAATGGCCCGCAGCATGCGTCTTTCCGCATTGTTCCGCATCACAATGCGCACGAGTGTAGCTCATGATCGCGTTACCGTGCGGTTCCGCTCCATTACATATCGACTATTTAGAAAACGCCGGAGGCAAAAGTTCCACTTCCGAGCTTACGAAGAGAGTGTGCGTTTACGTTAACAGCTAACGTAATTCACACGTGTAATGTGTATCGGAGGAAATAGGTGAACAACCCACCGACCCAGTAGCGCTGTTCTTAGTAAACAAAAGCCCGCAGGTTGATTCTTGCCGTTTAAAGCGCGCCTGCGCTTGCGCTGCGCATACGCCGGCGAAAATAACACGCCCGGACAACGCCACTGCGCGGGAAATAAGGGAAAATGGACCCTGAGCGGAGGGAAACAGAGCGGGGAGTAGCGGAAAGCGCGCGCGGCTCTATATTTGGCGCGCTGACGTCAGGGAGCGCGCGGCCGCAGTCCGAGCCGCAGGCCAGCGCAGACCGGTTCGCGCCTAAATTACACTACAATAAAAATTGCCATAATTTATGGTTTAGTTTTTTTATTAGTGCACTAGTTAGGTAGAACAAATAGTTGTAGATTAAAAAAATAATAAAAATTAAAAAACACGTCTCAAAAAAGCAAATGCTGAAAATTTCCAGGATTGCGCTATTCCGATCTTCTATTTCGGGTGAGTTTTAGTCAATTATTTTTAAGAAATGAGGTACTTATTTTAATGCAATTGAAATAGAAAACAAGCATGAAATATTTTTTTTGGCATTTTCGAATTCAATATTTCAATCTGTGAGTTTGAGCTTTTTCAGAGCTTACGCTCGCTCAGCTTGTACCTACTCCAGTCGTTAGGATTAACCTACATCTCACTACCAACATTCAATATTCTTCCATCCGGTGTCTTATTACTAATTAGTGCTCTTTGAGTACCTCCACACCATGAGCTGAACATGCATTATAGTTTTCTACAGAAAGTGTATATGCCTAACTTTACGAGTGTTAGAGCCGCGCGGTCGTCCCTCAATCCTGACATTGTCAGTCAGCGGCACCCCCGAGGCCGCTTGCGACACTCCGCTCGAACAACAACATTCCGATGTTATTTATATTGGAAACAAAAACTGGAAAATAGCCTTGTTTCCGGCGCGTTGGTGGCTGCAGTTCAATTCTTGAGAAAACCCGGGATGATTCGGTGGTATAATAAGTTGTCAGAGTATCCAGACAGAGATACTGTGGATGCTCTACGAAAGCTCTACTTTACCCAAACTTTACGTCGACCTACTGTCTGAGAAAGATACAAAAGTACTCTTAAGTAGGAAGGTATTTAGCTCAGGAAGGACTATCGAAAACAACATGAAACTATGAAATCAGGGTTCGAAATTATTGTACCTACCTACTAAAAATAAAAAAATACTTAATATTTTATGAGGATAGAAAATACAACTACTTAATTGAAACTCAATCAAGGAATAGAAAACATTAAAACTTGTTTATACAATTGAAACCTGCAGACGGTTGCAAACAGTCTAAAGGTAGCTCAACTGATCCATGTCAATACCAGTCGGAAGATTTTCTATAACTTGATTAAAAAAAAAAAAAAACCGGACAGTCCACACAGCATCATTTAGCCCCAAGCTAAGCAGAGCTTGTGTTATGGGTACTAGATGACTGATATACTTAATACAATACATTACATAGATAGATATTTTTTATTATACATAGAAAACACCTAGACCAACGGAACAAATTTCTGCAGACGATCTGCACAAATTTGTTCCGAGGCGGGAATCGAACCCGCAACCTGCTGCGTCGCAGGCGGACCTTCGCCCACCGCGCCACATCGGTCGTCGATTGATTGTAATTTTGGATTGAAATTCTAAAACTGTTCCATTGTAACAATAGTAATATTGTAATCCAATCCAGAGCGGTTGTAGCCAGGAGTTCCATAGTGAAACCTGAAAAATGTTTTGTCAAGTCATGAATAGTGAATACATACAATGCTTTAATTACCTGTATGGTGAAAGGATTTGAAATAATAATTCATTCATTCGTCATTTTATTATTTTCTACAATGCACTTAAAGTTTGTTTGTCTGTGCATTAGTGTAGTAACACTCGAAAACAATTATCAAAGTTTGCATTACCTGTTTACTTACCACCGCGTTGATTGCACAACACACAGTTGTATGTACGTACGAGACCTACCTACTGTATGTATCTAACTCCAAGGTGGAGTCTCGTCCAAACACTTGAAAAGCTTGATTGCCAAGTTTTCTTGGAAAGCCAACAAAGAGCTGCCTCATACAACGTACTTTTAAATACGTAGGCTTAACGACCTTGCTTTCGACTCCTCAGTAATCGAATACTAACAGACAGCCATAACATGCAATTACATATCTTTTGATTAAATCTCCACTTTCTAAGCTCCGCCGGTAGTCGGTACTAAAACTAATGTTATTTAAACACCTCGTGCTCTCAACTCAAGATAACATTTGTTACTGGTCAGATATGTTGCTCACATTTTTGATACCCTTTACATAAGTTAATAAAAGACATAAGGTTTATTTACCTACTACAGCATCATCACTACATAGTATAAAACAAAGTCGCTTTCTCTTCTCCATATGTCCCTTTATCCCTATGTCCCTTTGTATGCTTAAATCTTTAAAACAAAGCAACGGATTTTGATGCTCTTTTTTTAATATAGAGTAATTCATGAGGAAGGTTTATACATATATTAAAACCGTGCGAAGCCGGGGCGGGTCGCTAGTATAACAATAAAGAATCTTGATAACTCTTTAGATGTAATAAAAATATGTTTTGCAGTGAGTAGATATATTTAAGAAACCAGTCACTCGACGCTTTTGAAAGCTTACCTGACCGCAACAACCGCTGCCCTAGGTCTCAATTTACGACGCAGCCACTTGTGCGGTTTATGTCTCCAGTTTGTACCTGCATATGTGTATATAGTACCTACATGTGTGTATAGGTAGGTAGGTATAGGCGTAAGTACGTGGTAGGTGTTTATCAAAATCCGGTTATATACAAACTCCCGTTTATTTTTTTATTTGTTGGTAATGTATTGCACGCATGTCGCACATTTTGCGTACCATTGGGTTAGCACTGTCCGCTTACTAGACGATCTCCTGCAACAAAATTAACCAAAGATAGATTAAATGAAACTTGTTAGTAATCAAATAATTTTATAAGGACGTTCGATAGCAAACAGTAATTGAGATTGTCTGAACGACCGCGATATGGCTTCTATCAAACAAACATGTTTTTCTTTGGAAACCTGTTATCTTTATCTTACCTGAGGTAGATACCAACTCAATAGTTCAACTACTAGGCGACTCAATGAACTGACGGCAGTAGTAACCTGTCACAATCGTACAGTGACCGCCCGCCGCTCCACGCAGTCCTCGTAAACCACAGATTCTAATCAGATAATCTCCACGTCTCGTCATCTTAAACATAAGTAGTGAGACATAAACGCTTCAATTGTACAGATATTTATCGTCGTGATGTGCCGTTATGTTATGAAATTAAGTAGACTAGGCAAATATAACGATAGTCCGAATTATGTTACTGAAACTCTGTTGTAATACCAAGAAAAAAAGCAATGTTTTTAAATGCTCTACTTAAAAGTGATTTTAATTATAACCGCGGTAGTAGTACCTACTAAGGTTAACGGTACGTTTATGGCCTACTTGAGATAGTTCCTTCAATTACAACACAAGCTCGCTTTGTTAGTTATTGAATAAACAGGCACAAAAGTACATTTCCCCATTAGAGCTAACATCGTAGTTGAGTTGATATCGTGCCAAAGTGCGCAGGCGCGGCCGTCGACCTGACTGACGCTATGTCTGCACTTCCTCGCCGCCGCTTTTGGCGATATGCTTTCCCGAGGGCCAAGGTTTTATGTTCATTTAGCCCGTTCCACGATGTTCCACGAACTGACCTCCGCGTTACGTCATCCGATCAAATGGATTCCGTTTTAATACAACGCTCTGAAAGATTCGCAGTTTACACGAAACATTAATTTTGTTTATGACGTCTGTGATGTTTCGCTTCCTACTTTATGTTATAAATAAAGAGCAAACCTTCAAGATGAATTGAATCTGTCGATAAAAACGTCCGGGTGCGGTTCTGGTCCCGCTGGCAAACGCATCGATCAAGCTGAAGAAATCTGACTCCATTATTAACTCGTGCGCACACTGCGCACACGCACCTGTCACGTCCGACTCTATGTCCGTCGCTATACAGGCTATATTCATTTACTGCCCGGCAGTTTCTCGACGAAAGAGGCGTGACGGGTTGATGTGCTAATTCAGCTCTGATAATTGGCATAATGATACGAATTGCGGATTTAGCAAGTTTTTCTCCGGATTAGCGAAATTACCGTTCTGAGCTTCGAAGTGAATCGTTCCATGCAATTATAATCCATCTAATGTTAACTGATTTATGTAAAACTAGCTTTACGCTCGCAGCTTCGCTCACGTATGTAGATCGCAATCGCATATCCCCCTTTTTATAAGTTTTTTGAAAAATCCTGAAACACTGGTTCACTTATTTTATATTTATAACATTCTCTGTAAGTTTCAAGCAAAAACTTCAACCCCTTAGGGTTGGAATTTCCAAAAATCAATTCTTATCGGGCGTCTGTGTCGTAAATGGTATCTTCTCTCCAAATAACAGCTTTTTACCTTTAGCGGTTTGCGCTGAGCGTTGTCTCCAAAAAGTCAGTTATGATGAAATTTCCTCATTTAACAACTTATTTAGCACGAAAAACTTGTTTAGCGCTTATAGGCCTCAGTTCGGCCGGACGGTAACGGCTCACAGTAGGTACCTGTAGGTACATACGTACGTATTCTTACAGATAATACTCGTATGTAGTCTGCGTTGCGTAACTCCAGTCCTTATTATGTGCTGATGTGATTGTTTTAACTTTCATGTCGTTACAATTATTATTCAATTTAAAGTGCAGCGTTTCCTTTCGACGTCTTTATGTTCGTTCTGATAATGGCACCGGAAGAGAAAGAGTGAAGAAGTAGTGAAAGCGAAAGGAGGCCTACCCTCAGCACAGCACTAGGTACCTATGTGATTTCAGACCACCCTAGGTTTTCTTAACACGAGTTTCCATGATCAATATTAAATAGGTAGAGCAGGACGAATCGGTAAAGTCTACGCGAACGAAGCCGCGAGCGGAAAGCTAGTAGATTATAAAAGCCTCCATTAAAAAAAATACTATGTTGATGCTGATGATGGCAAAACTTTCGATGTTCACTAACCTGTAGTTGCCAATAACCACCTGTCCGAGTAATAAGTTATTTAATTTAATTACCTCCGAGCGAGAGTAAACAGGTAGGTAATGAAATATTCGCGTTATTTACTGCCGTTAAATTTTAAACTGTAGGTTGCCGTTACATTAGTTAACTAAGAAGCACTAACGTGCCGTGCCGTGTCTGCCACTGTCTCGAGACCGCCGCTATAACGTTAGAGTACGTAATGTCGCGGCACCAACAATTACCTCTTGCGGACATTTCCACCTCACCTCTTGCAATTTCGCGTTTCCCGAACACTTTCTAACTCAAATTATTTTATTGTCGTTTTACTACAGTCGGGAAAACATCGTGCTTATTGTTCATTTACCTACTTGCGAGCGATTTATTGCGGCAGGCCCGATAAGATGCCGCTTGTGTTGGAGCATTGCGGGCTTAAACATAAAGAATTAAAAACCATACAAACCAACAAAATACAAAACTGGGTTTAATTATAAAGAGAAAGTAACGGTTTATTGTGTAAATGTTATGTATTGATCATTTTTTTTAATTCGATTGTACTACCATTTAATAGTCGTTTATTTTATGTTACTTCTCATAATTTGCATTTAATTTTGCGTTTCATATAACATGATATTATTATGATAATATGGCATGATAATATGCATCCTAGTTTCCCAGCCAGTAGTTAACAATCGACATGTCAAAATAAATAAATTAAAAAATAAATAAGTGTGTTGTAATAAGATTAATTTTTTTTGATTGGTTCTTTTTATAGTCTTCGTAATAATAACCCAAGTTTTAAAAAAAAAAGTAGACAATATAAGTGCTGTACCTGCAAGTTTCTGCAATTTATAAGTCATTGAGAACTGTATCAGAATCGTGAAACAAAAGGCTAATCGAGGCGTGAGTAGCAAAACATCAACAATGTCACCGCGCGTCGTGATGATGTGTGCGCGGCGGTGGCGGCTACTCCAGTTACATTTATTATAACAATCATTGTTATTTATTGGTTTACTTATTTAGTTAGCTTAGTAAAACATTACAATAACGGCAAGAAAGTTCTACCTGCGTCGAAAATATGGAAAAGCCTGCTCAAAAGTTAGGAAAAATGCTTGAAAACCACGGTTTACGGTGGTTTCACCTTCGTTCCTGCTGTCCACCAAAGTTTATGATATTGCATGAAGTAAGTAACAAAGACAGTGGGCCTATCGGAATGCTCCTATAGTTCCGCTCCTGACATTCAGTGGTTCTGGAGCGGTATTAATAGCCCGGTGCGTGACCTGCCAACTATCCGACCGACTGATCTTCTGCGCTCTATTGCGGCCCGCGCCGCTGCCAGTGCCTTCCGGATGCAACGCACCGCGCCCTACTTCACGCTCTACATTTTATGGCACCATGTTGATTTTATGAACACTTCGTTAAGTGTTAAAACACCGCCTGGCGAGGAGCTTAAGGTTCTTTGCTGGGATCGAAATCAGGGCTTCTAAGTTCCAGTAAAACTCATCTATTTCTTCAGCTGATACAAATACCGATCCCTCACTCCCTCACTGAATGCCTATAGTACATAAGCGCAACGTACGCAACAAACGCAGGCAACAAAAGCAACAGTTTTATTGTTCGACGAAAAACGGTTTCACATGCGTCTACGCATTACCTTCAGTCACAAAACTACAATAGTTGTCCTCTATTTCCGTACACTCCTTTAAAGGAAGCCTTGCATCCAATGAAAACAAATTCCTGCCGGTCACGCCGTTCCAAAAACACCTTGGCAAAGTGCGCAATCATTTGTCTCTCTATTTGACTCGTGTTGTCATCTCGTGTGGCGTATCGCATCTTTGTGTCAAATGCGCCTTTTAATTCCTTCCTCACCTACTCACATTAAAGAACCCACGAGTCGGCGGGTCGCCGATTCGTTGTCAAAACACTGTCCGCTGCCTACAGTATCCATACACTTGAAACGTCGCACCAACCCGCTTCATGACTGAAATGGCACTTTTTTCATTTTTTTTTAGATTCAGTTTCTTTGTAGACTGAAATAACCTTTTGTAAATTGTGTGCGATCTCTTCCAAGAATGCAACAAAATGTAAGTTTGGAATATCAAAATGTTAACTTTTATGCATTTAAGAAATATGTAGTAGCAGAACACTTCGAATGTCATGTTTCAAACTGTTATCCGTTAAACAGATGTGCGATACTTTCCCAGCACCTTTTGACCCTGTTTGCGTGAATCACCGCGCAAGGATACCTGTCTGTAGGTATAGGTGTTCACCACCTCCCAGGGGCAGTGGACTGGTCGCTTCCCGGTCGCCGTGCTCATCACTGGGCTGGCCCACTTGGCACTCCGCGCGATCATAACGGGACACGCTTGTGACAAGTCTTTTAATTCGGCTAATTGGCTCAAATCGATCGCTAAATACAGCTATGAATCACACCTCGATAATTAGTACCGATCAGTCAATGAATGTCGAATTGAGTGTTGGCAATTCTTTTGTGTGAAATATCACTCTTGCTTTCATTAGCTACGGTGATCGCAGTAACGTAACACTCTCATCGTCAGTGATGTCTGCTGCGTCTCTGACATTTTAGTTCAGTGAATGTGGTTTTAGTGAAGAATGAAACTTGATAGCTGATATAATCTCCCGTGTTAAAATGTAGAGTCATGATGATGCCCGACTCAAACGTACGCATCTGTTCCGAAACAAATGAAGCTCCAGACATAACTCATAACGGTTTGTAGTCTCCTTACACTGAGTTGTAGATAGTAATGTCCAGAGAGAAGCGACTCATTGTCCGCTGAGGAGTGCGCGGGCGCAGCAGGGATAGCGCTCGTCACGGCGCGCCGCCGCCGGCCGGTACATAAAGTACCTACTAATGCAGTAGATAACTATTCCGGGTTTAGAGTTGGCGGGCCGCCATTCACTCCAGCATCGCATCGCATTTATATCATAAACAAACTAATATAAACATTTCGCGAAACGCTACATGATTGTTGGTCACATTACGCTTCCGCGTTACACATACTTGAGATTAAAATAATGATCTCATTGAATTTAAAATATCTGAGAAAAACAGAAAATACCTACCCTGCGTTTTAATTGATAAATAATGACTTACCTACATGCTGTTCGGGCTTTCTCCTTGACGCAGCTCGCAAGAGAGCAGAATTACACTAATAGTTTACCGGTTTAAAAATAAACTCTACGTCGACTTAAACATGCATCTTTACGTAACGATATTTACTGCTCTCGCATGCCAAACGCTATTCTCATGCAATTGTGTAACAAGCAATAACAATACAATATCTGCACATCGCATGCCGTGAATGACTTCGCCTCTCAGAGTAACTTACAATTAATTATGATAAAACCATAAACTTTAACCACTCATAATATCATCTCCTTTATCCTCGCTCGCATACCTCTCCACGTAATAAAAAGCTTGTAAACACCACCTGTAGTACATGATATATCATTCATCCCGCCAGCATTATTGTCAGCTGAAAAAACTACGGCAGCTGCGCAAGAGTCACGGAATGGCTCTCTAGTGGCGACTTCACCGGCGCGTGGGCGACTTGCGAAATACCACAACCTTGAATGAAAACGTATTAATATACGTGAAAAGAGTCTACTGAACAAAAATAAAGGAGATCCGTTATACCTCCCACTTGTTGTATCTCGAGTAGAGTAGGTGAGCCACGCCAAACCTAACTAATAAAATAGGTCAATATGGCATTAACTTTACCGATCATTACAAATATATATTTCAAAGCGACGCTTCAAAATGCGAACAACAAACAACATTTGATCGATTACCGCCTAATTTAGTCCAATCAATAAGTCATGAAACCCAATACCCAATAAACAGCAACGACCCGCAAGTAAGGCGAGCGCCTCCCGCCTCGCACCGCTACGCACCCACAGTTGTTGTACAAGTTGCACTCGACAGCTTCGTGAGTCACTCACGAGCCACTCACGGTGGGTGGCTCTGTGATCGACTCCCGCCAGTAAATAGGCCACGGAGGCCGTTCCCAAGGCTGTTTCCACTACGATACTATTATTCTAGCCCGTATTTCGTCATTTAAGATTATTTTTATATTTTACAACCGTTGGAACAGATACTATGTCAGATTAAAACGCTGAATGGGTTGCCACTTTGTTAAAATTTCAGCTCACAGACTAAAATCTCTTGTCTGTTAGTTCCTTTATTGACTGAACCTAAATCTATTTTTGTTTTTGTAAAAATGCGGTAGACTAGAAAAATGTCAGTATAGTACTGGGATACTAGACAGGAGACATTGATTAATGACTGTATATGCACAAATTAAAGTTACAACCGCCCATACAATATACCAACGAACACTAACTTCAAGTAGAGCATCGTAGAGTTAGTTGTAATGTTTGTTTGTTTGTTTGCAACAGAGCAGCACCAGCGGCGACGCAGCCCGGGGCAGCCAGAGCGAGGAGCTGGACCTCGACCACTGCTGGGACGAGAAGCTGCTCAGGAAACTCGTAAGTCGACACTACTAGTGCTCTGTCACCTCCCATGTCACTACACCTTACTGCCTCATAGACCTAGGCTAGATTTCACTTCCCGCGTCAGCTTCACCTCAGCGTATATTTTCTTAAATACAAATATTCCACCCATAGAATTAGCACCAATTTTGTGTCACTCGACACCAAGGCATATGATTTAGACTGTAGCTGTCTGCTGGGTTTTCTAAATTATCTTCGATTTTTTTGTTTCGATTCTCAACTTTAAGCACCGTCTAGGCATACTATAGATTATCTGGGTAAAGGCTCCTTCAAAAAGACAAAAGGTTCTGTGAAATCAGTTTCGCTCGCCTTGGAACATTTCAGTCGTTTCACAAAGGCGCTGTTTCTGCAATGTTCTGGCGTCAGGTACAATGAACAGATGTTTGCTCATTCTGTTAGCTAATAACCTCATATGCAACCAAACTTAACTTTTTTACTAAAGTTTAGTTTTGCAAGGAATTTGAGGAAGTTGCCTTACCTTATAGTATTAAATTTGACTTGTCTAAGTGCTTATTTTGTAAGCCTAAAGAAATAAAGATACTGATTTACTAATAAGTAGAGATTTGCCTAAAACGAAGCAACCATACATAGCGTTCAATGCAAGCTAATTTCACACACTTCTGTGCGGGCGTGCTTCCGCCATTGAAGAAAAAATTAGGCAGAGTGAATCACACATAATGGACGTGCATGAAAGTCTTGAGGACCGCAACTCCGAGGCTAGCATTTACCGCCGCAGCCGCCAGTCGGCCTCACTGTCGGTTTCACAGGTCGACGACATCGCCACGCGCTGTCATGCGCATCTTGATGTAACACCTGTAGGTACTTGTATGAACAGCTACTTTCGTCTTAACCTGTGTTCGTTACCTTATTAAACCAACACAGCAGTAATTCCACGCATGGTGATTACTAAGCATCGGTAGCAGCAAAATACATAGTTGTGATGCTATAAAACAAAGTCTAAATAGGGCTACAAAAACCTTCATAAGTGTACTATGTGGTGTTCGTGATAATTGATTGAACATGTACCAACTGTGGCAGTGGTCCGCAGTGATCGGCGCAAGTGCAACCGCCGCGGTGATGACTCACCGAGTTGCTCTGCGCTGGCGCAAGTCACAAGTTACTATTTTATACTTTACGACTTTTGTAGGTCACAAGACATGACACATACATCCAGCATCACTACCGGAAAACACTTTAAATAACGGTCTTATAAACTCGTTATCTTTAGATATAGTTTACAGTGCCAAAGTAGCATATCTAAGTATACAGCAAGCAAGTGGCGTGCGACTGTTAAACGAGTATGATGCCGTCAGCCGTCATTGTATACTTAAAAAAACACCGAGAAGGTGTAGTACATATGTAGGTACTACAAGGTCAACAAAATAAAAAAAAATTCGAACACAGACAATTAATTCCTAAATATTTTTGTTTTTAAGTATCAAAGTAATAATTCTTCTCTACTTGCTAATATTTCTTTACCAATTAAATGGATACCTTACATCCAAATTTAACGAGCAATGTGCACATATACTTGCGGTGTGCGGCGGGGATGGTAAACTTTAGAGAAGTTCTCACCAATCTCACCTCACCAAATCTAGGAACATGATTTTCTATTTGAATCTCCCGTATAATTTTACTATAACACTAAATAATACCTACTTCAATTAAAGATTCTGTAGCCTTAAAGCTGTAACAATTGACCAATGAAACCTGAATGAGTTGACAAGCGAGCGTTCACATCGCGATCTCCCGTGACTTGTAGCACTGGATGTAAAGCTAGGCACAGTAGGCACCGTGGGAACGTACCGGTCTTCAACGGTCGTCGCGACTACCGCCCGCACCCGGGCCGCCTCGCGCACAGAACCACCGCCCTTACTGGCTCCGCGGGCTTACACATAGATCCGCAGATGAGATGCAACGGCTATTTTTAATCACATTTTATCTTACTCAGATAGAAACGCAGTAGAAGCTTAGCAGAAATTTCTCGTACTGTCATGGTTTGTTTTTTATCTAGAGGTTTAATACTTCGATCTTAGTTAAGTCCGGCAAAATTTTATAGGTACAAGTTTTCATTATAGGTAGCTACGTAACCCAAGCTCCGTACACTTCCTGTACCAAATTGATAATTGTAGGTAGTTACTCATGCATAGACTATCCACCGACGTAGGTACCTACAGTAAATGACAGTTATTTGGGCACAGATTGAGTTCCGGTTGTCAGAGGCACTTCCGGCCGCCTCAGCCGCACAAAGCGCTGGTCACCGTGACTGTCTGTCTGTATCTACCGTCGCGTCCGTAGAAAGTTTATCATTGAGGCGTTTGAAGCTGGAACTTAACGTAACATGAGCAAATAATGTGCAAAGACATGTGTTTGCTCAATTACTATTGGGTTTTAAACGAATATGCTTCGGGGCTTAAATATTTGCACATACCACAAAGGCCGTTAAGAGACGTGACTCAAATAAATTATTGCAATTGTCTCATGATTTTCTCATCGTAGTTTCCGTGCGTCGTCCGTAACGTTGGAGACCCGGTAAAATTGTACTCCTAAACTGTTTCAGTTGGACGAGTGTACGGACTACGAGCAAAGGCGACGCCTGCGCGCGCGCATACGGTCTCTGATGGCGGAACAAGAAGGTCAGTTACAAGAACGTTAACTCATAAACGTCACCGGCAAAAACTAAAATACCGTCCTCCTAGTCCGTTCGATCTCTCAAGTCCTCTATAAGTATCACAAATGTCATGTGTACGAATGTGTATCGTTCCCCAGCATGTGCAGCGGCAGTGACGGAGGCGCTGGGCGCGGCGCACATCGCGGCGGAGGGCGAGGGCGCCGGGGGCGCGGCGCCGGACGCACGCGGTGAGTCGCTGCTCCTCCCGCTGCTGCAGGGGCTGCTGGGCGGCGGCGGCGAGCGGCTGCTGGCGGGGCTGGGCGCGGCGCCGGCCGACGTGGTGGCGGACGTGCGGCGCTCGCTGGCCCGCCTGCGCGCCGCGCTGGCCGCGCCCGCCGCGCACCCGCAGGCGCGCGCGCTGCTGGCGCTGGCCGCGCGCCTCGAGGACGCGCTGGACGCGGCCGACCGCCTCGACGGCTGCCGGCGCCGCCCGCGCCGCCGCCCGCGCGCCGCCCGACACACGGTCGGCGTCACGCGCGAGGAGCTCGACCAGGCGCGCCGCAAGGTGGACGCGGACCCGCTCGGGCTCGACGTGCCGGACCACCCCGCCTCCGCCTCCACCGCCTCCGCCTCCACCGGCTCCGCGGGCACCAGCGACGGCGCGCCCACGCCCGAGCGCAAGGGGAGCGTCGAGGGCGAGCTCGGGTTCCACGCGGCCGTCGAGTCCCAGCCGAAGCCCCCGCCGCCGCAGCACTCCGTCGGCTACGAGTCCCCGCGCGTGTCGCACGCGGCGCGGCCCGTGGAGCGCCGCGCGCCGGCCCCGCGCCGACCGGACTTCTTCCGTCACTCGGCGGCCGACGCGACGCCGCAGCAGCCGGTGCCTCGCGTGGAGACCAGGAGCAGCATCGCCGCCATCGCGAACAAGTTCGACTCGAGCGCGCAGGCGGAGCGCCAGCCGGCGGGCGCCCCCCCGCGCCGCGCCCCCGTGCTGGCGCCCCGGGCGCAGCTCAAGGAGGAGCCGACGCGCACGTACTTCCGGCCGCTGCCCCCCACCTACAACTTCGCGGCCCCCCCGCCGCCCGAGGAGGAGGCCCGCCCGCTCGGCCGGTTCAACGGGAGCCGCAAGCTGCGCATGAAGCGCGCCAACACCATCGACATCGCGCGGCACCTGCCCGCCCCCCGCGGGGACGCGCCCCTCGCGTCCGCCTTCACCCCGCAGACGGAGAACGACCGCAAGTTCGTGGCCTTCATGAGGAAGAACGAGGTGGTGGAGCGGGACGCGGGGGGGCAGGCCAACTGGAGCAACAGGTTCGGGAACATCAAGAACGCCTTCGAGAGCCGCGAGCGCGAGGAGCACGGCCGCTCCTCCTCTGCAGCGCGGCGCGTCGGGCGCGGGGCGGAGGAGCCGGCGGCCGGCGGGAGGAGAGCGCTCTCGGGATCCTCGTCGGAGACAGTGAAGCCCCCGTGGGTGACGGAGCGCCGCGAGCCGACGCGCATCCCCCCTCCGCACCAACCCCGCCCGGCCCTTCCCCCGGGACCCCCTCCGACCCACGCCCCCGTCCGGGATTCCCTTCCTTACCGATCCCCAGCCAAGTACGCCGCAGCCCCGGCGCCGGCGCCCCCTCCCCCGAAGCAGGCCTCGGCCCCGGCTCCTCCGCCGGTCAAACTGTCCGCAGCTCCTCTGTCCCCGGCGCCGCTCCCCGCCCCCGTCACATACAATCCCCCACCCTCAGCTTACAACCCCTCTTCCCCGACCTACAACCCGCCCCCGCTGGCATACAACCCCCCGCCCTCTCTTCCTAAGTCCCCGACCCGTCCTGGGGCGCCCCCTTTCGTGGCGCGCCCCATCCCTGTGAACCAGTTCTCGCACGCGCCGATGTCCGCCTTCAAACCCCCGCCCAAAGTCACGTCTCCGGTGAGCGCGCCCCCGCACGTGTGGAGCCCCCCGTCGTTCGGAGCGCTGTCCCCCTCCGCGGAGCGCGCCCCCGCCTTCCCCTCGAGCCCCCGCCAGTTCCCCCCGAGCCCGCCCCCGCCGAGCTGGGCGCCGGCCCCGGGCCCGGCCTGGTCCTGCGCTCCGACCCTGACCAAATACCAAAACGGCTACACCAACGGCCACCTCCCCTCCCAGCCCCTCCCTCCCCACGAGCCCCCGACGACTCACGCGCCCCCGCCGACTCACGCGCCCCCCCCGCCGGTGCAGACGCCCCCTCCGAGTCAGAACTACCCGGTGAAGTCTATCCCGAGCCAGAACTCGCTGTCCGCGCCCGAGCTGGTGCGGCGCCTGGGCGCGGAGCCGGACGCGCAGCGCCTGCAGATAGAGTTCTACGAGCGGCAGATCCGGGAGAAGAGGCGCCGCGAGCCCCCGCCGCCCCCGCACAGCGAGGCCAAGCCCCCGCCCCCCGGCTACACCATCACGGACTACACGCCCCCCGCCGCGCCCGCCTCCTTCGCGCCGCTGCAGCGCACGCCCGACATCGAGCAGGCGCGCGCGCACCGCGTGGACTACCTGCCCGACGTGGTCACCAACGAGACGGAGCGGCCGGAGGAGGAGCCCCCCACGGAGCACGAGGTGGCCGTGGCGCGCGTCATGCGCGGGCCCGTGCGCGGCGCCGCCACGCTCACGGCCGGCGTGCGCACGCGCGGCGCCGACGCGCTGCGCGGCGCCGACGCGCTGCGCGGCGCGCTCGACCGGCTGGCCCCGCCGCGCCCCCCCGCCGCGCAGGTAGGCGCGCGCTCGCCCCCGCCGCCGCCCCGCCCCGCCCCCCCCCGCCCCCCCCCGCCGTCTCGCGAGTCCCCCGGCGCGCTCAGCCGCTCCGGCTCGTGGCACCAGCTGTCTCCCCCCGGCGGCGCGGCCTCCCCGCGCCGCGTGGTGTCGCGCGCCAAGTCCATGCACCTGCTGGCGGCGCCCAAGCTGTTCGAGGGCGGCATCGCGCGCGAGGAGGTGTCGGAGAAGCGGCGCTCGGTGGAGGCCTACTTCGCGGGCGAGCGGTCGCACCGCGCGGCGCGGCGGCGGCCCGTGGCGCTGGGCCGCAGCCGCACCGCGGGCGACCTGCACTTCCTGGACGAGAGCAACGCGGACGACGCGTTCGAGGACCTGGTGTCGGCGCTCGCGTAGCACATTCCACTCGTACGACCGCGCCGAGGAGGAGCGAGACGCGCGTGAGTCGTGTGTGTTGGCCCGCTCGCTCCCCCGCCGCCGCCGCATGCCCGCGCCCCCCCGCGCACACCCCCGCGCCCGCCCGCGCTGTACATACCGCGTGTAACCTCGCCGATCATTTCACCGTGTCCTGTAACCGTGTTATTTTGACTAATAGCTTTAAGTATCGTTGTTATGTCTTGCTGATAGTTTTCCAGTGTTACATAGATTAGTGTGTTAGATTTTGATCGAGACCGTCTCGTGCAGTCCGTGGAAGTGATGTGGTATCTTCTGTTGCAGAGGAAGAGGAAGTGACTGTGACGTCGAGTGTGAGAAGGACCTCTTCGGAGAAAACCACCACCACTAGCAGTAGTACCACTACGAGTTGTAAAGGTAAGCCTGGTCCACCTCTCTCATGCGACAAGCGTCGTGTCGCGCTGTCCCCCTCTGACGTGTGTGTGTGTCCACAGAGCCGGCGGCGCCCGTCTCGCCCTTCGCCAAGTTCAGACAACTCGAGAAACAGAACTCCACCAGTAGTCCTAGGTGAGTCCCCTCTGCGATATGTCTGACACCGATACAAACCATACACCGATAATAAATTCAATTCAATAAAATAACCGACCAACTGCACTATCTCAAGATTATACATCAACTCTCAACCTTATCCTCTCTCAACCTTTCGCTTTATAAGTTATATATAATGCAATATATTTTATTTATCTTTGGCAGCAATATCTGTGGATACGAATAAGGAATATCTACAAGTAAATATACAATTAATGACTTTGCATATGCATCATAACATATACCTATGGATCAGTAGTCGCTTTTACATAAACTGATATTTATTGACTCATCAGAGACGCATAGTTGAAGTGCATACGAAACTGTAGAGTGAATGAAACGAACGCGCGTACTAAAGCTAGTGCAGTGCCGCGCCGGCCTCGCTGTGCATAGTGTACTCGCGCGAGGCGTCCTCGCCGAGGCACAGAGGCCCGCACTAACCCGCGCTTGTGTGCAGCTCGGCGCGCGCGCCGCAGAGCCCGGGCTCTCCGCAGCCCTACTTCAAGTTCACCGACCCCGCGCTGCAATGCTCCGCGCTCACCATTAAAGAGCGCTTGCTGCAGTGGTGTCGCGACAAGACTCGGGACTACGAGGTACACACGCTCCCGCGCTCGCTCTCGCCCGGGGACCCGACTGCGCGGTCCCTCGCTCTGTCTCGCTCGTTGCGGCGCCGCTGTCTGACCCCACCTGGACCCGTATTCGTAAAAACTAAAATAGCAGTTGCTGATTCCGTTTCGTGCCAACGTTATCTAAAGTGAGTTTTGCATGAAATCGAATCAGAAACTTCTGTTTTAGTTTCCCGAGTAAGTCCCGAAGCTGGTACAGAGTGCAGAGCGAATGAAGCAGAGTGTGGGGATTCCGCCGCGGGAGCCGGGGGCGCCCGCCTCTGGGGAGCCTCGCCCTTACGCGTCACAGGCGCTGCTGTAAATATGTCGCTACGTAGTCACCTAATGCAGCCCATGCAATACTGTCCGGACCGGGAATCAATAACATAAATAAAGGGGAAAACAGTCTGTTTGCGATGTACATTTCCGCCGAGTGGCCGCTTGCACCGCCGTGAGGCCCCGAGGCGCGGGCCAGTCCCCGGCATGGTGTGCACTCACATAACCCCGGCTCTACCGCACGCATCACAACACATTCCACCGCTTGTCTTCATGCTTTATTTTGGCTGCGCTGTTTTCCTGTATTATATCCATTCAAGTATATTATCCTAATTTTAACACAAGTAAATTTTGTCGTTCCTAATTGTATTATGTACTTTGGTTTCGCTAGCAATTGTTTGTATAAACTACCTACTTGTCTAATAATCATATTAACAAGAGTTTGATAAATTGTAGACAAGATATTTTACTAAAGTTTCTGTGTGTACAAAACATAAGTGTATTTATTGTTTGTGTCATCGATTCGGTAGAGTCGATGCATGTTGTTACCGAGAATTGTTGCAATAGTTGCATGGTTTTGTGTTCGATCTCAAAATCTGTAAATATCCAGGCACTTTTTGTAAATATATCTGTTTTAGTATTAGTGATAAATAACAGAGTGCACTGTGCGGGAGAACACTTGTAGAGAGCGCTAAGTGTTGCAATTGGACCCTCTCCTCGTAGTTATCTAAACTGCACAAACTGTCAATTCAAGATCAAACTGTTCAAACTGAATACCACACTCTGATTTAGAATAATAGATATTTTTGTAAACAGAGACATTTATGATCAAAAACTTTACAAAAAACTGATAAGAATAACGACAACAGCAAGGTATCAGCAACTAAAAACCAAAACAAAACTTCAACAACTCCTACCTTTGCTCTGATGATACCAGTCATAAAATATTTTACACCATTTTTTTGTTACTGGTTTGTTTACAAAATATATCTGTTTTTGAATCGCGATATAGGTGCCTATTAAAATTGTCTTATGTCAGTGAGCGAGTGAACGTATGTTCCTTGTTTGTGTTTGAGGTGTAATTGTTGGTGTGTTGCAGAATGTAAAGTTGGAGAACTTCTCGACGAGCTGGGCGGACGGGCTGGCCTTCTGCGCGCTGCTGCACCACTTCCTGCCCGACGCCTTCGACTACTCCCAGCTGAGCCCCGCCTCGCGCCGACACAACTTCACGCTCGCCTTCCGAGTCGCAGAGTCAGTGCACACTACCTCTAGACCACACACACACTACCCTATGCCTTCGACTACTCCCAGCTGAGCCCCGCCTCGCGCCGACACAACTTCACGCTCGCCTTCCGAGTCGCAGAGTCAGTGCACACTACCTCTAGACCACACACACACTACCCTATGCCTTCGACTACTCCCAGCTGAGCCCCGCCTCGCGCCGACACAACTTCACGCTCGCCTTCCGAGTCGCAGAGTCAGTGCACACTACCTCTAGACCACACACACACTACCCTATGCCTTCGACTACTCCCAGCTGAGCCCCGCCTCGCGCCGATACAACTTCACGCTCGCCTTCCGAGTCGCAGAGTCAGTGCACACTACCTCTAGACCACACACACACTACCCTATGCCTTCGACTACTCCCAGCTGAGCCCCGCCTCGCGCCGACACAACTTCACGCTCGCCTTCCGAGTCGCAGAGTCAGTGCACACTACCTCTAGACCACACACACACTACCCTATGCCTTCGACTACTCCCAGCTGAGCCCCGCCTCGCGCCGACACAACTTCACGCTCGCCTTCCGAGTCGCAGAGTCAGTGCACACTACCTCTAGACCACACACACACTACCCTATGCCTTCGACTACTCCCAGCTGAGCCCCGCCTCGCGCCGACACAACTTCACGCTCGCCTTCCGAGTCGCAGAGTCAGTGCACACTACCTCTAGACCACACACACACTACCCTATGCCTTCGACTACTCCCAGCTGAGCCCCGCCTCGCGCCGACACAACTTCACGCTCGCCTTCCGAGTCGCAGAGTCAGTGCACACTACCTCTAGAACACACACACACTACCCTATGCCTTCGACTACTCCCAGCTGAGCCCCGCCTCGCGCCGACACAACTTCACGCTCGCCTTCCGAGTCGCAGAGTCAGTGCACACTACCTCTAGACCACACACACACTACCCTATGCCTTCGACTACTCCCAGCTGAGCCCCGCCTCGCGCCGATACAACTTCACGCTCGCCTTCCGAGTCGCAGAGTCAGTGCACACTACCTCTAGACCACACACACACTACCCTATGCCTTCGACTACTCCCAGCTGAGCCCCGCCTCGCGCCGACACAACTTCACGCTCGCCTTCCGAGTCGCAGAGTCAGTGCACACTACCTCTAGACCACACACACACTACCCTATGCCTTCGACTACTCCCAGCTGAGCCCCGCCTCGCGCCGACACAACTTCACGCTCGCCTTCCGAGTCGCAGAGTCAGTACACACTACCTCTAGACCACACACACACACACTAGCCTATGTCCTAAATTATTTATCACTTTCCTAACTCTAATAATATAAAAGTCTAGAGTTACGAGCTATTTATTTCCCGACTACTGTTAGAAGTGCCTTGTTAATATCTCCGGGTATAGGAATTGGCCACTTGTTTGCGTGAGACGTATCTTAACGTGTGGACTCTACTATGAGATGATATTGAGTGCGGTGCGTTGTTTGCAGTGAGAAGGCGGGCATCTACCCACTGCTGGACGTGGACGACATGGTGGCGATGCGCAAGCCGGACTGGAAGTGCGTGTTCACGTACGTGCAGTCCATCTACCGGCGCTTCAAGGACGACGCCTGACGTCCACGCCCACGCCCACGCCCACGCCCACGCGTCCGCAGGGCCCGCTAGGAGCAGTCGAACGTCGTCGTAGTCACAAATTATATTTTCTATCGAAGAGTATATTTTTCCAAAGAGCGTTGTTGAATTTGTTTGTTTGTTAAATGTTTATCGGCAGCGCGCCGCCCGTCCCTCCGCGCCTCGAGTCCTCCGCGCTGTTTGTAATCTCAACTTGTATGTGATTTCTTTATCCTAGAGTAAGACTAACCCCGCGCCCCGGCATCGGCTCTCTCAGGCTCCTAGTCTAGTTTGAGCTCTGACCGAGAATCGCTTGCTCTTATTCGCGCACATAAGGAAGTAGTATTCTCGGCGCCCAGTGCACAGTGCACGGTGCACTGTGCACTGTGCACTGTGCACTGTGCACTGTGCTCAGCCCGAGTGCCGGCACGATATGCTAACCATTATTATAAAAACTTGATATTTTATTTAACAGTGAAACTATTTTATGAAGTTGATAATATTGTAATGAATTATGTTAATTTATAATAATAAATAAATACTGATGATTATTAACATTGAATTTGTGTATTAATTTATCATCATCGTGTCTAATGAAAGTTCTCACACACACACAACGCGGCCTACCTACAGGCCCAGCAATCTAACCCTCTATGCGGGATACAAGACATAATGTGTTTAAAAACATCTAGAAACCCGTTTTTTAGAAGAAATCAAAGAAAAATATGAGTTTTAATGCATTTATTTAAAAGATACAAAATTTTTAAGTAAATCGCTTGGTGTCTGTACGTTTTCCACTTAATTGAATCTTGACAAGCGTCTCCATACCATCACCATAACAAAAGGTAAACTAAAATTAATTACAATTTTAGTACCCCTAGGAACCCCTAGTTCCGCAAAGATTACAAAAAGTCTACCTTTTAGGTAATACATGTTAGTTTGTATAAGAGCGAGGCAGTTCTACTGCGTGATAAGTGAGGGAGAGCACAGGGGCAGGCGGGGGCAGAGCTGGGGCTGCGGCGCGGGGGAGGAGCGCACCAGCTGCAGGATCAGCATGTAGGCCGCCAGCAGGAAGCAGAAGGCGCACGTCGTCAGCACCGACAGCATGAACGCCTGCGACATGGACATCCTGCGCTGGAACAAATCAACAGCTCAGGGCCTGTCGGTGGTCTCTACTTTCTTAAATAAATCTACTTATTTTCTCACAAAAATGTAACTTAGTACTTGCTTCGGCAGTAATATTAAAAATGTTCCTAAGTATGTACCTACTACTATTTGATTTAGTTTTACGGAACACTCGCTGCGCGAGTCCTATTTCTAATTGACATTTAGTTCATCAGCCTCGTTCTGTGCCTTGTTCAATCTTGTTTATCAAAAATATTTTGGATCCTAGAAACTGAAACCAGACGGACGTTAGAACTATAGGGATATGTAGTTCTAACGTCCGTCTGGTTTCGGATTTTTGGATTTTTAGTACGGAAAACTCGGTAGGTAAGTAAGCATAAGTAGGTAATAAAGCCCATTTGTATATTATCTTTATGCATGGTAAGTCTAATTAATTTTATATTATCCATCCCATTTTTCAACCTTGTAGTTAGTTATTAATCCTCAGGATTATTAACAGGCAAACAAGATGAGGTGTACCTATTGTTATTTGGATTTTTATTTTTATTGTTAGAGTAGGTATAGTATTCCTTTTTAATATTGGTTTTACTAATTTGTATGTACGCTCTGTTCATTAAAGTTTCGTAAGTGTAGTTTTATATCTGTATAATTAATTTATTACTAGTTATTTAGTTTTAGTTCAGTTATTTTTTTTACTATGAGGGGAAACTGTCTTAGCTTTATTGGTTCTAGTGCACGGACCTATTTTTACATAAATATAAGCTTTTTGTTTCCCAAATAAATAAATAAACTACTCGCTAGTGAGCGAGTGACCGGCTTTACCTATGTAAATCTATGTCTCAGTACATCTACAGAGCAACAAAGTGTTCATAAAGCATAGATTACTTATAAAGAGTCGGGCGCAGTCCCGGGCGGAGCGACCATGAAGGGATCGGCGACGTTGGTGGAGCGATGCTGGCGCGCGGGGGGCGGAGCGCCCGGGGCTCCCAGCAGCGCGGCGCTGGAGCCCCGCGGGCTGTCCCCCGCCAGGCGCACGCGCACGTGCAGCGTGCTGTCGCGCCACGCCTGCCACGACGCCTGGTGCTCCTGGATCTTCAGCAGCATCCACGTCGTCAGCAGCCCGTTGAGCGCGCCTAGCATCAGGGCTTCACAGTTATTTATTATGGAAGTTCACTCCGTCGAAACTTATAACGTTCACCTAGGTCGATAGTACGGTACAACCTAGGATGGTATATAAAATAGGCAAAATGAAAAATAGGGAGGAAATCGAGACGCAAACTATCTACGCAAGTCGAGAGTACCACAAGAGAGTAGTCACCGATGATGCCGATGAGGAGCGAGGAGAAGAGGTTGGCGGCGAAGGCGGCGCCCCCGCCGCGTCTCGCGCCCGCCTGCAGCACGGCGTCGCAGGCGTGCAGCGCGCGCGCCGTGCCGAGCACGCTGCACGCGCCGAGCGCCGCGCCGCGCCACGCGTCCAGCGCCAGCGCGCGCCCGCGCCCCGACACCGCCCACTCGCACAGCGTCCGCACCCACGACCATCTGCCACCACACCGCGCACCACTTCACCGGGAACCTTCACTTCTCTACGCTCTTTGCGTCTACCAATACTTTCAATCCTAAAAGTATATTTATATTTACGACCGGCCGCCCGCAGCTTTGCTCGCGACGAATTCGCCACAATTATAGGTTCCCATCATACCTACACACTCGCAGACCTGATGTTCAATTCTAATAGATTTGTGAGTGTATCACGCATATGTGTGTGTAGTACCTATGCATTATATCTACTACTCGTTAGCTACATTTCAAAAACCAAAGAGTGACAAATCGTTGATTAAGTAATAAAGTACTAAGTACGCTTGGGCCAGCTGCCGGTTCTTAGAATGCTCATTACCAAAGCGAGCGCTCAACAACGCCTATTATACACATTGTCTTGAACTGACCCCGCTCGGTCGTGCGAGCTGTTCGCAAGTGTAGAGAAGTAGACGGTAGGTTACTTGTGGCTCCGGGTGACCACGTAGTGATGGCGGCAGAGCTCGCAGTAGGAGGTGGAGGCCTGCAGCAGCCAGCGCTCCAGGCAGGAGCGGTGCACGGCGGCGATGGTCCCGCGGCACGAGCACGGCCGCACCAGCCGCTCCGAGGACTCGCCGCCGAAGCAGATGCGGCAGATGTTGTCGGAGCACGCGCTGCCCGTGATGCTCACCACCTCTTTCGGGTTTGACGTGTTCTGTACAGGAGTAACATAGTAGTACTTCTATCTTTGATAACGCAAAACGGGGCTGCTGTTTGTGAGCTGGTAGTATTCAAACTTATTTAAATCAAAGAAGGAAAGCAAATTATTACAGACAATAAATCTTGACCCGTTTCATAGGTTTTTGAGAGAAAAGCGTTATAGTTAGTTCCTACTAAGTACGTCTAGATTTAGATAAATAATGTAGGGTAGGGGTTACCGGTCTGTTGAGCAATAGCGCACATACTGAGCCCAGGATGGACATGGAGCGCCCCGCCGGCTGCAGCATCGAGGACGCCGGAGAGCAGAACGGAATGGAACCTGCAAGCCGACTCAACTCTAAGGAGATGGATCTAGTTCGCAATTAAATTACAAAGAATCGGTTGTTGAAATTCGGAATCTGAAATTCGAGTAGGTACCTACCTACGTTTTAATAGGTTTATCAGACCTGTATATACTCTCCACAATAGGTATCTCCACAATCATAAATAAGCTTTATATGCAGGATTAGTATGAGTGGCCAAGAGCTAATCATCGTCAAGATTTTCTTCCAGGCTGTTGTCTCTTTCAACTTGTGCGACTTATTTCGGTCTATGGCTGATCGCTTCCAGGTCAGTCCTGGATTTGTAAACAGGCCGTATAGGCCGCGGCCTAGGGGCGGCGGCGTCCTAGGGGGGCGGCAGCGTCCTAGGGGGGCGGCAGATTTCAGAGGACGGTCACTCGATTGCAGACAATCAAATTGTATGTCTACCGGGGGGTTGCGCAGCTAATAATGAACGGCTCAGTACATGGGGCGGCGGGACAAAGTGGCCTACACTCATGAAAAATATAAATCCGTCACTGATCCAGGTCTCTAAGACTAGTAATAATAACGTTATGAACCTGGTGAAGCGACGCCCGGCGTGTATCGGCAGCTGATGTCGGTCTGCTGGGCCGTGTGCCGCAGCTCGGTCGCCGTGCGCGGAGTGTGGCTGCCCTGCACCACACAAGGGGCACTTCAAACACGAGCCAGGAGATGAGAGCCACTTTTTTCATTTCAAAGATGTCACGTCATAGTCCATTTCACCAGTCGTCGTCGTCGTCGACCGTTTGGACGACGAGGTTTCGAACAAGATTTATTTTCGAATGACTTCCATCAGAGTTGTGCTACTCTACTTTACATACTAGGTAGCGGTAGGTGGTTAAATTGTGGAATGACTCATGTGCTCCCTGATTTTCCAAGAGATGGAGACGAAATATAACAAAAACATGAAGTGGAGTAAAGATCACCTTAGATTGTAAGATAGGCCTAAGGAACATAATATAAAACTGTATATATATACTACCTCGTGTGCTCATAAGTCTTGAGACACAGTAAAACTAAAATATTTTTGGAGCTAAGTTGAGTATTCATTTCTTGGATATTAAAATTAAAACTACTGACATCTAGATCTGTATTTAAAAATAAATCATTCAAAATGGCCGCCTTTGCATTCAATGCAGGCCTTCAAACGCGTGCGCCAACTAAAATAATCATTAAGGAAGCGACTCGATGAAAGCAACTGTATAAACTTACCTCCAAGATGGTGGAGCAAGAGCTAGAGGCCGACATGCTGACGTTGACTTTACTCTCGGAGCGCGAGCCCTCCGCCCAGCCCCAGAACATAAGCAGGGTCTCGCCCTCGCTCACATTGCACTCCTGCAACCGTCACACTGATATGTAAACCAGCCTTACGTGTTCACTACTGACACTAAAGCTGCGAGCCAGTGCCTCCGTCAGTGTACAGACGGAGAACAGTGTGCGTCACGTCACCAGCACCAAGTCATACTATGTGTTGACCAATGGGCAGGCAGTTCAGTGGCAGGAGTAAAAGCTAGGTTTAAAGAACTTTATTCTCATACAAACACCAAAAGCTACTTACCCTGATGATGTTATAGAAGCTGCAGGTGCGATGGAACCTAAAGTTGACGTTCTGTAGAGCTTGTTGCAGTATGGGTTTGTAAACAAACGGTAGCAAGAGGGACTGCCTCAGGTTTTGGACGGCATCGCTCGGGAAGTGTTCGGCGTCGATCCGGTCCACCAAGCAGTTCAGTGTTACGAATCTACGCATTTTTTTGAGCTTTCTTTACTGGCATTTTGTTTTTAATTTACATTTTGGTTCGGGAAAGGCAATTTAATTTACTCGGCCATTCAAGGACTGACTGGGCCTAGTGAATTTTTATTGTTTTGAAATTGGCAATGAAAGCTAATGTTTATTTGATGTCAGTTAACGATGGAGGTTGGAATGGAGGTTCCATAGGCTTAAATGGGTTTTTTAGTTGGGGAGACAGACGGGTAGTGGCGCTCAGTGGTAATGGCGCTCTCCTCAATAACTTGAGTAATGCTAGATCTTAGGTTACATACTGTGCATAGGCACAAGGCGCGGGCTGAAGGGGGCGCGGAGTTATTTCCCCCCCCCCCCCACTGACCTGTATCTATACAAGTACGCGTACTTGTATATATACAGGTCAGTGACCCCAAAACAACCTACCTATTTGCACATGTGCCTGCCTGTATGTGGAATAGGTACATTTGTCACCCATCATCACTCAGATCTGAAATGTACCTGTAATAATATTCAGCAAATAAAGATTTTAGTTGTTTCCCCATATAGGTAGATCTTCGTAGCAGGTGCTACGATGCTACGACGCCTACGTACGACACCCCGGGATGACGCGTCGCGTCGCGGCGAAGGCGTAGAATAATCAGAATAAATACGCTATTAGATTTTAAAACGTTTTTAGTTTATCTCAATTTATTTTATCGACGCGACGTCATTAGAATAGAAAAGTATACCTACCTACTAATTTATAATCTCTTCCATCACTTTATTCAAGTAACTGTATTAAATTCAAGTTTATTCAATTAAGATATTGTTTACGTTTATAGATCACGTAAATATTAGTTAATTACACTTATAAGTACTATTTAAGATACCTAACAATACTAAGAAACATTATTAATTTTTTGTAATTAGATTTCTATGTTAAGAATTTTGTAATATTTTTTTTCATTTATATGTACACATTATGTAAATTACATGGGAGAAGCCTCCTGAAATACAGTTTTACTAGTTCGGGAGTCTAGGATACATTTAGATTACTGCTTGTTAAACTGTGTCAAATAAATGATTTGAAATTGAAATATAAATTAATCAAAAGACACAAATTCGCGTGAAATTCAAATATTTTAGCGATTTTTATCACTATCACTAGGTACATGGTATAAAACAAAGTCACTTTCTCTGTCCCGATGTCCCTATATCCCTTTGAATGCTTAAATCTTTAAAACTACGCAACGGGTTTTGATACGGTTTTTTTTAATAGATAGAGTGACAAGAGGATGGTTTATGCGTATAATAAAACCGTGCGAAGCCGGGGCGGGTTGCTAGTTACTTATATTCTGCATTTTGCATGGAGTAAAAGTACCAGAAAAGTATTTATCCACAAAAGGTAGACCATTGTACCTATCACTTTATGTCACAAAAAAATATCAAATAACCTTTCGGTAATATGTTGATTTTTCGTAACAAGTCTCTTGATATATTTTATAGTTGTATAATTAACCTAACTAGTTTTATGAATAGTAGGTATATACAATAATAACAAATTCTTAAAAATCTAAGCCGTCACCAGAAGGAAGAGTAACCAGCGTCTGTCTGGAACAAGTCTTATGATTTCTCCGAAAATAGCTCTAAATCGAAATTACTTAAAACATGGGCTCATAGTAAATGTTTTTCTAATTACTTACGGATAATTACTTTTTCATTATTTATACATATATTTACCGCGTAGAACGCAAGAATAAGATTAAAAAAATTTAATTTTGCGCGAATCTGCGTGAGATTTCGAATCGATGACTCTCGGTAGCGGAGTTCTGAATAGCCCTGCTGAGCACCCTCAGATCGTACAAACGTTTGTCCCAAGGCGGGAATCGAACCCAACCTCCTGCGCCGCAGGCGGACCTATGCCCGCTGCATCACATCGGTCGTCAAAACACATAATAAATGTTAATTCGTTTTCTCTGTCCCTATGTCCCTTTGAACGCTTAAATTTTCAAAACTACGCAACGGATTTTGATGCGTTTTTTTATAGATAGAGTGATTCAAGAGGAAGGTTTATTTATAGGTATAATAAAACCGTGCGAAGCCGGGGCGGGTGGCTATTATGAAAATAAACGCAAGTGTCTCTGCCGATGCCTTTATGATAATAATAAAGTTCATAGAACATGCAAGAACTATTTTAACTTTTTATGTATGAAGTAGGTATTACTTTTTCTCCATAGAGTTTTAGAGGATAAAACCTTTTCTAGGTATATTTTATTCCAATGGCAAAGTTTCATTTATTAAATCTTTGAACGCAGCGCAGGTTAATTATTCTCATTGGAAAAATATTTGACATTGACATTTGTAACAAACATTGTTATTTCAATTTGACATCCGTCCGTTCTGTCCGTCTGTCTCACTCATTGTTCGATCGTGTTTTTTGCACGTTAACACCATAATATATTGTGAAATACATTGAAATTGAGCGTAAAATCTAAATAAATCAGTCAAAATGGCAGTTCGCGTTCAATTTGAGAATAATAACGAGGTGGGAGTGTTCAGTAAATTGACAAATTCATACTGTCTCGTCGCCATCGGCGGGTCCGAGAACTTCTACAGCGTGTTCGAGGCGGAGCTGGCGGAAACGATCCCCGTGGTGCACGCCAGTGTCGGTGGTTGCCGCATCCTCGGCCGGATGACCGTCGCCAACAAGAACGGGCTGCTCGTGCCGTCCTCCACCACCGACACGGAGCTGCAGCACATCCGCAACAGCCTGCCCGACGCCGTGCGCGTGCAGCGCGTGGAGGAGCGCCTGAGTGCGCTAGGGAACGTGATCGCGTGCAACGACTATGTCGCGCTCGTGCACCCCGACCTGGACCGCGACACGGAGGAGATCCTCGCCGACACGCTCGGCGTGGAAGTGTTCCGCCAGACCGTAGCTGGGAACGTACTCGTGGGCTCTTACACAGCGCTTAGCAACCGCGGCGGTCTCGTGCACCCGAAGACCACAATCCAGGACCAGGACGAGCTGTCCTCCCTGCTACAGGTGCCGCTAGTGGCCGGCACCGTCAACCGAGGCAGCGAGGTGGTCGCTGCCGGGATGGTTGTTAATGATTGGTGTGCCTTCTGTGGCATGGACACTACTTCCACAGAGATTTCAGTCATAGAGAGTGTATTCAAGTTGAATGATGCCAAGCCTACGGCCATCACATCAACGATGCGTGCGTCTCTCATCGACAGCATGTCATAACAAATGCAATCTCCTGTGATATTTAGTGATAAGTTCCATGTTGTCTGAAGAGGGAAGTGCTGTATAGAACATTTCTGTTTGACAGATTGCACCAATGAGTCTTGTTTGTAAAAGTGAATAAATTTATTTGTAATATTTAGTTGTTTGATGAATGCTTTACCTCAGGCTGCTTTGGTAGATCTAATCAATCTATTGGCATAGATGCAAGGTTCATGCCTAAATATTTAGGAATAAAATAATAGTCACTCTAAGTACCTTAAGACATAATTTATTAAAATTCCTATCCATATAGCCATTCTATCTACATTGTCACTTTGTTTCACTGGAAGTATATTCAAACATCACATAGCATATCAAAACAATAAGACCAACATCACATGAATAAAATAACTGTACAAATGAAGTATAATATAGACTTTGATAATAATTTAAATATAAGTACCCATATTCATACTGGCATGTTCACAATAGGTATTCAGGTGTTCACATTTGATAGGAAACATTATTTTCTATTAACCCTGTTTAGGCTAACCAATACATTATTTTGCTCATAAGTAGGTTGGTACCAGCTACCAGATAACTTGTTAAAATTAATAACACTGACTGAATACATTGTTAAAATCGTCTTCAAATACGAATGGCATCAAAATGCAAATGAGAAATGATTCTTACAGGGAGACAAGCAATCCATTGCACAATGTTGTGATGGGTCAATACACAACATGCAATCATCTATCAGTACAAATAATTTTTAGGGATTCCTGAGACCAGTAGTGGGGAATCAGTGGCTCAGAATGTAAGATATACTACAATGGACTCTCGATAGTTTTACATTCAAATACCACTGTAGGCAGAATATATCTATTCTATAGTAATCTAATAATAATATTGGTGCACATACAGTTAATCAGCTATGATTACTGAAGCTGAGGTGCCATTCTACTACAAGTCTTAGCTAATACTCAGTTTTAAGTCCATCTTGATCCCAAGCTTATTAACCTTCTGGCACATCTTAAGCCGCGTACAGATTGCTGTAACGTAACATGCAATGTATCACGCAATGAAAGAATTTGCCGTCCACACTGTCGCAATGTATCATGCAATGTAACAGAATTCACATAGTGTGGACGCCTCGCGAGCACGAACCGAGCACACTACGAGCGCGAACAGAGCATTTCAACTCGTGCTCGCCGCGATCCGCCATTTGTCGGTTTTTTCGCCGAACACAAAGGGGCGCGCAGTGTGCTCGGAGCGCCAGTGTGGACGGGATGTACTGCGGAACGCGCGCGAACGTTGAAAGAATGGAAGAAAACACAGCTACAGAAGAGCCGTTTACGTTACGTTTTTTTTCACATGATTGATGATAATCATAGAAGCATCGACAATCATCGTAGCCAGTAATAATTGTATAATAAATTCTCTCCGCGTGTTTTCGGCAGACTGAGCTATGTTCGCCGCGCGCATGCCGGAAAAGATGCGAACACGTACCTGCTCAGTTCGTGCGCGCGCTGCGTCCACACTTATGAAATGCTCCTTTCATGTTACATTGCATGTTACGTTACAGCAATCTGTACGCGGCTTTAAGCACCCGTATGTTACTGGTTTTTGTGCCATTTCATGTTGTGTGTCATAACTCATACATAAACAGTATTATTTTGTTTACTTTCATAATCAGTCAAGTCATACAGCTAAAAGTGGCAGTTGCAAGCTATTTGCAAAACATACTTTTAACTTTTTTGTGCTAATACTTAATTACAAATACATAAACAAAAGGAGTATTTTGAAATAGATTAATGAATTGAGCCTCATTTTTAACTACATCAAATTTTAACAAGTTAAACAATTTTTTTAAATACAAATTATATCTAAATTTGACTCTCCTATGAGCCTTAAAGACACAAAATATATTTGGATAGAGCTATTAATTTTGGGCACCAATGTTAACATTAAAATTGTTGTTGAACATTAAAATTTATGGATTTCAGAGGTTGATACCTCTATTTCATAAATATTTGACAACAAACCTAAATACTATCAGGTTTTTCAATCAGTTAATCTATAATATAAAAATGAATCGCAAAATGTGTTGGTAAGCGCATAACTCAACAACGCCTGGACCAATTTGGCCAAATCTTTTTTTAAAATGTTCGTTGAAGTTCAAGGATGGTTTTTACGGCGAGAAAAATTAGAATTATTATTATAAAAATATGATATTTGACAAAGAAATAAATTTCCCCGCGGGCGACGCTGCGGGGCGCAGCTAGTAGCAAATAAATTTCCACTAATACCATATTTGTCGTAACAAAAACATGGCACACTAGCTGTGGAAGATGCAAATTTTAATAATGGCAATACTGTCATGATTCACCTCTTCTTCTATTCTATTCTCACCTAGTAAGTTAGTAAGGCTAGTAAGTATTAAAGTGCAATAGGATATGTCCTGTAGTAATAAATGCAACTGGAGAGTAGAAAGATAGTATAAGTATTAAGCTCATTATTATGTACAGAATTATCATGACTTATTATCACACACTGTATATTCTAGTGAAGTGTACTTGTTATTTTCCAAACATACATTTATGTTACATTCTAAGATTATTAGTAAATTAGGTATGATGTAAACACAGATTACAATAATTCTGTAATCTGTAGAAGAACATTATTTAGAATTAGGATTCACAATAACAATTATTGTTGAAAATTCGTCCAAACACCATTTTAATCAGAACTTTAAAGTGTTATTAAGAAAATATGTGTTGTTTAAAATTTTATAAGGTAAACCACCATTTTTATAATTTTTATGTTTTTTATAAAACGCAATTTCATAATCAGCTTAATTCAGATGATTTTATAGTTATTTTACAAAGGATAGAAAGTCATAGCTGCAAAATGATCGTAAGAAATTATTTAATAGACATGGATGGAATGCTTCAAACAACCCATTTGATAACCTGACATGGTCACACATTGGACAACTCACATTCAACCAAAATGTACAGATGTTAACATATAAAATATGCCGCAATAATATGGTACTCAAAACAAAGCGCTTGCGCTTCTAGCTTCATGCCTCGCTTGCATCAAATGCAGATAAAGTTCAAATTTTCATAACAGTGTCTGTTGTAACACTTGTAACATTTCATTATGTGCCAGCAACAGTCTAAATGTCCTCTTCTACACTAGCCTACTACCGCAACTGTCTTTCCTGCGCGTCCAGGTAGCGCCAGCCAACTCCTGGTCAAATCTGCCCCTCCATACACACAACAGCTATCGCTCACGTTACACAAGTCTCAGCAAAACCCCGACACGTTCATTGATCTGCCGGTGCCGGCAGTGCACACGACAGAGATTCACTAGTTAGTATCCGGAGCGGCACCTCCCCCCTCCCCCCCTAGAAGTGGTGGTGTGCGGCCGGGTCGGGGTCGGCGCGCGCGCGCTCGTAGAACAGCATGTAGGCGGAGCAGCGCAGCACCTCGGCCAGCGTCACCTCGTGCACCAGCGTGTCCGACGTGTACCACCAGCGCCGGGACTCGAACCCGTTCCCGCGCCGGTACGTCGCGAAGTGCCCGCTGCGCGGCCCGCCCACGTGCACCACGCACGCTGACAGTCTGCAAACATTAACACTATCACTACATAGTATAAAACAAAGTCGCTTTCTCTGTGCATATGTCCCTATTTCCCTATGTCCCTTTGAATGCTTAAATCTTTAAAACTACGCAACGGATTTTGATGCGGTTTTTTTAAAAGAAAGAGTGATTCAAGAAGGTTTATACGTATAATAAAACCGTGCGAAGCCGGTGCGGGTCGCTAGTTTTATTTAGAACTAGCACCCCGCCCCGGCTTCGCACGGTTTTATTATACATTACTATAAACCTCACGGAGCCCGAGACCTTTCCAACGAATGCAAAACCGTGGAAATCGATTCGTGCGTTCTGGAGTTATAGCGTCAGGAAGGAAAACCCGACTTATTTTTATATAGTAGATGAAGTCTGAACGTCCCCATCGACATTGTTATTCCGTCGTCGGCCTCCAAACCGTTACCCCCATTTGTTCATGTTGGCAAGGTGCGGGTATCCAGACCTGTAGGTGCCGTGGAGGCCGGCGGGCGGCGCGTTGAGCGCCGAGAGGCCGCGGCGCAGCGGGTAGGAGGCCATGAGCGCGAGGTCGGGCGGCGGCTCGTGCGCCCGCGCGTACGGCTGCATGTGCAGGCTCTCCGGGAAGGCCACGAACTCCCCGCGCTTGGCCAGCGCGCCGCCCGCCCACTCCACGCGCCCGATGTGGATGCACAGCACGCACGGCAGCTGGAAAACAAACACCATTTACAGACTATATCGGCTTCACTACATAGTATAAAACAAAGTCGCTTTCTCTGTCCCTATATCCCTATTCATGCTTAAATCTACGCAAACGCATTTAAAACTACGCAACGGATTTTGACGCAGTTTTTTTTTATAGATAGAGTGATTCAAGAATAAGGTTTATACATACTTTAAAACCGTGCGAAGCCGGGGCGGGTCGCTAGTTTAAATACAAAACAAAGATGGCTCAAACAAGTAACATGGAACTCAATAGAGAACGAAGCCTATATGCCCCCCACTCCCCCCCCCTTTACACACACACGCAAGTTATGTACCATCGACACCAGCGCGCCTCTACACAGACAGGAGGCTATTTAAGCCGCGTATCGACTTCGCTCTCCAAGAGGACGAAATGGCTACCATTTTAGAACGCGCGCAAATGTGTTTGTTGAACGAACGTGGAGCAGGCCCTTCCATCCGGTGTCTTAATCGATACGCTTTACTCGCTGATGGCACGAAGAACGCTTAAAATCAATTAAAATCTTTCATCTTTCAGTCCTTAGGTACTAGTTAGCGTTGTAGAAGTGGGTGCGGTAACATTACCTTGCCAAAGCTGACCGTCTTGATGTGCTTGGTGTAGGCGGCCGGCGGAGCGCCCGGCGCGGACGGCTCTCCGTTGGAGTCCGGACAACACTTGTCGCACTTCACGCCCTTCAGCATCTCGGGGGCTGTGAAGGCTCGCAGCAACCCTGGAACACGAGACATCACCATCACTACATAGTATAAAAGAAAGTCGCGTTCTCTGTCCCTATATCCCTGTCCCTTTGAATGCTTAAATCTTTAAAACTACGCAACGGATTTTGATGCGGTTTTTTTTTATAGATAGCGATTCAAGAGGAAGGTTTATACATATAATAAAACCGTGCGAAGCCGGGGCGGGTCTCTAGTACACAATATGATCCTTATGTTATAATGCGAACATCAGTTTCGATGATCAAAGTTTTTTGAAGCGCATCTAACTGATTTCAACTTTCAACATCTTTGATGAGCCGTCATGTGTTGATTAGAGGGAAAATCAACTTGCTCTTTTAAAATCAACTCAACAATGCTCTTGATTTTCATAACCTAAATAAGAAATGAATGCACATTAAAAATGCGAAAGTTTGGATGGATGGCTGGATGTTTGTTACCTATTCACGCAATAACTGTAACGGATCCGGCTGAATTTTAAATAGACGTAATTCTACAAATTAATATAAAACATAGTCTACTACTAAGTAGGTAGTAATTATTATGTATTTCTGATTAAAGTCAAACCTGCTAAACTGAAGGAGCCAGGGAGTCCCGTGCTGGCATTGGTCATCGACAGCGATATACTGTCGAACTTGTCGTATCGGATCGGACTCTGAAACGAAACAACTAGTTACTCGCACATCCTGCATCGACTCACGGACACGGAATCTGACATAATCGCGCGAAATTCAAATATTTTAGCGGTTTTTATGATATTCTGCATTTTGCAAGGAAGGCTAGCGAACTAAAGTTGATCATTGGATATCAAGTGACGCCACAAGCTCTTCAAAATCTGTTAGTAAGCCCTTAGTATCGCTACATACTACTACTAAAAAATGTATTAGGTCATAACTAATGACCTAATAAATTTTTTGCTGTACTGCCTCCTAAACAGGGGCTACTGAATCTTTGCGATATTAGAAGTGAATTCGTTGAAATTGAAGGTCCTTACAACATTTTGACAGTAGGTACTCTAGATAAGACTTAACTTAGTGAGATCTGGTTTTCGTAGTCTTCAATTCGCTGCACTATTAGTTTCTGTAATGTACCTGTGTGTGTGTGTGTTGTGTACCTTAGTGTTACAGACGGTGCACTGCATCCTGGAGGCCAGCGTCCCGCGGAAGGGGGGCGGCGGCGCGGGGCGCGCGGGGGCGGGCTGCAGCCAGCGGCGCCCCACCGAGCTCAGCTGGCAGAACGACCGCGACACGCCCTTGCGGACCAGCGGCAGGGGCGCCGGCTCTATGGAACATACGGAACTCATAGCACACCTTCATAGTGATACTAGCAGCGCCTAATTCCCGTTCCCGTGGGAATTCCGGGATAAAATATAGCCTACGTGTTATTCCAGACTATCTATCTCTGTGCTAAATTTCATCCATATCCGTTCAGTAGGTAGCGTTTTGCGGAAAAGAGAAACAAACATCCATCCATCCTTACGAACTTTCGCGTTTATAATATAAGTAGGATTCATAGCGACATTCAGATCAAGACCTTATAAATACACTCGCAAGTCGCAACCATATGAGGTTAATTTCATAGGCAGGTGTGTCTGTGGCGTCGACGTCACGTCATGAATTATTGGTCTGTGCGAGATCTGTGCGTCCTTTGCTTTTGAACCTGGATCGTGTCTCACCTGGGTCCGCGAGAGCGGGCTCGTCAGGCGGCGCGGCGGAGGCGGGGCGCGCGGCCGCCGGCCCCGGCGTGCCCGGCGAGGAGTCGGCGCGCGCCCCTTGCGCCGGCGGCGACGCGGGCGACGCCAGCGCCGACCACGCGCGCCCGCCGCCCAGCGCCAGCGCGTCCGATAGACAACCCTAGCTGTGTCTCACCTGGGTCCGCGAGAGCGGGCTCGTCGGGCGGCGCGGCGGAGGCGGGGCGCGCGGCCGCCGGCCCCGGCGTGCCCGGCGAGGAGTCGGCGCGCGCCCCTTGCGCCGGCGGCGACGCGGGCGACGCCAGCGCCGACCACGCGCGCCCGCCGCCCAGCGCCAGCGCGTCCGATAGACAACCCTAGCTGTGTCTCACCTGGGTCCGCGAGAGCGGGCTCGTCGGGCGGCGCGGCGGAGGCGGGGCGCGCGGCCGCCGGCCCCGGCGTGCCCGGCGAGGAGTCGGCGCGCGCCCCTTGCGCCGGCGGCGACGCGGGCGACGCCAGCGCCGACCACGCGCGCCCGCCGCCCAGCGCCAGCGCGTCCGATAGACAACCCTAGCTGTGTCTCACCTGGGTCCGCGAGAGCGGGCTCGTCGGGCGGCGCGGCGGAGGCGGGGCGCGCGGCCGCCGGCCCCGGCGTGCCCGGCGAGGAGTCGGCGCGCGCCCCTTGCGCCGGCGGCGACGCGGGCGACGCCAGCGCCGACCACGCGCGCCCGCCGCCCAGCGCCAGCGCGTCCGATAGACAACCCTAGCTGTGTCTCACCTGGGTCCGCGAGAGCGGGCTCGTCGGGCGGCGCGGCGGAGGCGGGGCGCGCGGCCGCCGGCCCCGGCGTGCCCGGCGAGGAGTCGGCGCGCGCCCCTTGCGCCGGCGGCGACGCGGGCGACGCCAGCGCCGACCACGCGCGCCCGCCGCCCAGCGCCAGCGCGTCCGATAGACAACCCTAGCTGTGTCTCACCTGGGTCCGCGAGAGCGGGCTCGTCGGGCGGCGCGGCGGAGGCGGGGCGCGCGGCCGCCGGCCCCGGCGTGCCCGGCGAGGAGTCGGCGCGCGCCCCTTGCGCCGGCGGCGACGCGGGCGACGCCAGCGCCGACCACGCGCGCCCGCCGCCCAGCGCCAGCGCGTCCGATAGACAACCCGGCTGGAACACACCTTGTATTGTTAAGGAACTTGTTACTGCTTATACAACACAATTAAGTGTCCAAATGAACCACAATGAACTTCCTATAGTTTTGCCTCATTGAAGCATACTTTGCCTAACCAGTGAGCCAAGAAGATGAAAATCTGACAATTTATTTATATTTCATTTTCAATAAAACATGATTTTTGGATGACACAAGGTTTAGTCTTATTTTAAATAAAATGACTAGAAATTAAATAATTTTCTAACAGAAAATCTAGTGCTGACAATGCATTATCTCCTCGCTGATATGAAATAAAGAAATAATAAACAAATAAATCTTTTATTTCAGGCAACAATAGTCAAATACAGGATGTTCAATACTTAGAACTACGGCCCATATGAAATATGAAATAGAGGAAGGAAGACTCAGGGGCAACCACAGGTGTTAGTTTTGGTATATTCTGAATATGTGTTAAAATTTTACAACTGTTCTATGAACACTACATTTTTAAAAGCATTGAACACCCGATTGATTATCGAGAGTCCAAAATTATGATAGCAGTTTAAACTTGGATCATTATTTTCATATCCACATTTACCATTTATATAAGTTAAATTGAGATTAAATTGAAAGCAGATAAAGTAATACCTTCCTAGCCATAGCGATGGTCTCCTCCTCGACGCAGGAGAGCAGCACGTGCAGCAGCTCGTGCGCGTCCTGCTGGTCGGCCGGGATCACCCAGCCCGCGGCCCGCAGAGCCTGCAGCACGCCCAGCGGACACACCGGAGTGCCACGCGCAGACTCATGCGTGCCGTTTACGACTGCAGACAATGGTGATTGCGCTCTGTTATCGATGCACTGACATTTTTATAGTAACACAGTCCTCGATGCAGTACAATGATGTGAGGTATACATACCCTCAATGACAGTATGCAGCGTTGTTATCATACTGTTGTGTCCGTCCGCTTTCGCGTATCTCTTCAGCCATTCATTGAATGTGGGACACGCAGCAAGCGCCTGCAGCAGAGTGTTGAGAAAACACGTTCTACCGAGGTTCTGTAGCCCTGCTATCTGACCCCGCCGCTTCCGCACCTTTGGAGCCCCTCCAGGACCCCACAACACGAAAGCCCCAACGACCACCGCCGCCGTGAGCCCTGCTGCGACCAAAATCCTGTCTCCACCTTCCATTGTCGCGAGGTGGCCTCCAGATCCTGTGATACACTTTACATTCTAGTAAGATTTATTAGGAAATAATAATCAAATACGACTAGTAAAGCCGGAGATTTTTATATTTCATCATCACATCACAGAAAGACATTTTATCATCACAAGACAGACAAAGACGAACTTCAACTTCTTGTTTTATGGACTGGAAAATATTTTGTTTTATTTTAAGAAATTAATAAAATATACTGCTGAATGCTGATAGATGCTGGATGCGGCAAGCTGACGGGCTCTCATTAGGGGAGGCCTATGTCCATGAAGGATTAACCGCTAGCTAATCCTGGGATGTTGATGTAAAAGTCGAGTTTGTCGGTAAAAGCTATATTCAACTTTTATACGTAAAACTACGACTAATGATGTTGATTGTAATGAGTGCGGTTGGTATCGCTGCTAGTGATGCACTGTCTGCTGGCTGACCCAGTGGCCGCTCGGTACGTTCAAGGACGCGAGGACACGAGGCACCTAGTTAGCCTAACATGCTGAGGCGGCTAGTTTAGGAATTTAGGTGATCGATGTATATCGAACAGTTCAGCTGTGGACTAATATAGACAGACTGATGGTGATTTTATCGATTTAAGTTATACTAGCGGCGTCCCACGGTTTCGCCCGCTTCGAAATTTATTTTGTGTTATTCTAGCTAGGTTAACAACTATCTTTAAACCAAATTTTATTTAAATAACTTAAGTGGTTACGGAGATTACTTTAACAAAGATGTTCTTGCTTAGAACGCACAGACTGTCCCATTTATTTTAGTTGTAAGATATATTAATAAATAAGTCAGTTTATCCTTTATCTGTAATTTTTCATAATTTTGACTGCTCATTTGATTTGATGGATTTAAATGAGGGGTTTTCCTATTGCACCGCGCCGCCACTGCCTGCGATGTGTGTAGGCTTTCATATGACTCAATATTCTAGAATACAAATCGCACGCCTTCGCCTCCGCTCCGCTCCGCCTCTAGCTTCAGTGTGTGGAGACTTTTATGCGGATGCCCAAGTGGCTAACGATTACTGAGCTTCAAAATTGGGGTGGTAAGTTTTTTGGGCAAGTCAGTCTTCCTCAAGAAGTTGAAATACTGATATATTTTTTGTCAATGTCAACTTTTTGGTTGACATTGACAAACCAGATGAAAACAACCTCAAATCAAAACAAAAACAAATTTTCATTAATTTTATTATTTACTACTTTTGGTACTCTTTGTTTGTTTTATCGCACGCTTCGCTCGCCATTCGCTTCAAATGTGACTGATTGATTATAGAACTGTTGCGCCACAATGTGCAGCCAATAAAGCAATTACCAATATATCAGGTGATAAAATCTGAGATCAATAATGATACCTTCGAACACAATTTGTGTGTCCCAGGAGGGGCCCGCAAATGCTCTGGCTCTGAATAAAGACAGCACGCAGGTCGTCATTGCTGGACGAAATGGTAAGAAAGCCCTGGGCTACTCATATGTCTGGGACAACAGAACAGGACAAAGGAGGCTGGCAGAAGGGAAAAAACCCTACATCAGCTCAGCAGTCGTTGAATAGAAAATCATCCACATCATTGTAGCCGGGAGGCTACAATGATGTGGATGATTTTCTATTATAAATACAGTTTGTAAAAGACCTATCATACATATTATTGTACACTCAATTGTACTGTTTTACAGTGTTCAAAGTGTTTGCTATTGGAGAAAATGAATTTTCGGAAGTGTGCAATCTACGAGTTGGGAAGAACTTGAACCTGAACTTCTCATCAATTGATGTAGCATGGAGCACTATTGAAGGTATACAATATTTATTTTCTATTTTTTCCAGGGAAAAATTGATGCGCAGAGAGATTTATTTTCTATGAATTAATTAATGAGGTAAATAATATGTTTGGACAGAAAACACTTTGGCCACTGCAGCTACGAATGGAGCTGTGGTTGTGTGGAACCTTGGGCGCTCCGGGCGCTCTAAGCAAGAACATGTCTTTTCTGACCACAAGAGAACCGTCAACAAGGTAAGTTACTGCCACCCCAAGTTAGATTTACTGGCCAATATGGACAACACTCTGAGGCTGTGGTAATTATTTCAAAATATGCTAATGGTAGTTGTTTGACGGTAGGTGAGCTTCCACCTCACAGAGCCTGCTCTCCTGATCTCAGGATCTCAAGATGGGATGATGAAGTGCTTTGATCTTCGCATGAAGGAGGTGGCGAGGACTTTTATCAGGTTTGTAATTTTAATGTGTTCCTGTATCACTTAACAATACAATTTTTTATTTATAACACTAAGTTACAAGTCAAAAAACATCATTTTATCAATATTTATATCATTGTGCAATAATTTAACTACTTATTCTACTGATTGATTGGTATTTAAGTATCTGCTCAAGTTCCAATATGTAGACCTGTTTCATGATAGTCTAGCTACTAATTACCTTATGTTTCTGAAACTGTACTGAGTTCTTAAATTTATAATAATGTGAAACAAAAACAACAAAACTATTGTATTTAAGATTATTGTTGTAAACTGTACTAAGCCCTGTGGTGTATAGAACCTAACATAATAGAGCATGTTTCTTCTCATTGGTTGGTCTTCTGTTACTAGTTAATTATTTGAATGCATTATGAAATGTTATTCCTCAGTTTTTCAAAAAGCTCTTTCCAGGTACCAACAGTATTTTATGAATGACTAGCTGTTCCGACAGACGTTGTCCTATCCTAACTTTTGAAAATTTAATTCGAATTTTCCGCGCAATTTCCTTAATTTTTTCTTTCATAAGAACCTTCTCCTGCTAATAACGAACAGAACAAAAAAGAATTAGCGAAATCGGTCCAGCCGTTCAGGCGTGATGTCGTGACCAAGGGAAATAGGGATTCATTTTTATATTTATAGATTGTTCATCCTATATCATCTATCCATCATAATTAAACACCACTTGCTATGTCACTACAGATAACTGTATTATCCTGGCATAGGCTAGTCAATAGTCATAAATGTTAAAGGAATGCGGATAGTGCCTATAGCTAGTATTTATGATTTAGCAACACAGAATCGATCCGCGACGTGCAGTACAGCCCGCACCAGAACCACACGTTCGCCGCGGTCTCCGAGAACGGCAACGTGCAGCTGTGGGACGTGCGGCGCCACGAGCGCTGCCTGCAGCAGTTCACCGCGCACTCCGGCCCCGTGTTCGCCTGCGACTGGCATCCGGAAATGCCCTGGCTCGCCACTGCTTCTAGAGATAAGACTATTAAGGTGAGTGGGAAACATTTAAACAACGGCCACCATGGGAATGATGTCCAACTAAGGACTTCTTTGATCAAAAGATAATGTTATATCAGCCAGATCTTGATGTTTGTGTCATTGTACTATACTATACCTAATCAGTGAGCATCCAGAATACAATATGAGTTGTGTGTGAAGGAAAAATATTGTAAAGTCTAAAATAGACACAACATTATTATGATCTAATATTATTTACGTATAGATATTACATTAGTACGAGTATAATCAACGCGCTTCAGATAAAGTAAACAAGTAGGTCAGCGCGATAACGTCGTCTGGCGACCAGCGTGGATTGAGTTTAGGAACAATAGATATTTGTAATCATTGGCTTTACTCTAACTACACTATTAAGTTCATTAACTCGAATTATCTACTAATTTTAGTATACAACTATGGTAAGGAGTATGTTTAGGCAACACTATATGGCTGTGTAGTTAATGAACAAAGAAGGGCCCAGTGTTACGCCTTGATGGATGCGCCTATTAATACGGAGCAGATAAAGAGCCGATTAAATAGAATTTACAATCAACTGCTTTAAATGATTGAACTTTGAACCCAACTAAGATAACGAAGTTGCTATGAAACATTTAGGTTTGTATGAATTAAAGCAATGTTAAATGTTTGTTAAATATCACCCACTCAAAGGTTTCTGAAAGGTTCATTAGGTTGGTAACAGTAACCTAACCTCTAATAGAGTTATTATTATAAAACTTGTTTCAGGTGTGGGATATTCATGCGAAGCCGAATTTAGAGTACACGATATACACAATCGCCTCAGTTGGCCACGTGAAATGGAGACCACAGAAAAAGTAAGATTTGTTTAATATGTTTAAAATTAATCTTTTACTGGAGGATTTTTTAATCTGTTTTATTGATACAAGTACAAAAAAAAAAGTGAAAGTCAAAGCATTATCAAACTGAAATTTATTGCCTTTTTTTCATTGAGCTCCTAGTTTTGAGATGGTTATAATTCTTTATTATCTTTTATTATCACTATCCAGCAGTGTGTTTATATGTGTGTTTATGTGTTATGATGATGATCATGAAGGTATCATGCTTGTTATCCTACGCAAAGACTACTGTCAAATCATAGCTACAATTTTCTTTAAATTCTTGAAAAAACAAGTGAGAAATGATGATATTAATCATAAATGTTCGATTTTAATTAAAGTGTAAAGTACCTATTCAATTAAAGTCCCGCTTATCTCAGGTTCCAAGTGGCATCCTGCGCTCTAGTCCTAGACTGTGCAGTCCACGTGTGGGACGTGCGGCGGCCGCACGTGCCCCTGGCGACGTTCGCGGAGCACCGAGACGTCACCACCGCCATTGCCTGGCAGGCCGAGCCGCACGCCTTCCTCTCTACGTCTAGAGTGAGTTGTAACTTACTACACGGAGAGCGATCACGATATCCTATAAGAACCATCACTTGAACTCGTCTATTTAGCATGAGCAAAGGATGCTAGCCGCAGAAGGCAATCTCTGTCAGAAGTCGTCCATCTGAGATGATGAATAACAAAAGCCTGTGTTGTTATTTTAGCCAAGCAGCCGATGGCTACCCGATAATCTGAGTTTTGATTTCACCATCTCCCTGATCTAACTCTGTTGCGCTGATTCCTACTTTCCTATTAAGTAAACCAGCACCAGTAAAACATATAAAATCAAAATTTTTTCGGTGCAAAGATTCCTGTAAGGTCTATCTAAAGGAACAAATATCACCGGCTTTTTGAGTTTAGGTAATTGTACTTTTAATCAGTTTGATTTCCTGCAGTAAATAAAACGTGATGATGATGTGAGTGTGTCGTCAGGACTGCACCCTGTACCGTCACCGGTGGTCGGAGGCGGCGCACCCGGTGCTGTGGGCCAACCCGCAGGGCGTGTGCGTGTCGGCGCGCGGCGAGCTGGCGCACGCGTGGCCCGAGCGCGCGCTGCCGCCGCTCGAGCCGCGCGCCGTGCCGCTCGACCGACATCTGCCGGGACTGGGGTGAGTGTCGGCGCGCGGCGAGCTGGCGCACGCGTGGCCCGAGCGCGCGCTGCCGCCGCTCGAGCCGCGCGCCGTGCCGCTCGACCGACATCTGCCGGGACTGGGGTGAGTGTCGGCGCGCGGCGAGCTGGCGCACGCGTGGCCCGAGCGCGCGCTGCCGCCGCTCGAGCCGCGCGCCGTGCCGCTCGACCGACATCTGCCGGGACTGGGGTGAGTGTCGGCGCGCGGCGAGCTGGCGCACGCGTGGCCCGAGCGCGCGCTGCCGCCGCTCGAGCCGCGCGCCGTGCCGCTCGACCGACATCTGCCGGGACTGGGGTGAGTGTCGGCGCGCGGCGAGCTGGCGCACGCGTGGCCCGAGCGCGCGCTGCCGCCGCTCGAGCCGCGCGCCGTGCCGCTCGACCGACATCTGCCGGGACTGGGGTGAGTGTCGGCGCGCGGCGAGCTGGCGCACGCGTGGCCCGAGCGCGCGCTGCCGCCGCTCGAGCCGCGCGCCGTGCCGCTCGACCGACATCTGCCGGGACTGGGGTGAGTGTCGGCGCGCGGCGAGCTGGCGCACGCGTGGCCCGAGCGCGCGCTGCCGCCGCTCGAGCCGCGCGCCGTGCCGCTCGACCGACATCTGCCGGGACTGGGGTGAGTGTCGGCGCGCGGCGAGCTGGCGCACGCGTGGCCCGAGCGCGCGCTGCCGCCGCTCGAGCCGCGCGCCGTGCCGCTCGACCGACATCTGCCGGGACTGGGGTGAGTGTCGGCGCGCGGCGAGCTGGCGCACGCGTGGCCCGAGCGCGCGCTGCCGCCGCTCGAGCCGCGCGCCGTGCCGCTCGACCGACATCTGCCGGGACTGGGGTGAGTGTCGGCGCGCGGCGAGCTGGCGCACGCGTGGCCCGAGCGCGCGCTGCCGCCGCTCGAGCCGCGCGCCGTGCCCCGAGACCGACATCTGCCGGGACTGGGGTGAGTGTCGGCGCGCGGCGAGCTGGCGCACGCGTGGCCCGAGCGCGCGCTGCCGCCGCTCGAGCCGCGCGCCGTGCCGCTCGACCGACATCTGCCGGGACTGGGGTGAGTGTCGGCGCGCGGCGAGCTGGCGCACGCGTGGCCCGAGCGCGCGCTGCCGCCGCTCGAGCCGCGCGCCGTGCCGCTCGACCGACATCTGCCGGGACTGGGGTGAGTGTCGGCGCGCGGCGAGCTGGCGCAGGCGTGGCCCGAGCGCGCGCTGCCGCCGCTCGAGCCGCGCGCCGTGCCGCTCGACCGACATCTGCCGGGACTGGGGTGAGTGTCGGCGCGCGGCGAGCTGGCGCACGCGTGGCCCGAGCGCGCGCTGCCGCCGCTCGAGCCGCGCGCCGTGCCGCTCGACCGACATCTGCCGGGACTGGGGTGAGTGTCGGCGCGCGGCGAGCTGGCGCACGCGTGGCCCGAGCGCGCGCTGCCGCCGCTCGAGCCGCGCGCCGTGCCGCTCGACCGACATCTGCCGGGACTGGGGTGAGTGTCGGCGCGCGGCGAGCTGGCGCACGCGTGGCCCGAGCGCGCGCTGCCGCCGCTCGAGCCGCGCGCCGTGCCGCTCGACCGACATCTGCCGGGACTGGGGTGAGTGTCGGCGCGCGGCGAGCTGGCGCACGCGTGGCCCGAGCGCGCGCTGCCGCCGCTCGAGCCGCGCGCCGTGCCGCTCGACCGACATCTGCCGGGACTGGGGTGAGTGTCGGCGCGCGGCGAGCTGGCGCACGCGTGGCCCGAGCGCGCGCTGCCGCCGCTCGAGCCGCGCGCCGTGCCGCTCGACCGACATCTGCCGGGACTGGGGTGAGTGTCGGCGCGCGGCGAGCTGGCGCACGCGTGGCCCGAGCGCGCGCTGCCGCCGCTCGAGCCGCGCGCCGTGCCCCGAGACCGACATCTGCCGGGACTGGGGTGAGTGTCGGCGCGCGGCGAGCTGGCGCACGCGTGGCCCGAGCGCGCGCTGCCGCCGCTCGAGCCGCGCGCCGTGCCGCTCGCCCGCCATCTGCCGGGACTGGGGTGAGTGTCGGCGCGCGGCGAGCTGGCGCACGCGTGGCCCGAGCGCGCGCTGCCGCCGCTCGAGCCGCGCGCCGTGCCGCTCGACCGACATCTGCCGGGACTGGGGTGAGTGTCGGCGCGCGGCGAGCTGGCGCACGCGTGGCCCGAGCGCGCGCTGCCGCCTCTCGAGCCGCGCGCCGTGCCGCTTACCGACATCTGCCGGGACTGGGGTGAGACCCGCAGGCCTATTAGCTTAAACTTTGCGGTAGCGACTGCGACAGACGAGCGACCGCGACCGCTACGCGATCGGTCGCAAACTGTTACAAGAAAACTGTATTATGGAAGCATATCGCCCGCCTATTGCAAAGTTGTCGTAGAATGCACATTGGCCGTGAACACTAGCGCCACTAGCGACAAAGTAGCAATTGGGGGAAACAAATAGTTGAAGATTTAACGTTATCTGTGGTAAAATTTATATTCTGTTCGTTCTTTGTTTTGTTTACGTTTTGTTTTGTGTGGTTCTGAGGATTCTCCAAATAAATTTATTGTTTTCTTTTGTGAAAATAGAATTGGAATTGAAATCTCTTGGATTTAGGATCTAAAAGTAAGTGTTCAAATTAATTCTAATGCTTGGTTTTGTTTACCTACCGACTCTTTCATGTTCTTATAATTTCAGTAGAACATCGAGTATCAGGCGTCCAGCTAGAGGAATTGCTGCAACATTTAATGTCGCACTCGGCCCTTGCTAAAGGCGTTGGCTTGGGAGCGAGGTCGAAGGAGACAAATAGATCGTGAGTGGAATGATCTCGCTGCCAGGTTAAACACTCACGGCGGAGGTGCAACAAAAACTGGCCAGCGGTAGATACGTGTTTGAATCCTTGCTGTACCTACATACCATGCCCACGTATTATGCTTGGGTTAACTCAGGTACAGTAACGGTGTTCTTTTTATATTAAGTATTGAGACTTGAAGTACAAAACCAAAAATAGGGCCACTTTAAGAAAGAAGACGCGAAGCTTCTGGAACTGGTGGTGCGCTACCCTTGACTCATTGTCAGAAACGAACCGAAAGATCCTGGCAATTATCGGTGAGGGTGCTGTAACATCCAGCAAAGAGTGCCTGTATTTGTACGCCTCAATGTAATTTTCCGACTTTTCTTTTATGATAAAACACTACATTCTACATTAATTTAATACCTAGTGAAGTGTGCTGTTCAATGATTAAAAAAAATCTTTTTATTTTCAGGCAACTCAAAGTACAAGTGAAAATATTTTAGAGGCGGAAAATATTGATTACCAGGATGAAGTGGTAGTTAGTAAATCAGGTAAAACATCATTGTTTTAAAGTAATTTTAATCATAATAGTATTATGTAAAAATATCATATGTATACTAGCAGAGCCTCGCGGTTTCACCCGCGGTAATTCCCATTTCTATTAAAATATAAACTATGTGTTATTCCAGACTATAATCTATCTCTGTGCCAAATGTCATCCAATTCCATTTTGTAGTTTTTGCGTGAAAAAGTAACAAACATCCATCCATCCATACTTTCACGTTTTTAAATTAGTCTGTATAGTATAAGTAAAAATATTAGTTATTTTGTTTGTACCTAGTTTGACTATCTGTTCCTTTTCTAATCTTGTTATTTTTATTTTCAGCATCACCACGAACAGCTCTTTTCGACTCTCCGCCTGCAGGAGGCATCTCTCTCTATCGCACACGCATTGCGTGAGCAGACTGTTCTTTTCAACAAATTATTTAACAACTTATAAAAAAAATAAAAATTGTTTTGTCTTGCTTAAAACTATATCTTATATAGTCTGTGTGAATGTTTGTTAGAGGTAGTTAATCTCCATAACTACTTAAGTAATTTAGAAAAAAAATTTAATTTTAATAGATTAGGATCTAGAATAACATATAGGAGAGTACATTTTGAAAAATTTACGTCTGAAGTGTTTAAATGGGGTAGTAAAGTTTGTATGGAAAATAATTATTTCTGGTTTGATTCACTCAAAACTTGGTATAAATAGTCTATGGAGTCAATTAAAGACACTATTTTTATTTTTACACTATAATTCCTATGTGCAATAAATTTCTGAAATTTATATGAAAGAAAACTCTTGTTCGAGGGCGAAGCCGCGAGGTGCTTCTAGTTATAAAAAGAAATCAGATATTATTTTGTTATTATAAGATGACATTAGACTTAAGGAGTTTCCCAATAATTAGAAATCAATAACTTTATTTCGTAAGGCTTATAAAATAAGACATAGACAAGTAAATAATATTAAGTACTATAAATAATTGACAAAATAATATAAGAAATAAGGTGTTTATTGATTTTCTGTTCACTTTAACTTTTTGTGACATATATATAAATAGTGATGCAGAGCTACGTTCTGTTATTCCACAACCTTCTAGTCGACGGCCATTTTTTAGCATCTGGGATACATTCAGGTCCTCAACTTGATCACTTTGTGGTTCTTGCTGATATCTTTCAGCTTGGGAGTCTGTGGGTGATAGCTCAGGAATAGGATGACTGTCTCGTTGCCGTTGCCATGTTATGCAGGACACAGTGTTCCTTGCTGTGCAGTGGACTTTAGTATAATATTAATATTAACTATAGGGGTCAGAAGCCAAGGCCTCAAAGGATACCTTAAGTCACCTGCAAGGAAATCAAAGATTAAATAAGCATAAACATAATTTTACTATCAATATTATTGGCAAAGAGTTGTTGAATGTGTGGGTTTGTTTCTGATTGACGCCAGATGAATGCATCATGGCTGGCCCCTCATAAGGTTGCATCAACATTTAAGATATTCAAATCACAAATCTGTAAAACATATGAACATCACAACACTTAGCTGAATTGTTTCAATTGTAACTAGTTGTAATTTGTTAAGTACTATTTGTTGATTGTAATTTTCTTTGTTTAGTTAGTAATAAAAACTGTTATTATACAATAAATTATGATGATATTTGGGAAATAAATCTTTGTTATAAAAAGTTTTTATTATTATTTTACTAGTGCTACTAGTTTTACTAGTTAATGGTTGGTGATATTTGGGCAATAAACTTAGAAATAACAAAAAACACACCCATTTATTATATTGTCTGCCTCTTTTTGCGTGTTTGTTGAAATCTTATGTATTTCTGCAAAATACTAATATTATTCAGTGCTTTGGTGACTTATTTCACAGCAATTGAAACGCTTGGTTGACTCAGCCATGAAGAAAGTTCATACCAACTGGTTTTTGATATAATCCAGTGGCATAAAATGAGAGGGCCGTTAGAACCTGTAATCAAAAACCATATATTAGGAACTGTATAGGTACTAAGGCAAGGTTCCATAAGACTTTAACATAAATTGAATTTATGTTCATAAGCTAGATATACATATAGGTACCATACCTTACATTCCAAGCTCACTTTTGTTTGTCTTTGCTGTGCAGGCATATGAGGTTTGAGTTCTTGGCACAGTTGAGAGAATAACTCTTTAGAGCCTGTAATGGGCTCTAAATTCAATAGCTGTCAAAGGATTACCTTGATCTTTGAGATTTCGCCGCAAACTAAATCTCAGAGATCCCTCAATACCTAAGTTCATCTCGCCTTTCTTCGCCATCTAGACCCTCAATGAGTATCACAGTGCGTGCCATCTATGAAACAAACAATTACCTATTTATTTTAGTAAGTACACTTACTTGAAACAAAACTATCAATTTATAACAAAGTATTGATTTTTAGAATGCCTTGATAGTATAATTTATAGAATACTTGATGTTCTTAGCTGTAATAAATTGCGAGACACTGAAACTCAACTTTATTTTTAAAAGGTTTCGAATTTTTGAGGTTTTTATTATTTTCTTAGAGAATCACAACACAAAATTCTCTAAATATTTTCGTCACAATCAGTAAGCAATCGCCAACAAAACAGCCGCTGGGGTTGTTGCTAATTGACAGTTTAAATTGCTTTGCTACCGCTGTCGTGTTGCTGTCAAAAGTGTCTACGTAATACCAAATTGTAGCCAGAAGACGAAAAGAATGCATTTTTTAGTTCGCCGATTGTCCGGCAGAGGGAGACGTTGCGATCGATTGCTGTGGTCGCTGTCGCTGCTGATAGCTAATACAAATTTGACGTTTGACAGCGAAGATTGCGCGATTTACGCCTGTTGCAAACTGGTCGCGAGATCCGTAATAGGGGGGCCGACATCTCAGACCTTCAGTTTACTACTTTAAGCCTTTTATTAGGGTTCCTTAGTTGTTGGAACTTTAACTTCTAGTACAATCAGAAAAACCACATGAAAGCAACGAAAAGGGCGTTGCTTTTTGCGAACTAGAAGCTACACGTCTTAATGTAAGCTTGTCAACTAAGCTAAGCTTAATCAAACTTGGTCCGTACTCAGGGCTAAAAGCATGAATGTTTGTCTTCCCCAGTCGCAAGCAGCCGACGGCGGGGTCCCTGAGCGCCGCCGCACAGACCATCCTGGAGCGGACCTTCCACGGCGGCGCCGCCTCCACGCTCACGCGCTACCGCCGCGCCCCGCCGCCCCCGGGGGGCTCGGCCGAGCCGCCCCCGGGGGGCACCGCCGAGCCAGCCCCCGCCCCCGCCTGCCCCGTGGTGGCCTGCGCGCTGGAGTACAGGATCCGGGGCGCGCCGCCGCACGAGCTCGCTGAACATAACTCTAAAGTGGCCAAGAAGTACAACAGGCATATGGTAACTAACATTTTGATTACAGTATCGGCATTAATCTCCACACATAGACACATTAATAACTCTGAATAGAACAGCGATTCATCGATCTGCTCTGACAGCGTGCGCTTTCTCCCTCACACCTATCGTTCCGCGCTAGTAGCTGTGCAATAATAGAACTGTGTTTTACTCCTTCTTACCGCCGCCGTGAGCGCTTTGAGTTTCTTAACCCTAGCAATAAACCCTGTAGAACATCAATGTCCCTTCTGAAAATTTGTGTGCACTCTACCAGCTGTATATCCTCATACCTACATAACAAATTATATTATGACATGTACACAGAAACCTTTTTCAACTATAATTGTACTAGTAGTTGCCGTGTTAGTTTTAAGTTGCACATTTTTCTAATAAAGAATAGGTTTTTATTTCAATTCAAAAATATTAATCTAATATGCATATATTAATGAAAGCCTGCAGTTTGTTATAACTTTGTAAATGTGTTATTTGAAGATGTATTGTTTGTGTAGGTGGGCCACGTGTGGGACGTGGTGCAGTGCGTGTACACGGGGAGCGAGGCGACGGGGCGCGCTCGGCCCGCGCCGCCGCCGCCGCGCGACCCGCCGCGCCCCGACCCGCCGCCCCGGGACCCCAGGACTCCGCCCTACAGGTATCACACTAACAGTGGGACGTGGTGCAGTGCGTGTACACGGGGAGCGAGGCGACGGGGCGCGCTCGGCCCGCGCCGCCGCCGCCGCGCGACCCGCCGCGCCCCGACCCGCCGCCCCGGGACCCCAGGACTCCGCCCTACAGGTATCACACTAACAGTGGGACGTGGTGCAGTGCGTGTACACGGGGAGCGAGGCGACGGGGCGCGCTCGGCCCGCGCCGCCGCCGCCGCGCGACCCGCCGCGCCCCGACCCGCCGCCCCGGGACCCCAGGACTCCGCCCTACAGGTATCACACTAATAGTGAACATAAATGAAGCGTGGAACTTGGAAGATCCAATCAGCAATCAACAAATCGAATGCAGTATCTCTTTACGTTGCAATGCAACCTGCAACACTTTTGTAGGCAAAGCGATGTGACAGGTAGAGCAATATCTAAAGTTTATAGGAACCAATACAAACATGCATGTATGTAGGTAGTAGGGAATACTTACTAAGACCCATAATTACGCAACGATTGCTATCAAACCACATGTAATTACGTGATGTATCAAAATGGAATAAATGAACTGAACTGAACTATGGATTAGAAAATAAATAGATGAAACAACCATTTCAAAACGTCCCCACTGCTTGCACTACGGATAAACGACCGAATACTCTTAGCACTGATAGGTATCTATATTCTATCCATTTGTGTAACAATTTATAGTTTTATTTCCAGTTTCTCGTCTAACCCGGTGGAGGAGGAGCCGCTGGAGGAGGTGGAGGAGTGGGCGGACTCCTTCCACAACAGCGGAGTGCTGGGCATGCCCACGCTCAGCATCTACATCCCGCCCAACAAGTACGCGCACCGGACCGACGGTGAGTCGTCTGCGGCTTCTCTATGTCATCGGTGAATGAGGGAAACAGGACCGGACCCCAGATATAACCTTGTACTACTCCAAGACGGACGGTTAATTGTAAGTGCTACGATCTGCGACGCCATGATAATTTTCATTAATTTGACTGTACCTTGGTAAACGTTTAATAACTGAGATAGGCCCTACATTTCCCGCCTTATAAATAAGTATTGGCTTTGACTTTCTGTAAAAAAGTACTAGCCAATCAGTAACCTCGTCCAAAGAGGAGTTGGCCAATCCGGTGTCTTCCCGCCACCGGCCGCTACGTCAGATGTACGCTTGTGGCGCCGACATCTTTTTTCTTCATTGGCGTTTAGTTTCCCGCCGAGTACAGACGTGCTACCAAATACGCAGCACGCTTTTAAAGAAATATTCCAGAAAATATTTCAAAGTGCATACAAGGATTATTGCAAAGTGCACATAGTATTCTAAAGGTTTGGTGTAAAATTGCATTACTGCGTAAGTACATTTTTCTTTGTCTACACCACTACATACCCACATTTTTTCAATAAAATGGTAATTTGCGAAATAAGTTTCGTAATTTGTTTTTGGACTAATGAGTCCATTCTATTTATATTTTGTTGGAGACTCACGAGTCGCACACATGTCGCATGGTTAGTACGAAAGCATACGCCTTTTTTACCTTGCACTAAGACCGTGACATTTTTCTTATTATTTGTGCTCGAAAGCATGTGGTTATATTTGTTTTAATGACAAAAGCCGAAGCTTTTTACAACTACCTGGCATGTGCCAGTGGCATAATTTTTCTTCTATTACTCCTAAGTAAGATTTTAACGGTTTTTCCGTTCGATTCGTTAGAATTTATTTTGAGGTTATATGTTGCTATGTGCTAAAATACTTATTTTTCTAGCAAGGATGTAAACACGATATCATATGCAAAATTCTGACCGATTTCGTGAAAACGAGACTTGAAAGACAACTGGAGAAGGAGGTCAATATTGGATGGTAATGGAAATAACATCGTGAGTACTTTAAAATATCGTTGTTTTGGTTATTCTGGGCCACGCAGCCACGTGGGCAACGCGTACTATGTACGATACTTTTGGTTGTCACCTGCCCGTAATTTATACGCGAATATACAAAATATGAAATGTTGAGTGTATCTGCACACTTGCGCAAATAACACGTGGCCTACACCCAATGTCGTCGGGTGGATTAATCTAATAGGTTGTCTAACCTATTTTCTGCCTAACCATTGCACAGCAGGTGGTTTTGCAAGGGCACGGAGTGTTAATCTAGGTTGGCAAGAAAGTAACTTTTTTTTTCAGGAGCGGTTAGATACATATTTCATTGCCTATTGTTTTGGTACCAAACAGAAGTGTAGAAAATGCAAATATAAACATGTGTCTCAAGTCCACGATTGACAAGATATATTTCAAGGATAAATACTGATATGTTCTATGTTCCTATTTTTCGATATGAGCTAAGTACCTTGATTTTTAAGCAAAACACCTCGCAAGAATAAAAACCCCCGCAGGGTTGTTTTAACGCCCTCGCAGGGCTACAATGGCTGGCGCATTGTCATCTCCTTGTAAGTATATAATAAAACCCTCGCAGGGTTCATAACGCACCCTCGCAGGGCTGCGATGACAAAAAATAAAATTCGGGCGCACCGAATATTTTTCAGTTTTAGATTATCTTGGACAAAGAATAATACCCTCGCAGGGTTGTTTTAACGCCCTCGCAGGGCTACAACGGCTGGCGCATTGTCATCTTGCAAATATATCATAAAACCCTCGCAGGGTTCATAACGCACCCTCGCAGGGCTGCGATGACATAAATAAAATTCGGGTGCACCGTTTATTTTTCAGCTTTAGATTATCTTGGACAAGGAATAAAAACCCTCGCAGGGTTGTTTAAACGCCCTCGCAGGGCTACAATGGCTGGCGCATTGTCATCTCCTTGCAAGTAAATATATAATAAAACCCTCGCAGGGTTCATAACGCACCCTCGCAGGGCTGCGATGACATAAATAAAATTCGGGCGCACCGAATATTTTTCAGCTTTAGATTATCTTGGACAAGGAATAAAAACCCTCGCAGGGTTGTTTAAACGCCCTCGCAGGGCTACAATGGCTGGCGCATTGTCATCTCCTTGCAAGTAAATATATAATAAAACCCTCGCAGGGTTCATAACGCACCCTCGCAGGGCTGCGATGACATAAATAAAATTCGGGCGCACCGAATATTTTTCAGCTTTAGATTATCTTGGACAAGGAATAAAAACCCTCGCAGGGTTGTTTTAACGCCCTCGCAGGGCTACAATGGCTGGCGCATTGTTATCTCCTTGCAAGTATATAATAAAACCCTCGCAGGGTTTATTACGCTCCCTCGCACGGCTGCGATGACATATAAAATTCGGGCGATCCGAATATTTTTCAGCTTTAAATTGTCTTGGACGTGATGAGCATTATTCTCGAATGAAGAGTCTTATTCAACATAAATATGTGTTTACATAAGCTTCAGAAAGGGTTGCTTGTTTGGATAAAGGAATTCATCGTGGTGGTGTACCTCCACCAGCGATGAATTCCAGGGTATCGCGTACCTACTCACAACAACTTCTAGGAAGGCTAACTATAAAAGCATCGTGGTGCACCTCCAACAGTGATGAAAATAAAAAGTCCAGGGTATCGCGTACCTATTGACTAGAACTTCCAGGAAGGTTAACAATTATTAAATAGAAGCATCAAAATAAAAAGTGCAGGGTATCGCGTACCTATTGACAAATGTCTTACCAATATCTATGTATGTATATGATTCGTGTATTGCATACCTATCAACAAAAGATTTGGGAGGTTCGATACCTATATAGACGGAGTTTCTGTTCTTGTTAGACATTAACATTCAGAAGGAGCTGTTTAGCTGAAGGAATAATAAAATCTTCTGATAAACCGTACTTGTGACAAAAGTCATATAAGAATATCGTAAGAAACTCGGGCTGATAAGCGTGATGGGTTGATAAATTTATCGATTGGCTGATATTTTTATAGGCAAATTATAAATTGCGTATAGCAGCTGGTTGAGGTGTCATTGTGAATTAAGGGCAAGCCTAAGCCTTCGAGCTGAATTACATTCTACATAGTCTAACCCAGAGTTACTATTTTTTACACTGTATGATATGTGAACGGTAGCAGATATAAGAACCCTTTGGATTCATGAGATCGCAGGAAAGACTCTAAGGTTAACATATAAGTTATTCAGTCTACCTACAAAACTTCTCATTGACGAGACAAGTTCTTTAAAATGATTAACAATTGTAGGGTGGGTACAACGAATAATTATGGAAATGAATTATAAGATAAATGCTGCCCACCCGCACTAAAAATTTAGTGCCTATTATTAGAACCTTTCGTATCCCTCATTCCATCACGAATTTGAATGTTGCGTGCGTGAGATAGTTGTTAGTATAAATAAGGTAGCTTCTACCAAAAACACAATATCTTGCACAAAGTTGCCTTCAGTATCAAGATACTGTCTATCAGTGGATATGTCCACGCAAATGTATGGGTCTAGCTCACTCACTGGCCTGACCGTTTTAAGAGTACATTGTCTAGAAGACTTTACTTGTCAGACAAAAAGAAGGAGATTTGGTGAAAGTACTGGCGTTGCGGTACTAACTTAATATACCTACCTGTATAGGCTCTGAATTGTACTCAACCCATGTCCGGATTTATGATTGTGGGAACAATAAGGGTGTGAACGATAAGAAACATTCCCGTGTTTATTTACAACTACCCTCTTCATACTTTTTATAACCGGTGGCATTTCTTGGTTATCTGTATAAAGGTGTGTACGGTAATGAACGTTCACGCGTTTATTTACAACTACCCTCATCATACTTTTTATCATAAGTGGCATTTCTGTTATCTGCTTTGTATGATAAATTGTTAAATGTATTCTCAACTGTATTAGACATCACATATACTAGTACATTTTTAGAATTAATATTTGAAACTGTCATCATCATCATTTATAGAAATGACCGTGAGCAATTGAGGGTTTGCGCACTACAGTAATAAAAACCTTGGAAAGTCGTCTTCTTTTTGAACGTCAGTAAAGGACAGCCATTGTCCTTGACGTAAAGAACTGTTTATATTTTATATAGTGTTACACTATTCTTTACAAGTAAGCGATCATTGTCAGCTTCTAAACTCTAGCACTCTGTGATAGATTAATAAGAATAAAAGTGCATCTATATTATCGCTTCTTAAGCGATGACGTCAAATTTTCAGTAATTGGTCGTGAGATGTTTCAACATAACTACTAGTTAAACGGAAAATGGTTCTTGTTTATTATTTTATAAACATTGTAGTACAACAGACACTACTGCATCTCAAATGAAGAGCTTGTTTTCGAGGTACATTGACAATGGATGAGGTATTCATGCACAAGTATAATACCTACAGTGTTACAAATAACGTTGGTTCTCGAAGTAAACTTGGTTTCACTGTCACAAGCTGCTTAGTAATCTAGGGTTTGCTAGTTACCATTATTGGTATTAATTTTATTGATGTCTCAATAGACCTCTCTATATTAAGTACCTATATGCTCTCGGGTGAGAATTTGTAAATCTATTCGGTATGATATTCGAATAACATTAGAAGGATACCCAGTGCGTATTTAAGAGCAAAACAAGTACCTATAAGGGAAAAAGAAATAGATATACCTGTATTTTTAGCTACGTGTATCGGATCTAAGATTTCTTACGCTTCTACAGTGGAAATGTACACAAGTCTTATCGCAAAACTTGTAATCTAGTCCAAACATTGTGGGGAGGAAAAACCAGTTATTCAAATGTTTTATAAGAACTTCCCATAACTGGACATTTTAGATGAACATACAAAGCTTCACTATAATTATAACGGTTCATAAAGTACCTACTCAGGTATTACAGCGCACTGCAATAAATTGAAATTTTAATGTAACGGTTTTCCCACATGCTTTCAATTGGTTAAAACGAGTACTATGTCCAGAAAATTAATGAGTTAAATACCTAGTAACTACCTACTCACATTTTGGAGCAGATATTTTAGTTTTCAGTTGTGCAATGATTTATTGTCACCGAAGGTCGTACACATTGCAAAAGTTGCAAAAACTGTTTCTAAAAGAAGTTAAGCTGCTGAAGTATTATTATACAGTTAGGTATACTGATACAATACGAACATATTTAGCAATTTATTGTTATAAGTTTATCAGTCATCAGTACCCAATCACTCAGAACATATTCATGCTGAGCTGGGCGGCCCTATTGTATGATACTGTGTGGGGTTTTGTTCAGAATTATTTATTTATTATACTAGGACGATGGCACATTCTATCATCATCATGATAGAGTGCGATAAATTTGTTTAAAAATGTTAATTGTCTTTTGGACCATACGTATTGCAGTTTTGAATGTCACAATGACTAATTTGTACTCAAAGCGACGTGGCTTACGATTATAACATTATTTAAAAAATAGTAAGTTCACATTGGCGTTGAGTGTCTTCACCACCACCAGGCGATAACAAACACGTCTCAGTTATTAAACGTTTACCAAGGTACAGTCAAATTAATAGAAGCGTTTTACATAAAATAAAACGCATATTAATTTACTTACCTTGGTAAACGTTTACATTTTAAATTCTGCCTGGTGATATTCGACGCAATGAAGAAAAAAGATGTCGGCGCCACAAGCGTACATCTGACGTAGCGGCCGGTGGCGGGAAGACACCGGATTGGCCAACTCCTCTTTGGACGAGGTTACTGATTGGCTAGTACTTTTTTACAGAAAGTCAAAGCCAATACTTATTTATAAGGCGGGAAATGTAGGGCCTATCTCAGTTATTAAACGTTTACCAAGGTAAGTAAATTAATATGCGTTTTATTTTATGTAAAACGCTTCTATTAAATTTTAAGCCTAAGCTAAGATTGAGACTATAAATAAAATAAATAAATAATGCTGGAGAATCCACACAGCAACATCTAGCCCCAAAATAGGCTACTCAGCTGTGTTAAGGGTGAAGGGTGGGGTAATGACTATGACTAAGCTAGTTCAAAGCCATTCCCAAAGTCCACCATCCTTTATAGCCTTTTCTCTTTTGTTTTGTTTAAACAATCTAACTCTCGCCCTGGGTCGACGTCGTAAACATAAACCTGTTGCATAAGAATAAATAATAACTGAGTAGAAGGGAATCTTCTTTGATCTAGTCCCAAATGCCGCCATTTATATACCTACTTCCCCCTTCACCTCGTTACGCCCCTCTGTCGTCCTAGCGTGTTGCCAGGGTTGCTACTGCATTGTACCGCTGCGAGGCGAGGCGAGTGAGAAAAGGTCAACGACCGATGTTCACGTTCCTTTGATTAGGTACCTACCTAATTAGTAAGATAGGAACCTACAAAAACACAATAATATTTAGAAAATATTACTTTTTTTATATTTATAAAGGAATCTTAATAATAACAAAATACATAACACTCTATAAACCCGTAAGGGTTTGACCCTAGTGTTACTTACATAAGGTATGTATTATCATTATCTTTTATCAATCTAAAAATACTTAAATTTGTCTTCGTTTTGAGCAGGGTTCAACGCGATAATTATCTTGATAATTATCAAGATAAATATAATCGGAAATATATAAATTTTCCCTTACATTTTTCGTATTGTATTGGTGTATCAGAACACTAATTCAATCAAAATTATAAATTATAGCTTAATATGAGATTTCCTTGATTGTTACATGTGTTTATTTTATTCTTCTGGTGTAAATGGTGATAGGTAGATAGCCAAAATACCAGAAATATGAATGGAAAATTTTACTTACATTTGATAATTATCTGATAATTATGTTGAAAATTATCGTGATAATTATCAAGATGGATATTTATCTTGATAATTTCAAACCCTGGTTTTGAGTTATTGTTACAACCGATCACACCACAATAGCTTGACCGTGACTTTATATTATAGAGGTACGTACCTAACTTACACAAATATTAAAATCCGCGTGCGGCGTTGCCGGCTGTGACAGCCCTACTGAATGGGCCCGCCCACTGCACGTTTAACGTGCAGAATCGCGTAGGCTAATATCGTGACTTTGAGCGCGTTTGGAGCGAAGTTTCCATTCTAGTCTTGTCTATTCTTATGCCTGTTGTTTGTTATATCAGAGTCCGTGGGCGTGGACGGCTGGGTGTCGGCGGCCTCTGCGCACTACGTGGACGTGGAGGGCGCCGACTGGACGCTGCCCGAGGAGGCCTTCCCGCTGAGCGCCGCGCCCCCCGCGCCGCTGCGCCCCGCCCCGCACAATCCCGAGTCTGCAGGTATACTACTGAACATGGACTTTTGAAAGGTTTCAATCAGTGCGTCCTACCCATAATGACCTACGGAGCTGGGACGTGGACACTCACGGTAGGGCTGGTCCACCAATTTAAAGTCGCTCAGCGAGCTATGGATAGAGCTATGTAAAGAGTCTCTCTGAATGATAGAATTTGTAGCGAATACATCCGACAGAGAACCAAAGTTATCGACATAGGTCAAAGAATTAGCAAGCTGAAGTGGCAATAGGCCGGCCATATCTCGAGAAGAACCGACAACCGTTGGGGTAAACGTGTTCTTGAGTGGAGACCGCGACTCAGTAAAGACTGCAGATGCAGTCTTTACTGAGTCGCAGTATATCAGCAGATGCTGGAAGCGTCAAGCTGAAGACAGGGCGCTATAGCGCTCATTGGGGGAGGCCTATGTCCAGCCGTGGACTTATATAGGTTGATGATGATGATGATCTACTTGTAAGCTCACAGTGGTGTAATTGCAGGGCGAGCGGCGGGCGGCGGCGGCGGCTCCCCCGGCGGCAGCTCGTCGCCCAGCAGTGGGCAGTCCGCGCCGCCCATCGAGCAGGCGTTACAGGCGCAGCACCAGGTGAGATATGCTACCATGATCCCGGGGAACTAGCCGAGCTCAACGCCCAGGTTACTTCTACTTTAAGTACGAAACACACAGAAGCCGGAGGCGGAGCGGAGGCGAAGGCGTGCGAGTTGTATTCCATTGAATCATATGAAAGCCTACACACACACCGCAGGCGGCGCGGTGCCATAGGAAAAACCGGCACGCCTTCGCCTCCGGCTTCTGTGTGTTTCGAACTTTAGTCAGAATGGATGGTGATTCATTAATGGTTATTGTCGATGAGTGTTGAGGGATTAACCGCTAGCTAATCCCGGGATGTTGATGTAAAAGTCTGATAATGATGTAAAAGAGTTTGTCGGTAAAAATCTACAGCTTTGCAATTACATGGAAGAAGCCACTGACTCCTGAAATACAGTTTTACTAGTTCAGGAGTCTATGGATACATTAAGATTACTGCTTGTTAAACTGTGTCAAATGATTTTGATTAGATTTTTTGCTTATACGTAAGACTACGACTAATGATGTTGATGGTAATGAGTGCGGTTGATATCGCTGCTAGTGATGCACTGTCTGCCGACTGACCCAGTGACCGCGCGGTGCGTACGCGGGCGAGTACACGAGGCACCTAGTTGGTCTGACCTGCTGAGGCGGCTAGTTAGTGAATGTAGGTGATGTATGATGACCGATGTGGCGCGGTGGGCGAAGGTCCGCCTGCGACGCAGGAGGTTGCGGGTTCGATTCCCGCCTCGGAACAAATTTGTGTACGATCTGCAGAAATTTGTGTTTTCTATGTATAATAAAAAATATTTATCGATGTAATTTATAGTATTAAGTATATCAGTCATCTAGTACCTATAACACAAGCTCTGCTTAGCTTGGGGCTAGATTATGCAGAATTTAAGGAAATTACTAAATATGTACCTATTCTGTAACCTTTCTGAAATAAAACTTATGTATCATATAACATATATATAACTTAAATTATTTTGTATTTTTGTATTTTTTTCTGAAATAAAACTATTTACTTTTATAATAATCAATTTATTGGTTAGATTTTTACAGGTAACATTTTTACAGATTTTTATGCTGTGTGGACTGTCCGGAAATATTTATTTATTTGTATGTACATGGAACTAGCGTGTAAGGAAAGACAAAGTTCGCAAAAGTTCAATCAACAAGCAGAATATTAAAATGGCGTTGGACGGGGCATATGTTGAGAGAAACGAAAGAAAAATATAACTGAGTGGTGTCCCAGAGAAAGTAAAAGAAATAGAGGAAGACAGGTAAAAAGATGGGAAGATGATTCGAAGAAAGTAGCTGGTCCAGAATGGCTACGTATAGCAAAGAACAGAAACAAATGGCAAGACTTAGAGGAGGCCTTTGTCGAAAGACAAGCTGCGAAATCAACCACATGCCGAGAATATGATTTAAGTTTTTTAGTTTTTAAATTTAATATTTATGTTTTCTACCTCTATTTTTCTAACTACAATTCTATGTACAGACAGAATCACTAATTGGTAACCCCTCAAATAGCTAAAGTTTACATTTGTCGTCCGACCGATTTACTAATCTTTTACTCAAATTCTAAGAAACAAAAATTGTATCATCAAGTGGGGTTCGAACCAGGCATCCAATCGCTCGCATGAAATTTAACCACTTCACTAAACAACTAAGCTATTGAACTAGTTATCGGACGCTCGAAATTTTGTGTTATTTATGTTCGGCAGCGGATTTTATTTACGATATCTGGATAAGTAAAAAGATGAGGGTAGATCTAAATACAATCTTGGTGAACGAAGAAAAGGGTACTGCCATTCTCAATTCGAGTGTTTACTTGGTGGTTTTTATTTATGTTTTTGGTGGAATTGAAGAATATTGAAGGAAATGTTGCTTATCAGTAATTTTGTGAGAACTAAGATACCGGTTATTATCGAACAGCAAATAAGTAATAAGAAGATTGCTCGTCAGCTTGGAATAACGGTAAATTTCCTACTTATATCTTTTTAGTAAAACCTTGTTATCTTTAACTGCATAATATATTGTTGATTTGTTATCTTACAGATTCAAACCCTGCGCTTATGAGGTCGTAAATTTAAATCCGAGGGGGATGTGAATGTAAGAAGAATTGGCAGAAAAAACAACAGGAGTGTAACAACAGAATAAATTATAAAAGTAAGTGATAATTCTCAACGAATCCAATTACATTTATCAAAGATTATTTCATCTTATTCTTATCTTTTTAAAACAAAACAAACAAACAACATAGTATTTGACCAATGCAAATAAATTATTTGTATTTTATCCCACACACCTAAAAACAAACACCAATTGATTAAATTGTTTTTTTTAGGTTATTGGGGTCTTCTATGGTTCCCGGAAAATAGAAGAAATGACTGGGAGTATGAATGGCGAACAATATTTGACAGTGTTGAAGGAAATCATGTTACTTTCTGTGCGGATCGTGTATCCAGAGGGACAAATTTATTTTGTCCATTATAATTGTGCAGCGCATCGTACCCGAATGGTTTCTGAATGATTTTATTTTTAAGAAGACATTACTGTTATTTCTAGCTAGCTAAAAGTCCGGACCTAAGTCTGAGAAAATATGTGGGGTCAAATGGTTTTAAATTGGCATTCGAATGAATTGAGGTCCAAGCATAACTTAGAGCAAGAGGTTACACAGATGAGAAACAGACTACAAAAAATAAATAATAGAAAAACACCCTTTGACCTCATATATATTTTCAAACCTACCTGATTAAACTATGTTCCACGATTTACAGGAGATTCAAATTGTTTAATTCATTAGATTAGAAAAGTAAACAAAAATCTATTGAAAACATGTGTATTCTTGAGTACTAAATCGCAAATGGAACATTATTTATCAGGATAGGGAACTACTTATAAATAAGCTTGATTATAAAATAAAAAATGTCTAAGACAAACAAACAATCTATGCTACTAATTATGTTTATTTTGTTTTGTTATGTAGTCATAAATTTTGAAATAGAAAAAGTGTGTTTACTTACTTAAAATTGTGTTTTATTTTTCAATCATTATATTGATACTAATAAACAATGACTTCACTATTCACAAGAATAGACAAAAATAAAAAATGGCTAATATAAAAATGACATCTAATCGATAAAGGGGATCGAACACGGGTCTTGCGATTAGAAGCCAGATTAAGGGCTCAAACACAAAACTGCGAGCTCGCATCGCATCGCAAATATCTGCGAGCTCGCACGATAACGTCCGATCTCATTTGCATCGCGCATTCCTGTCATATTACGTCATACTTGGTGACCCCCCTTTTAGTCCGCTCTGAGATAACTTTAGCGAAAGATGCGCGGCGCCTGAGCCGCCTTCTTTGTGTTGTAAAAAAAAACTGCTTCAGTTCTCAACTCATAGTAATTTCGAGTAAAATAGTTCCCTTCAGTGTTCATAATCGTATTAAATGGATGAATCCAGAATCTTCTTTTTCTTTTATATCTATTTAACAATAACAGCAGTGCAATTGGACCGATTTATGCAAAAATGATCCAACCCACAACCTAGTCAATTTCAAGTTTTTTTAACCTATGTAATCAGTAGATATAAGGTATATTTTAACATATCAAAGACTCACACCTCTATGTTCACAAATGTGGAAAATCCATATGATCCAACCCACAACTGTCATGTCGAAGACCATTTTTTAAAATGTATAAGTGTTTCATGCCACTTGAATCATTTTTGTGTTGCTTTGGTTACCCTAACATATAACCGTTCTATTTTGCAACAATGATGCAAACTATAATATTAAGCTGGTCCATCAGTTCAAAGAGCTCAGAAAGCTACAGAAAGAGCTTTGCTCGGAGTTTCTCTGAAGGATAGGATTCGTAAAGAATACATCCGAAAGAGAACCAAAGTTATCGACATAGCTCAAATAATTAGCAAGCTGAAGTGGTGGCAGTGGGCCGGCTATATCTCGCGAAGAACCGACAACCGTTGGGGTAAACGTGTTCTTGAGTGGAGACCGAGACTTGGCAAACGTAGTATAGGACGCCCTCCGGCCAGGTAGGATGACGATCTGCGAAAGACTGCTGGCAGATGCTGGATGCGTCAAGCTGAAGACAAAGTTAAGCTTTGACAAGTTAATATTTGAAATTGCTATTCCATCTAAGTACGTAAACGAAATAAACCATAAAGTTCAAAACACACAGAAGCCGGAGGCGAAGGCGTGCCGGTTTTTCCTATGGCACCGCGTTCGCCACGGCCTGCGGTGTGTGTGTAGGCTTTCATAGGATTCCATAGAATACAACTCGCACGCCTTCGTCTCCGCCACGCTTCCGGCTTCTGTGTGTTTCGTACTTTAACGAAAAATAAATAAATAAAATAAAATAAGTACAGGGCCAGCAGATCTAATATTAGATACCAGATGATTGCATTGATTAATTTAAGAAACCGAAGGGAAGCTGCAATAATAGACGATGTAGATGGTTTATGTGATGAACCTTATTCTGATTTGGACGAGGAGTAGGGCCAATTTTGTTTGTTTTGTCTTTTAAAACACAAAAATGATTACAAATTTTTATCACACTTTGAATCATTTTTGCATTTTAATTTTTGCACCCTACATAGCTCTTTCCATACAAAATTAATTTTGTATTAATGATCCAGGCGCAAGTTTTCCCAATTATCTACTAAACTATTACAATTTATTCTTTATATTATTTATAGCAAAAAAGTTGAGTTTACATAGCATTAAATTAAATTAAAATAACAACATTTTGTATTACAAAGCTAGAGAAATACCGCCACAAACTTAAATATCGATTATCTCGAAATGAGGTTTGTGTGCGTTGGATCATTTTTGCTTAAATCGGTTCAATTATCTTTTTGGGATCCATTTTACGCTTCCTAAAACACGTCCAATACGGCTGACTAAACTTGAAGGTATGGTTACCCTACAAAACGGTTCGCCGCACAAATTCGCATTGCAGAAATTCGCAAATCAAGTTCGTGTGACATCGCATCACATCGCATCGCATCGCATCGCACCAAATCGCAGTTTTGTGTGGGAGCCCTAACTCGGCTACTTCTACCACTACACCAACGTTACTTATTGATAATGTCTCGAAATTTAGCATAGTTACTCGTGCGTACCGATAGAAATTAAAATTTATAACAAAACAAAATACGAAATTATCGAGAAATTTGTAAACTATAATCAATTATTTTTATGTTTAAAGGGTTTGAACCTGCGTGCTACTGAATACACACTACTGCATATTCTGTGAGGGGGATACCAATTAGTGAAGCTGTCTGTACCTAATTTTAAAAAACAAACAGCAATAAAGGCTTATTTTATTTTGATTTTATTTGACATGGAACTAGCGTGTAGTGTGAGTCGGTCGGAGTAACGTGATGGTTAGTTGTTCCAGGCGGAGGAGAGCGAGTTGGAGTGCGTCGCGGAGGGCGGGACGACGCTGGCGGTGCGCGCGCGCGAGGCGGCGGCGCGCTGGGAGTGGGCGCCGCTACTGGCCGCCGCGCTGCGCCTCCACGCCGCGCTCGGGGACGCGCAGACACCCGCCGCCGTGCTGCTCGTGCTCGGACGACAGAGGTACTGACTACTACATGTCTCTTGTTTTCAGATACTTTGTTCGGGTTAACCAGTGAATGTGCATTTCAGCTGCGCTTGCAATTGAATGTATATGTATTTGCTCGCGATTACCCAACGTCACGAGTTCAAACCATATCATTGATATCATTTTATACCAATCCTACCATTTTATACCATTCCTACCATTTTATACCAGTCCTAACATTTTATACCAGGCCTACCATTTTATACCAGGCCTACCATTTTATACCATTCCTGTCATAAGTTGGCGGCAATAGCTTCATCATCATCATCAGCCCATATTAGTCCACTGCTGGACATAGCTGGCAATAGCTTAACTAACCATAAAAAGAGTGTCTTGTGAATATAGTCCGTACCATACCGGACAATGACTTTCATTGACCACTTTGGGGGTCAAAGGTGGAATTCCCCCAAATGGTTACAGGAGAAAATCTTCCCTGTACCGGGTCGACCCAACTGGCCCACTTACCCGGGGTCTTTCGGCCGATAGTTGATGTCGGACAGTTCTATATAGGCCAGATGTTGTTGAAACCAACGTTTGCGCGATCTAGGAATAATGGTCACGTGATCTACTTTTTGCACCCAGATTTTTTGTTATTTCATTTGTAGTTCAGCTCACATCATGCTAGAGTTCGCTACAACCACCTACAAAATACCATTCTCAAAAGGGCAGTTTGGGGTTCAACCATTAACCTTATAACCCCGAACAAACCATAACCCTTGTCAGACTAGTCCTAACCTGCTCTCTGCATTGCCTTCAACGTCATAATTCAATGTTATGCTTTATTGTTATTTGTTTTGCTAAATACCGCTGGCAAGGCCGTTCCCTACGTAAATGATATACGTGTGGTTAAAGCGGTATTACACTACACGTTATTCAAGGCCCTAACTACCGGGCCCTGAATATAGTCCGGGTCCGGGTCCGTCCCTTAGGAACCCTAAATCTTATTAAACCACTCTTAGTTAGGGTTAGGGTCCCTGATTACCGTGTAGTGTAATACCCCCTTTAGTCCTACAAGAGAGTGTGTATCTGTTGGTAGGAGCGACCTGTTCCCGTACATCGAGGAGGGCACGCAGGAGCACTGGCTGCTGGGCTACATCGAGTTCCTGCAGCGACACAAGCTGTGGAACCGAGCCACTGAAGTAAGTGTGTATCTGTTGGTAGGAGCGACCTGTTCCCGTACATCGAGGAGGGCACGCAGGAGCACTGGCTGCTGGGCTACATCGAGTTCCTGCAGCGACACAAGCTGTGGAACCGAGCCACTGAAGTAAGTGTGTATCTGTTGGTAGGAGCGACCTGTTCCCGTACATCGAGGAGGGCACGCAGGAGCACTGGCTGCTGGGCTACATCGAGTTCCTGCAGCGACACAAGCTGTGGAACCGAGCCACTGAAGTAAGTGTGTATCTGTTGGTAGGAGCGACCTGTTCCCGTACATCGAGGAGGGCACGCAGGAGCACTGGCTGCTGGGCTACATCGAGTTCCTGCAGCGACACAAGCTGTGGAACCGAGCCACTGAAGTAAGTGTGTATCTGTTGGTAGGAGCGACCTGTTCCCGTACATCGAGGAGGGCACGCAGGAGCACTGGCTGCTGGGCTACATCGAGTTCCTGCAGCGACACAAGCTGTGGAACCGAGCCACTGAAGTAAGTGTGTATCTGTTGGTAGGAGCGACCTGTTCCCGTACATCGAGGAGGGCACGCAGGAGCACTGGCTGCTGGGCTACATCGAGTTCCTGCAGCGACACAAGCTGTGGAACCGAGCCACTGAAGTAAGTGTGTATCTGTTGGTAGGAGCGACCTGTTCCCGTACATCGAGGAGGGCACGCAGGAGCACTGGCTGCTGGGCTACATCGAGTTCCTGCAGCGACACAAGCTGTGGAACCGAGCCACTGAAGTAAGTGTGTATCTGTTGGTAGGAGCGACCTGTTCCCGTACATCGAGGAGGGCACGCAGGAGCACTGGCTGCTGGGCTACATCGAGTTCCTGCAGCGACACAAGCTGTGGAACCGAGCCACTGAAGTAAGTGTGTATCTGTTGGTAGGAGCGACCTGTTCCCGTACATCGAGGAGGGCACGCAGGAGCACTGGCTGCTGGGCTACATCGAGTTCCTGCAGCGACACAAGCTGTGGAACCGAGCCACTGAAGTAAGTGTGTATCTGTTGGTAGGAGCGACCTGTTCCCGTACATCGAGGAGGGCACGCAGGAGCACTGGCTGCTGGGCTACATCGAGTTCCTGCAGCGACACAAGCTGTGGAACCGAGCCACTGAAGTAAGTGTGTATCTGTTGGTAGGAGCGACCTGTTCCCGTACATCGAGGAGGGCACGCAGGAGCACTGGCTGCTGGGCTACATCGAGTTCCTGCAGCGACACAAGCTGTGGAACCGAGCCACTGAAGTAAGTGTGTATCTGTTGGTAGGAGCGACCTGTTCCCGTACATCGAGGAGGGCACGCAGGAGCACTGGCTGCTGGGCTACATCGAGTTCCTGCAGCGACACAAGCTGTGGAACCGAGCCACTGAAGTAAGTGTGTATCTGTTGGTAGGAGCGACCTGTTCCCGTACATCGAGGAGGGCACGCAGGAGCACTGGCTGCTGGGCTACATCGAGTTCCTGCAGCGACACAAGCTGTGGAACCGAGCCACTGAAGTAAGTGTGTATCTGTTGGTAGGAGCGACCTGTTCCCGTACATCGAGGAGGGCACGCAGGAGCACTGGCTGCTGGGCTACATCGAGTTCCTGCAGCGACACAAGCTGTGGAACCGAGCCACTGAAGTAAGTGTGTATCTGTTGGTAGGAGCGACCTGTTCCCGTACATCGAGGAGGGCACGCAGGAGCACTGGCTGCTGGGCTACATCGAGTTCCTGCAGCGACACAAGCTGTGGAACCGAGCCACTGAAGTAAGTGTGTATCTGTTGGTAGGAGCGACCTGTTCCCGTACATCGAGGAGGGCACGCAGGAGCACTGGCTGCTGGGCTACATCGAGTTCCTGCAGCGACACAAGCTGTGGAACCGAGCCACTGAAGTAAGTGTGTATCTGTTGGTAGGAGCGACCTGTTCCCGTACATCGAGGAGGGCACGCAGGAGCACTGGCTGCTGGGCTACATCGAGTTCCTGCAGCGACACAAGCTGTGGAACCGAGCCACTGAAGTAAGTGTGTATCTGTTGGTAGGAGCGACCTGTTCCCGTACATCGAGGAGGGCACGCAGGAGCACTGGCTGCTGGGCTACATCGAGTTCCTGCAGCGACACAAGCTGTGGAACCGAGCCACTGAAGTAAGTGTGTATCTGTTGGTAGGAGCGACCTGTTCCCGTACATCGAGGAGGGCACGCAGGAGCACTGGCTGCTGGGCTACATCGAGTTCCTGCAGCGACACAAGCTGTGGAACCGAGCCACTGAAGTAAGTGTGTATCTGTTGGTAGGAGCGACCTGTTCCCGTACATCGAGGAGGGCACGCAGGAGCACTGGCTGCTGGGCTACATCGAGTTCCTGCAGCGACACAAGCTGTGGAACCGAGCCACTGAAGTAAGTGTGTATCTGTTGGTAGGAGCGACCTGTTCCCGTACATCGAGGAGGGCACGCAGGAGCACTGGCTGCTGGGCTACATCGAGTTCCTGCAGCGACACAAGCTGTGGAACCGAGCCACTGAAGTAAGTGTGTATCTGTTGGTAGGAGCGACCTGTTCCCGTACATCGAGGAGGGCACGCAGGAGCACTGGCTGCTGGGCTACATCGAGTTCCTGCAGCGACACAAGCTGTGGAACCGAGCCACTGAAGTAAGTGTGTATCTGTTGGTAGGAGCGACCTGTTCCCGTACATCGAGGAGGGCACGCAGGAGCACTGGCTGCTGGGCTACATCGAGTTCCTGCAGCGACACAAGCTGTGGAACCGAGCCACTGAAGTAAGTGTGTATCTGTTGGTAGGAGCGACCTGTTCCCGTACATCGAGGAGGGCACGCAGGAGCACTGGCTGCTGGGCTACATCGAGTTCCTGCAGCGACACAAGCTGTGGAACCGAGCCACTGAAGTAAGTGTGTATCTGTTGGTAGGAGCGACCTGTTCCCGTACATCGAGGAGGGCACGCAGGAGCACTGGCTGCTGGGCTACATCGAGTTCCTGCAGCGACACAAGCTGTGGAACCGAGCCACTGAAGTAAGTGTGTATCTGTTGGTAGGAGCGACCTGTTCCCGTACATCGAGGAGGGCACGCAGGAGCACTGGCTGCTGGGCTACATCGAGTTCCTGCAGCGACACAAGCTGTGGAACCGAGCCACTGAAGTAAGTGTGTATCTGTTGGTAGGAGCGACCTGTTCCCGTACATCGAGGAGGGCACGCAGGAGCACTGGCTGCTGGGCTACATCGAGTTCCTGCAGCGACACAAGCTGTGGAACCGAGCCACTGAAGTAAGTGTGTATCTGTTGGTAGGAGCGACCTGTTCCCGTACATCGAGGAGGGCACGCAGGAGCACTGGCTGCTGGGCTACATCGAGTTCCTGCAGCGACACAAGCTGTGGAACCGAGCCACTGAAGTAAGTGTGTATCTGTTGGTAGGAGCGACCTGTTCCCGTACATCGAGGAGGGCACGCAGGAGCACTGGCTGCTGGGCTACATCGAGTTCCTGCAGCGACACAAGCTGTGGAACCGAGCCACTGAAGTAAGTGTGTATCTGTTGGTAGGAGCGACCTGTTCCCGTACATCGAGGAGGGCACGCAGGAGCACTGGCTGCTGGGCTACATCGAGTTCCTGCAGCGACACAAGCTGTGGAACCGAGCCACTGAAGTAAGTGTGTATCTGTTGGTAGGAGCGACCTGTTCCCGTACATCGAGGAGGGCACGCAGGAGCACTGGCTGCTGGGCTACATCGAGTTCCTGCAGCGACACAAGCTGTGGAACCGAGCCACTGAAGTAAGTGTGTATCTGTTGGTAGGAGCGACCTGTTCCCGTACATCGAGGAGGGCACGCAGGAGCACTGGCTGCTGGGCTACATCGAGTTCCTGCAGCGACACAAGCTGTGGAACCGAGCCACTGAAGTAAGTGTGTATCTGTTGGTAGGAGCGACCTGTTCCCGTACATCGAGGAGGGCACGCAGGAGCACTGGCTGCTGGGCTACATCGAGTTCCTGCAGCGACACAAGCTGTGGAACCGAGCCACTGAAGTAAGTGTGTATCTGTTGGTAGGAGCGACCTGTTCCCGTACATCGAGGAGGGCACGCAGGAGCACTGGCTGCTGGGCTACATCGAGTTCCTGCAGCGACACAAGCTGTGGAACCGAGCCACTGAAGTAAGTGTGTATCTGTTGGTAGGAGCGACCTGTTCCCGTACATCGAGGAGGGCACGCAGGAGCACTGGCTGCTGGGCTACATCGAGTTCCTGCAGCGACACAAGCTGTGGAACCGAGCCACTGAAGTAAGTGTGTATCTGTTGGTAGGAGCGACCTGTTCCCGTACATCGAGGAGGGCACGCAGGAGCACTGGCTGCTGGGCTACATCGAGTTCCTGCAGCGACACAAGCTGTGGAACCGAGCCACTGAAGTAAGTGTGTATCTGTTGGTAGGAGCGACCTGTTCCCGTACATCGAGGAGGGCACGCAGGAGCACTGGCTGCTGGGCTACATCGAGTTCCTGCAGCGACACAAGCTGTGGAACCGAGCCACTGAAGTAAGTGTGTATCTGTTGGTAGGAGCGACCTGTTCCCGTACATCGAGGAGGGCACGCAGGAGCACTGGCTGCTGGGCTACATCGAGTTCCTGCAGCGACACAAGCTGTGGAACCGAGCCACTGAAGTAAGTGTGTATCTGTTGGTAGGAGCGACCTGTTCCCGTACATCGAGGAGGGCACGCAGGAGCACTGGCTGCTGGGCTACATCGAGTTCCTGCAGCGACACAAGCTGTGGAACCGAGCCACTGAAGTAAGTGTGTATCTGTTGGTAGGAGCGACCTGTTCCCGTACATCGAGGAGGGCACGCAGGAGCACTGGCTGCTGGGCTACATCGAGTTCCTGCAGCGACACAAGCTGTGGAACCGAGCCACTGAAGTAAGTGTGTATCTGTTGGTAGGAGCGACCTGTTCCCGTACATCGAGGAGGGCACGCAGGAGCACTGGCTGCTGGGCTACATCGAGTTCCTGCAGCGACACAAGCTGTGGAACCGAGCCACTGAAGTAAGTGTGTATCTGTTGGTAGGAGCGACCTGTTCCCGTACATCGAGGAGGGCACGCAGGAGCACTGGCTGCTGGGCTACATCGAGTTCCTGCAGCGACACAAGCTGTGGAACCGAGCCACTGAAGTAAGTGTGTATCTGTTGGTAGGAGCGACCTGTTCCCGTACATCGAGGAGGGCACGCAGGAGCACTGGCTGCTGGGCTACATCGAGTTCCTGCAGCGACACAAGCTGTGGAACCGAGCCACTGAAGTAAGTGTGTATCTGTTGGTAGGAGCGACCTGTTCCCGTACATCGAGGAGGGCACGCAGGAGCACTGGCTGCTGGGCTACATCGAGTTCCTGCAGCGACACAAGCTGTGGAACCGAGCCACTGAAGTAAGTGTGTATCTGTTGGTAGGAGCGACCTGTTCCCGTACATCGAGGAGGGCACGCAGGAGCACTGGCTGCTGGGCTACATCGAGTTCCTGCAGCGACACAAGCTGTGGAACCGAGCCACTGAAGTAAGTGTGTATCTGTTGGTAGGAGCGACCTGTTCCCGTACATCGAGGAGGGCACGCAGGAGCACTGGCTGCTGGGCTACATCGAGTTCCTGCAGCGACACAAGCTGTGGAACCGAGCCACTGAAGTAAGTGTGTATCTGTTGGTAGGAGCGACCTGTTCCCGTACATCGAGGAGGGCACGCAGGAGCACTGGCTGCTGGGCTACATCGAGTTCCTGCAGCGACACAAGCTGTGGAACCGAGCCACTGAAGTAAGTGTGTATCTGTTGGTAGGAGCGACCTGTTCCCGTACATCGAGGAGGGCACGCAGGAGCACTGGCTGCTGGGCTACATCGAGTTCCTGCAGCGACACAAGCTGTGGAACCGAGCCACTGAAGTAAGTGTGTATCTGTTGGTAGGAGCGACCTGTTCCCGTACATCGAGGAGGGCACGCAGGAGCACTGGCTGCTGGGCTACATCGAGTTCCTGCAGCGACACAAGCTGTGGAACCGAGCCACTGAAGTAAGTGTGTATCTGTTGGTAGGAGCGACCTGTTCCCGTACATCGAGGAGGGCACGCAGGAGCACTGGCTGCTGGGCTACATCGAGTTCCTGCAGCGACACAAGCTGTGGAACCGAGCCACTGAAGTAAGTGTGTATCTGTTGGTAGGAGCGACCTGTTCCCGTACATCGAGGAGGGCACGCAGGAGCACTGGCTGCTGGGCTACATCGAGTTCCTGCAGCGACACAAGCTGTGGAACCGAGCCACTGAAGTAAGTGTGTATCTGTTGGTAGGAGCGACCTGTTCCCGTACATCGAGGAGGGCACGCAGGAGCACTGGCTGCTGGGCTACATCGAGTTCCTGCAGCGACACAAGCTGTGGAACCGAGCCACTGAAGTAAGTGTGTATCTGTTGGTAGGAGCGACCTGTTCCCGTACATCGAGGAGGGCACGCAGGAGCACTGGCTGCTGGGCTACATCGAGTTCCTGCAGCGACACAAGCTGTGGAACCGAGCCACTGAAGTAAGTGTGTATCTGTTGGTAGGAGCGACCTGTTCCCGTACATCGAGGAGGGCACGCAGGAGCACTGGCTGCTGGGCTACATCGAGTTCCTGCAGCGACACAAGCTGTGGAACCGAGCCACTGAAGTAAGTGTGTATCTGTTGGTAGGAGCGACCTGTTCCCGTACATCGAGGAGGGCACGCAGGAGCACTGGCTGCTGGGCTACATCGAGTTCCTGCAGCGACACAAGCTGTGGAACCGAGCCACTGAAGTAAGTGTGTATCTGTTGGTAGGAGCGACCTGTTCCCGTACATCGAGGAGGGCACGCAGGAGCACTGGCTGCTGGGCTACATCGAGTTCCTGCAGCGACACAAGCTGTGGAACCGAGCCACTGAAGTAAGTGTGTATCTGTTGGTAGGAGCGACCTGTTCCCGTACATCGAGGAGGGCACGCAGGAGCACTGGCTGCTGGGCTACATCGAGTTCCTGCAGCGACACAAGCTGTGGAACCGAGCCACTGAAGTAAGTGTGTATCTGTTGGTAGGAGCGACCTGTTCCCGTACATCGAGGAGGGCACGCAGGAGCACTGGCTGCTGGGCTACATCGAGTTCCTGCAGCGACACAAGCTGTGGAACCGAGCCACTGAAGTAAGTGTGTATCTGTTGGTAGGAGCGACCTGTTCCCGTACATCGAGGAGGGCACGCAGGAGCACTGGCTGCTGGGCTACATCGAGTTCCTGCAGCGACACAAGCTGTGGAACCGAGCCACTGAAGTAAGTGTGTATCTGTTGGTAGGAGCGACCTGTTCCCGTACATCGAGGAGGGCACGCAGGAGCACTGGCTGCTGGGCTACATCGAGTTCCTGCAGCGACACAAGCTGTGGAACCGAGCCACTGAAGTAAGTGTGTATCTGTTGGTAGGAGCGACCTGTTCCCGTACATCGAGGAGGGCACGCAGGAGCACTGGCTGCTGGGCTACATCGAGTTCCTGCAGCGACACAAGCTGTGGAACCGAGCCACTGAAGTAAGTGTGTATCTGTTGGTAGGAGCGACCTGTTCCCGTACATCGAGGAGGGCACGCAGGAGCACTGGCTGCTGGGCTACATCGAGTTCCTGCAGCGACACAAGCTGTGGAACCGAGCCACTGAAGTAAGTGTGTATCTGTTGGTAGGAGCGACCTGTTCCCGTACATCGAGGAGGGCACGCAGGAGCACTGGCTGCTGGGCTACATCGAGTTCCTGCAGCGACACAAGCTGTGGAACCGAGCCACTGAAGTAAGTGTGTATCTGTTGGTAGGAGCGACCTGTTCCCGTACATCGAGGAGGGCACGCAGGAGCACTGGCTGCTGGGCTACATCGAGTTCCTGCAGCGACACAAGCTGTGGAACCGAGCCACTGAAGTAAGTGTGTATCTGTTGGTAGGAGCGACCTGTTCCCGTACATCGAGGAGGGCACGCAGGAGCACTGGCTGCTGGGCTACATCGAGTTCCTGCAGCGACACAAGCTGTGGAACCGAGCCACTGAAGTAAGTGTGTATCTGTTGGTAGGAGCGACCTGTTCCCGTACATCGAGGAGGGCACGCAGGAGCACTGGCTGCTGGGCTACATCGAGTTCCTGCAGCGACACAAGCTGTGGAACCGAGCCACTGAAGTAAGTGTGTATCTGTTGGTAGGAGCGACCTGTTCCCGTACATCGAGGAGGGCACGCAGGAGCACTGGCTGCTGGGCTACATCGAGTTCCTGCAGCGACACAAGCTGTGGAACCGAGCCACTGAAGTAAGTGTGTATCTGTTGGTAGGAGCGACCTGTTCCCGTACATCGAGGAGGGCACGCAGGAGCACTGGCTGCTGGGCTACATCGAGTTCCTGCAGCGACACAAGCTGTGGAACCGAGCCACTGAAGTAAGTGTGTATCTGTTGGTAGGAGCGACCTGTTCCCGTACATCGAGGAGGGCACGCAGGAGCACTGGCTGCTGGGCTACATCGAGTTCCTGCAGCGACACAAGCTGTGGAACCGAGCCACTGAAGTAAGTGTGTATCTGTTGGTAGGAGCGACCTGTTCCCGTACATCGAGGAGGGCACGCAGGAGCACTGGCTGCTGGGCTACATCGAGTTCCTGCAGCGACACAAGCTGTGGAACCGAGCCACTGAAGTAAGTGTGTATCTGTTGGTAGGAGCGACCTGTTCCCGTACATCGAGGAGGGCACGCAGGAGCACTGGCTGCTGGGCTACATCGAGTTCCTGCAGCGACACAAGCTGTGGAACCGAGCCACTGAAGTAAGTGTGTATCTGTTGGTAGGAGCGACCTGTTCCCGTACATCGAGGAGGGCACGCAGGAGCACTGGCTGCTGGGCTACATCGAGTTCCTGCAGCGACACAAGCTGTGGAACCGAGCCACTGAAGTAAGTGTGTATCTGTTGGTAGGAGCGACCTGTTCCCGTACATCGAGGAGGGCACGCAGGAGCACTGGCTGCTGGGCTACATCGAGTTCCTGCAGCGACACAAGCTGTGGAACCGAGCCACTGAAGTAAGTGTGTATCTGTTGGTAGGAGCGACCTGTTCCCGTACATCGAGGAGGGCACGCAGGAGCACTGGCTGCTGGGCTACATCGAGTTCCTGCAGCGACACAAGCTGTGGAACCGAGCCACTGAAGTAAGTGTGTATCTGTTGGTAGGAGCGACCTGTTCCCGTACATCGAGGAGGGCACGCAGGAGCACTGGCTGCTGGGCTACATCGAGTTCCTGCAGCGACACAAGCTGTGGAACCGAGCCACTGAAGTAAGTGTGTATCTGTTGGTAGGAGCGACCTGTTCCCGTACATCGAGGAGGGCACGCAGGAGCACTGGCTGCTGGGCTACATCGAGTTCCTGCAGCGACACAAGCTGTGGAACCGAGCCACTGAAGTAAGTGTGTATCTGTTGGTAGGAGCGACCTGTTCCCGTACATCGAGGAGGGCACGCAGGAGCACTGGCTGCTGGGCTACATCGAGTTCCTGCAGCGACACAAGCTGTGGAACCGAGCCACTGAAGTAAGTGTGTATCTGTTGGTAGGAGCGACCTGTTCCCGTACATCGAGGAGGGCACGCAGGAGCACTGGCTGCTGGGCTACATCGAGTTCCTGCAGCGACACAAGCTGTGGAACCGAGCCACTGAAGTAAGTGTGTATCTGTTGGTAGGAGCGACCTGTTCCCGTACATCGAGGAGGGCACGCAGGAGCACTGGCTGCTGGGCTACATCGAGTTCCTGCAGCGACACAAGCTGTGGAACCGAGCCACTGAAGTAAGTGTGTATCTGTTGGTAGGAGCGACCTGTTCCCGTACATCGAGGAGGGCACGCAGGAGCACTGGCTGCTGGGCTACATCGAGTTCCTGCAGCGACACAAGCTGTGGAACCGAGCCACTGAAGTAAGTGTGTATCTGTTGGTAGGAGCGACCTGTTCCCGTACATCGAGGAGGGCACGCAGGAGCACTGGCTGCTGGGCTACATCGAGTTCCTGCAGCGACACAAGCTGTGGAACCGAGCCACTGAAGTAAGTGCTCTGTCAGGCTCCGATCCAGGGGTCCATTATTGTTTTGATAAATAAATGCCAATTTTCGGGTGATGCAGACTTTAAGGGGTATGAATGTTCCGCTATGAGGTCCCTAGGCCTAAGGGCTAATCCAAGCCTGGTCATCGTCACACTCAGCGGGTACCTCGCTCATTTCATACATTCTTGCTAGCATGCTGTCATTCTTGCTGTCTTGTAAGTTTCGCAACCCGGTGCTTAAATTTACATTCTAAAAGTTGTGAACATATTTGTAAGTCGTTCCGTAGACCGAGCGGCTCGATCTGCTGTCTGTCAGTCAGCAGGCCCGGATTAAGGGATCCAGGGCCCCTAGGCACTTGGTGTCAGGAGGGCCCCCCTGCCTTACAATATTTCTACCCTCCCCCATAGCCGATCAAGTACTATTTTAGTTACTGCTCTGGGGCCCCCTCCTCGAGGCCTTTATGGTGTGGAAAATGAGCGAATTAAAGAAAAAAATATACATATTTATTGACTATACACAATATTAATAACGAATACGTCAATATAGACAAAACATTAGATATCAATGATGATAATATCTTTATTTCAGACACAAGATCAAATTAAAATTACAATAAAATAAAATAAAAATATCACTACATAGTATAAAACAAAGTCGCTTTTTCTGTCCCTATGTCCCTATATCCCTTTGAATGCTTAAATCTCTAAAACTACGCAACGGATTCTGATGCGGTTTTTTTTAATAGGTAGAGTGATTCAAGAGGAAGGTTTATATGTATAATAACATCCATAAAAGAGTGGAGAAATACTGTTATTTTTGAGGTTTCTAATGTGATGTCGTAAAGTGTCATTTTTTCCGCTTACATTGCAAACGCAGGCCGTGCGAAGCCGGGGCGGGTCGCTAGTAAAAATATAAAAGAAAATATTGCACATTACAATCAGAAAAAAACATCTGAAAAAATACTATACATTTTAGTTTAATACCTAGGTACTTACAGATGACGTTTATCTTTCTTTATGTCAATTCAATTCAGTGGATTCAATAAAATTTTAGGAGACAACACTTACTACACCCATATCTTTAGACAATTCCTGAATTATTCCTTCACTCAAACTCGCCTGAGAAAGTATCGAGCATTCCTTCAAAACATTTTCGAGTATGGTATGCTTAGTCGCTAATTTTGTTCTTTATCAACCCCACTGAACTAAGGTTGAATCGGTTGAAATAGGTAATTGTAGGCTTTGTCATTGTAAATATAATCAAGATATTCTTCAAAATCCATTAAGTTATTCACAACAAACTTTTCGAGGAGCGTTCAAGGTAGGTCGCGACGTACCTTGAGATGACAGATCATCTCACCACTCGTAGAAGGAATTTTTTATGGTAAATTCGAGAGGAGGAATTTTTTACAACTGGAACAAACTGGATTATTGGAAATTCCACCACTAAGGGGGTGAAAACGGTTGTAGTTTTTTTGGTGCTTTATGTAACTCCTTAACCAAGTGGCTCGATTTGTTTGAATTAACAGAAAATACAAAAATATAAAATTATTGAACACTTGTTACAGAATTTTTCAAAAAAACATCTGACAATGGGGTAAAAGGGATTATTAAAGTTTGAGATTCGTTGTTTGGCTCTGTATTTATATGGCTGTGACTTTTTAATGTACGATGCTTAAATTCAGTATGTCCTGATATAGCCATAAAATATACAGGGTGTCCCATAATGAATGGATAACCTGAGAGGTGCTTATGCGGCAAGTCAAGGCCTATCAGAAACAGTTTTTATTTTTTTTTCTACTTTGACCCGTTCGGAAAATATTTAATATTTTGTAAATTTGGAAAAAAAATGTATCTTTGTTCACATTTTTGGACTTTGTGCCTACAATTTTAACAATTTCTTTATTTTTATTTTTGGAATATACTAAAGAAAAACAGCTTTTTTGAACACCATTTGAAATATTTTGGTAACTAGGACCAGTAATTTTCAAGGCAGGTTTAAAGTACAAAATTTTAATTTTTCAAATTATTATTCAAAGTTTGAGCTGCTGTAGTTAAAAAAAAAGATAAGGAAACCTAAGATGCCAGCTACTTTAAAAACATGTACATTTCAAAAGCATCCTAAAATGGTAATAAACGTTGAAATTTTGTAGGGTAAAAAACTTAGATATTGCTACTTTTGTGCCAAAAGGGGCCAATGCTACTAAAAATAATATTGAACCAACACATCAAAAAAATATCTGTTTTTGCCATTCTCGTTCTAAAACGGTTACTTTGTTACTTAAAAACAGTGAGTGAAATCTATTTTTGCTGATTCATGCTGGAAAATAGGAAATATGTTAGGAACGAAATAATAAACAGTAATCCAGCCGAAAGTAAAGAGAGTTTGTGCTATGAGTACGAATTTGGTGGTATTAATTCGGAAAGAAGATTCAAACAGAATGACGGATGTCCAGTACACTAAGCCGTTCAGGAACGGCGTTATTTAGATTCAGCGTATTCAAACAGATGAATTATGCGTGGTGGCGCTTCCCAGTGGCCAGCGCGGTCGCTGGACCCTGTAGCAAAGTAACCGTTTTAGAACGAGAATGGCGAAAAAGATATTTTTTTGATGTGTTGGTTCAATATTATTTTTAGTAGCATTGGCCCCTTTTGGCACAAAAATAGCAATATGTAAGTTTTTTACCCTACAAAATTTCAACGTTTATCATTATTTTAGGATGCTCTTGAAATGGACATGTTTTTAAGTAGCTGGCATCTTAGGTTTCCTTATCTTTTTTTTTTAGCCACAGCAGCTCAAACTTTGCATAATAATTCGAAAAATTAAAATTTTCTACTTTAAACCTGCCTTGAAAATTACTGGTCTTGGTTACCAAAATATTTCAAATGGTGTTCAAAAAAGCTGTTTTTCTTTATTATATTCCAAAAATAAAAATAAAAAAATTATAAAAATTGTAGCCACAAAGTCCAAAAATGTGAACAAAGATACAAATTTTTCCAAATTTACGAAATATTAAATATTTTCCGAACGGGTCAAAGTAGAAAAAAAATAAAAACTGTTTCTGATAGGCCTTGACTTGTCGCATAAGCACCTCTCAGGTTATCCACTCATTATGGGACACCCTGTATATTTGAGATATTTTCAAAAAACCAAAATTGGGTAAATTTGGTAAATTGGTAAAATTGGGGTTGAAAATATTGAGGATATTTTGTTCGATTCACTTGAAACTTACACAGTTTTACTTATTAGATTGAAGTGCAGGACAAAAAGTATAGTCTACAAAAGCGAAGCCGCAAGCGGAAACATAGCTGTTTTCATAATTGATTCTTCGTTTTAAGTACCGGTGTAAAAAATCGATTGACTAAATTCAGTCTTATTGGGTGCTGGAGTTTTATCAATTTTGAGAAAGACAACTAGCATCTGTGCTTCAGTTGACTTGACATCTCGCGTTAAAGTTTTAAATACAAAATTAAATACAGGAGACCTTATTATTCGAGCAATAAAGACAAAAATGTCAATAGCTAGTATGGATTGTATCTCTTTGGAAACTAGCTCTTGTGTACTGAATATGTTTTGGTGATTTGCAAATAGATACTGTTTGTTATATAAAATACGACACTAAAATATCAAACAGATAGGTACAACGACAAGAGGGCGATTTGATCTGTCATGCATTTTTATTTATACCTACTATTTAATTATTATTTGGAAATTTAAATATCAATTTTTCGGGCAAACCAGACTTTAGGGGTATGAATTTTCCGGCATGAGGGCCCCTAGGCTTGCAGGGCCCCTAGGCCCGGGCCTTGTGGGCCTAGGCGCTAATCCGGGCCTGTCAGTCAGTGTGTTACTCCTTAATATTACACTAGTATCTACCCTGTGGAAACGTTTCAAAGCTATTTCTATCCCATGGAAACTGATTTACAGAATGAAAAGTAGTGTTATTCCAGGGCTACGACCACGTCTATTCAAAATTTTAAGTCCGATCCATTCAGTATTTTGCTTGAAAGAGTAGCTAACATCCTTACAAACAGTCACGTTTATAATATCAGTAAGCGTTAATAATATTAGTAAGGAAAGGGATAGTGGATTTGGTATTTTTAAACTCAAATAAGAAGACATCGTGTCCAGACAAGATTGTGGGTACTGCGGAGCTCAGTGCGTCATACCCCACGCACGCCCGCGCAGTTCAACTTCTTGATTATAGCTCTGCGTCTGGTTTGACGCAATTTTTCCAATGACCGTCTTTGAAATCATCACAAGCTTTTATTTATAAATAAGTGTCGTGTGTGTGTGTGGTCCGTAGGTGGTGCGCAACGCGTGGGTGAGCAGCGTGTGGGCGCTGTCGCAGCAGAGCACGTCTGTGTCTCTGTGCTGCGCGCGCTGCGGGCGGCGCGGGCGCCTGCCGCACGCGCGCGCGCCCTGCGCCTGCGCCGCGCCCGCCGCGCCGCCGCACCACCGCGCGCCGCCGCCGGACATCTGCGCGCTCTGCCACCAGGTCACTGTCACTACACTACCCTCACTAGCTATGCGCGGGCGCCTGCCGCACGCGCGCGCGCCCTGCGCCTGCGCCGCGCCCGCCGCGCCGCCGCACCACCGCGCGCCGCCGCCGGACATCTGCGCGCTCTGCCACCAGGTCACTGTCACTACACTACCCTCACTAGCTAGGCGCGGGCGCCTGCCGCACGCGCGCGCGCCCTGCGCCTGCGCCGCGCCCGCCGCGCCGCCGCACCACCGCGCGCCGCCGCCGGACATCTGCGCGCTCTGCCACCAGGTCACTGTCACTACACTACCCTCACTAGCTAGGCGCGGGCGCCTGCCGCACGCGCGCGCGCCCTGCGCCTGCGCCGCGCCCGCCGCGCCGCCGCACCACCGCGCGCCGCCGCCGGACATCTGCGCGCTCTGCCACCAGGTCACTGTCACTACACTACCCTCACTAGCTAGGCGCGGGCGCCTGCCGCACGCGCGCGCGCCCTGCGCCTGCGCCGCGCCCGCCGCGCCGCCGCACCACCGCGCGCCGCCGCCGGACATCTGCGCGCTCTGCCACCAGGTCACTGTCACTACACTACCCTCACTAGCTAGGCGCGGGCGCCTGCCGCACGCGCGCGCGCCCTGCGCCTGCGCCGCGCCCGCCGCGCCGCCGCACCACCGCGCGCCGCCGCCGGACATCTGCGCGCTCTGCCACCAGGTCACTGTCACTACACTACCCTCACTAGCTAGGCGCGGGCGCCTGCCGCACGCGCGCGCGCCCTGCGCCTGCGCCGCGCCCGCCGCGCCGCCGCACCACCGCGCGCCGCCGCCGGACATCTGCGCGCTCTGCCACCAGGTCACTGTCACTACACTACCCTCACTAGCTAGGCGCGGGCGCCTGCCGCACGCGCGCGCGCCCTGCGCCTGCGCCGCGCCCGCCGCGCCGCCGCACCACCGCGCGCCGCCGCCGGACATCTGCGCGCTCTGCCACCAGGTCACTGTCACTACACTACCCTCACTAGCTAGGCGCGGGCGCCTGCCGCACGCGCGCGCGCCCTGCGCCTGCGCCGCGCCCGCCGCGCCGCCGCACCACCGCGCGCCGCCGCCGGACATCTGCGCGCTCTGCCACCAGGTCACTGTCACTACACTACCCTCACTAGCTAGGCGCGGGCGCCTGCCGCACGCGCGCGCGCCCTGCGCCTGCGCCGCGCCCGCCGCGCCGCCGCACCACCGCGCGCCGCCGCCGGACATCTGCGCGCTCTGCCACCAGGTCACTGTCACTACACTACCCTCACTAGCTAGGCGCGGGCGCCTGCCGCACGCGCGCGCGCCCTGCGCCTGCGCCGCGCCCGCCGCGCCGCCGCACCACCGCGCGCCGCCGCCGGACATCTGCGCGCTCTGCCACCAGGTCACTGTCACTACACTACCCTCACTAGCTAGGCGCGGGCGCCTGCCGCACGCGCGCGCGCCCTGCGCCTGCGCCGCGCCCGCCGCGCCGCCGCACCACCGCGCGCCGCCGCCGGACATCTGCGCGCTCTGCCACCAGGTCACTGTCACTACACTACCCTCACTAGCTAGGCGCGGGCGCCTGCCGCACGCGCGCGCGCCCTGCGCCTGCGCCGCGCCCGCCGCGCCGCCGCACCACCGCGCGCCGCCGCCGGACATCTGCGCGCTCTGCCACCAGGTCACTGTCACTACACTACCCTCACTAGCTAGGCGCGGGCGCCTGCCGCACGCGCGCGCGCCCTGCGCCTGCGCCGCGCCCGCCGCGCCGCCGCACCACCGCGCGCCGCCGCCGGACATCTGCGCGCTCTGCCACCAGGTCACTGTCACTACACTACCCTCACTAGCTAGGCGCGGGCGCCTGCCGCACGCGCGCGCGCCCTGCGCCTGCGCCGCGCCCGCCGCGCCGCCGCACCACCGCGCGCCGCCGCCGGACATCTGCGCGCTCTGCCACCAGGTCACTGTCACTACACTACCCTCACTACCTAACATGAAGATTGATAGATTTTAAAGTAGATTTCGCATGTACACATCTATAAGTAATATATTGTCGCGTCCGGCAGGTGGTGCGCGGGCTGTACGCGTGGTGCCAGGGCTGCTCGCACGGCGGGCACCTGCACCACATGCGGGCGTGGATGTCTCAGCACCGGCTGTGCCCGGCCGGCTGCGGGCACCGCTGCCAGCTGCCCTGACCTCCTGCGGGACTCCACCTCGGGACTGACTCCATCTGCGTATCTCCGTCACGAGCGCGCGTCACTTGACTTTAAAAACCTGTTCAGATGTAGTCTCTACCTAGACTATTGTCGTACATCGTCAGGGGTCGAACTTAGGTCCATGATTGTAATCCTCATAACATTCAAATAGAGCTGGATTTATGTAGGGTGCCCTAACATTGTGAACTATTTTCTGTATCAACATATATGCAGTAACATTTTAAAGTATTCAATCAAAAAATCTATTCGCTAATTTTAAGTCGTAAAACTGGAAATATTGATAAAATAAATGTAAACAGAAAATATTTTTTTGACCTAAAATATCATTGTGATCTTTTAATTTCATCCTAAGTTTTAAATACTTTAATTAATAGAAAATAAGTATGAACTGTTACATAGGTTTAAGACTGATTATTATTATTATATTGTTATGCAATTATTAAATAAAAGATTTTTTCAGTATGAAACTGGTTTATTCTTACAATACATATTTACAAATAAAATAATACTCAACTTCTTCACTTTTATAATTAAATCAAAACAGCTAATAACAGTTAACAATAAAGTGGAGCCTAAATACAATGCTCGTATAGATAGATAGGTTCTTACAAATGTCAAGATATAAAAATTGAGCAGATATACTTCTTAGAATACCATTCAATATGTGGCGTGGCTATAGATTACTATTTTATATGGGCTAAAAATACTCGATTTAGTTGTAAAAGGAACCAAATTTAAAAAAAAGGGCAGGACTACAAAGCTTTTCCTTAGAAAGTGTGAATTTTTGCATAATACGAAATGATTCCAAATATTTGTTCCAAAGTTCTAGGTAATAAAAAATATATATCTGTGTACTAAGTATATGAATTATCTAATTACTAGAAAACTATTTAAAGAAGATCGGGGAGCTTTGTAAACAAATCACATGGAGTGTATGTAGTTAAGATAGGCCTAGCAGAGGGCGCAGCACGGCGCCTTGCAGGTCCGCTTCTCTTCCTCGACGCTGTCCTCCAGCAGCGCCTGGCCGCGCTTGGCGCGCGACATGCTGCGCGTCAGGCTCAGGAACGCCTGCGGAGAGGATGCCTCACTATCGGATCTGCAGGCTGAGCCGGACGCCACGAGAGCCCTAGCTAGACCGTGGGCCTTATTGTCGAACAAGAAATCGATAAGCAGTTAAATTCAAAGGGAAACCAGTGGTACAATTGAAGTTCAGGCTAATTTTTAAAAATGAATCGTTCTCGATTATCCGTTGAGTTAGACAATAAGGCCTCGTGTCTCGAGTAGAACAGACAAAGATGACGTGTCCGTCAAGTTAGCCCCGCAATAGATAGAATCAAAACGTAAATTATTCGAATTACAAATTCAATTGCACGCACATTGTGTAAACAACGTGTGAAATATTATCTTCATCTAATAGCCTAGACAAAATATTGCTAGTCTGGCCATGTAGGTAGATAGGTACCTACAGTGTTTATTCTTCAAGTTACATGTTAGGTACAAGTCAACTGCCTGTACTAGAGCTAAGACGAGCTCTTGAGGTGCCTTTACATCATAAATTTATAATTTAAGCCTTCAATGAAATATTTACTTATAGGGATTTAGTATAAGATTATTGTTACATAGAGGTACACTTGCGTTCCTCCGTTGCGGGTTAATGAAATACAAAGGAGTAGGTAGTTAGGTTGTGTACAAACTATGTCCGGTTTTTAAAGGATAATAAAGCTTTGCCCTAGAGTAGCAAGAGTGCAATGTGAAACAAGGTAGGTACCTACTACACATCTACAACCACTGTCACTGATGGTGTCGTTTCGTCCATTGAAGAACTTTCCCACGATATGTTTGGTTTCTCTTACGTGTGCTTTACAAATGATTGACATTACTCGAGGGCAAAGGAGAAAAAGGCTGAGGTTGATGATACATTTCCTCCTCAGAAAGACACCGTGTTCGTTACCATCTTATTTTAGCCTCGTGGATAAAGCTGGGATCCTGCTGGCTTTTTTCTGTGAAGTTGTTTGAAAATGCACACGTTTGAAAAAATCTGACATAGTACCTACCTAGCTAATTAGGACCTTTGAAACAAAATTTTTTTTGATAAAAATTTCTAAGAAAGAATTCATTGCCAAATAACTTTTGAAACTAGTCCAAACTTAAATTTGCAAAATCAGCTATAGTAACAATCCTAAATGGGCGAAACGACACTGGTGTTTTTAGTGTATCGTTCTGCATCGAATTATCGTTTCCGCCCAGTAATGAGCCGAATAATACTAATAAGCTATGAGCATGCAGGTTTTTAGTCGTGTTAGTCAAAATCATTGCAAATCTTACCTTATTCCTTCCGATAGCTTGGATTGGTCACTATCCCCTCAAAGAGTAATAATACAACAAGTTATTGTAAATGTTTATATTCCTGCATTAATATCAATATTTATAAATTTGTATAGAGAACTATACGTACATACATTACCTAATGAATACTCGTGAACGACTTATCTATAGGAGATACATACATAGGACAAGATTGCACCTGCGACGAACCTACCTACTTCTTAGAGACTATGCATTTCTGGCAACTAGTGAAGAGATTTGAAGACCGAAAAGTCACAAGTCACGCTTCATTTGGAAACTAAATCAAAATAATTAATGTAAATTTAATACATTGTAATTTTATGGAGCCATGACACTTTGATGTACACTTAATATCTAGGGGCCGCCACTAGTAGTATATACTGGTTGGTCGAGTCATACCATTCTAGTTTAAGCTACCTTTATACATGACTTTTAGTTTACACGAATCTGAAGGAAGTGGCTCTATGAATAATAAATAATGGATTGTATAAAATTTCAAATAGGTTCAGAAATAGTCATTTAAATGAAGAATCCAACAAAATCTGATTAAATACTTAACCTAAGCGTATCTAGCAATCTGCTCAGGCAACAAAATACTAAAACTAGGTCTAGGGACCACGTTTTGAAGAAAAACCTATAGTAAAATAAATGAAACATAAATAAATCTAAATGAGTTCTCCCCTCTTCAAAATGGATGGTTCCCTATCTAATAAATAAATTTGCATTGAGAGTTGTGACGGATGATTCGATAATATTTTTTTCTGTATAAAATACTTGTAAAAAACATTAAACTTTATTTCTTGTAGCACAAAGTTGACACAATCATAATTTTGGAATAGCAACGATCACAGGACAATAGAAGTGATATTTTATGTTCATAGCGTAATGTCATTGAAATATCAACTCTATTGCCCTAAAATAAAGGTGCTTTATAACACTGGGCTTATTTGTTAGGCCTATACGACCATCAGTGTGCAACTACCGACATTTAGCTCTTACTTTAGATACAAAACCTTACCGCTAGAGTACATACATGCACGCACAACATAACGTTACTGGCGAATTGGCGCTAAACTAAATCTGAAGCGAAGTGCCAAGAGATCCCTTGAGAGGTGTCAATAGCGCCGCCATTTTATTGTCGTGTAATTTATAAAGTTCCGTAATATAAAGATTATAAACTATGAATATAAAAGAACGTGCAAGCACTAAGCTTATTATAATTTAAATTGGTAATATTCAAATTCTGTTCTCAATTTATAGTACGCATACTTACGACAAATAAACGTCGCTTCTGATATTTAATTTTCTGTGGCCACCGGATCGTAAAATCAGCCCGTTTGCAGAATGAACTCAATATAAGAACTCGGAAATTAAAAAGCTTTATTTTTTTAAGGCTTACAAAATAAGCACTTAGACAAGTCAATGAGGAGAAATAAATAAAGCATTAATTTATTTTCTTTCACTTTAGCTTTTGTTTATGGACAAACCGATAGAAAAACGAACGCTAATGATGGAAATAATTTCATTCGAGGAGATGGTTTAGTGACGATTAGCCATGTTGTTGAAGTTGATGTGATGATTCAATAATAATTTTATTAGCCATTATAAAAACGGGCTAATTCTACGATCTGGTGGTAATATAACCACTGAAAACAGTATTCGTTCAAATTTCCAGCACCAAAGTTGGGCGAAATACAGTTTTTTTACATAGCTTAATGCCCCGGGCCATCCAGGACGTACACATTTACACTTTCAAAAATATCGGACTCTGACACAGAACTTCGATTAAAAATTAACTTTTGAAGCAGAGAGACATGCAGTGACCTCTCTCGTGAAGCACTAAGTATCTCTCTGTAGATAGAAGTTGTGTAGAGAACAATATCACTGAAAACCCTATACATACAAGCTTGTACACACACACATACACACATGTTTACCGCACGGCACATACACAGACTAACTGGCGGGTGTTACACGACTTCAGAGCAGAATTTAAACATTTTACATCTTTATTACCTTTAATAAAAGATCTTACAAGCGAAAGTTTGTTTCTATTCGATCTGTTACATGTAACATTCAAGTGACTGCATTCATTGAAAACACATCTGATTATGATTGAGGCATTCAATAAGTAGTCAAGAACCGAGGTGTATCACCGATACCGATCCTGAACAAGAAGACCTGTTCCCGCCGCACACCCACACCAGCCAGTCAACCTTCACATCCAACCCTGACAAACAGACATACATCCAGAGAAGCCGATAACGTCTGGAGGGATACTCCGATATAACATCCAGTAAGCGTCGTCGATAAAACTAAACACGTAACTGAAGCGGCAACGCCTGGAGGTCTACCCTAGGGCGAGCTAGAGCAGCCTCCGGCGGAGGGACGAGGCCCTACAGTATGTTGCACTTGATCTTCCTTCGTTTCTTCTTGACGTCCCCGTTGGTGGCGCGCGAGTCGTCGCTCTTGCGCGACCGGATCTCGCGCATCAGGTCGTAGAACACCTGCGGTAACCCCACACCCGTTACACACATACCGACAGACACTCCAAGCGAGAAGTACATATATACCTAAACGGACGACTGTCACTGACGGTCACGTCACGTGCCACTAAAGCTGCGGGAAGAACCACTGCAGTGTGGATTTTGTGTGTATCCTGAAGCGTCAGAAACAAATCAGTTTCATGCATTTAGTTATAGCTAGAAACACATGACTACAGAGACACACACTGTAATAATGCATTTCTAATCTTCTAACTTAATGTATGTATCTAATCGATATGCTTCTGACGCGGCACCACACGCCACACCACCGGCATGCGGTCATGAGCATGATCCATCCCGGAAATATGTAATGCGGTATTTATTTTGACTGGCCAAGACAATCGCCCGTGTAGGAGATCCCTAGCCTTACATAGACCCTGAGCGTTTGTTATGATTTCACGCGAGACATTTTACAGTCAAGCGAGAACGAGACAAAAGCTTTCTGGACTCTTCAGCAATCCAATGAGGCGTTTTCTTATTTTCAAAAAATACTTCAACCAGACTGAGCTACTACATTTTTACGTGGGGCTGTCTAATTAAAGCGTTAAAGACCGCGCGTAAAGGACATGACATCCATTGACAACCTGGCTCCTTTTCGTTAAAAACCCTCGCTATCTATTAATTCATAGGTAAATAGAAGTTTTTTTCTTTTTTTGGAAAACGCCTCGTTGTATTAATCGTGATACTAAGATGAGTCTATCGAAAGATCGATAACGCCAGGGTGATTTTTCAGTGGATAGGAGCGGTTGCGGTTTGGACAGTTTTGAATGGAACGACTGCCAAAATCAGATCCGTTCATGTTGTCCACCGAAAAAACAGCCTTAGTCATGATAAAGGGGCTCCCATATATTTCTTAAACAACACAAAAGCAAGCCCATCGGAACACAGATTTAAACCAAATGATTTGAAAGTTTTTTTGAAGTTTTCAGAGCAGCATAGCTTGCTGGTTTTTGTCATTTTAAAACAGTCTTAACCATTTTTAAGTGTTTATTGATATGTTCGTTCAAGTACTGAATTTGAAGTTTTAGAAAGTCATTATTGCCGGCAAGATTTGCAACTCTAACATCAATCAAGTAATCCAAAGCCAAGCAGAGCTGCACATTCCCAAGACTTACAAGCAGATTGAAGGATATCTAAACAAGCGCTAACTAATGTGCGTAGCTCAGGCTTGGCCGTGGACTCAAGAGTTAATAAACTAAGGCCCGTATTGTGTAAGCTTGCTCACTTATAGCTCGAGTAACGTTTACGACTTAGAAAAAAAAAGCTTTACTCAATCATAGATCGAGGAATGAGCAGACTTTCACAATACGGACCTCGGATATTTTGCTTACTGGTTCGGCGAAAATGTGCCCACTCGATGAAGATCAGAGGCTATGGAGACCCATATAGGCCTACCCTACTCAGGGCTTTAGCCAGTCTACTTAGAACCCTAGTTAACTGGGGAATGCTGCGACCCGTTCCGTTCATCCATGAGCGGAGTTGGAGAGGTTCTCTCTGCGTTAAACTAGATCCTCGAGGCAAAATATCTTGCAAGTAGACCCATCACATAATGAGGAGTGTGAAGTGTTCTGGGATTACCTTTTTCAAATTATTCCGTGTCTACCTGAGCGCTGCTGGTCTCAACGTAGAGCAATGTTGTGCGGAGGTCCTTTATGAAAGTCCTTCTCGATAGCGAGGCTTATCTTTTGCCCTTGTGTTTATAAGCCATAGCTGGAGAGAGGTCTGACTAGTTGCAGACTGTCTCGTCCTAGAGTGCACGTACCTTGTCGACATTGTCGCGTGTCTTGGCGCTGGTCTCCACGTAGGGCACCTGCCAGGCGGCGGCGCGCTCGCGACACGTGTCCAGCGGCACGCGCCGCTTCTCCGCCAGGTCCGACTTGTTGCCAACCAGCAGGAATGGAATGTTCTCGTCGTTCTTCACGCGGAGGATCTGTTCTCTGCAAGATGAAGACATGTTAAAATTAAAAGAATATGCGAGGTAATATCGTTAAACAGATAATATCATGTTTTTTTTTTTAATCTACGCCTGAAGTTTGATTTTCCAGCGTCGTAGGATCAATGACCATGAGAATTTTCATCTGAACTCCTCAATAACACTAAAAGTTTCTGGTTCGATGATGGAGAAGGCGCAAAGAAAGGAGGTGGGTCCAGTGATGATGGCAATATATAAGTGGATGATGAAATGATAGAATGATGGGGCGCATGTTACCTGAACTCTTGCGTCGCGTCGAAGCTCTCGGGCTCGGTGATGGAGAAGACGCAGAGGAAGCCCTCTCCGGAGCGGAAGTAGTTGTCCCGGATGGCCGCGTAGTCCTCCTGGCCCGCCGTGTCCAGGATGTCGATCTGCACCTCCTCGCCGTCTAGGACCACCTGGAAGTAGGAGGCGAGGGTTGCTGCTGCTTTACATTACCAAGCTTAGTACTATAGATTTATTCAATTCTGAGGGTACTCTTGGAGTTCTAAAATAGAGTATGGACGGGTGTCTGAACGATGAATACATGAAAAACATCTATGTCATTGTGTATGTAGAGCCTTTCCTGATAACAGTATTTATCGGATGGGAATTTATCATCATTTTCCCATTTTAGTGTTTTCTGTGCTCTGTTCAATGATAGCAATATCCATAGGTGACGCAACGCAAATTAGCCATCAATCAGTCACCATTCGTCACCAGTCATCATCTCGTCTTGCTATGTGATGTATCCCACCCCGTCATTTGAAATGAAATCAACTAAATTGGTGTTTACAACGTAAACTGACCTTCTTCCTGTAGCTATCAGCCTTGGTGGGTTCATAGTCCTCGACGAACTCGTCGTACATGAACTGCAGCGTGAGCGCGGACTTGCCGACGCCGCCCGAGCCCACCATGATGACCTTGTGCAGCGTGGGCTGCGCGGCCGGCTTCTTGGACATCGCGCCGCGCCGACCCCGGGCCTTACGCTGACAACACACGTAGCGACAATGTTAGACAATGTTACTGCCTATCAAACGACTTCTCACCAAGACCAGCCGAGCCTTGCACTGGAACGGCACGACTATGTTACTGCTTATCAACGACATCACGCACATAGGTAGATTTCAACCATTTAGGCGGCCAAAACCCAAAAAAGATCTAATGATAAATAAACAATTTACAAGGGTAGTCAACAGATCTAGGAATACAATAGAACACTTTTCGTCGTTCGTCGCAAGGCACGGCTACTCATTGCGTGATCACGCAACGAGTAGCCGTGCCTTGCACTAGAACGGCACGACTATGTTACAGCACTCCTGTAGATGGGTCTTAAGCGTCTGAAACCCTTTCTGAGAAATGTACTTATTTATTAACAAACGTCCTGCTCCACTGAATTAGGGTGTTGAGCTAGTTAGGGCCTGACGATGCAGAGGAAGACATGCAAGTGCAGATCGCAAGTTTTCCACTTAAATTGGAATGTTACTGTGGTTTTTGTAAGCCGTGTTATTCTATTGGCAAATTTGATTCAGAAGCTTTTGATTGCAAGGTACATTAAGATGGTCGATCAGTCGGCCACTCTCGAAATGGTTCCCCATTTTAAACCTAATTCATTCAGGAGTGTCAAATTCTACTAAATCGATATTAGGATTGAAATTTACGTTGTATCTTTTTGTAAGAGTAAATAAGCAAGAAACCGCATGTTAATTAAATAAGCAGTAATTCTAAAATACTACTCTGTCAAGAAAGTACCGGGAAAAGATCAATAATACACAAAATGTTTGTTATTCATCCAAATTTATTTTATCACCTTCAAAGTATGCTCCTTCAGAAACGATACACTTACGCCAACGAATTATCCAACCATCAAAACATTTTTTAAACACTGTTTCCGGAATTGAGTTCAGTTCTCGCCGCGAATTCTCCTTTATGTCTTGTACCGATTGAAAACGGGTGCCACGAAGTGGTAATTTGATTTTAGGAAAAAGAAAGAAGTCGGCCGGAGCCATATCTGGTGAATATGGTGGTTGCTCGATGGTATTTGTTGAGTGTTTGGTCAAAAATTCGGTCACAATGATGGCCTTGTGCGATTGAGTTTTTGGAGAAAATTCAGGTCTTTTGGGACTAGTCGAGCGGCAACATGTTTCATACCCAAGTGATTATTTAAAATGGTACGGATCGACTCGTGAGATACAGAAAGTTCGGCAGCTATCTCTCGCAAAGTTGAATGAGGATTTTCAGTCACTGTTTCCTTCACTTTTGCGATGTTAACTTCAATTGCAGACGTTGATGGCCTACCAGAGCGAGGCAAATCTTCCATCACATCTCGACCGCTTTTGAACGCTTTGTACCACTCATAAGCACGTGTTTTTGATAAAGTCGATTCACCGAAAGCCTTCTGTAACATTTTCAGTGACTCCGAACACGAAATTCCATTGGCGATGCAAAACTTAAGACAAACTCTTTGTTCGATGTTTTTGTCCATTGTGAAATTCGCAATACACACTAGATATTATGTAACTAAAAACAGCACTGTATTTAATATAAATAACAGATGCAACTCAAACTCCGCGCCAAAATGGCAAACAGTTGTGCCAACCTAACAACAACAAAAAAAACAAAAATTTGAATTTGGAACCATAAACAAATCATCCATTCCCGATACTTTTTTGACTGAATGTATAAATGGTAGTAAGGCCTGGCGAATACAATCCCTATCAACCACCAAGCATAATCATCGGTCACACTTTGTGCTTGTAATGAATAAAACCCACATAGCATGTACGAAAAACCTGCTGCGAATTTATTGTTCTTGATATGTGCTTAGGAATTAGACAATTCCTTTCAATGACATCATCCGGCGGGCCTTTGTCAGCGCTAACGTACCAGCTATTCTCGAACCGAATGGTCTGTTCCGTGACGATGGCAAGAGGCCCGACGGTATGACACTAGTCCCATGGGAGTTGGGGAGGCCCATTGTGTGGGACGCTACATGCGTCGACACACTTGCACCTTCCCATCTTTCAAGGACATCCACTAGGGCTGGTGCGGCGGCAGATCTGGCCGAGGATCTCAAGAGGCGCAAATATGCAGGTCTCGACAGAACCTACGCATTTGCTCCCCTTGGATTCGAGACCCTAGGTCCGTGGGGTACCGAGGCTCTCCGGGTTTTTAAAAAATTATCTGAGCGTCTGGTCGATGCGACGCGTGACCCGAGAGCTGGTGAATATCTGGCTCAGCGCATCAGCATTGCCATACAGCGTGGTAATGCAGCCAGTGTCTTGGGGACGCTTCCGACTGGTATTGACATGGATCAATTGAGCTACCTTTAGACTGTTTGCAACCGTCTGCAGTTAGCTCAATAGTTTCAATTGTAAATACTAGTTGTAATTTTTCTATTCCTTTGCTTGTAATTTTCGTTGTTAATAAAGATGTTATTTTTATTCCTTTCAATTTTCAGGTGTAGGGCATTGTTTAAAAAGACGAAACTAAGCAGACACTAAAGATATTTGAAAGTACCAAGGTCGAGGGATAGGATGTTCTGTTCAATGCCGATTCAGACCTACTTGGTATATACTTTAGAAGGTCAAAGGAAATTTGATACTTGTCTGACAGTTTTAATCAATATATATTTACACTTGCGACCCGCCCCGACTTCGCACGGGTTTATTATACATATAAACCTTCTTGAATCTGTGTGTGGTCTTCATATTGAATAAGTACAAATAGAGAAAAAGGCTGCCTCCGTGATATATACAGAACTCAATGTGAACGACCGTGTTATTAAAAGATCAAAGAATGTGTTTATTACTTTCCGTGTTCCAAGAGAATGTATGTAAAATTAGATCGTAGGCGAGAGCATCTGCGAGCCTATTTTGGAGCAATTCTCAATCTGGTTATTATGGAGAGATGGCGTCCCACACGACGACATAGGATCTGTAGAGCATCGTCTGTTTGAATCTAAGCGCATGGTTTTGTGATATCATTGAGGCGTGGGAGAGCGATGGTTTAGTTATTATAAAAATTTAAGTTCTATCTTGCCTAATACAAAGAACATGAAACACACCTACTTGTAACTTTTGTACTTATTTTTTGGGGGCGACTAGAAATAGCTCTGAACTGATGGAATTCACAAAAGATTTATTCGTGGAGCACCCAAACATCTGTAAAAACTTTATTATCACCGTCAATATCTGAAATTCTTAGCATGCCGAAGTAGCTTAGTAACCGACAGAACAGATAAATATTACAGGTATAACCACTTATCTACTCTCGTTATCGGTTAGGCAATATTTTCTGTTCATTGTTATCGTTAAAATTCTATATCAATAAGTGCAACTTTTGTCATGTTTTGAATTTATATCCCTATCCTAATTGCTGTCAGGGTTTCCCTGTAATCAGTTCTGATTAATTTGATATTGAACTGATACTGTATTACGTGATTGACAGGCTGAAAATTCTAATGAGATAGCAAATTAAAATAGGATAACAAAGAAAGTTATAAGTACATATCTATATTTCTTCAGTCTCAATATACGACGCAAGCGTAATGTGAACCTTTAATGAAATTCCAATGCTGGTCGCTTATTTAAACACTCTACAATTTACATCATTAACATTCAAAGTGCAGGGCCAAATCAGTGAGTTCCTTTCAATTGCGTTCCTCTGATGCATCACGTTCTTATTAATAGCCAGGGGAATTACTATGTCAATTAAAGATGGTGAGGAATTGGACCAAGTGGATGGATGAACGCCCACTGACAATTCCAGGCCGGAATGCTAAGGACTCACGGCTAGTCAGTGCCGTCATCCACTGTTATACCAGAACTACTAAACATGGTTATTAAATAAAGCTTATTACAAAGTTTCATATAGATTTTAGATAAAATAGCAAAAGCTTCGGGAAACCTATATCTGACTATACCTAGGCTGCGAATGACGATGAAAACGATGACAAAGACCCTTCTAATCAAGAACGTCCTGAAATTATCGATCAGAACAGCAGAAGAAAAAACATTGTTTTCTATTTAATGACTGCAAAAAGCTAGCAGCAGTATGTCTCGATCGAGCGCAGCGAAAGGCTTACACTGGAGGTCTATCTATCTATTAATAACCTGTCGTAACAGACTAACTTGATGCAAATACGACCCGCAAATATCCATAAACGTCTGTTCTGTATACGGGACCCCAAAAGAGTCCAGTCACAGGGCGCTACTTTAACTGCGCGTTTAATGCGCCTCGTTACAGGTCGAATCCATTTCACTTTCACAAATTAGAGCCAGTATTTGGGTAACCGGATCACAAGGCCATCATGGCCCGCTTTATTTACATGTTACACGGTTTCAGGTGTCTCAGGGGGAATGTAGGTATTTTAAGGAACTGAAAACTTTTAATACGGTTTATATCGTAGGTCGTTGTATACAAATAGGTATTTACTTAAAAGTAGTAAACTTGTTTGATTCGATTTTTTGATAAAATTGTCTTTGATGGGGAAAATGAAAGCAGGCAGCGAGTCATCTCTGAAACTTCTTGTACTATTCTAAAAATGTTAACAGTTGGCGAAATTAACCCCGTGATCGGGCTATAATGGATCCATGCAACGTCGTTTTATCTTAGTGTCAGAGACAGTCGCTAAATATTGAATTGAAAATATGGGTTTGTAGATCCATGTTGAGTAATGAGAGCTTGAACCCGCCATAATCCGGTCAGCTGCGACCGCAAACAATGCCTAACGGAGCATCAGCGAATGTGGAGCAAGTGCAGCTCATTACGAGTAGGTAGGTGAGGTAGGTACTAGGGGCTGAGGCGCGACTCGTAACTGTGAGAAAGTACGTAGTATGCACCGACCAGTTGTATAACTCCCATGATTGTCATGACAGAAGGGCAGAAACAATATAGAAAATAGAATGACAATTTAAAGAGACAAACTGGAGATGTTTTGGAAGTCATTGTAAGAATTGGCTTAGAACGATCAAACAATGTAAAAGATTAAATGAACGCAAAGCAGTGAGTGCACCACAGAACTATGCAAGTGGATCGAGCCGAGACTTTAATCAATGGGTACAACAACGTAATCTAGCCAGAAGGCAATGGCGACATGCACTACTACAAGACATGCTCGCAAATTTGCGTCGCACGCGCACTGAAGCGTGCTGACAAAGGATTTGCACCGCGCGTGGCTCGCGTACGCAATCAGTGATTGTTTACGTGCGTCTGTGAGTTCGGCGCGTGCGATGAGAGCCTCATGTCCAGGAATCCTGGAGCGGAGCCAAGGAGCAATAGTACACATTAAATAAACTGGTGGAACTGGCAGTTTTCGCATTGTTCAACCTCCGTCAAGTGCAGAATAGTATAGACACTTGTAAAAGGGATGATCAAGTCTAATCCTTCGTTTTAGAAAGTCTTGTGTGACAGCTACAGGCATTTGCTATGATTCGTTCATTCATTCGTACTCTTGGCTTGGGAGATTCAATGATCTAATAATTAATCTTAAATGGTCTAACAAAATATACTTCCGACGAAGGTATATGTCAATTCTTTCTATTGATTCTGATAGTCTAGTGTGAGGAACCACAATGTTTTCCTATGTCTAGTGTTGTGACCATGATTTTTCTTATTTGTAGTAACATTAATGATATTTTCTCTTAAGTTTACAATTGTCTAATAAACTTATACGCCATTGTCATGATTTTAAGCTCTCTAAACATATCACTACCGGTATCTCTTTTTTTATCTACTACTCTGACTAAAGTTAGATCTTTAAAATAGTAAAAACACATTACGACGGTTTCTGAATGATTAATTGGCAAAAGACGTGGATGAGTTATCAATCTGTTCAGGAAGTATCATTATTATCAGCCGTGCATGACTCACAGCGGGCTGTCATGTCATTGAATGACTACTTCAGACAGCCAGACAAACAGGCCACTGACACGCATGTATTGTCATCACAAACATTGTCTAAGTGATCTTCTAAGAACACCTGTGTTCTGTAGTCTAGGCTAGAATCAATTAACACGTAACTGCTTTGCAACTTGTTAGTTATCAGAAATCAGAAACTTAATTTAAAAATCACTTAGCAAGTGAAATTTTAGTCAGCTTTAATGAACTAAAACTGTTCACAACAACATTACAAACCCCGTTTAATCTTACATGAGCTATATTTATTGACATTTGTGCGTAATAGTTTAGCTGTTATCAACATTAGTCATTACGGGGAAATGATTTCAACGTCATTAACATTCATCGTGAAGGGAATCGATAAGTCCGATATTGTAAAAGTTAGTTTTCACTTTACCCATTTTAACCCTCGAATCAAATCGTTTCTTTGCCAATCATTTAAGCATGATATTTTTGCAGAAATTCCATAAATTGCCGTGCCAATCCTGAACGCTACCTGCGCTTTTAGTATGGGATTTAGAGCCATGGAAAAGCAAACGTTTTCTTTCAAGAAAATTAAACCCTCTGAAAGCAAAGTTTGCTGTGAACACCTATTAGCCCCCATACATATGAACTTTCCGATTCATCTAGAAGCTACATCTCCGATTTTAATGAATTTTTACATACATGAACTCGGTAATTTAATAGTGTAAATTTTCACCTCCAAATACAGTTTTTTTCAAGCATATTTTTATACATGACTAGCGACCTGCCCCGACTTCGCACGGTTTTATTATACGTATAAACCTTCCTCTTGAATATCTCTTATCTATTAAAAAACCGCATCAAAATCAGTTGCGTAGTTTTAAAGATTTAAGCATACAAAGGACATAGGGACAGAGAAAGCGACTTTGTTTTATACTATGTAGTGATAAAAAATCTATCGGACTGCAAACATCGTAAATTTATTCAAGGGAAGAGAAATCAATATTCACTTTGTCTTATTTGACAATAATCTATATAATATATCTATAGTTTAAAGGAGATCACCCAGATTGGGCTAATATTTATTTTGCCGGCCAACAAAAAAAAAAGGTTGATTTGAATAGAACTCAGCATCACAAACATTTTTTATTATTACACCAAAGTTCTAAGTCCATTCCCTGATATTGTCCTCCGAGTTCAATGATGAACCTACCAGTTGCCTGTAAATGTTCTGCATAATAACTACGTGCCTGTTTAAGTTGGTATATACCAAGGGCAAATAAAATAAGTTCTTCTTCCGTTGACATCATCATCATCATCATCATCAGCCTATATTAGTCCACTGTTGGACATAGGCCACCCCTAATGAGCGCCATAGCGCCCTGTCTTCAGCTTGACGCATCCAGCATCTGCCAGCAGTCTTTGCGGTAAAACATTGCGATATGGATAATATTGGATAACGAGAAGACTCGACGTAGTTTTCCAAACGGATCCTCCTTTTGGCCCCCTTCTCGAAATTGTTTTTACCCAACTGCATAATCTGCCCAAGGTAAGTACTCGGAAACGATTTCGAGAAGGTGGCCTTCTACGACTACTGGTCCCGGATCAATTTGGCAATTGGTCATGACTTTGGTTTTTTCCAAATTCATGCCAAGACCGTTGCGTCGCGAGGTTGATGCTAGGCCGTCCAGCATGTGGGTCAGCTCCTCTAGCGACTCCGCCATTAAGACTATGTCATCAGCGAATCGTAGGTGTGAGATGTAATTGCCGTTTATGTTTATGCCCTTACCTTACCTTTCCAGTCCAGAGTCTTAAGCATATCTTCCAATGCGCTCGTGAACAGTTTCGGGGATATGACATCCCCCTGCCTCACTCCTTTGCGCAATTGGATGGGTTTAGACTGCTGGCCCTGTACTTGGACACTCATAGTGGCGGCTTTGTAGAGACACCTCATCACCTCTATATAACGATAGTCTACTTGGCATCGCTGGCTGTAAGGATTCTAGAACAGCCCAGGTTTCGACGGAGTCAAAGGCCTTTTCATAGTCCACAAAAGCGAGACACAGGGGCTGATTATACTCTTCGGACTTCTGTATAATCTGCCGCACTGTGTCAATGTGGTCTATGGTGTCATATCCTCCGCGGAACCCGGCCTGTTCCGGTGGCTGAAACTCGTCGAGTCTCCTGGCGAGACGATTCGTGATCGCTCGCGAGAATAGCTTATAGACGTGACTCAGGAGTGTGATGGGTCTATAGTTTTTAAGGAGGGTTTTATCGCCCTTCTTAAAAAAGAGCACCACCAAACTCCCGCTCCACGCCTTAGGAGTTCTCCCACTGTGAAGGACGGTATTAAAGAGATTCTGTAGCTTCTGTATAACGGGGGCTCGTCCTGCCTTCAGAAGCTCTGAAGTAATACGGTCTTAAAAAAAACAAAACTAAAACTTCTCGGTGCCCGCCATGATTTGGATTGGATTAGGTCGGAGCGTGGACTTCATCAGACGGTTTCTTTCAAGCTTTAAGTTGATATTCAGAGTGCCTCGGAGCATTCAGTGATCAGATCCGGTATTGATCACTGAGACATCTCTGAATATGTGCTTGCTATCCGTCATGATAAAGTCGATCTAATTTTTTGTCACGGTGTCGGGGCTTTACCATGTCCACTTCCGCTGAGGCTGTTTCTTAAAGAAGGAGTTCATTAAGAACAGCCCTTCTTTCTCAAAGAAGTTGACAAGCATTTGCCCCCTGTGATTCCTAACTCCATAACCATGCGGGCCTATTCGGGATACGTTGCCAGTCTGGATTCTCACCTTGCCGTTAAAGTCCCCCATAACATCGTTGAAGTGAGGCTTAGTGGTGTTGTGTAAGGCTTTGGATATGTCTTCGTACATATCCTCCACTTCATCATCCGGGTGTGCCGAGGTCGGTGCGTAGACCTGAATTACCTTCATGCTATACCGCTTAGATAGCCAAAGGATCAGGTACGCTACCCTGGTTGACACACTGGAGATTTCTTGAACGTTGCTAGAGAGGGCCTTATTGACGAGGAAACCTACGCCACCCTGGGATGTTTTATCACCCTCGCGAAAGTAGAGAAGATGGCCCGAGTCTAGGGTTACGGTGTCCTCCCCTTCTCTATGGACTTCACACAACCCTAGAACATGCCATTTAATATTCTCTAACTCCACTTCCAACTGCGCTAGATGATTGTCAAGCCTCAGAGTGCGTCCGTTGTACGTTACCAGGGTCAGTTTAGGAATTGTGTGGTAGCCTGCAGGCCGGTGATTCTTAGCACCCCCTGCCCCGCCGTTACCATGGCCACTACCATAGCCAGGAATAGCGAGGCGGCCGGGTCGGGCCTTTTTTATATCTAACTTGCACATTATTACAAGAAATATAATAAAAATTAGGTTTTACTACACAAATATAATGGATGTTTTGAGTTAGAATATTATCTCACAGACTTGACTTAGAGCTTTAGTCTAGTAATAAAAAGTGTTCATTTTGTTACACTCTATTATAATATTAAGTTTAAATCAGGTGGCCGGCACTTTCAAAATTAGCCCAAAAATGTATGGGAGCTGGGTGATCTCCAAAGGAGATCACCCAGCTCGTCTAAGTGCTTATTTTGTAACTTTTGTAAGCCTCAACAAATTGTATTATAAGTTATGGAAAACTATTAATTTCTGCCACAGCTCGCAACATAACGATCCCCGCCCCGCCAGCGCCACGGGAGTCCAGGCGAGCCGACCGATGCGACGCACACTGGTCCCATTTAATGAAATCAGGGACATAGAGGTCAAAGTCCGAATTTTGAACTGATTTTTTGTAATTAAGGTCTTTGAGTGATTCTAAACCTCTTTTATAGAATACGTTTTTTTGATATACCTGCCCGTTTTCAAGAAAAAAAATGTTACGTTTTTTTTTGTATGGAGAAAAATTATTTTTTTTATTTTTTTCCTAAACGGGCTGAGATGTTAAAACCAAACCTTGTAGGAATTAAAGAAGGCATAATACCTTACTTTATCTCTAAAAACACTACTTCATATCTCTGCCCGTTTAGAAACGGCAGGCGTTAAAAAAAAAAATAAAAAAATCACACTTTCGTTGGTAAAATACGCTTGATTGAGACTTAAATAGTGATATTTCATTATTGTTACTTCATTCCATCGATAAATAATGGAATAATAATAATAATAGCACAAGAGCTTGGGTATCACTTGTCGCCTTACTTTCTACCTGAGTATTGTTTTAGCTAGAGCTCTAATTAGCAGTTTCAATATAATGATTTTTTACCTGCCTGAACCTTAATAACAGTGTTTCTACCTGTCTATTGTTATAACATGGTTCGATTCTTAAAGAGGAAAAAACATTCAAAATACGATTTCGAGTAAAAGTAATTTTTATTTTTTATTACCTAGTTTTAAACACAACAATTTATAGCAAAGTCGTCTATAATACAAAAAAATGATGATGATGAAAATTTAAATATTAATTATAAAATATGTTGTAATGTAAAATTAAACAAATTCGGAACTTAAATCTTATAAACAAGTTTAAAACACAACTTTATTCAATAATATTTACAAATAAATACAAAACATTGATTATAATATATAATGAATAGTAAAGTAAGTACACATATTTAGGTACCTAGATAATTCTTTTAATATACATAGTAATAATAATTATGATTACTTATTCTAATGGGTCAGCTAAGCTACTATTTACATTTATATATACATCTTCGTGCTCCAATGATTCTTCTTGCAGTATTGGCTCATCGTCGATTATGAGATCATCAACATCAGGGAAATGTTCCATTTTGTTCCTCGACATGTATTTTGGTCTAATGTTAGTTATATAAGGATCGGAACTGATGAGGAACTGATGGATGATATCGGTATTTGTCTCTTTCCGGCCTATTTTGCGAGAATGTCTTTCCCTGATGTTTCTAAAATCCTTATTCCGAGCTTCAGATGCTTCTTCAGATAGCATTCCCACAGGTATAAAACTGAAATGCTGACATATTTCTGCTCCATGTATTAACAGTTTATGTATACTTGATGGCATATAATACCACGGATACAATTGTACATATAATTCAGCTGTCTCTACGCAGTATTTTTTAAAATTTGGTATATTCATATTTTTACCACAAGATATGGACTGTAAGATTACTGCAAATCGTTTTATTAAATTAATATCCACTCCCGTTATTTGTGCAGATTTCTCATAGTCCCTGAAAAATCTTCGAGCTGTGTTGCCATCATTAGTGGTGCCAAAGCCTTGTTTGACAATGTCCACTAACAATCCAGTGCGCTGAAAAAATTCTTGCTGAGTTAATTCTTTTTTAGTCTTTTGTAGTAGTTTATCTTCACCTCTTGCAGCCCATTTTTTAAAATCCATGTTGTATGATATATGCAGTATACATTCCATAGACCTCACTCAACCACATATGCAGCAAAGATAAACCATATTTATACATATTTTCAGCTACTGGTTTTTTCAAAACCAAGCTTATATTGTTCATCTCTTTTGGTGTTGCATGGCAAATATTGCAGTTCGCATGGGATGAGGTTTCTGACAAAGCTGTGCTAACTTTTCCATCAATCATCGTCATGTGTAGATCATGAGAAACTTCCATGTCATCTGCAAGAAAATGAAAAAATAATAATAAAAATGTAGGCAAAAATAAAATGATGGTGAATAAATTTTCACTGAAGAAATATATTTTGATACGATTTAAAGTTCGTTTATGATAAAAAACAGTGTAGGTCTTTAAAGGCTTTCAAGGTTAAATTTATGTCGCATGCATGATAAATAATAACTATCTCTTACATATTTTAGTTGGTGTGAGGTTAGCTATTTCTTCATCCATAGCTGCTGTGTTTTGCTGAATATATTCTTTTGTTTCCTTGACAAATTCGAACATAACCGGCCTGCAGTAATTCGTTGACGATGGACGTGGGTTTTGCCAAATTACCACATCATCACACATTAGGCGCAAAGGCACAAAGCTTGTCATAAATACTGAGGAGTCTGAAAATTCTGTGTTGACTTTTTGTTTATAAGTGCTGTGTGATGAAGACCCATCACAGCCCCACTTGCTTATTAGTTTGATCGAACCAGAATCAACGTGATGATGACCGATCACTTTAAATATTTTCTTCACCGTCAAATCCAGTATCGACTGTAGTTTAATCCGGACACCTGTTTCTGAAATCGAAATATCTTCAGGATAGCATGATTTTTTAGCTTCGATTATTTTTTGATAAGAGGGCAAAGGCACTATTTTATCTTCTGACAATGATTTTCTTGTGAATATTTTTAGTCTTTTCGTTATCCTTATATAGACAGTCAATAACCTCAGCCAAAAGAATATTTTCATTTTCTTTCAATCTATTAACTAAAGCAGACAGCAATTCTTCTTCGGAATGGTCTCGAAGTGATGAAATGCGCCTTCTTTTTTGCTTGTTAAATAGATCTTCAAATGGCTTTCTGTGCACTGGAGTATTTGTAGCAGCATCTAAATGCGAACTGGCTTCCATTGTTTCCAAAGAAGTGTCTAATGAAGTATCTAACTCTTCGGGGACATCCATATTCTCTTGCGCAAATATTGTCATCAAATCAATGGATTTTAAAGATGGCCACGAGATATCCACATGTAACCATTCCATGTTCTTGTTGAAAAAATTAGATTGACATCTATTTGCTTGCAACCATCTCTTGTGTAAATTTGACACGTATGTTTTTGTGAACTGTTTTAGAATTCTAAGATCTTCAGTAGAAACTTCAACATTTATTTGATTTAACAACGTATTGCACAATAAATCACTATTTTTGATATTTCCACTTGATTTCAGGAGCATATATATATCCAAATTTGATTTAAACTGAGACATATTAAAAGGATAGAGTGTGTAGGTACGTGTTGAAACTTTAGTAGCCGAGAATCGAATGACTTGTTTTTGAAAACAAAAATAATTAAGATAACTTGGAAGGGATAGATAAGATTAGAAAAGAAGGCACTAACTCACAGGTACAAGAATATTTGGCCTTGAAAGAGCTTCTAGCGAAAACAGTACCAGGTAGAAAGTAATACAACAGGTGTGTATACAGGTACCTAAGCTATTGTGCTGTTATTATTATTATTCCATTTTTTATCGATGGAATGAAGTAACAATAATGAAATATCACTATTTAAGTCTCAATCAAGCGTATTTTACCAACGAAAGTGTGATTTTTTTAATATTTTTTTTTAACGCCTGCCGTTTCTAAACGGGCAGAGATATGAAGTAGTGTTTTTAGAGATAAAGTAAAGTATTATGCCTTCTTTAATTCCTACAAGGTTTGGTTTTAACATCTCAGCCCGTTTAGGAAAAAAATAAAAAAAATCATTTTTCTCCATACAAAAAAAAACGTAACATTTTTTTTCTTGAAAACGGGCAGGTATATCAAAAAAACGTATTCTATAAAAGAGGTTTAGAATCACTCAAAGACCTTAATTACAAAAAATCAGATCAAAATTCGGACTTTGACCTCTATGTCCCTGATTTCATTAAATGGGACCAGTGTGCGACGTAACGAGTCGCCGCGCCGCCGCCGCCGCTGATATTTGGAGGATGCCTTAGATGTCTTAACCTTAGGATGTGTTTTTAACGTTATGATGTCAATACCCTTGAGCTCCCACACAAAACTGCGATTTGGTGCGATGCGATGCGATGCGATGTGATGCGATGTCACACGAACTTGATTTGCGAATTTCTGCGATGCGAATTTGTGCGGCGAACCGTTTTGTAGGGAAACCATACCTTCAAGTTTAGTCAGCCGTATTGGACGTGTTTTTAGGAAGCGTAAGATGGATCCCAAAAAGATAATTGAACCGATTTAAGCAAAAATGATCCAACCCACACAAAACTCATTTCGAGATAATCGATATTTAAGTTTGTGGCGGTATTTCTCTAGCTTTGTAATACAAAATGTTGTTATTTTAATTTAATTTAATGCTATGTAAACTCAACTTTTTTGCTATAAATAATATAAAGAATAAATTGTAATAGTTTAGTAGATAATTGGGAAAACTTGCGCCTGGATCATTATTACAAAATTAATTTTGTATGGAAAGAGCTATGTAGGGTGCAAAAATTAAAATGCAAAAATGATTTTAAGTGTGATAAAAATTTGTAATCATTTTTGTGTTTTAAAAGACAAAACAAACAAAATTGGCCTTACTCCTCGTCTAAATCAGAATAAGGTTCATCACTTAACCATCTACATCGTCTATTATTGCAGGTTCTCTTCGGTTTCTTAAATTAATCAATGCCATCATCTGGTATCTAATATTAGATCTGCTGGCCCTGTACTTATTTTATTTATTTATTTTTCGTTAAAGTACGAAACACACAGAAGCCGGAGGCGAGGCGGAGGCGAAGGCGTGCGAGTTGTATTCTATGGAAACCTACACACACACCGCAGGCCGTGGCGAACGCGGTGCCATAGGAAAAACCGGCACGCCTTCGCCTCCGCCACGCCTCCGGCTTCTGTGTGTTTTGAACTTTATGGTTTATTTCGTTTACGTACTTAGATGGAATAGCAATTTCAAATATTAACTTGTCAAAGCTTAACTTGTTTTATATCATCATCATCATAATCAACCTATATTAGTCCACTGCTGGACATAGGCCTCTCTTAATGAGCGCCATAGCTCCCTGTCTTCAGCTTGACGCATCCAGCATCTGCCAGCAGTCTTTCGCAGATCGTCATCCCACCTGGCCGGAGGGCGTCCTATACTACGTTTGCCAAGTCTCGGTCTCCACTCAAGAACACGTTTACCCCAATGGTTGTCGGTTCTTCGCGAGATATAGCCGGCCCACTGCCACTACTTCAGCTTGCTAATTATTTGAGCTATGTCGATAACTTTGGTTCTCTTTCGGATGTATTCTTTATGAATCCTATCCTTCAGAGAAACTGCGAGCATAGCTCTTTCTATAGCTTTCTGAGCTCTTTGAACTGATGGACCAGCTTAATATTATAGTTTGAATCATTGTAGCAAAATAGAACGGTTATATGTTAGGGTAACCAAAGCAACACAAAAATGATTCAAGTGGCATGAAACACTTATACATTTTAAAAAATGGTCTTCGACATGACAGTTGTGGGTTGGATCATATGGATTTTCCACATTTGTGAACATAGAGGTGTGAGTCTTTGATATGTTAAAATATACCTTATACTGATTACATAGGTTAAAAAAACTCGAAATTGACTAGGTTGTGGGTTGGATCATTTTTGCATAAATCGGTCCAATTGCACTGCTGTTATTGTTAAATAGATATAAAAGAAAAAGAAGATTCTGGATTCATCCATTTAATACGATTATGAACACTGAAGGGAACTATTTTACTCGAAATTACTATGAGTTGAGAACTGAAGCAGTTTTTTTTACAACACAAAGAAGGCGGCTCAGGCACCGCGCATCTTTCGCTAAAGTTGTCTCAGAGCGGACTAAAAGGGGGGTCACCAAGTATGACGTAATATGACAGGAATGCGCGATGCAAATGAGATCGGACGTTATCGTGCGAGCTCGCAGATATTTGCGATGCGATGCGAGCTCGCAGTTTTGTGTTTGAGCCCTAAATGCGGGTCAGGCACGTAGTCCGTTCAATAGGTACTAGGTTGGAAAGTCCCTTCTATTTGTACCTTGCGATTTCACTTTCGTAGTGCGGTGGATGAATGGCCATCTAGTGAAAGTGAAAACATGTAAATTTCAGCGCACCACGGATACTTGTGTGAATTTAAATGCAAATCTACTTGTTAGTGGCCTGAGCTATTGTGTCGTCACACAACTGATTAGTCTCGTCGCTATACTGATAAAATAGCTTTCTACTATTGCTCTGTATTCCTATTGCTACAAAGGGTATGGTATAACATGGTAAAGCAAATTCGAGATCGTTATTATCAATTAAATTATAAATTCTTATAATTTTAAAAACTAATGATTGAAGAAGTATGTTCATAAACTTATTTACGTTTTTATTTCGGCGTATCAGTTCATATTAGTAAGTAGGTAAATATGTTATCTTATCAGATAATTCTCACATGCCATTTAAGATCAAAGAATCTTACAAAACTGTATGATTCTTTATATATACAGGGTGATTGGAAGGTTAAATGGTTCCAAATAGTCCACACTACCTTCGCCCACTAGCTTTGCACCCACCTGTATATATATCCTCTTTAACAGTAAAGTACCTACTACTTATAGATTGCAATAAAGTTATTATATACATATTTATATCAACTCACATATATTACTTTCTAAGGAATTAGATTATTCTAATCACTTTACTTAGACCCCAAATGAGTTGGGTTCAAGTGAAATCACATATTTTCTTGTTGTAAAATTTGAAAGCTATAGCATGATGCATTATCTATAAATGATGGATAATTAATTACAGAATCGTGATGAGACAGCCAGCCACATTACACAAGCATACAAAAACAAGCTTTCCACTTGACTCGTTCTGAAATAGAAATCTTTGTGACAATGATCTCAGGATTATGCGGTAAATGCAGAGTTTGATTTCTGTTACATTATTTGCATTTTTTATATAATTTGATGGATTAATTTTAGCTTCATGCATAGGAAGAGATATTTAATTAAGACTTTCCTATAAAACCCACTTTAAAATGTCAGGTTTATTAGTTTTTCTGTTATAAAACCCACACTGCTAAGTCTTTTCAACATATGATTTCTCTACAGTAGGTTTATGAAATAAAACTATTTGGTCAGCTCTAAGACCCAAGTTCTCCCAAAGTGGACTGTTTATAGCCTGAGATGAAAGTTTCTTGATGATGTCATTCATAATGTGAACAGGATGAGCATGAAAACCTATTATTACAACATCCAGCGGTGAGTCATTAATAAGTTATTGCTTGGTCAGAAATAATACTTGTTTTTAACAAAACAATACAACAGAAATGTGTTCTTGAAATACCTGATAATATTAGTCAACAACTGTAGGTAATCTGCATTCATCTATTACATATGACAATTTAGATTCTCATATAATAAATGTTAAGGTGTCTTATAACAAGTGGTAGGCAGTAAAAAAACGAATGAAAGTAGTCCTATGTAATAAATTAATGATGCCATATTATTATCAGAAAGACAGATTCAGTATCTGTCATGTCAGGCAAAGCAAGGACACAAACATTTAGAGATGTTTGTTTTTAGTAAATATTCAGTACTTGAGGGTAATAATAATAAAATTAGAAACTTAAGAAAAACATCATTAACATTGCAACTAAAATTATGAGTTTCCTTATGGGTTTACTCATTATTCTATTTATTTTAAAACAGATTCTCTTTGTTACATGCTTTGTGCACAATTCAACTGTTATCAGAGGATGCTCATTAACAATCTGCCAGTAGGATAACAAAAGAATCACTTTGCATTATGATGAGCTATTTCAAATACAATACCATAGGGCTTTGTGGTCATGGCTAAAACTATAAACCAACAAAGCTATTTTTTAATGACCGTCTAGTCACTAACTACAGTATACAGTATAGTATAGTACCTTTTCCTCAATGAACTTGGTTGAGAGCTGGTACGCGAGGGCTGAGAACATCACGCGCGGGGCCTGGCTCCAGCCGCGGAAGGCGACAGAGCGCTGATTCCCATCATACACTTTCACACCCAAACACACAGATTTCTACTCTTAAACACTGCTACAGTTTATACTACACGTGAAAAAGGTAATAACTATCAGCATTTACGAGAAACTATCGCGGTAGGTAGTGAGTCACAAGCGGAACAACCAGCTCTAGCAGTGAGCTACGTTTATCGACCAAACTCCGCAGTCAGCAAGTGCCAGGTGCCCTCCGGTAGAACCGGGTTGGAGGAGCGCGATAATGCGTGAGAACCGTAAGACAATACGCGAGAAACTGTGGGAATGAGGCGTTGCCATTTGTAGTAAACATTACCGTCACGTCATTGACCCTCGACAAGATACACCTACTTTCTGAACGGCACAGATTTACTGGTGCAATAGTACTTACCTAAATTAAAATGGAATGATGCGGTAATATTTAGTTTGTTTATCCACACTTTCCACTTCAATCACTGTGTCCACGCCACGAATTACTTTAGCACAACAAAATCCAAAAGCGAGAGTAATCAAATTTCACGAATGAAGTTGGTACTTGGTTGTGTCTGTCTGCTGCTTCTGCTGTCATTTATTAGGGTTGTCGTGTGTGTAGATGTCGTGCTCGGGGAGGGAAACCGTAGGTTCTATGGAAGGGCAATGACAAACCCTAAAAGTCTCCACACACTGAAGCCGGAGGCGCGGAGCGGAGCGGAGGCGAAGGCGTGCCGGTTTTTCCTATGGCACCGCGCCGTTACCGCCTGAGGTGTGTGTGTAAGCTTTCATATGATTCAATAGATTACAACTCGCACGCCTTCGCTTCCGTTCCGCCTCCGGCTCCAGTGTCTGGAGACCTTGAAGCCGGAGGCGGAGCGGAGGCGTAGGCGTGCCGGTTTTTCCTATGGCACCGCGCGGCCGCGTCGCTGCGCCGTCATCGCCTGCGGTGTGTGTGGGCATGTGATTCAATAGAATACAACTCGCAGGCCTCCGTTCCGCCTGCGGCTTCAGTTCTTTTTTAATTGTAATTATTTTTTCGTGTGTAAATTGCTATTTGTTTTTATTTTTAATTTGTAAATTACTCAGTGTACTAGGCATAACGATTTAGATTTATCTGTAATGTTATGTTCTTGTGTAAATAAATAAATAAATAAATTCAGTATGTAAAGACCTTTATAGTGAAGTTCGGTAGGTAATTTTTTTTCTCTTCATCTAGTTTGAAGTTACACTGCACCAGCTTTATAATATAAATAAATAAATATTTTTTTAAATAATAAGAGGGTAAAAGTAAAACTGAAGATGGCATCACTTGCTGGAACCCATGACCCTTGCCCATGACAATGACAACTATGCAGATGTCATGTTTAATTTCGTTCAGAAACCAAAAACTGAACAAAACGCGAATTATCAAATCAATAAAAAGTTGTGATGAATGAAGATGCGAATGCTCGAACGAAACGCGTATTTCTTTTGGTACAAAATCAAAACAAACGCGAAGTTGTGTTGTGTTTTGTAGAATCAAAAATTTTAGTCGCTAATTTAATGCCTTATAGACAAATAAAATAAAGTATTGTTTAGCCAACATGTCTGGCGTCAAGCTCGACGTTATTTGGTCACCAGTCCACCATGAAAAATTCATTATTTGGGGTCCAGACATAACCTTGTACGAAGTATCAAGTATCCCGGAGATCGAGAAGAAATCAACTTGTGAGAGAAAACTGATAAGAGCGAAAATTCCAGCATAATCTATTGTTCCAACAGTTGTTTTGATATATTAGGATTCTGTACTGTACCTTAAAACACTCATTGAAAGTAAAGTATTTTTCAGATGTTCCTATATCATCAACCCTCGCTGCCACAGTGATAGCTTCCCAGAGCGCTAACGGAGTCCGCTGCGTGGACATCTGTGGTATCTCGGAGCAACCAGATCCACTGCTAGCATTGGGCTATGCCAACGGGCGAGTATCACTATCAAGTCTGAAGCAGAACTATGATCCTTTAGGGCTTGTAGGAAAGGAATTTGGTAAGTATTTTATGGAAAAGATGAAACATCTAATGATGCTATAGGTATTGTAAGGTAAAAATTATAAGATTGTTGATATTTGATAGAAACATTTTATTCAAAAACACTATTATAGTTAATGATGATCATGATATGATGACACTCAACATGAACAGAAGCAAGCGCACATAATGATATTGCTAATTGGGTAAAAATGAAGATAGAACACACAGATATTCAGATTTTTTTGTAAGATATAAATATTTTATTCCTTCAAATAAAGTATTTTGTTGGTTGCAGTCCCCAAATACCCTCGGCTCTGCAACTCGGTGTCATGGAGCCACGTGGAGACCAACATGCTGGCCGTGGCCATGGAGAAGCATCGAAGTGACCACTGCATCCTGCTCTGGGATGTCAATCGAGGAATGGCGCCGGGTGAAGCCTCTAAAGGTACACAAAGCTATGAGTCAAGTAATAAAAATTTTTTGATTAGTTGATTTATAAAATAAATATAATTTCCGAAAAAGCAACTAATAATCAGCTAGCTCTTAACAGTTGATTGAAGCAACAAGGGTGGTACGAGGGTATATTCTGGTCCTTCACACTTTGTATTCACACTCTCTCTTCTTTCTCTGCATGAATAACTTGTTTTCTGTAGTACTACATCCTCAATGGTACATAACTTGCAGATGGCGCTAGCGTGATGCAGACATCCACAGACAGTGCGCGGCCTATCGCAGAGATGGGGCTCTCGGAGACGGCCCACAGCGTGTCCTGGTCCAACTGCTCCAACCGCACGCTCATTGCCTCCATGAACTTGAAGTTCATCAAGATCTTTGATCTGAGAGGTAAGTGCTTAGGACCTATGATGTACATTGTAAGTCACAGATGCAAGGAATGTCAATGAAACATTACACTACATACACTTTACTTTCGTCCGTCGCATTTTACGAGACTATAATGCCTAATTAGTGTCCTTCTTTCGATAATGCAGCCAATCATTATTCTATACTGTAACATATGCTCAGCAAATTAGTTTCTTTTTTGCCTCATTCACAATTATATGTGTGTATTCCCAGACTGGTCCAATAAGGCGGTGAACACGGCGAGCAGCCGCTACTGCTACGGCGCGTGCGCGGACCCGCAGAACCCGTGGCAGCTGGCGTCGCGCGCCGACAACGTGGCCTGCGTGTGGGACACGCGCCAACTGCACGCGCCGCTGCTCACTCTCTCGCACTCGCGCCCGCTGCAGGGCATGCAGTGGTGTCCCACCAGGTATCACATCGACCGCGCCTTTGCCCAGGGTACATGTCACACATTTCACTAACATGACTACTTCACTATGGATCAATGACAGATAAATAAAGTTGTTGACATTAGCAAGCTGAAGGGGCAGTGAGTCGGTAGCTAGTGCAGGCAGATCCTGGATGCGGCAAGGTGAAGACGGGCGCTATGGCGCTCAGCTGTGACTGTTATAGGTTGATGATGATGAAGATAAACTTTATATAATGATAATTTGCAGACGGAACCTCCTGCTGACGCTGCAGAGAGACTCCAACAGCATCCGCATCCACGATATACAGCAAGCCAACAGCAGTGACACGCGCAACAACAGCGCGGCCATCGACACCGTGAGTTCTCTTCTACAGCATTAGTTTACATAAAGTTATTACAACTGGTTCGATTTGTGTACTCAATTTTATGACGAAAACCGATGACACATTACTTTATCTTAACATGATTAATCATTTCATCTATGTATTTATTTTCAATAAATATTTTCCATAATATATTATTTCATAAACTTTTTCAAGCTTTTGTTTTTTAAGGATGCATGAATATGTTTTGTTCATAAATCTGGATGATATCATAGACATTGTGGTTAAAATGTGTTTGTACGAGACAGACAGGTGTAGTTGACATGAGTTGGAGATGTGCAAGTGTCAGTATATTGATGGTTGTTGATAGCTGGCGACGTCTGCGATCGAGGCGGAGGCCTCGGAGTGGGACTGCGGCGGCGGCGCGCGCGCCCTGCAGCGCGACGTGACGCCGGCGCCCGCGCAGCCCGCGCTCGCCGCCTTCAGCTGCCACCCCACGCACCCGCGCCGCCTGCTCGCCGCCACACACACAGGTCTCATCATACATTACAAGTTGATAGCTGGCGACGTCTGCGATCGAGGCGGAGGCGCCAAATATAAACCACTTGCATGTGTATAACTTATGTGTTCGATACACATCGATCACCTAAATCCCTAAACTAGGCTGCCTCAGCAGGTCAGATTAACTAGGTAACTAGTACATACGTGACCGCGGAGGTAACGAGCGGACACTGGGTCAGCCAGCAGACAGTGCATCACTAGCAGCGATACCAACCTAGACTCGATAGAACGTAGAGCTTTCAGACTTATTGGCGAGCAGTTACTTGAGGAAGCTAAGATCCAAAGTCTTGAACACCGCCACAAGGTCGCTAGCCTCTCGATCTTTTATAGGTTACATTTCGGAGAATGCTCACAGGAACTTCACGACCTGATTCCACCATCTCCCTTCCACTCCAGGACGAGTAGGCGTACAGCGCATTACCACCCTTTCCTGGTGAATATTCCATCCACCCGAACTAAGCGGTTCTCGTCCACCTTTGTCATTTGTACCGCTAAGGAATGGAATGCGTTGCCTGCTTCAGTTTTTGCCAACTACAACCCGAGTCTCTTCAAGACGAGAGTGAATAGGTGTCTTCTAGACTTTCGTGATACATCTTCGTCCACGTGTCGTCACTTACCATCAGGTGAGATTGTGGTCAAACGAAGGTCTACTGTTGATAAAAAAACGCCCTCATTATCATCAAAAATTCAAAATTCAAAATTCAAAGTGCTTTATTTCCTTAAGACCTTACAGGACACTTGGACACGTCATAAAGTACATGTTAAAAATAATTGAAATTATGAAATAAAGTGCTCACTTTGATTATTGTTCACTTCGGTCTATTTAGGTAAAGTAAAGAAGCGAACAAGAAACCTTTACCTTGTTAGGTTGTTAGTTTTAGAGTTGGAGCAAAACTCGTCCCAAGCTTTTTTATCATCTAAATAATCAGATATTTTATAGTAAGCCTTTTTACAAAGAATAGTTTTGATAATTTGTTTGAATTTATTTACCGATAATTTTTGCAACTCACTTGGAGTTTTGTTGTAGAAGCGTATACATTGCCCTTTGAAAGATACATTAACTTTGTTTAATCTAGTTGTGGGCAAAGCGAGTTTATTCTTATTTCTAGTATTAACATTATGTATGTCACTATTTTTAGTGAACCTATTGATATTTTTATGAGTGTACAACAAGTTTTCATAAATATATTGACATGGTACTGTCATTATGTTTATTTCTTTGAATTTATTGCGAAGAGATTCTCTGGGACCCATATTATAGATTGCACGAACAGCCCTCTTCTGCAGCACAAATACGGTGTTAATGTCTGCAGCGTTCCCCCACAGTAGTATACCATAAGACATAATACTATGGAAGTAGCTGAAATAAACAAGTCTAGAAGTATCCACGTCTGTAAATTGACGGATTTTTTTGACTGCATATGCTGCAGAACTGAGTCTCTTCGATAGCTTATCTATGTGTGGGCCCCATTGAAGCTTACTATCTAGAGTGATTCCTAAGAATACGGTACTTTCTACAATGTCTAACGTTTCTCCTTTCACGTTTACATCAGCCTTAACTTGTTTCACATTAGGTAGAATAAATCTAATACATTTCGTTTTGGTTTCGTTAAGCAAAAGATTATTGACGCTAAACCAGTGGACAACTTTTGAGATTGCATTATTCACATCGTCGAAATTTGTAGTTTGTCTTTTCATTTTAAAAATTAAAGAAGTATCATCAGCAAATAATACAATCTCGTGATTATTCTTTACAAGATCAGGCAGGTCGTTAATATAAACTAAAAACAGGAAAGGACCGAGGATAGAACCCTGCGGTACACCCATAGTAACTACAGACCCCGAAGACCGTTTCCCATTAATGTCAACTCTTTGTATCCTGTCACTTAAGTAAGATGAAAGAAGATCCAAAGAGGTGTCATTTATTCCATAGTGATGTAGTTTCCTGATTAATGTCTTATGGTGTACACAATCGAATGCTTTTGACAAGTCGCAAAAGACGCCTAAAGCGTCTTGCGACTTCTCCCAAGCATCAAAAATATGTGATACCAACTCTACACCAGCATCAGTAGTTGACCTGCCTCGAGTAAACCCGAATTGCTTACAATGTAGCAGGTCATTGCCATTGAAATGCCTGAGCAATTGATGTAAAATTAGTTTTTCAAAAACTTTGCTGAATGTAGGCAGTACTGATATCGGTCTAAAGTTGGTGGGGTCAGACCTACTACCCGATTTAAACAGTGGAGTTATTTTACTATGTTTCATTAGATCAGGAAATACGCCACAATCAATGGACTCATTGAATATGAAAGCTAAATCTGGTGCAATTATATCAATCAAAGGTTTAATAATTTTAACAGAAATGCCCCAGAGATCTGCAGTTTTCTTAATATTTAAAAGTTTAAAGGCTTTAATTATATCTTTGTCATCAACATGATTGAAATTAAACTTATTTTCGCATTTAGGTACATTTTCTTTAAGTAGAGACTCAGCGATTACTTGAGAAGAGTTAAGACACTTAGTAGTAGAGATTGGAATATTAGTAAAAAAGTTTTCAAATGCTTGGGCTACTTCAACATCATTTTTGATTGAAGAGTTATTAATTTTTAAATTGTAATCATTAGTATAGTTACTAACCTTTCCAGTCTCACTATTTATTATTTTCCAAGTTGATTTGATTACATTTTCACTATTTCGAATTTTTGAGCTAATATAATTTGACTTTGCAATTTGACAAACTTTCCGAAACAATTTTGAATAATTTTTAACTTTTTCTTTAAACTCCTCACTAAAATTGTATTGTTTTTCACTATACAGTTCATACAACTTTTGTCTACTTTTATGTATACCTACTGTTGCCCACTCGCTAAAGTTAAGTTTCTCAGAGACCACTATCGACCTGGGTGTAAATATTGAATTGAACGCATAGGTGAATTTGTTGAAAAAACTGCTATACGACTCATTTGGGTTGTTGTATGAGTAGTTAGGTGCTGGTTTAGAGTCCCAATCCAATTTAAACTGATCAAATCGATGTGTGGTTACTGGTATATATTTTATGTTCTTTTTACAATTATAATTTTTCAATTGAATGTTCATTTTTATGAGTTGACCTAAGTGGTCTGATGTTAAATTGCTGATTATATTTTTACTTACAATTTTATCATTTTGGCAAACAAATATATTATCTATGCATTTTGCTGAGGTTTCAGTAATTCTAGTTGGTTCCATAAATAGTGGACTTAGATTATAAGACTTAAATAAATTAGTTAACCTACTACTGTGGGAGTTAACTTCTAAAAGATTAACATTGAAGTCTCCACATATTATGAGATTTTTATTTGTTTTTGTTATTTTAAATAAGATATCATCCATTATGTTTTCAAATATTTCAAAGGAAGCTGATGGTGGGCTGTATACGCTTACTACAATACTTTGCTCCAACTCAACACATGCTACTTCGATTTGGCATCATTAGTCGTAGTTTTAGGTATATAAGTTGAATATAGCTTTTACCGACAAACTCGACTTTTACATCAACATCCCAGGATAAGCTAGCGGTTATTCCTTCATTATGTCACAAACTTACTACAACAAATCCATTACATTGACTCATTATAACATTTGATAAGGCGTTTACAATTATGTAACAAAACTTTTTTTATTATAGAATAAAATAATCATTTATTTGGACACAGGTGCAATAAAAGAAATGACCTAAAGACCTGGAAGAAATCACTTAAAGCGATAAGGCTGCCAATTCCATTGCTTATTTCTTTTATAATGTTTTATCCAAGTACTTCCTGTTTTATAATAAAAACAAAGATTTTTTATCCATCTATAAAAAGCAGTTTATAAGTAACAAATAGAAGCATATAGCATGGAGGTAAGAGAAACAAAATGGTGGTATAAGTTTCAATATAAATGGTGGCTCTGCCTCCATGACTTTATACCTGCGGGTTTTATATTTAGTACAATATACAGGGTGTTAGTGTGAACACCGTTGTCCTTGAAACCAGAGGTTCAGCATCATGAGTAGAATCCAAAACCGATGAGAAAAGCTTAACACCTATTTTACTTTTGCAAGATTTTGATATTTCATGTCTTCGCTATCGTACACGATGCCATAGTCACTCTACATACTTTAAGTACCTACCTACGTAAGTACTTATACCCGCGCCTTACTTGGATCGTAACTTCATTACTTGTGGTTGTGCCCTTCAAAAGACGGGATATTCGCACAGAAGGTGATCCGACACTGAGGTGCACATGCCACGTGTCGCCTGGTCGAAGTACTTGTGTCACGTGTTTGTGAGCAAACGTTTAGTGTTTATAAAAATTTTCTTTAAAAAATTAGTAAAAAATGGAATCATTTTTTTTCATCCGTTTTGTATTCTACTCATGATGCTGAACCTCTGGTTTCAAGGACAACGGTGTTCACACTAACACCCTGTATAACCCGCAGGAGTGCTGCAAGAGTGTATGTGGAGACTATTATAATTCCATAGGTGGTATATTCGACTACACGGTGTGCGAGCGGGTGACGGTGGCGTGGGGCGGGGGCGGCGGCGGCGGGGGGAACCTGCTGTGGACGGGGGGAGGGGGCAACATCAACATACTCACCGACGACTTCTACTCCAACCTCAAGGATATCTCCTACGTTATGAAGCGGAGAGCGCAGACCGATTATGGACTCAAGGTTTGATAACATAAAGAACACTTTACTTAATCAAATTAACCTCAGTTGAGGTACAAGAGTACTTAAGCTCCTAAACAAGTTTATCTCCACAACTCACTCCGACGTTTTCTTTGACAATATCGCTAAGTTAAGCCATTCAACGATCTTATTCATTAATTGTGCTTTTTGTCCTTTATTTTGACTATCGAATAACCTTTTTTTTTATTGTGACATTTAATTTTAATTCATAATCTACTGTTTTATGTTATATGCAAATAATCACTACATAGTATACTCGTAAAACAAAGTCGCTTTCTCTGTCCCTATGTCCCTATATCCTTATGTCCCTTTGAATGCTTAAATCTTTAAAACTACGCAACGGATTTGGATGCGGTTTTTTTTAATAGATAGAGTGATTCAAGGGGAAGATTTATACTCATAGGCTACTCGTAGGCTCGGGGCGGGTCGCTAGTATTTTTATAATTTTAAGAACTTCCTTAACTACTTTACATAATACAATAATGTTTGACGCTTTGCACTACATAGTATAAAACAAAGTAGCTTTTTCTGTCCCTATGCCCCTTTGTATGCTTAAATCTTTAAAACTACGCAACGGATTTTGATGCAGTTTTTTTTAAATAGAAAGAGTGATTCAAGAGCACGGTTTATACATATAATAAAACCGTGCGAAGCCGGGGGGGGGGGGGTGGCTAGTAATTAAACAAACCTCGGTTGAGGTACAAACAAGTATGAGATAAAGATGTCTGTTTGTTGCAGCCAGATCTCTGGCAGAATGCGGACCTGGCGGACGATGAGGAGCTCAGCAACCTGTGGCACTTCCTAGCGCTCAGCAAGTCTCTTGTAGAAGACGGTAAGACTTATAATAATAGAGCAAACATACCTTAAACACAATTCACTTATTTATCCTACTAATATTATAAACGCGAAAGTTTGTAATAATGGATGCATGTTTGTTACTCTTTCACGCAAAAACTACTGAATGGATTGAAATTTGACACAGATATAGATTTTAGTCTGGACACATAGGCTATTTTCTATCCCGGAATTCCCACGGGAACGGGAATGACGCGGGTGTAACCGCGAGGCGCTGCTGCCCGTAAGTTTATAAAGCTAATTGTTTATAAGTGATAGAAGTGTGAGTGTGTGCAGGGTTGGTTCCCGCTGAAAACCAGCGCTGGCTGCATACACTAGTGTGTATCCAGTACAGTGCTGAGCGGAGCCACGTTTGACTTGCGCTCAGCTACGCACAAATTAAAACTAGGTAGCTTAGCATTAAATAGTAGTTTATATTTATTTTGTAATAGTTCGTAAGGTAAATAATAGTACATTGTTACCCAAGGGTTGAAAGTAACTTATTTAGTCCCAAGACGGGGTTTAGGGCGCCAATAGTTCGAGGGACTAAATAAGTTACTCTCACCCTAGGTAAACACTGTGCTTTTCATTACGAATACAAGGAAATATAAATAAAAACACGAGAAAACAAATTAATCAAATTGCCGCTAATTTTTTTAAAAATTGGTCCATCTAGGACAGGCGAATGCCATAAAGCCATACTGCCTTGTCTTTCATATTTTTTGAATTTAGTGAATTGTCACTAAGGCGAATTTTTGTGATGAAATGAAAAAGATCTTTTCATTACTCATACTCGGAAAGTAGGTCTAAACATGCCTGAAGAGCGGGTTGAAAGTGATACTTTTCCGCCCTAGGGAGAATCGTTTTATTTTATTTATTTTTATTTATTTGCGACAACAAACAATTATACAAAGGTGTTACTATAAATAAACTTAAAACTTATGTAGTCTTACTCTAGGTATAATCAGCCCCGTTGTCGGCGGATGAAGTTATTAAATTTCTATTGTACCAAGTATGGCAATAAAAAACGGTAACGCTACTACGTTAAAGATGGTAGAATGGAAATATTATACAATAATAGATAAAGCGATATTAAAGATAAATAATTACTACAAATGTGATTTAAAGTTTGTAATGTTGTTTAGTCATATGTAATCGACATCAATATGTCGATTACGTCTTTCCCAAATTGACTAGCAGTACTTGCAAATAAATCGATGCTAGTAAAGTATTAGTTATATAATTTCATGAGTCTATTTAAAGGGGCACGTTCACAGCGTTTGTCTTACAAGGAATTGGTGCGAAAAGGTTTAGTTTACGTACTTCTCGGTTATAAGAGCGATAGGGTACATGTATGAATAGTTGATTCATAAGTTGGTTACAGTCAAAAGTAAAGTGACAGATTTTATAATTTTAGATCTAAAAGTAATCTTCTCGACGATAGTGTGTGCATACTATATTTATTTAAAAGGTTATCATAAGACGACTTAGAACGAAAACAACGATAATTCATAGACCGCAAAAACTTACGTTGGACTGTCTCAAGCTGTTGATTGTATTTATCGTAATAAGGGTTCCACACTGAAGTAGCGTATTCTAACTGAGATCTCACGAGTGACTTGTACAGCAGCAGGTAAGAGGCTGGTTTTTTAAATGGAATACTTGTGCGCATTACAAAGCGGTATAATTTAAAGGCTTTATTTGTGATGTAATTTATGTGGATATCATAATGGAGCTTGGAGTCCATGAATAGTCCTACAGCTTGGCAAAAAAGTCTTGAAACGGAACTAATTTTTTTGTTTAATGGCAACATTCTTAAAACAATGACGTTTGATGTAAAATTGTAAACAAAGATTACGAATTCTCGGATTTTTTACTTGGATCGGTCAAGCGGTGGTGATAAAGTGACGAAAAGTGAAAAATAATGAATAAAACAGTTAGAAGTGCTGCCAGGGAGGTTATTTATAAGGTATACAGGCGATGTCCGGCAGCATTTGAGGCCAGAACTATTCTTTCAGATCTCAACAATGTTTTTCAAAGAACCGCTGATATGACAGGTTTGTGAGAGTTTGTTTTGTAATTTTAAGTTGAATCAAAGGTAACTTGATGGTCCTAAAGCAGGATTAAATTAAAGTTCCACGGAACAAGTGAAATATTCAACAATAAACATCGGGCAGTTAGGTTATGTTTACGTTTGTTCTGCGTACTCTGCTATAGCGCGGGCATAGAATTTGATACTCGAGCTAGACTAGCTAATATGTAAATCTATTTCTACACAATTTAAATGTTGTGTTAAATCTTTGTAATAAAGTTACTATAGCTTTTGTATTTTAAATGGTCTAGAAATTAGGTGCCTAAATAATAAACTGAAAAAGGTATCATAAAAAGTTTCTTCTTTATAGGAAGCAGCTGAGCGTGCTAAAACGGAACGGTTCCAAGCTATTACGGAGGAGGATTAGAAGAATTCGTGCCAGCACGTAATAAAAATAGAAAAGGAATACTGTGAGAGAGAACTTACAATGTATCAATAACAATGTATTAAATTTTAATTTAATTTATATTTTTTTCTTTACATATTTACATAACGAGAACCTTGCTCAATTAAACAATATTTACTGATACTAGTATACTATGTGTGGATAGAAATATACACCTAAGTATCAAGACTAGCTTGGTGCGCTATAGGTGTTGCCATAAGGACCTACAGTGGCGCCCCCATTATTTTCTACTCTTTTTTGCCAAGCTATAGGTCCTTGATAAGTGAAACCCTTTCTAGCGGCACTTGAAACAATGAGTACGTAAAATCAATGACATTCGTTTTTTATTGATTTACACTTAGGTAAACTTAAGTGAAGTTTGTTTATTAGACAATAACTAGCAACAGCACAGTTTTCAACTGACAGCTATAACGTTACTATTGAACCATGATAGTGGTAGAATAAATGCTGAAGATAAAAAAAAATCGCCTTAGCGACAAAACACTGAATTCAAAAAATACGAAAGACAAGGCAGTATGGCTTTATGGCTTTTGCCTGTCCTAGATGGACTAATTTAAAAAAAAAGAAATTATTCATTTGTTTAATTTTGTTTTCTCATGTTTTTATTTGTATTTCCTTGTATTCGTAATGAAAAGCACAGTGTTTACCTCGGGTGAAAGTAACTTTATTTAGTCCCCGTCACCCCGAACCCCGTCTCGGGACTAAATAAGTTACTTTCATCCCTTGGGTAACAATGTACTATTAGTGTTTTGGTTGTAACTGTGAGCTAGCTACTGTTTTCTGAATAAATAAATAAATAAATTACAAATAAATTACAATTCTTTGTTTCAGGGTGTATCCGCGGGGCGGGCTGCAAGCACCCGGGCGTGCGCGCCGTGCTGGAGGGCGGCGGGTACCGCTCAGAGATCGTGCCCTCGCTGCTGCCCGACCTGCCCAGTCGCCGGGTCACCATCTACAAGTCAGTACTATTTGTATCCGCGGGGCGGGCTGCAAGCACCCGGGCGTGTGCGCCGTGCTGGAGGGCGGCGGGTACCGCTCAGAGATCGTGCCCTCGCTGCTGCCCGACCTGCCCAGTCGCCGGGTCACCATCTACAAGTCAGTACTATATGTATCCGCGGGGCGGGCTGCAAGCACCCGGGCGTGCGCGCCGTGCTGGAGGGCGGCGGGTACCGCTCAGAGATCGTGCCCTCGCTGCTGCCCGACCTGCCCAGTCGCCGGGTCACCATCTACAAGTCAGTACTATATGTATCCGCGGGGCGGGCTGCAAGCACCCGGGCGTGCAAGGCGTGCTGGAGGGCGGCGGGTACCGCTCAGAGATCGTGCCCTCGCTGCTGCCCGACCTGCCCAGTCGCCGGGTCACCATCTACAAGTCAGTACTATTTGTATCCGCGGGGCGGGCTGCAAGCACCCGGGCGTGCGCGCAGTGCTGGAGGGCGGCGGGTACCGCTCAGAGATCGTGCCCTCGCTGCTGCCCGACCTGCCCAGTCGCCGGGTCACCATCTACAAGTCAGTACTATTTGTATCCGCGGGGCGGGCTGCAAGCACCCGGGCGTGCGCGCCGTGCTGGAGGGCGGCGGGTACCGCTCAGAGATCGTGCCCTCGCTGCTGCCCGACCTGCCCAGTCGCCGGGTCACCATCTACAAGTCAGTACTATTTGTATCCGCGGGGCGGGCTGCAAGCACCCGGGCGTGCGCGCCGTGCTGGAGGGCGGCGGGTACCGCTCAGAGATCGTGCCCTCGCTGCTGCCCGACCTGCCCAGTCGCCGGGTCACCATCTACAAGTCAGTACTATTTGTATCCGCGGGGCGGGCTGCAAGCACCCGGGCGTGCGCGCCGTGCTGGAGGGCGGCGGGTACCGCTCAGAGATCGTGCCCTCGCTGCTGCCCGACCTGCCCAGTCGCCGGGTCACCATCTACAAGTCAGTACTATTTGTATCCGCGGGGCGGGCTGCAAGCACCCGGGCGTGCGCGCCGTGCTGGAGGGCGGCGGGTACCGCTCAGAGATCGTGCCCTCGCTGCTGCCCGACCTGCCCAGTCGCCGGGTCACCATCTACAAGTCAGTACTATTTGTATCCGCGGGGCGGGCTGCAAGCACCCGGGCGTGCGCGCCGTGCTGGAGGGCGGCGGGTACCGCTCAGAGATCGTGCCCTCGCTGCTGCCCGACCTGCCCAGTCGCCGGGTCACCATCTACAAGTCAGTACTATTTGTATCCGCGGGGCGGGCTGCAAGCACCCGGGCGTGCGCGCCGTGCTGGAGGGCGGCGGGTACCGCTCAGAGATCGTGCCCTCGCTGCTGCCCGACCTGCCCAGTCGCCGGGTCACCATCTACAAGTCAGTACTATTTGTATCCGCGGGGCGGGCTGCAAGCACCCGGGCGTGCTCGCCGTGCTGGAGGGCGGCGGGTACCGCTCAGAGATCGTGCCCTCGCTGCTGCCCGACCTGCCCAGTCGCCGGGTCACCATCTTTTTTTTCGACTTCCGGTCGGCAAACCGTACAGACGTGTATTATAGCAGTGCCTAGTTAAACACAAATTAAGAAGAGATACTCCAGTTCAGACATACTTTTGAACTCCTGCACAGATTCATCCACACTTGGTAAACACTTTACACTTATTTACCGGCTCCTGCATAACACACAGTTCGCAAAAATTCACAATCTTTATATCACCATCACCATTCCAACAGTTATCCATCATTTCTTTCGAATCTCCGGAGACACCCCACAGCCAATAGACATCGAGAAAAGTTTAATTAACTGGCCAACCCTCAAAAATAGCTCTTCCAAATCTTACGCACTTCCGCAATAAATATCCAAAAACAAAAGTAAACAAACAAATCATAGTGTCAAGCGCATTCACTGATTTTGACATTAGAATTAAAAGTTGACGTTTGACATACTGAGCTACAGATAAGGCAAAACTGCACGCCTTGATGACTTATCGGCAAGATTTTTGTCACAGACTAAATTAAAACACCACCTAGAGCGCCTGCTAAGCTTGAATAGCAGAACACTTTTAAGTATTGCCTGCAAAATCGCGCAGGTAGAATTTAGCGCACTTACACTGGAAGTCGGATACAAAACTTATCATTGGACGCAATTGTTTCACGAATATTAATCACGCTACGCTGTACTAACGCTAACTGTCATGGAGCATAAAACCTGCTCAGGCTGCCGCATGCTGATAACTGAAAACTTTCTAAGCTGTTCGAAGTGTCAAAGCTTTTATGATCTCCTCTGTGCAAACGTAAACGAACACCAATTTAAAGCATTGACTAACGACCAACTGACCTCCTGGACTTGCTTGGAATGCGTTAGTAAGTTACCGAGAACGGATAACACCCACACCCCGGTACGTTTTAATAGAATGCATCCTATGCCGTCCAAGGATAGCGAGTCTTCACCAATACATGGTGTTTTTGATAATGTTACGTTGCGCAAAAACAAGACGGTAAAAGCCCCACAAGCTGCCGATCACTCAACCTTATTAGATATTCGCAGCATCTTCAGCGAAGAGTTAGAACAGAAAATAAGTGCCCTAGAGTTGGGCCTTGTTTCAACTATTAAGACAGCTATTACAGCACAGTTGACGGAACTTATCAAAACCAATTTTAAAACAATCTCTGATAATATTAGTAAGCTTAATGATAGGCTGACTGACCTTGAAGACACACTGAAAAGCTGCCTACCAGTACAAATGTCAAAAGCCTCCGCTGAAGCACTCCTTCCGTCACCCCCGACCGCTCAAATGAAACTCAGGAATGACACCGATGCGCAGGTCGGATCTTTGGTAGAAAATACGATTGTTCCCAAGCCAGATAAACAATCAGTGATGCGAACCGTACCTGAGGATAAACCGAGCCAAACTACATCCAGTAATGAATTACTATTCATCGATAGTAACGCATCATCATCAACCGGAAATGTGAAATCCAGACGGGTTGAAACGGGAAAGAAGCGACATACCAAGACAAAAAAATCCGACCAGGTGACGGCTATCGCAGCGCCCCCATCGAAGATCAGCTCACCAAATAAACTAACATCTCCATTAGCATATCGATCAAGCTGTCCACCTCATAAAGATGTAGCCTCTTGCAGGCTCTCTTTGCCGTCTACGAGCTCCGCCGGCGCCAGCGTAGAAACCAGTGAGGGCTGGCAGGAAGTAAAGCGTAAGCTAAACAGAATGTCTACTCCTTCTCCAAACGTATTGCGAGGAACTGCAGCTCCCGGTTCGATGCTCCTCGAGGCCTCGGAAAGAGTAAAATACCTACATCTATTCTATGTCAAACAGGGCACCACAGAAAGCATGGTTCTTGAGCATTTGAAAATGGTATGTGGAGGCGATGTTTGTACAGCCCAGCCTCTGAAGTCACGCGGGAACTATGCATCGTTCAAGCTGGGCGTTCCTGTGAAGTGGTCGGAACGTGTCTTGTCCCCCGAGAACTGGACCGAAGACATTTGCATAAAGCCATGGAAACAGCTTTTTCGTGGGAAACAACAACCGCAGTAATTACAAAAAGTTTTCGATGTACTATCAAAACGTACGCGGCCTCCGCACTAAAACGAGTATTTTCCGTAATAATCTATATGTATGTACATCAGACCTAATTGCTCTAACTGAGACATTCCTTACGAGTTCCGTCTATGACGGAGAGCTTTTCCCTCCCGGCTACACAGTGCTACGGAAAGACCGTGAAGGTGATACCGGGTGGGGCGGGGTTCTCCTAGCAGCTCGTACTGACTTTACTCTACGACCTATCACGTGTATAGATGGCCTCACAAGTTCAATGGAATTGTTAATTGCACATGTCTCGTTTAGAAATATTAAATTCATTTGCTGCGTAGTCTACTTACCACCTAGCTACAAAGATGAGCAATATGTCAGTGTTTTGAATTGTATAGAAAATGTATCTTGTAAATATTCCGACCTAGAATTAGTAATTATTGGTGACTTCAACTTGAATTCTTGCAGTGTTAGTGTTAGGACTCATTTTGATTTGTTTTGTGTTACATGTGATTTCCATCAATTTAGCGATGTTGTCAATGAATACGGCGGCTTACTGGATTTGGTACTGAGTGGGATGGATAATAACCTCATGACAGTCGAGCGTGCACCCGACACGTTGGTCCCTATGGATAGATACCACCCACCACTTCTAATAGATATCAAGTTCCCCCGTCGTCACCATATCTATTCTGGTTCTTTGTCAGTAGAGTATGGTTCTAACCACTACTCAACGCTGGTGAAGGAATGGAATTTTCGTAAAGCCGACTTCCAAAAACTCTACTCTGCTTTGGGCGAGATTGACTGGAATAAGCTATACACTGAAACCGACATAGAATTAGCTATTGATTTATTTTATACTAATATAAATAGCTGCTTTGATGAGTGTGTGCCCTTCAAGCGCTACTCGAACATGGCAGGGAAATATACCTACCCATGTTGGTATACGCGCGAAATCATTGACTATATAAAAAAAAAGTACTTTCATTTTCAAGAATTCAAAAAATCGGGCTTAACATTTAATGAAGAGCTATATAAATATTATAGACAGGTTGTTAAAAAATTAATAGACACAGCATTTAAAAATCACATAAATCAAATGCAAAATAATATCGTACTTGACCCTTCAAAATTCTGGACGTACGTAAAAGACAAGCGGCAAAATAGACCAGCACTTCGCGAATTTAAGTGGAAAGGTAAGGATATAACAGGCCAAGAAGCAGCGGATGCCTTCGCTGATTTCTTCAGCTCAGTCTTCCACAGTAATGAACCCAAGTTAAACGCAGAGGCGGCGCAGCTGGGAGCAACGTCGGGCTGCCTGGATAAAAATAGAGTCGCTATAGATCAAATCGGAACTTTGGATATTCGTCGAGCGTTCAGACGGTTGAAACCGAGAGCTTCCACTGGTCCTGACTCGGTACCGGCATATGTGGTGAAAGATTGTAGAGCGGTGTTTGAACAACCCCTACTCTACCTGTTTAACCTATCACTGCAGAGTTCCAGGTATCCGAGCCGTTGGAAGGTCTCAAAGGTCACCCCAGTTCCTAAGTGTGGATCGAGCACATCAGTAGATATGCATAGGCCAATCGCGGTACCCTCGGTATTCGGAAAAGTCTTCGAGTCCATACTCGACAATGATATTCGCCGTCAGGTTGATGTATCTCTCGCCGACTCTCAGCACGGTTTCCGAGCGGCTAGGTCTACTGTGACAAATCACGTCAATTTTGTTGACTATGTGTCATCATCTATGGATGCTGGTTTACAGGTAGATGTCACATATTTTGACCTTAAGAAGGCGTTTGACCTGGTGGACAATGACATTCTTCTCGTAAAGCTGAGCGCGATGGGTTTCGTGCCAAATCTTCTAAAATTCTTTGCCAGCTACTTACAAAACCGCCGCCAATACGTTTCTATCCAGCGCTATCTATCTGAAACCTATTACACCAGGTCTGGTGTAAGCCAGGGAAGCACGCTAGGACCGACTCTATTTCTGCTTATGATAAATGACCTACCTTCTGTAGTGGACTCATCTAAATGTCTTTTATTTGCCGATGATCTGAAGCTATATACGGCTGTGCGCGGAATGGACGATTGCTGGTCGCATCAGAGAGACATTGATCTCGTTGCTGAATGGAGTAATGCCAACCGTCTTTCTTTCAACACCACAAAATGCAAGACCATGACATTTACTCGTCGTCGCCACCCCATTCTGCACCGTTACAATTTGTCTGGTTCTACTCTTGAGTGCGTTAACACAATACGGGATCTTGGCCTGGTGATGGATCCGAAGCTCAACTTCAATGCTCATATACAGGGCGTATGCAAGCAAGCGAGCAAAATCTTAGGATTTGTAATGCGAGTAACTTGGGACTTTCCCGATTTACGAGCAGCGCAAATCCTATACAATGCCTTTGTACGTAGTCGTCTGGAGTTTGGAGCGATAGTTTGGGATCCTCACGAGGACAAGTACCGGTTAATGGTCGAGAGAATACAGAGGAAGTTCGAGCGTTATTCGTACAAGCGATTGTACGGCTACTATCCATATTTGTATCCGTCCCTGTTTGTCTCGGGGATGGTCGGTATGGATACTCTACACTCGCGTCGTAAACTCCTTCAACTAACGCATTACATAATGATATTACGCGGTAGAGTCAATAACCTAGCGGCCCTACAGCAGATGGGTCTCGCGGTTCCGCGGCGGTACATGGCAGGAACAGTGGCTGCCACCGGGCCGCGGCGACAGCCTGCGCTGTTCGTGCGACCCCCCGAGTACCGCACGAGAGCCGGGGAGAGCGCTCCTACCCCTCGAGCACTTGCTCTCCTGAACGAGTTCATCTCCGCGACTGGGGCCGACCTATTCTTTGACAGCATCGCTAAATTACATCAGTTGATGCTTTTATTCTTTTATTTCAATAACTTATTTTAAACTGTGTAACGTGACATCAACAGCTATTTATTTAATTTAATGTAATAATGTGAATTTGACTATTGTTTTACTATGTTTTCTTCTGACATTTTTATTTTAATTATCTTCTATTCCATGTAAATATTGTTTGTAATGTTAATTTTAATTTATAAGTAGTGTCTGACGCTTTGGGAAACTGTAAGTCAGTCAACAATGTATGTATAAATAAAATAAAATAAATAAACACAAAACACGTCATGAGCCCTGACAATTGCGCGGATTCAAAGTCAGATTTCTATTTTTTTTTCTATTACTGGATTGCCTTTTTGATATTTCAATGCATAGGAAAATAGTTAATCTTTGACACAGACAAAAGTTGTTCAAACAAATATAGACTGTAACATGCTGAAAAAAGGGATTATAATCGCCTGAACGGTCCGGCCCGCCGGCGGGCTCGCGCCTGTCTACGGCAAATTTTGTTACATTGTTGCCCGGCCCGCCGGCGGGCTCGCGCCAGTTTAAGAGTTAAGCTATAATAATAATAATAATAATAAAAAAAAAAAAAAAATATGACAGAAAAAAAAAAAAAAAAAAAAAAAAAAAAAAATATGACACCGCCCGTGACAGACGTGTTTTGGAAAGAAAATATTTTATTTACTACATTCCGTTTTTTTTATATTACAAGTCAGTACTATTTGTATCCGCGGGGCGGGCTGCAAGCACCCGGGCGTGCGCGCCGTGCTGGAGGGCGGCGGGTACCGCTCAGAGATCGTGCCCTCGCTGCTGCCCGACCTGCCCAGTCGCCGGGTCACCATCTACAAGTCAGTACTATTTGTATCCGCGGGGCGGGCTGCAAGCACCCGGGCGTGCGCGCCGTGCTGGAGGGCGGCGGGTACCGCTCAGAGATCGTGCCCTCGCTGCTGCCCGACCTGCCCAGTCGCCGGGTCACCATCTACAAGTCAGTACTATTTGTATCCGCGGGGCGGGCTGCAAGCACCCGGGCGTGCGCGCCGTGCTGGAGGGCGGCGGGTACCGCTCAGAGATCGTGCCCTCGCTGCTGCCCGACCTGCCCAGTCGCCGGGTCACCATCTACAAGTCAGTACTATTTGTATCCGCGGGGCGGGCTGCAAGCACCCGGGCGTGCGCGCCGTGCTGGAGGGCGGCGGGTACCGCTCAGAGATCGTGCCCTCGCTGCTGCCCGACCTGCCCAGTCGCCGGGTCACCATCTACAAGTCAGTACTATTTGTATCCGCGGGGCGGGCTGCAAGCACCCGGGCGTGCGCGCCGTGCTGGAGGGCGGCGGGTACCGCTCAAAGATCGTGCCCTCGCTGCTGCCCGACCTGCCCAGTCGCCGGGTCACCACCTACAAGTCAGTACTATTTGTATCCGCGGGGCGGGCTGCAAGCACCCGGGCGTGCGCGCCGTGCTGGAGGGCGGCGGGTACCGCTCAGAGATCGTGCCCTCGCTGCTGCCCGACCTGCCCAGTCGCCGGGTCACCATCTACAAGTCAGTACTATTTGTATCCGCGGGGCGGGCTGCAAGCACCCGGGCGTGCGCGCCGTGCTGGAGGGCGGCGGGTACCGCTCAGAGATCGTGCCCTCGCTGCTGCCCGACCTGCCCAGTCGCCGGGTCACCATCTACAAGTCAGTACTATTTGTATCCGCGGGGCGGGCTGCAAGCACCCGGGCGTGCGCGCCGTGCTGGAGGGCGGCGGGTACCGCTCAGAGATCGTGCCCTCGCTGCTGCCCGACCTGCCCAGTCGCCGGGTCACCATCTACAAGTCAGTACTATTTGTATCCGCGGGGCGGGCTGCAAGCACCCGGGCGTGCGCGCCGTGCTGGAGGGCGGCGGGTACCGCTCAGAGATCGTGCCCTCGCTGCTGCCCGACCTGCCCAGTCGCCGGGTCACCATCTACAAGTCAGTACTATTTGTATCCGCGGGGCGGGCTGCAAGCACCCGGGCGTGCGCGCCGTGCTGGAGGGCGGCGGGTACCGCTCAGAGATCGTGCCCTCGCTGCTGCCCGACCTGCCCAGTCGCCGGGTCACCATCTACAAGTCAGTACTATTTGTATCCGCGGGGCGGGCTGCAAGCACCCGGGCGTGCGCGCCGTGCTGGAGGGCGGCGGGTACCGCTCAGAGATCGTGCCCTCGCTGCTGCCCGACCTGCCCAGTCGCCGGGTCACCATCTACAAGTCAGTACTATTTGTATCCGCGGGGCGGGCTGCAAGCACCCGGGCGTGCGCGCCGTGCTGGAGGGCGGCGGGTACCGCTCAGAGATCGTGCCCTCGCTGCTGCCCGACCTGCCCAGTCGCCGGGTCACCATCTACAAGTCAGTACTATTTGTATCCGCGGGGCGGGCTGCAAGCACCCGGGCGTGCGCGCCGTGCTGGAGGGCGGCGGGTACCGCTCAGAGATCGTGCCCTCGCTGCTGCCCGACCTGCCCAGTCGCCGGGTCACCATCTACAAGTCAGTACTATATGTATCCGCGGGGCGGGCTGCAAGCACCCGGGCGTGCGCGCCGTGCTGGAGGGCGGCGGGTACCGCTCAGAGATCGTGCCCTCGCTGCTGCCCGACCTGCCCAGTCGCCGGGTCACCATCTACAAGTCAGTACTATTTGTATCCGCGGGGCGGGCTGCAAGCACCCGGGCGTGCGCGCCGTGCTGGAGGGCGGCGGGTACCGCTCAGAGATCGTGCCCTCGCTGCTGCCCGACCTGCCCAGTCGCCGGGTCACCATCTACAAGTCAGTACTATTTGTATCCGCGGGGCGGGCTGCAAGCACCCGGGCGTGCGCGCCGTGCTGGAGGGCGGCGGGTACCGCTCAGAGATCGTGCCCTCGCTGCTGCCCGACCTGCCCAGTCGCCGGGTCACCATCTACAAGTCAGTACTATTTGTATCCGCGGGGCGGGCTGCAAGCACCCGGGCGTGCGCGCCGTGCTGGAGGGCGGCGGGTACCGCTCAGAGATCGTGCCCTCGCTGCTGCCCGACCTGCCCAGTCGCCGGGTCACCATCTACAAGTCAGTACTATTTGTATCCGCGGGGCGGGCTGCAAGCACCCGGGCGTGCGCGCCGTGCTGGAGGGCGGCGGGTACCGCTCAGAGATCGTGCCCTCGCTGCTGCCCGACCTGCCCAGTCGCCGGGTCACCATCTACAAGTCAGTACTATTTGTATCCGCGGGGCGGGCTGCAAGCACCCGGGCGTGCGCGCCGTGCTGGAGGGCGGCGGGTACCGCTCAGAGATCGTGCCCTCGCTGCTGCCCGACCTGCCCAGTCGCCGGGTCACCATCTACAAGTCAGTACTATTTGTATCCGCGGGGCGGGCTGCAAGCACCCGGGCGTGCGCGCCGTGCTGGAGGGCGGCGGGTACCGCTCAGAGATCGTGCCCTCGCTGCTGCCCGACCTGCCCAGTCGCCGGGTCACCATCTACAAGTCAGTACTATTTGTATCCGCGGGGCGGGCTGCAAGCACCCGGGCGTGCGCGCCGTGCTGGAGGGCGGCGGGTACCGCTCAGAGATCGTGCCCTCGCTGCTGCCCGACCTGCCCAGTCGCCGGGTCACCATCTACAAGTCAGTACTATTTGTATCCGCGGGGCGGGCTGCAAGCACCCGGGCGTGCGCGCCGTGCTGGAGGGCGGCGGGTACCGCTCAGAGATCGTGCCCTCGCTGCTGCCCGACCTGCCCAGTCGCCGGGTCACCATCTACAAGTCAGTACTATATGTATCCGCGGGGCGGGCTGCAAGCACCCGGGCGTGCAAGGCGTGCAAAAACATTTGCACACTACTGGTGTTCGGGTAAACCGACCACGCAGCAAATATGCAGTTCAGCTGCGCTTGCATTAAATGCGTATTTGCTCGCGATTACCCAAATATACTCAGTCCGCGATCGACCGCCAACGTCGCGGGTTCAAACCAAACCATTCCAACCATTTCATACCATTCCTACCATAAGTTGGCGGCAATAGCCTAAATAACCATAAACACTGTGTGCCAAGGGAATATAGTCCGTACCATACCAAACCAGTGACTTTCCTTGACCACCTTCAAAATACCAACCATGAAAGGGCCGTTTGGGGTCCAACCATTAACATCTACCACATGACCCCGAATAAACCATTAACCTTTTCATGGTCCTTCGGCAAAATCTACCAGCTCCAGCTACCAAGTGACTACAGTGAAACCATTGGATTGCAGTGATTATTGAGGACAGACGCAGGTTGCAGAAAATAAGGTCAGATCGAAACATTTTGACTTTTTAGCTGATCAGCATACCTTAATGATCAGACTGCTAAAAGTTTTATCTAGAAAACCATTGCTAGTTAGAAGAGAGAAAACCATCAACCAAGTAGCCTACGTATACCAGAAGCTGAGGCAAACCAACCAGTAGTAGTACCTACTTCAACTCGATCTAGCACTCCTCAGCCAGGCACCCCTCGACCAGTAGGAAGATCCTGGGCTACAACGGGGAACACCAGCAAGTCGAGTTGCTGTTTGGGGCTGCGGTTTATTCAGCAAGAATTTGTTAGGAGGAATCTTAAGGGCAGAGTCTGACGAGCTACCAATCGCTAGGCAGACGCTGCTAGGATGGCTACTCCGTGGCACTGTGAGACTCCATCACCATTGCAATGTCGTTCTGCACCATAAGGACGATTGTATAATTAGGTATTCAGAAAAGGATCCGACAAACCAACCTAGAACAGAAAAATACGTTCATAGACGAATCCAGCAGTATTATCTATGAACTAAATACATCAAACATAACTAACATAAAAACAGATCATTTACTTATTTACCTAATAAAATAGTTGCAACACAAAAGAAATACCTCATAAGAAACCAGTTCATCAACCTCACCTCGGGTTACACGAGTTATACCTACGCTAAATCGCTGACAACCAAAAACAGCACAAAGAACTTTATGACGATCTAGTTCATTTACATGACTTAGTGCATTCGAATGACAAAAGGTATATTCAATCATAGCTAGAGAAAGCTACCTTTTATTTAAATTACTGTCTGTACCAACAAATAAATACCAAGATGGTGCCTGCGCAAACATTTCCGCCGCCTTCCAGACCTCGGCGTCGACGCGGAAGTTACCGTCAACAGGAGTACTCTAAAACTTCCGCGCCGCCGAGGCCTACCAGTGCACCACCACCATCAGATGAAGTGATAAGTGTTAGTGAAGTAATAGGCACGCAGTGGCCTTAGTGGTGCTCAGTGCTTAATCATTTAGATAAGGAAAGTGAAATCGGTTTAGGAAGAGACAACCTTTGCTTTTAGTCTATTTACAGTTTATACCATACTAGATCATCATTTTAACAGTTTACATATTTGACCAGTTAATTTTTAAATATTCTATGTTTCGTAACATTTATCAGAATACGAACCAATGTGCTTTTATTATTTTGCTTTTATATCTACCACTTGTACAATCTTTATTATATTCGATAACATGTTTCAGATGTAGGTATTATGTATCACCATCACTCACCAAACCACAGCATCCTCATCTTGTCGTCGGGAGTATGTTCGGGTAAACCGACCACGCAGCAAATATGCATTTTAGCTGCGCTTGCATTGAATGCGTATTTGCTCGCGATTATCCAAATATACTCAGTTCGCGATCGACCGCCATCGTCGCGGGTTCAATACCATTACAACCATTCTTACCATAACTTAAGTACCATAGTTTATGTATATAATTGTGTGTCAAGTGAATATAGTCCGTACCAAACCATACCAGTGACTTTCCTTGACCACCTACCATACCACTAACAAAGGGCAGTTCGGGGTTCAACCAGTTACACCTACCATACAACCCCGAGCTAACCACAACCCTTTTCATGTCGGTTTTCATGTGGTCGGTTTACCCGAACAACTGGCATAACTCGCGGCGCGCTGAGGAAGGAACACTTTCGATGAGGGACGAGGGGGCACAGAGCAGTACGGAGCTGGGGGGGAGCAGCCCGGCGATGAAGTCTGCGATGTGATGTGGCATGCCCCGGAAGGGGGAGAGTGTACGGGACAATGTGCGTAGGATTTGTAGTCTTGAGTCACCCGAGTGGCTCATTTCTCACAGCTTCGGTCCGTATATAACCGCAAGGTCGGTAGGAGCATTAGTCCATTGACAAGTTACATTTGGGGTTGCGTTTTTTAGAAGACACAAAACCTTAGCTATTGACTTAATGAAAAAATGATGCGAATAAAAGTTGTTCCTCAAAAAACGATCTACAATAATGGCAGATATCATTTTTTCGTAAAATGATAAAAAAAAGTTACATCGAAATATATTTTTTTTTCTCGAATTTCCGAAGATTTTCGGTTATTACTTTTAACTGGACCAAAGTGGTAGAGAATTTAATTTGCAACAAAAAATGTAGTTAAACAATTTTTTTTTATGAAAAAAATAATTGAAGAGTTTTTTTTTTGTTAGCCTGTACTGTCCCACTGCTGAGCAAAGGCCTCCCTTCCATATCGTAAAAACCATTTCAACCCCTATTTTCAAGATGGCGGCCGTGGGACAAGGGTGGCGACCCCACAAACTTGTTTTAGTTTTACACTGAACCCCCCTACACATCAAAAAAATAAAATTGCGTCCTCTAAAAAACGCAAGGTAAGGCCTACAGAATGTAACATTTGAATGGACTACATGGGAAGGTGGAGCTCGCTCTTCGTCAGCCGGTGGATGGTTGCGAGTGAGATGCACGGTGCGTTGCAGGAGCGCGGAGCGACTGCGCGCGCTGCAGCTGTGCGGCTGGGGCTGGGGCTGGGAGAACGCGGGCGCGGGCGTGGAGCGCGCCGAGGCGGAGGGCACGCCGTGCCGCGCCGCCGCGCTGGCCGCCTTCCACCTGCGCCTGCGCGCCGCCATCGACGTGCTGGCGCGCGCGCACGAGCCGCAGCTGCGCGTCGCCGCGCTCGCGCTCGCCGGACTCGGGGAGGTACACACACTGTCTCTACTCACACCTATCTGTATCAGTTGTTTACGTTTATTGATCACGTAAATATTAGTTAATTACACTTATAAGTACTATTTAAGATGACAATACTAAAACATTATTCCTTTTTTGTAATTAGATTTCTATCTTAAGAATTTTGTAATGTATTTTTTTCGTTTATACAGTGGTGGTCATATAATTAAGAACGCTGATTTAAAGCGAAGATTTTTTCAAACTAAGACCCAAAACTAATTGCATGCAATTTTTTTTAATTCTCTCCGTATCATAAAACTTTTACATAATACCACTGTATTCATTGGTACACAATGATTAGCTAAAAATAAATAGACAAACTTTTTACACTACTTCTAAACATAGTATGCCTATGTACTGGCTGGCCACGTAATTAAGAACGCTCAATATTTTATACCTTTTTTCAAATTTAAATAGAGAACACTCAGTGGTTGGTTAATTATTAGTATAATTTTGTCGCCATTTAGTGCTATAAAAGATTAAAAGTGATTTCTTCTTAAAAAAACAATGGGAAAAAATAAAAGTTGTGACAAATCTACAAGGGAAGTAATAATAACAATTCGCCGGAAGAATTGGTCTTATAAAAAGATAGCCGACCATCTGCAATGTTCAACAACGATGGTTTTCCATGCTGTAAAGCATTTTGCTACGTATCAAACTACTTCGAATGTTCCACGTGTACCTAAACAGAGAAAAACAACTCCTCGAGATGACCGAAACATCGTTCGTATTGCTAAACAAAATCCTTTTAAAGGGTCCAATGAGCAGAGAAAAGAATATTTTGGTGAAAACAACCCTTCAGCAATCTCAGCACGCACTATTTGAAGACGTTTAGTAGAAGAAAAATTGCACGGTAGGATAGCAAGAAAGGTACCCATGTAGAAACTTTACACAGGCAAGCCCGTCTTGCATTTGCGAGAAAGTATGAAAACTGGACTTTCCGACAGTGGAAAAATGTACTTTTTTCTGACGAGACGAAAATAAACAGAGTATGTTCTGATGGGAAACGATATGTACGACGTCCCCCAAATACAGCATTTGACCCTAAGTACACGAAAGTTACCTTAAAACACGGTGGAGGAAATGTGAAAATTTGGGGGTGCTTTTCTGGACATGGTGTTGGACCTGTAAAATTGATAGAAGGTAACATGGATCAGTTCCAGTACAAAAATATACTGGAAGAAACAATGTTACCTTATGCTGAAGACGTTCTACCGGTTACTTGGACATTCCAGCATGACAATGATCCAAAACACACCGACGAACCGTAAAGGAATTTCTTACAGCGCAATCAGTTTCAGTCTTAGACTGGCCAGCTAACAGCCCAGATCTAAACCCAATAGAGAATCTGTGGTTCGAAGTAAAGAAAAAGGTTTCAAATACACAGTGTGGGAATTTAAGAGAGCTGTACGACGTTTTTTTAGAAGAATGGAACTCTATTTCTCTTGCCAAATGTCAAAAATTAATAGAGTCAATGCCTCGCCGGTGTAAAGCAGTAATCAAAAGCCGATTCACTATTAATTTTAGTGAAAAATTTATGAAATTGCTTTTTAAAGTTTCTTCGCTACATATTGTTCAGATTTTTTTAATGTAAGTGTCAAACAAAATAATTTCCGAGCACTTTAATAAATCGTTCTTAATTATTTGTCCAGCTTCAGAACTATTTGAATGTGATACTTTGGTAAAATAAATAATATGTAAAAAAAATAGTTAGCAATTTTATTCTTCATTCCTAAGCAACGTTGCTCTATTAATGTGGCTATTTAATAACATAACTAGTTGCTTCTTAGAAGGTCCACATCTCTGTGTATACCACGATTTAAATAAATAACTTCTATACATTCAAATCGTTCTTAATTATATGACCACCACTGTATGTAGGTACACAATATGTAAATTACATGGGAGAAGCCACTGACTCCTGAAATACAGTTTTTTACTAGTTCGGGAGTCTCTGGATACATCTAAATTACTGCTTGTTAAACTGTGTCAAATAAATGATTTGAAATTTGAAATCTGTTCGGGCAAACCGACCACGCAGCAAATATGCATTTCAGCTGAGCTTGCATTGAATGCGTATTTGCTCGCGATTACCCAAATATACTCAGTCCGACGTCTTGGGTTCTAATCATACCATTTCAACTATAAGTTGGCGGCAATAGCCTAATTAACCATAAATACTGTCAAGTGAATATAATCCGTACCAGTGACTTTCCTTGACCACCTTCAAAAGACCAACCATAAAAGGGCCGTTTGGGATCCAACCATTAACATCTACCTTGAACAAACCATGACCCTTTTCACTATCTAATGCCAGACAACCTTTGAACATAAATTATCATACAACCATTTATCGCAGCAAACTACATTAAAGGGCGGAACGAATTAAAAGTACACAAATTGTCAAAACACTTCTCGGATTCTCGCCTCGGAACATATTTGTAAAGCCGCGTACAGACTGCTGTAACGTAACTTGCAATGTAACATGAAAGGAGCATTTCATAAGTGTGGACGCAGCGCGCGCGCGAACTGAGCAGGTACGTGTTCGCATCTTTTCCGGCATGCGCGCGGCGAACATAGCTCAGTCTGCCGAGAACACGCGGAGAGAATTTATTATACAATTATTACTGGCTACGATGATTGTCGATGCTTCAATGATTATCACCAATCATGTGTAAATAAACGTAACGTAAACGGCTCTGCTGTAGCTGTGTTTTCTTCCATTCTTCCAACGTTCGCGCGCGTTCGAGTAAACAACCCGTCCACACTGGCGCTCCGCGCACACTGCGCGCCCCTTTGTGTTCGGCGAAAAAACCGACAAATGGCGGATCGCGGCGCGCACGAGTTGAAATGCTCTGTTCGTGCGCGGTTCGTGCGCGCGAGGCGTCCACACTGTGTGATTTCTGTTATATTGCATGATACATTGCGACAGTGTGGACGGCAAATTCTTTCATTGCGTGATACATTGCATGTTACGTTACAGCAATCTGTACGCGGCTTAAACGATCTGGAGAAATTTGTTCCGTTGGTCTGGGTGTATTCTATGTATATGTATGAATCTCTATCTATGTATTTAATGTAAGTATAAAATATACTTTCATTCCTTTTTGACAAATTCATGTTGATTAGTAGATATGTTCATAGCGTTAAAAAAATGTTGTTACTATGTTTCTTAGCCGTGAAAACATTAATTTAAGCTTTCTAGGATATATTTCACTGTTATTCTGTATAAATAAGTTTCTGGTATTCCAATAAATAAATATCAATATCAAATATCATCTTCGAGTAGCTTACTTTGGGGGCTAGATGGTGCTTTGTGGATTGTCCAGCATTGTCGAGCAGCATTATTCATTCATAGCATGTGTGTCCACAGGAGCGGCTGTGGCGCGAGGCGTTAGTGTCTGCGGCGCCTGCGCTGCCGGACCCGTACCTGCGCGGCCTCATGCACTTCCTGGCGGCCTCCGCCCCCGCGCACCCCGCGCAGTCCCCGCCCGCCGCCGCGCCCCCCGCGCCCCCGCAGACGCACGACTACAGCGCCGTGCTCGTCAGTACCACACTACTACTACTCACTAGTAACCCTTCGCAAAAGTCCTTACAAACAACCAGCTCTGTTTAAGTAAACCTAAGTGGCATTCAGTAAGGGGTTTGTCATTTGTTTGCTATTCAACCCTTATCTGTGCCAAGACATCAACTATAGTGTATTTGCGTTTACTACGTGTTAACCCGGTAACCTTTCTTTAGTGTTTTAAGCTGGTAGATCCTCGCTTTCCTAGACTTATTTCCCCCTTCGCCTCTCGAAAACAGTTTAATTTTAAGACTTGTAATTCCTGATATAAATGTGTGCGTTAGAACGAGACGGAGATGCGGCTGGAGGACCGCGTGGCGTTCGCGTGCATGTTCCTGCCGGACAGCAAGCTGCACGAGTACATCCAGCGCAGCAGCGCCGAGCTCACGCAGCGCGGCGACCTGCAGGGGATACTGCTCACTGGTACTACGGCAGACTTACAGACAATCGTCCAATAGATGTTCTGTAGGCATTTTTGTGTTTACCCACAAGATCATTCCATACGGTAACATCGACGGTTAATATGCATTCCATAAATTTTGCAATAAGTAAACTACGCTTGTATTGAGTGAGCAAGCCTTTCAGCTAACTTTTAAAGACTAGTTTTGGAGACATTAACCAGAATGCTGAACCTCTTTATTGGTCAGTTAGGTGTGAATGTCTGCGGGAGCTGTGTTGTAAGTGGTATATGTGTGTGGTGCAGGAGTGACGGCGGAGGGACTGACGCTGGTGGAGCGCTGGGTGGAGCGCACGGGCGACGTGCAGACGGCGGCGCTGCTGGCGGCGCGGTGCGCGCACGCGGAGCTGCTGCACGAGCCGCGCGTGCGACACTGGCTCGACAGGTAACACTGACGCTGTGGAGCGCTGGGTGGAGCGCACGGGCGACGAGCAGACGGCGGCGCTGCTGGCGGCGCGGTGCGCGCACGCGGAGCTGCTGCATGAGCCGCGCGTGCGACACTGGCTCGACAGGTAACACTGACGCTGTGGAGCGCTGGGTGGAGCGCACGGGCGACGAGCAGACGGCGGCGCTGCTGGCGGCGCGGTGCGCGCACGCGGAGCTGCTGCACGAGCCGCGCGTGCGACACTGGCTCGACAGGTAACACTGACGCTGTGGAGCGCTGGGTGGAGCGCACGGGCGACGTGCAGACGGCGGCGCTGCTGGCGGCGCGGTGCGCGCACGCGGAGCTGCTGCACGAGCCGCGCGTGCGACACTGGCTCGACAGGTAACACTGACGCTGTGGAGCGCTGGGTGGAGCGCACGGGCGACGAGCAGACGGCGGCGCTGCTGGCGGCGCGGTGCGCGCACGCGGAGCTGCTGCACGAGCCGCGCGTGCGACACTGGCTCGACAGGTAACACTGACGCTGTGGAGCGCTGGGTGGAGCGCACGGGCGACGTGCAGACGGCGGCGCTGCTGGCGGCGCGGTGCGCGCACGCGGAGCTGCTGCACGAGCCGCGCGTGCGACACTGGCTCGACAGGTAACACTGACGCTGTGGAGCGCTGGGTGGAGCGCACGGGCGACGTGCAGACGGCGGCGCTGCTGGCGGCGCGGTGCGCGCACGCGGAGCTGCTGCACGAGCCGCGCGTGCGACACTGGCTCGACAGGTAACACTGACGTGCCCCTGGTATCCCGCGCCGTCTCGCTAGGAAACGGTCGCTGACTCCCCTAGCTATGCAATATTCTATATCAATATACAAAGGGTAAAACGGGGTCCTATTACTAAGACTCCCTCCGTCTATGTCTGTCCGTCTGAAAAACTTATTTTACATCAATTGCTTAGGCATTTCAATGGCAATGACCTAGTACATACATTGTAAGCAATCCAGGTTAACTCGAGGCAGGTCAACTACTGATGACGGTGTAGAGTTGGTATCACATATTTTTCATGCTTGGGAGAAGTCGCAAGACGCTTTAGGCCTTTTTTGCGGCTTGTCAAAAGCATTCGATTGTGTACACCATGAGACATTTATCAGGAAACTACATCACTATGGAATACATGACACCTCTTTGGATCTTCTTTCATCTTACTTGAGTGACAGGAAAAAGAGCTGACATTAATGGGAAACGGTCTTCGGGGTCTGTTGTTACAATACCGCAGGGGTTTATCCTCGGACCTTTCCTGTTTTTAGTTTATATTAACGACCTTCCTGATCTTGTAAAGAATAATCACGCGATTGTATTGTTTGCCGATGATAACTTTTAATTTTTAAAATGAAAAGACAAAGTTTAATATTATAATATTATTTTATATATTGCATTATTAGAATAATGCAATATATAAAAGTTGAATGAATGAATGAATTGTCCACTGGTTTAGCGTCAATAATCTTTTGTTTAAATCAAAACGAAATGTATTGTAAATGTCAAAGGAGAAACGTTAGACATTGTGGAAAGTACCTACTGCCCAACTAACATTTTGGTGTCAGTTACAGGTATTATTATTACTTTTAACTGTTTAACGGAGTAATAATGATCTCAGTTGTAACTATAAACTTTATAAGGTAGTTAAAATATAAATTGACTCTCGTTAACACTTATTGTTGTTTATTTTTTTCCGTAAAGTGCCTTATAAGTATTTTGGTGTTATATTGATTATAAGGTGCAGACATTACTTTTAAAACAGAGTTAGTCAAGAGTATAAGTTCATTTTATGCTTAGCCGGTAGTATTGTCTTGGCTATAGTAATTGTAGTTACTTAAGACTATTAATACACTGTAAAGAGTACTAAAGACTGACAACATTCTTGACTAAAGATGTTGTATCTCGAAATGTGTAATAGAACACTTAACAAAGACATAAAGCTTTAATGTTCGGTCGCCATTGTTTTGGTCAATTAACTTATATATATTGAATAGGTACACAATATTTGACAACAAAATACTTCATTATTTATGTAACTTCTGTCATTCTACTGAAACCACTTAATTTAACATGCTACTGGCTAATAAGGAAAAAAATAAAAATTTGAAATTTCTTTATTATTCTTCATAATTTTTATTTAAAATCTTAATTTAATCCAGGGCGCGTTAAAATTGAGATGAGAAACATGGTATACATTTACAGTAAAATTACCGCGACAGATTATGTTCACTTCACAATGAAAACTTTAACTCCTTAGTATTTCTATATTCTCCTCTGTCAATTCTGTTACGCCATTCACTGATGGTCACATAATTTTATTAAGTAACAAAGTTCATAGACTTCCCGTCGTAAGATACAAAATACCTACGCTTGAGAATATTCTAACTAACTACTAAGCGATTAAGTGTCAAACAAGTATTTTAAATAGGTCTTGTAATATGTTAGGTGATATTTCATTCTTAACCGAAATGATTCTAACACCTATAGTATTAACCAACTCATCTACAAGACATTTATACCGGTTAAGGTATTAGCTGAGAATGAATAAACACTCTTGTGCAGGTACTTAACACCCTTATACCACCCTTATACAGGCTTTATAACACCTTTACCTGCAAAATCGTGGGCCTCTTTCGTGGTTATATGTGAGTTAGAGCATGCTCTAACACCATTCTTACAGGTATTTTTAACACTAAGATACTCGATTGGAACCGTTATAAGTATAATATACAGGTTATTTTAACGCCAACGTGCTAGTTGGGTGTATTCTTATGCTCTATTCATATGCTTGAGAACTGAGTCTCTTCGAATGCTTATCTATGTGTGGGCCCCATTGAAATTTACTATCTAGCTAGATAGTAAACACATAGATAAGCTATCGAAGAGCTATCTAGCTAGATAGTAAATTTCAATGGGGCCCACACATAGATAAGCATTCGAAGAGACTCAGTTCTCAAGCATATGCCATCCTAAAAGTCCGTTAATTTACAGACGTGGATACTTCTAGACTTGTTTATTTCAGCTACTTCCTTAGTATTATGTCTTATGTATGGTATATTATTGTGGGGAACGCTGCAGATATTAACACCGTATTTGTGCTGCAGAAGAGGGCTGTGCGTGCAATTTATAATATGGGTCCCAGGGAATCTCTTCGTTATAAATTCAAAGAAATAAACATAATGACAGTACCTACCATGTCAATATATTTATGAAAACTTGCTGTACACTCATAAAAATATCAATCGGTTCCCTAAGAACAGCGATATACATACATAATGTAAATACTTGAAATAAAAATAAACTAGCTTTGCCCAAAACACAACTAGATTAAACAAGATTAGTGTATCTTTCAATGTATACGCTTCTACAACAAAACTCCAAGTGAGTTGCAATCATTATCGGTAAATAAATTCAAACAAATTATCAAAACTATCCTTAGTAAAAAGGCTTAAAATATCAGATTATATAGAGGATAAAATATGCTTGGGACGAGTTTTGCTCCAACTCGAAAACTTACAACCTAACAAGGTACTTAAAGGTTTCTTGTTCGTTTCTTTACTTTACCATAGCCTTCTAGAAACTGGCTGTTTCAGCCAGTTTCTAGAAGGCTATTCAAATGTCAAATCAGTTGACAAAGCGATTAATTTAACACACTTGTCAATTCAAATCGGGGTGCACGAACGCTAATTAGATAATAATTTACTAATCATTGATCATCTTACGATTGTCATTCTTTCAGTTCAGTCATTCACTCCTAAACTTCAATAAATCCATCCAAGGGCGAGTCAGACTCGCACTAAGGGTTCCGTACCATATTTTTTAAAATTTTATTTTTTATTACTTAAGTAAAAATATACTTACAATTAAGTATTTTGTGAATATTTCAAGTGGTAACAGGTAGGCTGTTACCATTGTTACCATGTTACCATTTATTAATATCGACCAAAAATAGTAAAAAAGGCGTTTTAATGGGAGCCCGCCTTAAATATTTATTTTCAACGGACAGAAAGCGAAGTATTAGTAATAGGGTCCCGTTTTTACCCTTTGGGTACGGAACCCTAAAAATGACACTTGTGGCATAAGAATAAGTAAATAGTAGTAAGTAAGAGTAGAAGGGAAACGCGCTCAAGGTCAAGATATTAGCCTACACTATTTTCCACGTTAAACGGGCATATCGGTCGGGCTGCCACAGCCGGCGACACTGCACGCGGTTTTTAATGATCATTCATTTATGTTTGCCGATCGCGGCGCGCGGTGGCGGCCGCAAGTATTAGTTTAAATTATAGTTATGTTGTCCGAGAGCCCGGTGCGATTTTGAGTTGAGTTGAGTATCATGAATTACCTCGAGGTTTTTTTTTATAATGCATTCTTTATGTGCTCTCGTTTAATAAATAATTCAAACTGACGTGTACCTTTGTGAAATAATAGGTACCAACCCAATACGTAGGTAACTAACCCAATTTCCTTTTTTTCAGAAGAAAAAAGTGGATTGAACTGATGGGTCGTAACCTATATTGAATATACTTATATCCGAAATAGTTGGTGTGTTCTGAACATTATATAAAAATATAAATAGTGCATTCTAGTGCCCTGAGTAAAAAAAAACATGTCTGGATTCGATTAAAGAAGAGTCCCTTCTACCCAGTTATTATTTATGCTTATGCTTGTGGCGCGAATACTTGTTTGTTTACGTTTGAAAAAATTCAAAATTGTAAATTAGATAGGTAATAATAGATTGTTTATTATGAAGAAAAAAACTATACCAAAATAAAAAAAATAACTTTAACTACTTTAGTAGGCAAGTAGGAACCTTTTTACATTGCTTTATTACCAATATTTTTTAATTCCTGTATTTCACCAAGTTTTTTTTATATTATTTATATGTTTCTAATATGCGGAAGCTGTTCGATACACATCGATCATCTAGCTTCCTCAACTAGGTAGCTGCCTCAGCAGGTCCGCTTAACTAGGTAATTAGTACATACGTGACCGCGGAGGTAACGAGCGGTCTCTAGGTCAGCCAGCAGACAGTGCATCACTAGCAGCGATACCAACCGCACTCACTATCATCAGCATCATTAGTCGTAGTTTTACGTATATAAGTTGAATATAGCTTTTACCGACAAACTCGACTTTTACATCTACATCCCAGGATTAGCTAGCGGTTAATCCTTCATGGTCCTTCGAGCAAAAACGTGTCTCCGAGCCAGGAAAAATCTTCATGGTTTTCGAGATACCGTTCGAGAACTCATAGCGCGATCGTGAAGAGTCGTACTGTGAGCTTCGGACGCACCAGCAACCCGTGGAGTTCAGCGATCTAAGCTTTATCAGCGAGCTTACGAGAGCTAGCATCCGCACCTGACGGGAGGAGCTACCCAGTCAGGACAGCAGCAGTCGTAAGGAGCAAGCCGCCCCTGCGACGAACCAGCAGTCGTTAGGAGCAAGCCGCCCCTGCGACGAACCAGCAGCAGTCGTAAGGAGCAAGCCGCTCCTGCGACGAACCAGCAGCAGTCGTTAGGAGCAAGCCGCCCCTGCGACGAACCAGCAGCAGTCAAGGGAGTGAGCCAACCCCGCGACGCCCCAGCAGCAGTGAGCATACAGCTCGCGCCCCAGCAGCAGCGAGCATACAGCTCGCGCCCCAGCAGCAGCGAGCATACAGCTCGCGCCCCAGCAGCAGTGAGCATACCGCTCGCGCCCCAGCAGCAGCGAGGAACGAGCCGCCCCCGCGATGAACCAGCAGCAGCAGTCAAAGGAGTGAGCCGTCCCCGCGACGAACCAGCAGCATCGACCAGTCTTCAGCCAGCACTGCGATCGGTAGTCCAGCAATAGAAGCAGCCGTAGGACACGCGGCTTTCAAGTAAGAGCGTTCCTTTTTACTAATTCAAAGTTCACCGACGATATGGAGGCTCATTACAAAAGGCAATCTGAATTAGAGCAGAAGATTTTGAAGGTCCTCTTTAATTTCAATAAGGATGGTGAAGACTGTAAGACGATCGAATACGGTAAACGGCAAATAGATGCCCTAGAATCGTATTGGAGAGAGTATAAATCCAACTACGAAAAACATAATCATAAGTATTGTAATTGGTCCGAAATTGAGTTTAAGGATACTTACAAGTCGTACCTAGCAGCAAAAACGAAGATCGATAGGTATTGCATAGACCTAGAGCAGCAATTAGGTATCTCTGAGCCCGGAGAAAGCCAGCCGGAAGGTCCATATAGCGGCAGATATCAGCCGCGGACCCCGGCGCCAGCACCGCCTAGCTCTCGTGTTCTGCGAGACGCGGAGATAGGTAACCGCAGCAAGATAGATCTCATGCTTCGCAGGCAGTTCGTTCATTTCAAAGCTTTTATGCGAACTGTAGAAGGCATAGAGATAGAGATAGAGTCCTACCGAGAATACTGGGAGTACAATGACGCCCTGCGAGACTTACAAACTCGCTGGACGGTGGTGGACAACTATCATTGGGAGATCATGTTGGAGTTGTTCGAGGACGAAACGTACGAGAACAACTACGACAAGCACGAGCTTATCTACGACCGCCTGAGAAAAGCTTTACAAAGCTCGAGAATGTGGTCAGAGTCGTATCACGATAGAACCACACCTCAGATGGAAAGCCCCACTTTTTCAGGCGAATCTAAGCAGTGGGTATCGCACAAGGATCCCTTCAATGAAGCTGTCCACAAAGATCATTCAAAACGTACAAATCAACCTTATTACATTGAAGGTCAAAGCAATAAATTGCACGAAATTACGAAATCAATGCATGTCTCATCGTCAGCAGTTAATTGTTCTCGATACGATTATTCAGGTCACATATCAACTGATTGCAGGAAATTTTCAGATTTAGAGAACGTTAATCAATCTCAATCATTAAATTATTTAGATTTAGAACAATCGGGACAGCAAGAGCAGCATAGTAACAAAAATGTCAATACATCTCAGCGAGATGAGCTTTCAGAGAATTTGTTAGACACGGCTTTGGTTAAAGTTACCGCAGTAGATAGCAGCCAACACTTGATGCGAGCACCGATCGACCAGGGCTCGCAGGTACCGGTAATCAAGGACGTACTGGTACCTTCTGTAGTAGTAATAAGCAAAGCAGTTAGTCCTTTAGAGCATAGGTTAGTTAAGGAACAATCCTTAGCTAAGGAAAATATACAAATTAAACGCGAATATCAGCAGCCTTATCAATTGAAGTTAGCGACTTCAAGTAGCAGCAATCAGAGGGCGGAGCTAGCATGTCTCTCGCCTCAACCTAAAACTACTTCAGGTCATAGCATCAACGACCTGAAGTATAACCAAGGTCCGAACGTACAGCAGGAGCTAGAACAGCCAAAAGGTGACGTCATCGAACGATACAGGTTCTGTGACGCATCAACTAAAACGTTCAGCTGGATTCAAAGTTCTCCGGAGCACTGTAAGCCGTTAACAGAAAACCGGATGAGGAAAATTGTCTGTGGGCATAATCTCAACAGCAATGAGAATCCAGCTGACAGCGGAGCGAGCAGAGGTCTGACGTCATCACAGCTTCGGACAGAGCGTCGGTTGCGGTGGCAAGACCCTACCTCCTTAACATTGACTAACTTCATGACAAAGCAGCAACTTATGAAGCTTAGTAACGAAGAAGTCAGGGAGCACGTAAACGTAGCTAGTAACATCTCCGATAACAGCAGCATCATAATCGAAGATTTACTAAATCGTCACAGCTCGTTTACTATAGTAGCTCGTGTAGCAGCGTGGATACAACGGGTATTGACCTTTATTGTTAGTAAACAAAAGCAGCCAGTGCATCTCACATTACACGAGCTTAGATCAGCAAATAGTATCATAAAATATTTACAGCGCAATGAATTTAATAATGTCATATTGTACCTACTTAGCAGCAAGGTCAAATCACGTAGCAAAATAAAACATTCTAATCCATATATTTTACCTAAAGTAAAAATAAAATCATTTAAATCGGGAGAATAGAACGCGAAAACGGAAATTATTTAGGAATATAAAGCACACTTAGCAAGTATCTAGGAAATAAGCAGCACATTAACTTAGCATTAGCATGGATCCTTTATATGAGTATCATTTGGTCCAGTAGCGTATCAACTTAACATAATTCAGCAAGCAATATGTCTTTATACCAGGCACCTAGAGCAAACATGTGATTAGGTCAAGGTCATTGTGACATGATTCTATTACGAGTGAAACATGATGACAGTATGTAGTACAATCAGCTGTCGCTCAATCAGCATTTTAGCGAGCGGTCGAAAACCCGACGCGACTCAAATTAGTGGGCTCTACACGATGTTTGGAGAACTCGACCAAAGCTTTGCAGATAACTCACAAACAGCAACAGACGCACTAGCTTTAGCTTTGGAAGACCCGAACATCTGTGGTAGAAGCCGAGTCCGTCGAATCAGCAAAGCCGAGCTCAGTCACTTGTAAAAACTAAGCACAGCTCAAGGTCGTAATGTAATTCTCTATTCGTATCAATAACAAAGTAAGTACGCTCCAACTCAAATCGGATTTATTAGGTACTTATAAATATAGCTCCAATACAGCACCACATCTTTAACGTCGCCTTACCGTTCATCGCGCCAACTGAAGCTAACATCAAATCAGCGCGATGAAAGAAGCGACGCAGCAAGAGGTGAAACTCACACCTCATACCTTCAATTCCGCCAGCACACAATATAGCACAGCAGCAGGCGTCATCGCAGTGTTTCTGGCGTTCCTGTGGAGGAGAAGCCGACGAGCCGTCCGCGCATCTTCCGCGCGCGCTGCGGAGCCAGCGCCGCGCGACCCCCGCGCCTCTCCCGCCGAGGGAGCGGGGGGCTCCAGCAGAGCAGTTAGTGCGCGTAGGCGGCCCGCGCTAGGGCACGGTAGCAGTGGGACCGTGCGGTGGTCCAGTTTACGTGATAGAGACACAATTAATACACCCAGCAGCAAGCAGCAATCCAGACTATCAGTTTTAATTATACAATAGGGAAAACATAGTTTAGTAATCATCATCAGCGATTGTCCTAACATTCATCTAGCTTAAGGAAATATTGATCACCGATGTATTACTAACTCCTCAATTGTAGCGCCTCATCTCATCCTCATCTCAGACCTCGCCCTCGGGAGTATGTTCGATACACATCGATCATCTAGCTTCCTCAACTAGGTAGCTGCCTCAGCAGGTCCGCTTAACTAGGTAATTAGTACATACGTGACCGCGGAGGTAACGAGCGGTCTCTAGGTCAGCCAGCAGACAGTGCATCACTAGCAGCGATACCAACCGCACTCACTATCATCAGCATCATTAGTCGTAGTTTTACGTATATAAGTTGAATATAGCTTTTACCGACAAACTCGACTTTTACATCTACATCCCAGGATTAGCTAGCGGTTAATCCTTCAGAAGCAAAACGAAGCATCCTAGAATATAAGAGGTAATTTAATTTATTTTTATTTAATGGTAAAACGATCCTTATGTTTAGTAATACATAACAAAACCGCTTTAGGAGTACCAACCTGTTGATTTTTTATATATATTCGATTTAGAACTTGGCAAAATACAGCACATTGTTGTAAAAATTTCAACTAATTAGAGCCAAATCACCGATTAGCTAATTATTGATTTGACAAGAGCTTGACCAAAGAATCATGCTTAATTATCGTTCCAGAAACCCATTTTGATATTTGACAAGAGTTTTGCTTCAATGAGTTGACAAGCTTGTTAAGTAATCACTGTCAAAATCTAAGTACGTAATCAACGTTCGAGAAACCCAAATGACACTTGAATAGAGATTTGAACATTGATTAGTAAATTATGAAGTTGACATGCGTTCCAGAAATCGGCCGAAAGAGAAGAGAAAAAGAAAGTGATCAAATATCAAAGTGAGCACTTTATTTCATAATTTCTATTACATATATTTTTTATTTACATTATTCTTTGGAACGAACATATCTTTTCAAGCTCTAAATAGTATTGTGTACGACACAATTTATATGTTTACTGATTGCAGCAGATCATTTCCTATCATTTGCTGACATGACCTGCGACCTACATGCAGTACAATCAGTGTTCTTCGTTTACATATAAATGTTTAAGGTGATTTCGCGTCCAGGACTAAGCATAGCTCCGCTACTAGATGGCGATGATTTTCAATTTTGATGTTTTTCACTATTTTCTAATTAAATTGTGCATAATTGTTTAATGGTAATGTATTTGCCGCAAATGGTATGTTGTTTTTTATGTACCAAGCAATTTTTCAAGTGTTGAAAGCATCTATGGAGCTTGTATTTGGGAAGAGCAAAAAAGATCTTGCCTGTGTGAGTGATCGGCCGCTACGAGTCACTCACACAGGCAAACCTTACAAATTCAGTGGAAATAAAATAACTACTGTTCGAAAAATAACAGAGATAGTTGGAGACGCCTTAGGACTAAATATTTTTCGGACCAATATTTCCGTTTTCGGGACATTACTAAATTACATCTAAAATTAATTCAATAAATTCGTCTCTTGTTTCTTTTAAGAAAATAACAGGCTTTATTTACATTTAAAAAAAAAATTGGATGTAATTTTCTTTTAAGATTTTGAAAAATTTAAGTAAAAAGGCGCAGAGGGTAATGTTATTTACAAACTAGCTTATAAGCTAAGGAATATCTTACAAATTATAGGTAAAAAAAATACTTTTCATACTATTTATTAATTTCGTTAAATCATTGGAATTGACAAATAATTTGAATGAGTTCACAATAACAATCATTAATTTTAAATGTACGCACTGTGAAAGTTGTTCCAATATTATAATAAAATTACAATAAAATTGTTGGCGTAAGGAAGTCTCCACATTTTTTGACTCTGTTCTTTGTGTACTTAGGTATTTTAGCTCCGATTTTACGACCACTTATAATAGATTAAGGGCCTGTTTCACAATAGTCAAGTAAGTTTCCGTTAAATTAACTGTCAGGTATCTATGGTGCTGTCTCTTTCGTATTAAAGTTGTCAGTAGGCGATGACAATATTGTTATGTATCAAGTAAATTAACAGGAACTTACTTTTCGATGGTGAAACAAGCCCTAAAAGTAATACAAATTTTCACCGTATTTCAATAAGTCACGTTGGACTAGCGGTTCGAACAGTCGGGTGGGTGCGACGATGTATAGTCGTACCTGGGTTCGAAACCACTGAAAATTTGATTTACTTTTTGCTTTTTGATAATAAAATATCCACAAAATTTTGATACATCCCGTTAGTACGGGCTCGAATCCCTTCAACACTACCAAAATTTTTGATTTTTATCATTTTTATTCTTTATGTTTTGAACAATGTCATAGACCTAGTACAAACAAATTCATGTTTGTCATAAATTACTTATTGTAAGCCTTCCTAAGTCTATTTTATTGTAATATAAAACTTTGGTAGACTGTTCTGCGTACATCCCACAAAGGGTCCTGACCTCGTTTCTAACGGTATGACAAAAATAAAATGAAACAATTACATATTATGTACTATCAACACCAACTGATTTTTATTTTATTTTAGCTCTTTACGCCAGCTAATGTTCAGGCATTTTTACAAATCGCTCATTGAATGCAAAACGGCCACATTTCAAAAAATTTAGAAAATGTTTTATTTCTCATAAAGTATATTTTCTTTTGAAAACATTTCATTTAAATATTTATTTCTTTTTATTGGGATTATTATCTTAACTTTGCTTCAAAATTTGAATGCAAAAAGGGCTTTTGTAGTTTTTATCAAGTTGGGTGATAGATATAACAGCGACCATTATTTTAAAAAATAGAGCAAAAAATTACGAAAACAATGATGAATGTGATGAATGAAAGAAAAACATTTTTTCAAAAAAATCATGTTCAAAATTTTGTTTTGGCTCCTGTAAAAAGTGACGATTAGTCCAATAAAATAAAAAAATATATATAATTCCGGACAGTCCACACAGCATCATCTAGCCCCAAGTTGAGCAAAGCTTGTATTATGGGTACTAGTTGACTGATAAACTTAATACAATACATTACATAGATAGATATTTTTTTTATAAATACATAGAAAACACCCAGACCAACGGAACAAATTTCTGCAGATCGTACACAATTTTTTTCCGACACGGGAATTGAACCCGCAACCGGTCGCAGGCGGACCTTCGCCCACTGCGCCACATCGGTCGTCGCTGATGAATGAGCGAAATGCTTTGCATACACTCTGACACGTCTAATGCTGGGGCCACACTATCGTGATATGCCGATAATTATTGCCATAAGTTATACAACACCTAGGTGTAACCACGATTTATGGCCATAATTTTACAATGCCAATCAATATGGCAAATGGCGGTAGAAAATAGCTCCGGCGGCGGTCTTGTTTCGCACATCAAAGAAGATTACCGCAGTAATTAATGCGTTTGTGGCCACTACCGTTTGTCCAGTGTGCAATATGAGCTCACCGGCGCGGCGACGCACGTGATATTTTTACCGCCTTATTTATTGACATATCTAGGTAAACTCTAGTGTAACCACACCAGTTCATGCAGTAATTTAAACGGTAATTTAATGTCATAATTATTGCGGTAACAGCCCGGTAGACGGTAAGGTAGTGTGGCCCCAGCGTAAAACTCTCTAAACTGGTATCTATAAGCAAACATTTTATCTGTTTACATAGTGTCATTTATTGTTGTCATGGGAACGGCACGTAGGCTTCCTAGATCTTATTTGACATGCAACAAAAATAGAAGGGAATAAATACTTGGACGATGGAAAAACGCTTTGAGAACGTAAACTATGGTATTATTAGATGATTCTTTAGATAGCACAGAGATGGCGATTTCGTCGCCGCCGTCACACTCAAAGTTCAAGTAAGCGGGCGTACGACACTATCCGTGTTCACTCACGCATTGATAGAAATGGCCTAAAATTTTCACGTTATATCTAATTATACCGAGTGTTTTCATGAATCAAACACAATTTGCCGCAAATAATGACGAATAACAAAGCCAAAAACAGTTATTTATTTGTTAAATTATGTCCACATCGCTCATATTTGGGAAAATACAAACGTATGGAACTCGAACAACCTTAACAAACACACACTATCTGTGGCACACAATAAATGCTTACGAGTTGGTTAGTTGTAATTTCGAGCTAAAGAGGCACGGTAGCGTGGCCGAGCGGTCTAAGGCGCTGGTTTAAGGCACCAGTCTCTTCGGAGGCGTGGGTTCGAATCCCACCGCTGCCAGGCTTGTTTTTTTTATAATCCTAAAAATGGAATGTAGCGTATACAATCACCACGACAATTTATCTAAATAAACTAGAATTCTTTTTTTTTTAACATCTTTATTAACAACGAAAATTACAAGCACAGGAATAGAAAAATTACAACTAGTATTTACAATTGAAACCATTGCGCTAACTGCAGACGGTTGCAAACAGTCTAAAGGTAGCTCAATTGATCCATGTCAATACCAGTCGGAAGCGTCCCCAAGACACTGGCTTCATTACCACGCTGTATGGCAATGCTGATGCGCTGAGCCAGATATTCACCAGCTCTCGGGTCACGCGTTACTAGAATTCTAATTTAACACAACTTGTTCACATAAAGATTCAGAGCTCATCTATCGTCAAGTACCTAAATCAATATCTTTGTTTCTTTAGGCTTACAAAATAATCCCTTAGACAAATTTTAAACGATAGGTGCATAATTATCAAAATAATATTAGAAAAAGCGAAAAAGCGAGCTTGTGGAAAAAGCGAAATAAAAACCACTAGCATGTGTATAACTTATGTGTCTACTACACGTCATACGTCAACCGTCAAAATTAATCGATGAAGCATCTGACTACTTTTTGTGGAACACCAGTCATAGTATATCAATCGTCTAGTAGGTACCCATACACAACGTAACCCATACATACGCTCTGCTTGGCTTGGGGCTAGATGCTGTGTGAACTGTCTTTTATTATTATTATTCACATCAGCTTATAATAGTTTTTGCTGCAAAGCAAAATAGCTAGCTTTGTAAACACATGTTTGCAATCAAAATTGTCAAAATGTAGATTCTTCGCTCAACCATCAAAATCAATTCTGGCAGCGGTGGGATTCGAACCCACGCCTCCGAAGAGACTGGTGCCTTAAACCAGCGCCTTAGACCGCTCGGCCACGCTACCCTTACCCCGCACCTCGAAATATCTCACCGCACGGAACAATGTCACGCGCTAAAATAAACACCACTTGCAACTGTTCATAGCTTTATAATAGCAGTTGGTTTTATAATTAGCGCCTGCGATTGACATTTGTTCTGGTGACGCGCCTTTGGCATCGGCACAACGGCACTCGGTGATCGTTTGAACAAGTTCCGAATAGAAACGTTATGCGTTCGATGTAACCAAGCTATTTCGGGAGCCGTTACATTAGTTATGTGGCGTGTGTTGTTATGACAGATGAGCAGGGAGGGATTTGATTTGATGTGCTTGCTATTTTTGTTATGATCTTAAACTTGCCATCGACAGTTTCATATTATTATATTTTTATTGACTATCGATTCTTGCTATGTATAAAATGACAGGACAATATTTTTATAAAAGGACATTATTTTTTTAAATAACTAGGTCATATACATAGGTAAGGACATTTACCAACTCACACAAGTACCTACAGTAATTGCTTACCTACGTACATGTATTATTGCACAATTACTCAAGAATATTAAATTAGTGTCAAACTAGCACTCCGCGGTTTGATTCGTTCCTTATTTACTTATTACAATTCAGCAGTGAAGTTACAGTCTAACACCAAAACACTAACTACTAGACATAAAAATATATCCTTATCCTTGCTCTCTAATTATCTAGGTAATTAATAACTGTAGAAATCTAAAGAACGAGCTATCAAAGTTTGTAATAGGTTAACATCTCACACATAATGCTTGTTCATTTTGTTGTATTTACATTATGTTAGTACCTATACGTTGGAATTGATATAAATTTGAACTACTATTTACAAATACAGCAACATTTGAGCTAACTGCAGACTGTTGCATGTCAGACAGTGCAGAGGTAGCTTAATTGATCCATATCAATACTAGTCCTCGTGTCCTCAAGATGCTGGCTGCATTATAGCAATGCTGATGCGCTGCACCAGATACGCACCAGCTAGAGGGTCAAATGTCGTATCTACCAGACGATGAAAAGAAGAGAACTAACCATTGAATGTTTATAAACAAACCTTCAGTTCTAATATCTTAATCTGCACACATTCGTCGGCTGGACACACTTTTTTCCATTTTTCCAAACTCAGCACATGGCAGGGGTATTGGATACCGCAGGTGTTTGAAGAGTCCTCTGGCAGGTTCCCTTAGTAGTAAAGATATCTATATATCAAATAATCAAATAATCAATATCTTTATTTCTTTAGGCTTACAAAATAAGCACTTAGACAAGTCAAATTTAATTCGCCTCAATTTTTTGTCCACTAGTGGAAGAGGCGAAATAGAAACCACTAGCATGTGTAAAACTTATGTGTCTAATACATGTTTGCCTTATAAATAATTACATACTATTGTCGATGTGGAACTGAGCGACATCTGGCCAAGCACTAACGTCATTGATGTAATCATTTATGGAGTAATATGCCTTCTTGATAAGATTTAGTTTTATGTACTGTTTAAATCTACGAATAGAAAGTTCAGTTGCTTCAGATGGAAGCTTATTATAGAAGCGCACACAATTACCCATAAATGATTTCCCCAGTTTTCGTAATCTAAATGAAGGAAAGTGTAATTTGTTCTTGTTTCGTGTATTTCTATTGTGAACATCACAATTTTTCAAAAAGTTACTCTTGTTTTTGTGTGTATACATTAAATTTTCATAAATATATTTCGAAATTACAGTTAAAATATTTATTTCTTTAAATAATTCCCTCAATGAGTCACGTGGCTTTAATTTATAAATTGCACGCACCGCCCTTTTTTGAAGAACAAAGATAGTCTGAATATCAGCTGCCTGTCCCCAAAGCAAAATACCATAGGACATAATACTATGGAAGTAACTATAATAAACTAACCTAGCTGTGTCCTGATCAGTGAGATGTCTAATTGTTCTCACTGCATAGGCTGCTGAACTAAGCCTACCCGCGAGAGCATCAATTTGCGGTTGCCATTGAAGAGATGAATCAATATGCAACTCCAAGAACACAGTAGAGTCTACGAAGTGAACAATCTCATTATTTAACATGATTTGAGTTGGGAGTTCTCTAACATTTGGTAACATGAATTTTATACATTTTGTTTTTTTAGCATTAAGTAAGAGGTTATTGGCGGTAAACCAATTTAGTATCTTTGACAGCGAATTATTTACATCGTCAAAATTATATTTATTTCTGTCAACTTTAAAAATTAGTGAAGTATCATCAGCAAATAAAACTATATCACAAAGGTCTTTTGCTAAAAAGGGAAGATCATTTACATATACTAAAAATAAAAAGGGACCTAATATAGATCCTTGGGGGACGCATATTTCAATTTTTGAGCCCGTAGATCTTTCTTTACCAACGTCTACTTTTTGAACTCTATCAGATAAATATGATTGCATAAGATCCAGTGCCTTGTTGTTTATTCCATAGTGTTTCAGTTTCTCAATTAATGTACTATGATCTACACAGTCAAAAGCCTTAGAAAGGTCACAGAATACACCAATAGCGTTTTTGGCTTTATCCCAGGCCTCCAATATATGCCTTAATAGAACTGTACCAGCATCCGTTGTCGATCTACCCTTGGAGAAGCCAAATTGGTTTTCATGAAATAACCTATTAAGGTTGAAGTGAGAAGTTAACTGGGTGAGAATAATTTTTTCAAAAACTTTACTCATTGCAGGAAGTATTGAAATCGGTCTGTAATTGGCCGGATCAGTGTGGCTACCAGATTTATAAAGAGGAACTAACTTACTATATTTCATGAGATCAGGAAAAACTCCTGCGTCGATACAACTATTGAAAATATAGGCCAAACAAGGAGCCATTTCCTTAACAATTGAACTTAATACTTTTGTTGATATACCCCAGAGATCATCATATACCTTCCCCTTTCCCCCCGCGCTAACATGGACGATCCGATTCATAAGTAGTATCAGAGCAATCGTATTTTTCCCGGAGCGCATCTATGAGAGAAGAGTTGATTGCAGAATGTAATGTTGAATGTCCTTGATGTGGGCTTATTTCAGTGTGCTAGCGGAACAAACTTCTGCTGCCGCTGTCACTCTTTATAGGTCCGCATGTAAGATACTTGTAAATAGTGATTAACTAGTTAAGAAATCCTATGGGACTGACTTAGTCATTGTTAGACTCAAAGTCCCCAAATTAAAATAGAAAAAAAAGTGCAATCGTCCGGGTGTCATCGTGAGGGTTCGTATTTGTGTTTCAGTTACCGCATGGTGCTGGACAGCTGGCAGCTGTGGTGGGCGCGGTGTGCGCTGGACACGTGGGTGTCGGCGGCGTGGGGCGCGGCGGGCGCGGGGGAGGGCGCGGCGGCGCGGCACGTGGCCGTGGCCTGCACGTACTGCGGCAAGTCCGTGGCCGCGCCCCCGCCGCGCCCCGGCCCGCGGCCCCCGCTCGCGCGCGTGCCCCCCACCGCCGCTAAGATGAAGGTACTAACATGCACACTACACACACTAGGTATCTCCTTATATTGTACTTATTATCGAAGACTATTTTGCTGTCAAAATCTGCGCTCCTATAGTGTCCTGTCCTTCAGAGATGTTTATCTTCTTATTGTTTAAGGCACAAACAACACCTAAAGTGGCGCCCCCACTTATTTTATCATATAATTCCGTTAAACAAAGGAATTTCCAAAAATCACTCGTACAGTTTGTTAAACCTATCATAAGCTTTTTAATACATCTGTAAGTAGTTTCATTGTCTAATTTAGGGGGGTTTGCGCCCTAAAAAGAATCTTAAAATATGTTCGCTCTATCCCAATCAGGGAAACCTCTTCGGAAGAATTATTATATTTAATTAAGAGATCAATGAATCCTCTCCTCAGTAAGAGAGACAGCGCATTTAGGGCACGGATATACGCGGGTCAGGAACTAAATAAAATGTACTTGTAATCTAGTGTAAGTGTAATGTGTTGTCGTGCAGCAAATCTCGTCGTGCCCGAACTGCCGCAAGCCGCTGCCGCGCTGCAGCGTGTGCTCGCTGCACCTGGGCACGGGGGGCGCCACGGCGGGGGGCGCGGGGGGCGCCGCCTTCGGGGGCTGGTTCGGCTGGTGCGTGGCCTGCCGCCACGGAGGGCACGCCGCGCATCTCTTGCAGTGGTTCAGGTAAGGTTCCTAGGGTCTGTTTTCTGTTCGCTCCAATAAAAACTAGAGCCCTACCAAAAGCAATACTTAACATTTTGATGTCGATTCCATTGCGTAACATTATCTTCTGATGAAAATAGGTAACCCTGAGATCCTACATTCCTACGTACTTCTAAATGTCATCATACAAAGCAAAAGTGACATTGAAGATTGAATGTCTTCAGTTGCATGCTAACTCAACATTTTTATTGTATGTTCAAAATAATATATTGTGCTGACCTAAACTAATTTTAGATCAATTGTATATTGGCATTATCACAAGCAATGCATTGTCTCATTATCATTTAGATTCATCCTATAACTTCATAAACCTTGTGTTGTATCCCAAACAAGTGGTACAAACCAGTGAACACCGGTTGTTTCCAGCGAGCACACGGAGTGCCCGGTGAGCTCGTGCAACTGCCACTGCAGCACGCTGGACCCGCCCGACCGGCACCACTGACTACTCTCCTACACGAGGACTTCCATGCTGTCTGCAGACTACTCCTAAGGCTTCCATGGCGTCTGCAGACTACTCCTAGGTGGAAACTTACAATAAATACAGGGTGTAAAAAGACAGTTAAAAATGAAGGGTAGCAGTCAGACCGCGATTCTGAAAATATTCGAAAAAGAATCGCAGAAAAATTAAACTTCATTTTTTTATTTTTTTAACTAGGTAGTGCAACTGTAGGAAAACATATCTCCTACAGTTAATAAGTTATAAAAGCAATTACAAAATATTTTTTTACAAAAAGCCATGAAACCGCACGGCTAGACGGCTCCCCGTGAATGAGTTGTATTTTTACACCCTATATGTACTATATTTATAATTGAATTAAGAATTCCGGTCGAACAGAAATTAAAGATAATGTTAACGTTTTATCTTTTTTAGTTATAAATAAATTTTTATTTTATATAATTTTGTGTTAAACTTACTTAATTTGGCACCAATAAAAATTCCGAATTCGATCAAAAGAAGACGAGAAAGAAGACTGCCCTCCTCTTTTCACGCCGCCTCCTCAATCAGACCATTTGAGAGTTGTCAATTTAAACCCGTCTCCACCCGGTCAAATCAGGGGTAGAAAATACGGACGAAATAATATCACCCGGCCGCACCGCGCGGTCTTCAAAATTGCGTCTCGCTTCAGAGAAATGCTCATAAAAAAATAACTAGGCCCCCTATCTAAGTTCTGTAAACGGTTTTAGCTTCCTAAACAATATATCTTTATGTGTTTATTACTTTTGTAAGCTTATATTTACTAACAATAACAAAAAAACATAATAAATGCGCGACTTTTTCAGAACCATATTTTGGCAACAAAACTAATCTTATTTTCATGGAAATATAATAGAATAGCATAAAGACAATCTATAAATAATATTTCAATGATAAATAAGAGCTGTGCTATGAAAAAATATTAAAAATTTTCGAAATGAAAATTACCACTCACGTTTTCACGCGCTGTAATGATGTGTTTTTACAATTTTATCGATATTTTTTGTTTCGATGCAAGTTTGAAAAATAAACAAAATAATCTATTTGTAATCATATTTTATAACAGTATTTCATTTTATTACTAGTTCTAAGTAAAATTCTTCGGAATTTCATGAAAACGGCGGTAATCTTGTGGCCGACTTTTGGGTTCAAAACAAGAAAAATGCAACGAAATTCACAAATCCTATCATGTAAGTAGCTTTATCGTACCCCAATTATTACAAAATACACTAGTTATTCCATAAAACTATGCATAAACCCTGAAAAATCGATAAAAACACACAACACAAAACACGTCATGAGCCCTGACAATTGCGCGGATTCAAAGTCAGATTTCTATTGTTTTTTCTATTACTGGATTGGCTTTTTGATATTTCAATGCATAGGAAAATAGTTAATCTTTGACACAGACAAAAGTTGTTCAAACAAATATAGACTGTAACATGCTGAAAAAAGGGATTATAATCGCCTGAACGGTCCGGCCCGCCGGCGGGCTCGCGCCTGTCAACGACAAATCTTGTTACATTGTTGGCCGGCCCGCCGGCGGGCTCGCGCCAGTTTAAGAGTTAAGTTAGTTTAGTATATTATACGTATAAAAGAATCGACGACAGATAACTATGTAAGTCTGACTATTTTGAAAGGCATGTGTGTCCGCTATTGTTGCTCTTCGCACAAACTAGATACAGTAAGAGTTTTGACACAGCCATTGTAAATGACAAATGATTCACTAACATGTAAATATTAACATAAGAATTGTTATGATTATTGTTGTTTGATGTATATTAATCGAGTTATGATATGGGTAATTAGAAATCACTTATTTCAGAAAAAGTATAACGATGGCGCTCATTAGGGGAGGCCTATGTTCAGCAGTGGACTAATATAGGCTGATGATGATAGTTAACGAAGCTAGTTATTGATATGTTTGTTGATAGTTCTAAAGTGGTTCTAAAATATCTAGTCAACTAAGTACTAGATTTCAAAGTTCAGTCAGTTGTTATATTTTTCTACATTAGCTGTAAAATGTTTATATTGTAAGTGATTGTTTTATATTTTTGTATCACCTATATGGAAAGTTGGCAGGGAGGGAAATAAAAATACATGTAAATTTCCAAATATATATATACATTTATTAAATAATTATTTCATCTGTATTCCAATTCAACAATAAACTTCTCAAAGACACAACATAGTTTAAATCTGTTTATCGTACAAGGATCCCATCCCAAGGTACGTATACTGGCGTGCAGGCGGCCCCGAGCGGGGGCCCCGAGAGCGGAGGCCCCGGGGGCCCTCGGGGGCCCCTGCACCAACATTGCCCTCAGCCGCATTTACAAATGACTATAACATATTGCACTAAAAGTAAACTACCTATGTTTAATAACTTAATAAGTTACATCTTACATGACCTACCGAACATTAGCTGTAATCTTCGGAGCTTTCAAAATAAAATTTTCAAAAAGCGTCAGGTTTGCTGTAAATAAAATACAAATAGTATAATTTGTAGAGTTCAGGTCGCGTGCTATGCACATCAATAAATAGTATATTCCTTTATAAATGCGGATGTTTGTAACTCCCACTAAAGTGACAGGTTCCGATCTAACAACACAGCATCGATCACTAGACGTTCTTGGATTTGTTTTAACACATCATCTACAGGTTTACTACAAGTTGCTACAAGGATTTCATGTTTGCAGCAATGTGCACTTACACACAATGTCAAAGTACAGCCGGGAAATGCTATTTAAGAAATTTCCAAATATCTAATTCGTTAAGTTTCACATCAATGTTTATAAAAATACAACATCCACGAGCTTCGGCTCGGGATGCCGCACAGCACTGGCGTGCGACAATGGCTCGCGCCATAAAAAGGAGATTATCATCTCATTATTATTTATAAATAGTCAAAAGAACGGCCCTCGCCGTCCTTACAAATATTAAAAACGATAAGATTCCGCCAGCCTATGACAATACCTCTCTAATACATTAACATGTACGCAAATTCTGAATTTGATTAAATCTTTGGTATAGTATAAAATATAACGTTAGATTTATATCAAAATATTCGAATGTATGAGTTTCAACTCGCCAGACAAGAGGAGGCAAAATGCACCAGCAGTTAGTGTACTCGGGCGTGACTCGCGGCCGCTCCCGGCGCCGCTCACAGCGATCCCTAGTTCCTACTTACACAAAGCTTCTCATCCAAATATATAACATTAAACCTTATTGTACACATTATATTAACATTTAACCACATTTGTACACATTATTTCTCTACTTTTTAAAGCTTTCAAATTAAGATTTGTCTTAATTCATACCGTCTACACAATCATAAAATTCGCTAAACCTCCACTAATTCATTATGAATTACCTCATCGAATAAACATTTTTTTATGTAATATACATATAACATCGCATTTACTGAGAAAATAAGTATTTGGCAGGACACGTTTCGTTTACAACGTTAACTACACATTACAAAAGTTATTTACAAGTCGAGTCGTCCTCGATACGAAGATAGATCCATAAATATACATAAAATCTGTAGTCGTCCGTTGGTATCACCCGGGCGCAATAAATAAGGTATCGGAGAGTGGTCGCAGCGCGGTGCGCGGGGACTCTAGCCTAGGGCCCGCCGCGGCGGGGGAATGTGGACTCTGGTGCGTCGCGCGAGACGCCACAGTGGCCTGCTCACTTGCCCTCGTCCTGCTCCATGGGCTCCTCGGGCGCCGAGCTCTCCGGCGACCTGCAACAGGACGTGTGGACGTGAGGAGACACTCACTGTCTCGGGCAGGTCCGGGACTACATCGGATTATCAGATGTAACGACAAATCTACTTTGTACGGGGACACAAATGTAGTTTGTCGATGTTAGAAGTTTGCTTGATCGTGATATCAACAAGTCTACGATTAGAAGCGAGCCGTGGACTCTTACACGCATGGAAAGCAAACCGAGCCGCAGTCCCGGCTTGCCAGCACGCATACGAGTCAGTGCGGGTGCGTTTCTGATAGTGTTGTGATATGTCGGCGGTACTCACTTCATCATGTCTGCGTGGTGCACGGAGAGCGAGGCCATGGCGAGCGCGGTGGCGGCCGCGTCGCGCTCCGTCTGCAGGCGGCCCAGCCGCGCGGCCGCCAGCGCGGGCTCCGCCTCGAGCGCGGACATGTTGATCAGCGCCGCGTACCGCTTCACCTGTACAACACAACAACAATAACACTCACTCAGTATACCAAGGTGACCGCGCTCTGGTTATTCAACAAGCCTTCTTTTCTACAGCAAGGTTTAAATACCGTAATAGTACATTGTTACCCAAGGGTTGAAAGTAACTTATTTAGTCCCGAGACGGGGTTTGGCGCCGAGGGTAGCGAGAGAAAGCCATACTGCCTTGTCTTTCGTATTATTTGAATTCAGTGAATTGTCGCTAAGGCGAACTTTTTTTTTAGCTTCAACATTTATTCTGCCATTATCATGATTCAATCGTTATAGCTGTCAGTTGAAAACGATTTTCCCTAGGGCGGAAAAGTATTACTTTCAACCCGCTTTTCAGGCAACTTCAGACCTACTTTCCGAGTATGAGTAATTAAAAACATATTTTTAAGGAAGCAGCTAAAAAATACAAGTCTAAAAGTATCTAAATCGTTGGATGATAGATGTTTCATACTGCACAGATGAGATTCCTCTATAGCTTAGCTCTGTAACAAGTATAAGGCTGCCCTTTTTACTTCTTCTAAGCAGTTCTCTCTGTTTAGTATGTGTCCGTGTATCGACGTGGTCGTAAGGTGTGTGGTGAGTGTGAGAGCAGTACCTCTGGCCAGTGCGCGGCCTGCGCCTGCAGCGCCTGGTGCAGACTGCGCTGCGCGCGCGGCGCGGGGCGGCGCGCCAGCTCGGCGTAGGGCGGCGCGGGCAGCGGCGCACCCAGCAGCGCGCGCACGCACTCCGCCGCGCAGTCGCACATCGCCGCCAGGTCGTACCCGCCCTCCAGGGATAACACCACCTGCACGAAACAAAACCATACTGTAGAGCGCTTTGGAGCTCGCGATATATGGAGTCAGCTCTAGTGACAGTGTTGCAGAGTTCGTTGACATAGATGGGAAAGAACGGGAGTCCCAGGATGTTTCCCTGTGGGGCACCGTGACTCACGGGGTTTCCTATGATGCGTTCGTCATACAAATATCTGTGCTTCATTTTGTTCAATTAGCCAGAGAAAAAATGTATATCTAAATAAAGTAAAATATATCTAGCAGTAGATTTCGTATCCTGACTGTTTTAAGCTTGTTTATATATAATGTATACGCTTCTACAACAAAACTCCAAGTGAGTTGCAAAAATTATCGGTAAATAAATTCAAACAAATTATCAAAACTATTCTTTGTAAAAAGGCTTACTATAAAATATCTGATTATTTAGATGATAAAAAAGCTTGGGACGAGTTTTGCTCCAACTCTAAAACTAACAACCTAACAAGGTAAAGGTTTCTTGTTCGCTTCTTTACTTTACCTAAATAGACCGAAGTGAACAATAATCAAAGTGAGCACTTTATTTCATAATTTCAATTATTTTTTAACATGTATTTTATGACTTGTCCAAATGTCCTGTAAGGTCTTAAGGAAATAAAGCACTTTGAATTTTGAATTTTGAATTTTGTTTACTAGAACATAAATACATAATATAGTCAAATACATAATATTGGCAAGATCCAAGTGGTCCAAGCACTTTCACAGATAATTTTCATCCTTCATGAAATTGAAGTAACGAGAAAATATAGATTTTATTTCTATAATTATTTGTTTCGATAATGATTGATTTCTGGTGAAATTAGGCGCTATAACGCTCATTGAGATACCTCCAGCAGTAGAGTATCATAGTCTGTCGATGACATACCTTCCCGTTGGCGAGCTGCATGAGGTCGCGCGTCATGGCGGCGAAGCAGGCGGCGGACACGTTGTAGCCGCCCATCGGCGCGGGGTGCCCGCTGGCCGCGTCGAACCCGCACGACACCAGGACCAGCTCAGGGTTGTACTCCTGGAACGAAATGAATTCGATTAGTGCAAAATCCGGTTCTTCAAGGAGCTGGGTGGTCAGGGCCGGCTGTGCGATTACGCACAGAGTAGAGGTGCAATGTTGCTAATCGAATATGATTGCGGACATAAAGTGGTCCTATCGTTGCTGTGACATATTTTGTTTGATTTATATTTGTATTTAGGAGCAAGATATCTTGATGAGTGTCGCTAAGGTTTAAGAAAAAATTCAAAATTCAAAATTCAATATCTTTATTTCTTTAGGCTTACAAAATAAGCACTTAGACAAGTCAAATTTAATTCGCCTCAATTTTTTGTCCACTAGTGGAAGAGGCGAAATAGAAACCACTAGCATGTGTAAAACTTATGTGTCTAATACATGTTTGCCTTATAAATAATTACATACTATTGTAGAAGCTTTATTTCTCATAAAAACTATAAAAAGTTCACTTACAATGAGAATAAGTTATTTTTTTAAATAACATATTTCCTCTAGGACTTATATATAAGACTTATTCTTGATTGATATCACGGTGAGAAGCCACCTTAAGATGAAGCGGCGTTAAGAGACTTAGGCCGTTTTCTGACTTGTCGGTGCGGTATCGGCGCGACATCGGTATGATTTGTATACGCGGTACAGAAAACTTACCGAGCGTATATATTTCAATGAGTGTTTCTTGATTGGCGCGGTACGTGCGCGGCAGCGGGGAGGCATCGGTTCGGTTTACCGCGTCTCGGCACGCTCGTCCAGTCGCCGCTCGGCATTTACAACAGCGCTTTGTTATTGCAGGAGCAATTTGATTCAAAAGCTGCTGATATGTTGCTTTTGACATTCTATACATAGATAAAAATTTTCTATCATCATGCGAATGTTCTTTTAGCCGCAATAAATATTATTTCAGACGACAGTTAATATTATTTTCAATATATTATGGATGACGCCAGTAGCGCTTTCTTTTTTTACGTAAACGAAGATAAACATAACATGCTAATATATCATCATCACTAGAAGACGACATTATCACGCGACGATACAAGCGGTACTGCAGTATTTTATGCCGAGAACATACCGACAGGTTAGTAGATGAAAGCGATGCAGCATCGTTTCGGTGCAGAGCATACCAATGTCGCGCCGCTACCGCGCCGACAAATCAGAAAACGGCCTTAGGTGTTGATTTTCGGCACGGGACAAATGTTTGAATGATCTACAGACTGATGTTGTGAGTGTTTTCATTGTTTTACCAATAATGTGTCCAGCTACCTTTGCGATGGGCATGATGAGCGTCCGGAAGGCGGCCAGGTACTCCGCGTCTGCGAGCGCGGGCGAGGCGCCGCCGCCCCAGGCCACGTTGACGTTGAAGCCGAGCCCGGCGCCCGCGCCGCACTCGGACGCCGCCCCCGTGCCCGGGAAGAAGTTGGCGTCGTCGTGCCGGTGGACGGACATGTACAGCACGTGCGGGTCGCTGTAGAATATCTGCTGCGTGCCGTTACCGTGGTGCACGTCCTAACAACATAACGTACATACACTATTTAGCTACTTAAACTTTTCAAAATCATAAGCAACGTAGGTAAGACATTGTTCAAAAAGACTAAGATTATGGAAGGACAGCTATAGAAGGATACTCGTGTAATATCGTCTATAATAGCTGATAAACAAAAATATTATAGCAGTAAGAGAGATTGATTGAGTAACTAACTCTAATAACTCAATATTTATTTAGAGTAAACAAGACTTATAGAAATTTGAAGAGATCTGAACGCCGTGAAAAAACAAAATTTTATAATGTGATCAGGCTCAATTATGAGCCGATTTTTAGAGCTTTCGATTATAGGTCGGGTAAAGTGAATTTCTGCACTCTCAAGCCTGAGTCTTGTGATTGTGATCCTTTAATTTAGTTCAATTTAGTATGCTCTTGCTAGTTCCTAGCCTCCTCTAATAACGGAGTTCGGTGAGCTGCCGAGCCAATTAACGGAGGTGGTTCGAGTCATTTGCGGTACGCAACAGCGGATGGTCACAGTATTTCGAGAATGTCATCCAGTTCTGTGTATTCCTAAAGTTGTCCCAATAAGAGTAAGGAGCTCATTACCCAGTCGACTATGAGTATCCTTTGCAGATGCATCTTCTGGTGCAGGTTCCTTGCGGCGACGGCCACGTTGTTGAAGAAACAGAAGCCCATCGCCTGGTTGGGCTCCGCGTGGTGCCCCGGCGGCCGCACCACGGCGAATCTGAGGATAACATACAGTTCACAATGTGAAATACTTCACTTTGTATAATTTTCGCGAAGAAACTACTTTTAAAACTACATACTCATGAAAACTTATTTTTTTGTTGATATTCCTTTGATAATTAAATTATTCAGGCGGCTAAAGAATAGGTAACTTAATATCATCTATATCGAATGGATATTCAAGAGTTGTTACACCTTTGGCATTCAAGTTTCAAACAATTAATGGATTGAATGAAAGGTAATTTTAAGGGACTTCAGAGCAGGATTTCAAGATACAATAAGGATTATAGTTAGAACAATAAATAGTTACTTATTTGTATCATACACTTGGGAATATCACTCATGAAAAGCATCAAAAACACAAGTGCAAATAAATATCCTTATGGCACCCCACCCGAACATAGTTGAACTCACCCATTCCTGAGTTCATTCCTCGCGACCCGCATCGCCAGGTCCAAGACAGCCCCGGCGGCCATCCTCGCGGCGGGCGCGGTGTGCGCATCCGACCACGCGGTGTCCGAGTCGACGCCGAGGCCGCCGCACGCGAGCCGCACTAGCTGGCGCACGCCGCCCGCGCCGGACTCGCGCGCGCGGCCGCCGTACAGCATGACGTGCGCCTCGGAGTGCACGGCCTGTAGCTCCTCGAAGGTAGCCTTGCGCGGCCGCGTGCGCTCCGTGCGCGCCGCCAGCCCCGTCTCGCACAGCCGCGCCCACACCGACTGCAGCCGCCCGCCGTGCTCGGGGTGCGTGGGTGCGTGCGCGCCGCAGCCGCATCTGAACATTGTATTACCTCTTCAGGTGATGCCGTAGTTGAGTCTAAAGTAATGGAATGATTCCTAGACACTAGGCAAGAATCTAGGATAAAAAATATGAGGATACGTAATTTGCTGGCTAAAGAAGCGCTAAAATCTTGGCACCAAACTCGCAATTAATTTGGAAAAGATTTGTGGCAAAATGTGCCTGATTTTTGCTTTGTCATTAAATAGATAAATAAATATGCTGGACAATCCACACAGCACCATCTGGCCCCAAAGTACTAGGCTACTCATAGATTGCGTTATGGGTACTAGATGACTGATATTTAATACATTAAATATATTATACATAGACACCCTGACCAGCGGAACAAATTTCTGCAGATCGTACACAAATTTGTTCCGAGGCGGGAATCGAACTCGCTACCTCCTGCGTCGCAGGCGGACCATCGCCCACCGCGCCACATCGGTCGTCGGGTACATTTGTTTGTGTAATTTGATTGTAGAGAAAACTAAATTGCAGCCGACGAGCAGTCTAACAAAAGATGTTGAGTGTTGGTACTGACCCGTGCTTCAACATGAGCGCGTCGTATGCGAGGCCGGTGGGGGGCATGCGCGCGCCCACGAGGGGGGAGGAGAGCGCGCGCGCGAGCGGCGCGGGCTCGGCGGGGGGCTGCGGGGGCAGCGTGGGGGGGTGGCGCCGCGCCGTCAGGTCGATGACCTCTCCCTCCTCCTCGCGCAGCGCCGCCGCCGCCGCGTCGTGCGCGCGCGTTAGTACCTACCAACACATCACTATAGTAGGGGGTGGGACGGACTATACGCCAGATAGAGACAGTACATTTGTCTCTATCTGGCGTATAGTTCGTTCCACCATTCGTAGAGACAAAATATGTAAATACATTGTTTCTATAAGCTTAAACTCAAATACAAGTCAAAGTGCTTTATTTCCTATAGACCTTACTGGAATCTTGGATACGTCAAAATTTTCAATTATACAGGTACATAATATAAAAACTAGGGAATAAAGTGATCATTTTTGTTCACTTCATAGAAGGGGATTAATTGACACGGAAATGTTAATAGAATGCAAGTTAGCTCAATTGTTCCAATTGTAGGTATATACTAGTTGTAATTTTTTCTATTCCTTGATTGTAATTTTCGTTGTTAATAATGTCAAAAAAAATAGAATGTTACGAAGAAGAGAAAGACTATGATAATTTTTCCGAAGACGTGCAGGAAACCAGTTTGTGCAAAACTCCGAAATGTGATCAAATTTATTGAAGCCAAACATTCAACGTTATTAAGCTTATTCCTCAGTAAGGCGATTTGACCTTGACCTATTTTGAGCTGAGCGCTGAATTTTTTGGTGATGTTAAAGATGCAATAAGTTAAGTTTGAAGTCTATTAATAACTCATTCATACATTGTTTCATTCTTCTTTGACAAATTCATGTTGATTAGTAGATATGCTCATAGCGTTAAAAAATTGTTGTTATTATGTTTCTTAACCGTGAAAACCTTAATTTAAGCTTTCTAGGATATATTTCACTGTTATTCTGTGTAAATAAGCTTCTGGTTTTCCAATAAATAAATAAATGAGGATAGTACTCACAGTCTTCCGTATCTGGTCCCTGAGGTAGTGGTGCGGCTGGAGCGCGGGGTCGCCGAGCGGGAGCGGCGCCGAGTGCGTGCGGCCCAGCGGCCGCTTGGCGCCGCGCCCGCCGCCGTCCTCCGCCTCCGACACCGGCGGCAGAGACACCGGCACCTGCGGGGACACCACAAGGGTTAGCCAACGAATTACATGCTATGAGTGGAAACTGTCTTACTATGAGTGGAAACTGTCTTACTATGAGTGAAAACTGTCTTGTGGAAACGGTCTTACTATGAGTGGAAACTGTCTTACTATGAAGTCTGACAATGAAGTTTATAAACTTACAAGATCAGAACACATTTATTTATGTACGGGTATTTATTGCGTTTCGATAAGTTTACACACTGCTGTGGTCATGGGATTTCCCGATAAATACCCGAACATAAATATATATAATAATATCTTACAATGAGTGGAAACTGTCTTACAATGAGTGGAAACTTTCTTACAATGAGTGAAAACTGTCTTACAATGAGTGAAAACTGTCTTACTATGAGTGGAAACTGTCTTACTATGAGTGGAAACTGTCTTACTATGAGTGGAAACTGTCTTACAATGAGTGAAAACTCTCTTATTATGAGTGGAAACTGTCTTACTATGAGTGGAAACTCTCTTATTATGAGTGGAAACTGTCTTACTATGAGTGGAAACTCTCTTATTATGAGTGGAAACTGTCTTACTATGAGTGGAAACTCTCTTAATATGTACGTACGGGCGTGCGCGGCGGCTGGGGCGGCGCGAGCACGCGGCCCAGCGAGATGTTGGGCATGGAGGGCGAGGAGAAGAGCAGCTCGGGCGCGCGCTCCGCCTCCTCCTCCTCGCGGATGGGCACGGAGGCGCCGCCGCCCGGGGGCGAGCCGCGCTCCGAGCTCCCTTCGCAATCTGTCAGAACAAATACATATTACTAACGCTATTTAAATTAGTACTATTTAAATTTAAAAAGTTTCTTTATTCGGACTCATTTTTGTCGGGCAAACTAAAATCACAATTAAAGAATAACAAATAAGTAATTAAACACATAACAAGGCACAACTGTGTCACAGTTAACTTATAGTATGTGTATGAAGCTTTGGTAGTGTCATCGTTTTATGTGTATTTATGAGCCTGTTTAATTATCCTGTTCTGTAATAAAATAATTTTTTTTCTTTGATTTTGATCTAAAGGGAACGTAGACGCCCCACTCCTGCCAGACCTGCTTAATGGCTCTATGCAAGAGCTTACAACAGAATCTTGATTCGAGCAACTCGATATCAACATGAGTGGTTCAAATTTCAGATCTAGTACATCTAGCAGCGGGTAGATATGAGCTGCTGATGAAGATGACGAATAGATAAGGTACTACCATATCTAACAACACAATATAAGTTGTGGCATCAGTGTTGGTCCCTTCAGAATCGTAATAACCGACTGCGTGCACAGTCTGGCTGCAACATGGTGCAGTAGTCAGGATGGTACTCACTTCTGTGCTTGACTCTCTTGACGGGGCGCGCGAGCGGCGAGGCGCGGCGCTCGATGACGCGCGCTTTGAGCCGCACTTTCAGCATGTTTGGCTCCGACGCTGTTAGTGCAAACGACTCGTCATGCCGGGGTTATCACAGCGGTTAGTGCCTATCACACTGTTACAAGGGCAAGGGACTGAAGCGAGGTTCATATTGCTGTGTCGGGGTGTGTTGTGGCGCGACAGAACTCTATCGGTCTCATACATTTAGTATGACTAGATTCACATTAGCGACAGATCGCGCCACACCCCAACACAAGCTACTAATGTGAATCTAGTCATACTAAATGTATGAGACCGATAGCGTTATGTCGCGTCACAACACACCCCGACACAGCAATATGAACCTAGCTTAAAGGAATTGATCAAGCCTGGCTAAAATTAAACAGCCTTCCCACAAAAACAATATCACGTCTTAGACACGTGTTTAACAGATTTTTAGCAAAATTCACCCTACAAAACCATGTTAAACAACTGTTAAACACGTGTTTAAGTCGTAACTTTAACGTAAGGCCCAAGGTCTCTTTGGGAAACCTGAGATAATTTAGCGCAGTGCACGATTGTAGAAAGGCATTGGTTGAGATCAAAAAACATCAATAACTTTTAATATCTACTCCAAACTCACAACAAAACACACTTAATGCACAACATTTGTTAAATTTTCGTGCGATAAAATGTCTCCAAATTGACAATTGCCATTTTTATATATTAATCTTAGCTAAAATTAATACTGTTTCGAAATGGGTCGGTCACAAACAAAACCCAGCTCGAGAAACTGATCAAATGAACCAAGCATCAATCAAATAATAATGAACAGACCTGTCTTCCTAAGCGGATAATCCGCTGGCGAGGACTGCGGCAGACCGGCCACCGGCAGCGGCAGCGGCGCCGGCAGCCGGTAGGGGTGCGAGCTGGCCGTGCCCGTCGACGTTATCGACTCTCCCGACGACGACTTCACGATACCCCTGGAATGAACACATTAACTCACAACCCTTTATTACTATACTCCAAAAAACAGAAGCACAGCAAAAGATAAATACATGTAACGTAGTGCAATGGACGGCTCACGAAGGTATCTTACTATTATAATAAATGGGAAAGTCTGTGTGAATGTTTGTTATAAGTAATTTCCGTAATTACTTAAGTTATTTAAATAAAATTTGGTATGTAGATAGTTTAGGAGATAGAATAGGACATAGGGTATTAAAATTTGGAAATTTTAACCTCTGAGGGGGTTAAACAGGATGGTAAAAATTTTATGAAACATTATTATCCCTTGGTTTGATACACTCAAAACTCGGTATAAATAAACTGCAAAGTAAATTATACACGTATTTTTTATTCCCACACAAACTACCCCTAGGAAGCATGCAAAAAAAAATTTGAAATTAGACAGTTACGTTTCCATGCGGGCGAAGCTGCAGGGCGCCGCTAGTATAATATAGATAAAAGAATGGGAACGGAATAAGCAACGAAGTAACATTTGAATACTCACCAATTTCTAACTGAGAACGATGGACTAGTTATCGTTCCGTTTGCGTTTGCTTGTTTCTTCTTTAGGAACTCCTGAAAAACAGAAATCATCGCATAAGACGTGTCTAATGCAAAATAAGATGAATGTCTACTTGGAAGAGCGATTAATCTGTAAAATGGTGCTTCACTACGTAGTATAAAACAAAGTCGCTTTCTCTGTCCCCTTTGTGTGCTTAAACCTTTAAAACTACGCAACGGATTTTGATGCGTTTTTTTTAATAGATTTTAATTGAATTATTCAAGAGGAAGGTTTATACGTATAATAAAACCGTGCGAAGCAGGGGCGGTTCGCTAGTTTAATATATCAAAGCCATTAAATAGGTGGGAAAGGAAGACGGAGTAAACTGTGGAGCCCCACCTGCAATTTCTGCTTGACTTGTGTGGAGGCGTTGGCGCTGTGCTCGTGCTTGTCCTTCTTCCGCAGCAGCTCGAGGCGGTCCCGCTCGTGCCTCTCGCGTGCCTCGCGAGCCTCCCGCGCCTCCCGCGCCTCGCGCTGCGCCGCCTCCTCCATCGCCTTCTGCTGCTCCCACAGCTGCAAGTGAAGCGGCTACATCACACATGTATATGTGCTCGCTAGATCTAATGTTAACTCCTTTGTATACTCCACGAAGTACCCTAAGGTACCTCGGGAAAGAAAGACTAAAAAAAATGTGTCACAAATATTACGCATTGAAATAGACTTTCAAACGTCACATATAGGATAGCGAGTGGAATTTGTGACTCATAAGATAGCTCTTTCGATTGAGGTAATGTCATCAAATCACCGAAACATTCATAAAAATTACATTAGACATTTCGGAATAAAGTGCCAATGAGTAAGCCGAGTTTCAGGAATGTGTCACGGATTCCACTAGGACAGAGGTCGGCAATCTGCGGCTCTCCAGTTCAATACGGACAAACTAATAATTATACTATAATAATTACTAATAATTATACTATTTTATTACCAAAACCATTAAAAATACTGCAATCGATGAGTAAGTACCATGTCATGCAGAGCGGTCTCTTCAAAAATCCTTAGCAATATCGCGATGAAATCTATGCAACTGTTGACACAAATAAATTCAGCACAGATATAAATGAGATCAACACTGTACCATATGGAATCATAGCTGGTTATACATTATTTGAACAGTCAAATCTTTGTAAAGTTTGACTTTTATAAATCAAGTAGCTATTGAAATAAAACAATTGAGGCTCTTTAAATACTGAGATTTTTCAAAATTGTTACTTTTGCTCTTCCATCTCAAAAGGTTGCCGACCTCTGCACTAGGCCCATGTCGTAGTGTATTTGGAGCAAATAGTGATAAAACACGTTGTTGGACGCACTCCACATTCCGCGCATATTGCATCGATGCGCATTGTTTCGGGAACCATTCAACTTTGTTTTCGCGGGTTACGATTACGAACTTGTGTCAACGATTATAAGGTTTATGTTTTTGCGTGACGTAGAAAACAAACAACTCAATCGCGGCCGAGATAAAAATGGCTTTGAAATGCTTATCAATCTAATTACGTCGAAATTGTGTTAGCGGCATAATATACTTAGTTAGGTACGGTCGTGTATTTGTATAGTAATTAGTAATCACTGCTCCCATAGCTGCAATCACTAATTACCGATTAAATCAATTTAATTCACCAATGCTTGCTTCCACCCACATAATAGTGAGACAAATTATGAGTTCAGGTTGGTTTCAAACTCAGTATTCGTAATTGACTTGTGCAAGTATAAAAGAGGCGTGAGTATGCATGATGTAATTACTGTCCGTCATTCATGACTATAAATAGCCGGCGTGCCTGTGACATGCATGCTCCACGCCCATTTCTACGATTACAGCGGAAGGTACACACTACCACGAGCTGTTTATCAACACAAGTTTGAAACGGGAAAGAATAGAATACCTAGGGGCGGGTTACTAACGAAGAACATCATACCTACTTCTAAGCAGGAGCAAGCAGCCAATTGGACTTGCATTTTTGTTGATAGCATCATGTATCTGATTTGCCACTTTTCTGCCAGTGTCCGGTTCATAGCAATTTCAGTTTCAATTAGTCATGGAGTTTAGGCGTGCTTACAATAATAATAAGCAGACAAAGTCACAACTACCTGAGTTCGTGGACGTTATTCGTTCATTAGTTTCATTACATTTGACTTTAAACAATAAATATAATGGTGACCGCACAAAGAACGTATGTACTTGAAACACCGCTCACGATTTGAACATGTCTAATAGGTCGAGTTTTTGTCTGTTCACGTGCAAGGGAACGAGTTCTCTGTCACTGAGGACGTCGCACGTATCATCACTATTTTGAATGCCGATCAGATCCGACCCAAGTTCAAGTTAACAATCTCAATCTAATCTCATGATTTATTTCGGTTCCTCAGCCAATTGGTATTCTACGGCTGCGGGTTGTTGCTTATAAGTCATGCTGATTTATCTCTAAGACATTTATTTACGTCATTTCATTTCATTAAATGATTAGGTATTAAACTAATCATTTTGAGGAAACATAATTATTTTAAAAAAAAGTATGTAACTAAATGTCATATGCAAAAGTCACAAATGTGCGTCACTATGACAAGTTGTTATTGTTACTTTACTAATACTTGTGACGCGCGTTCCATTCAGTGTAAGCACTCGTAAACTACCCTTTAGTGCGGCATTCTGTTCGCTTTGGCTCTGCACTACTCGCATCCACTTAATCCCGGCTATAACGTCCGTCTCGTTTTGTTTTCGAGCCTTTCTGGTCCAGCATTTGGTCACGAGTGTCGTGAGTTGGTCCGCAGTGTTACCTTGAGGTGATGCCTGAGCTGTTGCTCGTGCTCCTGCGCCAGCTGTTGCCGCTGCTGCTGGAAGTGCTGCAGGAGGATCTCCTGTTGGAGTTGCTGCTGCTTCTTCAGCTGGAACAAAACCCACATAATTTGACCATAAACGAGGATAGCGTCGACTTATGCGTTTCAAACCAAACGTTAGTAAAGGAAATATTAACCGGTTATGTTTGTTATGAACCTAAATTGATTATTTGAGTATGTTTGTGGTAGTCGTGGCATGAGGAATAGTTGTATGTTTATTTACATAAAAACAAACAGTTACAGCTTCATTGTACGAATCGGTGAAAACTAAGGTTATTACAGAAATAATAAAGTTTTACACTCATGCAACGAATACATTACCAAGTAATGTGCTACTGATTATTATTACACCGAAACACAAATGTTACTTTCGTTCTTTTGCCAAAATATTGTGCCATAATCAACTCCTCTCAATTCCTTGTGATCGACCGGTTCATTTACTACGAAACTGATACAAATCACTATCAATAAACTACTTGGTTATTGTCATACTTCGATATTATGATATTATGATGCCGTGTGGTGCCGGCATAGAATTGCACCACCCCAACTCCTCCCGTGGGTGTCGTAAGAGGCGACTAAGGGACACACCGGGGGCGGGCAGCAGCGCCCCTGCAGAACCAACACCATCACCTAACTGCGATCCCCAACCCGCATGCCCAGCGTGGGGATTACGGGCATTACCCCTTAATGAATACAACGGCCAGCCAATGGCCCCCAGTTCCCGGTCGCCTCGCTATTCCTGGCTATGGTGGCGGTCATGGTAACGGCGGGGCTGGGGGTGCTAAGAATCCCCGGGCTACATTAGGCTACCACACACCTTCCAATTTGACCCTGGCTACGTTTAACGGACGCACTCTGAGGCTTGACCATCATCTAGCGCAGTTGGAAGTGGAGTTAGAGAACATTAAATGGCATGTTCTAGGGTTATGTGAAGTCCGTAGAGAGGGGGAGGACACCGTAACCCTAGACTCGGGCCATCTTCTCTACTTTCGCGAGGGTGATAAAACATCCCAGGGTGGCGTAGGTTTCCTCGTCAATAAGGCCCTCTCTGGCAACGTTCAAGAAATCTCCAGTGTGTCGACCAGGGTAGCGTACCTGATCCTTCGGCTGTCCAAGCGGTATAGCATGAAGGTAATTCAGGTTTACGCACCGACCTTGGCACACTCGGATGATGAAGTGGAGGATATGTATGAAGACATATCCAAAGCCTTACATAACACCACTAAGGCTCACTTCAACGTTGTTATGGGGGACTTTAACGGCAAGGTGGGAATCCAAACTGGCAACGAATCCCGAATAGGCCCGCATGGTTATGGAGTTAGGAATCACAGGGGGCAAATGCTTGTCAACTTCCTTGAGAAAGAGGGGTTGTTCTTAATGAACTCCTTCTTTAAGAAGCAGCCCCAAAGGAAGTGGACATGGCGAAGTCCCGACTCTGTGACTAAAAATGAGATTGACTTCATCATGACGGATAGCAAGCACATATTCAGAGATGTCTCAGTGATCAACAGGTTCAATACCGGATCTGATCACCGACTGCTCCGAGGCACTCTGAATATCAACTTAAAGCTTGAAAGAAACCGTCTGGTGAAGTCCACGCTCCGACCTAATCCAATCCAAATCATGGCGGGCACCGAGAAGTTTCAGCAGCTTCTCGGGGATAGATTTGTTGCTTTGGAACCTACTGATGACGCTGACGAGAACCTACACAATCTGGTCGAAACGTTGAGGGATGAGGGCATTAAATTCTGCAGAAAACAAGGTACTGGCAGGAAGTCCAAACTCTCGGATGAGACTCTGGATCTGATGACAAGAAGACGGGAAACCACCCAAGTGACTTCGTCAGAGAGGTCAGACCTGAACAAGCGAATCGCGAAGATGGTACGGCGCGACCTTCGGAGCTCCAACACACGTCTCATTGAAGAGGCGATAGAGCGCAACCGAGGGTCCAAAGTATTCACTCAGCAGCTTGGCAGGAGCCACCTGACGAAGCTTAAAACGCACGATGGGAGGACCGTTTTGTCAAAGCCGGAGATCTTGGCCGAGATAGAGGATTTCTATGGCCGTTTGTACACTGCACATGCCCCTCGTTCCCGGCGAGATGACCATGATTCCAGAGCAACCCTGACACGCCACTATACCAACGAACTGCCAGATATCAGTCAAGATGAAATCGTGTTAGCTCTGAGGCAGCTTAAAAATGGAAAAGCCCCGGGTGAGGACGGTATTACTTCAGAGCTTCTGAAGGCAGGAGGAGCCCCCGTTATACAGGAGCTACAGAGCCTCTTTAATGCCGTCCTTCACAGTGGGAGAACTCCTAAGGCGTGGAGCGGGGGTTTGGTGGTGCTCTTTTTTAAGAAGGGCGATAAAACCCTCCTTAAAAACTATAGACCCATCACACTCCTGAGCCACGTCTATAAGCTGTTCTCGCGAGTGGTCACGAATCGTCTCGCCAGGAGACTCGACGAGTTTCAGCCACCGGAACAGGCCGGGTTCCGCGGAGGATATGGCACCATAGACCACATTCACACAGTGCGGCAGATTATACAGAAGTCCGAAGAATATAATCAGCCCCTGTGTCTCGCTTTTGTGGACTATGAGAAAGCCTTTGACTCTGTCGAAACCTGGGCTGTTCTGGAATCCTTACAGCGATGCCAAGTAGACTATCGTTATATCGAGGTGCTGAGATGTCTCTACGATGCCGCCACTATGAGTGTCCAAGTACAGGACCAGCAGTCTAAACCCATCCAATTGCGCAGAGGAGTGAGACAGGGGGATGTCATATCCCCGAAACTGTTCACGAGCGCATTGGAAGATATGTTCAAGACGCTGGACTGGAAAGGTAAGGGCATAAGCATAAACGGCAATCACATCTCACACCTACGATTCGCTGATGACATAGTCTTAATGGCGGAGTCGCTAGAGGAGCTGACCCATATGCTGGACGGCCTAGCCTCAGCCTCACGACGCATCGGTCTTGGCATGAATTTGGATAAAACCAAAGTCATGACCAATGACCACATAAATCCAGGACTGGTCGTCGTAGAAGGCCACCTTCTCGAAATTGTTTCCGAGTATACTTACCTTGGGCAGATTGTGCAGTTAGGTAAAAACAATTTTGAGAAGGAGGCCAAGAGGAGGATTCAGCTGGGCTGGGCAGCGTTTGGAAAACTACGTCGAGTCTTCTCGTCATCCATACCGCAATGTTTGAAAACGAAAGTTTTCAATCAGTGCGTCCTACCCGTAATGACCTACGGAGCTGAGACGTGGACACTCACGGTAGGGCTGGTCCACCAGTTCAAGGTCGCTCAGCGAGCTATGGAAAGAGCTATGCTCGGAGTTTCTCTGAAGGATAGGATTCGTAATGAATACATCCGACAGAGAACCAAAGTTATCGACATAGCTCAAAGAATTAGCAAGTTGAAGTGGCAGTGGGCCGGCCATATCGCGCGAAGAACCGACAACCGTTGGGGTAAACGTGTTCTTGAGTGGAGACCGCGACTCGGCAAACGTAGTGTAGGACGCCCTCCGGCCAGGTGGGATGACGATCTGCGAAGGACTGCTGGCAGATGCTGGATGCGGCAAGCTGAAGACAGGGCGCTATGGCGCTCATTAGGGGAGGCCTATGTCCAGCAGTGGACTAATATAGGCTGATGATGATGATGATGATGATGATATTATGATACTCTTTTGTAGCATCTTCGACGAATAACCATTTAGTTACGCCATATAAAGCTAAAATAAGATATCTGAATATTTGACCATTTTTTGCCATTGCAACGTGTTATTGATTGATCTGCGAAGATATCTTGATATCTATGACATCGGTGGTTTGGTTGAGTATGGCACTGTTAGTATCCTCGGCATAATACACAGCATATTGTATTTAGACTCACTTGCAGCAGGAAAGTATTCTCTAAGGTTTGTTTCGCTCTCTCCGCTATTTGGTTTTTTCTTGGGCTCTGATTCTGACAACGAAAGAGGAAATACATGAAGGACATCCATAACCGGGGCTCATGTGTTAGTACAATGAAAGAGTTTTTACTTTGCATATACAAAAATTCGTGACATTTTTATTTGATAAACAATTCTGTTTAGTCGCCGTCTTGCGCAATTTTTGTTATGTTTAATCAATTAAAAATGTCACCAATCTTTCAATTTGCAGCTAAGTATGAATAAGTAGATAGGTCTCATGGGTTTAACTTTGGTTTTCCCAAATAGTATACGTTATCAACTAATAACTTATCACTGTTAATCTTATCTTACATTTAATGATTGTATATTGGGTAATAGTAGGATAATAAGTGGCATACGTGATCGATAACGAATTGTTTCTTGGTACAAAACATGTATGGAATAAGGTGCATCAGATTTATAGGACAATGGTATGGAGCTCTAGCATAGAGCAACTTTCCTATAAAATTGGTGTATCACTACATAGTATAAAACAAAGTCGCTTTTTCTGTCCCTATTTCCCTATGTCCCTTTGACTGCTTAAATCTTTAAAACTACGCAACGGATTTTAATGCGGTTTTTTTTAAATAGATAGAGAGATTCAAGAGGAAGGTTTATATACTTATAATACAACCGTGCGGGTCGCTAGTAAGTAATAAAATAAAGGTAAATACTAAAAAATTAGAGTGGGTTCTCCGAGTGCTGTAACCTTGATGGCGCGCGGAAGCCGCGGGCGCGGGCCGGCCGCATATTTCTGGACGCATTATTTCGGTGCGGATAAAAACTGCGCGCGGAATGCGACGCGAATAACGTAAACGGACGGATGCTTTGCGCGCTGCGTGGGCGCAGGCCAGAGGACAGCCCTTCTTTCTTAGATATTTGGAACAAAACACATGGGACATGCTATTTCCGACGCGGAACATACTATCAACGTTTGCTTTCAGTCAATTTTTATTTACCTTTAAACATAAAGTTACGCCTAGTACTACATAATATATTAGTCGATATTTAGTATCTATGCATGCTAATATCAAATCAATTATCACTTTATTTCTTATATTATTTTGATAATTATGTACCTATAGTATTAAATTTGACTTGTCTAAGTGCTTATGTATTTTGTAAGCCTAAAGAAATAAAGATATTGATTTATTTATTATTGATTTAATATAATGCATGGATGTAAGTTTTAATTCAACGGTTACGCGTATTTTGACTTGTTCAGTCGATTCCATTCAAAAGCGTTTGATTAGTTTTTTATTCTACCTCCATTAAATTGTAGTAACATTGTCGCTATCTAGCATCGAAATTAGATTCATTTACCAGTTTATAATAATAACTTTTAATGACCTAAAAAAACTCAATATCGATTTTTTAAGTATACAGTAGCGGCCACGAATCCACTGACAATGTATTCTGTCTGATATGAATGCATACTATAGATACTAAATATCGACTAATACCTATTCCCCACCCACATGATGGTTTCCATATACATATCTGCGTATATCGTATTTATATCTGGCATGCTCGGCTAAGTTTTTATAAATAAACCGAGTGTGGCGAGTTTAAAATAAAAACTGGTCGGTTTGTCGGCGTGAGCGCAATATTTTGGGAAAAGGTCAGGGCGAGCGCTCGCCTCCTGAGCGCTGACCCGACCGGCCCGTTACTTGACCCGTGCAATCTTTATAACATTATATACCTCATCATTATCATAATCAGCCTTTATTAGTCCACTGGTGGACATAGGCCCTAAAGAGCGCCAAAGCGCCCTGTCTTCAGCTTGCCGCATCAAGCATCTGCCAGCGTCCCATGGGAACCGATTTATGGGATGAAAAATAGTCGATGTGTTATTCCAAGGCTAGAACTGTGTGCATTCAAATTCAGCCCGATCCATTCAGTGGTTTTAGCGTGAAAGAGGAACAAACATCCACAAATCCATAAGTATAAACTTCCGCGTTAATAATATCACTACATAGTATAAAATAAAGTCGCTTTCTCTGTCCCTATGTCATTATGTCCCTTTGAACGCTTAAATCTTTAAAACTACGCAACAGATTTTGATGCGGTTTTTTTTTAATAGATAGAGTGATTCAAGAGGAAGGTTTATACGTATAATAAAACCGTGCGAAGCCGGGGCGGGTCGCTAGTTAAGAATAAGGATAGGATATAAGGATAAAATAATTTGTTATGAGAATAAATAAACTGAAACTGATAGCTGACTAAGGGAAACAACCAGAGGAGTTTGTGGCAGTAGTTTGCACAGCTGTATTTTTAAGACCTTTAATGTGCGCTCACCAGTCCGCCTGCAATCGTGGTGATGAGACAACTTCTACCCCATTATTTGGAAGAGGCACGTTCAGCAGTGGACGAAGAGTGCCGAGTAGGTACTTTAATGAACATGGAAAATAACAGCTTGAAAACTAGAAGGCGCCGAAACTTCAATAGCACAAACAATGCTCGGTTCTCGAGATTGTTCCCCCTTTTCATAAGTTGCTCAATATCTATTATTAGAATACAATTACGTTCAATTGCGTAGCTTTAAAACCTTTGAACTTTTAAAGAATATAAAAAATAATTAACAACTTGATCGCAAGTATTTTTAAAAACGTGAATATTTTAAGAATAACTTTGCATTTGTAAGATCGTAACTCGTGGATTCAAACACGCTTACAAATAAATGTTGGGAGTTTTGTAACTTTTTGATGTTTTCTAAGAAAATTTACTTGTATTTTTAAGGTAGCTCCAAAATTTATTTGGTGGCTTTATTCCCATTGTATGATGGAAAATATAGGTTACTGTAAAGTTAATTCCGCCCACTCGCTTTAGTTTTCTTTTACAAAAATGTAAGCTGAACAAATTTCTTCGTCCTGACAGACATCATCACTAACTTAAACCTTTGTTTACGTTCTCAGAGGTAGTAAGATAGCTGAGAACTTGGTAGCGCGTAGTTTCGAAGCTCGAGGAACTATTAAGTTTAGTAAGAAAAGTGGGGTCGCGTTAAAGTCTCTTGTATGCTACGCGGCACCGTCGTAGCACCGTAGCACATGCTACGAAGGTCTACATTAAAATATGTTTCTCGTTATGGGGTAAAAAGGTTAAGGGGTATGGGAATTTAATGTATGTCAGATCAAAGAGAGCAAAATTATGTACATAATAGAGAAATCCATAACTCTCTACGACGTCTTCCAGAGATATTAAGAGTTGTGATTTGTAATTTTTCGCTAGACTCCAAGGGGAGTTGCGCGATTGGTCACAATCGCGCAACTCCCCTTGGAGTCGAGGCTCGCGGTAAGTCCACCGTCTTGTATCCACTTGATACAGGCAAAAAAGTTGTTTGCTGCAGCCTAACAAAATAAAATTATCATCCGTATATTTATTTTCTGTTTATTTAGGCATCCATAACTATACCTTTGAATCTTTGTTTTATGGCTATGACATAGGAGAGCAGATCTGATTGACCACAGCTCACAAGTGTTATTAGTAAATTTCAGCATTATTGAATTTGACGACATCAACAATCAACCCACCAACTAAACTTTCTGCGCGATTTCATATTGCGCACTAACATTTTTAGGAGTAAAGTGCCATGAGGCGGTACAGTGAAACAAAATCACGCTACACCGCTTGCTGAGTCCGAGCTAGAAGTCGTGGACTATACACCCCGTCATGTCACCGTAATTCAACCACGATAGGATAATACTTCACCGAGGGCTATGCGAGAAAGCTCTGAGCGTTGATTGTAAGGGCTAGCGCTTACATACAACTGTTGCATCGACTAAACTGTTTCGTCGAGTTGTGTACTTTTCGTGATTTCTACTCAACTAAACAGTTTAGTTGATGGAAGTGCGCATACAATCGATTTTATATCTTCTCAAATCGACCAGTCTTTATTCAGCAACGCTTGAGTCAAGGTGTTTGCTTCAAATGCTTATACGAGACTGGCAGTCGCGGTCAGTCGCGGATCGACTTTTTAGTCGATGGTCTGCGCACATCAATACAATGCAATACAAATTGAGCGCTTGATCGATAGTTGTCCAACTTTTAAATCAAAAGCAAATCGATATAGCTTTTTGACTTTTTTGTCGAGCAACTATCGAGGTGACTCTATGTGTGGTTTAATATATTCTTTTAAACATATGATACACAACAAAATAGTTGTTCAACTAAAAGTTGTATGTATGCGCTAACCCTAAAGGTTCGTATCGTACCTTTACAATCAGCGCTCAGAGCTTTCTCGGTACGATACGAACCTAGTCCAAAAATGACATCATATTTTTATTTTGCGATCTTAGTCGAAGCTACGCTTGACCAAGTGAGGCTTCGACTAGTACTACTAATTTTCTTTATTAATGAAGACTTGTTAGTTGTTTTAAATTTAGAGCGCCTACTAACAGAATCATTGTACCTACATAGTCTGTATATGTCCATCGTTTGAAACATAATAATAGGTACGTACGTAGCTAATACGTACCTATATTGTCATAACCGCCTAATAATTTTTATAATAACAAATTTGTTTTTGTAAAGTCTTCGTTCGAGGTTTCTATTTATATACCTTTCAATATTTTTTTTGAACTTGCGACTTGCAATTTTGTCGCAACTGCTTCAGTTAGCTCCAAAAGAAGCAGTATACATATATGTATATTACGTGCAATATATGGTTGATACTTCACAAACCTATGGACCTACATATGTTTTATTGTACATAGAAATAAATAAAATCATAGGATGACCGAAACCATATGAGACCCATGTGTGTGATTCAGAGCAGCAGTCTCCGGGAGCGCCCCTGCAGGGGCCTAATTGTTGGCCTGTTGAATCTCTTCTCTATGACATTGGTGCCGTTGTTGTATTGCTCCATACATTAAAAATTGTCTATGGTGACGATTGCGATTCCCTGTGAGCCGAGGCCGCTGGTCAGTGGGTGCGATGTGGAGGAGACTCACCTGCATGATCTGTTGGTGGAAGCTGGAGTCCGGGAGGGGCAGGCGCGGCGCGTGCGGCGGGGACGGGGTGTGCTGCGGCGAGGGCTCGGCGCCCGCGCCCGCCTCGTGCGCCATCTCAGCTGGAACACCAGACAAGAACGACTTCACAACACTGCAATATCATAAACGACCGATGTGGCCCGATGGGCGAAGGTCCGCCTGTGACGCAGGAGGTTGCGGGTTCGATTCCCGCCTCTGAAGAAATTTGTGCACGATCTGCAGAAATGTGTTCCGTTGTTGTTCTGGGTGTTTTCTATGTATAATAAAAAATATCTGTCTTTGTATATAATGTATTAAATATATCAGTTATCTAGTACCATAACACAAGCTTTGAGTAGCTTTCTTTGGGGCTAGATGGTGCTGTATGGATTGTCCAGCATTATTTATTTATAAACGCGAAGTTTAAAAAGGATGGATGTTTCTTACTACATAGCGACAAAAAAATACTAACGGATAGAGCAGTCATTTTACATACATAGGTAGGCCTAGAATTCAAATAACACATTCGATACCTTTTATCTCATAAATCAGTTCCCATTGGAAATAACAACACTTTAAATTTTCCACAGAAACAACGCATGCGAAGCTGTGTGCAGGATTTAGTTGTAAATAACACTATTCGATGGTCAAATTAAGTTTGTGCTCATTGTGTTTGTGCGCCAACAATACTCAAAGCACTATATATTTTTGTTACGCATACAACAACAAATAACTAGAGATTTATAAGAAAATACAGTTTTATTGCATGATCTGTCGGAATCTGAACGGTGTGAAGAAATTTAATACGCTGATCATTGCTAGGTCCAGGCGAAGAGAGAAAAAAGCTAACCAAAATGTGGCAGTACTCAAAAACGATCTAAATAATACTGCAATGATTTCTACCGTGCGCAAGCTAGGTCAGATATAGCAATACAGCAACACATAACGAGAGAAGGAGAAAAGCAGTAAGTAAGTAATAAACCTTGGGTATGATATAATAGTCAGAGAGAGACCAAGACAGATGTACAGTACACAGTACTTATCAAGGAGATGATTATACAGTTTTAGCCTTTCTTAGAAGGATTGCGTATACAAGCTTCAGCACAATAAATGGAAAGTCCACAAGAACATCCATAATTAGCGGGCAGCGAGCGATATAACCTCGCAGTTCCACAAATACTTATTTCCACGAAGTGGGGCGGCGCAGCCTGAGCGAGTGCGCTACGTTACCTCGAAAAACGGAACACCGAATTACACGTCCCCGAAAGCATACGACTACGAATTACTTAACAACGAATGCACGCTACAACGAAACACTCCACGCCGAATGCATGCGACCTCGAATAACGATATCTCTAATGATCACCAACACGAATCACATGACAACGAATGCACGCTTCCAGGAAACACTCAACGGCAAAACCACGCTACATCACATAACCCAACCTCGAAAGAAAGAATCTCGAAACTCTAGTAAGGATTAAATATTAAACCTGTATTTCTTTAATTATTGACAATTTTACACTAAGCAACATTTTCAAAGAAAGAAAAATGCTATGCGAATTATTTTACAGCAGAAGAGAAGATTATATTATCAACATTTCATGTATACACATACGTACGTAAGAAAGGCCATCTTAAATTGTGATTAAGTCCATCTTTTCCTTCTTTTCAAAGTAATTTTAATATTTTCTTTTGGTTTCTTCAGACCGTGGATTTATTTTTTCTACCATCATTACAGTGTGTTTTTGTTCCGTGCTAAATTCTTCCAATAGTTGTTTTTTGTAAAATAGTCAAACAATTAAAGAAATTCAGGTTTAAAATTTAATATTTACTAGAGTTTCGAGATTCTTTCTTTCGAGGTTGGGTTATGTGAGGTAGCGTGGTTTTACCGTTGAGTGTTTCCTGGAAGCGTGCATTCGTTGTCATGTGATTCGTGTTGGTGATCATTAGAGATATCGTTATTCGAGGTCGCATGCATTCGGCGTGGAGTGTTTCGTTGTAGCGTGCATTCGTTGTTAAGTAATTCGTAGTCGTATGCTTTCGGGGACGTGTAATTCGGTGTTCCGTTTTTCGAGGTAACGTAGCGCACTCAGCCTGAGCGTCCTTCGAGCCTGCGACCTACATCACCTCGCGGCCGGGAATCTACAACTACCCGCAATACGATACGTACTGGTCCGCTTTCTTTATGGGTACTACCCTACGTACCTTTTAAAAGGGAATCACTAGCTCATGTTTTTTGGTTTAATACTTTATAGCCATCTATATTTTGTTGTATAAGTATTTTAGAAGCTAATGAACACTCATAATTAGTGATCTAGAGTGTGTAGATCACATGACCGACACACTCTGGAGCCTGTCCTCAATGACTCTTGATTTGTCTCCACTACACGCCTAGTTTCCGCCGTACCTATCGAAAATTTATATTTAAAAAACCAATGAGTCGAATGGGTGGAAACCAATAATCCTATCACATAGTATAAATGGGAAAGATTGATATTTAGATGTTTGTGACCTATTTACGCTGATACTACCGAAAAGATCGCGCTAAGAACATTTTGTAGACATACCTACTTCTACACATCATCATCAACCTATATTAGTCCACTGCTGGACATAGGCCTCCCCCAATGAGCGCCATAGCATGATAAACATAGATATTTTTACTATACAAAGAAACACCAAGACCAATGGAACAAATGTCTGCAGTCTTCAGCTTACCGCATCCACATCTACCAGCAGTCTTTCGCAGATCGTCATCCCACCTGACTGGGGGATGACGATACTTCTATACATCTACACGACCATCATAAAGAGGCTTTTATCGTTTGTTACATTTCCTAAAATATTTTGAAGCAACGGGCAGAAGTATTCTCCGGTGTCGTATGTACACGTGTCGTGAGTCACTCTTAATGTTTAGTTATTTGACGCTATTTGGAATAATGTTTTTATTTATTGCCCTTGGAAACCTATGCGCTGTTTAGAGTAGACCTGTCTAATTGTCTATGCTTAGTCAATTAAAATATTATACTATGAAGATTCAGGTCCAGCTTTTATTTATAAGTAGCTAATAAACATATTTTCATCTATCTTTTTCTGGTAAAGAACTCTCATATTAGGTCACTTTTTGAACACATCAATACATACAATAACAACCTTCCCAGTCAACTTCGCATCTGAATATAAAATTTAAAATGTCCGAGTATTTTTGAACCGGAACTCGGTCAGATAAACGAGTTCGGTGCGACGTAGGTCAGGCAGGTTAGTAATCACTGATTTGTAACATGGAAATAAACGTGCTTCGTCCGATACCTGACATCAATGATGCTTTATCTCCCAGCATCGACTACAAAGTAAGCGGAGCTTCTGATGTAGGTGAATGAAAATAGCAGATCTGAATAAGCTTTGGTATAAATAAAACAAAAGAGACTGATAACCAGAGGGAAATAACTGAATTAAATAACTAAATTTAGTTATTTATTTATAAAATGCCTACGCAAAAGTAATAAACAATAGCCCATTGTATTCTATTTTAATTATGTACAATGTTGTTTGTTCCGAGTTTACCTACTTGCACATCAGAACTGTAAATGCCAAGCGTGGGATAATACCAGTAGAATAAACCTTTTGTACTAGTTCCAACAAGAACTCCATAAAGCTCCAGGGCTTACATTCTAATCCCAATCATCAGATAAGTCTCCTTTTAATGTAGGTCGATAGCCGTAGGGTAATGGTACAAACACACTATCGTGTCGTGTTTCGACGTCACGTGACGCGGTATTAACATATCGGTTTAATGCATTTATTATGGTTAGAAAAACATTAATAACTAGTAATGTGTCGCTTTTATAATATGTACCTCAATTATAAAGCCCCAGGATTCTTTCGACGGTCAGTCTTAACGGAGATTAACCAAGCGGGGCTTAGGCTTAGTGCACGAGTGTACGTAAACAATGGTGCACTCTTTGTTCCCCCACTCTCATAATTCGATGGGAGTTGGGATCGAGGAACACGACATGTGTCTTATCACACTAAATGTAATAAAACTAATAATATCTGTATCAAACATTTAGTTTGGTTGGAAATCTTTAATGTAGCGTCGCGATACCGAATAAGTGTGTTTCTGCCTTTAAGGCCGGGCGCGGGAAAGAGTAAAGGGTGAGTGGCGCGAGGGGGAGGGTTTCTAAGGAGGGTATTTTTAGAAAGCTATATTTAGGCTGCGGGCCGGGAGCCGCGCACCGCGCGTCCTTCGGCTCGTCAAGGTGCCTCGAAAGCCTGCCCCGAGAACGTTTCACGGATTTATTTAGGCTGTTGGTTTCCGTTATCACTACATAGTATAAAACAAAGTCGCTTTCTCTGTCCCTATATCTTTATGTCCCTTTGACTGCTTAAATCTTTAAAAGTACGCAACGGATTTTGATGCTGTTTTGTTTAATAGATAGAGTGATTCAAGAGGAAGGTTTATATACTTATAATAAAACCGTGCGAAGCCGGGGCGGGTCGCTAGTGTATTCATAAATTAATAAAAATCATTATGCTTAGATTGTTAGCTTTCAAAATGTAAGTTTACAAAGATGTAGAGATGGAAATGAATAGTCAAGTAATCAAAATTTAAGCGTACTAAAAAATTATTTTATTCTAAATGTATTTTTTTGTTTATTATTATAAAAATACATTAATCATTTTTATATCATTTTATATTTTTTTAAGTACCTTAGCCCAACAGTAGTACGTTACATTACAAGTCTTTTTTCCCAATGCTGAGTTAAGATGAAAATAATAACACTATAAACAAACGAAGAATAAATACAGAAAGACAACTAGAACCCGGCTTCTGAATATACTCCACTCCTTTATTTAGCATTCTAAATCTAGATCTAAAACTCTAGTCTAGACTAGAGTTAACCAACAGAAAATAATGCCCGACGTCCTAACGGACATTCTAATTATCTATTCATGGATATATTCAAATGGCTTCAGTTCCGTTATTTATATGAATATAATCCTATAAAGATTGTACAAATAGAAATCCTTGGAGAATTACTTAAGGCCGAGTATATTGAGCGCTCTTTAAATAGTACAAAGCGATTAATAACTACTCTAAGGCTTTCTGTAGTCTTCAGTAAGTTAGTCATGGAACTACAAAGTCTTGTAATAGGATCAGTTAATTCATTGTTATTGTGATTAGGGCTGGTCATTCACAGCTGGACAATGGCTTGCCCCAACTCTCAAGACATCATCGCCAGGAGATTCTTGGGACCCGTAGGGCTGCTGCGATGAAGTCATTAATTGAATTTGTTATACATATAATATTATGACAACTTTGCAAAACTTTGATAACATACCGTTGATAACCGGTATACCGGTTTCCTTTTTGATAAAATATTGATATTTTACACTTCTGATGTACAAGTACATGCGTTTAAAACTCCCTTAAAAATTTCGTAGCAAAGTCTACGAACAGGAAGCGCTGCTACGGCGTAGCAGGTCTACGAACTGGCTACGGTGTGCGCCTACGACAGTTAGTCTGGGTTCGTAGGCGTGTGTTTATCACAATATTACGCGAAAGTTTGTATGGATGGGTGTTTGTTACCTCTTCACGCCAAAACTACTGAACGGGTCGGGTTGAAATTTTGAATAGTAATAGTGTAGTCAATAAAACATTAACTTTTCACTCAGGTGAAGACGCGGGGCGCAGCTAGCCTTTCACATCTCAGTTTTAGAAAAATATAAGATTTACTTTAAAATTTGTGTATGAAAGCGGAGATACGAATACATAGTTATTTTAACATTTTACCAGAAAAGGCGTTAATGTAAAATCAAGGTTATTATGTACTAAAATACATTGAGGTAGATCTTACCAGCAGTACAACCAAAAGGCCGACCACATGCACGAGTAACGTATATAAATTTAGAACAGGGCTGTCAGAGCGCGACAAGTGAAGGACGCTATCTCCGTCCCACTCGCTCGCTAGGCAGGCTCGCTAGTAGGAAGCGAGAAGGTAAAAAAACACAATGAAACTTAAAATAAAAATAGCACATGCACGCAAGCTTCGAATCGTAATCGGTTTGTCGAATATGTTGTATCAATTTGCACGTAAGTTTGACACGCAAGGACACAACTTAAACAAATTGAATTTTGTCATTATTATGTAGAAAGTATTACAAATGAAACAGCAAACTATGAGTTGTTATTTTTTTCTTGATTTTAATTAGGCATTGGGTTATCTTGTAGCCGGTATCGGATTTATTAATCTAACCAGACATAATAATATGTATGTCTAGTAGTTCTGGTATAAAAAAATATGAAAACATTAAATTCAAAATTATTTTTTACCAAAACTGCGCTAAAACTATCTCATGTAAATTGATAGTTAAAAATAGAAATTTTCACAGATGATATAATTCTGTTGTCACTACACCCAAATACTAAAAAACAGAATACCATAAATATTTAAGGAGCATCCCATTACACATACTTTTTTGCCGTTTTTAAGGGTACGGAACCCTTCGTGCGCGAGTCCCACTCGCACTTGGTCGGTTTTATTTGATAACTCTAGTGTGTCAAGACGATTACGAAATACAAATGCTATAAAAATCACGACCGTGCACTGTACCTCTACCATGAGTTTTGACATTACAATCGACTGACTTCACTATAGTAGTTACGTAAATACGCAGATAGCTTTTACGCACATATTTAGTACCCAACTATCCGCAAGAGGCGCTGTTCAAGTTATCATACATTTTTTAATTACAGTCGGTAGCGAGTATAGTAATCAAAAACTCATGGTAGACGTACTGTTTCACACATGATGTGGTCCGAACCTCAGGCCATGTGGTCTACTAAAGTGCAGTTTTCTTGTAGTAAATTAAGTAGATAATGCTCACCCCGCACTGGGGTAGGTAGGCCTGTTTCGCGGAAGACCGAGTGTACAAGTACATTTATTTGATAGTTTTGACCAAATAAGTATAATCTAATATTTGAATTTCTAAAACAAATGCTTAATTCTGACATAATAAAATAAGAAAAATATAAACGACATGAAATTAAGTTAAAATTAAAAGAACTTGTTTTCGATTCAATTAAAATTATTATGTATAAGCAAAATACTACCAATTTTATCTTACATTACACAATAGTAGGTACTTATACAATGATTCACAAGACATCGCCGGGTGATACAGACGAGCGCCCACTTGCTATCCATGTTTGATATCAAACAATGACTGAATCTATTTTCGGCACTTACTTTGCCATGCGGATGACAAATGTCTAAGAAACGACATCACCTAATATATTTTAATAGGTAATTTTCCTTTAACGTTTATTGTTTACTATTAATAGTTTTTCCTTGAAGTTTGTAGGTACAGGAATTATAAATACTTTAATTAAAAAACACGACTGTATAAGATTTATAGGTAAAAATAGGTCTGGAGTAAATATTCGATGTGCGAGCTTTTTTTCGGACTTTCATTTAGTATTATCCATAACACAATCTCTGCTCTACCTTGGGGCTAGATGATGCTGTGTGGATTGTCCATCATTCATTACATATAACTATATTTCCATTTAGTTCTCTATATTCCTCCGGTAACTTATGATAAATAGTGATTCACATTTTATTAAGATTTCTTTTACATCTTTATAGCACTGATGTTTGTAGAGCAAATTGTTATACTAAGGCCTTCTTGGCGGTATATCACATCACCACGTTTTTGAAAGTAGGTCGGATGTGATTTTACATATAGACATGCTGGCGAGAGGTTTGTCCTATAATTCTTAATTCTTGGCTTGCAGCTATCAAGGACCACCATCCTACAGGTCATCACGCAGTCCTTCTACTGGGCACTTACTCTTTGAACTCTTTTGGTTGAGAATGTTGAATAGCTTTCTATGTATTTTCATGTCTTCGTTGTTTTTTTGTAAGGTTAAGTGTACCTGCTTAAATGAGTTATTTATGGACAATGTCTGGATAAAAAATCCTTTAATTTCTTAAACAGCGCGGAGCCGAGACGCCTGGAGAGTCTTGTGTCCAAGAATATAATGGGCCGCTATGTAGTTAAAGTTCGAGATAGAAAGACAGTTTCAAGACTTTGTTGGTTAGAAGCCGCCTCCTCCCGCATCCTGTGTTCGTAGCTCCGTGCTGGACCGAAATAAAGCGCCATAAAAGCGAACTCTTCGCCGCTCCACATCCAGAAGCGAAACTAAATCTATTTCTGTTCATGTAAACTGTTTACTGAACGCGCGTCCGCTGCTATTTCCAATGGGCTATATGCAGCCGCCACGCCGCGCCGCCGGAAAGGAAAGCACACAAATGGAACATTCGTCTTCCTTTTTAATTACACCGGCTCCGATTTAACTCAATACTCGGCTAAAGAACAACGTGCAACTGTTTATATAAACAGTACCTACCTATTGGAACAACCCGTTCGCTATGATCACGAACTTGATCAATAATGAAAGTGGCAAACACAATTCCTATAATGTATCCGACAAGCTACGAAAGTAAAGTGTATAAATAAATTAAATAGTTACTAAAATGAACGATAACGCATGATCGTGGATCAAATCAATAAACTGGAACGGTGAAGTAATTTGAATCAGTCAGGTTTTCGAAAATAAATATGGTAAAATATACATAATATTTACATTCTAAGACAAAATAAACAGATTATATCATTAATTCAACATCAAAAGATTTAATTTTTGAAAAATAATCTGTGTCAAAAGATATGTGGCAATATTTGTCGAAATCCTCTTTTGGAGTTGTTATTTCAAACAAACCGGTTCTGATTCTGACGACAACTGAAAGTACATATAAAGCGAGGAAATAATCTCAGTAATACCATGAGTGCCAACAACGAAGAACATAAAGACAAGTATTTTGACATAGCCAAAAGAGATGGTAATACAAATGAGGAAACAGACGATTAAAATGTGTAAACAAACTAGAGATAAAGTTAAAAGCAGTTCCACGTGTATTGGCGGGAGAGTACCTACTCCTGCGTCCGGCTCATAACAATCTGCTAATTGATCTAATTCACCAACCAGCTCAATCGCTACCAGCTAATATTAAATAAATTGATTGCGGGATCAAAAATTTGATTGGCGACTCGAAAACTATATGTAGCCAGCTAGGTATATAAATGTTGTCTACTTTTTTAAGCAAGGGAAAATGTGAGCTGATTTTAATTAATTTCAAGAAGGTGACCAGAAAACGGTAAAGATATAGTAAAGCAAAGCATAGATATAAACATAAATGTATTTATCTCTCATACATAAATGTATGTGAATTATATAAAACTACATATAGATGTTGTTTTATTTAACTCTCTAACTACTAACATACATTACAAAGGAACCTATGTAATACAAACCTTGATAGATTAGGTACTAATTTAAGACCTATGCTATAGACCGTACAGAATGTGTCGCTACGATAAATTTTGAAACAGTAAAATTCACTGAATAACGAACTGATATGAATACCACATGTGACATTAAAATTCCTAAATATAACAGAATCAACGAAAAAAATAGGGCAATCAGCACATGCAAGTAATTCATAACTCGATGGAGTGGAGCTCGGCTGCGCAGGAGTGATTCACGTCTATAAATAGGCACCGGTTATAATTAGTTTACCATACAAAGGCTTGTATATGCTTCAAAGGATTCCGTTCCTATTGACTCACGTGTGAATGCTCTTTGTCTCAAGGATTCATAGGAAATGTTAATGTGACCGCTTGCGCATGTCAACTCCAGTTGATGTACGTTATATGTGGAGATTTATGCGAGGCCCAAGATAGAGACAGCGGCATATAAATAAATACTTGCAATGGCCACGACGACGCGATGTTAAACAGTAACATTATTACGGCTTTACAAATAACAACGATAAATTAGTTGAAGACATTGACGCGACGACAAAGGTTCACTGTTGCTATTGCAAAATCTAATCAATTCTCTGCTTCGTAAAATGCATAATACTGCAACCTGTGTTCGGACTTACCGTTGCTCCCTCGTGTTTAGATTTTTTGTTAACCTGTTTCATAGTTGAACCTGTCACCCCATGATTTGAATAACAGAAATAGACTAGTAAATCTCCCCTGCTTAGCGTGTCTACTCTATAAACAGATGGGCGCATTCCGTGCTGCGGTATTTATAGAACGGGGGACCTAATTCTGGAATCACCGACTCTTTGGATTTTTTTCTTATATTTTGAGACCAACTTATTGTGATCCGAGACTTTGTTTTTATTTCCATATGGCAAGGTTATATGTTGATTGCTCTGTTATTTATTTTTCTCGCGCTTACGGCTTTGTCCACATACAATGTAATACAAAAATGCTTCATTGAACACCAGCAAAAAGATAACAAAACACTTCATTGAACACCAGCAAAAATTATATAAGACAAGTAAATTAGGCGGCCTTTTAAAAGTGATCTATACTCTCAGCAACCTTTGGATGGAAAGATATATTTTAGTTTAAGAAAGGCAAGAGTACACTCCCTAAAGAATATTTGAATACTTACATAAAACACATAAGACTAACTAAATTTAAATACATATACAAACTGAGAAAATATTGTAACGATACCTTTGCCATTGTCCACGTCTTTTGTTTCTTAAGCTCTAGGTACGCCGCGCGCCGCCGGCTTGGTTATCTGCCGCAGCGATATGCATTTCTGCTTATTATTCCCACATTTACAAACAAAAGATTAAACTAAATATTCTCTCGCTCGAGCTCGCTTGCAACACTCGAGTCTATAGAAAGCCTGTCTAAAATTGGAATAACCGACCGAACCTGTTTTAGTGAACTAAAAATATCCGTAGGGTAAAACAACGTTGGTTATGAGGGGGATTCTACGTTATTTTTGAACAAGAAAGAGTGGAGCAAGTGCCGTCTCTAAAATTAGAATGGTCGATAACTTTTTCATACATAGCTCATAATGGCTGGCGGTTTACAACAAGTTTTTATCTGGGGCCGCTTAGTTTGCATTCTTTGCATATTTTTTTAAATCAAATATACGAAATGAATCTATGGTCCTATGAAAATAGCAAAGTGATTAGGATATTGATTTATGAACATTATAAAATAAGCCAGATGAACCGGTCTTGTTAATTGTGAGGACGACCTTTGCCCAACCAGTAGTGAGATCACTACTTTTATCAGATAAATAATTATGTTACCAAAAGACTGACAAAAACATTCTGAAATTGTACCACAAAAAACAAAAAACCTACGTTATGGAGTTAAAATATAAACAACAGTTAAAAAAGAAAATTCCGCATTTATGGTTTAAAGTAGAAGAATACTGGCCATATACTTTTGGCACGTGTTGTGTAACTGTAAAACTGTATTCATGTCTTGCTTTCCGGTCCATTTCCAGTCTCATGGAGCATTGTGATAAAGTAATAATAACAAAGGTAAAGAAGATAAACAACTCCCTCGTTGAGATGAAACATTGGTATTCTTTCAACGCAAGCGTTTTCATAGTTAACGCTTACATTCATAATTAACTTAATTCGTCAAACTACGCAAGAGTTTATAATAAAGAGATAAAGAAATCCATCTGTATATAGATGTATGTAGAGTTAAATAAAAAGCTGGGCCGGAGCACGACTGCGCAGCGTGATGGCCGCGCTTCTAAATATAGCAGGCTATTGACGGACAGCTGGAGTGCGAGGGCGTGCCAAACAAACAATCAAACATACACATTAATGTTTATAATATGCTTGCAGATATCCGCTCCCAAAATATACTTCATTTCCCCATCATGAGCACCAAACTACCTTGTATTAAAAGTGATACAAAGTCCACACACAACTCTTTCTTTTTATCAGCAGCGCCAGAGTAAGTGCAGCACTAAGCTAGCGTTTGCGTATATCAATAGAGTTGTAGGAAACCACAATATAGTACAGATTTATTCCTTTTAATGAATCTAATCTATTAGTAGGACGATTTTGACGGAGGCTCGGCCCACATCAGTTACCGGTTCATAAAACTAGAAAAGAAGTAAATATCTTATTCTCTGAGAGCTGGTTGCCAGTGCTAAGCCAGGGCGGTAGCTAGTTGATAATAAATATAAATAATAAATATAATAGTTTCGATTTTAAATTTATATCACGGACTAAATTAAAGAACAATCGTTGGCAGCAGATGCAAATAGCAAAGTATAGGTAATAAATAGCCTGCTAATTATAATTACCAGCGTAATTGCGGATAATAACAGAACGTCGAGAGATAAAGAGTTGAATTATCGAAAGTAGTTTGTTTTTTAGCGACACCGCAATCATCACATTAGTAAGTAACAATTATCGATCCCACAACTGTCTGAATCATGGTTTATTTCTGTGCGCCAAGTGTGCGCGCGCACTTAGCGTCCACGTTAGTGCTTCTATCTACTCAGTCTATTTTTGTGTTATCTTCGTTTGAGTGTGAGTTTTTTGTTTCTTTTAAGTAGAAAGTCTTAAGCATTCATCATTATGTGCACAGTACGTGAAACGGACGTGATGACCAGATTTGTAAGAGCAATATTTGACGGTATTTTATTTTGATGTGCCTTGTTTATTTACACAACATTAGGATTTTTTATCAGTACATTTGATGTAGAATAAAAAATTCTGCTTCTTTTTAAGTTGTTTTTTTTTTTGTTTTGATAAAGATTTATGAAATCCCTGTTTCACCGGACTTGAAATATATTTCAATTGATACATGAATAAATAAATTAAAATAATTCATGAATGATTAGGTTGTTGTCGTCACATGACAGATTATGTTTAGACGGAGATGACAGCGTTCCTCTGTGGTCCTCTCGGTCCGACGACCCACGTTTGTATCATACTATACAATTACTTCGGTATTTTGATCGCTTTCTGCTAAAGCGCCAGGAATTTAACACTACAATTTCTGCAATAGATTCGATGATAATAACTATTCCCTGTTATAATACATGTATTACATTATAATAATAATTACTTATGCTATAAAAAAGATTGAATACAAAATTATTCCGCATTTTATTTATCCCGTTTTGTTTGAGTTGTTTCAACTCAACAACATCAACATGTCACGTTGATACACTAGGAATAATCACGGTGAATAATCGATGTTTGGACAATGTTTTGTGTTATTTCAAATGCTTGCTGAAGTGACCTGAAGTACCTTGATACAAGGATACAATTACAAATCTATTTATAATTTTACCTCAATGAATTTCAATTTGTTTATCCTTAATAAATTATTTTCCTTGTTTTGATGTATTATTTTATGCTTATGCTTATCTAAATGAAACAAAATAATAATTTGTCGAACTCTATAAATAAGGTCGGAGATGCAAGGAAAATATGCAAATAAATATAACTTGCGGAAAAATATCAATACGTACCTGTTTTAAGACAATAACAAGTTCTGAATATTGTCTAAAAAAAATGTACTACAATAATTAAACTGCAATCAAAAGTATATTTTATGTCTCCTATAAGAGAGAGATGAGAATATAATAAGACCAAAATAATTTCCAGATTGTATTCTTATTACCCCATAGTATCAGAGTTGCCATATACTGCGGCTCAGGTGGCGTCGATCACCTTGGTTGACCGCTTTATCTGTCACTTCTATAAATATCGCTTTTGTATTTGCAGCTGCTTAAATGAAAACATGCTCATAAAAATTACAACCTCTACACGTTATTATTATAAAACAAGTTTTTAGCTTTACGATAAAACTGGAAATAAACCGAAGAGTCCGCGTTTATTTCAAAGTAGATAAGCGAGATATGGTTTAATAGAAAGATGAATATAAAAAAGCCCTGACGATTACTGATATAATCAAAGCTACGAACAATGAAGTTCGTCCCGTCCAAAAAGTAGTGACACAAATAACCGCGATATTACTCAACACAGGCATATGGGACGATGGCGTGACATCACCGAATGCCACTAATCTCCAAACGAATGTACGCTCCGTACTGAGTGCTAAAAATATAACAATTGCTACCTACCAGTTTATCGCAGCCTACAACATAAGCGGAAACTTACATACAACATACTGGCTTGACATTTTATAAATAGAACTAGTTGTCGCTATGGTAAATGTTACGTGGTTTTTTAATTAACGCCTATATTTACTGAAATTATAATATGCTAATTGTTGCGAACAGAAAAGACCAAAACAATGATAAAATAAGTATAGCTGGACAATTCACACTACATCATCTAGTCTCCAGCTAAGCAGAGCTTGCTTTGCGAGTTGGTTACTAGACAACTGATATACTTAGGTACATGTTACAATACATTACCTACAATATTTTTTATTATACAAGGGAAACACCTAAAGCAGGCTGTATGATAGAAATAGACAGATGTGATCAAAACGATTTAATCAATAGACTTCAGTGTTTTGGAAGACAAAGCGACTAGGCTAAGATAGAGTGATAGGGCGACGAGAAAATACGGATTAGCACTTTATCCCATTATAAGTAAATAATAATTATAAAACGGTTGCAACAATCAAATTACCTATATCACCAACAGTGCTTCTGATTACCAGCAGGTGTATTAAGTTCACACTGCAGGCCCCGCTGCCATACACCAGACAAAACAATCTTACCTGTAACAAAGAAATGCTAATTAGCCACAACATCCCATAATAATATAATATCCAAGACAGATATTATTATACACTAAATAGAATTAATTATGGTAAATGAAGTGTTGCTCTGCTATAGTGTGTGCAGTGTGACTACAGTCCACACTGAAGTAAATATTGTTAAATATAAACAGAACTCTGCAATACTATATAAAAAAGCTAAAATTTCTTATAATTATGCCAAATAATTACATAGTAATGATATAAACAAGGATTTTTATTACACAATACAAAGAAATGCAATAAAAGAAAAGAAATGTGTAGCTTTTACTCTTATGCTTTTGTGTGTTTAAGCCGGCAAAAGTTATTGTATGTTAGTAACATACAATAACTTTTGCCGGCTTGCCATAACGATCGATACCTACTCGTAGTAAGTACCTACGTGTAATGCAAAAGTTTTAACGATACAAGAATAACCTTTAAAAGTAAATTTTGCACATTTTAATAAGTAAATATCGTGCAACAAAGCGCCTGTCTGAGCGGGCGGCGCGGCGAGTGTCAACCGATTCTATTTTAGCAACAGTACGAATAGAATTTCCGCGTGTGAGTTAAACGAGTCTATTTCGGACGGTGTCGTGTGTTTTGTTGTCAGTTCTTTTAGATCCAGCGGCAAGAGTGACAGCGGCTAATTGAGATTTTCTGATTGCGCTCAATCTTTTGTTTGTTCTCAGCGGTTAGAGCTGTTTGACTCTTTATCTGACAATGAGGTAAATGGGCTCATCAATCGCAATTTATTATTTGGGTTGAACAAGGCTTAAATTGGTGTTTTGCTTAGATAAAAATTAACGGGTCCCACAGCAATTACGGTTGATTTGTTAGTTACTTTATTTATTTCATGTTTCATCATTTATGATGGATTAGATAAGTGCAGTTTTGCATTTCTCAATACTAATTCCTTATCAAGTAGGACTACTATACGCAACATTTATCAACGAGCTTTTCTTGACTCTACCCGTCGACTAGCCTTTCTCAGTGATTGCAATAGAGTCCGTGTGCCCACATCAGCAGCATCAGAAATGTGTCCACCCGATAAGGCTCCCGAGAAGCAGTGGGTGTGCCTGGAGCGATAGCGCGTCCGGTGAGGTCGTCGCCCTTCCGCTGATGATAAGGGTCAGCTGGGTGACATTGTGCCTTCACACCAGCAACGAGAAGCTGATATGTACCTATTTGATCAAGGAGCATATTATAAATGCGAAAGTTTGGATGAATGGATGGATGTTTGTTACCTCTTCACGCTAATGTTTAAATACAAATTCGATGAACGAATAATTAATGGACACAATAACGCACTGTACCTGTATGCATTTTATGATCACGTTTCAATCAAAAGTCAAACGCATATCTAACGTAAACGATAAAGAATGTATCAAAAAATATTTTTAAAATTATTATTAAAAAGGTCCTTGGATGTGGTTGGGAACTAATGTATGAAAGTTAAATTTTTCGAGAACAATGGTTTTGGATGTAATGGGAAGTAGCCCTTTATATGTCTATCTATGTCGAGCTGGGGATCGAGGTTAAACCTATGCCCATAACAATAAAACACATAGGTAGGTTTTATGTAATTTAACGGTCACGTAAAACACCTTGACTCACAAATCGATGGTGAAGGCCTTGACCGTCCAAGACAAACCTACTCACTGTAGCTTTTTTCACACTTGAATACACACTTTGTTTCTGGCATTACCTAACCTACTTACAATATTTGGTCTTGGCAAAGCAGATTCACTGCATGCATTATGCTAAGAAGAAAAAGCAATAATCACTAAATAGCCACCAAAATCGTATTATATTATCATTCGTATCGTAAACTTTGATATTCTCCAAGCAAGTCGTAACCTACGAGGTTTATTATGAGACATCTACGATACGAGAATAATATAACGAACTGTTGAACTGTGCGCCAATCTCTGGCTGCTTCACGCAGAGTAGGTAGAGTATCAATGATAGCGGTAATATCGTGTCGTCAGACGGAATGAGGCGCGTTGCGCCAGCCGTGGTGTTTTTCCTATAATTAATGCAGCGGGGCGCATAGCTCTCACGGCTGCCAGCCTGCTCACCATGGGAATTTCCTCTCGAAGCAAAACAACAAGTATATCGTCAACCAACCGAGCAAAACGACACCTAACCTTGTCGCGTCACTCCATTCAACTGGAGAGTACACCTACGTCAGTCCGTAACAGTTAAACGTAGGTAAACAAACTTCTTAAGTCATTTATGAGGGGGATGTCCTAAAACAAGGGTAATGATGATCGGTCATGAACATTAGCGGAGATTCACAGCTAATGAGTGTTAACAAAAAAGATCTGGTGGTGAGACCGTGGGAGCGGAGAGCTTCCCGATTCCCGTCCCAGTTGCCGCGGGCCAGTTGGCGCCGGCTCTGACAGACACGGAGCGATTGATATCGCAATTTATAATCTGCCCGCTACGGTTGATTGGCAGCGACGCCGATGGCCAATATGCGACCTTTGCCGAACTGGACGCTGTTGGCTTCCTTTTAAGGGAACTCCCGAGCAGCATAATGCAAGTGCAGTTTTGCACTGATCTTTCTTCAAACAGAAGATAAGAATATTTACTAACGCAAAATCTGTATTGGAATGATACATCCTTCATTTGTTTGTGAAAGCACTGGTGCAGTACTAACAACGATCGGCTTTACAATGTCCAGCCCATTATGAACTTCAAAAGAAAATGGGTCAAGCGGCGATATTCTGCATCGTAAATGAAATAGTATCGGTGGCGTTGGTTCGCGGTGTCCAACAGCTAATTCGAACGGGGACCTTGGCCACGTCGCGTGACAGGATTGCACAATGCTCACTATTCTGATGCATCACCTTGCTGCGGAGCGTTACAACACAGGTGACACACCAATTTACTGCACCGCCCCGTTTTAGAGACACTGCCACAGATGCACCGGGGCTCACGTCTGTCATTCTACGGATAGTCAATTTAGCTGGTCACTTATTAGGGAAAATCGTATTATTCTTGTCGAATAATATAAAATACCGAAAACCTGCCTACCACCTATACCTACTACAGTTATAACCTGTAGTATAGGTGTGTGTTTTCTTAATCGAGAAATAATTGTATACTTCGACTAACATACAAAACAAATAATCATGTGGAAAAGCGTTATCGACATTTACTATCAACAAAAACATAATATTAAGAGTGTTCTGATTCAGAATGCTCTTAATATTATGTTCAGAACTTCTTGAATATAATGTAGTTTAGTTTCAGTTTTGATATTTTAATGTATGTTAGACTGTAAGGTATTTATTTATATGCGCCTTGGAATTAGTATTTACCATCTAGACTATTATTATGATGCCTGAAATAAGTGATTTTATTCTTGTATCAGAGGCTCCAATGTAACGAATGCTGATGCTGACTGAGTGAGGGCAATGCAGCGCTGCGTGCGGCTGGCGAGCGGCAAGTGCGGCGACGGCGACCTACAGTCTGCCGCTCCTCCACAACGCGGTCAAGGCGCGATGCAATCTAGCTATAATTTACAGCCACTTTGAACAGCTTATGATTTACGATCTCTGGTCTCCTAACGGTTCGAACTTTAATAAAAGTAGTCTATTGCGTGAATTACGAGTGGTCCAGAGATGAAATTACGTATGGCTATTAAAATTGCCCGGTCAAAAAACCGGTTGTGGTTTTCCTTTGTCAGTTACAGTATTGTTTCCTCGTCGCCTCGAGCAGTGATTCCTGTCACGTTTATTTTACGTATTACTCATCGGTAGTTGATATTCGCTAGTCCACGTGCTCGGGTGGATCCCCAGATCCTCGTGCGCCGTGTCAGAGACATCTATCAGTGGAGTTCATTACGGCATCGTACATTGCACGCAACGCTCGTTTTGTAGCGCAGCGGCGAATAGCACAACATAATTAATTTAAATATACACACAGCTCATGTCTCACACCTAGGCGGCTAAAAATAGGTGCTCGGTTCCGAGCGTTTGTCTTAAAACGCATTCAATGTTCGATGTTTTAGCGATCGGCCTCACTATCGGAGTCCGTAATGGACGCGGCCACTTGTCCGTGATTTGTAACATTGGCATCTGCGCGCCGGCAGCGAATTTGCTTTTAATGTTACTTGAACTGAATTATTTAGAATCCAGTCAGAATCTCTTCTATTTCCAACATACGTGATAAGAATAAAGATTTTAAGGAACGGCGCGCTGTTGCAACCTGCCTCGGCGCACAGTCAGACCTCCAAAAACGGCCAATACAAAATTACAAATACGTTTACGTTTTAATTTTGTATTGAGTCACATAGTTTTTAACTACTTTCCATTTTGTATGTATTGCGGATCGCAACGCTATGCAATCGGAGATTTTATAATCTTTCGGAATAGTTGGAATTGTTGAGTGAGTCACAGTCGGCCAACACGCAATGGAATGATCAACATACCCAAATTAATAAGAACCCGCTGGTACCAACATAGCATGTCCTAAAAGTAGTCCGCACCTCGTCCACAGCCCGCGGTGTATGCAAATCGCAGCGTAATGCCAAACATACAATGATATAACCGTAAACAATAAGAATTGGCCGAACCTGCGATGCTACGTTATAAATATACATGGCACATACCTACAGATATAGATTTATCGCGTAATATAACGAGGAAGCCAGACTATTAATAGGCCGAGTTGCGATAAAAATGGCCTATGTCACAGTGGAACCTTTTCATCAATCAAGTAGATTATTGTCAAGTAGTATATTAATAGTTTTTAAAATGATAAACCTTGACTTCGGTGATAAAAGCATACATCACGCGATAGTTAAATCTAAATTAACAAAGATGGCGTCATCACTAGATAACTTTATTGAGACTGTTTTAAAAAAGGACTAGTTATCGTATAATATGATGATGAATTGGAATGCAAGTAAGATTTAGGTTGGTCCATCGAGATTGGTTGATGATCCGCTGGCAGCTAGCGAGCGACAGCCGACCTCGACTCTGCACGCCAACTCAAGCAAACCCGACGACACGACACACCCCGCCTCTCTCTACTCACCACTATGTAGCTATGCAGTATGGGTATTTGTAGCTACGTCCTACAATAATCTATCTTAAGACGTATGTTTATTGACCACAGTTCCAATAAAATACACAATCTAAATATCGATTCCAACGGGAAATTACCACAAAAACAAAATAAAGCATTTAGAAAGTAAAGTCATAAACAGTGTTGTAACCTAGGCTTTTATAGAAGCGATTAATTACTCTATAGTTATTGAAAGAAATATCAACATCCTTCGTCATCTACTGCTGCATGACTGTAATTTGTGAATCTACTGAGGAAAAATTCAGAAACTTATCGATTGTCCTAGTATTTTTACATTTTTTGGTAACCTTAAATGGAATTCTGGCTAGTAAGAGATAATTGAAATTCAATTCAAAATAATTTATTTTCAGATAATACATCCATATACCTACACACAATCAACCAACACAATGTTAAAATCGAAAAGTAAATTAAATTAAACCTAACTCTTTCTTATCACTGAGCCACCAGCGATGAGACCGGTTTCAGCATCATCGCCCAGTGGCCCATGATGCTGGAGCGAAGGTCCTGCGCCACGGCGGCCAGGAGGCTGTTGGAGCTGCGGCGCACGATAATGCTGGCTTGGATCCTAGCATGCAATGCAAAGGATTAACATGCCAAATTAATAACAACTGTCTTTTGCCAACACATTAGTATTCAAAAAAGTAGTCCGCGCAAAGTCATATTACTAAATTTTTGGGAGATTTTTGCAAATTTTCTCAAATATTGCGACATGAAATCCTGGCTAACAAGAGCTAATACTGGCTTGGATCCAATCAGGTGCGAAATATATATGTTCAGTCGTTTGGCCATCGCTAATTATACCGGGGAACGGAGCCGGTCCGTTTATAGACTAACCAGAATAGCCGACAACTTATAGACACACTGATAGACGTGCATGCTGCACGGCCGACGGATTTAGAAATGTGATGGGAACTCCATTTATGGGATGCCGATAATAGTCCTGCGAAGATGAAAGCTCTATCGGTGATGTGAGGACGCAAGTCGTGAACATAATTGAAACATTTGGTTTGATCGAGAGCTAAACCGGAGAACTGGCGGGAAACTGCACAGGATACGAAACTTACAACAGGCCAAGACATCCAAGCAAGAATGTATAGTTTTAAAAGTTTGCTGAGCTCTGATGGGAAAACTAACAGTTTGAAACAGCGTAGCCTAAAACATACTTACAAAAACAATATTCATAGCTCATTTCTATACATGTTTAAGTAGACGATAAAATGAAGATAAGGAGTATAAAATGCATAATAATTAGAGACAATTGATTAAAATATTCATATATGTGAAAACGATATAAAATAAAAGAGCGCCATGAACAATATAATAAAAATCGGACGGCAGTCATCGTTCTTCATTAATATTTTATTCATTAGTATTTATATGGTTTTAAAATTTATTAAACTATTGGTCTGTCGCGAAATTTGATCTTACAATGATCCGGTTTTCGATTTGAAAAAACTCGAGTTTTCCAACACATTATGGAAGGGGATTAGCATGGCCTTTGCAGCGAGCTGTAGGACAACGCAGGCTCAAATATAACTACATATTATGTTATTTTATATAACATGTTAACTTATCAGCGATCAGAGATAGCAGTTCAGTTCTCTATCAGCCTGGTCAGTAGCACAGCCGAATGCGCCAGCTCCCGCTCTCGGCGAGCTGCCATCGGCATTCGGCATCATTTCCGGTGCCGCATTATTTGCGTTCGCGATCATACTATTTCCGTTCGAATACCTACTTTTCATAATCTATTGCTGTGCGAAGAGGCGATCTTCATTTGGGATTACACATGTTTATGTTCGTTGTTGAAAGAACTAGGTAGGTACCTATGAATGTAATGTGTAAAATACCTTACGTACAGTGGACCACTCTACACTTACAATAAATCAACAGTGGTTATTTCGTTGTAATATTTTTTAAAATATCGTGCACATTAATTAGGTAAGTAAAAGGTAAGGTACTTCTCAAGAATGAACCTCAGTATGATTAAATGAAAGCCACAAAGTGTTAAGTAATTTAAATTAAACTTTATTACTAGTATTGCTTATTCTTAAAACGAGTTCATTAACACATTTCTTATTGTCTCTATAATAAGATATACGGAAGACTCATTGTTATTGTGTTTTATAGGTAGTTTGTTTACACTACATTTCACTAATAATATGTTTTTTTTTTCAGATAAGTATCCGTAAGAACAACTTGATTGCACCGTAGCAGAAACGTGCGTTATATTCTACGAACAGTTATCACACTCAACGGTTGTCAACTATAAGATAAGCAAGTTTAAAAGATGTCCTAACAGAGAGGTTTGAACTAGTTTAGGTAGGTAAACTGTAGTAATAGTTATAGTGTCATCGTAAACATCGTGACAAACACAAACAGCGAGTGGGACCGAGACCTTTAAGAGCCGCAGGCGTGGGCGGCGGCGGGCGCGGCTGACCGGCCGGCGCCGGGTGGAAACCACGAGCCGATCGACACTTCGGACTACGGAATCTACGTTAATTAGTTAAAACTACGAACAGTTGTTGAAAACAATGCAAATTCTTGACGTTCCACAGTACTCAATTGTAAGAAGGGAGATCAGAACAGTCAAGCTACTTTTTTTTGTTATTTTAGGTATGTATTGAAAAATGTGCATAGTAAATATGGGTTGGGTTCCCACTCGCTAGAACCGATCACGGCAAACGGAATCCGATCAGACATAAAAGTAAACAAAAAAGTACAACTAATTTCCAATCCGATCAGACCATACATACCTGCCTTGCTTTTTATACATAAAAGTACACAAAAGAGTTAACCTAATTTCCTTAATTGGTATTGATATAAATTGAGATAACGTCCTTGATAAAAATATGAATCTTTGAGGTGGATAGAACCAGACATAGTGGCTCCATAACGTAAACAATCAACTAAGCCCTATTGTTATCGCGGCGGCGGGCGCGTCCGAGACACCAAATTTTTCCGAGTCATTACCAACGCCGGTCCTGGTGGAAACTTCCGATGTCCGACTCACATGTTGTAAACACTATCAATATTCATGCATTTATCGACTGCATGTGTTGCTCTTGCCTAATTCACTTAAAGGCAATCAAAGCGTTGTAATACATGTATTTATTGGTGTTGAATTTTGCGCCAAGTGTCCAATACATTTCTTAAACCAAACCGACCAACCTACAAAGCTAAGCAAAGAGGCAATACCGAGATTTGCAATGATCATAATGGATAGATAGATACCAAGCCAAGGAATAAAAGCAATCAATTGATATTGGCGCCGAGACAACTGTTCGAGCGTGTGGAATCTTCCGATTGCTCCGACACACACGCGAATGTGCAATGTGTGTAAATGTAAACATGGAAATATTCGAGGGTTATCTCAGGATTTTATTATAAACGTATGGAGATGTAAACAACGATGTGACATTATATTGTCATGAGTCAGAGAAATACCTAAGCAACAAACCTGATGCTTACTTTGTTTTGAAATGCTTTGATTCTGTATTACAAATTTTGACATACTTAAATAATAAAATAAAAAAAGAATTCAATTGTAAATATTGTAAGTTCAAGTTAATTTAGCTTTACTAAAACATTAGCTACTTTACAATCAGCGTGGGTCTGTCATGGTTCAAGTTGAAGTTTTGAAACTATCTTGGTTTCAAAGATTATTGACACTAAGTGGCTTCAGTTATTCCGTAATCTGTGATCAAACGTGCAGAATAGAGGCAAATCAAAACACCACAAACTAATAATGTGGTGTTTTGAGTTGAAGTCTCTATTCTGTCAACTGTCATAGGGCTAGTTACTATGACATACTCGTGTATATCATAGTAACTATAGCCCTATGATTGTGAAATTCTAGTAATTTCTGCCAAGGCATGCAGTTCTTGATGATATCGTCACAGAGGACCGCCTACCTGACGTACGTAAGTAATCGTCGCCTCTACTCTGACTGAACTAATGCTTCTGTATTGTACGTCTCGGGGCTGGCGTAAGCGGCAGGTGGTGGTATGATCTGGTCAATGTCGGTGCTTGAACTGTTGACACGGAGTTATTACCGCTTCCTGCCCACGCTGCGCCAATGAGCGCAATTGTGAAACTATAGTTCTTACTCTGAAACGGACACCAAGACCTACAGTCCAAGAACAAGATAAAGACGGAAGCTGAGACCTCGAAGTGCAGGGCCAGGGGTCAGTCGTGCGTGGTGAAGTCAAGGTCAACTCGCCATTCTGATGGCGATAACTGTAAAACGCTACCAGAGCACAATAACATTTAAATAATATCAAATATTTATTTAAAGGAAAGTTTTCTCCTGCACTTATTAATCGCAATAAAATAGATGATAGAATTGTAATGGCTAGTCTCACAGAAGTAAATAAAGGATACCGAATACTAGAAGCACCATTTAATGATTCCGTAAACAAATTAGCTACAAGTATCTGTTGAGTTAATGTATGTGTATGAACAGACAAACGTGCAAATCGACTTTGATTAATATAATTTAAAGTTGCATTTAATAATTCTATTTATACTGCTGTGTGTTAAAGTCGTTTTGACAAACGAGTCTCACACATACATGCGATGTGTTTGTTTGAACAAGTCGATGATATCATGCTCCTTTGATAGCAGTTTTAGTCAATTGATGTTATTAATTACGCTACATATAACGATATCTCGCAAGTAATACAACTATGATGTTCCAACGTTTAAGAAAACAAATACATTCTTAACACATTTTTTTTCTACAAATACAATCTTTATTGGGAACAGAACATACATGGTTAATGGTAAAACTTTCCGATCGAATTCATTTTCATTTTTAAAAACTTATCAAAAGCAACAACCCCTAACGTGGTACCTATTTATTTTTGCGAGGTAAGTCTCTGAATGTTCAGAGGTTCCTCGAGACGAGAGGTTTCGTTTCGAGCTCTGACCCTACCCTGCTTTGATATATTAACAGAAGCACCGAGCGCTAGAATTGCCGGAATTATTTCAGCTTTCATCAGAAACTCACTACCTACGTCCTGCAGACAGCAGTGAAGGAAAGGTCACTGGAAACAACAAGCAAAGCCTACGCACTCGAAAAACAGAACACGTCCTTTAGATATTACAATTCCAGAGATTTCGGAAGAAGTTTTCTTCAAATACCTAAAGCTTTACATAAATATTTAAAAGATCTTCATCAGGAAGCACTTGGAGGTAAAATCTAATCGAATTCAATTTCGCAGTTCACTGGTGCGGAATAACTGTCAAGTTCTGTAATTAGAGTAAAGGAAATGCACATTTCCAGAAGTCAAATGCAATGCAATGGATACCTAAGTGTTCAAGGTCTTTGTTGTGAAGACAGTAGACGAAAATAAAAAACAGAGCTAAGAATCTGTACTTGTTTGAAATTTGGAACGCAATCAGGAAGACTATAAAGAAAAGAAAACTATACCTACTAAGGTAAAAAATAAACTTAACATAATGATTCGAGATCAAAAATGACCTGTCCACGCCCAGTCAACTAATGCCATTGTAATTAGTATAACCGGGAAATTTGTACAACCACAATCCATTCACGCCTGATGTGATGACTGTCCCTAGAACAATGGGGATAACAAATTAGTTTAGTGACACGAAAACTAAACGCGTCAATGCGGTCAAATTAAGAGTCAGCGTTCAAAATTAACCCTTTTACCAGGGGCTATATATACCTAGGTTTTATTAAGTTAAAGTCAAATATGGAACTAAATAAAAATAGGAAATAATGTGTTAATTTTCACTTTTATTTATTTAACCTATACTGCTCTAGGCATGCTATGATTTTTATCGCAAAAGTCACTGAAGAGGGCGATAATCAAACTAGCCTTGACAAAATATATAAGTACTTGAATTACGTAATTTCATTCAACATTATTTTCATGGTTCCAACCAATAGTAATGTGAAGAGCGAGTGTGATTCGCGATTAAAGATGAGCCAGTACCTACGTTTCTGTGCAGAATGTTTCTTTTAACAGCATAAACCACTTAATAGACTTAATAGAAAATTATATTTAAGTAGACTGCATTGAGTTTATATCAAAAAGGTCTGCTTCTATGATTTTTAAGTATATTAGTTACAGAACTTCTGAAATGCCCTGAAAAGAATATAAAAAGTCATGAAAGAACAATGCTTCGCACGTTATTTGTCGAGATCTCAGGAACCCTGCAGTCTATTGAAATTATTTGTAATGATGTGAAATATTTGGTTCATCTAAGCCAGTTTCTTAGTTGTGTTATTTTCTAGTAACAATTTTTGCGCTTACACCGCCTGTCCAAAAAAAGTATGCTCTGTCCCACTCCTATGAACGCGAAATTGTATCCCTATCCTATTCTCATAAATGGATACAACGAAACAGATTTAGCAACGACAAACAGATTATAACAGTGGAGTTTGACGTCAAATAGAGAAAGCGAATGTAAAACACATTTAACCATGTCAAATAGAGAACGCATTGAATTATGCAAAATATATCGCCCGTATTTGTACTGAACAAGTAGCAGCTGATGATTTCAGAGATGGATTTCATTTGGGTTTTGCTCTTACTGTCCCGTACCTAGAGGGTGGATCATTCCAATCACAAGTGTGAGTCCATGTAAGAACTCAAATGTTTTTTGAAATATTAGCATTTTTGGGTCAAGATGTGTAGAACTGATCTTTTAATAACAAACAAGCAGCCTACAGCCTGACAGAGTTTTGAGATCTTGAGGTCCAAGAAATCTTATTATAAGTAGAACGGAGATCTGCACCCCGTTTTACCACATAGGTCTAGGAAGTTTCAAAGAACATCTAAAAATATAGAGGTTGCGTTGAAGATCCATACGCCGTTAGAGAAGATAATAATAGTAATAATTCTGGACAGTCCACACAGCATCATCTAGCCCCAAGCTAAGCAGAGCTTGTGTTATGGGTACTAGATGACTGATATACTTAATACAATACATTAGATACACGACTATTGTAGACTGCTAACGCAAGAGATGATTGGATGAATGAAATAACAAATCAAACAAAGGTTAGCGTCCAAGATAACAAGTAAACAGCAAAACTCAAAGGAATGAAACAGCGGCGTCTAGCTAGACACGCGTTCCGCAATTATTTCGGTAGCGTGACGTGCGTCATCGGAGTCTTGACGCAATACACCGAATAAAAGGCATCAATTGCCCTGACTTCTAATCATGCAGCCATTTATTTTGTGCGCCGCGAACATATAGCTAGTTAATGTCATAGTTGACAGATTATTCCGTAGGTATTGAGAATAATTAAAAGACACAGCCTGAGTAGTAATAGTATGTTTACAAAGCGATCACCGCTCGCTCAGTGCTGAAGAGATGCATTAGGCCAGAGCGATAGCATTGTTATCGCGGTAACGTCAATTACTTCTATTTATATACTCGTAGATGATAAGGTTCACAGGATGTATGGTAGTAATTGGTGTGGGTCCTAGATAAGGTTAGGTTAAGTCGGACGCCGCTGCGTCTGCGCTTCGAGACCTTTCCGGGGCTGCGCTGTGGGACAGGTTCCGTGTAGCGGCCCCGGGAACCGTGTCAGCCGCACAATTATTTAGTCCTCTCTGCGGATACGAACAGTTCGCATTCTTTTAGCAATCACTAGTTTTTCTATCAGACATTACAAATACTGTATTTTGATCAGTCGTATTTTTTTTTTGGAAAACTTTGTAACAAAATTTTGCAAAATTGTATTAAAATTTGCCTATTATAAGTGCAATGCCATGTTAATTTTAATTATTATTATTTTTATGTTTGCTTCAAGCAAGACACAAATCGGGAGTCTAAAACTATGCATTTATTGCATTTGTAAACAGTGAAGTTGAGGTCACGCAATTATTCCTACTTAAATTTATCAAGAATTTTACGATCTTTAGAGAGAATGTGTACATTTACAGAAAAAATATCAACTTAAAACATTTAACAGAGTACTTTGAACAAGCTTGAACAAAAACTCAATAATTATGCAATGAATTTGTCTTCAATTGAAAACGAAGAAAATGATAAGAGAGTGAACGCGGATACGCTCCGCACGCACACAGCCCCCGTCCACGTCCGTACGATGAACGAGCTCGCACACATGGACGAGATACAGAAATAGCAGCGCCGATAGCGCAAACACACTAACACACGCCCACACACTGTACATCAACTGTTATAAAAACATGCGTACATAGGCACGCTATGAATAACACACTAATTGAAATGGTAAAAACACAAGTAAACTGATTGCATGTTGTGCTGAATGAACCGCAGAGTCCGCAGATGAGAAGGCGATCGTTCTCGCTCGCCGCCTGAATAAGAGGACCCAAAGAGAAAGCCTTTTCTGTTTCGGTGAACGCACCTCGAGGCTATTTGTATGCGTCTGTAAGAACTAGGCCCTATTCCTTTCACGGGAAAACATAGCAAGGAACCTCCACGACCTGGCCGATACCGGTTCCGTCTAGTTGCAAGTTCCAATAATAGGAGCGTCGCAAGTGAGCGATGCTGCATATCGAAGAATGTGGATCGCAGACGGAATGCTAAAGCGGACTCACCTAAATTTATGACATACATGGCCTGGGAGCGCTCGAGCCTCCTCGCGTGCTCCACGGCCTGGTACACTCCGCCGGAATCCACTTTGATGCACTTGACAATCTACACAAGAACAAGATCCACTGCGCTGTGCGCAAACATCTTATGGTGAGCACTAGCACTGGGGCGCGGCGTCGCGCGGCACCGGACGATCGTGTACACTGGACGCTGGCGCGGCAGGTGAGCTCGGACGGCGGTCGGACACCGACTGAGCGAGGCGGCGCGCGGCCGGCGCGGGCGCAGCGCTCCGCCCGCCGCCGCCCCGCCCCGCCGCTGCTGACGCGGCCCGCTCCAACGCCCGCTCCTACAGATAAACGACTCAAAACTTGGCAGAAATATTTATACAAAAACATAACAGTCCGCAATATGCAGGTTTCAGGGAAATGAAACATTTAGAATACCGAGAATTTCAAATAAAACGCGTATAAATGTTGGCGAAATTGTTGTCTGGCACAACTTTTCTACATGAAATAAAGCCTGCATACATTTTATACTGAACTAACTTTCCACCCGCGGCTTCGGTCGAGTTGGTTGACTATACCATTTGTCCTACTTATCAATCTAATAGAACCAAATATATTATACTTACATCAAAACATTTTTACGTCAAAACGTATTTACCGTTTGTACCTGCAAGTATTTTGAAAAATCCTGAAACACCTGTTTATAATGATTAACACCTTTTTTCAGTACATACTGAACATAAGCATAAGTCATAAGCATCCTATATCAAAAGTTATATACATTTTAATACGGAGCCAAAATACGAATCTTAAGCTATAATAAACCGTTTTAACCCATCTTCTTCAGGAGTTTTTTGAAAATCCACAAACACGTTTTCAGTAATTTTATATCTTGAGTATTCTCTGTAGTTTCAAGCAGATCGGGTCACTGTTCAAAGAATTACAAAAAACCACATAAAACTTCGAATCCCCCTTTTCACCCCCATTCCTTTTTTGGGTGTTGAAGTCGAAAACTACAAATTTTCTTATATTTTATTTCAATATATAGAGGCAGTCAATTACATAAATTATTTGGATACATAAAAACAAGATAAGACCAGTTGGTCTAATCTAGTACTTCTATCTATAGCATTCCTGTGATAAAGTGGTTAAGGTAATATTATGAAGTACCTACTTAATCAAATTATCAAAGCTAAAACCCTAAATCACACGAATATCACATCACATAACACTTGATATATACATACGATTAATACGAAAGTTTGGATGGATGAACGTTTGTGACTTCTCCATGTTAAAACAGAACGAATCGGGCTGAAATTTTGCATAGATGAAGATTTATCCCTGTAATACACGTAACATATCTATAGGCTTTATATTACATAAATCCGTTTCCATAGGAATGAGATACAATTTACACGTTTCCATTGATAGAAACAACGCGCGTAGCCGCGGGCAGATCCTGGTCAGTTTTAATTGTTCGAGTGTAAATTTTCAAGAAATCCTTTTATAGAGCAGTGAAATCCTTTTCCTCCTCAACGGAAACAACAGAAGAAGTAATCAACAGAGTTGAACGGCATTTATGACTTTTGAAAGATTATTTTTGACATAACAAATGATGAAATGGAAGGTGTCAGATATCAAAACACAGGTTAAGTTGGTGCCATTGAATCAGCATCTCACTAATAGCCTTGGGAGTGGACGTCATCTGGTGAGTGGTGACACATCGTCGCGACCTCGGCTTTGACTTGCCAAAATACGAATAACAGTTAATTCTGTAGCGCTAACTGGAGACCAACTGTCCGCTGAACTTTACAGATGTCTCAACGATCGTACGTGTTACCAGGAAGTTGATGAATCAGGTGTCGAAAGACGTAATTGCGTATTTTAGTATTTGTTATTGCGTCTCATTATTAGCTTTTTAGAAACTTTAGTAAACAAGAAGTATAAAAATTTTTCTTCTTCAAGTACATCTGCTTTATCATTTCTATCTCAGTTGTTCGAGACTAATCGAGACTATCCCATTACCTTAACATTTATGAAGTATTATAAAAAAAAACATTAAGTGATAGAAGGAAAAAACAGATATTGACAAAAACTAAGTGGAATAAAAAGAAACTAGTAAAAAAACGGCACATTATTTTTGATTGATTATAATATTTATGTGTGTATGTTTATTGATGTGATGATAGTATAGGAAGAAATAAATCTGGTGAGAGATGATGTGGTAAGACGGTGTCGCCAGGCGCAGGCGCCGGCTGTCTTGTTCGTAGGTGATCAACCTTGTCTAGACGCACTACTGACTAATCTTATTCCTATTTATGTTCTTCGGTCACACAAACACCTCATTTTTAAAAAGACCCTGAAAAACAGACAGTTTGACGGACGCTGTACGCTTGAGTAGGCACGAAAACGGCTTCCGCTTTCATTGTATCTCAGAGGTACGTCGCTACTTCCATACACATTCAGAGAAATAAGTCAATGTTGTGGGTTCTGAACTAACCCACAAATTATTTAAACTCTGTTCATAGGGTACTAGCGACCCGCCCCGGCTTCGCACGGTTTTATTATATGTATAAATCTTCCTCTTGAATCACTCTATTTATTAAAAAAAACCGCATCAAAATCCGTTGCGTAGTTTTAAAGATTTAAGCATACAAAGGGACATAGGGACAGAGCGACTTTATTTTATACTATGTAGATAATGGATTTGCGAAGAGAAAATCAATTACCACTAATTATTATTATTTCTTATATTATTTTGAAAATAATATAAATTGTTTAAAATTTGACTTGTCTAAGTGCTTATTGTATATTATATGCTTACAAAGCATAAAGAAATAAAGTTATTGATATACTGTGAAATTGTCCAGCGTTATGAATTAGTTTCCACGAACAACGTAATATCAAGTGTTATCTGGATTCAGTATATCTAAATCACATCTTATTTACTTTTTGGCAACAGGAAACTAACAGCTGCAGAGAATCCACAAAACTACTAACTCATCTAAGCTAAATGACGCAAAGTTGACTTTCATAAAAGCAATTTGCATCAACAGCTAAACAGCATCATTACGTATTGTGTGTTGATAGCATTATTATGATTATTTATGATAACGTAGGGGATTAAGCTACTGATAGCCTAATCCTATACGTACACAATATTCAATATCTGAGTAACAAGATGTAAACCATCTATTTTGCCGGCGACGACAGCGCTGTGATCAGCAGTTATATTTGACGGCTGACTACAATCAGGCACGGGCTGGCGCCGCATCATCGTCACCCTTCGTGCCAGCTCAGCACTCGCATCGCCAACACTTGGACGTTGGCGCCTATGCTTTGGTCACGGTACAACGTACTCCACAGATCAAGTCTCGATATAATGTCCCCGGTAAACGCGCCGGCGGCGCCTGGACACAGTTAAAATAGACATTACACCATTTACTGCCCATTCACAGTGATTAATAATGTTAGAGTCATAATCTTTGCAGTGGTCGTTTGCTATTTCTACGCTAGAGTTGAAATAGCGAAAATAAAATGGCAGGACTATGGAAAACTCAAAGCGTTTGGATTTAATACATTTCTTATTAATATTGTTTTATATTAGCGTTGTGTAATATTTATTAGATTTGAATAGGTAAAAATATTTAGAATCTGAATTTATTTCTATTAATATTTTTTCCACAGTATGATAGGACAAAATCTAGATAGGTTAATTTTGAAGTAGCTTTCCAGCCGCGGCTTCGCTCGCGTAGACTATACGATTTGTCCAGCTCTTCAATCTACCTAATAGAATAGATCTACAAATCTTTGTAGGTATAAAAAGAAAAGTACATTTCAAAACAGATTTCAGTATCCTTCCTACAGTAAAAAGTTACAGAGATTTAAATAGGTACGGAGCCATTATACATTACTACCAATCTTAATCTGTAATAGCCCAAAATTAAAAAAAGTTTTCTGAAAATCCTGAAACACAAGTTCAGTAGTTTTATATTTTTAGTACTTAATCTCTGTAGGTATATCCAAAAATAAAATAAATCAAAAATACTGTATCTGTGTAGTACCAAAGTACCAACCCCTCCAATTTTAGCTTTTTAACTTTGGGCTGGGTGCTGTCTCCAAAAAATCGCTTGTTCCTTAATAAAATAACATTTTACATTACTTCATTAAAAATTATACTTATCTAAATCTATACTATTTAAAAGAGGAAAGATTTGAATATTTGTATGCATGTATTGTAACAAAAATTACTAGACCAGATTCAAAAATTATTTCAGTATTTAATTATTTCAGTATATTAATTTATTAGTGTAAAATAGTAGTGATACTAAATCTTAAATTAAATAAACCAAGGTGCAAAAAAAATAGCAGAGCATTTACTTGCCTGAACCTGAATTATTATTTTTACTCTGTGATAGAGTCAGTCGTTTAGCCCAAATTTGTGCGAAAAAAGTTTAATAATATTTATGATCGGTGTACCCGTGCGACGCCGGGGACGGCACACTAGTGAATAGTGATCTATTTATTAAAAGATCTTAATCTAATGTGTCCAACAAACATTCAAGAGCTTTGATTCCTACATTGTTTGACACAATCGAAATCTACATCGACACGGTATTTTCTACCATTCACTTTATGCAATAAAATGAGATTACAATCAAACTGTCGTATCAAATATCAACATAAATAGAGGTCTAAAAACTCAATGAAGCGTAATACCTGTTAGCATAAGAATAAGAACAGACTAGAAGGGAAACTTCGCTCCGAACGCGCTCAAGGTCACGATATTAGCCTACGCGATTCTGCACGTTAAACGTGCAGTAGGGCTGTCACAGCCGGCGACGCCGCACGCGGATTTTAATATTTGTGTAGGTTAGGTACCTACCTCTATAATATGACGTCATGGTCAAGTCATTGTGGTGTGATCGGTTGTAACAATAAAAGATAATGCATATTATATGATAATACATACCCTATGTAAGTAATATTTTCTAAATATTTTTGTAATTTAGTAGGTTCCTCTCTAACTAATTAGGTAGGTACCTAATCAAAGGAACGTGAACATCGTTCGTTGACCTTTTCTCACTCGCCTCGCCTTGCGACGACGGCGCGGCGGCGGCGGGGCGCGGCGGTACAATGCAGTAGCAACCCTGGCAAAACGCCTGGACGACAGAGGGGCGTAACGAGGTGAAGGGAGAAGTAGGTATATAAATGGCGGCGTTTGGGACTAGATCAAAGAAGAGTCCTTTCTCCGTAGTTACTATTTATTCTTATGCTGTTAGTTAGCAACAAACCCGTCAGACTGAGATCATAGAGGTAAGGAACAGAGATCACACTCGGTTGACCCCAACTAATCACACTCCTTTGAATCGTGGGAACATTGGCCTGTCCAAGTCCATCCAATGGTGGTTACAACCTACACAAATAATTCTCACACAAGGCCGATTTCGGTAAATGCCAAGGCCCTGAGGTTCGAAAATTTACTGTAGTTATTATTATAGATAACTGATAATTGCGTCATATTCGATATATGTTTTATATAGAAAGCAGATAGAGAATAATAAAAGCACAGAACCTTTAAAAATCCATCTGCCTGAGTGCAAGGTACCGAAAATTAGAATGAAACTGTAGTTGACCCGAGTGACTCATATCATGCGCGTGGGCAAAGATTGAGGTAAGCTATTTTAGTCGACCTTATCAAGAATCCGAGAATAACCGCCCTGTAGTTGGTCCAGCAAACTGGGTAAATCGCTGATATTAGGACAACGAGATTATGTAACAGTAAAACTGCTCAACACAAAGACAAAATAGATCTCTTTGTGTGAGAGATGGGGATAATAATAGTGCAACAAATTGTAAGCTATGAAATAGTTCTTGAAATAGGAAGACATAATAAGGTTGATTCATAAAATATGACAAAAAACAGTTTCACACAGAAAAACAATTCTAATTCTAGATAAATAATGAACACTGATAAGAACACAGAAGATTGCACCAGTTTCTTTTGGAAAAGCACAAAGAAAATCTCTCCCTGACATTTGAGTTTGATATTAGATGAGTCAGTGCGGGAAATCCCAGTTGAGGCAGACGAACGGAACGTGTGCGTCAAATGCGCCCTAAATATATGCGCGCTGGGAACACCGGCCCGATTAGTAATTGATGGGCCAATCTACAACTGAACACTCGACAATGTTTGTCTTTTGTCAGTGCATGAATTTCGACGTCTGTCCATGTTAATTAAAAGTAACTGTTAGCATTCATTACATGTAAGCCGGTTAACTATGAAAATTCTGCGAAAATTCTGCAACATACATGTCAAGCTATTAAAATTTATATCAGCTTTATGAAGAGCTACCTACGTTTTCCAATACATTTTATGATCCCATAAATGTATCAAAATAATTGGATGACTGCAGTTGATCGTTTGTTTATTTATAGTCTGCACAATCATCATTTTGAATCATCCAACATTTGATCATCTATTACCCCTACCCACTCAGCTTTACTATATTCCCTGTCCCTATCACGTCTATGTCTGTTAAATGCCATGGATTTTGATATCCTGGTCATTATTTGGCCTATAAAACAAAACCCTCTTTAAGTCTATAATTTCCCTTTAAACGGCCTATAATTCCTACAGCGCTAGTTTGGGAGATATCGTGATTTCCTAGAACGGCGTTTCTTCATTACACAGGGCAGCGCATTTTCTTAGAAATTTCAAGTAGGGTTCTAATAACTGGAATAAAATCCAGTGCCCTTTAGTAATAGCGGCGGCACACGCAGCGTCACGCGCTGACACGTCATCGACGCAGGGTGACGTCATCGTGACCTTTCAGGGTTTAAGTTGAGGGTAACCGAACAACGGTAGGTCAAGTTACCGGGAAAATACTAGTTGATTGTTTTTGGAACTTAAAGAAAAATCTAGGCTTATTAGAATTTATTGCCGTCGACAAGCAGTTGACAGAGTTGTAACAGTTGCGATTATTTGAAGTGATAAGTTCGTACATTATATATACCATTGGACAAGGTCTTTAATAATCTCTATGGACATGAAAAATCAGAGGTTGTTTAACGATACTTGTGTTAGAGCCGTGCGGTCTCAACCGAGGTATTCTTCTGGATTCTAGACAATGGCGTAAGAAAATGAACTGCAAGTCAGATCTATAGAGAAAGAATGATTCACGCTCGCTTATCTAGACGAAAGACATGGTAAGATCTCACTCACACCTTTATTCCTCATTATTATTTTAGATATAGATTATTGTTATAGATTATTGTTAGTTCGTTCTCCGAATAATAATCACGATAGTTCAAAGTACGTGCAGAAGCAGGACCTAGGGTTGTTTCATCATGTTTTGACAACCGAAGTTACCTATTGGTATGTTATGTTGTTGTTTTATTTTGGACAACCTTGATTCTAACCAGCCTTTTAGGATGGACTGTAGACGAACGAGGTCTCTTTAACCGAACACGGATAATCATACTCATAACTTGAAAATTATTCAAATGTAAACGTCTAAAAAACAAAGCTCTACCAAATATATTTTGTTGATGTTGATACGGAAGAAGCGATGTTATAGTAGACAGATATTGAGGAAATCAATGGTATTACTGTGAGATGATTGGGAAAACACATAAAAAGTGATAACATTAGGCGATACAAATTATTTAGCATTCTACAGAAAAGCGGCAATATGAAAAACAAGTGCTGCAAATAAAGTACATGTGTGTGTGGCGAATCATATTTTAATAAACAACACGTCACACATAAGTAAATCTAGAGTTACCTTTAGCGGCCACAGCTGTTGGTTTGACCGACATTGTCTCAAATTCTTTCAGCAGCAGACGAAGTGCATTACACTACGAACACGTGGACTTTCACTTTTACTACATACTACATAATAATTTACTACGTACGTACTACATAATATTACACGTTAATTAATATAGATTTTCCTATGATACACAAGGAAGTTAAGAGAATTAATAATATGAAAGACTAAAGTGGTAAGGAGTCGTAGTAGATGGCAGGGGGTAGCGGACCGAAGGTCGGAGCGCGGAGCAGCCGCTCCCGATGGCTCGCCGTAGTCGACTGGCGGCGGAGGCGGCCGGGAGCCGGGGGGCGCGGGAACAGCCTCCGACCAATAACAATTATGTAAGAGAGGGTTGTTGCTATTTTTAGAAGCACAGGCACGTAACCGGTTCGCACTATTCACATTGCAAAGCAATATTGTGCTATCGGCTTAGTATAAATAGCCTCGATCGCTGCAGTGGGAGTAGTTATGTGTTTGCAATGCTTCTATTTGCGGAACCCTTGGGCCGTTTCGCAAGTAACAAGTTTAATGGCGGGTCGCCCCAACCAGAGCGCGGTTTAACCGGCTCCTTGCCCATCCGAGTAATTAAACTTCTGTAGCTTTTAGCGGGAAAGTGGGCATGAAACGTGTTGGTTCTCAGACTTATTAGTGCTTTTGTGGAGCGTGAAACGGTCTTCGCTGTAGGTGGTGGTCCTGTTACGAGTGCCCTGAGAGCTCCTTGCGCCCGCCTTATTAAAATTGCCACCTTGAAGATATCCACTATTTATGCACGGTTGCATATCCACGGTTGCATAATGTTCTGAATTGGATGGAATGGTTTGTGTTACGGGGATGTTTCTATTCCCGTCCGAATTGTATTACAACACAACACAGTCATCTAATTTAGTTTCATCTTCATAAGTTGGATTGGAGTCCACGTGCAGTGAGGGAGGTGGCCTCCCCGGGGAGCAGGGGGTGGGTGTTGGAGTGCACTCCATCGAGTGTGGAGAGGCTGACACAGTTCGGCAGTGGCAATATGGCGACCTCATTAGCGGATGCGCTTTGCACAGTTACGAGTTTCGGATATTATCTAGGTTAGTGGGAGAGCACTTTGGAAACAATCAACCACTGTCGGTAGGTACTGCGAGCTTTTATGTTGTGCTGCTAAATGCACAGGGAAGGGTTACTTCAAGTCAGCTCTGTGTTTTCAACAGTATTGTATCTTTACTGCATCAATTCAGAAACTATTACATTTAAGTCTTTGCCTGCACATTTTAAGAGTTTTAATCATTCAATGAAGTGAACAAAGATCAACGATCTTGGGGCTTTTTAATACAAAATAGGCCGCCTTGCTGTTTTCATCTCGCCTGATGGGAAGCGATGATGAAGCTTATTGTGGGCACGCTTGCATGAGACGACTCTTCTCTTGAAGAAAAACAAAACCGAAGAAACTCATACAAGAAACAACCATTGGGGGACCTCTCATCGTCTCTTCGATCAACATGTAGCCTGTGAACTTTCCTGCCTGTCAACTAGTTCAAGTAAACGATTCTGTATTTATAAATACTTATTGGAAGTTTTGAATACCACACAGTTTTTATATCGCGTTATATTGTAAAGAAATATGTAGGTAGGTACAGTTACTCAAAAGTTCAAGAAAAACTCTACGGATGATGATTCGAATAAGTGTTGGGCAGGAAAGCTTGTCACTTACATTCGATATACATAGATTCAATTATCGGTGGCTTAGTCACTTATGCACTGACTTCCTTCTCAGATACGTCAAATTGGTCTTATGCAATTTAAATATCCTCATACACTTATTTCCTGATAAACCCAAGAGTTTATCGATTTAATGTGATAAGAGAAGATATTGTCATGCAAGATAATTTGATACTCTTTTTGCATATTTTTTTAACAATAATGCACTTTACGTAACTTCATACTCACATTGCTGATAATTGTCCCTTCGAATATAAATGTAATCTAGTTTAATCTAGTTTCAAGATTATCAACTCATAATTAAAAAGCATAACAGCCTGCTACATAACGCTATATAAATGAATAGAACTATTAAATAACCTGGTTATGACTTAAAAATAAGTTTTTAGGAAGCCTATAGCTTAAAAAGCGTTGAAAATATTATTTACTCAGGAAATAATACTGTAAGAAATTATAATTTAGTTAAGAACTTCTGATAATTAAATTAATCATTCAATAAGCAGAGCGTCAAAACTGTGTTTGGTTGGAAGTTGTTTCAAATCTTGGATAGTGCGATCTAATTATTATTTTTCTATGGGCGACACGACATGTAGTTATAATTCGAGGCTGTGTTTAAGCTTGATGACATATTAACGACATGAATATAAAATTGAGTCGTGCGCAGCCTAGGCAATTTGGAAAATGGATATATTTTTATGGGCAGTATGAACAGTTTTGTATTGAAATCTGGCTACAAGTTAAATTTACTTGGGAAATAATTGGTTTCGAATTTAACCGTCTACCACTAACGGTTCCTGACTGACACACAGAGCAGTTTTGTTTCACATTTAACCCCTTTATGGTATCCACCCTTACAGGATGCGAAGTTCTAAAATTCGTAATTCTAAGTTAATTAACTAATTCGTAGTACACCCCTACAACCTAAAATCAATAAACACTCCAAATTTCAAGCCTCTGGGACCGTCGGTGTATGCTCTTTGACGTTGTCTGTCAGTGAGTCGGTTAGTTCCTCCTCTAATATATACGAACATACGTATTTATATGGAGTATCCTCTCTCCTAGTTTATCTACAACCTACATGATTTTTACTTTCCTACTAAAGTCTATTAACCTTCAAAGTATAAAAAAGTGGAAATATTCTAACGATCGCGATTTGATGAATTTCCAAATTCTAGGAAACTCAAACCACCCTCATTATCCAGCTACGCCCGAGGCCTGTGGCACTTAGAACGCTGTAGTTTTTTAAAATGAGCCTTATACATACACATACAGAGCTTTTAAACGACTGAAGGTTAAAGGTCTTTCCATTTTAATATAGGTACTAAAAATACTGATGTGGTATCAACCACATGTACTTACCTAATTAAATATATTTCATTCTATTATCATAAATGGGAAAGTCTGTGTGAATGTTTGTTATAAGTAATCTCCGTAACAAAAATTAACGCAACGTAACAAAAAATTAAAATATTTCAATAAAATTTGGTATATAAAATTTGGAAATTTTAACCTCTGAAGGGTTTTAATACATAGGCTGGTAAAGTTTGTATGGAAAATTATTTTTCCTTGGTTTGATTCACTCAAAACTCGGTAAGTATAAATAAACTGCAAAGTAAATAATCAAACACATATTTTTTATTTTCACGAAACTACCCCTAGGAGGCGTGCAATAAATTTCTGAAATTTTACAAATAAATTTCGATGCAAGCGAAGCCGCGGGGCGCAACTAGCGTATAATTAATTGATCAACTGATAATACCGATTTCTGTCAATGGTTATCATCACAATAACTATTATCAACCAATAACAATAACGGTTGAATCCATCCACTGATGTCAGCCGTTTATGCCACGATCTCTGCAAAATTGGTGTCATCAAATTCGATTCTTCTTTTATAAGTCTGAGCAATCAAGTAACTTAGGTTTATACTGAGTGATAGATTAGTTGGTAAGCCAGCGCGAGGGGTGGGGTGGGCCGCCCCAGGCCGCCCGAGGCTCGCGCGCTGCGTAGGCGTGTGTTGACAAACGATGTTGCCGAGTCTATTTCTGTCCCGAGACCCGCCCACAAGCCCGCTTCCCCGGCCTGAACCCCGCCCGCTTCCCCCAAAAGCGTCCTTGACCTTCGTATCCAAACAACCATAGTCACAACACAACAGACAGCAGCGACGCTTCTTTCTCTTTCTTGCTGGCATCTCCACTCCTCGATATTCGAGGGCTTTCATATCATATAATTGAGAAGCGAATACCAACTCTGTCATTGCAATACTTCTAGTAATTTTATTGAGCAGCTGCGATGCCAACATCGTCATCATCGCGGAATGTAAGATGCAGAGGAGCACCCACTCAGGACGTTTCGTGAAAGCTGTTATGATTGTTGATAAATATGAGGAAAACTTGGAATGACCTGTCCGTCTTGGCGGTTGACTTATCGAATGTTCTATTAATTTATCAGACCCTGTTTTATAACTTTGACTTTGAATGCTCGACTTTCGGATCAATACAAGGTATACAAACTTATTATTGTGTGTTAGAATAGGTACCAAATTCAAATTCGTCCATTTTTATAGATATTAAATCTATTACTATTTATAATCATATAAAATCACATAAAACAGTTTCTTTTAGGTCATTATTCAAGTCCCTCAAAATCTTACCATTGTGCTGTCTCTACATTTATGAAATCTGTATGTTTGTTAAAAAATAAAACGATCCAAATGAAAAGTGAAACAACTCGAGCTCGTTTTAAAGATAAATTGGACACCCCTGTTCAGATTATTTTAATTTATTTATTTGGGGTAACAAACAACAACTTTAACAAAATTATGTTCTAGTAAACGGTTTACAGCACCAAATTACTACTGCAATTATTTTTTTCTGGTAAATAAATTATGTTGCACATAAAGTGAACAAGCACATTAAAACAGCGTCGCTGATGCCCAGGGTATGCGGCAGCGCCAGCAGCTGCAGTTCATTCCCTTCAGTTAGTATTTATTGTTGTTTTTTTCTGTGATGTTTGCGAATTATTCTCGTTATTTGGACTGTGTGAAAAGAATGATATGTTTGAAATAAATTTGATTTTTTAATATTTTTATAGGCCTCCCCAAAAAGAGGCCACGAATAGCTCCTGTATCACCTCCATCCATCCGCCACAATGTCATAAATCCATCGAGTGAGACGTCTTCCCTTCGTTTTGCATCGTAGTCGCCACTCGAGAACCTTTACTTTCCGACGATTATCGGGTCTGCGAGCTATACCCTGCCCACCAGCAACGCTTAGGCCAGCTTATTCTGCGAGTTCTACTTGGTACTTTGGTTCTTCTGCGGATATCGGTATTCCAGATTCTTTCACGTAGAGTAACCCGAAGCATAGCTCGGTTCATAGTTCGCTAAGCGACTTTGAGTTTAGGAAGATAAAAGGATTTCGTAAGGATTTAGTCAGCGGCTACGTCTCGGACCCGTATGTTATCACTGGTAACACCTGTAGTCTGCCTGGTTGTGTGCGTGTGCCGGCCAGTCTGCATCGTAACAGTAGATTTAACTTTTGATAGGATAGCTACCCAAAGGTGATTGGGAAATTCCAAAAAAATCCATATCCATAAGGTACTACGTGGGTACTACAATATCGAGAGTGAACATTAATCAATCACCCGCTCACGATACGTTTCACGAGCTATCATCTGTACATTATACAAATCAGGTAACAAGCAAATACAGAGAGAGACACCGCAATATACGGTAGGCTTCTAGAAAGTTATAGATAGTGGTGTCATAAAAAAAATAATCCTTGCAAATCAGCAATCGCCAAATTAGATTAAGCAAACGAGTACCTAATCAAACGATTAAATAGTCGTAACATAAGTACTAGATGTATTTAATCAATTATGGTAAAAAACAACCATTACCTCATATAGTTCGCTAAGCTACTTTGAGTTTAGTCGGCGGCTACGTCTCTGACCCTTATGTTATTATCACTGGTAACACAGGTAACAGTAGCCTGCCTGGTTGTGAGTTGCTTACTTTGAGAGATTTAAAAAAACGTGCAAGATATGTGGTCAATCATATAGTACTTTTCTAATAATCTGTATAATTTGGTGCACGCACGATAAAGTTAAAATTACCTGGTGTTAGAAGAACTTATTACAACTACAGACCAAAATTTTCTACGATGTTAAAATTTACCGATCCAGGACTTTCAGAGACAGTGCTTCTTTAACAACAAAAAGAGGGTTTTACACGTGGACCAATTCCCAAGGTCAGGGGGACGTCGAACTACCATCCATCAGGGGGGGCAAGGAGGCGCACCCCCTCGCGCCCCCACGGCTTGTTTCTACACACCATACCTTTAAAGTACGTTCAACTTTGTACAATAGGCTATTGGATGAGATATCGCTTAACAGGGTTTTCAGGGTTCTGGAGAAAGTAGCTCCTTGTAGGAGAAACGTTGGTAAACTTTGTGCTATGTAACCGATCCACTATACATATTGAAAACTCTTAAAAGTTATTAATTAAAACGCGTTTGAGATTAGGGATCTAGGAGTTGGATCTAGGACATGATGGAACTTACCTTTCATACTTCATCAATAGCTGGTATAGCATACAGCCGTTAGGTTTAATCATCTTTAGCCTATATTGACTAAAAGAATAGCCAAAAACTTTCCATACATATACAGTTGCCTCTTAGGAATTTTACTATTTGAAATTTAATAAAATATTCATTTTGTTAATTTAAATTATCTAATTAGTAGGTATGCGTGACGTATGTGGGTATATTATATTTTATTATAAGTTAGTATATCAGTAAGTCATTGACGTGTTTTGTATCTAAATATCGGTGCAACCACTTGGTCACAAAGTCTTGGAATTATTTTTGGAATTTGCAGTCTGGACTCGTGACATTTTGGTCCTTAAGGGTGCGAACAAAGGAACACTGCCTCGATAGCTATGTTTTCAAGTTTTTCCTGCTCAGATCAAAAGAAAACGGAAAGCTTTGAAAGTAATAACCATCAACCAGAAGGTTTCCTCAAGTTTCTGATCCACATCCTCCAGGAGGGGCGAGGGGCGCGGGCGGCGGGGCTCCGCGGGGCAGAGCTGCTGCTATTTATAACGAATCGATAGCCCGCCCGTGGCCTTGGCGGCATCGACCGCGACAGATGGGGAGGACGAGCCTCCGAGCGAGCAACCAAGCGGGTATACAACTACACTACCTGCTAACTCATTTACCGTAAATGTACTTTACAAATATGCTAGCTAAACTACCTTTGATCCAGACACAGAGACGATATTACGAAGGATGCGATTAGGACATGTTTAAAGGTAAGCCACTTGCAGCAAGACCAGCACTGGGTATGTCATCCAGATAGACTTTGATAGAGGAAAGGATTGGACCTTGAGAAGGAAACCTTAAATTAAACCCATAGGGTATACATACACTATACAGGTTGGATTTTGAGATAGTAAGATACAGTTATAGTTCCAGAAAAACGTTCATAAGAGACCATCGATAACTTTTGAGATAATCTGAACTGCAATCATAGATTTTGGAAAATGTGGAATGTGATGTAGAAAAGGTTATAGATATAGATAGAAGACAATAAAATTGTAAGTTTACAGCCAATCGATCATATTGCTCATAGGGATCAAAAGTGTCTACCGGACCGACTGAGGTTTGAATACCAGGAACGTCCGAAAAACTGGGTGCTGGGTGTCGCGATTTAGGTACACCATCCCGATTGTTAGACTGCTTGAGCACTCGTCTCCATCTCTATCATTAGGAAGTGAACTTCCGACGACCGATGTGGCGCGGTGGGCGAAGGTCAGCCTGCGACGCAAGAGGTTGCGGGTTCGATTCCCGCCTCGGAACAAAATTTGTGTACGATCTGCAGAAATTTGTTCCGTTGGTCTGGGTGTTTTCTATGTATAATAAAAAATATCTATATATATATATATATGTATATATAATGTATTAAATATATCAGTTATCTAGTACCCATAACACAAGCAAGCTTTGAGTAGCTTACTTTGGGGCTAGATGGTGCTGTGTGGATTGTCCAGCATTATTGTCCAGCATTAACTTGAAAGATGTGACAGTATAGGCAAATTTAAATGATATATCATTTCTTCAAACAAATCAATCCTTACTAATATTATGAACGCGAAAGTTATAGATGGATGTTTGTTACTCTTTCACGCAAAAACTACAGAATGGGTCGCGCTGGAATAAAAGGCTATTTTTCATCCCGTGAATCAGTTCCCTTGGGATAGAAATAGCCTTGAGACGTTTCCATAGAATCAACGCGTGCTAAGCCGCAAGCAGATACTAGTTTAGTATAATTTCCTTGCGTAGATTCGATTTAAACAAGTAGCAGAAGAACATTACAAATTTTCAATTAAATTTTGGACCCTTCGCGCAAAATTTCTTCTTTCTTTCTTTAACACTGACGAGAACTCGCGCTGTTCATTACGCACACTAAATTAAAAAAAAATACTTTTAGGAATATTTTGCTCTTTAGTGCGGATCCACAATAAGGTTAAAACAAGTCGGTAACTCTAATCTAACATAATGTTCTTTCCGCGGGAAAACGTCTTAACACTTAAGATACTGCTTTTCAGGCAAGTTATTTTCATCTACAATATGTTTCTCATCTAAACGGCCCTAACAAACGATTGATTGGTCTTCCTGCAGTCAGATTGAGTTTGGATAGAACTTTTTCGGTACCTAATGTTTAAACTTGTGAATACTAACTTACATAAAAAGTAGGTTATTGGTTCAAGTCTAGAGGACAGCAACTGAAAAGCTTATAAATATTCACATTTCGTCACAAATAATGGCAAAACTGATATAGAGCGGCCGAGAGACTTAAATGAGAGAAATAACCTGATCTGCAGTCAGGCCTGTCTTCTCATGAGTATACATAACTATATGGCATACCTATTATTTCAAAACAGATGAAGTTTAATAAATAGTACCCAAAATTGAAGAAAACTCCTTACAATATTAGTCCTAATTTAATACCCGTATTGTGAACTAGAAGCTTCAAAAGAGAAATAAAAAAGCTATTAAAAAAGGGCTTTTGTATATTACAATTTTGGGGGTTAAGGTGGTGTTCCACCAAATGGTTACAGGGGATGATCTTCCCTATACCGGGTCGGCCCAACAATATGTCACGTGATCTCCTTTTTGCGCTCAGAATTTTTGTAGTTCAGCTCACGTCATGCTAGAGGTCGCTACAACAATTAGTTTGTATTCTGCATATTAAGTGACACTTGATTACTTTTTAAAACAAGTATGTATAACTAATTAAATAGTTCTTTTTCACAAACTCAGATGACTTCAAATTCCTGAACATTTACACTTATTTCTTAGTTTTACAGGACAAATATATAGATATAGATGCTGGGGGAATAAAACTTTTATGGAATTCAGTTGGACCAAAAAAGTAGCTGGATTGGAATCTCTAGTGCTGATGAACCTAGTAATTTGCCTCTATGTATTAACTACATTTGGATATATTCAAGTGATAACTTTTAAATCCACTAATTGTAGTAGCTAAGTTTGAAAAGAATTAAAATTTAACTCCACAGTTTGAATGCTACTATTATTAATCTGCATACAAAGTAGATAGGTACTGAGTTCCTACTATCAACAATTTGTTAACCTAGTGCTCCCGGACCTGATTTTTAAATTAAATTAATTACTTCAATTGTATTCTAATTGTAAAAAGGTCTTACCTATATGTGATGGCCCCGGATCATCAGCCATGGTTTCACCCTGTAATTCAAGTTTGAGCATATATTTATTACTTAATTGCAAATAATTATCAGAAACAATTTTTTGTACTTGCATTTTATTTATTTTCAAATTAAAGTATGTTATAGATAGAGTTTCCATCAAACTGTGCATCAATTTGTCCACAGTTGCTCTTGAGGACCTAATAGACTTACCTAATTGTTATACCTAATAAGTTATACCTAACTTTTTTTTTATTGTAAATGGTCGAGCGTTACTACTTAACTAACCAGTAACTGATATAACTATTTACAAAATTTACATACAAAACACACATTTCAGACTTGAATATAAATTATGCTTTGTATTTACATGATCTCTTTAGGTTTGTAAACATCTTTGACCAGTAACAGGTACTGCTATTAAAAATCTCTTCATCGAAAGCTCCTAACTTACCTTCTTAGTCCCCACAAGATAAATCTACAAGTATGTATGTATTTGGATTGTAAATTTCAAAATCCTCAACACACAAAACCTTAAGGTAGGTCCAGTCCTACCTATTGTTTAAATGAGTGCACAAAGACTATAAAAAGGCAAAACAAATGTGTATTATACACATTAGTGATATTATGCAAACATGCCCGTGGTCTCTTTTGCAATTATTGCACAAGTAGACAAAAAATGTGACGAGAAATGAATTAACACTCTATTATTCATATCACTTTATAAAGTGGACACATCAAATAAGTCAGCCTAACATTTTGTGCATAGTTAAGGAATCAGTGATCAGTGCCCCTTCAGAGAACTCTTTGAAAAATAAACTGCACAAATATTTAAAGTTGACAAAAGCTCAGATACACGCATCAATACACGCATCAGCTTAAGAGCTGCCTGTGTATCACAAAATAAAAATAATATTTATATTTTGCAAGCCTAATGAGATAAAGTTCTGACAGAGTTAGTGCGATGATACTTTAAAATATCTTACAGATTTGTTAAATGGCATCTTCTGACAGAAATTTGATTTTGTTTAGACTGAATCATTCCAGCTAGTATGACAACCTGAGATCCATTGTTGTTTCCATCAGATGAGATTGTGGTCAAACTAAGGTCTATTTATTAAAAACTTTAAAATAATACCTTCCAAGTGACATAAAAAATACATAAATTGTGTAAATATGACATAAACCTAATAAGATTATGAACTAGCTAGGTCTTTCTACAGATAGTCTTAACATAATTATAGTAACTTGAAAATTTGATTTTATAATGCTTAAACTGTTATGAAAATTTTTTCTCAAATTAAATGAAACTCAACAAGTTTGTTCAATAACAACTACAAGTAAGTTTGTAAACAGAATGTTTATAATATATTCATAATCAGCATCTAACAAACCCCGGTACAGCCAAAAATTTTGTTACAAAAAATGACCTCCAATTACACCAAATTATCCTAAAATATCACGTTTGTGTGCAAATACAAATTTACCTTAGTTTATCCAGCTGGGCTTCTCAAACTTCGATCAAGCAAAGTCCACTTGATAACACTAAATACCACAAACCACACCAAGATTGGTCACATATTTGGAACTGAAATGATACCGATTTGATTAGGATTAGAATAATTAAAACGCGAATTTTGATTCAAAACAAGCTAAATTATATTTGTCTTGTTTTGATTGAGAGAACACATTTTTTGACAAGAAGAAAGATTTTGACGGATTATTACGTGAAATAGAACCACCACCATTCTACCACTCATTCTCGTTCTCAAGAAAAAAGTCAAAATTGCTATTAGATTCTTATTGGTCGTTGCTTCACTCCGTTATATTTCTTGATTGGCTATACCAATGAAATCTGAGCTTAGGTTAAAAAATCCAATCACAAGCACATTTGTTGCTCAATGTAAATTGTTAAAATTTTAAAATACATAGGTACACATGTACTACTTTGGATTTGTTTATATTCCATATTTGTAATATTTATTGCTTTTTATGTTAACAATAACAAACCCACCAACTAGGGGTCTCGATGAAATATCGATCAATCGATATTTTTAGCCGATATATTTTGATCCGATAAATCAATCATAACCATCATCATCATCGGCCTATATTAGTTCACTGCTGGACATAGGCCTCCCCTAATGAGCGCCATAGCGCCCTGTCATCAGCTCCCAGTCTCAGATAAATCAATACGAAACATATAACGACAATCGTATCAAATATGGTTTTTTTTAGCTTCAATCACTTTTAAAATATATTCATTAAGATTCAAAGTCGTAAAGGATTCGTTCATACATGCATGATGCACAATTTATTTGATAATTACATCGTAGAGAATTCTGTGGAACCAGATCTTGGGCGTTATTTCTTTACCTGTTCCATTATATAAATTATTTTCACTTAATGACATTTTCAAATAAAAGTATTGATACTTTTTGGTGTACCTAGTTAGTTACGTCCAACCTTGTTATCACTACATAGTATAAAATAAAGTCGCTTTCTATGTCCCTTTGAACCACTGACCTGTATCTATACAAGTACTTGTATATATAGAGGTCAGTGCTTTGAACGCTTAAATCTTTAAAACTACGCAACGGATTTTGATGCGGTTTTTTTTATAGATAGAGTGATTCATGAGGAAGGTTTATACGTATAATAAAACCGTGCGAAGCCGGGGCGGGTCGCTAGTTATTTATAACATGATGTTAATAATATAGCCCCACGGCTTCACCCGCGATGATGTTAATAATATTAACATCAACGCGGGTGAAGCCGTGGGGCTTATAATATGTGACTAATAATATATATATAATAATATAATAATATAATGTGGGGCTAATAATATAGAGATAAAATTGGTAACGAAGAATGAGACTTGATTATGCGATGGGATAGGGAGGACACCTTATTATCGATTGCAAAAGTACACCAAAAGTACCTACAACGGTATTTTGCATTTTAGAGCCGGCGGGGATCGTACGCACGCTCTGTGATCTGATTTTATTGTTATATTATTTTATTGGTTATTTGTTTGTGTGAATCAAGATAATTTAAAATAAACATGTACTTACGCGTTTTATTATTTGCTTAAAAGGTTTATTTTTACCATGTATGAGTACGAACCATGTTTTTTTTCATACAAATTCCAGATATTTATTGCACACCAGATATACATATAGGTACTAGATAAAGGATACTTTTGTACAAATAAAATATGTAGTTAATTATTAATTTTGTAGTTTATTTACACCGAGTTTTGAGTGATTCGCACCAAGGAACTAAGTTCAGCTATAGACTAATATAGGTTAATGATGAAAAATGATGAATTTACATAGAAAGTTTACCATTCGTTTTAACGCCTTCACAGGTAAATTTTTCTAATGAAGATGAAGTGCTGTGGATTGATGATAGATAAGAAACACTATCTAAATCTCTCTCTGCCTTGGGGTAGAGAGGGATCCTAAAATGGGAAATATTAATTCCAAACTGGAAATGATATTTCGAATTCATTCATCTTCATCCGAGCCATAATCAAGAAGTTGAAGTTGATCTCCATGTCAATTGGATATCATATGTCACTGCCAAAAATCAATTTGTAGGTATAGTTTTTTGCAATGAAAAAATAAGTTATTGTTCGTTCGATTAGTCACTATAAGGCTCTGCGTAAATACGATCTTTTTATACATAACGAAGCGTAGTTAAATGCATAGTGACCTTAGTTAATCTCAGTATAGAAATACAATGTTTTCATCGATATTTGGAAAACGAAGGTCCTCGCCAGTGGAAGACGAAACACCCCCAATCCCTGGAGCGCGGCAAGACGATGGCTTCGTTGTGGTGGATCCAACGTCTCCTAGAGGGAGCATCTATCCTAGTATTGGTGGCTCCGTTCCATACCCCCTTAGGCCTGCACCTGTGGCACCAGCAGCTCCACAGCCTTTGATAGACCCTTCTTTTCACTATCTCAATGGAGTGCCATTCACAATGTCTAAGGAACTACAGATGGCTACAAACAAAGACACTATTGCAACTGAAATCGGAGACATACTTGCATTCCTGTCGAGTAAACTGAACATGAGCAGCTATGACTATGATTTCTCAACAGAAAAAAGTGTTTTGAAGGAGTGCTGAATCTAGGATATGGAGAAATGCTGGGATTTGTTAAATGGCCATGAAAAATATGTTGATGTAGCTTTATCTCATTCTGTTATTAATTAGGCAGGTATGATCAACATACCAGTTTATTATAAAAAAAGGATTGAGGATTATAAATTAAGAAATGAAATGATGTTATGGTCTGGAAGATTTCATTCGTGACTATTAGTAAGAAACATAATATGCCTGTATTTAAAGTTTATTTTATATTCAATAATTTAATATGAAAAAATAGCACATTTGTATGTTACTTCAACTTTAAAAAGATATAAGTACTGTGTTACATATAAAATAAAGCTAAGTTATAATAAATAATGAATGGAATTACTATACTAGTTTCTTGGTTTCTGTCCTTTAGATTTTAGATAAAATTTTCCTTTTGCCCATCTCACAATTACATTGCAATATGTTCACTGAGGTTATTCACCACCTTCTACATCATTAACACAGTGTTTAAAAACTTACAAATAAAAATCTTAACACAAATGAACCTTAGAAAATATAATGTATTAAAAGTACTTACAACAAAACATCAGTCACAGATTTAACAAGAGAAAAAATAACACTTTCAGCTCAAAGGCTAGTGCAGCCGTGCGGAGCACAGCTGAGTCAAATGAGAGCAGCGAGGCCGCATATGAAAGCAACTATTATCAAAAAGGGTATCCATGTCTTGAGAAAGGCACCAAAACTGAAACAATTTACATATTAAAATATTATCATACCCATTGAATCATATGAGGACAGATCTCAGTGCCTTTTCTACCAAGGAAAATATTCTGTAGTTTGATTTGCCTTCCGCTACATTGAAATAATATCTTCTATCAGGATGAAATAAAAGAGCTAGCTCATCCATCAATATAATACTTACCTGACATATTTGGAGTATGGAATCATGTAGAGGGCCAGTTTGACCATATTCCAGTTTTTGCAACCGTCATAGTTCATTATGTTGAGCGCTTTAGCAACATGTGAGTGACAGTTATCGTAAAATATTATGTGCTGAAACAAACAGATCAGAAATATTTCTAACACTGATTTTTTTTATTATAATATCACATTTATTGCTGATTATATGATGTATTATATTAAGATTTGATTGAATGCATCAAAAACCAGCCATTACATAAATAAATCTTCATAGGCTATGATGTTATTTAAACTATTGAAGTTCTTGCTATTTTGAGACAATATTCATTGGGTACTCACCATTCTCTTTTTGTATATCTCTGAGGCTTCGGCAACAGCAGCATCCCAACCCGGCTGGCCATCAATGGCTTTTTTTGGAGATAACTGCCAGTATTTAGTAGGGTTCCCAAAAGCCATCAAGTCTTCTGACACAAAGTAGGGGCCAGCAAAGTCTCTGATTACGCCAGTTGATGAGCAGATGCCCATATGACCAAGAAATGGAAACATCCATCTGAAACATTATGTAAATAGGATCATCTGTGGTACCTACTTTGTAAGAATACCGAGTCCAGAAGAAGTGTGGTACAAATATTATGTATTAATCTTTTTAGACGAGACTAACGTTAGGACCGGAATAGGAGTCCAGACGATGCAAAAGGGATATCTGCACCGCTCGTGATTTATGGGATCCATTAATTCAAAGTGATCGTCGTGTTCGCTCACGTCTATGGGACTACTCGCGCTTCGGTCACCGGTCATAATATCACGTCTAAGATTCAACCAATTTTGCCATCAGTGTAGAAAATTTAAATTCCGTCACATCCAATTCACTAAAATCTCAGCTGAAAAAAATTAGGAACAGTCCAATCAATAAAAAAATTTTTACAAAACAAAACCTTATTTTGTCTTCTTCCTGCTCTAATTTAAACTTTTGACATCATGCTAAAAATCGAAGAAGAACTGAATCATTCAAAGTCCTTAGAGCTAGCGCGCACTGGTGACTTTTGTCAGCGTGACTGTTTTGTCACTCTTTTTTTTTTTTTTTTTTTATTTTTATTTACACAAGAACATAACATTACAGATGAATCTAAATCGTTATGCCTAGTACACAACTCTCTTATCTAATGTATGGAGATGTGTGAAATATCAACCAGTTGTCACGTCGTAACATGCGCGCATCTCCATACATATCCACGGACTTGATAAGAGTGACAAAACAGTCACGTTGACAAAAGTCACCAGTGCGCGCTAGCTCTTATTGAAAGTCCAACCAACAACCGGTGTGTTCCGAAAAGGATCACATCTCCATCAAGCAATCAATCAAGCAAAGTAAGCACATAAATAAGCACAAACAGACGAAAACAAAATGGCCACCTGACATTTAGTTGTTTGTTGTGTTGTGTTCAAGTGTTGACGATGTTTCGCGCTATAAAATAACTTTTTTTAGTATAATTTTAGTGTATAGACTGTGTTCTCTTTTACCAGCTTTGATTAAACTGCCAATATGCCGGCGTTCTTAAAATACATTGACATGGAGAATTTCAAGTCCTACCGGGGACACCATCAGATAGGACCTCTGAAGTCTTTTACTGCAGTTGTCGGACCCAACGGCTCAGGTAAATACACTATATTATTTATAACGAAAAAAAGATTCTTATGACAGACACATTATTGAAAAAAATATCTACCTAATTTTCTTACAAAAAATATATTCTCTCAGGTAAATCAAATTTCATGGATGCCGTAAGTTTCGTGATGGGAGAGAAAACATCCTTGCTCCGTGTGAAACGTCTCAGCGACTTGATTCATGGTGCTTCAATCAACAAACCTGTGTCAAGATTGTGAGTTCTCTGACAGACTCTTTTTCCTGTATAATATCTATTAATAACACTGTTTTATACTGGGTCATGGTAAATAATGGAGTGGTTTTATTCTCATTGATGATATATTGACTTTCAGTGCCTCTGTGACAGCAACATTTGTACTAGAAGACATGACGGAGAAAAAGTTCATGAGATCTGTTAATGGACAATCTTCGGAACACAAAATTGATGGTCAAGTTAGTAAAATTCATACTACCAGTAGAATTGGGACAAAGAAGAAAGAGTTTCATAAACATAAATTCAAAATATTTATTTCTTCAACTTAATGTGCAGTAGGTACATTGGTTACAGTTTTTGAGATTTTCTTTCATGTAAAGTAAATATATAAAGGTTTACAGGAGGGAGAGCTTTTTTACATGTACCTGGGCACTTTTATTAATTCACTTAGAGTAGAACTGTAGTGCAACTAATTTTTTATTAAATTATCTTAATAAACTAAATTCATTACTTTAGTTAGAAGCATTTAACTTGAATTTATTTATCACCCCCACTGTCATTCAGCCGTGAAGGAAATTTATTAGCTTCTCTTTTAATAGATTTGTTTACCCTATATGTATTTACATATAAAGAAAAATACCTAATTAAAATAATATTCTGTTTCAGTCCGTATCTGTAAGTAATTACCTCTCGGAGTTGGAGAAGCTAGGGATCAATGTGAAGGCCAAGAACTTCCTGGTGTTCCAAGGGGCAGTGGAGAGCATTGCCATGAAGAACCCCAAGGAGAGGACAGTCCTCTTTGAGGAAATCAGTGGGTAAGACTATACTTTGTCACTGTAAACACAGGCATAGGTTCTGAGTAATAAGTGAAAGTGTTTAAGAAGCACTAAGCATTTAGATAGGATTTAAGTCTTAAAGGTGCCCACTAAGTGGATGATTATTATCATATACATATAACTAACTTGCACACTGCATATGCATTCCATTTAATGATCTGTTGCGCAATAAGCTAAGGTCCTCCTGCTATGTAGAAGGCGGGTTGAATAGCCGCCACTGACAAATATTTATTCATTTATTTATAACAAACAACAGCTAATAAAATTTGAAATAGCCTTACCGTGAACTACCATGTATTAGCTCCGTAGGTTACCAGTGGTCGGAACTGGTGGAACGATTTTATGTACTTGCATCAAAGTTTCATAACATGGATATGGCTTTTTTCCGGGATCTTACGATATTAACCGGATTGCATTAAGTTTTGTAATTGAAGTAGTAATCTAGTAACTACTACATTTAAAGTTTAAAGGAAGTGATCGTCAAATGTTTAAAGGTAAATAATTTTTATTAACCTGTTAAATAAAAAATTTTGTTACCGCCTTATGCGTTTCTATGCAAATTTTTGATGTTTTCTACACATTGTGAACAAAAATACCAATAATTTCTAAATTCAGATCTTTATCTATACAGTGGGTGAAGTAAGACTGCGGATAATCATGATGATATTGATACATTTATCAATTTACGCCTCAATGTAATATTTATGAAATGCCACAAAATAATTCTAGGTAATTTTAATATACCGGAATCCCCGTAGCATATCCATACTAACCTATCATTTGATGTCATTGACCCTAAATCGTTCTACCTATTCCAATCACTGGTTATTACACTTACTAAGGTTAGGATGCACTGATTTGATAGATAGACAGCATGTATAATTCTACTAATCATTCTGATACATCAGTTTATCTAGTACCTATAACACAAGCTTTGAGTAGCTTACTTTGGGGCTAGATGATGGTGTGTGGATTTTCCAGCATTATTAATTTATTAATTCTCTTCCAGGTCCGGCGTCCTTAAGGAGCAGTACGAGGCGTGTCGCGCGGAGGTGAACCGCGCGGACGAGGAGGCTCAGTTCTCGTACCAGAAGAAGAAGGGAGTGGCGGCCGAGAGGAAGGAGGCCAAGTTCGAGATGGAGGAGGCGGAGAAGTATACGAGGCTCAAGGAGGAGCTGGTAAGATTAAACAGGACTCCTTGTTTTTGGTCTCTGAGAAGTCAATGTGAGGTCCGAATTAAGGCTCCTTCAGAGCACACATTCAGTTGTGTGTTTCAATATAAACATATAAGGATCTTCCTTTTTTGTTCTGTGGTGCCACACACTAGTTTAATGACTAAGGATTCAGGAAAATCAGGAAAGTTACTGAAAGTGGCGTGATAGACTTTTGTTTCCGAATACCTAATACCCGGTAAATGAAAACTGAAATTTCTTATGAACTTGAACTGCTATAATTTAGAAATTATTTATATTTTATTTAATACTGAAATGACGTTCCTTTAGAATGGATCATATCATAAATGAAAATACCCCATGAAGACTACCATGTGAAGTGTGCCCTCCTGCCGCTGAATATGAGACGAGACTATGCTGACTAAGGGCTCAAACACAAAACTGCGAGCTCGCATCGCATCGTAAATATCTCCGAGCTCGCACGATAACGTCAGATCTCATTTGCATCGCGCATTCCTGTCATATTACGTCATACTTGGTGACCCCCATTTTAGTCCGCTCTGAGACAACTTTAGCGAAAGATGCGCGGCGCCTGAGCCGCCTTCTTTGTGTTGTAAAAAAAAACTGCTTCAGTTCTCAACTCATAGTAATTTCGAGTAAAATAGTTCCCTTCAGTGTTCATAATCGTATTAAATGGATGAATCCAGAATCTTCTTTTTCTTTTATATCTATTTAACAATAACAGCAGTGCAATTGGACCGATTTATGCAAAAATGATCCAACCCACAACCTAGTCAATTTCGAGTTTTTTTAACCTATGTAATCAGTATAAGGTATATTTTAACATATCAAAGACTCACACCTCTATGTTCACAATTGTTATTTATTTATTTATTTATTCATGCCACTTGAATCATTTTTGTGTTGCTTTGGTTACCCTAACATATAACCGTTCTATTTTGCTACAATGATTCAAAATATAATATTAAGCTGGTCCATCAGTTCAAAGAGCTCAGAAAGCTATAGAAAGAGCTATGCTCGGAGTTTCTCTGAAGGATAGAATTCGTAAAGAATACATCCGAAAGAGAACCAAAGTTATCGACATAGCTCAAATAATTAGCAAGCTGAAGTGGTGGCAGTGGGCCAGCTATATCTCGCGAAGAACCGACAACCGTTGGGGTAAACGTGTTCTTGAGTGGAGACCGAGACTTGGCAAACGTAGTATAGGACGCCCTCCGGCCAGGTGGGATGACGATCTGCGAAAGACTGCTGGCAGATGCTGGATGCGTCAAGCTGTAGACAGGGAGCTATGGCGCTCATTAAGGGAGGCCTATGTCCAGCAGTGGACTAATATAGGTTGATTATGATGATGATGATATAAAACAAGTTAAGCTTTGACAAGTTAATATTTGAAATTGCTATTCCATCTAAGTACGTAAACGAAATAAACCATAAAGTTCTAAACACACAGAAGCCGGAGGCGTGGCGGAGGCGAAGGCGTGCCGGTTTTTCCTATGGCACCGCGTTCGCCACGGCCTGCGGTGTGTGTGTAGGCTTTCATAGGATTCCATAGAATACAACTCGCACGCCTTCGCCTCCGCCACGCCTCCGGCTTCTGTGTGTTTCGTACTTTAACGAAAAATAAATAAATATAATAAAATAAGTACAGGGCCAGCAGATCTAATATTAGATACCAGATGATTGCATTGATTAATTTAAGAAACCGAAGGGAAGCTGCAATAATAGACGATGTAGATGGTTTATGTGATGAACCTTATTCTGATTTGGACGAGGAGTAGGGCCAATTTTGTTTGTTTTGTCTTTTAAAACACAAAAATGATTACTAATTTTTATCACACTTTGAATCATTTTTGCATTTTAATTTTTGCACCCTACATAGCTCTTTCCATACAAAATTAATTTTGTAATAATGATCCAGGCGCAAGTTTTCCCAATTATCTACTAAACTAGGTATTACAATTTATTCTTTATATTATTTATAGCAAAAAAGTTGAGTTTACATAGCATTAAATTAAATTAAAATAACAACATTTTGTATTACAAAGCTAGAGAAATACCGCCACAAACTTAAATATCGATTATCTCGAAATGAGGTTTGTGTGGGTTGGATCATTTTTGCTTAAATCGGTTCAATTATCTTTTTGGGATCCATCTTACGCTTCCTAAAAACACGTCCAATACGGCTGACTAAACTTGAAGGTATGGTTACCCTACAAAACGGTTCGCCGCAGAAATTCGCAAATCAAGTTCGTGTGACATCGCATGAAATCGCATGAAATCGCATCGCATCGCACCAAATCGCAGTTTTGTGTGGGAGCCCTTAATTTACTTATCGCGAATCCTCAAATCTTCAATTGATTGCCCTGAATTACTCTCAAAAATCAAATTTTCCACTCCTTCGCGCTTTACAAGAAGCAGTGACTTGTTCTATCTGCCATATTCAAGCACAAATTATCGTCAGCATTCATTTAGGTATTTATCGGACCTGCAGGAAATTTAATCTGTTGTGCAAGGATTGCGTCCTTGATCTTTTTCATTATTCTACTTCCACCCTTAGAATCAAACTCAATGGCTTATTTTTTTCAAAATAAATTATAGCTACGCGTTTTTTATATTGTTTCCCATTTGGATGTGAATGATTATACTAAATCAAAAGACTGAAGCGAACTGTAAATAAATTTTTTATTTATTTTATTTGTTTATTTATTACAATATACAATATTAAAATAACACTTACTTAGCTAGTTAACTAACAAAGAAAATTACAACCAAAAAAACAAATTAATAGTTTTAAAATTGAGACAATTGAGGTAACTGCAGACTGTTGCAAATAGTCCAGAGGCCGCTCAACCGGTCCAACTCAATACAAGTCCGAACCGTTTTAGTAGTTCCTTTACTATATTCTTAACTTTAGACAGACTTAAAAAATAATAATTTTAGATCATAGACAAACTAGTTATCTGACTATGAGTTAGCGGGTTGTTATTCAAGTGCAGACCTACACTAAGCAACCTTAACTACAAATTAAGAAATAATATTAACATAGAAAAAATTATGCTTAGATAATCAAAAGATCTTACAAAATTCAAAAGCTTACTCCATTATTATGATTATTAGTCTATTTTTAATATGACACTTAAAGCTGGCACATACATTTAATTACTTATTACTAAGCAGTGTTATTACATAAGGTATTAGTTTTATAAACTTAACACTAGGTTAATTCCTGTGTCGTAAAGTTTAATTTTAACTAAAGTTAGTTTATCATATTCTCATGCGATTATTATAGGTGTATATATAGCTTAGGTTTGTATATGAATAAACCAGGTGAATAGGTATGTTGTCATAGTTAGAGGCAGATAATTGCAGTTGAATAAATTAAGTGCTTTTTTATCCGTGTATTCAAGTAGAAGTATCGTTTATCTTAAAGCTAGTTAGACAAACTTTTATATATCATTTATCTGACCAGAAAAAGAAAGTAAGTATTCCAGGTTCCATAATTAAGACATAGTTCTTAGGAGAGATTCGGTTTGTTCATAATCAAGTGTTTGAAGCCATAATGAAGTTTTATTCTTGCAGGTGTTTGTAGTGCACACAAACACACTCAATTTGTTATCCACCTTTTGATAGAGGTATGGTCCTAGGGTACTAAAACATTTTTGAGCGAAATTCGTTTTTACCTGAGGAATGTCCCATCTTCTTTGTCTGGCTGATCTTTGTTGTTTCTGTAGTGTGTCGATTGCAGTACGGTGGAACCTAGTTACGGTGTTTTGTATGAACATCTGTCTAACTCTAAGGAATTTGGTTTCAAAATAAAGAGAGTTCGTAGAGTATTGGAAGGGTTTTCTATATGCTATTTTTAATATAGCTCTCTGTGCCCTTTCTAAGTTTATTAGATGCGTCTTTGCTGCTGAACCCCATGCCACGATTCCATACGATAGTATGGGCTGACATATGCCTGTGTAGATAGTCCTTATCGCATGTGGATCGTCTATGTCTCTCAGCTTCTTGAATATATGCATGATTTTGCGAGTTCTGCCTGTTAGTGCCCCTATTTGTTGAGTCCATCCTAAATGATTGTCCACAATGATGCCAAGGTATTTTATGCATTCAACCTGTTCAATCTCGCTGCAGTTACAGACGGTCTTAAATGGGTATTCCTTGCAACTATGTATTTTCAATATTAATTTATTTTTAGGAGCCGATCTCTCTATTACTTTGTTTCTTATATTTTGATAATTATGTACCTATAGTACTATTAAATTTGACTTATCTAAGTGCCTATTTTGGAAGCCTAAAGAAATAAGGATATTGACTTACTGATTTACCGATTTAAATTTTATTTTTTTTCAAGATTTCCTTTCTGTTTGACTTTTTGGATCATAATGTGAATGTGAGTGACATCTTATCTTGCCTCGATTTCTATAAACTGTCTTCTAGTTCTTTTTTTGTTGTATATAATGCGTCATCGTAATTAGAATAGAATATACTATAATAGATAATTACGTAACAACTTTATAGCAAGTAGTGATAACTAGTTTCATTAAGTTCTTTATTTCATTTAGTACCTTTAAGTAAAATTACTATGAATCTATCAGTGGATTCCTTTAAATAGCCTATCAATTTCTACTGTATCGATAACTTAAGTTTAATGTGCTGATGGTTTCCCTAAAATAAATAAATAAATATCAAAAATAAAATTTATGAAATACAACGCTGGCGACTGAGGAACTACCAATGAGAGAAAAAACTTGCACAGATTTGTGACATCAGCGTGCTTATTTGCGTGATATGAAAAACAAAAGACAATCGCGCCAGTTTTTAGTAATTTACCTAAACTTATTCTGTGACTTATCACGAAATGTCTTAAAAACAAAAACGTTTGTATTGTTTTACAGCAAGAACAAAAAGTGGAGCTCCAACTGTTCCACCTGTACCACAACGAGAAAGACATCCAGTCCTGCGAGGAGGACCTGCAGCACAAGCAGAACGAGCTGGCCAAGGTGGAGAAGAAGAGGGTGAAGGCTGAGGAAGCACTCAAGGAGAAGAAGAAAGAGTCTGGGGTGGTGCAGCGGGAGCTGGCCAAGATCGAGCAGGATATCAGGGAAGTGGTGAGTACATCAATGCAAGTCATCAATGCTTAGTAAGGCTTTTAGGTCTGACAGAGCATTTCTGGTGTTTTTTCTTATGAAAGACCGCTCGTCAAAACATGGTGCGGTGATTTTGTTATCTGTTTAAAGTGTGACATGTGCATTACATAGGTATAGAGGAGTCGGACGTCCAGCAGCGAGATGGGCATACGATATTATGAAAATCGCGGGGCGAACCCGGATAAAACTGGCGCGGGATCGTGTGGGTTAGCACAAGTTTGGAGGCCTATACCCAGCAGTGGGTGAAGTCGGGCTGCGAATGATGATGATTATGTGCATTATATAGGACTTCTTTCCAAACCAAGATGATGACAAATGCTGTACTAATCTGTATTTCATTAATTCCCAATTATTTTAACATACCTACACATGGATAACGGATAACTCAATTTAGTCTAATAATTGTAATCTGTATTTCAATGACGTTAGTGCTTGGCCAGATGTCACTCAGTTCCACATCGACAATAGTATGTAATTATTTATAAGGCAAACATGTATTAGACACATAAGTTATACACATGCTAGTGGTTTCTATTACGCCTCTTCCACTAGTGGACAAACAAGTGAGGCGAACTGAAAATCAATTATCACTTTATTTCTTATATTATTTTGATAATTATGTACTTACCTATAGTATTAAATTTGACTTGTCTAAGTGCTTATTTTGTAAGCCTAAAGAAATAAAGATATTGATTATTTGATTATGACTTGCATATAAACTCCATATATCTATTGAATATCTGTATAATATTGTACTACACAGGAAGCCGAGATCTCCAAAAAGCGGCCCACGTTCATAAAAGCCAAGGAGCGCGTGACTCACATGCAGAAGAAGCTGGAGAGCGCGCTGAAGACCCTGGAGCAGGCGCAGAAGGCCAACGAGGCGCACCAGGCCGACATCCGCAAGCTGGAGGAGGAGCTGCGCCTCGTGGAGGAGCAGAAGGCCACGTGGGAGCAGTCCGTGCTCGGGACCACCACCAGGAGGCCCGATGTGCATCTCGAAGAGGCACAGGTTACTCATTTACTACTTCACTACATAGTATAAAACAAAGTCGCTTTCTCTGTCACTATGTCCCTTTGTATGCTTAAATCTTTAAAACTAAGCAACGGATTTTGATGCGGTTTTTTTTAATAGATAGAGTGATTCAAGAGGATGGTTTATATGTATAATAAATCCGTGCGAAGCCGGGGCGGGTCGCTAGTATACTATAAACAAAGATTACAGGTATTTCATCTCACTTTTTGATTTGAGTAAAGATTTCTTTGAATTGAATGCCAATGGACTTTTTCATTGGCCTATCCTTTTTAATCCTTTATTCTTTTAAACTTTTTCAGACATTAACAACTGTCTTTGTGTTAGTTTTCTTTTGTCTTTTAGTTATTTTCTAAATATGAATAAACCAGAGAAAATCCATCTTTCTTCAGACATAAGGAAGAGTTCAACTTTTATATTTACCACCAGCCAATATCAAATCAAATATAATTTCATTTATTATGTGGCTAGATTGTAATCATACTAGGATTCATTTTTTAGCAGTATCTATTTAATGTGCACCGATATGTGAACTGGATAATAAAAAAAAGATAATTATATAGAAGTGCTTGGTCATTAAAGGTAGCCTTCCGTTCCTAGCGACCGCGACCGGTTTTGTATGAATTTATATGGAGCCACGCCCACCGGTCGCGCCTTGTTTTTAGTTCTCCATATAAATTCATACAAAGCAGTGAGTCGCGCGTCGCGGCGTCGCTAGGAACGAAAGGCTACCTTTAGAATTATTTATTGAGTTGTTTAATGTTCGGTAGTGTTACAATATGTTTTGTGTTGGTCAGATCCACGAGTACGAGGAGCTGAAGATGGAGGCGTCGCGGCAGGCGGCGCGCTACCTGCAGGAACTGGACTCCGTGAACAGAGAACAGAAGGCGGACCAGGACCGGCTCGACAACGAGCTGCGCCGCAAGGGCGAGTTCGACAACAAGCATCGACAGAAGGTTACTGATCACTTTACTTAATACATGCGACAATCGTTGTTAACGTGTTCATGAGTGGAGACCGCGACTTGGCAAACGTAGTGTAGGACGCCCTCCGGCCAGGTGGAGTGACGATCTGCGAAAGACTGCTGGCAGGTGCTGGATGCGTCAAGATGAAGACATGGCGCTCATTAGAAGAGGCCTATGTCCAGCAGTGGACTAATTTAGGCTGATGATGAATACATGCATACAGCGATGACTCAAAGTCCGTTTGTAAAACTGTTCAGGTATCAGAGATATTTGAAGATTTATCCACCACATTTTGACTAAGCAGAGCTTTATCCCATCAAGCTCATTACTAGATTATTGCATAGTAGAATGTTGTATATTTACTGCATGCATTTGGAACTGAAATGCCATCTTAATACTTCTTTTTCTAGTTTATATAAACTTTGTAAATATTTCAGGGTCATGAAAGGAACGAAGCAATGAAGCGAGTTGACAAGCTGAACGAGCACATCAAGAGTTCTGAGCAAGCGCTCGAGGAACAGAGGCGGTTGCGCGCTGAATTACAGGTACCACTCGCTTTACACACTTAGATTTTGAATATATGTGCATTATTGCAGTACAACATAGCAAAACATCCTTTCTGATGCCTGTGACACTATGGAGGAAAACTAAAATGATGAAAAAATGACTTTAGTTCGACCCTAGTTGTGATTTGCAGGGAGAACAGGCCGACAGCTTGTTCCTAACTTAAAATTATATAAAAGCAAACCGATTAGTGTGGGTAGTCTAAAAATAAATAATGATGGAAAATCCAAGGATTACCTAGCCCCAAGCTAAGCAGAGCTTGTGTTACCTTTTTTTTTTATCTCTACCTTTGTACAGGGGTGAAACCCTCACGTTTTTGGATACCTGCGGATAATGTCCTGCAATGTTGTGTTATGGGTACTAGTTGACTGATATACTTTATGCAATACATTACACAGATAGATATTTTATCACACATCCAGATCATCAACATCCTGTCCTTTAGAATAGATTCTTGCATCTCGTACAAATATTTATCCCGAGGCGGTAATTGAACCGGCAACCTCTTGCGTTGCAGCCAGACCTTCGCCCGCCGAGCCACATCGGCTATAAGATAAGGGTCATCTTATTGATGGTGGGAATGGGACAATAGAAAGCTTTATTCAAATTTATAACATTTCAGACAGAAGGTTACAATTTAGATCCATAGGCCATATATAACGACATGTTTTTACATATGTTTTTATATTCTACTAATATTATAAACGAGAAAGTTTGTAAGTACGGATGGATATATGGATGGACGTTTGTTACTCTTTCACGGAAAAACTAGTGAACGGATCTGGATGAAATTTGGCACGGAGATAGATTATAGTCTGGAATAACACATAGGCTATTCTATCCCAGAATTCCACGAGAACGGGAAATACGCGGGTGAAACCGCGAGTATACTCGAAATACTAATCCTGCGCAGACGAAATCGCGGGAACCAGCTAGTTTATTGATATAGAATAGAATAAAATAGAAATCATTTATTTATAACAACTACAGATATAACACACCTATAAATAGGAGGTACATACTTAACGTTGTTATAAAATATATAGCTGAACACTATTATATACACGTGCTAGTGGTTTCTATTTCGCTTCTTCCACTAGTGGACAAAAGAGTGAAGCGAACTGAAAATCAATTATCACATTATTTTGTTACATTATTTTGATAATTATGTACCTATAGTATTAAATTTGACTTAAGTGCTTGTTTTGTAAGCCTAATGAAATAAAGATATTGATTTACTGATTTATTGACTACTAGCGGCCCGCCCCGGCTTCGCACGGTTTTATTATAAGTATATAAACCTTCCTCTTGAATCACTCTATCTATTAAAAAAAACCGCATCAAAATCCGTTGCGTAGTTTTAAAGATTTAAGCATTCAAAGGGACATTAGGACATAGGGACACAGAGACAGAAAAAGCGACTTTGTTTTATATTATGTAGTGATACATGGCGGTCCTATAATGTAATATTGATATAGTCACTACATCATCATCATCAACCTGTATTAGTCCACTGCTGGACATAGGCCTCCCCCAATGAGCGCCATAGCGCCCTGTCTTCAGCTTGACGCATCCAGTCACTACATAGTATAAAACAAAGTCGCTTTTTCTGTCCCTATGTCATTATGTCCCTTTGACTATGCAACGGATTTTGATGCGGTTTTTTTTAATAGATAGAGTTATTCAAGAGGAAGGTTTATAAGTAGGTGCAATAACCGTGCGAAGCCGGGGCGGGTCGCTAGTATAGAATAAAATAGAAAATAATTTATTTATAACAACTACAGATACAACACACTTATAAATAGGAGGTACATACTTAACGTTGTTATAAAATATATAGTTTAACACTATTGACAATGTGTACAGGCGGACGTAGGCGAATGCCGCGGGCGTGCAGCGGAGCTACAGTCTGCGCTGGAGGACGTGGCGAGCCAGCTCGGGGACGCGCGCGTCGACAAGCACGAGGAGGCGCGCCGCAAGAAGAAGCAGGAGATCGTCGAGAGCTTCAAGAGGGACATACCCGGCGTGGTGAGTCACTGCGCTCTACTAATACTATATATCGAAGATGCTGTATCAGGGACCTGCTGCAGTGTAGTCGACTTGATAAATAAATAAAAAAAAAAATATTTCAAGCAGTTCTCAGCTCATATAAAAATAAAAATACAAAAAATAGTGAGACCTTAAAAACTATTGCTGGAAAGGTGGCGCTCACAACAATGCCTGGTGTACGGACAGTCCACCCTCCCAGCTATCATTGCCAGGACAGTGTTAGAGCTAGCCCGCAACCTGCGCACCAGGGAGGCGGCGCGCTTGCGCATGGTGGTGTGGAAACAGTCCACCCGCGCCGCCGCAAACATCCCTGATGCGCTGCAGTAGCGGGCAGCCCCAACACCGCCCTGAGCGCATTATTGTACTGGACGCGGATGGCGCTGTACGCCGCGAGCGTATACTTCGCCCACAGGCTGCACGTATACAGAGAGGTGCAGTATGCTCTAAAGAGAGTCAACTTCACCTTCTCTGAGCTACGCGCAAACCTTGATTGTTCAACTGACATGTTGACACTTGAACAATCGAGTCGTTCTGTCAAACGCGATCTCTCACGATCGAGTCGTTCAATGTACTGCTGAATAATCATCACATCACTACATAGTATAAAACAAAGTCGCTTTTTCTGTCCTTATGTCCCTATATCCCTCTGTCGCTTTGAATGCTTAAATATTTAAAACTACGCAACAGATTTTGATGAGGTTTTTTTTAATAGATTGATTCAAGAGGAAGGTTTATTCGTATAATAAAACCGTGCGAAGCCGGGGCGGGTCGCTAGTATAAATAATTCCGGACAGTCCACACAGCATCATCTAGCTCCAAGCTAAGCAGAGCTAAATATTGTAGAGACTGTATCGAGGACCTGTTGCAGTGTAGTCAAGTTCAAGTGTCAACGCGAACACTCAGGATCGAGTCGTTTAATGTACTGCTGAGAGATTATCACACTTATTTTATTAATAAGGGAATTTGGATGGATTGATGGGATGTTTGTTACTTCTTCAAGTCAAAAATACTGAACGGATCAGGAAATTTTGAAAAGACTTATGTCTCTTCAAAATTTCCTGATCCGGTTCTAGGCCAGGAATAAAAATAGTCTACTATTTCATCAATTTTCACTTTACAGTATGGCAACTAAGTATATAAAAGGTGAAAAAACATCTTACTAAATTTGTAATGAAAATTATACCAATAGGTAAATTTCAAGAGTAATAACGATGTTGAATTTTTATAATTGTCGTTACATTATGGTTTTTCATATTTATGACAATTAAAAACGACAGAAAATACATCAAGGAGTCATTCACTCTCTCAGTAATTTTTCAAGATTTTTGTATCAAGCATCTTGTATAGGTAGTCTCTTTTATAGTAGGTATTGCTTTTAAACAGATTTGTTTGTTGTCCCCAGTACGACCGCATGATCAACATGTGCCAGCCGACGCACAAGCGGTACAACGTGGCCATCACCAAGGTGCTGGGCAAGTACATGGAGGCCATCGTGGTGGACACCGAGAAGACGGCGCGCAGGTGCATCCAGGTGCGTTAGCTTGTCTCTAGTTAATGCGGTCGGCATAGAACAAAGAGTTAGCAAGATGAAGTGGCAGTGGGTTGGCTATATCTCGCGAGGAACCGACAACCGTTGGGGTAAACCTGTTCTTGAGTGGAGACGGCGATTTGGCAAAGGTAGTGTAGGATGCCCTTCGGCCAGGTGGGATGACGACCTGCGAAAGACTGCTGGAAGATGCTGGATGCGGCAAGGTGAAGACAGGGCGCTATGGCGCTCATTGGGGGAGGCCTATGTCCAGCTGTGGACTAATATAGGTTGATTATGATGCTGGATAGTGAGGCAACCACCAGCAGGCTATACTGTCTTTATTAATGATCTAAGATACGACAATCAATCCATAACGCTACTACACTGCGTTATGGATTGATTGTTGCATCTTAGACCCCATGAAAGGTTTCAAATAAGATTGTAAAATAAACTGGACACCTCAGGCTGGAGGATATGACCTGGTACAGCAATAAATCATGAAGAATGGAAGATGCCTTCTTCCAATCTTCACCAGTGTTTTGCCCTACAGAGGGTCAGCGGAAGCTAATAATAGTAATCCAAAGACCTGACAAGATTGATAAATAGTTAAATGTATAAGAATAGCATTGAAGTGTATATGGGGCGTTATATACCTTGACACACAAATACATATCCAATGAAACTTATACCGTCAAAAATAGTACTTTTGAATAATACAAAAATGTATGTATTGCACACGGATCCCTATGTACTATCCAACTCTCTTATACGATTCACAGTTGTCTGGATAAATCGTTCCTGAGCGATAAGACCGCCAATTGTTACATATTCTGTAATCTGTTTATGTTCTGTTCATCACTACATACATATTATAAAACAAAGTCGCTTTCTCTCTCCCTATGTCCCTATATCCTTATGTCCCTTTGAATGATTAAATCTTTAAAACTACGCAACGGATTTTGTTGCGTTTTTTTTTAATAGATAGAGTGATTCAAGAGGAAGTTTTATACGTATAATTAAACCGGGGCGGGTCGCTAGTAATTTATAAGTATGCAATAAATAACTTTCTATCTATCTATACATTCCAGGTGCTGAAAGAAAGAATGCTAGAACCGGAAACGTTCCTCCCCCTGGACTACATCCAGGCGAAGCCGCTGCGCGAGCGGCTACGCGACATCCGCGAGCCCAAGAACGTGAAGCTTCTGTTCGACGTGCTGCGCTTCGAGCCGGCCGCCATCCACCGCGCCGTGCTCTTCGTCACCAACAACGCGCTCGTCTGCGAGTCGCCCGAGGACGCCTCGCGCGTCGCATACGACCTCGATAGGAACAAGAATGCCAGATACGATGTCAGTACTGCATATTATATCTATCAGCGTCATCTAGCCCCAAGCTATGCTTAGATGGGGCTAGATGACGCTGATAGATATAAAATAACACTACACACATACATTTTAAATATGTAAATCGATTTGTATACTCGGGTCTCCCGCGATACAGGCCTAGCCTAGTGCGGGGATCATAGGAATGATTCTCAATAATATCTGTAAATATATTTTAACTGTAACAATTGCTACCCTATCATTAAGTCGCATGTATCTCTTTTGGTAAATGAATTATTTTGTATTTTTGTATTTTGTATACTTAATACAATATATCACAGATTGATATTATAACTATACATAGAAAAAGCCCACAACTCCGAAATAAATGTTTATAGATTATACAAACGTTTGTCCCAAGGCGGGAATCGAGCTCACAACCTCCTACGTCGCAGGAGTACTTTCGTCCTCCGTGTCGTCCAGCGTCTTTTGACCGCAGGTGGCAAGGAAGGACTACTAAATATAATAATAAAAGCATTCCAAATAAGTATTTCCTTTTCATAAAATCTAACCTTATCAGAGGAGCTTTCGCCGGGCGTCGTCCCACCTGGCCGGAGACTACACTACGTTTGTTGTTTGTTTATTTACTGCGCTTAGCTTAGCAGTATTTCTTTACACACATGCATTGAATACTAAAGTATTGTGTATCTACTGCGCCTAGCTTGTCCATGAAGTATTTTTTGTATGCTCATGTATTGAATACTAAAGTATTGTGTTGCAGGCTCTAGCGCTGGACGGTACGTTCTACCAGAAGTCCGGCATCATCTCGGGCGGCTCGCTGGACCTGGCGCGCAAGGCCAAGCGCTGGGACGAGAAACATCTCTCGCAGCTCAAAGCTAAGAAGGTAACTCTACTGTGGCTTACTCGGGAAAACTAAATAGAACATTCCGATTTTTTCTAAAACCTTAGTTATTGACCTTCCTGTGTCAATAACATAAGCTAGCATTTGCATGAAAACTCATTTAGATCAAAGTTCAGGAGAGAAAGATTTGTGTAACGGATAACTGATAAACTAAATAAATTATTTTGGTATTTTTAAGATATTAATATAATATTTTAGAGAGAAACACCCGCAACAAATATTTACACAAACATTTGCCCCGAGGTGGGAATCGAATCTGCAACCTCCTACAGCGCCAGCATTGATGATGCCATGATTATGGCGAAACTCGCCATGTTTCGCGAAACCACATTCACCTGTGGACATAGAACAGCTGATATGAATGCAGTTTATAACAGCGTGTAGACAAATGTTAATAGTTACCGATCTGTATTATAATTGAACAGGAGAAACTAACGGAGGAGCTCCGAGAGTCCATGAAGAAGTCTCGCAAAGAGTCTGAGCTGACGACCGTGGACTCTCAGATCCGCGGGCTCGAGTCGCGACTCAAGTATGCCATCACTGACAGAGACACCACGGTACACTATTCATTTATGAATCATCGTTTAAATTCACCCGACATGCATTATACAGACTGACAGGGATTAGACTAGCTCCTTATCATCACTGAATTAAATAAATAATTCCGGACAGTCCACACAGCATCATCAAGCCCCAAGCGAAAGTCTCCATCATCTTCACTACATAGTATAAAACAAAGTCGCTTTTTCTCTCCCCATGTCCCTTTGAATGCTTAAATCTTTAAAACTACGGAACGGATTTTGATGCGGTTTTTTTAATAGATAGAGTTATTCAAGAGGAAGATTTATACGTAGTGCAAAGTCGGGGCGGGTCGCTAGTAATCAATAAGACAGGGAATAGGATAGGGTGGCTCGTATTACTGTACTAATTTCTAGCCATGCCTTATTACATGCTTTGTTTCCATGAATATAAGTTATATAGATACACTAGTCCAAGTTAACAACCTCATAAAATATCTAAAACTGGTGGGATGAGTGGAAGTGTCACAATGATAAGAGTTTAGACAGACACTGATCTTTTTATTTGTATTATAATATTGCATCTCATTTCAGTTGAAACAAATCAAGGCATTGGACGCAGAGTTGGCCGAGCTGGAGAGAAAGACTGAAATGTTTGGTGTGAGTATTTGTATGAATAAACTTAAAAACATACACTTTATTGTATTGTTATTGGTTTTCAAAAACTGTCCATTTGAGACGTGTTATCTGTCTAACCTACCGGTAACACATACCGCTAGGCCTTTACTGCCAATACAATGTTCTTTTGAACCTTACGTATGTATTAATAGATATAGTTGTGTTGCAGCCTCAAATCGAGGTGATAGAGCGAACGATCCGCGATCGCGACCTCCGCATCCAGGAGGTGAAGGAAAACATGAACAATGTGGAGGACGTCGTGTTCAGAGGGTTCTGTAACGACATCGGCGTCGCCAACATACGGTGAGTCGCCAACATGCAATGAGTCGGTCAACATACGGTGAGTTGGTCAACATACTACTCTGTCAAGAAAGTACCGGGAAAAGATCAATAATACACAAAATGTTTGTTATTCATCCAAATTTATTTTATCACCTTCAAAGTATGCTCCTTCAGAAACGATACACTTACGCCAACGAATTATCCAATCATCAACACATTTTTTAAACGCTGTTTCCGGAATTGAGTTCAGTTCTCGCCGCGAATTCTCCTTTATGTCTTGTACCGATTGTTGGAAGGCGCCACTCCGAAGCTTGTTGACTAGTTTGCATGTCAAACTCATAAACCCACGTCTCGTCACCAGTAATAATGCGTTTCATGAATGTTGGGTCGGAATTGACTCGTTCTAGCATGTCCTCAGCGACTCTCATGTGATTGAGTTTTTGGAGAAAATTCAGGTCTTTTGGGACTAGTCGAGCGGCAACATGTTTCATACCCAAGTGATTATTTAAAATGGTACGGATCGACTCGTGAGATACAGAAAGTTCGGCGGCTATCTCTCGCAAAGTTGAATGAGGATTTTCAGTCACTGTTTCCTTCACTTTTGCGATGTTAACTTCAATTGCAGACGTTGATGGCCTACCAGAGCGAGGCAAATCTTCCATCACATGTCGACCGCTTTTGAACGCTTTGTACCACTCATAAGCACGTGTTTTTGATAAAGTCGATTCACCGAAAGCCTTCTGTAACATTTTCAGTGACTCCGAACACGAAATTCCATTGGCGATGCAAAACTTAAGACAAACTCTTTGTTCGATGTTTTTATCCATTGTGAAATTCGCAATACACACTAGATATGATGTAACTAAAAACAGCACTGTATTTAATATAAATAACAGATGCAACTCAAACTCCGCGCCAAAATGGCAAACAGTTGTGCCAACCTAACAACAACAAAAAAAACAAAAATTTGAATTTGGAACCATAAACAAATTATCCATTCCCGATACTTTTTTGACTGAATGTACAGTGACTTGCCAAAATACGGTGAGTCGGTCAACATACGGTGAGTCGGTCAACATGCAGTAGTCGCCAACATACGGTGAGTCGCCATCTACATTATCGACATCGGCTGTTTTCACTTATTGTTTCGATTTGTGGCTTTTGTGATAGTATTATTTGTTTAAGGTTGTTCGATTCGTTCGATCGTTCATACGTTTGTATTTTCCCAAATATGAGCGATGTGGACATAATTTAACAAATAAATAACTGTTTTTGGCTTTGTTATTCGTCATTATTTGCGGCAAATTGTGTTTGATTCATGAAAACACTCGGTATAATTAGAAATAACGTGAAAATTTTAGGCCATTTCTATCAATGCGTGAGTGAACACGGATAGTGTCGTACGCCCGCTTACTTGAACATGTGAGTGTGATGGCGGCGACGGAATCGCCATCTGTGTGCTATCTAAAGAATCATCTAATAATACCATAGTCTACCGTTCTCAAAGGGTTTTTCCATCGTCCAAGTATATATTATTTTTGCTGCATGTCAAATAAGATCTAGGAAGCCTACGTTCCGTTTCCATGACAACAATAAATGACACTATGTAAACAGATAAAATGTTTGCTTATAGATACCAGTTTAGAGAGTTTTACGCTGGGGCCACACTACCTTACCGTCTACCGGGCTGTTACCGCAATAATTATGACATTAAATTACCGTTTAAATTACTGCATGAACTGGTGTGGTTACACTAGGATTTACCTAGATATGTCAATAAATAAGGCGGTAAAAATATCACGTGCGTCGCCGGTGAGCTCATATTACACACTGGACAAACGGTAGTGGCCACAAGCGCATTAATTACTGCGGTAATCTTCTTTGATGTGCGAAAAAAGACCGCCGCCGGAGCTATTGTCTACCGCCATTTGCCATATTGATTGGCATTGTAAAATTATGGCCATAAATCGTGGTTACACCTAGGTGTTGTATAAGTTACAATTAAAATAATTATCGGCATATCACGGTAGTGTGGCCCCAGCATCAGACGTGTCAGATTGTATGCAAAGCATTTCGATCATTCATCAGCGACAACCGATGTGGCGCAGTGGGCGAAGGTCCGCCTGCGACCGGTTGTGGGTTCGATTCCCGTGTCGGAAAAAATTGTGTACGATCTACAGAAATTGAACATGAAATTGTTCCGTTGGTCTGGGTGTTTTCTATGTATTTATAAAAAAAAATCTATCTATGTAATGTATTGTATTAAGTTTATCAGTCAACTAGTACCCATAATACGAGCTTTGCTCACCTTGGGGCTAGATGTCAGATGATGCTGTATGGACTGTCCGGAATTATATATATATTTTTTTTATTGGACTAATCGTAACTTTTTACAGAGAGCCAAAACAAAATTTTGAACATGATTTTTTTGAAAAGTTAAAGTTTTTCTTTTTTAATATTAAAACATCATTGTTTTCGTAATTTTTTGCTCTATTTTTTAAAATAATGGTCGCTGTTATAGCTATCACCCAACTTGATAAAAACTACAAAAGCCCATTTTGCATTAAAATTTTGAAGCAAAGTTAAGATAATTATCCCAATAAAAAGAAATAAATATTTAAATTAAACTAGCTTTATGAAATGTTCTCAAAAGAAAATATACTTTATCAGAAATAAAACCATTTTCTAAATTTTTGAAATGTGGCCGTTTTGCATTCAATGAGCGATTTGTAAAAACAAAACAAAACAAAGTTTTATATAACAATCAAATAGACTTAGGAAGGCTTACAATAAGTAATTTATGAGAAATATGAATTTGTTTGTACTAGGTCTATGACATTGTTCAAAATATAAAGAATAAAAATGAAAAAAATCAAAAATTTTGGTAGTGTTGAAGGGATTCGAGCCCGTACTAACGGGATGTATCAAAATTTTGTGGATATTTTATTTTCAAAAAGCAAAAAGTAAATTAAATTTTCGGTGGTTTCGAACCCAGGTACGACTATACATCGTCGCACCCACCCGACTGTTCAAACCGCTAGTCCAAAGTGAGTTATTGAAATACTGTGAAAATTTGTATTACTTTTAATCTTTTGTAGGTGGTCGTAAAATCGGAGCTAAAATACCTAAGTACACAAAGAACAGAGTCAAAAAAAGTGGAGACTTCCTTACGCTAATAATTTTAATGTAATTTTATTATAAAATTGGAACAACTTTCACAGTGAGTACATTTAAAATTAATGATTGTTATTGTGATCAATTTATTGGTAATTCCAATGATTTATCGAAATTAATAAATAGCATGAAAAGTATTTTTTTTTACCTATGATTTGTAAGATATTCTTTAGCTAATAAGCTAGTTTGTAAATAACATTACCCTCTGCGCCTTTTTACTTAAATTGTTCAAAACGATAAAAGAAAATTACCTCCAATTTTTTTTTAAATGTAAATAGAGCCTGTTTTTATTCTTAAAAAAAAACAAGAGTCGAAAATTAGTTCGTTAACTAGTGGTTTTATTGAATTAATTTTAGATGTAATTTAGTAATGTCCCGAAAACGGAAACATTGGTCCGAAAAATATTTAGTCCTAAGGCGTCTCCAATTATCTCTGTTATTTTTCGAACAGTAGTTATTTTAGTTCCACTGAATTTATAGGGTTTGCCTGTGTGAGTGACTCGTAGCGGCCGATCACTCACACAGGCAAGATCTTTTTTTGTGTGAGTGACTCGTAGCGGCCGATCACTCACACAGGCAAAATCTTTTTTGCTCTTCCCAAATACAAGCTCCATAGATGCTTTCAACACTTGAAAAATTGCTTGGTACATAAAAAACAACATCCCATTTGCGGCAAATATATTACAATTAAACAATTATGCACAATTTAATAAGAAAATAGTGAAAAACTTCAACATAGAAAATCAGCGCCATCTAATAGCGGAGCTATGCTTAGTCCTGGACCAGAAATCACCTTAATGTTAAACGAGAGACTAATCTGCACTGACATCTCGCACTAATTAAGAATAAAATATTCGTGACTAAGAAGTATATATTCTTAAAAATGCGGATGAAGCCCTGTGTGGTGTTTGACAGCTGCAAGCAACTTGTAGCTGTAAACAGAGCTCAGTGTTTATTGTTCAGAGGCCGGTCTGATTTTTTCTGATAACTACAGTGTTGATACTTAGCCCAAAGATTAATTTGCTTTATTACAGTTTGATTTATAATTTCGGTATTGTGTCCAGACTACGAATAGTCATTCCCAGTAGACAAACATAAAAAACCATCCCATATTCTTTTGATCTCACTATGGAGTTAGGCCTCATTTGTGATGGTCTTCAACTGATCCACTAGTGGACAAAAGATTGAAGCGAACTGAAAATCAATTATCACTTTATTTCTTATATTATTTTGATAATAATGTACCTATAGTATTAATTTTGACTTGTCTAAGTGCTTATTTTGTAAACCTAAAGAAATAAAGATACTGATTACTGATGACGTTATTCTCAGTCAATACGAGGAGCGAGAGCTGAGGGTGCAGCAGGAGAGAGCCAAGAAGCGGATGGAGTTCGAGGCGCAGATAGACAGGATCTCCTCCAACCTCGAGTTCGAGCGCTCCAAGGACACGCAGAGTGAGTTCCAGAGGCGGAGTCAAACGATAGCTAATGCGATGCAAACTGTTTGTATGTTAACAAATAAATATGGCTGGATTATCTAGCCCCGAGCTAAGCAGAGACTGTTATGGGTACTAGAAGACTGATATACTTAGATAGAATTTCATCGTAAAAACATCGTAAGGCGGGTATCGATGTTGCATGTGAATTTAGTGTGTTTTTTATATTCAAATACTAAAAGAAACTTGATTCTACTCTGTAAAATAATTGTATATTGGATGGGATTGTACTTTACATAAGATCTAAACTAACTTTCACTCAGATTGAGGTGGAAAGTTGTATAAATCTTACTCGCACATGCAAATGTTTTTTTTAGTTTTGTGCCGATATTAGATCCCACGCTAGCTCATAAGTCTAGTGCAACTCGCTATGTTCGTGACTCTACTGTAGACTACTTCGCTTACTCGGGTTTTTCTATCGGCCCAATCAACAAAAAATCTTTAGTTACAGTTCCACTTGTGAACAAAAAGCGATGTTTTTGTGCAGCAAAGTCACAGTTTTCGAGCGAGGCAGGTGAAAATAACTATAAAAATTAGGAGTGGCTTTAGCTAGTGTGTTGAAGTGTAATTTGGTGGTGCAGAGAACGTGACTCGGTGGGAGCGTCAAGTGCAGGACGCGGAGGACGAGCTGGAGAAGGGGCGGCAGGCGGAGGCGCGCCAGCGCTCCGACATCGACGCGGAGCTGAAGCGGGCCGACGGACTCAAGGCGGAGCGGGCGGCCGCGCGCGCGCGCCTCGACCACGCGGATGATGACGTCAACAAGGTACCTGTTGTCTAATCTTACATATGTAAGAGGTAAACAAAACTATGGACCGTAAGTTGTATATGGGAGCTGTATTCAGTCTGTTTTTAAATGTGTGTGTCAGGGCTCTTCGCCGACAGCGTCGGCTCGGTTCGGCTTCGCTCGGCTACCATCGGTTCGATGCGCACCGTGGATCACATGATCGATTTGAAGGCGTTTGTTGCCAGCACTATCATGAACTTTTGGACCTTACTTGAACTAAACATGCGGTACGCTGTGTTAGGGTACAGATCGTGGCTCGCACTGTGATCATCATGATCTTTGTAAAACTCGACAGAATCATCATTGCAAATTTATTACTTATTCAACTGCGTGTGACGATAAATTTATTTCCGAATGCATCGTGCGGAGGTTAAGCGCTATAATAATAATCCTTCCCCTTTCCTCCGCAGGCTCGTAAAGACTTGAGCGCGATCCAGAAGGAGATCCAGTCTGTGCAGAAGCAGTCGGCGAGCCTGGAGGCGCGCATCGAGAGCAAGCGCAGCGAGCGGCACAACATACTCAGGCAGTGCAAGGTATTGCATTAACAAAGACTTAGCGCGATCAGAAGGACATCCAGTCATAATTAAGACATCAATATTAAAACAATATCTCGTAGCGTATGGCTGGCCGATCCCTGAACCCATCATTTAATCTCCGTATCAATTTTAGTCGAATGAACCACTATTCAATCTCTAGTAGTTAAATTTTCAACGATTAATTATTACCCACTGCGAAACCCGTAAGTCGTAATTATAAAACACAATTGTATCGAAATACAACTACCGATACAATAAATGAACTGTGACAATAGTGTATTGCATCCCCCTGCATCACTAGAATAAAACAAAGTCGCTTTTTCTGTCACTATTTCCCTATGTCCCTTTGACTGCTTAAATCTTTAAAACTACGCAACGGATTTTGATGCGGTTTTTTTTTTATAGGTAGAGTGATTCAAGAGGAAGATTTATACGTATAATAATACCGTGCGAAGCCGGGGCGGGTCGCTTGTATTATAATATAATGATGTGAGTGCATATGTATGTATGTGTATCAGATCGACGACATCATAATCCCGCTGCTGGAGGGCAGCCTCGAGGAGTCGCACGACGCCGAGTCCGACCCCTCCTCCATGTCCACCACGCAGCAGTACAGGAACGAATCCAGGTATATCAACATTTTGATTCACTCAAGAAGTAAGTCGAGATGTTTTTTTTTCTTTATCATCCTCGATAGCTCGACCACCACCCTTCCCTGATCTCTCGTCAGATTTTGCTCGACCGCCTCCCCCCTTCCATATCTCTCGTGTCATTTTTTAAGCGCACATTCTAATGTAAATATGTTTATCTAACAGTCGTCGTTGTCACAATGTAAAGTTAGTAATAAAGCCTATTACTAGAATATGCGCTCTGAAAAATCTCACGAGATTAGAGAAGGGAGGTGGTCGAGCAAAATATCATGAGAGATTAGGGAAGGGGGGAGGTGGACGAAATTATAACTCACGAGGAAGAGAGGAGAAATCCTACAATGTCTTTAATAAGTTTTAATTGTTGAATAATGTTTGGTGTGATCCAGGATCCGCGTAGACTACGGCGCGCTGTCGGAGAACCTGAAAGACCTGGACGAAGCCGACGAGATCAAGCGGAAAGCTGACAAACTACAGAAAGCCATCAACTCGCTTCAGAACACCGTCGACAAGATCCAGGCACCCAACATGAGGGTAACTTTATATTTAACTTAACACTGAACCAATTCAAACAGAGTGTACGGTACAGCACAACCGTGTATTTAGGTATAAGTTTGCTAATTTATGTAAAATCACTACATAGTATAAAAAAAAGTCGCTTTCTCTGTCCCTATGTCCCTATGTATGCTTAAATCTTTAAAACTACGCAACGGATTTTGATGCGTTTTTTTTTTAATCGATAGATTGATTCAAGAGGAAGGTTTATACGTAAAATAAAACCGTGCGAAGCCGGGGCAGGTCGCTAGTCATCACTATTAAGTTCAATTGTTACACGCGCCGACCACTTGTTTATTGCATCAGTTCACGTTTTCACTTCATCATGGTAGGCGCGTACTCGATTATCAATTGTTAATTTTATCAAAATAAGAGTTTCTATCAATTTTACTATTCGTATCATCATAAAAGGTGTCCCAAACACAGAGCGTTAGTACAGTGAGTAACATTTTGTACTATAAACAAAACTATAATAGAATAGGCTAGAATAATCTCTAAATCGAAGATAATCTTACGCCTTTGCTCAAATATACCTTTCTCCATTGACAGGCAATGCAGAAACTCACTGAAGTCCGGGAAAAAGTGAGCGCCACGAACGAAGCGTTCGTGGTCGCGAGGAAACGCGCGCACAAAGCTAAGCTCGCTTTTGAAAAGGTATAGCTTTGGACTAAGGGGGCACCCATACATTACGTTAGATGATTTTATTTTAAATATAGGCTCATAAAAGTAGTTCTTATACAGTAAGAGATTCATAACTTAAACATATTTAAACTAGAATGACTTTTAGTTCCTCCTTAGTAAATGTTTCCCATAATTTTATGTGCTATATCATAACGCTTTAGATTTTATCATCTGTAATGTTATATAGTGTTTAATAAACTGTAAATTTTACCGTAAACCCTAGTCGTTGTGAACATAACTTACTTACTTAGTAAATATGTTTATACATTTTACTTTCTGTACTTGATAAATGTTTCCCAAATTTTTTTTATTGTTATTATTGGTACCCATGAGTTGTATGCAAAATTTCTTACACAATCTAACCATCAAAAAACATTATTTATGTGATGTAATTATATGTTTTCGGTGTGTTTCAGGTGAAGAAAGAGCGTCACGATAAGTTCATCGACTGCTTCGAGCACGTCGCCAATGAAATCGACGCTATTTACAAGGTAACCCGAGTACTCTTTATCAAGCTTCATACAAGCTACATCTACACATTTCATAATCACTTTTGTTGATTCTCTTTCCATCTAACTGGCCCAGGGTGATATCAAACACGACACACTTATCATCATGCTCAAAAATTGCATTGCGACCAGTTGATGGAGAAATGGAAGGTTCTTGCCCAGCGGCGGGACAGTAATGCCCAAAAACTTATAATAATCTCAGTAATTTCTTTATCCTTCATTATCATCTTCAACCCATGTCAGTCTACTGCTGGATATAGGTCTCCTCTAATGCCCTATCTAGTGCCATATCGCCCTGTCTTCGTCTACCAGCTGTCAATAAGTTTAGAAATTTCCTGTATTGATCTCAGGTTCAGAGCCTTAGGAATAGCGAAGTGGAATGTCTCGCTAGGCAACATGTTTGCTTATTACAAGTATCATAATGATAAGGGATGGTTCCCCCAGGCTGTGGCAATGAACCAGAGTGCGCAAGCGTTGCTGAGCCCCGAGAACCCCGAGGAGCCCTACCTCGACGGGATCAACTACAACTGCGTGGCGCCCGGGAAGCGCTTCCAGCCCATGTGCAACCTGTCCGGCGGAGAGAAGACGGTGGCTGCGCTGGCGCTGCTCTTCGCTATCCACAGGTATTGTACATCAATTACAACTGCGTGGCGCCCGGCATTTTTGGTATTGTACATATAGTCATCACCCATAACACAAGTTCTGCTTAGCTTGGCACTAGATGATGCTGTGTGGCACTAGATGATGCTGTGTTTTCCAGCATTATTATTGGTCCCCAAACTAGGATAAACCTGTATCTTGGGGGAGTCTTTCCTTGGGTTCTTCATATGAAATCATATAAAACTTGACACCAATCTCATGAGAGTCTGAGCAACAACTGATATATCTTTGTGAATTGAAAATTGTTTACTGCCGCGTGAGAAATTTAAGGCTAAGTAGCTTCAGAGTTAGGTTACCTACATTACCATTACATTACCGAAAATGTATGACTATATTTCTTGTAGTCGAGGCCCGCCCCCCACCTGAATAGATACACCACTATTAAGTTCTAAACACACAGAAGCGGGAGGCGGAGCGGAGGCGAAGGCGTGCCGGTTTTTCCTATGGCATCGCGCCGTCACCGCCTGCGGTGTGTGTGTAGGCTTTCATGATTCAATAGAATACAACTCGCACGCCTTCGCCTCCGCTCCGCCTAAGGCTTCTGTGTCTTTCGTACTTTAATAGTCGAGTGTACATTAAAAGGCCTATGTGTACAGCTACCAGCCGGCGCCGTTCTTCCTGCTGGACGAGATCGACGCAGCGCTGGACAACACTAACATCGGCAAGGTGGCCTCGTACATCCGCTCCAAGAAGGGCTGCCTGCAGACCATCGTCATCTCGCTCAAGGAGGAGTTCTACGGCTGCTCCGACGCGCTCGTCGGGATCTGCTCGGAGGTAACTCTACTGGCCCACTGCTGGACATTTATTTATTTATACTTAACTTACGGCTATTAGGGGAGGCCTATGTCCAGCTGTAGACTAATATAAGCTTATGATATAGTATTTAATTCTGTAACTCAATGATGCATACAAAACAATGAACATCTAAAATAACATAAAAAAGTGGTCTAAGAATTGAAATAGTCTTAACTTAGTCAAAACTTAAAGTACAAAAAAGACTTGAGTCTCAGACATAGACCTCCCCTGATATACGCTTCAATCTGTAGGCTAGTAGGTAGGCGGGGATAAAGTTATAATGGCTCTTATCATCAAGACCATTATCAGTCCACATAGGCCAGCTGAACATAGGCCTCCCCTAATGAGCGCCATAGCGCCCTGTCTCGCTTGCCACATCCAGCATCTCTTCTCATGGCTCTAAGCATTAGGTCGTAATTCTATAATAAACCTCCTGATATACGCTTCAATGTGAGCTATACAGGGATAAAGTTATAGTGGGCTCTTGTCATCATCAACCTATATCAGTCCACTGATGGACATAGACCTTCCCTAATGAGCGTCATAGAGCCCTGTCTTCAACTTACCGCATCCAGCATCTCTTATCATTAGGGGGTTATTCTAAAATCCCCACGCTACGCATGCGTACATCCCACCTGGCGAATTCCACTCAAGATCACATTTCTCTCGCATGAACCGAAAACAGCTGGGTTGACTCGGCTACTATTATAGTCGATAAGTTTGGTTGTCTCGGCTACTATTATAGTCGATAAGTTTGGTTGTCTCGGCTACTATTATAGTCGATAAGTTTGGTTGTCTCGGCTACTATTATAGTCGATAAGTTTGGTTGTCTCGGCTACTATTATAGTCGATAAGTTTGGTTGTCTCGGCTACTATTATAGTCGATAAGTTTGGTTCCCTGCATAGTTTTGTTACTGCTGTAGATCAGCAGAAATGACGAACAATTTGAATTTTTATATACAAATAAAAACTTGAAATATTGTTTCAGCCGGCGGATTGCCTCGTCAGTGACGTCATCACGCTCAGTCTCGAGAACTATGATGATTAGATTTACTCTGTTGGTTAATTTTTATTTTCGGCTAGCCGTCTACGGCTGGACAACTGTCTCTTCTAATTCTTAACTATTGATTATTATTAAATTAAAAGTGTGACTTAGTAGGTATAAGGGTCTAGTGAAAGTGTATTTCATATCGAGCTCTTTATTTACAATAAAATATTATTACTATATGTGTGTTTTCTTTCACACTTATCACTTGGATATCCTAGGATTACTCTAACAACAATCTCGGAGTAACGCGCCGGCTGGGCTGACGCCTGTATAGTTGCCATTATTTTTTATATTTATTTTGTATTTATATTCCTACTTTTTGCCGAATGAGTGCACACATGAGGTTCAGTTCAACTAAACTCATTTCATTTCATCATTCTTGCCATAATGTCCAACCGTGGGAACAAGGCGCTCCCAGCCCGCGCTTACTCCGAGATAACGAATCAATGTTACAATCTAGACCTAACTACGATTGTTCTATTTGATACTGTCGCCGGGAAAAGAAAAATTATGCACATTACTAAAACAAGATTCTAAGGAGTCTCACCGACTTCTTAGTCGAAAGCGATAAAAGTTACATTCAGTAGGTAATATCAGAATAATGAGAAAGCTCATCTGCTGAGTACAACAGAACTGTACAATCAGGAATAGTATAAGTTAAAGAGTAGTTGAAATCTCTAGCATAGAATCTAGCAGTTTTATACATTTACAATGGTTAGAAATCAATTGAATTATAGGTCGTAGTTGCTATTTTGTAGTTGACAACGACGATGTTTGTACCATCACGTTGCAGACCGCCGATATGACGTCACGAGGTCAGGTGCATATTGTGACCGGGTTGTACAGAGTTGAGTGTCCGAGTTGTATCTTATCGCAAGTTGTAAGATGCGTAGTAAGTGCGGAGTGTGGACCAGCACAGGGCAGTAGTTAGGTATGATTTTAGTGGGGGTAGTGTTGTAGTTAGTCGGGCGAGTGCGGCGGGGCCGTGGAGAAGTAGGGCGCGGTGTGCGGTTGCAGCAGCGTGCGGCAGACGGCGCAGACGCGGGCGGGCGCACCGCGCGGCCCGCTCGCCACCGAGTGGGACACGCAGCCCGCGCAGAATATGCGGCCGCAGTGCCGGCAGTGCACCTGCAATACGAGCAGAATCAAGACGTGACTGCGGAAATTATTTTAAAACATCTCAATAAAATTTGTATATATCAGCTGAACTGTATGACGTCCTGCCAAGCCACATAGTTTTTCTCTCCCTGGCTTTTCACATCAACGGCATGTCAATTTCTGGAGATTTTTAAGATTTGGCTAGATGTGGAATTTCCCCAAAATGGATACAGAGAAAGGTCTTCCCTGTATCGAGCCGGTCCAACTGGCCCATATGCCCGGGGTCTTTCGACCGACAATAGATGTCGGATATTTCTATGTCTGATTTTATATTAATGATGAAAAACTGATCTTTTTGTGCTCAGAATTTGTTTTAGCGATAGCAAAGGATTTATATCGCTAAGACAAATTCTGAGCACAAAAAGAAGATCACTTTTTCATCATTTATGAAGAACTCAGGTAGGGTAGCTAGCTTCAGCTTCCGAGGTCACTTTTTATCGAGAACCTTCTAGCCTTTAAGCCTTGTGGTTCAGCTCATGTCGGGCTGCAGATTTATAAAGCAGAATGCCTAGGTCGGGGACGCCGCCGGCCGGTACAATGGGTGTAAAGCTATACAGTGACCTTGTTAGAGCGTACCTTCGCCGGCCGGTACAATGGGTGTAAAGCTATACAGTGACCTTGTTAGAGCGTACCTTCGCCGGCCGGTACAATGGGTGTAAAGCTATACAGTGACCTTGTTAGAGCGTACCTTCGCCGGCCGGTACAATGGGTGTAAAGCTATACAGTGACCTTGTTAGAGCGTACCTTCGCCGGCCGGTACAATGGGTGTAAAGCTATACAGTGACCTTGTTAGAGCGTACCTTCGCCGGCCGGTACAATGGGTGTAAAGCTATACAGTGACCTTGTTAGAGCGTACCTTAGCCGGCCGGTACAATGGGTGTAAAGCTATACAGTGACCTTGTTAGAGCGTACCTTCGCCGGCCGGTACAATGGGTGTAAAGCTATACAGTGACCTTGTTAGAGCGTACCTTCGCCGGCCGGTACAATGGGTGTAAAGCTATACAGTGACCTTGTTAGAGCGTACCTTCGCCGGCCGGTACAATGGGTGTAAAGCTATACAGTGATCTTGTTAGAGCGTACCTTCGCCGGCCGGTACAATGGGTGTAAAGCTATACAGTGACCTTGTTAGAGCGTACCTTCTTCTTGTTGGTGGGCAGCGCGACGTGGCAGGCGGGGCACTGCGCCACGTCGTCGTCGTTCTGCCACCGCACCTCCGTGTCCGCCTCGCGGATGCGCTGCAGTTGCACCTGGCGGAAACAACACTCTTAAACTAAACACTACTCTGAGAGAACACTCCATTACTGCAAATATGTTCTGGACTCTGGTCTTGATAGAAATACTGGGTGAATTGTTCAGCATTCTTAAACTGGAATATTTGAAACACTAATGAAAATACAAAATAAGACCAACGTCAATGTTTCAGAAAGATTCCTTTTTTCTTAAATAACTTTAAAAAAATACTTTTAACCTCACTCGCTCAAAAACGGTGACTGCAGCTTTTTGAGCGAGAGCAAAATCAGTTTTAGGTCATATAATCATATTTGTAATAATAGTTATTTGTAAAAAAAATATTATATCCATATCTACCTCACACTAATATTCTTATAAGTGCGAAAGTTTGGATGGATTTTTGTTTCATCTTCACGCCAAATGTACTGAACGGATCGTGCCGAAATTTTGAATACTGGCCTGGAATAAAACATACGCTACTTTTCATCAATTTTTAAGTGGTTAAAGCCGCGGATTGCACCTAATATATTTTTGTATTTAATTACACAGTTTCTTATTCAGACTGAGTGTGCACGCTTAGCATGTGTCGCTCGACTCCACCGTATGTCACTACGCGTCACGTGTCCGGCACGTACCTGCAGCGACTGCGAGAGGCGCACGAAGTCCTGCTGCACCTTCTCGCTGTTGTCCAGCTCCTGCTGCAGCACGGACACGCGCTGCCGCAGTTCCATCACCTCGCTCTGGAGACGTTTCTACAACACACAACCACAAGTCACACATATTGTTATGTACAGACTTGAGTAAATGGGAGAATGGACGAGTTGCATTTGGAACAAACAAGAATTGCTGTTTCTAGAGTATTTTGAATGAGCCGTCGTCATATGGCGATGATATGATTTCATCATTTAGTTTACTCCGCCCGGATCTAACAGACTTCTGCTCGTGCTAACCCTCATACATTCACAATGAACTGCTCTTTGTTGTACATAAAGCCGGTGACAGACGGCTGACCTTGTCCTCGAGAAGGCTCTCGATCATATCGCTGGAGTGCCGCAGCTTGTCTCCGAGCTCCTTCATCTGCTCGTGCTCCGTCTGCATCCGGTCCAGCTCCTCTCTGAAACAACCATCCTTTATAAACCATCACTTTACTTTGACACAGCTGGCTGATACAGAACAGACGAATTGTATGAGAAAGAAACCTATTTATTTCAATCTAAGGAACACTCGATGAAAACACCTTTCACACAGAAGAAAATAATTGTAAGGAATAAAATATATTCATTTAATATGAATAATTATCATTGGTTCATCCGTTGTTGTTTGTTTGAAAGCCAACACACAAATGGAAACCTTCTACTAATAAGCCTTTAAGTCAAAGAGGTCCCTTCGATTAGAACTCAGACATTAGGAAGTCAGTGACGGTAATTAGACATCATTTTGAGTTTACCTGTTTGCTTTGTTCTCGGCCCGCGCGGAGCTTAGCTCAGCTTCTTGCTGATGGAATAAGGCTCCTTGTTCTAATAGCTGTAAAGTACAAATTACAGTTTTAAAGACCGCTGGTTCAAAGTAAAGGCTGCAATGAGTGAGATGGTGATATGTAACCTGATTTCTAAGTTCTCTCTCTCCCGCGTCGGCTTCCTCTCGCCCGATCTGACAGAAGATCAGCTGTTCCCGTAACCTTAGCGTTAATTCTTGAAGTTCCTGAAAATAACACGGATTTTACATGTTTTCTTGCAAAATAACATTAACTTAGTTCAATGTGTAACAACTTTAATACTCTGATCTAGAGATTTCTTTTTGTATTTTTAACCAACCACAAAAAGGGGAGTTCTATGTTTGGTTTTATTTTTGTATTTGTTTGTCAATTATGAACAGATTTTCATGATTCTTTCGCTATTATGATTCAAGTTAGTCCCATACAATTTTATTCAGAGGGGTTTGTGTTTGTCCCGCAACACTTTTTAATTACTTACATCAACATTATCCGGTAAATCTATGATTTCGTTCTGCATTTCTTCTGCCTTCTTCAAATATTGACCAATTAGCATAGCGTTATCCCGTTCTAACCTGGAAATAGAATAGCATTATAAACCAAAACTGTTCACAACTCTCATAAAGCGAGCAAGAGAGGGCATGCTGTTGTTCATGCGTCTCACTTTAAATTGACCTTTTGAATGAATTGGTTGTTTAAATTGGATCATCAGTTCAAGTTCAAAATCACCTAACACTATTCATATCATAACACTACTGGATCACCACTGGACACTCGCCTCCCTAATCACATAATAAACAATGGTGGACAATCCACACATCATCATCTAGCCTCAAGCTATGTCAATGCTGTCGTCAGTTTGTCGCATTAAGTTTTTCCCAGCAGTCTGTGACAGGGCGTCCTGCGAGAATATCATCCCTCAGTGGATCAAGGGACTTCGCGGATCCCTTAAGGAGGGGATCAGAAACAACCACAGATGGACCGCTGCCCTTCCTGCCTCTGCCATTCTCTCTACTCCAGACAATTTTTTTTTACCACCGAGGTGGCACACAAGCATGCGGCCCGCCTGATAGAAAACGGTTACCGGAGCCTATGGACGCCTGTAATATCAGAGACATTACACGCGCGTTGCCGATTCTTGAAATGTCTTAAAATACCCTTTTTGAAGAACCCCATGTCGTAGTTCTGGGGGAAAATATCGGCAGGGAGATCATTCCACGCTCAGAATTAGAGATGCATAACGAAAGATGGATATGCCTGATTGATTGCAGAGAAGCCAGAGCGGCGATTCCATTAATATCACCGAAGCTAACAAAGCGCTTACTAAATCTTAAAAGAACGGACATGCGTATCCTGGTGGGATCTCTAACAGGACACTGCCCGTTAAATAAACACCTATACACCATCGGAGCGACAGACAGCCTTATCTGCAGAGGATGTCTCAGCGACGACGAAACAGCTGCCCACGTAGTCCTTGAATGCAATGGAGGATTAACACAACGAACAGAATCCTCAACTTGCCGAGGTCACTCCACGGAGCCTGCGAAGATCCCAGGAAGCTTCTATGATTCTGGACGTAGTAAGGCTGGCTATGTTAGCAAAATCCACGCATAAATAGCAGAGAAACGAAGAAATATTAACCAATAGGATTGCATGAAATCTCCGCTCCGCTTTTTCATGCAATCCTATTGGTTAATATTTCTTCGTTTCTCCGCTCCGCTGCCTCTCTCCGCGTCAATGGACAAGCAGTCTAACGGACCGAGCAAAGTCCAACTGCGGACACAAGAGTTCTAATTGAGACTTCTACCATAACCATAAGACAAGGCGTCCTAGAGTTGAAGCGATTGTTGAGTGAGTTGAAGCGACTGTGTGAGTGAATTGAAGCGAGTGTGTGAGTGACTCACGTCGTGAGTGAGTGACTCGCGCTCGGCTCGCTCCGCCACGAGCGCCTCCGAGGCGAGTGTGTGAGTGACTCACGTGTCCAGTCTCCTCTGCAGCGTCTCGCGGTCGACGGTGAGCTCGGTGACGGCGTGCAGCGCGCGCTGGTCGGCGCGCGCGGCGGCGGCCGAGCGCTCGGCCAGCGCGGCCTCGGCGCCGCGCACCGCCGACCGCAGCTCCGCCACGAGCGCGCCCGAGGCCGCGCGCTCCGACTGCCACGTGCGCACCGTCTCGTCGTGCAGCGACCGCACGCCCTCCAGCTCCTCGGTGGCCTGGATATAGACAATAAATCAAACAGAGTCAGGTTTTATCAGTCATCTAGTACACAACACAAGCTCCGCTTAGCTTGGGGCTAGATAATGCTGTGTGGATTGTCTCTGTACTCTTTTTAGGGTTAAGTTGGCCTTTGCCATAAACATAGATTATGGCAAAGACGTTTTAAGTTGACTAGTGTTATAAAGAGACAATAAGTACCTTCTTGAGCGCGAGGTCCAGACACGCGGCCTCCCCCCGCGCCCCCCGCGCCGCCGCCTGCTCCGCCACCAACTGCTTCTCGTAGTTGACGCACATCGCACACCCGCGCCCTCCCTCTGCGGACACATACCACCTTTCTCAACACGCACAACTAACACCTATTTTATTAGTAACTAACGACCCGCCCCGGCTTCGCACGGTTTTATTAAACGTATTAACCTTCCTCTTGAATCATTCTATCTATTCAAAAAACCGCATCAAAATCCGTTGCGTAGTTTTAAAGATTTAAGCAGTCAAAGGGACATAGGGAAATAGGGACAGAAAAAGCGACTTTGTTTTATACTATGTAGTGATTCTGCATGCGTTGTCTCTATGGAAACGTCTCAAGTCTTTTCCTATCCACTGAGAACTGATTTATACAGAGCTAGTCTAGTGGCGAGGCCGGACTCGACGCGACTCGGTCTCTGGCTGTCCACAGAAGAACGTCTCACGACACATACAAAGACATAAAGTTTTCCCTTAATAAGTTTGGTGTATAGTGTTTATTTTAAACTTGACTTTGTTTAAGCCAAGTGGTTTCTCTCTGAATCGGAATCTTAAGGGAGAGAGCCTTCACCTAGCCAGTCCATGAGGCAAGAGAATTGATTTGTATATGATAAGTAAACCTTGTCTCAAAATTGATTAAATTCTAAGCTAAATCATAATATCACAGGTGCTAAAAGTGCAATTAAACATAACTATTACATAAAATCAGAAAAAAATCTACAACAATGTAAAGCAAAAATTACCAGTTTCATTTTTGGCGTCACCGCTCGATACCGCGGGCGAAGCAGCCGCCGCCGCCGCTTTGGCTTTCTACAACAAAAACTGACATTGATATTTTTAAGTAAAGAACTAAAAACTAGAAAGGAACTTAGAAAGGAGGTCCCCAATTTTCCAAATTTATCCTTGTTTGGGGGCCAACAAAGTAGGTCACAACTTTTAGTCTTAAATCGTTATTATTACTTACTTTTACGTGTAATTTTTTACCTCGGAATATTCCGTTGATTTGTGAAGCTCCCGTGATCTTCACCTAAGTACAACTAGTTTTATAATAAATAACATTTTGTGTATTATTGATCTCTTCCCGGTACTTTCTTGACACAGTAGTATTATCAATCACTATGCTATTGCTATAAGGGGAAAGTTTGTGAATAGGTATTTATGTTTGTCACCAGACAACATAATAGTAGGTACTGCATAATAAGACTGCCATTGCCTGATTAAGAGCTGATTTAGTGTTTTTCTATTATTTTAAAACTTCTAGGCCATAATTTTTACACGATTCCGTGACCGAACCTGATACATATTTTCATGATAAGAAACATCAAATCGGTACACATATAAAAAAAAAAAGAAATACCGTCGTATTGAGAACCTCCTTTTTTGAAATCGATTGAAAATAACAAAAATATAAAAAGGTCAATAACCAAATTTAAAATATAATATACACTCAGAAGTCTAACAGAAGTTTTTATCTAGCAGACATTTCAGCTGTGCGATTACGCTAAAACTGCCCATCCTAATTGTCATTATTGAGCCATTTCAATGGCCATCGCGCGCGTCCTTTCCATACAATTTCAAATTACGAAGGCCATTAAAAGGGCTTTCATTGTCAATTTTGGATGGGTGGTTTTTTAGTAATCGCACAGCAGGTTGTAGAATGTACTTACTAGTGCCTCCTGCAGCTGTGAGTCGGTGACCCTCAGCTTGTTCTTGACCTCTGATATCTCCTGCTCCAGCGGCTCGATTATAGACTTCAGCAGCTCGTTGTCTTCTATCTGGAAGGAAGACAACAGAACATCTCCTAAAGGTCTAGGAACTAAACAAATAGGCAAGTTCATTCAAAGAAATTATCAAAACTATTCTTTGTAAAAAGCCTCACTACAAAATATATTTTTTTTTGCTTTTTGGCTTTTGTTTAGATATACATAAATAAATACGACATTCAAGGTTTGTAATAAAGTTACCCTTAAGGGTGTAAAATAAAATAGGGGTTATGAGTTTGTATGGAAATTGGTAAGGTTTATTTGATTTGAATGTTTAAGCAATTTGCAACAAGATAGTTATTAATTTCCCATGGGATAGAAATAACCTTTAAATGTTTCTGTAAAATCGAATCAGAAATTAATTAAATATGTATTGACATGGATCAATTGAGCTACCTTTGGACTGTTTGCAACCGTCTGCAGTTAGCTCAATGGTTTCAATTGTATATACTAGGTTTATTTTTTTCTATTCCTTGATTATAATTTTGGTTGTTAGTAATGAGTAGATAAGGTGGTTACCCTGGTCTTGGGCGGGTCCTCGCTGTCAGCTGTCAGCTTGCGCGCCAGGTTACGCACCAGCGTGGCGGGAGCCAGCGACGCCTCCTGCCACATCAAACGAATTTCACTTCTACACCGCTCCACCATCACTCCGCTTCTCCTTCTTAAATGTTCATATGTAACACAAGCTCTGCTTAGCTTGGGGCTAGATGATGCTGTGTGGATTGACCATATATCGGACCAGACTTGCCTGCTTCAGCAAGTAAAAAAATGCTTAAAGTTGAGCGAGGTATTGAAGACGTTATATTAGTTTAACACTACAGGATCCGATAAATATACGCGAGGTTACAGCACAAATTATACCAAATTAGAAGCTCTGGTATAAAAACGGAGAGTTGGCAATGACTTGCTGGTATCTTAACAATAAGTTATTGTTGGTAACGAATGAAACTGAAAACCTATTCTACGATGCATTGCTATAAATGACTTCATTCACTCAGTGTTTTATTTATAGTTTAAATTAGGTATAACTAAATACTATTGTTTAGTTCCACTTTGGTCGGCTATCCACATCAACAATAGGTAAGTTATATTTATGTTTATAAAAACCGTAGTCTGCTTCGTCACAAAAAAATATATTTAAAAGATCGTCAAAAGTGGTTTCTAGTGGAACACGTACCAAATCGAACTGAACACATGTACAAAGTAAATGTTTATGTTAATGTAGCCTTAGCGATACGCATGTGTTTAAAGTTTGTTGTACTCGTAGGTAATACCTACTTGCACAAGCGAAAAGCGTGGAAAAACTGTTTACAATTTTGAATGATGGAATATTTATATTGCACACTCAGCACACTGCTATACAAATATTATTATTACAAGATGATGAATTAATAAAGAAGTTATATTGCCAGCTGCAAGCAATGACTTCATAGAATTCGTGTTCACTTTACGCTTAAAATAGATTTGTTCCGCCAGGCAACCAAACTATAGACAACTGGTTGGACAAAATGGAAAGAATTTTCCGCGGGACAATGTATTTGTATAGTATATGTTTGAAATTTTCAATACTTGGGCTTTTTGGTGTATGTATTGAGGGCTGATGCACTATGAATAACAACTAGTTATCATGAAGTCCTAACAAAAAAAAAAACAGTGACGGATATCGTGCGACCTCAGCTTTACCGAAACTTGGAAAACAGTTGATAAGAAAACAAGTAAGTACCGTCCACACTACACATTTTACAAACGAAAAGTGCGTGTTCTGTTATCTTAACATTTAAGCATGCTAATCGACTTGCTTTAAGGTAGAACGTTTACCCGCCCTTATTACATCATAAGTAAGCAGACGAATAAGAACTTTTACTGGAAAGAACACATTTATTCTGCTATACTTTGATAATCTAAAATTTACTTTGTAATTAACACAATCAATGCCCATCCTAACCAGTTCAGTTGCTGTAAGTATAATCAATTATTTAAACAACTTGGTCCTCAAGAATAACATATGTCTTTTCGCATTTAATGACTTTATCCCATTAGTAAATGATGTGGATGAAAAGGTTTCACAAATCGGAACATGCTCATTAACCAAAAAAAACTGTAACTACATATTCCCGCTTCCACTGCCAACCTTAAACAAAGCAACCCGCCCCGCAGGGCCCGTCGCTTTGCAAGAAGTGGCTGTCCAAGTGTAAGGGCAGTATTACACGAGGTGTTACCAACCTGCTGTTGCTGCTGATGCCTCATGTGCCCCAGCTGTGTTTCTAGGTCTAAGTTCCTCGCCCGGAGGCGCCGCGCCTCTTCGGAGCCCGACGACGACGCCTCGACCGTCTCTGTGTGGAGGAAACACGGGGGATATATGACAACCCTAGTTTCTACCTCACTTGCTGAGCATGGACTACGCATGGGGCATGGGGCCATGGGGTTTTGCCTTAATCACCACGTTTGGCTAGCGGGTCCGTTTTTTATGGAGGTGTTAAAAATACACACAAGGAAACTGATGCCCTTCCCCAGTAAGTTTCTTTTATAATCTGGTGGTTTCTTCCATAATCTTAATGATTCATATTTATTAGTTAACTAGCGACCCCACTGTTGGGCAAACACCTCCAGTGCCCTCCATCGCGATCCCGGGTTATTATTTTGACAACTTCTCTTTTTCAAACATGTCTACACCATAACTGATTTTAAAACAGTATTTCTCTGTACTTTCAAAACACAACACGAAAAATCATAAAAACCTAAACTCTAAAACACATTGTAGCCACTATTGGTCTAGTACCTTCTGGGAGACCTTTATTAAAACAAAAAATAGAAGAAAACATGACGTGTGTGACAGCCAGCAGCAATCATTGCACAGTGCAGACCTAACAGGAAAAATCTTACTAACATTAACCAATCATAATCATTCTAATTAACTTAAATATTCTGATGATAAACTTTTGATAACAAACTACAGGGAATGTGTAGAGTTATCTAAAATAATAGGAAAAAATGGTGAGTATTGGTTATGTTGGTGCTTATTTAAGTGAAAAATTTAGCTAAAAACTATAATAATCTTTGTTATTATTTCTTGGATGTAATGGTAAACATTTACTTGTGTACTTAATGTAACATGTGATTACTAACGCACCATCGGGACAAAGTATGAAGATCATTTTGTAGTGTCTCACAATGCTCGGTGATCTAGTACTTGTTGTTTTTTTTTATAATTCTCTGTTTCTATTTGGAAAGTTCAGTGAGAACAGATGATGTGAGTCTAGCACCAGTGGAAAACATACTTTTGTTTATTCAAAATGAAGTTTGGGCATATGGATAAAAAATAACCCAGTAGAATGAAATCTTCTATGAAGGGGTCCTACTTCCGTTACTGTTTAATTAACCAGTAAGCTTCATTTCGTTTGGGTACACTTTTGTTACCTCTAAATAGATACAGTTTAGACCTGATCAATTTATCCTAGTAATATTATAAACGCTAAAGTTTGTAAGTATGTATAGATGGATGGATGTTTGTTACTCTTTCACGCAAAACCTACTGAACGGATATGGATGAAGTTTCACAGAGATCATGCACAGAGATAGATTATGGTCTGGAATAACACATAGGCTATATTTTATCCCGGAATTCCCACGGGAACGGGAATTACGTGGTTGAAACCGCGAGGCGCTGCTAGTACTATATAATAGGGTATAAACACAAAATAGAGTTTTTTATTGAATGTCTATGTAAATTGTATTTTTAACTAATATGATAGTTAAAATTGTTAAAATGTATGTCGTGTGTGTGTGTCTGTGGCCCCAAATAAACATTTTATCTATCTATCTATAGTGTAGAAAGTTAGCTTTGATATCTCACCGCTAACTAGCATCTGCAAGCTCTGTATCTCCGACTTCTGGTTCTGGCTGAGGGTCTGCAGCTGCTGCAGCTGAGCGCGCAGCCCCGCCACCTCCGACTCCAGCTGCTCATTGTCATTCTGCAGCTTGCGCAGGTCCACTGGAAACACCACGGAAATGGGTTAGAAAAGAACGAAAGAAAAATCGTAAGTTACCTTCAAAAACATAATTATGTAAGTGTAATTGTGAGCTGGTTATATGGTGTGATAAGTAAATGTATCCTGATTGAGTTCTTTAACACTGTGAGTGAAGACATATGTGCATGTTTAAGAAAGTAGCATGCCCTTGCAAGTTACCGCTGGCAGTGTTAGTGTTTTTTTTTGTTATGTTTTTAGACTAGAATTGGTATTTTTAATTGTACCTGTACTAGAAGAGTGAGCTAAATAATGTTTACCAGTTCCATAGTCAGATTCTATGGCAAACTTTGAATAACATGAATATAAGATAATAATTTAGGACTGCAATCCTGTATTGTTTATGTAAAAGTAAAAGGTAACTAAGTTTTTTTTTGTTTCTTTGTTTATGTTCCAACATAAGACTTATTATTTTTTCTTGTGTGATCCTAATAAAAAGACTAACTATCTATCTAATGAAACTACACAATAACAACAAACTTTACCTTTCCAAAATAATTTGAGCAAAACCATGATGAAGATATTCTATGTGTCTCTTCTCTTGTACAACATTTACAATCCCAATGAGAGTCTGATTAGTCAGACATCAGACCCATAAAGCAGTAGGTCAAGTGTATCCACAATAACAGAGAAGTTTTATACGAAAATATAATAATTAGTTACAACCAACACCAGCTTCTGTTATCCAGTTCTCAGTTCAGTTATGGTGTTATTTACGAAATCAACAATGTTATGATGTAAGTAAACACTAGACAAACAAAACAAACAGCACCAACCACTCCAACAAAGAAACTACTAGTGAATGAGTTGCAGACATGCAAGCTAGACTAGCACGCAACCAGTCCCTGCTGCCAGCACCGAGAGCTAGAACAAACCTTCTTTCTGCAAAAACAGTTCTTTCATTTTGGCTCGCTGCACATTAAACTCTGCCTCCAACTCCTGCCGCAACTCGTCCGGCGGCTTCTCGGTCTGTCCCACACCGTCCACTTGAAACAGAAACTATGCTCAACTCCATCGGCCTCGGGAGACCCCAAATTATTAAATAATTGCACAAAATAACACACCTTTCAGCTGTTCCGTCGAATCACTGGACATCTTTGATTCACTATTTCACCTAATTGTTTTTACTAACGTTATCTTATTTTATTAAGCACGGTATTGATAGATATTTCAGCCATGAATCTTGGTATCAAAGAGTAGAATATAAAGGAAGAAAAGTAGAATTTCAGTCTGAAAAATAAGTAAAATAGCAGCATTAGCAGCACAACTATTATAAAATCCAATTTCAATGTGACGTTTTTGACGTAATTTAGCTCTACTGACAATGACATCTTAAATCAACTTGATTTTGACGTTGACGTGAATAAGAAATAAGACTTAAGGCGCAAACAGGAGATAAAGTAGCGCAACCACATTTTTTTTTATCATATAAATTTTCAAAATTCACACGTTCAGTTTGTTAAAATTAACATAAGCTTTTTAAATGCATCTGTAGTAGATAGGTACGAAAACAGAGTTTGGTGGCCGCCAAATGCAACTTCGTGGCGCTACATTAGCTTCTGTTTACCTGATAGTTACACACCGACCGGAGGAGAAGATGTGCGAGTTGTATGCAGTTGTATAGTACTATATTATTAATTTGGGGTTGTATGACAGGCCACGGCTTCTGTGTGTGATTTGGTGTGTGGTGTGGTGTGATGGCTTTTACTGCCATCTATCGGAAAATCCGAGATGCAAGGGGCCATATGGCCATGAGTCTTTCTTCCCCACCCAAATCACCCAATGAAGATCAGCTTCTGTTAAATGTAGGTAGGTACCTACCTTCTCTGTGATTATCATCCTATCCTCAGTAGAGCCGTAGAGCGAACACCCGCGATAGCCTGAGGACGGTCCAGGAAGAAGCACCATGGATGGATACGCTATCAGTAATAATGTATTTACATAGCATAAGTAGGTACCTAGTCTGAGGGTTAAACTGCCTGACTACTAATTTCATGTCATTAGCTCATAACATAAGCTTTGCAAGACGCTTTATTTTTCGTCGTCAAGCGGTTCATTCAATACCTACCTACCAGTTTTACTGATATGAATGTACCTACGTATTATTATCTCTATGCTGCTGGATTCGGAAAGCTGACTGAAGACGCTATGGCGCTCATTAGGGGAGGCCTTATGTCCAGCTATGGACTGATACAGTGTTGATGATGATTACAATCTTTTACAGCGTATTTTATTGAATTTATGAAAATGTTCCTACTACCTACCTAAGCTTTATAATTATTATAAAGCATAAGTAGGTAGTAGGAACATTTTCATTTTTTTATTTTCTCAGCCTTCAAACACAACACCAGCCCTAACAGTCCACAGCTGGACCTAGATTGGCGTCCCAACAAGCGCCTCTTTGGCTCTTATTTATTTTAATATCAGGTAGGTACAGTCCTGGATTTATAAATAGGCCGTATAGGCCACGGCCTAGGGGCGGCAGCATCTTAGGGGGGCGGCAGATTTCAGAGGACGGTCACTCGATTGCAGACGATAAAGTTCTCTGGTTTGAATTGGAGCGATTTTGCAATTTTTATTGCTGTTATTTCATTATGCCTAGGGGGGGGGGTGTCTAATAATGAACGGCTCAGTAGGTACATAGGGCGGCGGAAAAAAGTGGCCTACGCTCATAAAAAATATAAATCCGGCACTGGGTAGGTACCTACCTAAGGGATGCATTACCTACCTCCTGTATTGTCATTAAAATTTATCAAGATCCTCAATAATATTTTTGTGATTGTTTGTAGGTAGATCATTTCTTCTGGTAGTACTTCTTAGGTATCCTCTCATATGTGTTATTCACAAATTTTATTGCTACCAACTAAATAAATTTAGGTAGGTACTAGGTAAGGTAGGTTCATTTCATAGATTGCACGATTGGTTTGGTACCTACATAAGTTAGAAATTTGATTTCGTCGTCGTTGTTAGATACGTACGGCCTCCATGTGAATGATGTGGCAAAACAAACCGCGTTCTGGTATTTTTTATGAAAGAATGAATGAGAGCAGAAAAGTTTTCAAAAGTAAACTTAGGTGGTGTCAAAATAATGAAGAACAAATTAAAATGGACATTATAGCCGAGTATCGATCAGCCAATAACTTCAGTGAGTTTTGGAAATCAACCAATAAATTGAATGTGCAGCCTGGTCGGCCTGTAAGCATTGAAGGTGTGAGTGACAGTAGGGACATTGCTAACTTGTTTAGAGACCACTTCAGAGTAAGCTCGTTGCTAGGTTCGTCTTCAGAATCAGATTTTGTCAGGGCTGGTATGACCAAGGAGACCTACCAAGTTACTCCTGAGCAGGTTGCTATAATCATAAATAAAATGTCAAGAGGTAAATCACCTGGTCATGACGGCCTAAGCATTGAACACCTGAAGTATGCGGGTCCCCAGTTACCTCATCTTTTGTCAGTTTTGTTTGGTATATGTTTCACTCACTCCTACCTACCTGAGGACCTAATGAAAACGACTATTGTGCCCATTGTAAAGAACAAGACTGGTGACTTATCTGACAAATGTAATTATAGACCAATATCATTGGCTACCGTAATGGCGAAGGCGTTGGACAGTGTGCTGGACTCAGAACTAGACAAACATTTAGACCTTCATGATGCACAGTTTGGTTTCCGCAAGGGCCTCTCAACTGAAAGTGCCATTCTGAGTCTCAAACACACTGTTCAATATTACACACAGAGGCGCACACCTGTGTATGCATGCTTCCTCGACCTTTCGAAGGCTTTTGACCTGGTGTCCTATGATGTGTTGTGGAGAAAGCTGGCAGGGACAGGTGTGCATGCACAGGTGCAGCGGCTTTTCCATTACTGGTATTCCAATCAGACAAACAATGTTAGATGGGCGGGTGAGTTCTCGGAGACGTACAGGTTGGAGTGCGGCGTGAGACAAGGTGGGTTGAGCTCTCCGAAGCTCTTTAACCTGTACGTAAACGAGCTGATTGTGGAGCTCAGCAGTGCGCGTGTCGGCTGTTCGGTTGATAATGTTTCTATGAACAATATCAGCTACGCAGACGACATGGCACTGTTGTGTCCCACGATCAGCGCCCTCCGGAAGCTCTTGTCCATATGTGAAGAGTACGCCAGTAAGCATGGACTCATGTACAACTGCAAGAAGAGTGAATACCTGGTATTCAAGGCCGCAGGTAAGGTTCCAGCGTCTGTCCCGTGCTTGAGACTTAACGGTCTTGAGCTAAGTAGAGTAAATAAGTTCAAGTATCTGGGACATTTCCTTACCGACGACCTTGACGACCAGGTGGACATAGAACGTGAACGCAGGGCGTTGGCGGTCCGCAGTAATATGCTGGCTCGAAGGTTCGCCCGTTGCAGTAGGCAAGTGAAAATCACACTATTCAAAGCTTACTGCCAATCGTTCTATACGGGCAGCCTCTGGGCTAGCTTTACTAAAAAATCGCTCAGCGCTCTGCGAGTGCAGTATAACAACGCCTTCAGGATGTTGTTGGGATTGCCCCGATTCTGCAGCGCATCCTCCATGTTTGCCGAAGCCCAGGTTGATGGCTTTCACGCCATCATCCGCAAGAAAACCGCCTCGCTGCTGCGTAGAACATGGAGCAGTCCCAACACCATCCTGCAGGTTGTGGGCAGCAAGTTTGCCTCGCCCATCATGCAGTCTTTCAACAGAGTCCTGACTCTTTAGACTCCATGGGTTGAGATTGAGACTCTGTTGAAAGATTGCTTTAAATACCTAACAATTGTGCCTTACCTATTGTGTTTTTTAATTAGTTACCAATATTTGTGTTTAATTGTGATTTTTATTTTTATGTGGACAAAAATGTCTGAATAAAGAAACTTTTTATTTTATTTATTTATTTAATGAGCAAAAAAATAGTCGTCAAGGGGAAGGGGAAGGATACACAAAAAATAATTAAATAAATAATTTATTTGGTACATATCATCTATCTGCTGTCCTGTGGTCGACTTTATAACAGCTGTGTTTGCGGGAAACTATCAAACAGTTTGAGGCGACTATTTAAAGGTGATCAATGGCTAAATAAATATCCTACAATCTAAAGAAAAACCCCACGTCAGCATTTGTATAGCGCCATCGAATGAAAACATACTACAAGTGTAACGACTACAAGTATATCAGAGGCACAGACATTATCACAGTTAATCTAATGCTAATTACAATAAAAATTACAATTTATTTACAAAATGAATTTAAATGCAAAGCATATCCGTGCAACTAGATGGCGCTGTCAAAAATTCTACCAATATCTATAGCTACCTATCTAAAACCCTTGCCTCGCGTCTCGGAACCTCCTACCAGACGGTAGATCTTCCAAACACGGCACTTGGACTAAGTTAAAATAGATGTGCCCCATGAGGTGCGAGGCCGAGGTGTTGGTCGTCTTGAGGCATTCGAAGAGCATGTCATCGCAGGTGCAGTGGGATTTGCTGTAGAGCGAGTTGTTGGTGAGGTTGTAGCGGCGGGAGAAGGCGCGAACCTTGGTGGGGCAGAGGTCGTGCGTGCGGCAGCACCGGTCCAGGCAGCGGTCGGCGCCCAGGTCGTGGTAGTCTTCCGCTATGTCGCCGGTGCCGCACCACTTCGTGCCTGGGAAGAGAGATCCTTTCATCACTCTACATCAAAGTTGCTTTCTCTGTCCCTATATCGAATTGAATCTAGCTATGTGTCGCCACATGTTGAGACTCATCTGAATGGGACGCCAATTTAGACCAGCTTGGCCATACTGGTTTACCTCGGAGGACTGACCCCCATATCCCTATGTCCCTTTGTATGCTTAAATCTTTAAAACTACGCAACGGATTTTGATGCGGTTTTTTTTAATAGATAGAGTGATTCAAGGGGAAGGTTTATACCTATAATAAAACCGTGCGAAGCCGGGGCGGGTCGCTAGTTACTAAAATTATGAACGCAAGTCTTTGTATGGATTTATGGATGCTGTTGCTCTTACGAGGCGTCCGAGAGTCCTGTAAGGTCGACAGGAAATTAAGCACTTTGACTTCACGGAAAAACTACTGAAAGGGACGGGATGAAATTTTGAATAGACCTACTTCTAGCCCTGGAATAACACAGGCTTTTTCTTCACTTTTTTATCCCATACATCATCAGATTATCTAGAGGATAAATATGCTTCCTTGGGACGAATTTTGCTCCAACTCTCCCTCTAAGTAACAACCTAAGTAAAGGTTTCTTGTTCGCTTCTTTACTTTAGTAAAAGTGCGAAGCCGGTATGGATCGCTAGTAAGATAAAACCCGGAACATAAAAATAAACGTGCCCCGAACTCTAAGCAATCAAAACACTCAAGGTGCAACACTCATCCGAGCAAGTCAAGTCTCTCGTCACAGTAGTGACCTAAGTAGGTACTTACTCGTTTGGTGACACCGCTGTAAGACATGTGTAAGGTGTTTGTAAACAAGTATTTAGTAAAGGATGACTTGTAGGAATCGAACCGCCATGCTTTATTTGTATTTCTGAATGGGAATGCTTCAGGCTGAAGGCTATTTGGAAGGGGCAGAACTTCGCTTCATCACACTGTTGGTCTACGCTATGCCCTGGCGGCGCCCTCTCGTCCGTATGCCCCGTCCACTCACCAGGTATGATCCCCTGCAGCAGTGTGAGCGGACTGCCCCCGAGCAGGCCGGTGTGCGCCCCGCCCGCGTCCAGCCGCGCCCTGGCGGCGCCCTCTCGTCCGTATGGCCCCGTCCACTCACCAGGTATGATCCCCTGCAGCAGTGTGAGCGGACTGCCCCCGAGCAGGCCGGTGTGCGCCCCGCCCGCGTCCAGCCGCGCCCTGGCGGCGCCCTCTTTCCACACGGCGCCCAAGGGTAGGCGCCCATGCAGCTCTGGTGTCTCTACACCTTCATCCTGAGACAATCACAAAATTTTGTTTGTATGTAGGCATGATGATCATGATAAAAATCGTGTGCATACAACGTTAGTATCGTACCTAGTTACCTACTTATTTATTATTTTATTATGCAGGCTGCATGCACACTAAATAATTATTTTATTCCAGCCTTTGAAATAGAATAGACACTAGACCTTCGCATGTGCCGCAGTCTCTAATAATTTTATAATTGACCGGATATAACTCGATCCAATGCCATTAAAATAGTGAATGTAATACAAATCCAAAGATTACCCAAAGTTGAACTTAGGTAGATACAGCAATTATTTATCTACTGCAATGCAACTAATAATGTACTTCCTGATCTATTTCACGCGATGTCAGTCAAGGTCTTAGATTTTTTAAAATCTAAACGTTCTCTCGAGACTCTACCTAGTTAGGAGTAGGAAAGTCACATGTCCGTACAATCTTACAAGACATTTAGTTTCGTTTACTACTTTCAAATATAATTAGGTAGTAGACACCAAAGTAACTTGTGGGAGCCAAATTACTGTTCTGGTTAGGTATTACCATAAGAATAAATAATAACTGCGGTATTACTCCAATTTTTGTTTTCTCAGCGCGTCGCGTCGTCTTCGTCGTCCTTATATTTTTTATCTGAAGCTTCATGAGGTTGTACGTATTATAAAGCGTTAATAATTAATTTATTCTTTTTTTGGCGCACAGGGCTTACACCAGTGCCTATGCAATTTTACAAACCGCATCAATAACAACATGGCTAGTTGCGAAAAATCTGAGTCAGTAAATCAATATCTTTATTTCAAACTAGCGCCCCGCCCCGGCTTTGCACGGTTTTATTATACATGACTATAAACCTCACGGAGCCCGAGACCTTTCCAACGAATGCAAAACCGTGGAAATCGGTTCGTGCGTTCTGGAGTTAAGCGTCAGAAAGGAAAACCCGACTTATTTTTATATAGTAGATATAAGCACTTCGAAGAGTCAAATTTTAAACTATAGGTATTTCTACATAATTATCAAAATAATATATAAAAATGACTTAATTGAATTACTCTTCGCTTCAATATTTTGTCTACTAGTGAAAGAAGCGAAAATAAACCCTAGCACTACCTGTAAAGTGTAAAAGCGCAAACAGGATCTAAACTAGCACCACCACTTATTTTATCATTTTAATAATTACGTTTAACAAACGAATTTCCAAAATTCACAAGTTCACTTAAAAAAAGCTGAACGTGTGAATTTTGTAAATTCCTTTGTATTTAAGTGGGGGTGCCACTTGAATCGATTATTTGAGAAACCCCACAAGTCAGTATTTCTGACCAAATGACTTTTTTGCGGGAATGTGTTCTATGGACGTAAATACACAGTATAACAAAGAGAAACTCCACAAGTCAATGCTATAAGTACGAAATATGTATGTCGAATATATTTCGTTTAGTTGAGAAACACCATAAGTCAGTGACTTTCAGGTAGGTATTATTTATTTCAAGAAAATATCAAAATTATAAAAAAAGTTAATTCAATTCATATTAGATATCATTTAAACCAGTCAAACTGCATACAGAACAAATCCATGCCCATACATTTTTTTTCACAGAAATGTTTTCATCGTCTTCTGTAAAATTAAGGTCAGATGACTTGTGGGGTTTCTCAAATAATCGATTCACTTTAGGTGCTGCGCCTTAAGGCAGAGGCGGCGGAGGTTACCTGCAGCCGAGGCGTGACCTGCTGGCACTGGCCCATGAGCTTCACCATCTGCGCGAAGGAGACGCCGAGCGGCCGGTTGATGCGGCTCAGCTGTCGGAGCAGTCGCGACGTGTCCTCCTCATCTCTGGAAGAACAGAGGAGGAGGATAAATAACTTGGACACAGCACTATCCAGCCCTAGTGTAAGCTACTCAAAGCTTGTGTTATGGCACATAGTGATAAGACGTAAGACATAATAAACTGTTGCAAAGCGAACTTCCGAACGTAGAATGCTTCACTGAAGCGCACTTGGCTTAGGCCCGTGCGTTTTGGCACCGGTTCCGAAAGCGAGTAGATTCGATTCTTTACCAACTCTTAATGCTGGACAATCCACACAGCATCATCTAGTTTCTGAACCTCTACCCCTACCATTATTCCTTGTGTTTCCTATGTAAATATAATAAAAAATATCTATGTAATGTATTGTTTACCTATATCAGTCATCTAGTACCCATAACACAAGCCCTGCTTAGCTTAGAGCTAGATGATGTTGTGTGGATCGTCAAGCATTATTATACCTACACATATCTCACACTAACTAGTATCGATCACAATCTCATCAGTGCACAAACCCAACCTTCACCCATCAACGATAACCACTCCATCATCACACAGACACTAGAGCGTGCAGTCCGCAAGGTCTATGGCTCATTGCGCAACATCCGGCCACTGAACTTGTGCTTTCACTCGGTAACCTGGTCACAGCCGAGCGCTGCTCGACCAGACATGTGGTAATAGTTCCGGAGAAATGGAGACGACGACGTGCTAGATACAACAAGAAAAAACAAAATATTTTTATCCTCAAGCTTATTTCCTATATATACATATACATATTTCCTATGTTTCGGGAACCTATTTTTATACTCAAGCTTATTTCTATGTATCAACATAATCACCACAAGTTCCAGTGGGTAACCTTATAATCTACGGTTTAGAGTGTACGTAGGTATGTTTATTAGTAGGTTAGTTAGACCAAACTTGTAAAATATAATATACTAGCGACCCGCCCCGGCTTCGCACTTTTTTATTATACGTATAAACCTTCCTCTGGTATCACTCTATCTATTAAAAAAACCGCGTCAAAATCCGTTGCATAGTTTTGAAGATTAAAGCATACATAGGGACATAGGGATATAGGGACATAGGGACAGAGAAAGTGACTTTGTTTTATAATAAGTAGTGATAGTGAAGTGATAGACAGATAAAAAAAACTTTTTTGCTCACTTGAAAGTCTTGAAACTAAGAAATAATATGCTAAATTTCCGATTTTCTGTCACACTAACGCTAACTGCAGACGGTTGCAAACAGTCTAAAGGTAGCTCAATTGATCCATGTCAAAGTCGTCGCGTACCCAAGACACTGGCTGCATAAACACGCTGTATGGCAATGCTGATGCGCTGAGCCATATACCTACGCATAGGTCACGCGTCGCATTGATCAGACGCTCAGATATTTTTTTTACAACCCGGAACTTACCTACTTATTCGTATTCCAAAATATTGCCACTACGTACTTACAAATCTTTGTACAGACATAAATTTAATACCAAGCCAAACTACGAATCTCGAACCTAAATAAAAGTTTCACCCAAAATATTCCAGAAAAGGAATATTTAGAAATATCCTGAAAATATTCTAAAAAAAAATATTCTCTGTATCTAAGTTTCAAGTAAGTAGGTAAACTGTTAGATAAACACTGGATAAAGTTATTAAAAAATCTCATAACGTTTTAAGTCATAACGTCTCTTGATGAGTCACTCATGCAGTTATCTTATAGAATATATGAGTTTTAAAATAATCACTAATAATGTTGATATAATTCTCACGTAGATATTCGTGAGAATTATACAAAACTATAACATTAGAAGTTAGCTAATCGCATAGTCTGAATTACTAATTGTACCCTGTATATCTTGGTTATTATAAAAGGGAAAAACATGGATTTAGGAATGTAAAACAACTTGATGTGTTTGAAAATGAACTGTTTCACATAAGAATCCAAACATACCATACAATGAACTTTACCGAAATAATCAAAATCAGGTACATTATAGGATATCTAATTCACATCGGTGATGCACCTTTAAGACCGACTTCAAAAAAGGAGGAGGTTCTCAATTCCTCTGTATAGTTTTGTTTAGTTTTGTTGTCCTCAGATCTTTTAGATGAACCGATTTTGATGATACTAATTTATTTTGAAGCTGGTGCTGCTCATTTCATACAATATAAATTCAACCAAGAACTGAACAGTAAAGTATTCTACATTGATCAGATGTGTAAAATTTTAAGTCTGTCTGTTTATATTTTTTTTCACGTCTTAAAGATTTTTTTTTAAAGGTAAAGATACAAACCTGGTTGCGTGATACATATATCGATTGGACTTTAAACTTGTAATCACCAAAGTGTAATAAATAAGCAATTCAAGTGGCAGGTTGCAATTTTGCTGGACCGACCTTGGTTGAACTATTACAAGTTACAGTCTAATCTCTATGGCACTGACGAGTTTTACCACTCTTCATTAACCTACTGATCTGCAAAGAGCCATTAGGACCTCATTAGTCAAACTATCATTAAGAACCTGCTAAAACCTCATTAATTATCATACAACTGATTTTTAGTTCAAACCGTCCCACCAGTGTGGTATACTGCATTTTAATGTGATAGGTAGCATAAGAATAAATAATAACTACGTAGAAAGGACTCTTCTTTGATCTAGTCCCAAACGCCGCCATTTATATACCTACTTCCCCCTTCACCTCGTTACGCCCCTCTGTCGTCCAGGCGTTTTGCCAGGGTTGCTACTGCATTGTACCGCCGCGCCCCGCCGCCGCCGCGCCGTCGTCGCGAGGCGAGGCGAGTGAGAAAAGGTCAACGACCGATGTTCACGTTCCTTTGATTAGGTACCTACCTTAATAGTTAGATAGGAACCTACTAAAACACAATAATATTTAGAAAATATTACTTACATAGGGTATGTATTTTCATATAATATGCATTATCTTTTATTGTTACAACCGATCACACCACAATAACTTGACCATGACGTCATATTATAGAGGTAGTTACCTAACCTACACAAATATTAAAATCCGCGTGCGGCGTCGCCGGCTGTGACAGCCCTACTGCACGTTTAACGTGCAGAATCGCGTAGGCTAATATCGTGACCTTGAGCGCGTTCGGAGCGAAGTTTCCCTTCTAGTCTGTTCTTATTCTTATGTAGGTAGTTAAATTGATAACATAAGAAACGTTTGAATGCAGAAAATCTCAATCTTTTTCTTTCAGTTCTTTTCTTTCGGTTTTATCCTTAATTAGAAAGAAACATGCATATTGCAGCACACATAGTGTCGATAATACATTATACAAACTGACAGTGGCAGTGGATCAGACGCGTTCGTTCAGGCGACATAATGCTATCACAGCATTGCTCACCTAATATGCTCACACCTGTACCATAAGAATAGACAATAACAGAGTAGAATGGAAACTTCGCTCCGAACGCGCTCAAGGTCACGATATTAGCCTACGCGATTCTGCACGTTAAACGTGCAATGGGCTGGCCCATTCAGTAGGGCTGTCACAGCCGGCGAAGCCGCACGCGGATTTTAATATTTATGTAAGTTATTGTGGTGTGATCGGTTGTAACAATAACTCAAAAACGAAGACAAATTTAAGTTTTTATAGATTGAAATGATAATACATACACTATATAAGTAATATTTTCTAAATATTATTGTGTTTTTGTAGGTTCCTATCTAACTAATTAGGTAGGTACCTAATCAAATGAACGTGAACCGATGTTCACGTCAACGACCGATGTCGTTGACCTTTTCTCTCTCGCCTCGCCTTGCCTCGCGACGGCGGTGCGGCGCGGCGCGGCGGTACAGTGAAGTAGCAACCCTGGCAAAACGCCTGGACGACAGAGGGGCGTAACGAGGTGAAGGGGGAAGTAGGTATATAAATGGCGGCGTTTGGGACTAGATCAAAGAAGAGTCCCTTCTACTCAGTTATTATTTATTCTTATGCCTGTACTCACAATATAACCTTACATAAGGCCGCCCATTGTACTTGTCTTATGTAATGTCTTCATGTAATGTTTTTTTCTGGTGTACAATAAAGGATTTTTGTAGGTATTGTAGTGTATTGTATTACTAGGCTATTTGAAAGAAATATAAGAACCTACGATAAACATCACATCATAGGTCGTTATAAAACCCCATGCATGAACCATTCATTTGCGGTCTTCGATTCACTGAAAAGAGCTCGACCAACCAATACCGATACCAAACCAACCCTCATTGTCACTGAATAATCAAGATGGTGTAGGTAAAATAATTAAGTAAACTAAAACTAAGGCTACTTTATAGAAATGTTACCTTCTTACAAACTAAAGTTGAGTTAACGAAGAGAAGAAAACTTTCTAACTTAATTGAATGGAAAGTTCAAGTCGTAATAGATCATTAATTAATTATTTATAAGAAATTATTTTTATTATGTGCCGTAATTAGGTACGTACCTACTGCACAAACTTAATAATTAAATATCGAAATTAGTGGTTATTTCAGCATCAAATAAAAACATAAAATTGTGACATAACCGCCAAACTCAACTGATAACTTTTAGGGGACTGTGTTTTGGACTAGTTACATAATTATCTATAGATCGCGATATAACTAAATCTCGATTGGAGTTAAGGTCTAACTCGTATGTCGAAACGTTTATTACCTTATCTAGACTAAATCGTATTTTAACTTTATCATCCGATACTCTTGGAATTACACACAACAACAAAACCATTTTTAAAGCCTTTGAAAACCACAATAATAGATTTTTTAGATTTGACAGCTTAGCTCGAGGATGGAACGAACCGAATAACAATGCTGAAAAACTAAATTTCTTTACCTTGTTAGTTAACAATAAAATAACTATCATTATACGTATGGTGAAAACGGCAAACGCTACTTTCTATGCTTGTTAGGTTTCTCTAGAAAATCAGCACCCGCCACGGTTTCTTGGAAATGGATTGGCTTATGAATTGAATACTGACAATAGTGTGGTGTGTGGGAAGCGACCAGGTATTAACTTACCTAGAGTATAAGAATAAGTAAAAACTATTTAAAGATTGAGACTGCTTGTCAAATGTTCATGGGCATCTCTATTGCCTAATCACAGAACTAATCGTGCAATGCGCAGGAAACGCGTTTAAATCTTTAATTAAGGCAAATTGCGCTTATCATAGATTACCGCATTATTTTGTGCCTGTCACTCAAATATATCGACAGGTATTGATATGGATCAGTTGAGCTACCTCTAGATTGTTTACAACGATCTGCAGGTAGATCAATTGTTCCAAATGGAAATACTTGTTTATGTCAGTATCTTTTTCTGTGATTTATTAATAACTAGCGACCCGCCCCGGCTTCGTACGGTTTTATTATACGTATAACCTTCCTCTTGAATCACTGTATTAAAAAAACTGCATCAAAATCCGTTGCCTAGTTTTAAAGATTTAAGCATACATAGGGACATAGGGACAGAGAAAGTTACTTTGTTTTATATTATGTAGTGAACACATGTCATTATCTTAGCAATGATAATATCAAATTGATACGATTGAGGGATATCTTTCCACCACCATTATAAAACTGGTGGGCAGGATGCGTGGCTATTAGATACCTCTGCATATAATATAAGTATACCTCTATCTACTATTACAAACTTCCAGGTGTTGTAAAATCGCCAGGAAAGAGGAAGGCACTGCAGATAATCAGCTGCTATCCGCCGCATCCACCCAATCAAAGCCGAATTAAACAATTACATTTACGACGTGATCGTAAGCTGTTGGAGAGAGCTGGAGGTGTTTGAACTATTGGCGTGTGTTCAATAGCTAGTATGTAACTATCATTATCAGTAGAAGAATAAGTGCTTATCCATTGGCGAATCTAGGTTTATTTTCCAAAGGTCCCTCAAATACGAGTGATCTAAAATCCATCTAGATTTATGTTTTAGGGCCTCCTAAAACTCAAAAAAATCTTTAAATTAGTCGACAAAGTACCTACGTAAGAAAAATAGAGAAGATGTAAGTGTGCAAATGTAGGTAAATGCAAAACCATTAGATTGCGCCACCTACCGATCTAGCCCAAGGATACCGGCTTTCAGTCAGCCAAACAGTCTCCTACTACTTCACTTTAAACAACACCGTGGAATAAACATTTTAGAACTCACCAAAATGACATTAAATTACTTGACCGTTGCTGGAAGCTTTAATAAGCTTTTAACGAGAAAGCACATCCGTTTCCGTCGAATTTGACTACTTTTTACTGATTTTTCGGTAGTATATCCGGTCCACTGGCGACACCTAGGCGTTTCGCGCCATTTTTAGTTGGCGTAAAATGGACAGCGCCATGTTTTATCATTGGCGTTTCGTATTCCGTCGAAGCAACTTGTGTACGCAGCAGTTCTGCTCTGACTCTGTTAAAGTTGCACTACCTATAGTGATAATTATTATAAGGTTATATCGTCAAGTGAATAGCAGAAAAACCTGTAAGTTTTTTAAATTTACTTATTTTCTCGCACTTGAATCATTTTGAGAATTTTTATCGACCGTGTTGTAAAAATCTCTTTGTTATAATATTTGTGTTATTTTTTATAAGAAATAGGGCCTGCTTTCAATTTTAGCCATTACTGTCCCACGGCAGGACAAAGGCCAAAGAACGTTGATTCAGGAAAGCATATTGTGCTCATAATTTTTTACCTTACCTAAGGTAGGTAACTAACGGTAAAAATTTAACGGTTTTTCCGTTCGGATCTCGTATTTCATAGAAAGTACTTGATCATTTATTTTTAATAATTTACTGGTTGTGTTCGGTTTATTCGGTTCTTTCGGTTCCGGTCTCGAAGTCAATTTATTTAGATAATTTACTTTATAGTGTTGGTTCTGTCATATAAGATATCACATTTTAAAATGATCTTTTATTTCTACCGGATTGGGTCCGGTATTTTTGGTAAGTTTTGGAAGAAACATTTTTGTAAAAATATATTGAATAACTGTATTTTAAAATTACAACCTATTTTTATTAAAGAACCGGAACCGGCGCTACCGCCGCCGCCGCCGCCGCCGTGAACGCGCCGTGAGCTTCGATCCCATTTGTAAGCATACCTACTCATCGCGGATACGGGTAAGCTCCAAAGTTATTATAACTGATGCCCTGCCTGACTAATTGAGTCGTTTTTATACTGCTTGCCATGAAGGTAAGGCCTCGATAACTTCATTTTGTAAGCGTCGACGCTTGTACAAACATGTTTAACTTCACTGACAATCAATGTCTTGGCAAGGCCATTATTTCGAACAATTTAGAAGAACAAAACCGCAGGTTCCGAAAACACGCAACTGTTTTTCGAAGACATCTTCTATGTTCGCAAGAAACGACCCAAGAAATAATAACTAGCAAGCACTAGACCTTTTTAGTTAAATCTTCACCGAATACCTACCCTCAAAAGTTTTATTTTTGAGTCTCAACTCAACCATTCACGGCTCCTATTGATCATTCAATCAATTAGCATAAAGAGAACTTCAATAGTAATGTAATCTAACTTTGACAGTAAAATAGACATTTTTGGTAAATATTATACCTATTAAAACTTTGTTGAATTCATTTACGAAAAAGGAGTTAACTAGTGTTGGAAGAACAACATTTAATTTCATCCCTTAACGAAAGAGGGACTTCAGGATGTGCGCGACTCTAGTCGCGCGCGTTCTACATAACTACCTGCGAGTTTTTTAATAATAATTTTAGTTTGAGATTTGACTTGTTCGTAACCTGTACTTGTAGCCTAAAGAAATTAAAGTGATCTTGTTGATTGATTGATTGATCTTGTATTTTGTTTTAAAAGGCTGGATAGTAATAAGTGAATCTTTTAACCCTGTTCTGGCAAAACATAATTAAGGGCTTAGCTGCCCCTCGCGGGGGTAGAGCTAGTGTGAATCACTAGGTCCATCGTGTGGACCTCCAGGATCCTTTCAAGGTGTAAGGCAGAATTGTATATCCCTATAAATAAGATATTAATTTATTGGGCCATTTCGAAGTAACATAGGTAAATCATATAACACACCAGTAGGCGCTCAAAGTTTATTTATCGACATGAACTGCCTACACAGACACACCCTCGCGGGGTGGATGCCGTAATTACCTTTCAGAGGTCAGCTCGGCTGTGACCAATATACAACATCTATAATTACTAGGACAGCGCTCAAATTCACGAGTTTCCTTTTACCACTGCACTGACACTTCCGGCCCGGTCATAAATATGATACAGGTTGCTCATATGCTCTTGAACTTAGGTGAAATGCCTACACAAACACCCTCGCGGGGTGGATACCGTTATAACCTCTCTCAAAGAGGTCTCAAAAAGGTCAGCCCAGAAGTGGCCAATATATAATAACTATCACGAGTATTACCACCGAGGCTCCTGGCCCGGTCTTAAATATGGTACAGGACGCTCCAATGCTCCTGGACCTAGGTGAAATACCTACATAAAGACACCCTCGTGGGGTGGATACTATAATAACCTCTCTCAAAGAGGTCAGCCCAGAAGTGGCCAATTTATAACTATAATAACAAGGACAAACCACTGAGGCTCCTGGCCCGGTCTTAAATAAGGTACAGGACGCTCCAATGCTCCTGGACCTAGGTGAAATACCTACATAAAGACACCCTCGCGGGGTGGATACTATAATAACCTCTCTCAACGAGGTCAGCCCAGAAGTGGCCAATATATAACTATAATAACAAGGACCAACCACCGAGGCTCCTGGCCCGGTCTTAAATATGGTACAGGATGCTCCAATGCTCCTGGACCTAGGTGAAATGCCTACATAAAGACACCCTCGCGGGGTGGATACCATAATAACCTCTCTCAAAGAGGTCAGCCCAGAAGTGGCTAATATATAACTATAATAACAAGGACCAGCGCTCAAATTCAGGAGTTTTATTTTACCACCAGGGCTCCTGGCCCAGTCATAGATATAGTACAGTACACTCCAATGCTCCTGGACTCGGGTGAAATGCCTACAAAAACACCATTCGCGAGGTGGATACCATAATAACATCTCACAGAGGTCAGCCCAGAAGTGGTTATTATACAATTACTATAACATAATATGACAAGGCTCAAAAACATGAGTTCCCTTTTACCAACAAGGTTTGCAGCACAGTTATAAATATGGTGCAGGGCGCTCTAATGCTCCTGGATACTGCATTTAACAAATATGAACAATTATTTATTTATTTTATATTTCGTTTATTAAGGCATAAACGTTTACAATTTCCTTGTCTATCGCATAGATAAATACAATATGCAGGAAGCTCCAATGTTTCTTGACACTTGATACTTAAACAAAAAGGTAACAATATATAATGCTCCTGGATACTGCATTGAACAAATGTGAACAATTATTTATTTATTTTATATTTCGTTTATTAAGGCATAAACGTTTACAATTTCCTTATCTATCGCATAGATAAATACAATATGCAGGAAGGTCCAATGTTTCTTGACACTTAAACAAAAAGGTAACAATATATATATATACATATAGGACGCTCAAATGCTCCTGGAAACATGCTCCTGGACACTAGAATTAACAAAAGTTAACAATAACTCTAGACATTTCAATGAGGTCAGATAGGAAGGTTGCTCTGGTAGGTATACAGACAATAGCAGCTCACTGGTATCACCACGTTCGATATCCCGAATGTTTATAGTTAAATCTAACTGATCAGGCAGTCCCATTTTCAATCTCGAGGCACTAAACGAGTAGGCATGTAATTAATGACCAAAATACGAATATCCTGTCTCGACGATTTGCTGTAATATATTGCATCAAAGTTTAGATGTGCTTCGCGAGCACTTAATCTTGGTCTTAGCACTTATGTACTTCGGTCCTCAAAACGCAAAAAGATGTATTTTGAAGGCCGGGAACAGTCCAAAATATATACCCTGCAGAAATTAATAGTTTGTCATTGTGCATGCCTGTTAGAGGCGCACATACAAAGGATTTTTCTGCTATATTATGCGACTCCAGCCTGACCGTTTCTTGCACCTGGTAACGATAAGAGTTTCTCCTGCACTGCAATCAAAATAAATCTATTATATATACAAGTTATTGTGTGTGTGCTAGCCAGACATGAAATACATCACATTTCACAGCTTTCATCTTATTGTATCGGCTTATAATCATACTGCAGAAGCATAGAGATAACCTATCGAATGTGCTCGACATTCAATACATCTCAGCATACACGATATCCCAAGCAATCCTAATGATCGGGAAGGTCACCTATATCGTTATCTTTTCCCCGAGTGACAACAACTGCTAGCATATATGAACATTAAATAGTGTGTATAAAATGGGGACCCTAGATACTTCTATCTAATCCATTTATTTGCCTGAAAGGCTGCGCATGTTCTTTGTAATAATGTTACACGAGATCTGAAAGATTATGTTTCATGACGCGTTTAGTATCCCTTGGATGTTTCATAGCGTGTTTAAAATCTGGTATGTATCGATCACTAGCATGGGAATTTCCGTTACCATTTCTAATCCCTAAAGTGTTTCGTCTAAATCACTTAGTGACTGGGGATACCTGATTAGTAGATCCTCAAGTGGGGAATATGTCTGTCACCACCGAAAGTCAAGAACATCGTTCTCATGTTTTTGAAGTGTACGTGTAGAATGGTTGAACAATTGGCACAAAATACCTACTAATCAATATTTTCATAACATCGTCACGTCACGATATAACTGTTGATCTGTACACGTAAAAGTTTACACGTCTTAACGTTACTAGACATACCTTGATCTTGTCATTGTGTACGATAGTAGGTATTATTTATTTTTTGACGGTTCCAACACTGACAGTGGTTGACTTCTTTCAAACATTTTAAAAGACTATGTTATAAATTAATCCACTATTATGAATGAACTATACTTATTTAATCATAAAACTAGACTGAAAGTCTATAAACGATTTTAATATTACACTAAAAGTGGTTAAGCTAGCGTAACGTACCTATTGTCTGGGATAAAACCTCTTTAGATAAACAGATGTTGGAGCAGTTTCAGATAACATACGATCACTGTATCTTTAGGAGGGAATTGGCTGTTCGCCAATATTTTTTAAAGGATTTGTAGGCGAGAAATAACATATATCTACCTGATAATGTTACTCCAATATTGTTGAAAACGATTGATACAATATTTACTAATTATTACTTTAGTTTGGTGGCAATTTAAATTTTTTAGCTGTTAAAACGGCTAAGTTCAAGTTCAAAGTGGGTATATTATAAATTTTAATAAATTAGTTCTTGGTTACCTACTAAAATCAAGAGTGTCAGAATTATAGAACAAAACTCAAGAGAACATTACTGTATCAGTATTCTTTCAAAAGACTTGTTACACATTCTTTTGTTTAATTTTATCTCATCACATTGGCGTTATTCCCTCAAACTCTACATTTGGCGACACCAGGCGAAAACAAACAGATCTCGTTAAAAGCTTATTAAAGCTTCCAGCAACGGTCAAGTAATTTAATAGAAGCGTTTTACCTGAAATAAAACGCATATTAAAATACTTACCTTGCTGGAAGCTTTGCTTTTAATTCTGCCTGGTGTAACTTAACCAATGATAAAACATGGCGCTGTCCATTTTACGCCAACTAAAAATGGCGCGAAACGCCTAGGTGTCGCCAGTGGACCGGATATACTACCGAAAAATCAGTAAAAAGTAGTCAAATTCGACGGAAACGGATGTGCTTTCTCGTTAAAAGCTTATTAAAGCTTCCAGCAAGGTAAGTATTTTAATATGCGTTTTATTTCAGGTAAAACGCTTCTAATAAAGTTAGTAAGTATCTGTCAATTTGTATAATAGTGACACAGCCACGCAAATTACCTATAGTCTTCTATTTGGTCTCGCACTTCTCAGTAGAATTAAACGCTACGATAACGTATAAAAGCAGGAGTAATTCGCTCTTTCCATTATAATGCTTGAGTAGGTTTATACATAAATAGGTACATAGATTGTATAAGGATCAACTGCTCCGAACCTTGAGATGACCACAGGAAGAAGTCAAACAATGGTAAATTATTATGCAACATGTCAGATATAAAAATAATCTTATGACCTCCATACGTAGGCCTTATAGGGCTTCTACGAGCTCTACGCAAACGTACGGCTTACGAGCTGTATGTGTAAGTAGGTAAGTACCTATCAATGGAACCTACAATCCATCATAAAGCTAAAGATCTCTACGAATCACTCCTATTGGTTGATTAAACACAGTAGATACTGCTTTCTGTATTTCTATATTTTCGAACAAAAAGAAAATTTAAATAAGAAATTTTCAAAACAAATGTAAGTACTTACATTTCGTGATAAATTTTCATGATATCTCTAAATTAAGAGTCTGAATCTCAGGATAGACTTGAAATCTATGAAATCAACAAATCTCTAGCTCTAGCTCTTCTGAATGCTTACCACAAAACCGTGAATGCCCAACGAGGGCCATTTCTGGTTAGATGCTGTGCTGTGTGAGTTGTCCAAAATTATTTATTTATTTATAGATGGTAGAGATCTTTCGCGTAAGAACGAAAGTGGGGACAGAAGAGTAAAGTTAATAGAATTAATATTAGAATTAATAATTATAATTGTACGGGACACCTTTTATTAAATGATACTAAGAGATGATTGATAAAACTGTTATATTGATAAAATTAACAAAATATGATAATTGAGTACGCGCCTACCGTGATGAGGTGAAAACGTGAACTGATGCAATAAACTAAGTGGTCGGCGCGTGTAACAATTGACCTTAATATTATTGATGATATTACAAGAATTGGTGACTTATACCTAAATGCACGGATGCGCTGCACCGTACATGCTCCCGGGCGAGAGATGTAGCTAAAGATGCTGTAGGTATGATAAATGATAGGATTAGTAATTATATGTCTAATGATAAGATGCGTTAATCTAAGTAAATTTAAGTTTAATCGCTAATGTTAGTTAGATGATAGATTAACATCGTGAAAAGTCGGAAAAACTCTTTTTGGTGAAGTTGCTTTATCGCTTATTTGAACATTATTTTTGTATAACACTGAAACTACTCTCGGTTTTTCGACTGAACTAGAAACACTTTTCACATATTGAGCACTAGGCTCATTGGCACAAACACTAGCACTGGGGATGTCACTGAGGGAGGCCCTCGGGGCCGGCTGTGGCGCCGGAGCAGCACCGGCGGCGGCGGCGGCAGCGGCCCGCTCCTCGCAGCCCGCGCGCACGCCCGCCTGTCTGCACCTCCACAGGAACACGACGCCGGCGATGCACCCGACTGCGACCAAAATGTAGATGACCACATAGTGATGAACATCATGAACGGAGATCTGTTCGATTTCACTTTGTTCCGATTTCATCTGGTCGATTTGTTGACCGATCCTCTTCAAGGACTTCTGTCGGTCTGCAACTTCGACATCCGATCGATTCTCGCTCTCATCGATTGGTACGGTCAGATTGATAATGTTATTAACCGCAGGAATATCGATTTGTATGATATTTGGTTTGGCTTGTATCTCATTCATGTGATGGTTGTGTGATTGGATCATTAATGAATCGGCTCTCAATGTGCAGTCATTGCCCATGGATAGCACGCCGCCCTTGCTGACGTGTTCGAATGTGACCTGATTGCTACATATCAATCGAAGTGTGCATGTGTCGCAGCAATGAAATACATAATTATTTAATTTATTTAGTGCAATCCAGTTGTTTTGGCAAGTTTTTATGATCGTTTGACATCTCTCCATTGTATCGTCCTTGACACACAAGTTTTGATCGCTATGCATATGATAAATAGGGCTTTGCACCTCACATAGTTTTGTGCTAGGATCTAACTGATAGCACTCTTGTAAATCTTTCTGCGTGATAGGTAGGTATGAATCTCGTTGTAAGTTCATCGCAATGTACTCTGTGATAGGTATGATAGTAACCGTTTTACCTCTGTTCATGGTAGGAATAGGAATGATTTTGTAGATATCGTAGCTCTCTCTGGTGACAAGTGGGATCTTTACTTCTAGGAGCATGTATTGGTTTGTAACTCTCACCTTAACCCTCAATAAATGATAAAGTTTTGATATGCCATCTCCTCTATGAAAGTTTTCTATAGGTAACGATACATCTTTTGATAAATGCCCAGAAATGATACTCAACTCTTCTTTAATTTGATCCGGTGATATGATATGTATATTGAATTTCCCGTGATAAATATCGGTAACCGTATCTAAAAGAGTATCCTGTATTTGTTTTAGATTGTTTAATATATTATTGGCGATTATAGACGACAATGTAAACTCATTACTAGCTATTACACTCTCTACCTCCTTTTTCAAAATTTCATTTTTCTGCGCTTGATTTATCATGTGTTGGTTATATAATTTATGTTGTTGGTCTATTGATAGTTCTAAACGCTTTAAAAAGGTATATTGTGCTTCAATAATTGATGTTTGATTTTTCCAAAGGTTAGCGAGGTGATTTTGATTCTTCATAACGAGGTCAATGTCGCGCTGATATTGTTGTGCAAAATCATCATCTAAAACTCCGAATAATGTATGCGCTATATTTCCTATTCCGTTGATGAGGCCTCTACGTACTCGGGTTCCGATGACGTTGGATTGTTTATTAAGTAACAGCTGATCGTAGTATTGTAACTCGATAAACCCGTGACGTAACTGCAGTACTATCAAGTCGCATTGGGCTCTTTGTTTTTGTTTTGCGCATGACGCATGAAGGTGATCGATACAGTTTGATAATAACCTTGACCCTTCCCAGTAAGGATTCAGGTCGTAGTAAATCACCATCTTCCATTCATCTCTGATTAATTGCATTGTTGATATTTTGTCAAAATACAGACTCTGATGTTCCTTAAAAAATGATATATTATGTGCACAATATACATTTTGTGCACACATTGTAAACAATAGTAGCATTGTGACTATGAAGTTACTGAGTCGAACAGGGAGTAAGCCTGCGCCTTTCGCTCTATCGGGCTTAGGACGTTGATTATCTGAGCTCTGTTCCGTAGGTTCTTTTGGTGACTCATTCTGAACAGGTAAGATTGATAACTTTGTGATTGGCCTTTTGATAACACCATTCTTTGTCTTCACTGAGACTACTCGCACATAACCATCGGTGCCGGGGTGAACGTCAGTAACTCTGCCCAACGCCCACTTCCCCGGGGGTAGGTTAGCGTCGTGTATGATTATGATATCGCCAATCTTGATATTTTCTTTGGGCTGTAGCCACTTGCTGCGTGATGTTAATTGTGTTAAATATTCAGCTTGCCATCGTTTCCAGATATCTCCGAACAACTTCTGTGTAAGATGCCATCTTGTCCGCTGATCACTTTCCGTTTCTACAATACTTAACACTGGGCCGCTTGATAGAAAGTGGGATGGAGTGAGGTAGTTTAGATCTTCCGGATCTTCCGTCAGCGCGCAGAGTGGCCGTGAGTTAAGGACGGCCTCCAACTGGGTGAGTAGCGTCGTGTATTCTTCAAAGGTGAGCTTCTGCTCACCAATGATACGTCGAAGATGGTACTTCACGCTCTTTATGGCCGCTTCCCATAGACCTCCCGCGCTTGGGTTACTTGGAGCATTGAAATGCCAGGTTATTTCCATCTCGCTGACCTCTGATAAAAATTCTGGATTGATGATGCTTCTTATCTCTTGCATTTCTAACTTGAGAATTTTGTTAGCACCGACAAAGTTTGTACCATTGTCGCTGTACATGTGTGATGGTGTGCCGCGTCTTGCAGCCATCCGTCTTAACGCGGCTAAGAATGCAGATGCAGTCATGTCCGATACTAACTCGAGATGTACGGCCTTTGTCGCCATACATATAAATAATGATATATAACCCTTGAAGCTTTTCGTGCCTCTGCCCTTGCTGGACTTCACAAACACGTAACCTGAAAAGTCAACGCCTGTATGATAGAATGGCCTTGAAGGATTTGACCTTGATTCGGGTAAATTTCCTAAGATTTGATCGTGTTTTGAAGGGTTATTTCTTCGGCATATGATGCATTGGCGTAAACGCATTTTGATAGCTCTATTACCACCAATTATCCAATACTGTTGGCGTAGTTTTGCTAAGGTAACACGTGCTCCACCATGATATGTTTGTTTGTGTGCATGGTCGATGAGTAGATTTGTCACATGACCAGAATGCGGGATGATGAGTGGATGCATCATGTCTTTGCTAATGAAAGCGTTTGTAAGTCTGCCTCCCACTCGGAGCAAACCTGCTTGGTCTAATCTGGGGTTTAAACACAAAAGTTTGCTCTTTGAGTCGACTTGATTATGTTGTTGTAAGGATGAGATGTCCTTTCCAAATTCAATGTTTTGAATGTATTTGATAATCCTCAAACGCGCCGCTTTCAATTCTGTGGCGGTAAGAAACGATGATTTATTATTTTGCTTGAAACGTAATACGTATGCAAGTATACGTGTCACTCGAGTCCAGCTACTATTATTGTTTAGTAGCGTTGATATGACGTCATCTTGATCGTGTGACGTTGTTGTCGTGACGTTGATTTGTTTAGGTTTCTTGACCTCTTCATTAGTGATAAAATCTTTCTGTTTTGATTTTTGTTCGTCGAAAGTCAGAAGCCAAGCTGGTCCATGCCACCATAAGGGATGATTAATCACCTGTTCCATGGTTATACCCCTGCTAGCACAGTCAGCTGGGTTCTCGCTCGATTTTACATAACGCCATGTTTTTGGTGGTAGTATCTTAGTAACCTGAACTACTCTATTAGCTACGAAGGTTTTCCAGCGTCCCGGGTCACCCTGTAGCCAACCTAGTACGGCCATCGAGTCACACCATCCAAACAGTTTGATATTATAGCCTGATAAACATGATAAGACTTTTTCCATTAGCTTCGAAAGCAATAGAGTGGCACTGAGCTCTAACCTCGGCAATGTGACATCTTTCTTTGGTGGAACTAATCTTGATTTAGCGGCCACCAATATAACAGAATTATTTGAATTACCGTACTGATCTGTTTTCATAATCTTGCAGTATATGACGCAGGCGTAGGCATTGTTTGATGCGTCACAGAATCCGTGTAATTCGATGACGTCATTCTCACAGATCTGCAACCATCTAGGGATTCGTAATTCGCTGATATTTTTCAAATCTTTTCTGATTTTCAACCAATCGGTACTTATGTCAGCTGGGAGTTCATCGTCCCATTCAATGTTGTGAAACCAGATTCGCTGAAATAGCAATTTGAACTTTGTTGAAACTGGAGTAAGCCAACCAAGCGGGTCGAATAACTTTGATATATCTGATAGTAAAGTACGTTTTGTATGTCTGACTGTTTCTGATAAATTTATCTTGAGATCGAAAGTTAATTCATCTGATTGTGGATGCCACCGAAGTCCGAAAGTCTTTGTAGTAGCTTCATGTTTGAAGTCATATTGATCGCAGCTGTTAGCCGTGCTGACATTCTCTAATAGTTCTTCTGCATTAGAAGACCATTTACGCAAGTTAAAACCGCCGGATTTTAGTAATTGAATAAGATCTGTTTGCAGTTGTTTCGCGCTTTGAATGTCGTGATTTCCATTGATAAGATCGTCCATATAAAACTGTTCCATTAGCGTTTTCGCGGCTGGACTTGATTGATATTTATGGCCTTCATCATGAGCCAATTGTTTCAACACCATCATGGCAAGGAAAGGTGCTGCTTTTTGTCCATAGGAAACCGTCGTGAGGACGTAATCTTTCATGCTGTCTGATGCTGATTCGCGCCACACTACGGCCTGAAGACATTGATCATCTTCATGGACTGATATGTTTCGGAACATTTTTTCAATGTCAGCTGTGTAGGCATACTTGTACTGCCTCCACTTGACGATAAGTGATAGTAAATCTTGTTGTAAATTTGGACCACGATACATGACGTCATTCAAACTGCGGCCGCTGGATGTTTTTGAGGAAGCATTGAATACCACTCGAAGGGCCGTAGTTGTGGAATCTGCCTTAATCACGCAGTGATGAGACAAATAGACGGCAGGTTGCAATGACCGTGGTGGTATTTTCATGTGATTTAAATGTATATATTCTGATATGAATAATTGATAGCCCTGTTTCATGTCTGGTTTTTTGGTAAACCTTTTCTCTAACTGCTTCAATTGTGCTATAGCCCTTGGTTTAGATTCTCCTAGCTGTTCTCTGGCATCTGATATCATAGGTAATCTGACGATGTATCTTCCATCGGCCTGCCGAGTCGTGGTGTTCTTAAAATATTCTAAGCAGTGAGCATCCTCTTGCGATAAAGAAGTGTCATGAGGAATATCTTCTATTTCCCAGAAGCGTTGAATATCTTCCACGTTATTGACGATAACGTTACATTGGAAAGATTTCACGTTTCCGCACAAAACCCAACCAAGACGTGTTTGTTGAGCGACTGGCAATGATTTGTCTGATGAAATGATTCCACTCAAAATGATGCTAGAGTAGACGTCAGCCCCTAAGAGTAAGTCCACCGGTCGATTGATGTTAAAGTCGGGATCGGCCAGCTGGATGCCTTCTAGGAAAGACCAAGCAGGCCTATTAAATGTATGATTAGGTAAATTGTTTACTAAATTTTTCATAATATAAACATCTGTGTCAAATTGATAATCGTTGTACGTTGATGAACAAATGATATTCAGAGCGCCTTTACAGTTATTTTCCTTAGCTCCTACCCCGAAAATAACGCCTTTGCACCTCTGTCTAGGTAACTTCAGCATTTGTGCTGCATTTTCGGTGATAAGAGAGGTCTGCGATCCCTGGTCGATCAAGGCTCTCAGTTTAATAAATGTCCCGTCGGCTGACTTAACTTTCACCATGGCTGTAGCCAATAAAGTTTCAGTAACGTCACCTTGAGACACGTGTGTAACATTTTTCTCTTTTTCGTCGGATGGTTCGTCAGCAAACGCTTCATGAATTAATGTATTGTGCCGACCATTGCATTCACGGCAACAAGTATTTGATAAACATTTTTTGCCAAAATGATTGTACAAACAATTCATGCATAGTTTTAATTTCGCAATTGTATTACGGCGTTCCATCGGTTTCATTCTGAGGAAAATTGCGCAATTAAATATGCGATGAAGTTTTTTGCAGAGTTGACATCCTGTTTGCTGTTTTTGTACAACGTTATGCATTGGTTTTTGATTATTATTTGCTCTAGATTGAAAGTTAGATTTTTGATTTTGTTTGTCTGTTTGTTGAGGTGATTTTGTATTGTTAGGTTTATTCGAAGAACGTTGTGATTGTGACGCCTCCAATGATGTGAATTTGCTTTCTAAGAAGTCTGTAAAATCCTTGATAGTCGGCAAAGCCCTAGGATTTTTTAATGATTGACAGTACTCCTTGTCCGTTTCGAGATCCAGCTTCTGCTCTAAGATGAATACCACCAAAGGATCCCAAGAGCTGATATCAACGCCCATGTTTTTGATAGAGTTTAGGCACTCGACGACACAGTCATGCATCTTTTTTAGTTGAGCTACTGATTGCTGTTGGAGTGTCGGCAAATTCATGATAATACCCATGTATGAGTTGAAAATAAATTTGTTATTATTAAATCGGTTGTTAAGAATGTCCCAGCATACTTGATAGTTATCTGCAGTAACGCGCAGATGCGAGACAATTTGTTCAGCTTCTCCCTTCAGTTTTCCTTTCAAAAATTGCATTTTTTGACAATTAGACATGGTCCCGTTTTTGTGGATAGCCTCGATGTACAGATCTTTGAATGTCATCCACTTTTGATAATCACCGCTGAATGATGGCACTTCTGTTTGAGGTGTTGACCTTTCCCTGTGGCTTGCTGATGAAATCTTCAGAGTAACCTCTTTCTTGATTTCTAGGTACTTATGTTCGTACCTGCTGAACGCTTGTTCATACTCTTGATTTTCTTCCTGCAGTTCACTATCGATTTTCCAATGTAGAGAGTCGATAGTAGACCAACGCATGTTAATGGATCTCAAAAAATCTTCTAGCTCGTAGTTTTCAGTCATGTTGGTGTAATTGACGTTACTAATAGTGCGGGAAAATGCTTTAAAATTACTTTTTTGATAGCGCATCATCTCGTCTAGTTTACTACTATTGCCTACAGAAGAAAATTGAGGAGGGCGTGAGCTACCTGGTACCGAGGGAAATTCAAATGAAAAGGTCTGCTGCTGCGGTGTTGAGGCACCGGAGTGACCTTCCGCAGTTGCTGCTGGTGATGATGATGGGCCTGGGTGATCTAACTTTCTCGGCATTGTGAAGGGAGTTGGGGGTTTAAGGAGAGGTTTTTCTTTCTTAGTTTCCAATAAATAGCTGTTAAAATATGCTCGTGTGTCGTTATAAAATGCTAAGGTACGTTCGTAGCAATTTTCTTGAAAATATGCATGCGATTGTTCCTCACTCTCTAGTAATCTGTTATGATTGGCTTGGAACTCCTGGAAATACGTTTCAAGAGTATCCAGCCTTTTCTTGATATACGGAGCCGTCTTCCGATCGGCCCCGTCCTTTTTAAAATTCACAAGGAGCTGATTCATTGCTCCCATGAGCTGATTTTGGGTCACAACAAGATCCTCCATGGTTGTAATGTTTGAGATATCACTGATAGAGAGTAAAAGGAAAGATCTTACTTGTGTGTCTGGCTGCTTGCAGTCCTCTAGAGTAGGTGTATCCTTCCTCCTTATGCACTGCAATCCATATGCTGGTAATAACCACTTACGCGAACACTGTTAATAGTCCACTGTAAGTAGTCCTTAGTCGAAGGACCAAAAAGATGTACGGGACACCTTTTATTAAATGATACTAAGAGATGATTGATAAAACTGTTATATTGATAAAATTAACAAAATATGATAATTGAGTACGCGCCTACCGTGATGAGGTGAAAACGTGAACTGATGCAATAAACTAAGTGGTCGGCGCGTGTAACAATTGACCTTAATATTATTGATGATATTACAAGAATTGGTGACTTATACCTAAATGCACGGATGCGCTGCACCGTACAATAATAGAAAAGAGTGACTAATTTCTAGCTCTACATGTGAAAGAGTAATGTAAATAATAAACCTATGCAGGATCTATCTATCTAACTATTTTAATTTCATATTCGTCATCTTTTCAGCCCAGTCGAACTATTTGACTCATTATCTAAGACATGAGAGCTTCATTATACTATTTGACTAATTATCTAAGGTGTATGTGTTTCTTACATAACTTGGGCGCGCCTCTGCGCCGCCGTCGCGTCAAATTGCTCAATGATCCAATCAGTACCGACCGCCCCCCCTCCGTCTCGGCGCACCTTGACACTTCTAGAACCAGACCTCACGAGATCTAAGCTAGGCTAGTGGAGTAAGGAGTGATGCTTCCGCAATGCACATAAGAACTAGATTAAGATTAGGTGGGTATTCCACTGGGTTCTGCCTCGAGTCATCTAATCCTACTAGTTCCTTGCTCTCTCTCTTCTCTTTTTACCTACCTATCGCTACATTTTCTTTTTCCGGAAAATCGCATGAGCACACATACTACCGGATGTGGCGCACCAAACAAGGGGATTTCATTAGTTTAGGCACAGAAATCTAAATATTAAGGTAATTATTATTTAGGTTTCTGTGAGTTTAGGATTACTAGAATCTAAATTGTGATTTCGAGAGTAGGTGACCGTTGTTAGGTGCACTTGACTAGGACTACCTTGACACTAATATTATAAATACGAAAGTTTGGTTGGATGGATGTTTGTAACTTTTTCACGCCAATGCTCATGAATGGATGGGGCTGAAATTTTAATACCTATCCGTTGTTCTAGGCCTGTATTAAAATAGGCTCTTTTCGTCAATTTCCAGGGGGTGCAGCCGAGGGCGTAGGTAACCAAACAAGACCCTGATTTTAAGAAGGTTAAGTAGGTACACCTTTAAGTTAACCAAGTCATTCCTACTCTTACCTTCTCTGATAGAAGCCTGGGTGTTTCGTCGTCTATTTTAGTGGCCCAGACCGATTCAAACTCAGCTGGTTTTTTTCTAAGAACTTATTCAGGTTAAAACTGACTGATGATAATAATAGATACATGATATGATACTACCCAATATGTATAAGCTAGTAACAATGAATGATGGAATTCATATTTATAACCGTAAAACTGTAAATAGCGACAATTCTTGAGCAATTATCACAATGTCGCATCGCCAATGAAAATGTAACACAACACCTGAGGAGAAAGCAACGTCCGGTGTTTTCTACATCGATAATCAGGTTTGCACGGCGCGCGCGCACGTGGACTCTTTCACACGATTTGGAGCGAGTTTTAAAAACTTCTTTGTTAGGTAAGAAACATATCATCATCATCATCAGCCTATATTAGTCCACAGCTGGACATATAAACAAATAGTAGACATTAATTTATTTAATAGTAACTTACTACGATCAAAAACTATGAAAGTTAACTGAATTAAATTTTTATTTGTAGTTTTTTTTAAACTATAGACAGATATATATTAGGTATTATTTGTAGAGCGAAACTGCTAGTTATGTAGGCAATGCTTCTCAAATGGCTTGCAGACATTTAATACTTCGGTGCGTATAAATGGTAACTACCAACATAATGTCCTGGAAGGATCTTGTTCCTACATAGAGTTCCACACTCTAATGGTTCCTATTTTATAAGCTTGACAATTCATAGCATAATCTAGCTTGCCCTAAGCTAAGCAGAGCTTGTATTACTATCCTCAGACTATTAGACTATCAGATCTGTGTTTTTGTAATATCGATAACTGATGCACCTAATACATTATATTACATATCTTACCTTTTATTTTATTTTAAATACTTACCTATTTTTTTATCATACAAGAAAACACTTTGAACAAATCATCCATCATCTATCGTGGAATCCTTTGAGGCGGGAGTTGAACCCGCAACTTCCCTCGCAGGCGAAGACCCGCTGCACCAGACTAGGTCGTCTTTAAATTTTGGTTTTTCCGGAAAACATCTAGTTTTTGTTGTTTTGCCGGGAGTTTCAAAGGAACAAACATAACCATGATACCAGTTAACCAATTAATCCTCACTTCCTTACTAATCCATACTTCCTTATAAATATTATAAAAGTGAAAGTTTGTATAGATTGTAAGGCTACTTTTCATCCCCTATAACAGTTGTCATTTGATAGAAATAGCCTTGAAATAGATGTATGTATCTACCTACAACGCATGCGAAGCCGGGGGCGTAGACACATAATCACTACATAGTATAAAATAAAAGTCGCTTTCTCTGTCCCTATGTCCCTATGTATGCTTAAATCTTTAAAACTACGCAACGGATTTTTTAGTGATTCAAGAGGTTTATACATATGTATAATAAAACCGTGCGAAGCCAAGGCGGGTAGTAACAAAATAAAAGCTAAAAATGAAGATGTCTTCTCGAAACGATTCTGGTATTTTCCATCTCCACGCAAGATCAGCACAATAGAATGATGTTCCTCAGGGCGATGGGCCGGCGCCTAGCAACCACCGGCTATTGTGTGCCTCGTGTGACACGACACTAATGGCGCACCGGACACGAGACCGAAGTCATAGCTTGAGCACATAAACGTCACACCGAGCATTCTAATGTAAGTAAAAAACTCTGGTGGACCTGCCTTTTAGACCTTAGGTTAGGCTGAAGAAAACGTTCAGACGCGAGGCGTTCAGTCAGTACCTAAAGGAGAGGGCATGTATGAAGTTCCTTGGAAAATACCCGTCGAAGATCGATAACTAACACTTGAATAATTTGGCATGTATACTTACCTCAATTCAAAAGCTACTGACTCTTAGAAAGTTGGAAAGAAATGACAAGTATGTGACAGAAGAAAACAGCCTCTAATCATTCTAATATTTAAATGCGAAAGTTTGGATGGATGGATATTTATTACTTCCTCAGTCCTCACTCTAAAACTACTCAACGGATTGAAAATTTGAATATACTTAGAGAAATATAAAATAACTGAACACGTGTTTAATGGTTTTTCCAAAAAATCCATCTATAAATGAGGTTTAAACAGTAGCCCAATTTTCTTAAAACTTGCACAGATTTAGATGTAGAGCAGGACAAATCGTAGGTTTAGTCTACGCGAGTGAAATCGCGAGCGAAAAGCTAGTTGGAATGGATGTTGGTAAACATATCAGCTTTAATGCTGAAAGAAGTATAGACCGCAGGATAAAAAACTATATGCAAATTGCCATGTAAAATGATGTTGGAATAATAATGAAAGCGAAAGTAGAAGCAATCGTGAATATGGTCTACGGAGCGCGCTACGGGCTGTCTGATGAAACGAACGTGCTTTTTGGGTTTGTAATGTATTTGGATTGTGTTGTGAATAAAATATTACGTAGGTTTTCTACGTTGTGTCATCATCATCAACCTATACCTACTAGTCCACTGCTGGACATGGTCCCCCCTAATGAGCGCCATAGCGCCTTATCTTTAGCTTGCCGCAACCAGCAGTCTTTCACAGATCCTCGTCCCACCTGACCGGAGGGCGTCGCCTTTCGTGTGCCGAGTCGCGGTCTCCACTCAAGAACACGTCGCCCCAATGCAACGGTTGTCGGTTCTTCGCGAGATATAGCCTCCCCACTGCCACTTTAGTATATAACATAATCAGTACCTACCTACTTATTTGTTTACATATTTTTTTGTGTGCAATAAAGATTTATTGTATTGTGTTGTTTCATTGATCGAAGGGTTCAATCTCGTAATGATGTACGCATAACTTACTCATTTGTTAGCCGTTATCAAATCAAGATCATTAGTTATACCTTAGAATATTACAGTGTATTTGCTAATCAAATGGGATTCCAAGTATACTTACAGTATTGAATGCTACATTAGGTCAGTCATCAACTCATCGACTGTATTATGCGACTGTTGCATAACACTTGCGAGCTTGAGCCCCGGCACCTACCGAGTCCGCAAACTACGACTATTATGTACCCTGAACATGATAGGTGGAGACCGCGACTCGGCAAGCGAAGTTTAAAACGACCTCCGGCTAGGGGGATGACGATCTGCGAAATACTGCAGATAGATGCTGGAAACGGCAAGCTGAAGAGAGAGCGCTATAGCGAATACTAGGGGAGGCCTATAACCAGAGACTGATAATAATATAGGTTGATGATGATGATAATGATGATGATGCAAGGTATATCAATCAATCATATTACAAAAATGAGTCACAAAGATGAAATAATAAAATAGTTTTTCTATAACATTACGTGACATTGCGAAGACAAGACACGTCACAGAAGCAATGATCGTACCCGTGTATAAATCACGGTTGCGCGCACGCATGCCATTGTCCAGTTTATGTCTCGTAAAGAGTACCTACCTATGTATATACGTACAAGGCGTTCGCGTGACTGGATAAAGACCTTAATCTTGACATTGTTCCTCTATAACTTCGGTATCATCAGACTGGCTTCATAACACGAAATTACTGCACCAGTCTATCATCCAAGCTCCTTTATGATGGAAGAAATGTATAGATACAATAACTAGCGAGCGACCCGCCCCGGCTTCTTACTCTAAACTTTTATTTTCCTACTACATTGTGACTAATGCGGTTAAGAAGCGGATTCCCGCCTGTGTAATATGACCCTAACTAATCTACCAATTATCGAAGTAGGTATACGTATTCATAACGATATTTCACTATTTATCATTCAATGTTTATTCGTAATGACTTTCTAATAGTCGTTTAGAAATTCACAAGGCAATTTTTCACTGACTGAAATTGAAAAGCGATCAAACCATACAGTTGTATCAAGTTCTAGGCCAGCTATCGATTCTCGATTAAAATAAATTAGTATCGACTTAACTGACACGTGGTGGCTCGCACGAAACCGACCAACTGCCCGACATCTATTATGTATTATCAACAAGAACTAGTACACGATACCTAATGTTCCTGGAAATCACAATACTAAGAATGTCACAGACTTTAAAAAATCTGTGGTGCACTTATACCTATCTATTTTTACCTATTTTAGCACCAAAAATGCTATACGCCTACAGACGAATGTAAAAAATTACTAAATATCAGAGTCTCCGTCTGTTATTTTGCCATTTTATCGATATGCAGCAACAGAGGAAAAATCAGGTCTTATTTCTAAAGATTTAGACACGTTGATTTATGTAAAACCGATGCGCGTTACCCAAGTTTACCTACTAACACTAATACTAGATTGAAAGACTTGAACGCTAGTCACAGGTCAGCTCTGAACGCAAACAATTTGGAAATGACAAGTCAAGGCTGGCTCCTGTAATTTGTACTCAAATACCAAATACAGACAATAATAGTGAGTTGGAATGTCAGCTGTGACCTTAAAGTAAATGAATGCCTTGTCGAATAGATGATGAGTCGATGGGTTAAGGGGGTTAAGTTGACGGCTTCGAGGATGAACAAGAAAGGCAATGACTAGGAACTGATGGGTGCCTAGTTCCATAGTAAATACTTCGGTTTGAGCAGTCTTTAGTATACCTACGTGTAGAGATAATCCTAGTTGAATAGCAGGTCACATACTAGTAACTGAAAATGTTACATTTTTAGATATAATGTTTTATTTACTGCAACAGATAATGTCACAAAAATATTCAAACGTAACTGAACAATTATTGGTGGAACAAGACTAGGTAAAATTTCATAAAATATGAACCTCAAATCGATATTATTATCGAACGACAAATAATTAATGACGATTTAAAGACAATCTTTGTGTACCTACTCTCCCCTAAAATGCAATATCTTAAAACGCTAAATTTTATGACCACCTAGGTTCTTAAATTTCCCATTTAATTATACTTAAGGCTTATCAATAACCAATGTTCAAAGAAAACGTAATTAGATTTTTTTAGAGAATTTCTCGTTTTAGTGCAGGTACATTCATGAAATCTTTGTAAATTAACAGTAGTTTGAATATTGAACTTATTCGATGACGAGTTCAGGTTGGACGATAAGAAATCAGAAAGAAGCAATAAAAGGTCATGCACGGTAGGATAGTAACTATAACTAGGATCCATTCATGACTTCCCTCATTATGACAAGGTCAAGCCAGTGTAGGCTGCAGGATTGTTCTTTAGTTCAGAGAAGTCTAATGGATAGCGATGTTAATACCAGATTTATAGCCTTTTGTGATAGAAGCGTCTTTTGTACGTTTCATGTTCAAGGACTCTACCGCATTTGGGTTTAAAATAAGGTCCAAATAACTAGGGATATGGGACATATCGCCTCGGAAAAACATCGTAAATAAACAGAAATCTCTGTTCTGTTGTAAATTTCATTCGCACATAATATATCTGGCACCCAATAGGCACATGGCCCTGAGCAGATCTGTCGTGTGGTTTGTCTATTCTATTGCTAAATAATACGTTTGTCCTTGCCGCGATCGGATTGGAGCTGAAGCATGCACTGAATGCAAACGACTAACTTAGACTAGTGCCCAATAGGTCATTATAATCTTTAAAATAAAAAGGAGACTGGGCCAGTAGAATTAAGTAACAGAAGCTAGTGTAGGACAAAGCCTAGCTTAGACTCTACAATGGTATGTATCGCAGTAACATCTAACAAGGCACTTTAAATTCGTTCTCGTATGCTAAGTAGTTTTATTTGCGTCTAATGGAAAAAGCCTGCATACTTTAAGTCATTGCAGCAGGCAGGCCAGTACAATACGTAGGTACTTAGATCTAGTAGTGTAGTTAACTTATTGTAGTGGCCTAGCTAGCTGGATCCATGTTTGAAACTATAAGACCTTATAAACAACATAGTAGAACATATTTTATAGTTTCGAATTTCTTAATGTATAGGTACCAATTATTTGTATGCCATCCGACAAGGTAGGATGAAGGCGAACTGAATACTGTAGAGAGAAGAAAGATGCGGTAAGCTGAAGACAGAGCGCTATGGCGCACAATACGTCCAGTAGTGGACCAATATAGGTTGATGATGATGACTTAACCAATTTGTGCAAGCAAAGCACATTGTTGAGCTGCAAAGTAGCTCTACTTTCTGTCGGGGTAGATCTTAATCATATGATATGCACTTTCATAGAGCACTAGGTAGTAAATAAGTGAAATCACACCACCACGCTAACTAAAGAGAAACCTGTGAAACGAACGTACTAAGCGTTCTATACTACACATACAATTGAATGAGCTGTCTGAACAATCTGCGTTCAGTCTCTGACATTTTTTTTCTTAAGGTGAAAAAGTTTTTTATAGCAAGTTAATTACAAAATAATAAAAAACAAGAATCAATGACGTTTTTAGTTTAAAAATAATCTTGGAACTGTGAAGGAGTTTAGGCGAGTATTTTGATACCTCAATATAATATCTTCAGGCATTTAGATATTTCGTGGTACTTAGTAAAGATTTTCAGAAAACCACATATAAAAACTTAATAACCATGTGCGGGTAATAAACACATTTACTTTCAGGGTAAAACGCAGTTTTCATTACCGACCCAGCAAATAGCATAAGGTAAAACTGAAAAGGTGGTTAGGCCTAGGAGGCCTAGGAGCAGGGTAGATCTTCATTCCACCTTCTGTCTCCCGAAGGTTACGCAAACCCGCCTTGGATACTGTCAATTCAACAGGGTAATCGCTCGTAGTTGGCATACCCAATCTATACATATATTACGCAATTGGTGGTTGGTTGATTGGGTTCAGGTGATTGTACCCAATGGTTCAGGTGATTTGTACCCAACTGCATGAAGTTTGATCATGATCAGCGCCAAATTACTATATAATAGAGCCGATTCATGTTTGGGTTATATGAGTACATTGTCGCCTTGACCCGTCGCACTGATTCTATCAAATAGTTTGAAATCATTAGGTACAGGCCAGAATAATTATATTACCCTCTTCCAATTAGGGAGATTCTTGATGACCGTACGTACATGCCTACATGTACATGCCTACATGTTCATCGGTTCTGCTTTTCACTCTAGCTAGAGTAGAAAATACGAAGGTGCAACAAAAGCGTTTTGCAGTTCAAGCCATAATTGGCTTGAACTGCAAAACGCTTTTGTTTTTACGGGTTTTTTTTGTCTGTACGAAAATCATTGTTATCATCGTCTTTGTCAAATACTCGTTTCAGACACACTGTTTGTATGCACGTATGCAAGACAATGTCAGTGGCTTAATTGGGCCTGGATTTGATTTGGACCTGGTGAAGGTCGCGGGATGCCACTCTTTAAAGATGCATAATGTCCTCAGAGTCCAGAAAAAAAAATCTTGCATGAATCAATTTTATGAAAACAATCCTGAGATTACCTAAGTAGGTACCTATACCTTTCTCCCCCTAAATATACGAAATTTTACAGAGAATAGACACAAGAATCAGCAAAAATGTTAATGAGGTCGTGTCGTGAAGACAGGAAGCCAGGAGAAATGTGCATGTAAACAGTGAACATCAAATTGTTTTTCACGGTCTTCCGCTAAACATGTCGCCTGCAATCGGATACACAACGCATTTGTCTTTTATACCTAACTACACTTCAGCGACATAACATCTATAAACATAGTAGATGAGGAGACAATACAGTCGAAGTCAATGGAGTTCCAACAGCATGAGCCTACTCCGCGGCTGATCGAGGAATCGATGGTGTGACGCACTGGACACTTTTTTAAATTATAATAATAATAATAGTCATTTATTTCAGATAATTAAAATCCATAAAATAGTTAGTAACAATTCTTAATACTTAAATAAGTTAGTTTATCTCAGCTGATTAATTAACAAATGTCATTTTATTAATACAGCAATGCTGTGTTTGTATAGCGGCCCATCTAGCTTATCCGCTATCATGATCAGGATGCTGATAGTGGACCGGCGGACTCTGCTCAGAAGTGAGGCTGTTTAAAGCTGGGTCTAATTGTCTAACTCAACTGATAATCGAGATCGATTAATTTTTGACATTTTAAACCTAGTCTAGACTTCGATTGTATCACTGGTAATCTATTTGAATTTAACTGATAATCGATTTCAAGTAAGACAATAAGGCAGCTCAAGGGTCAAGGGACCAGAGAAGGTTTTTATTCATCAGTGGGATACATAGATATAATAGATGGGTATACCATAATCCAGTAAAAAGAACGCGTATTTTATAGAGTGTATAAATAAAGCCACAATGCCTATCACATGGCATCATCATTAGCCAAAAGGTAAGCGGAGCTTGTGTTATGGGTACCAAATTTTAATAACTGATATAAGTACCTATCTACATAAACATGATATTTGCCTCAAATAAATAATTGGCGCGATTATTTCGCCGTTTGGAGAAACCAAAAATTCATATTACAGGCCTGTAATACAACAATATTAAATGGGTGACAAATAGGTGACAATATTGTATCAATAAGAAGCACTGAGATATTAATTCTTTAAATATGAAGATTGACGAAGATCGTGTGAAGAATTTTCAGCGACAAAAAACTTAATCAAATTACATTTGATTGGAGTGGTCAATGGAAGGAAACGTATTCTTTTATTGATCTAAATTGAGATCGCGCGACCAATTCGCGAACAATCCTATCCAAGTCAACCTGTTGAAGCGAAGACGTATGATGACTCTTGTTAATCCTCCTGTCTTTTCATTACAGATAATATAATTTGAATATTGGTGTCGTTCGGTTAGAAATTTGAAGGACGATTGATATACTCTAAGTCAATTATGTAAACTATTTAAGAAGGCACGTAAATAATAGATGTATAATAGGTGAGATTTGGTAGACCAATCATAAATAAGTACTTTACCTAGTTACAGTAGTCTGAGTTGTACAAAGATTGCAAAACGGGAGATGTTCTTTCGTCCTAATGTGCTATTATTGAAATCCGATCCTATCCCTATCCCCATTGACCGTATGTATAAGGAAAGTCCAAGAAAATTAAGGTTTAGGTACCTATATACTCACTGCTATTTTTTTAAAAGACTGATTAATGTAGTAGAAAAGATAACTAACAATTTCATGATAATCTTACACGAATTAAATAATACCTATTTGTCCCTTTTGTGTTTGAGTCGTATTTATAGTGTCTGCAGTATCATCAAGCTAGCCCCAAAGCAGACAGAGCTTGTGTTATTCATATTTATTGCATTCACATAAGTTTATAATTATTATTATTTATTTATTTTAAATTCTAGTTTAGGTTGAGAAATTTATAGGCAATAAATGATTTTTCTATTCTATAATTTTCTATTCTACTAAGTGATTTAACACAGGTGTAATTAGCCTAGAGGTACCTATTGCCCATACCTGTAAGGAAGCTTATATCACCTTTTATGATAATTTATGATATAAATAGATAAGCTTTAAATAGGGTACCTACTAAGTCTATTTATAGAAGAAACAGAGTTATAATAAGTACCAGATTACTATACCTGAATACTATTTAATAAAACGAACTCACATAGTCTCGATGAGTTCACAGTTGAGGAGCAGTTTCCCCTCTCCCAGTTCCACGACGGCCACGGTCTGGTCGTGGAAGTAGATCATCCTCAGGGTATCGTTCCCCACCCGTCTCCCGGTGTACGGCTTCACCCCCCCCGCCGGCTCCCTCCTCTCCGCCTCCTCCCTGGCCCCCACGGATCCCACGAGTCCCGCCAGCGACCAGCCCGCAGGGAAACTCAGCGCGAAGGGCTTAGCGGACGCCGAGGGTGGAGAGGAAACCGCTATACACACGATCACGAGTAGGGAAACTAGGGATTTGAGGAGTCCGTCCGCGATGGGCGCCCCCCTGGTGATAGCTTCCCTCGCGGAGCGCACCGCGCTCAACAGCCTCCGGAGCGACATGGCTAGTGCATGGCGTGCGGCCCGCGAGACACTCCGACGCGGACTGACCACGCGACCGACGACCACTTTCTTCTACACCAGTTTACACACAGAATAACTAACAGTTACTACTACTTGCCACAGCTCACAGAATATTCAGCAGTAGATAAAGGGTCATAGAATGATAATGTTCAGCAGAAAGTGGTGTTGAAGAGGTTTCACGGGTGAATGTCAGCGTTGTATCAGGAGAGTGGGAAAGCACAGCTGACTGAGTTATATTACTAATGAAGGGCTTATTGGTTTTTACTATGTGGAAGGCTTCGCTGGGATATAACACTGAATGTAGCATAGATACTTATCCCTTTATCAGAAAGGTACCTTGTTATAAATATGTAGTTATATAATAAGCGCGAAAGTTCTGGGCCCCGATGGGTAATTTTTGTTCTACGATGTTTTGGTTTTCCACTTGACTGGGTATCAACTACATTATGTAGCAAAGCAACGTGTTTATAATAATACTAACGACCCGCCCCGGCTTCGCACGCTTTTATTATAGTACGTATAAACCTTCCTCTTGAATCACTCTAAGTATCTATTTAAAAAACCGCATCAAAATTCGTCGCGTAGTTTTAAAGATTTAAGCATTCAAAGGGACATAGGGACAGAGAAAGCGACTTTGTTTTATACTATGTAGTGATGATGAAGGGCTTATTGGTTTGTTGCAGTCATGACGTCATTGTCCTCATCGTCCGCAGCTGGGAATAACACTGAACGTAGGTATCCCTTCATCAGAAAGGTGCCTTATTATAAATAGTTATCTAATATGCGCGAAAGTTCTTGACCCCGATGGGTAATTTTTGTTCTACAATGTTTTGGTTTTCCCCTTGACTGGGTATCTACTTTAAGTATTACTTAGCAAAGCAACGTGTTTATAATAATATAATTTAACGTGAGTAGGTACCTATTCTACATATCTATAAGTCATAAGTCGAACCTCAAAGATTTGGTTATTTTTATTTTCGATCGGGAATTACCTATTTATTAAAGAATTAGTCATGCGTGGAAATACCAAGACCTAGTATAGTAGTGCATGCATACCTTGCATGCCTACTACAGACTTCTACAAGACACCGCAGAAGTTTCCTTTTGTCCAAAACCTGTCTCCTCACAACACACGATACGACGTGACCCGCTAATTTCGTAAACGTAACATCTGTCTACTTTCCTTTCCCATTACTTATTTACATATTTTAGCTGATTCTCTTGATGTCACAATATTATTGTCATTGCGTAAACTATGTATTGACGTTGCAAACGTTTCGCTAAGTTGGCAGAGTAAACGCCCTTACACACCAAACCTGTCGGGTAAAATCTGAACGGATATGGATGAAATTTGGCAAAGAAATAGATTATAGTCTGGAATAGTACATAGGCTATGTTTTATTCTACTATTTTTTTGCGCTTTAAGAGATTTCATAATAAGAATGTCAAATTGGTACCTAGTTATAAAGGAAATCGTCACAGTTATGAATGAACCTCAAAAAGTTTGTGCAAGTAGAATACCAAAAATAGTTTAACACTGACATTTTTACACGATACTATTTAAATGGTGAAGCGATTTATTTAGTGGAATTTGGTCCCTGGAATAAAACACAGACTACTTTTCATCAATTTCACGCGCGAAAAGCCGCGGGGCGCAGCTAGTCTACGAAAAAGGTTATTGCGGACACCGACAGAGGGGTCTATATTTTTTAATACCTTTTAGTAATTTTTAGTTTAGTAATTTTTAATTGTTTGGATATACCTATCTCGACTTCATTTTTCATATTGGTGTTCTCAGATATGAATTGCGCATCGTTTGCCAAAATAAATTTGGGGTTTCAATTTACGGGGATTCAAAAAAAATCAAAGCTGAAGTGGCAATGGGCCGGCCATATCTCGCGAAGAACCGACAACCGTTGGGGTAAGGGCTCAAACACAAAACTGCGAGCTCGCATCGCATCGCAAATATCTGCGAGCTCGCACGATAACGTCCGATCTCATTTGCATCGCGTATTCCTGTCATATTACGTCATACTTGGTGACCCCCCTTTTAGTCCGCTCTGAGACAACTTTAGCGAAAGATGCGCGGCGCCTGAGCCGCCTTCTTTGTGTTGTAAAAAAAAACTGCTTCAGTTCTCAACTCATAGTAATTTCGAGTAAAATAGTTCCCTTCAGAGTTCATAATCGTATTAAATGGATGAATCCAGAATCTTTTTTTTCTTTTATATCTATTTAACAATAACAGCAGTGCAATTGGACCGATTTATGCAAAAATGATCCAACCCACAACCTAGTCAATTTCGAGTTTTTTTAACCTATGTAATCAGTATAAGGTATATTTTAACATATCAAAGACTCACATCTCTATGTTCACAAATGTGGAAAATCCATATGATCCAACCCACAACTGTCATGTCGAAGACCATTTTTTAAAATGTATAAGTGTTTCATGCCACTTGAATCATTTTTGTGTTGCTTTGGTTACCCTAACATATAACCGTTCTATTTTGCTATTATTTTATTATAAATTATTTCTATTACAAAGCTAGAGAAATACCGCCACAAACTTAAATATCGATTATCTTGAAATGAGGTTTGTGTGGGTTGGATCATTTTTGCTTAAATCGGTTCAATTATCTTTTTGGGATCCATCTTACGCTTCCTAAAAACACGTCCCATACGGCTGACTAAACTTGAAGGTATGGTTACCCTACAAAACGGTTCGCGCACAAATTCGCATCGCAGAAATTCGCAAATCAAGTTCGTGTGACATCGCATCACATCGCATCGCATCGCATCGCATCGCACCAAATCGCAGTTTTGTGTGGGAGCCCTAAACGTGTTCTTGAGAGGAGACCGCGTCAAACGTAGAGTAGGACGCCCTCCGATCAGGTGGGATGACGATCTGCAAAAGACTGCTGGCAGATGCTGAATGCGTCAAGTTGAAGACAGGGCGCTATGGCGCTCATTGGGGGAGGCCTATGTCCAGCAGTAGACGGTATAGGTTATAGGGTATAGGTTGATAATGATGATGAAAAAAATTCTGGCCCCATAGAGGATTTTATGTAGATTTTTTGCTTTAATATATAAAGTATGCCAATATTTTTTGAGGGGGGGTTGATAAGGTAGCAACACTCCCCATATCCCATTTAATTTGGAAAACCGATGCACCTAATATCTTGGTTATTTGATTTTTGTAACAACATAGTATAAAACAAAGTCGCTTTCCCTGTCCCTATGTATGTTTAAAACTACGCAACGGATTTTGATGCGGTTTTTTTTAATAGGGTCGCTGGTTGATAAATAAATTAAAATATTACCATTATGATTCATTTTATATATTTCAGACATTCACAACCATAATAGATATAATAGTACAAATAAAAGTTAAGTCAGCCATTCTCTTACATAAGTAAGTACATTAAATTACACATTGATACCTAATACCAACAGCCTAAGGCGTTTGACACAATTTCGATAACTTAATATTCATTAATATATACAACAATATCATGTTAATGTTTATCTTATGACTAGCAAGTTAAATGCAAATATATTATTTTATAATGTCATAAAACATAATATTTTCATGTTCTGTAAGCTTGCGAGATAATTTTACAGCAATTAAACTAAAAACAAAACTAAGTTATGAGTAGGAGGCGTAGTTCAAACTTGATAATTCACGACTGTGGTGTTTTTGAACCTTTCCTATTTTTTGATGGTACAATAAAGCAATTATCTATCTATCCTGATTTTTTCAAGGCGCTTGATTACTCATTGTGAATATATGTCGCAGACGTATTGTATAATCCGCCGTATTACAACACGGCTAGCCGTTTTGAAAAACAGCGCCGTTTTTTAATGCGGCGGTTCAACGATAAGCTGGATTGAATAAGGCTGAATAAAAAAACGCCGTATTGTATTCGGCGCCAAACGTTATTCAATACGGCTAGACATAATGTAATAAAGCGAGAGATTAGCCGCCTCTTTGACTGTTTTAATTCCGATTCTTAACACTCGTGGCGCTGCCTGACATAACAACAACAATGGCGTTGGGTAAAGAAAGTATGTTGCTAAATTGCGGAGTTACAGAAAATGTGTTGAATATGTCGGTGAAAAATGACTTTAAGAACAATTTTGAGGCGCAATTAAATAATTTCTATTCTTCTCAATGTGGAACTGTAAACAAACCATGGACAAAGGAAATTTTATTTATCTATACTTACTTACTTTATATAAGAATTAAGTATCTCTTTTTATTTACAGATATTAAAATTTATAATATCATGTACTTACACTACACACTACTATACATAAAATAAAAGCATTCCTTAAACAGTTAATCGAACGCCGCGGCGTTCGATTAACTGTTTAAGGAATGCTTAAAAATTAGAAAATTTCAAGACAATTGACAAGAAAATATTTTTTCTCGACAATCACGACTTGCCTTTTTGGGTGAAATAATATTTTTAACCATAATTATATTTTTTACTGATAACTAGTGATCGGATATTCGCACACTTTTTTACCTAAAGTTGGAGTGAAGATAAAACAAGGAGCTGTAAAAAACACCTTTTTCAGGAATTTCTAAAATGATGTTTTTCTTATTTATATAATATTATCATAATTACATAATTAATATTAAGTAACTATGATAATAATTCTTGATTAGTAAGGAATAACGTAAGAAGAAATCTGTTAGCTTTTCCCGATTAATAAAATTGATTAAGTATCATTTTTAACTTTGTTTTTTTTTTGTTAGTATGGTCACCCTATACAATTAAGTAGTTTATCAATGCGGCTAAACGTGGGCCGACATATTGAAGAACGTATCGCAATGACAATACAGCTACTCGTTGAACCGCCGCATTAGAAAACGGCGCTGTTTTTCAAAACAGCTAACCGTAATGTAATACGGCGGATTATACAATACGTCTGCGACATATACATATATTAATTAATTCACGGACTTAATTTTTTATTTTTAGTATTTAAGTTTGTGTTTTATTTCATGAATAAATATCTTTATCTTTATAAGTGGGTGAACTACGAACCTAACGAAATGTTGACGTTCTTCGGTTCGTTGATAACTCGCATACATTTACAATGAATTTGATAAACTGATCGTTTTATAGCAAAATTGTAAAAAAATTTGTAATGAGAATTTGTTTAAATTTACTTAAAATTGCTTTATGTAAATCTGTCAAAAATCAACAAATCAAAATCTTTAGCAGAACTACATTGAACAGTTCCGTATATCAGACACTACAGTAGAACTACAATAATGTATTTCTAACTAGACCCGGAAATAAATATTAAAATTGTATTACCTATCTAATTTTGTACATGAAATTACAATTAATAAATAAAACAGTATTAACAAATTTAAGATACTTGTTTTGCAAAATTTCATCGTCATTTTAGCCGAAAGTTGGATAAAAATATTCATTCGTTGTAATAAAATAGATTGGGTTAATTTGGGGTAAAATAAACGTGAAATCTACCCACGCATATTTTAAAATGACGTATTTTTGGCTTAACATGGCTAGATAGATATGATAGACAAAAATGACATCGCATTTCTATTGAATGCGTTAAATTTTTTATATTTATTCCTTCTACTTCAAATATTTACGTAATGTGATATTTTCTTGCCTAGACAAAAGCATACGTAAGTTTTAATTTAAAAGTTAACCCTCAAATGCTCAACAACTACTCAGATATTTATAGAGCATCTGTAAAAATTTGAGAATGCAAACATAGATAGCTTTATTAACAATGAAAATTACAATCAATATAAAAAAATAAAACTAGTATATACAATTAAAACCATTGAGCTAACTGCAGACGGTTGCAAACAATCTAAAGGTAGCTCAATTGATCAAATAATCAATATCTTTATTTCCTTAGGCTTACAAAATAAGCACTTAGACAAGTCAAATTTAATACTATAGGTAAGTACATAATTATCAAAATAATATAAGAAATAAAGTGATAATTGATTTTCAGTTCGCCTCAGTTTTTTGTCCACGGCAACATAGTCATTTGAGTCATTGAAACATAGTCATTTGAAAAATGTAAACATAGTCATATTGAGTATATCCTTTATAAGTGAGTCGTGTTTTTATCGTCATTATAAATAAATGTTCTTCAATTCTATGTATTTTAATGATTGTATGCTTAAATCTGAGTAGATATCGAGTATTCGGGGGGTAAGTATCTAGTGGATCTAACCTACAAGTTCAGTCGTATTTATCGGGGTCTTCGTCCAGGGTGTGTCCCCGGATGAAGGGCAGCCCCGTGGGCACCCTGGTCTGGTACTGCAGGTACTGGTGGCCGAAGAAGCTGATGAGGGTCACCTCCTCAGCGAAGACTCGCTCGCGGAAGAAGAACCACGAGGCGAGGCTGTAAGCGACTGTGCACACTGGGTTCAGTAGGGTCAGCTGAAAGAGGAATACATTTGGTCAAAATTGCATCAGCATTGCCATACAGCGTGGTAATGCAGCCAGTGTCTTGGGGACGCTTCCGACTGGTATGGAAATGGATCAATTGAGCTACCTTTAGACTATTTGCAACCGTCTGCAGTTAGCTCAATGGTTTCAATTGTAAATACAAGTTGTAATTTTTTTATTCCTTGCTTGTAATTTTCGTTGTTAATTAAGATTTATTTGGTCAAAATAGGTTCACTTCTAAAACGGATTTTGACTAGACTTTTATTTATTTGAAAGCTAGCGTTTCTTGTGTTATACTTAATAATGACCATTTTATTGATAAAAATCTTAGTTTCCTAAAAGATCTTAGTTTTTTTTCTTGTCTTTGTCCACATTGGCGCAAGACAGAGATGAATTGGCAAACATGGAGGAAGGTATATGATGAGCCCAGAACAGCTGACGATGTTGATTTAAATCAACTTTTCTTTTTGTTTTTTAGTTTCTTTATGTTTAGTGTAATTTACCTGCGTGCCGATAGACCAGTAGAACCAGCCCACGTAGCTGGGGTGTCGGCACACGGAGTACACGCCGTGCGTCACGAGCTGGTGGTCCGGCTTTTTCACGTACTGGACCTGCGCCAACCAGGGTTTATCACTAGCAGCGCCTCGCGGTTTCACCCGAGTAGTTCCGTTGCCGTGGGAATTACGGGATAATTCCCCATCTGTTATTCCAGACTATAATCTATCTCTGTGCCAAATGTCATCCATATACGTTCGGTAGTTTTTGCGTGAAGGAGTAACAAACATCTATCCATCTATCCATCCATCCATACACAACATTTAGCGTTTATAATATTAGTGGGAAGTTATCCTCAACCACAGTACCAAAGGAAGACTAGTGCAGTCTATTGCAGTCTGCACACGCTGAGTTGGAACCTTGTTTGCAACTGTTTTGGTCTATCTTTATTTATTTTATTATTTATTATATTCTAACTAAAGTTATTATCAAAAATCTTTTTTTCTCTTTTTAATGTTTTTTTTATAAGCCTAAATTTACAAAAACAACAATTATTTCTTAGAGATACTAAAGCTTTCACTGTCCAGCTGATAGGTCTAGATCCACATTAAGTCGTGGGCAATGAAAATGTTAGTTTACTAGCTGGCCATTATCTGCTGTAAGAATAAAAATTGTTGTTAGTGTAAAATTATAAGGTTGCATATAGCCGCAATTCCACAAATTGGGACTTTTTGAAGCATGAATTCTTTTTAATACTAATTATTATGAAAATAAAAATTCATATTTTTTTTGTATTTTGTATTTTTGTAATTAATATACCTACATTAAAATAAGCTAAAAACAGTGATTTACTTATGTTACCTATTACTTTACATATTTCCATACAAACTTTCATTCCCCATCTATATTGAGGGCAAAATTTTAACAAACTTTGAATGACATATTTATTTGTATCTGATCAAATTAATATTTAGCTTCTAGCTTCAAAAATAACGAAACTTTTTCTACACTACTACTTTCTTAACCTATTTCAAAGGCTCACAACCCTTTTCCAATTAAAAAGTAGCACATTCTTTAGCTCTAGACTATCTCTGTACCAAATCGTGAAAGCGTGAATGCGTTTTTGAATGAGGCAGCATGTGTTGTAGATTTCTTTTATTCTCATCAGTTGGGTTTCCTTACAAAGTTTATCTATCCGTGTTAGAAAATCATATTCAAATAGAATCTAAAAATATAATGTTGTGATATTTGGGGTCCCTTAAATAATTTTTACACTCTAAAAGGTATTTCCTTGATGAATTAGATTATATTGATACTTAAGGTATTGGCTGTTGTACTTACAACATGGTTGAAGTTGGTCTTGGCCGTCAGCATGGCTGCCTTACGAAGCATATCCCCGATAGAACATATCAGGAAGCCCAGGAGAGATAGTTTGTAAAATGTCTTCATGTCTGAAATAAGCGCATCAACATTCATATGGTCCTTGACTTAAAAGAAAAAATCAAGTTATTACTTCAAGTTATTACTACATTTTAGTTATTATTACTTCAAGTTATTAATTTAGTTATTTCATCCTACTGTTTTTTGTGGCATTTCAAAATAACGTTTTTATAAGCCCTAACTTGTTTTACATCTTGTAGAATAAAATCTAGTTAATACATATTGTTTTGATTTCATTTAGTAAAAGATTAGTGACACTAAACCAGCGATCAACTTTTTATATGGCAAAGGAACCTGCAGCAAAGTTGAAAGAGATTGATTTTTTTCTTCTATTTTTTGACTTTCAAGTTAAAGTACATTACATACATTACTTTATACATATAGTTTCTGAAAAACTGCAACAGTTTTTCAGCAGTTAGTTGATTTAATAATGTGACATGACTTGTTAAAAACCATAAAATTGAGAAGACAAACAAACCCATGATATTATTATATACTTCATTTATTTTAATTCTCATTAAAAAATACGTTTTTTACTATAGAAATACAAAATTTTTATAAAACTATTCTACAGTAAAAAATATATCAAAACGGTGGATCACCGACCGCGTAGCTAGACTCAAGCAGCCGGTGACTAGGGTTGCAGACAGAGGAACTTCCTGACGATACGCGCCGAATCCAGGAGAACCGCTTTTTGGATCTGACCCTTGATCCAACTTCCTAGCGAGAGTCTCTTGAGATGTTTATCGAGGCTCTTCGCTATTACTCCGTTAACCGAAACGACTATCGGGGCGATGGTCGCTGAATCAACATCCCACATGCTAACAACCTCGTTAGCCAAGTCAAGATATTTACTGACTTTATCTTTCTCAGCTTTAACGAGGTTAACATCATGTGGTATGGTGACATCAGCAAGCACCGCCCATCTTTATTATATTATTATTATGACTGATAAAGAATGATTATATATTTATTAGCTATAAAACAGACAAAAAATACATTTTATAAAATGAGGTGAAAACAGAATCTAAACTAAATTATCCTTTAACTATGGACGTGCGGTCTCACAGGCCGCTTGCAGTTTGTGATTCTTGTGCCCTCCTCCTCTCGCGTACCCCACGCGTGTGCCGGCCTCAGTAGCTTCGGTTTTGGTGGCAAAATGACCGTTGAGAGTAAAGGATATATCGCCGGGTAAATGTAGCGTGAGTAATTTCACTTTATATTTTGCGTGCGGTCTGTGAGACCGCGCGTCCACGTTTGTGTTATAAAAAAATGCTGACGGTGATTTAGTTCTTTTCCGAATTTGTAAACTTAAATGTCAAAAAACTATCAACTAACAAACACAGGCAAGCAAATATCGAAAACAAAGGACGACCCACACTTGTGTAGGCTAAAAACAGCCATTATGCCTACAATGATCTAAGCCCTATGCAAAAACTGCCTATAAATATGACCAAGTTGGGCCCTTGTCGAAATTTTTATGTTCACTTTTGGGAAGATTATGCTTAATCATTTATGTTCTTTGTTCTTTATATTTTATTGTAAAATAAAAAAACTAAACTGAAAAAGCCAGTTTCCTTTGAAAATAGACCTATAAAGTGATCTCAAGCTAAAAAACCTGAAAAGTGCATTTGATTGTTATAACGTTAGATTGTATTTAAAATAAATACTTTTTCCATTAAAATTACATCTTTAATTTACATTAAGTAACTCTTCTAAAGGATAAAAATAAAAAAAATTTACAAGATTTACTCATCGAGATAGAAACCAGCCCGTAAAGATAGCGGTCTGTGAGGCCGCACGTCCATAGTAGTGTAACAAAAATGGAAGGTCCATAGTTAAAGGTTAAGAAGTGTAAGCCTAGTTACAAAACTAGCTCTGCCTCAGCATAAGTGGACTAGCAGGTTGCAACCAAGATGTATCTTCAGACAATTGCATACTTACTCGGGAAGTAATAGTACTCCAAAGCATACTCTGTCCAGCTCGCCACTGCAGCTAAACTATACTGCACACTGTGGTTCAAGATGAATGAGTCAATGGAAAGTGTGCTGGGGTTGAATATTGCCACTGCCATGAACTCAGAGAAGTGGAACAGCGACAAAGTTATGGCATACAGCCCAAACACTTTAAGGCCATCATCAAAAGTCACAATGAACACGCCAGTAGCAAACACAGCACCAAGAAATGCTGATCGTATTGAAACCTGGAAAGTAATAATTTAATTTAAATTTAATTTGAATAAATTCAGAGCTTGGGCACTGGGACTTTTACTGTTAATTAATTACAATTATGATCAATATGAAGGTAATGATTTCCATATCCATGATTTTTATACTCTTCGAAATGAAACTATAGCATTATGAATAACAGGAATAAGACAAAACATGTCACAAAAATGGCGAACAGCTCTTGAAGACGTCGGCGTCGTGTGTGGTGTGTGGTGAGCCAAGATGTTTGCAGACTTTATTTACCTCATACATGAAGTCTTGGTGGCAGTATCTCAGAACGAAGTTCAACAGACAGAAGTAAAGTCCTGGACCCCAAAAGTTCAGACCAAACAGCTCCAAGGAGTAACCCAGCAGTTTCCCCGAAAAGAAAGAAGTCGTAAATATTATAAAAGAAGAGGAAAACCACAGCATAGCCAGCCTCCCGGGTGCGCACACTCGCTTCATCAATAACACATCCATTATAGTCTGTAGAAGTATCTTAGATTTTGTAACAAATTTTATAGAATGGTTGCTCTATCATAAGACACGCATAATTGTAAAGTATTTGAGAAATAACCTCAGGAAATAACATTTATTTTTATAAATAATCCATTTACCCATACATAGAATAACTTCAACTTCTTGATATGGCTCTAAATAAATAAATAAAAGAAAATTCTGTTCTGACATTTTTTGGGTTGCCAACTATAACAAATTAAAACATAGGTCATTAATATACAAATAAATACTCTTGTCATTGGAAGAAAACAAACATAAAAACATCGAGTAAATATCCAGTAGAGTGCTAATATGGTAGATCAAATAAGTAACTTATCGGTGAACTTATCTTGTTCGGTGATGTGGCAATAAAATTAGATTGCGCACTATGAAATTTTTGATCTGTTATCTGGATTCTAACCAGTTACAATAAAGTTTACTTTCCTATATCATCAGGCTAAACGGAATAACGAGCCGAGCGCGAGGCTCCTATTAGAGAGCGTGTCTGCCAGCAAAAGCTTCACTTAAATATTTTTCCATGTAGTTGAACTTAATTTCAAAATATTATCATTAAAAACAATTTTAAGCCAGTGATTTGGTAATAATAATTCAGTGTTTTAAGCTTAATTTTTTTTTTCATATCATTTGTGTAAATTTATCCCATATCAAAACACTATTTGGTTTGTTTGTTAACTGTATGTTCAGCGATATAGCAGTGTTAAGTATAATAAATAAGCATCACTAGGCATATTTTTAAATAGATGCCGATGGAATTTCTGTGCGAAGCATTTTATGCGATCTGGTGTGTTTACTACAATTATTTTAGTAACTACATAGTATAAAACAAAGTAGCTTTCTGTCCCTACGTCCCTTTGTATGCATAAATCTTTCAAACTACACAACGGATTTTGATGTTTTTTTTGTAGATATAGTGATTCAAGAGGAAGATTTATACGTATAAAAAAACCGTGCTAAGCCTAGGTGGTTCGCTAGTCGTAGGTATATCAAACTAAAAATCGTTCACATTTGTTGCGTGAAAGGTTGCAAAAGTGAAATAGGAATGCTAAGGAATCGACGAATCTCTGTGTGTTCATGTAAAGTTTTATTTTTGTTTACTATAAGGTGTCCATGTCGATTGTAATTTATAGACTTTGTACAAAGTACAATGTTATTCAGAGCTAAGTTAAGTGCGAAAGCTAGTTCAATTAAATTCGTCTATTTTAGCTTAGTATTGCCGTACGTGTAATGCGTGATGTTTATTGATAAACATGCTTTTTATCTTCATGTTATCTAAATTGAATTAGTAAACCAGGTGCGATCTAGACACCGTTGTTGGAATTACCTTTTATATCCTGATACCTCTGACAGACTTTTTTACCATAGCCAAACTCTAAATTATTTTTTCAGGTTCCTAAAGATGAATTAAAAAATATTGCAAAATTATGTACCCGCAAACATCAAAAATTTTCAGTTATTTGATGCTTGAATTTTAAACCTTAATATTTCACGACACATCCTGCTTTATCATGAAAAATATTCATAAATAATTAAAATAAAATATTAGGAACTTAAATAAAAAATCATAATCAGAATAAATAAATAATTAAATGAATGAATAAGACTGGTAATTAGAGGTTATCCTACAGGGGGTGACAATGTTACCGAAACTGAAGAACTTTATTCAAAAAAATAAAACATTGACCGACAAAATAAACATTTGTTTCAGTCGCCCTGTAGATACAGAAGTACATAGATCAGTGAATGGATTTATGTTCTAAGGAAAACCATTTGTTTTCGAAAAAATTTTTCTTAGCGAAATTTTTGGATTTCCTTGAATTACCAGTCACATCAAATAGATTTTAAATTAATAATAAATTAATACTTTCAGATAGTAGGTACATGGAAAGAAAGTGCACGTACCTAATGCTGGGTTCGATTACAACCAGTCAAGTCAAGGAATGCTTCAAAATCCTGGATGGTCATCTGAACCACCATCTAACGCAAAAGAACGCTGGAGAGCTAACGCTAATAAGATTAAATTGGAAGAAAGTACAAAAACACAAACTTCTATAAGAGTCCATACGAAATGATTATGTTTTTCTGTTTGAATTTGGATTCTACACGCATAATATACTTTTATTACTCCCTTTATTATTTATTTTTATTTTAACACCTACTCATATAGTAAGAAAAGCAATACATAGGTAGGTACTGTGACGAATTTTCAACTGCCATCATTTACGGTCAAAACAGATATCCTCGAAGAATGAAATCGTGCGGTCAGTCTAATAGAGTAGGAACACATATAAAACAGAATAGGTTCGTAAATTGCTGAAAATTTTCGTAAGTTTTAAATGTCTTTAAAAAATGGCTAATGATTCAGATGAGAGAACAGAACGTGTTTGTTAGATTGCTTACACATAATTAGCTTTACTAAAAGTAAAAAAAAAAAATTTGCCCTTTTCAAAAATTTGGCCTTTTAAACTGGCAATGATTAGCAACTAACTGTAAAATTATGGGTATTTGCCTAGCCTCCCATAAAAAATTGGTAAAAAAACGTTTTGTGTTCAAAGTTTAATTCTAAGAATTTCTGAGGAATTCTTAGAATTAAAATTATTCCTCTCAATTTGGTTTGTAGATCCTTATTTCAATAATTTGTGAGGTATCCGCTTAATTTATACCTCAAAAGAAAGAGTAATAACCAAACATGTTTTTAAAAAGGTTTGAACAAAAAAACACCGACCGTTTTTTTAAATAACTTTGAAAATGTTTTTCAAAAATCGCTGAAAATTTTTATTTTAAATGTTTAAATGTCTGTAAAAAAATAGCTAATGACTCAGATACCTAAGAAACTGTTTTGTTAGATTGCTTACACATTAGTTTAACTTAAATTAAACAAACAAAAAATCGTTTGACTTTTAAACTGGCAAAGATTTGCAACTAACTGTAAAATTTCCTTCCACCAATAAAAATTGGTAAAAAGAAACAGTCAGACTTCGTCTTAAACAAATATGGCTTAAATGGTTCCAAATAGTCCACACTACCTTCGCCCACCAGCTTTGCACCCAGCTTCCAATCACCCTGTACGACGCGGTTCCAAGCAACGTAGTCATGCTAGAATCTGTGTCCGTCAAGTTAGCAGCCACACCATGGAATTCTAAGATTATAAATATGCCAATTAACTGTGCCGTCAATGCTGTATCCGGTGCCGCAAAGCATATAAATAGTGCTCCAGTACTTTAGGAGATATTGAGGGATTTCACTGTGGCTGCTATCTTGACGTCAAGCTGGCAGCCCCGCTGATTGTGAAGAAACCAAAGCTTGATTTGAATTGTGAACTATGCCAAATAACTGTTCCCATGTATATCTAGTTGTGCTGTAAAGCTCAGAAATAGAGACCCTGTGGTTTAAAAGATATTAGGCTCTAAACATCTACATACATTTGAGAGTACAGATGAGTACAAAAGTGTTTAGATTACGATTGCAACTAGACTCACTAGATGGCGTCTTTGATAGACATTGCTTGTATAGGTACATCACTGACGATGACCCAAATACCTACTGCTTTTATTGGTAGAACAACCGTAACTTAGCATTACTTAAATTTAATAATATCATAAATATAATGTACCTAGGTACCTACGACTAATAAGTATTTCTTTTGCTGAGTTTTCAACCAAACCCCCCCCTAAAAGCTGATAATAAATTATCTAGGCATATTCTCCAGCGGGGGCCAGGGACCCATATTAACTGCTCGCCATTTTTGTAATATGAACTTCTATACACTAGCCAAACTCGATGTAGAATGTTTGTAAACAAACCACGACACAAAAAACTAAAATTCACTTGCTTGGCGTCGAATTTTAGATATGAGTGTACGAATTAGTTAGTGAAGGATCTTAAATCGACAAGTAATGTAAATTGCGTATAAAAAGGCGCGGCAACAGACTGTATTTTAGGTTAAATATGGGCGGTTTGTTTACAAACATTCTACATCGAGTTTGGCTGATGTATAATACCAGCCAGTCAGCGGTCAAGTGACACTTGGCCGACTTCTGAACAAAAATTGTCTGGACAGATCATAGAAGCAGGAATAATATGGTACGACAAACCGTAGTATGAGCGAGTGTCCATTAGATTGAAACAATTCTGTTTACGCTGCGACAATTGAGCTTTTTCTGAACTTTGGTTTTGGTTTTTTAAATATCGTTTTCGGTAATTATACCTCCATAAAAATTTGTAAAGACTTAGAAATATTTGAGTTCTTGGTAGTACCTATGTATTCTCTGGCTTGTCCCCAAAAATGTTGTACCTATACCAAACGTACTAGAATGAATCTTGCTTGTCCCGATTTACTATCGCTATTTCTGTGTCGGAGTTCAAAAACTCCTATAGTTTCTCGAGCTGAGTAAGACAGCCGTCGTCGCCTAGACTTAAAATCTGACGAACTAGAATAAAAAAAAGCATTGTAAATAAATAGTAAATTGAAATGGTACAAAGAACTTTACATTCATTCACTGCGAGTCGCGACTAGGTAAACAACAGTAGGCAAGTACCTATAGGTACAAATTTCATAACGTTTCTTTTTTAGTTACAATATGAAATCATTGTCAAGTTTCTACATATTGCTAATAAAAAAAATCTCGTTTGTTGTTTAAAAGCCCACTTAAATATTTACTTTATTTTGTTTTTAGTGTTTAATATTATAGCGACAACTGTTCTTAAGATACAGCCTGGTGACACACAGACGGACGGACAGACAGCGAAGTCTTAGAAAAAGGATCAGAAAAAGGGTTTTGACATTTGACGAATAAACGGTAGTTAGGTACATTTTTTTTCTTATAATAACACTAAAACCAAACTTAATTCTATACTTAGTTGCTTATTTTTGACAAAATCATGATAAAAACATTTACTAAGATCCTTTGAAAGCAACAATGAAAGTGTAAGAATAACCATAAAAACACAAAAATATTATTAGAAACCTTCATCACAAGTTGATTCTCTCGGAGTTATAATCACCCCATTTCGGCTCAGGACATAATGTAACATGACACTAAGACTTATTGGTTAGCTTAGGTATGTAGAGTCTGTACATTCATCTAAAACATTTTATACATATATATTTATTAAGTATATCAGTCATCTAGTACCCATAACACAAGCTCTGCTTAGCTTGGGGCTAGATGATGCTGTGTGGACTGTCCGGAATTATTTATTTATTTCAGCAAAGGTGTTTTTACCTATGTTTGTTTTTTTGTGTAGGTAGACCTTGCTGGCCACACTGGTCATGTTTTCTGATTGTTTACTTTACATTCCAGTGTCTATGGTGGCTTAACTACAGTTTTTCATAAGAAGAATGTGTCAATCAATAAGAATAAAATACATATAAGATTTTTATGTTTGTCCATAATATATTATAGTCTTTTGTGGCTTCAGCAGTACTTGCTCATCCAGAAATAATAATAAACGACTATTATTATTTCTAGGCGAGTAAATGCTTTAGCTGCAATAAACGCCATCTAGCGATTGATTGCAATCGTAATCTAAACACTTTTGTACTCATCTGTTTTCTCTAATGTATGTAGATGTTTAGAGCCTAATATCTTTTAAACCACAGGGTCTCCATTTCTGAGCTTTACAGCACAACTAGATATACATGGGAACAGTTATTTGACATAGTTCACAATTCAAATCTAGCTTTGGTTTCTTCACAATCAGCGGGGCTGCCAGCTTGACGTCAAGATAGCAGCCACAGTGAAATCCCTCAATATCTCCTAAAGTACTGGAGCACTATTTATATGCTTTGCGGCACCGGATACAGCATTGACGGCACAGTTAATTGGCATATTTATAATCTTAAAATTCCATGGTGTGGCTGCTAACTTGACGGACACTAGAATCTTTGGTTCTAACTCTAAGTAAAAAGAAACCAAGACTCGACTTCTTAGTTGATGGCAACTTGTGTCTGGTTAAATACTTTTCTGCCAGTGTCTGGGTCAAGGAAATATTTAATCGAATTGAATTTTGTTATAATTGTATACTATGCATTAAAATAATAAAGTCGGGGGGCTAACTTCACACAGGTCTCTGATTTCTGGCCATGATAGACCTTTTGAGTAGTTTTGAGTACATATGTCAATGTCAAATCGTCAAATCATTTATTCTTTTCACAAATATTGTAATAACTAGCAACATTAGGGAAAACATATTTATTTTGCTTACAGCAACACCAACTGCCAAAACTCAAATAAGTGCAGTTCATCTATCCTAGATGGCGCTACATCACGAAAACCGCTTCTTGCACCTACAAACTTTAAATATTTTTTACTTAAAAACTAATTACTCTAAATAAAACTTTCTTTTCTCTAAAATCCTCTCAAACGATTCTCAAACGATTAAAAAATAAATCAAACGTCTTAGTCCATTTTTGCGGAAATTGGAGGCTAACTTCACACTAAATATGTAAAACTTAAAACATTTATTACAAAAAAACTAATTACTCTATATCAATTTTTCTTTTCTCTATAATTCTCTCTAACGATTCTCAAACGATTAGTAAAAAAATCAAACGTCTTAGTCCATTTTTGAGGAAATTGGAGGCTAACTTCACATTAAACAGGAAAAACTTAAAATATTTTTTACAAGAAAACTAATTACTCTAAATTAATTTTTCTTTTCTCTAAAATCCTCTCAAACGATTCTCAAACGATTAAAAAATAAATCAAACGTCTTAGTCTCATTTTGAGGAAAAAGGGGCCAACTTCACACTAAAAAATGAAATCGTTTTTACACAAAAACTAATTACTCTAAAACAATTTTTCTTTTCTCTAAAATCCTCTCAAACGATTCTCAAACGATTAGCATTATCAAATCATTAAAATAATAAAGTCGGGGGGCTAACTTCACACAGGGTAATTGTATAGACTAGTGAGATATGTGATCGAATTATGCTATCCTAATAAATGGTTTTATACACATTGAATTGAAACTGACATTGACAGAATCGTGTCAAATCAAATGTAGAGCCAAAATCAAGAAGTTGAAGATACAAATATATCTACAAACAAACTAATTTCAAATTTAAAAAATAAAATTGAATGTAAATTGAGTGTTTGCTGAATGTTGTTGAGTTGAGGATTTTGAAACGCTCCTGTCTTCCTATAAATGTACCTTGTGAACTGTAACAATCCCATCCCGGGTGACCACATTGTATCATCTTCGTAGCCTGTGCTATATAGTGGCTGAAGTGTTTTTTAGGATTTTATTAAATGTTCGGTGTGTGTTCCTGTTTGATTGTAAGGCGTGAAGAGACCTCGTCCACTGATGTAATCATTTCATAATGGAAGATCCGTGGGACGTGAAATCCGTGCGAAGAGCCGGGCAGTATATTTCCTGTATGAAGATAAATGGATCGCCCCTTCTTCCACCAGTTGTGAGTTTATTTACAATATCAGAAAGATAGCTGGTTTGGTACCTTTGTAGTTTGTATTCTATATAAGTGTCCAGGGAGTAATATCTAATGAAGTACCTATTTGAGATAAAGTTGCACAAATCAGATTACTATCAAGTTTCTGTGACAGTTAGGTACCTACCTATGTAGATACAATAGTCTATAGGTAGGTACTTAATAAATTGTAGGTAACATAATTTTTAAATGAAACTTTAGAACCGGAAATGTTTATAAATAACCTGTTGCAGCAGTTCCTACTACCAAGTGTACATTATGAAAAAAACACTGCTGCTTATAATCCTAAAAACAGTGAGATTCTTTGACCTTATCCGTGCATGTATCTACAAAATGTTGTCAAATTACTTAATGATACTGGTGAGAACATTAAAGAAGGTGACAATCATCCTTTAATAGTGTTTTTCTTCCACACTATCTGATTATAACGTGATGTTGTTGATTGCAGCTGTCCAAGGAGTGCTACAAAGAGATGCAGTACTACAAAATGCTGGCTAAAGAAGTAGAAAAGCGGATTGCCACCCTCCAGACTTATGAAGGAAAGAACCACACAGAGACCATGGCACACCAAGAAGAAAATAGTTCCGCAGAGGAAGCTGCTTTTGATATGACCTTAAACAATCTCAAAACTGTGGATAAACAGTTCCTAGAGACGGAGCTCCCTACCAGTGACTTTTTTGAACTCTCCTCCCCAAACATAGTGACCACTGCAGACACCTCACAACTTGTGATAGACTTCAGCCTCAGCATCAACCAAGCGAGTGGTAAAAACGTTGTGGAAAAGGTCAAGAGATCCCTTCCTGAGAGGGTCTACAGTCTCTTGGAGGAAAAACAGTTACTCACTGAAGTTCCAACTACTGGCATGCAACAAAATAAGATAAAAACCCAAGTATTAGGGGATATTGAAACTTACAGAAATACCATTAACAGTGATTTTTCAGGAATTGAATCTATTGAAGGCCATGGTGATCTTTTACAATCCAAACTATCACAGAAAATTTACAAAACTGTAGTTAGAAATAATCATGCTGCTTCTAAAACTATTTGCAGCAATAAACTTAAAGAGAAAGTCAAAGAATTGAAGCATATTGAGTATAAAGATCTGTCAAAAAGCCATTGTTCAGCAGCTTTAGCACCAAATGTGTCATTTAGCACCAAGAGCTTCACAGGCAGCCTGAATAACTTACACACTGATAGTTTGAAAGAGCGGGACATCCCTAACATCACAAGACAGCGGTCTTACACAGTTCTCAACCCAAGTCCCCAACTCTTAGCTCACTTAGAAATGCAATCCCAAGTTACTGGAGTGGAAGTGAAAAGCATCTCCATGAGTGAGAGTTTCTCCAGTTTAGTCGCTCAAACTTGCAAAAAACGAAGGAGCTGGGATCTAGAATCCGCCAAGACCAAATGGTCATCCATGGCTCAAGACCTCAATAATAAAAACCTTGGTAACAATGCCCGAATTTCGATAAAATCTCCTAAAGTTACGACCCAAGCTCATTACTCTCCACCACCTAAAGATAAAACTATCATCCTTGATAGAAATAAGCAAGCAGCAACAACTTTGAAATGTGGAGCTAAATCTGAAGATATGTCTCACAGGAAGCCAAGTCCTCAACGGGATTTCCCGTTGAATACGACAGTGACGTTAGGAGCCACTTCTGCCAGGTCACCGTCGCTGAAGAGGCAGCCTCCTCCTCGGTCGCCGCCCACGCCCAGGTCGCCCAAGTCGCCTCCGCCTATGTCAGCTTGCGAAGGTGAGAACCCTGGAAAAATGGTTAGAGAGCTGTACGAGAAGATACATAGGGAACAAAAGGCGCAAATGGCTAGTTTAGTTGAAAAGCAAAAATTGGAACAAAAACGACTGCAACAAGTTTTTGAGGAACAAAATAATAGTCTTTTCAAACAACTGAAGACTATAGTCCCTGAGGGAAGTATCGAAGCGAAGCAGGCGTGGGGGGCGGACAGCATGGAGCCTGAAAGAGGACCCGTCAGCTTGAGCCAACTGATCAACCACAACGAGAACGATCATCAGATATCTCTCGCCGACACCCATAACTTCATCAGTAAATGTGATACTTTTCTTAAGAAAAGCAGAGATATCTCCAACACCATAAAGAAGGCTAAAGCCATCACGCCAAATGGAAACAAAAACCAATCGCCAAAGGTTCCTGAAAGGAGTAAATCAAAATGTTGCTCTCCTGTCAGAAGAATGTTCTCTTCGACCAGTAAGACTTCGGCTGACTCTCCCACGATGTCCCCCTCGGGTCAGCATCTGATCAAAAGACCACAAAGCGACATTCTGGCTCAAAGGAACAGGTCGCGTAGACTCAACTACGACACTTGCTCCGACCGCGAACTCGACGCGATCCTGACCGACCGAACTAACGACACCCTGGCCGACCTGAACGTTACCTTCCCCACCGACAAAAGCGACAATGGATCTCATCGCTCACCTTCCCCCCTGTCTGATAATGAATTGACTATCATCCTTTCAAATTCCCCAACTCCGGAGGGAATCTCGACAAGTTCCAGGGACTCTGTCATTTACGGTGTAGAGCAAACTGGCCGGGCTTACATTAGAGACAGCGCGGGGAGGCAGCTCTCCCTCGGCGCTGACCCCCAAGCCCCGCCCTCGCCTCTGCAGGTAATTTTGGTTCCATTTGACACGTCATGGCCACTCCCAAATTAAACAGAATATTGTATTGTATCCTACGCTTTCGCATTATTTTCCTGTCCCCATCGCTTTTGTCCCTTCTGTTCCTTTATTTGACCACCCTTTCTTCTTTCCTTTCAAAATCCTCAAAGCAAAATTTCCTCACATGCGTCTTATGAAACATAATCCACCGCCGACTCCTTTACCACGTCTCCTCTGTCTATCTTTCTACTTAGCTACCTATCAAGCCTCAAACCCACCTTCCTTTTCACCTCCACATAACTTTCAGATACAATAACCATACCAAAATCCTACGCCCAAGGCTTCAACCGCACCCGTTTCAAATATTCAACATCCTTTCGGACCAGTAAAAAAAAGCGAACTTTCATCATACAATTTTATGTACGTCGTTGTAGCTAGCCGCTGCTTGTAAGATAGTGGCTTGCGCGAAGGGCTACCTAGTCCGGCGGCTGATGCGCACGGAGCGCGTGACCGCCACCGTGCAGACGATCCGGGACGCGCTGCTGTGCGCGCTGCAGCTGCATCAGGACCGGGAGGGCATCCGCGGAGCCGACGTGGACCTGCACCGCCGGCTTATACAGCAGGTATATGTTATTATGTATGTGGGACAACACACTATTACATTCTCATCAATTATTATAAGTCTTATAGCGTCCACATGTGATTGAAATACTGGCTTCTATTTCGGTCATGTTATCATTGCCAGTCACCGTGGGAAACAGAGTACCCAGAATGCTGGCAGAATCGCCAATGCTGCCAGCATTCTGGGTACTCTGCCTTCTGGTGACGAGTTTGATGTGTAGGAGTTTGTTATATTAAAACAACTACAACTAGTATTCACACTTCAGTATTTTTTTTGTCAAGAGGAAAAAACATGCATAAAACCTTTCGCATTTATAATATTAGTAAGAATGTCCATCCCGTTCCCAGATAACAGCTGCGTGCTATTCCCTCCACGACACGTTTGTAGCGAGCACGCCGGCGGAGCGCTGCGCCCTCATCGCGGCCGACCGCGCGCGCCTCCTGCGTCCCCGACCGATCTCTGCGCACTCCCAGCTCAGCAGGCGCACGTGAGTGTTGTATCTACTAGTGTAGAGGAAACACGTTTGTAGCGAGCACGCCGGCGGAGCGCTGCGCCCTCATCGCGGCCGACCGCGCTAGTTTTTCCTTCTTTTTGACAATATTCCTTCTATTTGTAAAGGGTTCTTACTTAGGTATATGAAAGAAGACTTTAACCAGCAGTAGAACTCCAAAGGATTACAAAGCGCATGGAATCCCTATTGTATGTTATTAGTGAATCACCGCAAGTAACGCAACGGAGAAGTATGTAATTTGAGAACATAAACTCGGGAAACTAAAACTTAATACTAATGCCAAAGACATAATTCCCAATGATCTGCTGTTCCAAATGCCTATCAAAGACATAATTCCTAATGAGCAGATGTTCCAAATGCCTATCAAAGACATAATTCCTAAAGATAGCTGTTCCTAAAATGAGTCATGAAACCTGACCCAGTTGTTGTGGTGCAGGGACGTAATGTCGCACAGCCACAGCGGCGTGTTCCCTGCGCGGCCGCGGCGCGCCTCCGCCTCGCTGATGACTCAGTCTACTCACGGTAAACAAACTCCACTCCTCAACTGAAGAGAACATTATGGTTGCTATGTTGCGTTGCTTTGCAGTTATCCTGTATGCCTGTCATTTATGTTGCGATGTATTACAGCTTTGGATGTTGTTATACCAGTTTGATTTTTTTTATTCTTCTTCTGTAAGAGCGATAGATACACATGCGTTTGGGCGCGTGACACCGCTACGCGTGATCAGACATCATAACGCGCGCTTCTATTAGAGTACGCGTTTAGCTGGCGTATGGGCGTAACGTGCGTTTAAAAACGTCTTATGTGTTCAAGTATTTGGGGGCGTTCTTACTGACACGGAATCGACCAACCAACGTGATAGGCCAATGTCATTGATTGGTCTGTTCCGCGACAGTGTGAAAGCACCCTCATGGTAAACGTTTGACACATTCACTGGCCTCTGTGACGATGCTGCCTGTTATGTTGCGATGTATTTTCAGTGGCTTTGGATGTTTTGCCAATTTACTTTCTTTGTCCAAATAGTGTCAATTTATGCAATATTTTTCTTCTACAGTTCATGTTCATAAATAAATAAATAAATGTTCTTTCTGTATGCTGTACATTATTACATTTTTAAAATTATGTTTGTTATGTTGCCTCTTTTTGCGCAAGTGTTGCATATTGTTTTAATATTTTCGCACTTTAGCGCGCGCCAAATATCTGGAACAGGATAAGTTCTGTATACAACACTGACCAGAGTAATATTATAAATGCATTGAATATATAAATACATTTGAATGGATGAATGTTTGTTACCCCTTCACGCCAAAAGTACTGAATGGATCCGGCTGAAATTTTGCATAGATGTACCTACTTCTATATGGAATAAAACATAAGCTACCTTTCAAATTTCATGCGGGTGAAGCAGTAGGGCGCTTCTAGTAGGTATACAAATAATTGAACTACCCACATAGCAGCCCATATAAGTATGAACTAATGTTATTGATGATGATGTCATCGGCCAGTCGGATACTACCACTGACCTCTATATATACAAATAGATACAGGTCAGTGGATACTACCCATGTGCGCAGGATATAGTTATAGTGCGCAAGTGTCTCTCTCATAATCTATGCTATGAGAACCGTCCCATCGTATGTTAAATACCTAATCTTGATCGAATGCTATGTTAGTTATTTCAAAATCAACTAGATTGTAAGTTATAGGTACGCCGATGCTCTTAGGTACATCAAATTACACAAAAATCCGAGAATGTAACTAATAATAATAAAGTTTTAATAAAACAATTTTTGCTAACAGGTTGTTGACACATACATTACGTCAAATGCATGCGTCGCGCGGCGACATACGCTAATCTGGCTTCCACGGAAGACCAGCGCTAGGATAGAATTCTCTTTAACTAAATTATAGCTTCCGCTGAGTGTTAGGCATAGTTTTTTTTATTATTATTTTATTTGATAGCCATTCTTATTTGTAACGGTATTTTATACTGTTTAAATTGTGAAACAAAATATACAAATGTTCTCCGTTCTTACTTCAAACTTCACATGTGTTCGCAGAGACTCTGAGCAGCGGTAAGGAGCGTCGTCGGCCGCGCTATGCTCCCAGCCCGCGCCGCAGCCCTTGGCGCTGACACCCGCCTGGTTCCATGCCCACTGCTGGGCGCCCACGGAACACATTAGAGAACATACACATACTACGTGACCTTTTTTTTATGCCCCTCCCCCCCTAGGTGACCATCCGTAGTATATACCAGCACCACCCCTTCCTCATCTTGTTTTCACATAGTAATCATAAATATGGTTTTAAATAATTATTTGCAGACAAAAAGTTGAAAAAATTATTAAAACAGATAGATGGACTAATATTTTTATTTTATATTTCTGGAGATCGAAATGCTGGCTTCTATTTCGGTCAACGAATTAGGAGTTGCCAGCATTCTGGGTACTCTGCCTTCTGGTGACTGTTACAATTGTATATACTATTCACTCTGTTTTCCTGAATATAATTAACTAGTAGGCTTCATTATAAAATACAAAATGATTTATATTTTGTTTTCTACAAAAAAGTACGAGATTTTCCTACATGTTATTGACTACCTATGTGACGAAAACCTAAGCCCTCCCCCCCCCCCTTGTGACCAACGTATTTTGAATACCCCTCCCCCCTCCTAACGGGTCACGTAGTATGGGTACGTTCCCCTACACACCTTATAATCACTTGCCTCTATTGCTCTGCACTTAATTATATATTAACTGCCCTACTTATGATTCTCTCTCGACTAAGGCTTAGTATTCTTGGAAAGTAACGGGCCGATTGCACCATCTTGTAATAACGTTTTTGACGAATGTTTCTTTCTATCCATTTAACAAAGGAAATTGACAAAGCCTCTGCGTCCGATTTTATTATCACTCTGACATTTGATATATAATTCAATACCAATTCTTATAATAATAATATAGTATAGTATCCGAAAACACGATTGAGAAATAAACAATCAATAAAGTCCAGTGTTTTGCATATAATTTGTTCGAAATCGTCAATTGAAATGACTGTATTCGTAGATTTTTTTAATTATTTTTGTGTGGTTTTCTTGTAATAAACAATATTTTTTTTGTGGATACGCCTTTCCATTAAAGTAGTAGTTTGTCCGCGAAACCCTATTCGCATTTAAAGTCTCCACACACCGAAGGCGGAGCGCAGGCGAAGGCGTGCCGGTTTTTCCTATGGCACCGCGCCGCCACCGCCTGCGGTGTGTGTGTAGGCTTTCATATGATTCAATAGAATACAACTCGCACGCCTTCGCCTCCGCTCCGGCTTCAGTGTGTGGAGAATTTTATGGCTGAAACGCGCCGTTCAAGTTACATATGTAAGGTTATAGTTAAGAGAGATTTTATAAGCAAAGAGGGTAAGGTTGTACTTTTATATAGCTTAGCATGTAACCTAGTTTATGATGTGTATTGGGGCCTTGTAGTTTTAAATGAACAATAAAAGACATGATAGCTGAGCTAGATAGCTAGGTTTAGTAGGGCAACTAGAGATGCCGGATATTTACAATTGTAGCCTATTAAGAGTCCAGCTTGCTGAATTTGATCTCTTCTATTTTAATAAATTGCGCACTTGGTAGGTACGAGAAAGAGCAACGAAAGCGTACATACATGTTTTGATCGAGCTTTTTACTCATACTCATTATAAACAGCCAACATGTGTATTTTAATTGATTAATAAATGCCTAGTTTAGCTAAATTGTAATTGTTTTGCCAAAAATTAAATATTACGCTTACATTTGATACCTATTTTATATTGATGCAAATCCAAAGAATGCCGAATTCCTCATTTGAACTGTTTTTAAAAGCTTTTTGCATGACTTTTTGGTGTAATAAAATGAAAGTAACCAACATTCGGTTTTTATTTTATTTTTCCATAATTATGTTATACAGACCTATCCGATTAGACTTAAAATATTTGATAAAATTTTGGTATAAAAAAATCAATCGAATCTCACGTGAAAGAAAACAGTTTTTTCGAGAAGATGAGCAAATTAGAACTACTATAAATATAATGAATTTCGTAAGACAAGCGTGTGAAAAGCACAAAGTAAACATCACACAGTTTCCACGTATCACTTTACAAATCGCGTCCGTTGCACCAATTTAGAGTCCGAGGCATAGCGAGACGCATCACAAAAATACCCTTTTTCGTAAATTCATTGACCTCGCCGGCAACTATTATGCTAAATGCCTTTACCCACGTCAGTGTAGCGAAACGCTCGTGATATTTTCGTTTTTTTTAAATGCAGGGCCGCCTTAGGCCCGGGGCAGGGTGTACTTGACGTAGGGTACTTCCACATCGCTCCCCTCCTCGTCGTTGCAGCACAGCTCGAACACCAGCGCCTTGACGTGAGGCTCCAGCTTCTTCTTGGACACCTTGGTCACAACCTCTGACATTGGCAGGTTGAGCCGCTCCAGGCGCTTCGCTTTCGGCATGAAGAAGGAGTACAGCATGCACACGCCCTGCGATAACATCGTTATCTCCAGCTTATGCTCGTTCTTGAAATAATCCAGGAACTCTTGGAGCGTGATCTCGCCTTTCACCTCGAACCTGTCCCAGAGAGTCCACTTCTTATCGTAGTATGTATTGGTCGGGGCGGAGATAGGTTCCGAGAAGCCGAAGAAAGGCAGAGCGAGGTTGATGAAGCCGTTCTTGAAGACTTCGAGCACGTTGAAGCCCTGCGCGAGTTTGTACAGCTCGAGACAGACCAGACCGGCGACTACCGAGGTCGTGGTGGCGATCGCCGGGATGATCTTCCCAGCGATCAGCTTCGAACGGTGTCGGTCCGCTGGAGGTATCTTGTAGTTGGCGGCGCGAAGGTTGGACGCAGCGACGATGAAGTCCATGTGGAAGTTGGTATCGTCGTCTTTCTCGAAGTCGAGCGGAGTGATCTTGAGCGAGGAGAGTTTGGTCGGGGGAGGCAGCTCGTTGATGATGGTCTTGACGCGGTCTTGGTCCATGTCTTCGTTGTGTTGGTGCAGCTGCGCGTCCGTTATTGCGATCTTGATGCCGGATCTCGGACTGAACTCTGGCACCTGGCAGTAAAAAACATAACATATACAACTTATAAACAGGGTTTTATTGTTAACAAATTTTGATTAGGTAAATTCATAAACATATCACTTGAAGATTATAAGATAGATAATGTAAGTAGGTATGGATGGATAGGATGTTTGTTACTCTTTCACACAAAAACTACTGAACGGATCTGGATGTCTTTTGGCACAGAGATAGATTACTCTGGAATTCCGGGATAAAATATAGCCTATATGCCCACGGGAACGGGAACTACGCGGGTATAACCGTGAGGCGAAATTCTACGCCACGCTAATATCAGCTACTCGAAATACTAATCCTGCGCAGACGAAGTAGCGGGCACCAGCTGGTAATATAATAGTATTTTTAGAAATGACACAAGAACCCAAAAATAATTTAGATCGAAACTAGAAATAATGTATACACTACTAAGCAGATCTTCACTTTTCAAAGTAACAACAAATAGTACCCACCTCCACGCTATCGGCACTCTTGGCAATGCATCCTCTATCCACACACTTAGGGATCCCATACAGAGCAGCTCTCAAATTAGCCGCAGCCACAATATAATCGAGATGCAGATCATTGCTGGAGTCGAAGACCAGAGGGCTCGGGCAGCGCTTGGGCCCGGACCAGAAGGGAGCGCCACTGGTGGTCTGCTGGTCGGGGGGGAAGTTATAGAGCAGCTGTTTGATCTGGTTCGCGTATTGGTTCTCCCAGTGCTGGCGCGCCCACGAGACGCAGTCGCCGAAGGTCTTGGGGCGCTCGTTGATTGCGTTCTGGAAGGGAAATGGTGTGATTACGCTGACGTCTTTTAATTAAAGCAGTGAGGTCGTAAACACAGGTTTTTATTGACCAGTGTTGTTGTAGGTAATACATGATTTAGGCACTTGAGAACGTCGCATTGTGCAATAGTTACAAAGTTTTCTTACTTAATTTTTCTGGACGAGCTGAACTTTTTATTCAAAAAAGGATTTTGGTGCCCTGGGACGTAGGACAATTCCAAAATTACTCCACCTATAAGCGTGTACTCAAATACATTGTGTACTCAACCTATCATCGTACTCAACCTATAAGCGCACACTCCTATCACCGCGTACTCAAGTTATGAGCGCAGACTCGTATCAGAGTATAAGTACTCACGCGCACACTCTCGAGCGCGTCGAGCGGCTGGCTCCCCGGCAGCTTGAGCGTGCGCTCCACGAACTGCGGGTCCTGCAGGTAGAGCGCCGCGTGCTCGCCCGCCTGCCGGAACAGGCCCTGTAAGTACTCACGCGCACACTCTCGAGCGCGTCGAGCGGCTGGCTCCCCGGCAGCTTGAGCGTGCGCTCCACGAACTGCGGGTCCTGCAGGTAGAGCGCCGCGTGCTCGCCCGCCTGCCGGAACAGGCCCTGTAAGTACTCACGCGCACACTCTCGAGCGCGTCGAGCGGCTGGCTCCCCGGCAGCTTGAGCGTGCGCTCCACGAACTGCGGGTCCTGCAGGTAGAGCGCCGCGTGCTCGCCCGCCTGCCGGAACAGCCCCTCGAACTCGTCGCGCGCCCACTGCAGCGTGTGCTCGATCGCGTTCGGGAAGTTCTTGAGCGTGCAGATCGGGATGGACTTCTCGGGCGGGTCTTGGGACGAGCTGTACGACTCCGTTAGGGACGGGACTACGACCTGGAACAGAGGGTAGACGTGCTTACTGCACCACCTGGCAATGAACTGCTGGATGTAGATTTCGCAAGATTGTCAAGACACGACTGTTGCGATATTTGCCGCTGTAGGAGCCCAGCAGTAGGCGTCTTAAGCCAGAAACGACATTAGCAATTTTAACGCGAGTTGTTTAACAAAGTCACTAATGATTACTATTGAAATTTGTCCAGAGAATTCGATTGTGTTCACCATGAAACATTCACAAAACAATTAGCTATAGAATCAGAACCAAATCTTTCTCGTTACACATAGACATTCTTACTCGAAAACACATTCTGAAGTTTATAAGTGTATCTCAGGTATGAGTGTATACTAAGTCCAATCCCATTTTCAATATTATGAACAACCTCCTGATTTATCAGCCTTCCACTATCAATGTGCATTTTCATTATCCAGTAATAAAGCACGATCAAAAAAGCAAAATGGGACACAACATTCCCGTCTATACATTATCTTCAGTCAACGACATTCGCAAAGGTGCCTTACTACGCTACTAGACCGGATGGTGATATTATTGCCAGCTTACCTGCGTATTTCCCTTGGTCCCCAGCGTGCCACTCTCCAACAGCGGTTTGTTGTAATACACACAACGCCTGTCCATGTAGATCCTAGCGTCCACGTTGTCCAGAGCGTTGGCAACTCCGTCCAAAGCCTCGAAGAAAGAGTCGTCGTACACTGATTCTGTTTCAGGGCAGACGCGATTCTCTTGCGCCACGATGTTGACTAGCGGGTTCATACGTTTGATCACCTGGGAAGAGGAAATACGAGATGGATAATATACTCATAGTATGTCCATTGCAAAATGAATCACTGTAATATTATTAATATGTTTAAATAATAGTACATATGTATGTTTGATGTTTTTTAGAAAGTATTTAAAGATGTATCGTTGTTTTGTCGCTTCTTCGCGATATAAGGCATAATAATTACTGAATAGATAAGGCTAAAATTTACAAAGAAATTCAGATTTTTTTCCTGATGTAATTGTTCAGTAATCCAAACGAAAAATGTAACACGAAAAATACAGCCACTTTTTATTTAACAAATTAGAAAAATTCAAGTGTCTAGCTGTGGGCTGATACGTATAGGTTGATAATGAAGTGTTAGCTAAGATTATTCATGACTATTGAAGCCTAGGAGCAAACTACTTCAGTTTTGCCCCTTAAGCAGTGGAACCCCAGTTGTTTCTTGTCCCCTCTAATGCATAAAGGTTTGACTATAGATTCTCTTTTCCCTACCATCCATATTCTTTATGCGTTGCTTTCGTATATTTTTTACCAACAGCCACAAGTCTCAAATAAGTGTCTTACCTTAGCAGCGGTACTAGACTTGGGTTTCTGCACGTCATGCGGGCGGAAGAGGAACTGTCGGTTTAGGTTGGACTTCTCAATGAGATCCATGTCGGTGACGGTGATCTGACCGCCGTCCGCGCCGACGCCCATCATCGCAAAGTTCTTCAGCAGCTCGCAGCCGATCGCACCCGCACCTGGAATACATACATTGAACATATAGGTACAGGGTGTAAAAAGACTACTATCAAAAAATGAAAGGTAGCAATCAGACTACGATACATACAGGTCACATTTTTGAAAAAAAAAAACGCAAAAGATTTCAGTTTTCAATAATTTTTTTATCTAGTTACACACCCATAGTACAAACAATAAGAAAACATATCAACTCGAATAAATCGAAAATAAATTTTTAAAAGCAAATACAAATAATACAGTACAATATGTATTGTAGTGTTCCGAGTATTCAAGTAAATCAATATCTTTATATCTTTAGGCTTACAAAATATGCACCGACAAGTCAAATTTTAAACTATTTAGAGTTAAGGTGATTTCGCGTCCAGGACTAAGCATAGCTCCGCTACTAGATGGCGATGATTTTCAATTTTGATGTTTTTCACTATTTTCTAATTAAATTGTTCATAATTGTTTAATGGTAATGTATTTGCCGCAAATGGTATGTTGTTTTTTATGTACCAAGCAATTTTTCAAGTGTTGAAAGCATTTAGGGAGCTTGTATTTGGGAAGAGCAAAAAAGATCTTGCCTGTGTGAGTGATCGGCCGCTACGAGTCACTCACACAAAAAAAGATCTTGCCTGTATGAGTGATCGGCCGCTACGAGTCACTCACACAGGCAAACCCTATAAATTCAGTGGAACTAAAATAACTACTGTTCGAAAAATAACAGAGATAATTGGAGACGCCTTAGGACTAAATATTTTTCGGACCAATATTTCCGTTTTCGATTACATCTAAAATTAATTCAATAAAACCACTAGTTAACGAACTAATTTTCGACTCTTGTTTTTTTTAAGAATAAAAACAGGCTCTATTTACATTTAAAAAAAAATTGGAGGTAATTTTCTTTTATCGTTTTGAACAATTTAAGTAAAAAGGCGCAGAGGGTAATGTTATTTACAAACTAGCTTATTAGCTAAAGAATATCTTACAAATCCTAGATAAAAAAATACTTTTCATGCTATTTATTAATTTCGTTAAATCATTGGAATTGACAAATAAATTGAATAAGTTCACAATAACAATCATTAATTTTAAATGTACTCACTGTGAAAGTTGTTCCAATTTTATAATAAAATTACATTAAAATTATTAGCGTAAGGAAGTCTCCACTTTTTTTGACTCTGTTCTTTGTGTACTTAGGTATTTTAGCTCCGATTTTACGACCACTTATAAAAGATTAAAAGTAATACAAATTTTCACAGTATTTCAATAACACACTTTGGACTAGCGGTTTGAACAGTCGGGTGGGTGCGACGATGTATAGTCGTACCTGGGTTCCAAACCACCGAAAATTTAATTTACTTTTTGCTTTTTGAAAATAAAATATCCACAAAATTTTGATACATCCCGTTAGTACGGGCTCGAACCCCTTCAACACTACCAAAATTTTTGATTTTTATCATTTTTATTCTTTATATTTTGAACAATGTCATAGACCTAGTACAAACAAATTCATATTTGTCATAAATTACTTATTGTAAGCCTTCCTAAGTCTATTTGATTGTTATATAAAACTTTGGTAGACTGTTCTGCGTAGGTACATCCCACAAAGGGTCCTGACCTCGTTTCTAACGGTATGACAAAAATAAAAAGAAACAATTATGTACTATCAACACCAACTGATTTTTATTTTATTTTAGCTCTTACGCCAGCTAAGTTCAGGCATTTTTACAAATCGCTCATTGAATGCAAAACGGCCACATTTCAAAAATTTAGAAAATTTGAGAACATTTCATAAAGCTAGTTTAATTTAAATATTTATTTCTTTTTATTGGGATAATTATCTTAACTTTGCTTCAAAATTTTAATGCAAAAAGGGCTTTTGTAGTTTTTATCAAGTTGGGTGATAGCTATAACAGCGACCATTATTTTAAAAAATAGAGCAAAAAATTACGAAAACAATGATGTTTTAATATTAAAAAAGAAAACTTTAACTTTTCAAAAAAATCATGTTCAAAATTTTGTTTTGGCTCTCTGTAAAAAGTTACGATTAGTCCAATAAAAATATATATATATATATATATAGAGATACCATTCCGGCAATTGTTGATCAGGCGCGACTCACAGCGAGCACTTTGTTGATCCGAAAACACTTGTTGATCCGAGCCTCTTTTGTTGATCTATTATACATTTTCAGTAACAAATGTTGCTCCAACCAGATCAACAATTGACCTCACGGGGCTTTTGGCATTGTAATACCATTTGTTGATCCGATATACAAATCCATTTTACACAAGTTGATCCGATTCAAATGAACCAATCAGAACGCAGCATTTGTCAAAAATGACAGCGACGTTGCCGCTTCGTGCGGGAGTCGTGGAGGTCGATGACCACACGTGTGGAAACGAAATGTCAGGGTAACGCTATGTTCTATGACATTTATTATTTATGACATCGCGTTACCTAGTCCTTTTATTATTAGTTTAATAATTATGTACCTATTATTAAAATTTGACTTGTTTGAGTGTTTTTTTGTAAGTCTAAAGAAATAATGATATTAATTTACTGAATAATTTTATTTAGAAACCATAAATCCATTGCGAATACTTTTCTACGGACAAATGTTGATCCATCGATATTTTTTTAACGATAACTAAGAAATTTTCTATTTTTTGATTTTTCATTATACCTGAAATAGAAAACCGAAAAAGTGGCACTTTGTTCCTTATTATGACGTTCCTTGCGTTTACTTTAATAGGTTTTTTTAATTATTGAGTATCGTGTCAAATAAATTATTATTATTTTTAATTCATTTTTTAAACTATATGGATTGACAATAAATGTGGGCGGCCGAAGGTTTGCCTTTGGCACATTTAAATACATGAGGTTGCGGGTTCGATTCCCACCATGGAACAATAAATGTTTGTACGACATGTAAATATTTCTACGGGGTTCGGGTGTTTTCTAAGTGTAATAAATTTCTCAATCTTTGTAATATTTTGTATTAAGTTACAGATATTTGTCATCTCGTACCCATCATAACACTAGCTCTGCTTAGCTTTGGGCTAGATGAGGCTGTGTGGATTGTCCAGCATTATTAATCTAGTTATTTATTTTAAACTAATAAACTACACATCAGAGATCACGGTAGTGGCCCGAGTAGAATAAACAATTGCCCATCGTTATAATTGTTACAAAAAAAAACCTGCTACTTAAATATTAAAAAAGCTTAAATTATTTTGGGGAACTCAAGTAGTTGCCTACCTTACGTGGTTAACCGACTTTAAAAAAAATAACTAGTGTCAATGCCTCGATCGATGTTTAATTAAACGTCAATTATTTTAGACTCGTTACACCCCGCGGCTCCGCCCGCATGAAAATTTATTTGTCATATTACAGAAATTTACTGCACGCCTCCTATGGGTAGTTCCGTAAAAATAAAAAATATGTATTTAATTATTCATTTTGCAGTTTATTTGTACCGATTTTTAAGTCACTAGCAGCTGGTTCAGCCTACCGTTGATTAATACCTACCTGTTTAGTTAAAATTAATAAGATTATAGTTTTAAATTACCCAATATGCGAATTGCTAGCAAGGATCTTCACAAATAATTCTGTAAAGTACCTAGCTACCTCCCATAGGTAAACAGGATCCTTTCATATTATATAGAGACTAGGGTCAGTGTTCTTCAGAGTTCAATCAGACTCAAATCTTATCTATCTTACTATTATAATAAATGGGAAAGTCTGTGTGAATGTTTGTTATAAGTAATCTCCGTATTAACTTTAGTTATTTAGAGGACATTTGGTACGTAGATAGTAGGACCTAGAATAAGACATAGGCTAATAAAATTATCAAAAATTAACCTCTGAGGGCGTTAAATAGGGTAAAGTTTGTATGGAAAATTATTTTTCCTTGGTTTGATTTACTTAAAACTCGGTACCTATAAATAAAGTATGAAATAATTAAACACATATTTTTTATTTTACCAAAATAACCCCAGGGGTTGTGTAATACATTTCTGAAATTTGTTTAAAAAACTCTGGTTGGCGGGCGAAGCCGCGGGGCACATCTAGTATCTAGTATTATAATAAATGGGAAAGTCTGTGTGAATGTTTGTTATAGGTAATCTCCGTAGCTACTTAAGTTATTTAGATGAAATTTGGTACGTAGATAGTTTAGGACCTAGAATAGGACATAGGCTTTTAAAATTTGGAATTTTTTAACTCTGAAGGGGTTATTAGATGGGGTGGTAAAGTTTGTATGGAAAATTATCTTTCATTGGTATGTTTCACTCAAAATGAACACTATGAATAAACTAAAATTAAATAACTAAACACGTATTTTTTTTTACGAAACTACTCCTAGGAGGCGTGCAATAAATTTCTGAAATTTGACAAATAAATTTCCATGCGGGCGAGGCCGCGGGGCGCATCTAGTTATTACTAAAGTAAATAATTTCCAAGTTGTAATATCCTATATTGTGTTATTCTAGGTCCTAAACTATAAACATATCAAATTTCATTTAAATAACTTAAGTAGTTACGGAGACTACTTATAACAAACATTCACACAGACTTTCCCATTTATTATAAAAGTAAGATTTGCAAATTATTCTAAACGTATCGTTGGTAGTTACTGATCATAAAAATGTTTAAGTAAACTACCTAGCGGGTCTCATCATAATCATCATCTTCATCGCCATCTATTAATAGTCCACTGCTGGACACATGCTTTCCCATATGAATGCCCACTTGACTAGAGGACACCATACACTACGTTTACCGAGACGTGGTCTTCACTCAAGAGTACGTTTAGCCCAGCGGTTGTCAGTTTTTCGCAAAATATGCCCGGCCCACTGTCATTTTAGCTTGCTAATTCTTTAAACTAGGCTTTATCTCGCGGAGCATCGGCAACCGTTCTGGTTAACGTGTTCTTCAGTGGAGACTGCGACTTGGCAAACGTAGTATAGGACGCCCCGCCCTCCGGTCAGTTGGGGTGACGATCTGCGAATGATTGATGGTAGATGCTGGACGCAACAGCGCCATGGCGCTCATTACGGGAATCCTATGTCCAGCAGTGGACTAATGTCGTCCTAAAATAATGATAATGTTGCCCACTAGACAGTTTCGTGAGGTGAATGAAAATTTAGTTAACGGCACACTCCTACCTTCATTTGGGAAGCGGGATTTATAGACGTGATATTTGTAGGAGTTCATTTGAGTCTAAAATATAGGAAACATTCTAAAATCTTTCTTTTTATATTTTCGTTTGACGCGTAGTGCGTTCTGGCATACTTAGATCGCTGTAGAATTGAACTCTGAAGCAGGTTCTCTCTAGGTTCTTAGTTAAAAGTATAAAGGTTAATTTCATTAGAATTTAACGGTTCTGTTACCAAAAAATCCTTTTTACTAACTCCTCATACCTAAGGCACATGTCGAAGAAGAACATGACCTACAAACTAGTTGTTAAAGAGTTCAGTTATTTTTTGTGAGCTATAGTTGATTTCAAAAATACAGATACCTACACAAAAATATTATTTTATAAATGTAATGTGCTTGGTCAGTGAATTTTAGCTATTTCTACTCTATTCTATTCGACTATCCTAAGGAAATTTGTAAGAACGAACGCTTTCAAGTCTATTAACTTCGATTATGTAAGTCTCGAAAAGTCCCCCACTACCGCGCGTGCGGCGTTGCCGCTTTGAAAACAGACGAAGTAGTAATTTGTGGCTCCAGAGTCTGCTGATCAACATTGTCTAAGCTAAAGTGGCGCGTAGTATATATGCACCGGATGTGAAAAAGACGTTTCAGTGTAAAATTTTTGACCGTTAGAAGATCAACAAAAATGGTATTTTTTGAGGTTTTTCTAACGCGAGTATATTGAAAACGAGTCAATGCAGATCTACCGTTGCCATGTGCTTTTGAAATTCGGATCAAAGTATATATGTTTACTAGGTCTAGAGTCGAATGTACACATGAAAAAGGTGGATCAACATTTCTTAAGAAATCGTACTGGATCAACCATTACCGTGAACGGTTCATTATATATATATATATAATTCCGGACAGTCCACACAGCATCATCTAGCCCCAAGGTGAGCAAAGCGCGTATTATTGGTTGACTGATAAACTTAATACAATACATTACAAAGATAGATATTTTTTTTTTAAATACATAGAAAACACCCAGACCAACGGAACAATTTCATGTTCAATTTCTGTAGATCGTACACAATTTTTTCGACACGGGAATCGAACCCACAACCGGTCGCAGGCGGACCTTCGCCCACTGCGCCACATCGGTTGACGCTGATGAATGATCGAAATGCTTTGCATACAATCTGACACGTCTGATGCTGGGGCCACACTACCGTGATATGCCGATAATTATTTTAATTATAACTTATACAACACCTAGGTGTAACCACGATTTATGGCCATAATTTTACAATGCCAATCAATATGGCAAATGGCGGTAGACAATAGCTCCGGCGGCGGTCTTTTTTCGCACATCAAAGAAGATTACCGCAGTAATTAATGCGTTTGTGGCCACTACCGTTTGTCCAGTGTGCAATATGAGCTCACCGGCGACGCACGTGATATTTTTACCGCCTTATTTATTGACATATCTAGGTAAACTCTAGTGTAACCACACCAGGTCATGCAGTAATTTAAACGGTAATTTAATGTCATAATTATTGCGGTAACAGCCCGGTAGACGGTAAGGTAGTGTGGCCCCAGCGTAAAACTCTCTAAACTGGTATCTATAAGCAAACATTTTATCTGTTTACATAGTGTCATTTATTGTTGTCATGGAAACGGAACGTAGGCTTCCTAGATCTTATTTGACATGCAGCAAAAATAGATAGGAATAAATACTTGGACGATGGAAAAACCCTTTGAGAACGGTAGACTATGGTATTATTAGATGATTCTTTAGATAGCACAGAGATGGCGATTCCGTCGCCGCCGTCACACTCACAAGTTCAAGTAAGCGGGCGTACAACATTATCCGTGTTCACTCACACATTGATAAAAATGGCCTAAAATTTTCACGTTATTTCTAATTATACCGAGTGTTTTCATGAATCAAACACAATTTGCCGCAAATAATGACCAATAACAAAGCCAAAAACAGTTATTTATTTGTTAAATTATGTCCACATCGCTCATATTTGGGAAAATACAAACGTATGACAATCGGATCACCTTAATTGTCACTACATAGTATAAAATAATATCGCTAACCGCTGTCTGTCCCAATGCAAGCTTAGATCTTTAAAACTACGCAACGGATTTTGTTGTGGTTTTTTAATAGATAGAGTGATTCAAGAGGAAGGTTAAACTTGTGAAGCCGGGTGGGTCGCTAGTAACACATAAAACTAATATTATAAACGCGAAAGTTTGTAAGTATTGACGGATGTTTGTGAACGGATCCGGGTGCGAATAGACATATTTCTAGCCCTGGAATAGGCATACATAGGCTACTTTTCATCCTATAAATCAGTTCCCATTGGATAGAAATAGCCTTGAAACGTTTCCATAGAAACAAGGCATGCGAAGCCGCGGGCATATACTAGTCTAGTTTAATCTTAAGTACCTAGTGATAAGGGTATTTATAGGACATTGCATGATATGGGTTGGATGGGATCAGAGAAAAATGCGTAACTTCACTGAGTGAGTCGACCAGACGCGACTTGTTAAATTATTTGGACTGATATTATGATAAAGTAATTAACTCGATTAATTAAACGAAAAGTTCACTGACCTAATCAATAACCTTCAATTTATTAAGAATTCATAACTTATCAAGATATCATTCATTAGCTTTATCATTAATGTCGTATGTAAATGTGATTTTTTTGCGTCGAATCGAAGAATATTGTAAAAACAAAATTAAAGACAAAAATAATACTGGCAGCGGTGGGATTCGAACCCACGCCTCCGAAGAGACTGGTGCCTTAAACCAGCGCCTTAGACCGCTCGGCCACGCTACCCATAGGAACGGATCCCGAAATAGCCCTACTATAGCTAAGCCGTAATTTTTGTTATAAATACGCGGGTGCATGTTACGCGACACAAAGACAGTTTTTTTGTTCGTTCTTTGTATGACGAGGTTATCAGCAACTTTGTAATTAAGTAGTAGTATGCTCAGTCCAATACAAAAAAATTACTTAAATTATATTACAAAGTACCTTTATAATTGAGTCTTGTACATATATACCGATATACCGAGTATACAGTAAGGACAATTTATCTTGGCAGGTCCGAACTACGCGCGGAAGGCTGCGCAGCAACACTTTTTAGGAACCAAATGGTGGCATGAGTAGGGTGCGCGGGGCGGTGGTCTAGGCTAGAGACGCACCTAACATAAAAACAATCAATCCTATAATCGATCGAATTTCATAATCGATTAGTTTCATTTTGAACTCATTCATTTTAGGATATAGAAGATTATTTAAGTAGCTAAATTTACTAATAAAGTGAATTTACTCATTAATTAATTAATTAATTATTATTTATAAAGGATTAAGAAAAATGTTTGGTAAAACTATGCTTTCTATTTTAAAAGACATGATTTACTTAAATTTTAGAAATCTATTAAATACTATTTAAGTAACGACTGTTTGAGAACATTTAAAACCTCATTATAAAATCGAATAGAAACATTTTTTATCACTTCATTTCGATCGATTTAAATAATAATCGATTAAACAATACCCACGAGTACGCACATTGCACATCTCTTTTATCTTGACTTTTGTTAACTTCGATCTTTATCGGCAATACTCGGTACGAGGTATTTGTCTCTGTCACACGTCAGCATTGGTTTGGTATTTGTGACGCTATCTCTGTCTTGACCACAGTTGCGTACAAAAGTGTTCGTTGTGTTTCTGTTCATTTTTTTCAAATAATAAAACAAAGTTAGAGGATAAATATTGAGATATGATACAATTTAAAGATTAAAAAAACAAACACTGAGTAATAATAATGGCTTAATGCCATTATTATTATTAATCAGTATTTTCTCCCTGTATTAGATATTTTCTGATCGTATATTTGTTTATCTGGCAATAACAGTTTTCTTTGCAACTGTGCATGCGCAAAAGTTCGCAGAGCCTATGTTCAGAACTGCCAAGAAACTTTGTCCTTACTGTACCTAGTAAGCCTTGAACACAGTGTACGTACATCGTAGCAGGTAAGTAATTCTCTCGCTCCAAGGTAAAAATGCGACCTTAGGAAGCGAAGCCTGGCATTTACTGGTTTAGCTTGTTTAGATAACAATTATTCCTCTATTATAAATTAAATTAGTTACTGGCCGAAACTTCGCAAAAAAAAAATGTCGACGCCCGGATATAAAGTTTTGCGTAATTCACTATGAATGAATAACAACATAGTTCTGAAAACGGTTGAACAAGGGACCTTTGAAGTTAAACAAAACACCTAAGCTGTTTTTTGTGGTCAACACATTTGTTTCCCTTTTTTGATGGTACTACTTTATTGGTGATATTTATCTGCAAGATCTGAGACCAAAAGGATAAATTTTCAGACATAAAAGTCCACAAAAGCAAATATTTTGAATGAGTAAACCCTCAAAATCAATATCTGAAAGGTGTTTTTTACTTTTTTGCGAACTCGGCCGCCCATTCGTCGTCGGTCGCATTTAAATAATTGAATACAATGGATTCTATATTTAGGTTGCTGTTACCATGCAGTAGACGGTATAAATATATTTATTTATTTATTTATCAGATTGAATACATCTGATATGCACAGTTAAACAGCTGTAAACGAATGGAATAGTAACACACATTTGATGAATTTTATTAATGTTACAGTAGGCAAACTAGAGTCCTAGCATTAGTTATAGCTTCATGCTGGTAACAATAACAGAGATAACAAAAGTCACCATTCAATGTACGTATGATGTATATGTATATGTATGTAGACTGGAACAAACAAATAGGTAGCCAATTTCTTGATTCCCTTAGACAAAAGATTGAAGCGAAGAGAAAATCAATTAACACCTTATTTCTTACATTAATTTTATTAGTACATTGTTACCCAAGGGTTGAAAGTAACTTATCTAGTCCCGAGATGGGTAGCGAGGGCGCCAATAGTTCGAGGGACTAAATAAGTTACTTCACCCGAGGTAAACACTGTACTTTCAGTCATGATACGTTAGGACCATTACGAATACAAGGAAATATAAATAAAAACATGAGAAAACAAATTAATCAAATCGCCGCTATTTTTTATTTATTTAGTAGTCCATCTAGGACAGGCGAAAGCCATAAGGCCATACTGCCTTGTCTATCGTATTTTTTGAATTTAGTGAATTGTCGCTAAGGTTATAATTTTTTTTTAGCTTCAGCATTTATTCTACCACTATCATGGTTCAATAGTAACGTTTTAGCTGTCAGTTGAAAACGATTCTCCCTAGGGCGGAAAAGTATCACTATCAACCCGCTCTTCAGGCATGTTTAGACCTACTTTCCGAGTATGAGTAATGAAAAATTATTTATTTATAGTTAAAAATTTGTCTTTTCTAAGTGCTTATTTTGTAAGTCTAAAGAAATAAAGATATTGATTTACTGATTAAAACCTTGCAATACTTGTGAAGAGGCTGAGCTAAAATTTTTTATGAAAATGAACACAGATGTTAAACATTTCAGTTTAAACCTTTCTTACACATAAAACAGTCTTCACTGGAAGAATCATTGTCAAGTCCACATTCCCTCTGAATACGCGGGCAGTGATCTGTACATATATTTTTGAGGTCTTTCTTATGTATGAAATAAAATATGTATCTACCTCTTAAAGGTATTTTAAGTTAAGAATAGTTATCTAGTACCCATAACAATAGCTCTGCTTAGCTTGAGACTAGGTAATCTAGTGCCCATGTTATAGCTCTGCTAATCCGGGGTTAAAAGATATGTGCATTGGTTAAGAGAGATATAAGTTACATTCATAGGTAGATATAATAGGAGGTTGTCAGGTAAGGCTGAACATTGTGCATAATACACTCACCAACAATAAAGTACTTCAATGAGCCAAGTTTCTTCTGGAAGTCCCTGCCAAAGACTGCCACCTGTCCATCGTAGCGGGATCCAGTCGGTTGGCAAGCTTCCTCTGTGAGAACGGAACGATCTTTGGGCAAGCACTCGATGGCGTCGAGGTACAGCCATTGGACGATGGGGTGGAACTTGCCCGAGCAAGCCTTCATCACTTCCTGGGCTACGATTCCACCAATAGCAGCATTCATGGGGTTTAAGTCGCCTGAGGAGACCTAAGAATTGCACATTGTTTATGAATAGTTATGAAGGAAGTCAACAGCAATAATAAAGTAATATGTTATCAAATACGACTTTACCTTACAGAAAACCGCAAGAAGCTCTTCATTAATCTCATCCTCAACTCCAAGTTCGGCTTTGGCCACCTTGACCAGCTCTAAGAACTTGGCTGCATCATCAACAGACCATGGCTTTGGGAGCCGCCCTTCAGTCTCCTGGAACTTATGCAGAGCTGCGAACCCTACGTGTAGCTGCTGAGGGTAGTCAAACTTTCCGAAGTCAGTGATCACAAATTCGGGAGATTTAATGGATTCACTGAAAGGTTTGAAGGATAGCAGCTTGGGCATCTTGACTTGTGAGACGATGCCTCCGCGGACATACTTGGAGAAGGAGGTGGTGTCTCCGATGCTGAAGGTGTAAGGTCCCAGGACTTTGATCTTGCGGGGCTCGCAGCCATTCAGTTCTGTCATACCTTGGACCTGTTGAATATATTATTTATTTCTTAGCAATCTTTATTGATGATGATGATGAACCTCTAGGGCAGTTTAGAATGATAATGATTAGAATGACTTGTAAAATTGTGGATGATAGATATGTTATAATAAATAGCTATTGGTTAATTAAAAAATATGATGTTTTGCTCATTACACTTGACTTAGTTCAACAATCAACATTTCAAAGTCAAGTTCATTGCAGTTCAATAGCCAGGAGTTGGCAGGTCATCCAAACATCTATGATTCATCACATCTTTGTTGTCACAACAACATTGCCTACAACCTGACTCATCATTATGATGAGAAAAAAGTACGATTTACACAATATTGAGCAATGCTAACCTCACTGAATGTTACATGGTCTCCATCTTCCAATCCGTGTCGGGTATCATCCAAGCACGTCACCACCGCCTCGGCCTCGTGCGTGATATCTGCGATCATAGCCGACACGGGGTTCTCGCCGGTGACATCCACCACTTTAAACTCGGGCCCGAAGTCACAGAAGACTTGCGAGAAGAGTCCTCTCGTGTCGGCGATCACCAGTGCGATGTTGTGCGCGTGAGTGAGCGCCGCCACGCGTTCCTGCTCCGCCTTCGAGGCGCCCGTCAGTACCACCACTCTGAACTTCTGCAGGAAGTCCTCCGTCAGCGGCCCCGTGTACGTCGTCGTCGGCACGTAGCGGTTCAGCTCCGAGAGCTGCTGGTAGGAAGCCTCGGCCCTGTTCTGGCCGATCAGACTCTCCGACAGGTAGAACTGGGACGACAAGTCAGAGATGGAACAGAGTTTGTCGTCGTGCAGCGTAACGGACCTGACTCCGCCGAGGATGACGTTCTTAGCGATCTCGACGCCGAGCCCGCCCAGCCCGGAGATCAGCACGTCGGAGCTGGCCATCCGCCGCATCGCATCGTGACCGAGGACGTACAGCTGCCTCGAGTACAAACTCTCATCGATTTCGTTTTCCACGCGCGTCCCATTGTTCGCCATTGCCGAGTTGTTGGAACGTGCCTCTCCTGTGTTCAGTTTCCGCTTTTTCGCCGGGGGGTCAACGGAATTATCGGCGACTTCAGCACTAGACATCGGGCACGAACGCGCACAATTTTGGATCAATTTTGCTTCGCTTTTCGAATTGAGAAGAATATTTTAGTTGATAGAAGCCGACATTCGAGCTTCGACAAGGCTGTTCGCTCTCGCTTACTCACTGTCTTGAAGTTAGCTGCAAGTTGCGAGCGACGTGGAAAATGACCTGCGTAAATGGCAATCAATTATTTTTTTATTTTATTTAGGAACCAATTAAAGCGGCAGTAGCTTTTAACTGAAATAAAAAAAGCAAAGAACCATTACTTCTAACGGAAACTATCGGAAATAATAAAGAATAAAACAGAGATTTGAAGGTTTGAAGTGAACATATCCGAACATTTCTTCTGAAGAATTTATGGAGCTGGTAACACGAAATTCTAAGGTCAGCTGTCTATCAATGTCACTGATTTGGAGCTAGCTTCGCATCAAACATTCAATTTAGTATTTTGCTCAATTCGCTCGCGTTGAGAAATTGTTTTCAAGTTCACGACATCGCGCATTTTTCTTTCATATTTTGATTCTCACTCATATTATCGATGGAAGATAACTAACTGCAGTGAAAGGCTGAACAGCATGCCTATTGTGTGAGACATTACAACTGCTAAGGATTTCGTAATCCTTGTACATAAACTTTTTGTTTTATTGTTTTGTGAAGCTGTGAAAATGGTCCAGCAGTACACGTCTCCCGTGAGGGTCCACAAGTATCCCTTCGAAATGGTGATGGCTGTGAGTATTTCTCCATGTTATTATGTTCAATATTAAATGAGCGAAGAAGCTTGCAAGGCCATTTAATGAAAGCTGTCCCTATTAGTGGTCAAGAAGGTTTACTACACCATTCTTACGTACGTAGTCAAAATCAACACAAAACACTCGTGAAATTGCATTGTTGTTGAAAGTCTACACATTTATTCTTCCATTTTCCGTCACAATATCAACATGTGCATATAGGGAAATTGCAATATTCATCTGTTGATAAATAACAAAGAGTATTAAAGATCTAAATAGGCATGAATTTTATTTGGGTCATATAGTTAGACATTATAGAATGGTTGATGCAATCTAAAGATTTGTTGATGCTGTGAATTGTGTTTACTATTCAGTTATTTTATAATGGCTGGATAAAAGGATCTTGCCTATGAAATTACTTAACTATCAACTTAATAAAAAAAAATGTACCTATAGAACTTGGAATAGGTAAGAACTTAGTAATTAGTCCAGCTATCTATGTGTATAATTCAATAAATATATCAGTTATCTAGTACCCATAATGCAGTAATAGCCACAAGCTCTGCTTGGCTCGGGGCTTGATGTTGTGTAAATTATCCAGCTTTATTTAATTCAATGACCCTGTGTATCAACATTACTTGATGGCAAATGGTTGTTTTCACTAACAAAACAGAAGTAGCGGCTGCTTCCATATCAACAAACCACAATGGATGGATAATAAATAATAATGTTGAATTGTTCACTTGTGACCGACATATCAATATTGCAATTGGCATTCAAGTCTTGAGAATTATTGATGGCTCGTCATAGCTAGTCCTTTTCAACATAATTCAAAAGGGGAGATTCTCAATTCAATCATTTGTATGTGTGCTAAATCAGAACTGTTCTAGATGAATGATTTTTATTATTATTTTATTTGGATTTAATTTTGGTTCTATATAAATTTGATCAAGTATTGACTTAGACTACATTGATGATTAAGTGTTGATAGGTTAGTGTTAAAAACCATGATTGATTCAAAATTGTTTTACATTGATGACATTTTAATGTGTAGTTTAAAAGATGCCAAATTGTTACTCTCTCCAAAAATAACCAAGCCATGAATTAAAAACAAAGCTAAGTATATTATTTTAAAGTTTTTTTCTGTGTTCTTGAGATCGGCGCCAGGGCGTAATTTATAATTCCTTATTACTACATTAACTGGACATTTAAAACTTTCCTGTTTTGTGTAAAGTCATAGCCACTGTAACACATCTACAGCATGCTGTCAGTATAGATATGTTCGAGGAGTGGCGGCGGCGTTGCGTCGTCGCCGAGCGGCAATGTTGCCAGGTGCTTCTTTTGCATTAGGCAAGTGTACACATGTACATGGGGAAAATACTGTTTTAGGTCAACATATTATTATGAAAATAGTTTAGCATTTTTTACAATTAAAAATATAGTGCAAATAATCCAGGCATAAGCATCCTTCTCTACAAACGCGTTTATTGTCTGTAACCCCCGTGGGTTGGTAGAAATTCTTTCAGAATTTATTTTTAAAGCTGCACTTTCAGCTGAACATTCATGTTAATTCTGGCTGAGTCCATAGTTTCATTATAAACCTTAGGTCTATAACGTCCGCCTTTGATTAGTTACCTCCATGTGATTCATTTCCGTTCACATTTCAAAGATACACATTTCCTTCTCTGATTGTGAGATACAATAGGAAAATACCTTTTACCTTCATAGTGCACGAATCTGTATGCCTTCGCTTAGACTATCTATCACATAGGTAGGTACCTATCGGTTTCCTGTCCTTGCTCACCACACAATCTAAGCACGTAGGCTTCCATTCAGACTTTAAACAGGCATTCAATATGAAGAGACGGCAAAATGCAGTACCTACGCAAAACTACGTAATACTGACGAGCTGTAATACTCCCTTCTATTAACAATAAGCACGAACGAAATGGTCTTCTGCTTAAAAGATTTCGAGGGATTTATTCATTTAATGTCTGCACACACTGAAGCCGGAGGCGGAGCGGAGGTGAAGGCGTGCGAGTTGTATTCTATGGAATCCTATGAAAGCCTACACACACACCGCAGGCCGTGGCGACGCGGTGCCATAGGAAAAACCACCACGCCTTCGCCTCCGCTCCGCCTCAGGCTTCTGTGTGTTTCGTACTTTAGGATAAAATCGTATAATCACATAAATAATCAATATCTTTATTTCTTTAGGCTTACACAATAAGCACATTGACAAGTCAAATCTAGTATCTACGTAGAGTGTTACTTTTTTATACGCAGATAAAGTATTTGCGTATCTACGTAGTGTGTGGCTTAAAAGGATCATACTGTATGTTCGACGAAGCATTTAAACTACACAGATGTTAGTAAAAATAGGTACTTACCTACCTACTTGCTGTATAAGTTAACACAAAGATAACGTGTACATTCTCGTGCCGTGACTCGTGACTAGTCCGTCCACTTTTAATTGTAAATTGATCAACGCACGTTTTTGTGCGACTGGTTCACCCAGTAAACTGTTTATTATGTAACAGTTTGTTTATAAGGTAGAGCTAATTGTGTTATAATTATACCACAAGATCTTATAACGTTTGTCCCAAGACGGGAATCGAAAATGAATGTACATTACCTGGCCACCAAACCAACGTATAAGTCACTTCTATGGGGGCACCTTATTATAACGTTATACATATTTTAAGTTGCCCCCATAGAAGCGAATAATTAGGTTTAAAGATGTTTATTCTCATAAAAAATAAGTTCTTTTAATGAGATAATGATTAGGATAAAATGATTTAGGTAGGTACTTATAAATTATTTCTTAAAATTATTATCGCCTCCAGGGCCAAACAATTCAATCGTAAGATAGTATGCTATACATGTACGTTTTAGCTTACGTTTATTACGTTAGATTCGCTTAGGTAGGTTATTATTCGTGGATAAACTTCCGAAAAGCGCATACCGCCGATCGATATGAAATTTGGTATGATAACGTATTTCGACCTCCTAATCACGAATATCATAACGAAAATTGGCGCAAAAGCCATTTGTGTGTGTGTGTGCGTGTGTGTATGTACAGCGGAGATTAGGAACTGTGGGGCGTCACTCCCACATTTTTAGCAACTCAAAACCCTCTCCACTGTGTGTGTGTGTGTGTGTGTGTGTGTGTGCGTGTGTGTGTGTGCGTGTGTGTGTGTACAGCGGATTTCGTTTTGGAAGAGTGTATTTTGGAAGAGATACGAAAACAGTTTAGTAACCATCCGTTCAATAGTTTTTGCATGAAAGAATCAATACAAACTTTCGAATTTATAATAAGATTAGTTTTTTATGGACTCAACTAAACTTACTGAAAACTACTGTTATAATAAGACCAGCTTTAGATACCTAAAAAGCGTGTCGAAGATCTCCTGAAAAGTAAATTGGCCTTTTAAATCTTAGCTTTTGTTTTTCCACTTTATAAAAATGCGAGCGCTTTTTCAAAGTCCGCAGGGATTATCTCTAAAGGTTTTTTTCATTCGTTTTAGACTTTAGATTAAGTAAATGTTATTTGTCTTGCTGTTCTTAATTGCTTGAACCTATTATTATCTTTAAAGTTTAGAAGTAAAATCACTTTTCTCGTTTATTTAGATTGACGATAAAGCTCGATTGAAAATAGTTTCACAGATATGATAATCAACCTGAATTTTTATACATAGCTGGGTCTTAAGCAGAAAGAACAATTGATCTCTAAAATTAAAATTCAATGCTAAGTCTGTCCCAGACGCGACGATTCAAAAGTCATCAACATGCGCGTTCAGATAAGTGATAACTGATAAGAGAGAGAATAAATAAGATTGTTTACGAAAGATATTTGAGCGTCTACACAAAGCAGATCTACCTGCCGTTTGACAACTGAATCCATCAACCAAGGTTGATTTGCACAACAACGAATATTTCAGACGATCATTTGCAAAAGATCATTCAACTCTTTTAAACCAAACATACTGAAACTTTAAAACGGTAAAATAAAATTGTCTGCTTTTATCCGGGAATAAAACTAAAAAAAATAGCTAAAGAAGCCAGCGGCAACCTATTTTATATATTAGCTTTCGGCCCGCGGCTTCTTTCGCGAAAACTATACGATTTGCTCCTACTTCTTCTCTTTAGAATAGAAACTACAAATCGTTGTATGTATAACTTATAACGAATGTACGAACTTAAAATACCTGTGGCTGTGATCGAGTGTCAAACGAAAATAAGCCCCTATTTTAAAAACTAGCTGCGCCCTGCGGCTTAATTTTTTAAATAGGGGCAAATAAGTAAAAGTAAAGTAAAGTTTATTTAAAATTTAAAAACACAATACAGAGTACTAACTATTTAGGTTAAATCTTATTATAATAGTATTATGATCTAGGTGTACCCGTGGTCGAGTGACTGTCTTCCGTACTAGTTAAAAACTGTTTTACGGTAAGAAGTCTTGCTCTCCCCCTGGCAGCAGGCGTTAAGATTATATTACTTTAAATATATATATATATATATATTTATGCGGTTAAACTATAAATAAACTAATTATGAAGGTACAGAAACAAGAGCCAAGAGTATGAAATAAGTACAAAAAGAAAACACAATTAATATTAACTATTAAGTCTAATCTAATTTAGAAGAGAAGAGCTTACTATGAAGTTACCTACTTAGATCTTATTTTGAGTGAATTCAAATACTATATGTTATTAGGTACAGTAGGTAAAATCGTTAAAATAAATAAAATAAAAAACCTTCGTTATAAGTAAAATGATACATAGTGCAAAAATATATGTATTAATCTTAAATCTACTTATGTCTACATTTAGGATGTGTTAATAATTTTGTTGCAAAACAAAATACTAACACATCCTTTCCTGTATAAAGAGCAAGAAAGATCTCTTTTCTCGTAGGATAGAAATTTAAAATAATTAAAATCCATTTAATAACAGGTCCTAACTAACATCTTAGATAAGGTAATACATTTTTTTTCTGTTAAGGTAGGTACAAATTAAATACCTATGTTAGCAAAATCAAACGTACGATTAAAACAAAATTATACAGTTATTTACCTACTTATTCAAGAATATGTAAGGATAGTTTTTGGTTTTTCATTATTTAAAGCCCTTTTACGTTTGAGTAAGATTTATAAATGATAACATTTAATATTGAGATGAACGAATTTAGTTACAGTTATTGATCGTATTAGTAAGGTAGTAAATTTCTATGCGTGCGAGCGAATAGAAATTTACTTGTCAGATTTCAGAAATTTATTGCACGCCTCCTAAGGGTAGTTTCGTAAAAACTTTCAAAAAAAGATCCCTCTCATTTTTCGTCGCGTGTAGTTGCAAAGTCTTAACTTGTACTATCTCTGGTGAACGCACCTTGTAATCAGCCGGCCTATTAAACCTCGGAAGCCTGCAGTTATCACGAGACCGCTAACTGCGAAGGGAGTGGAAATACTCATACCTTTAAAATGCACTTCTGAATCAATTTACGTGGAAACATGAATATGAAATTATAAATATGTAAGTTATAGATTTTGGGAATCAGAGAATTAAGAAATTAAATAACATCGTAAAAAATTTCGGCTTCGGTGGCACTTGAACCCAAGTATCTATTCTGTGACCCGAGTGCGAAGGCTTACGCACTATAATAACCAGAGAATTAAATCCATAGGTAAATAGTTTGTACAGAAAATATCGTTCAGCGAGTTGCGAAACCTGAACTACATTTTAAACATAATCGGCCTTACCACAAAAAAAGTTACGACTTAGACACGTGTTTAACATCGTTTTGTAGGATGATTTTTGCTAAACAACTGTTAAACACGTGTCTAAGTCGTGATTTTGTTTTTTGGGGTAACTAGTCTGTAGGTACTCAGATTACATTAGTACATTTCAAATTGGTGTTTTTCAATCGGTTCAAATTTTTCTGTGATCGAGGTGTAACGAAATATCTACGCTCAGAGATATTCGTAACACAACGGCTTTACTATTTATATTGAACATCCCTCGATCGCACAAGCTCATAAAATGCGAGGAGACACGATTTGTTATAAAATAGCTACCCTGACTTTAAACAGAGTTTGATGGCTGTAACTGCTGTAAGTAAAGCAAGAACAAATTCCATCTCTACCTAAACTATACTAACTTAAATGATAACAGAGGCATTATACTAAAATGAAAGCTTCTTATATTTTAGTTCATTTAAGTATATTATAATAGTAGGTACTTAATTTATTTGTTAATTAAGTATATTTATTTAATTACATATATTTTTATTTTATCTTAACTACGCCTACCCACTGTAACACTAAATACCAAATATACATCTTACTCATTCTAAGTGAACTTGTTTGTTCTTTTTTGAATAAAGAAAGATCTTTAAAGAAAATTACATAATGTTACCTTTAATTGCTCGCATGAATAAAATATGGCTATGGCGCTCATTGGGGGAGGCCTATGTCTAGCAGTGGACTAATATAGGTTGATGATGATGATGAATAAAATTGGCACGAAATATTTGCCTTAGCTCGTTCTGACCGGATTACGAAATTATTCTTTTTTTAGCCTGCAAAGGTGTGTTGCAACCACGCTAGTAATTAAGGGTTAAAGTTACAAAATGTCCGTTCTATTGTGTGATATTAGAAAATTCACTAAAAGTACCTATTATTTTATAGTATAGTAGAAATTAATAAAAGAAGGCTAGTGAGTCGGGTTATCAACTTAAATCCCGGATCCTTCTGTGCTACTTTTAGGCGTGACCTTTGAAAACTTACAAAAGATTTTGAAGGTCACCTCGCAGCCGGTGCGTTCTATTCTAATTCTTCTTTATAGTTAACTAGCGACCCGCCCCGGCTTCGCATGGTTTTATTACACGTATGTATAAGCCTTCCTCTTGAATCACTCTACCTCTATCTATTAAAAAAACCGCATCAAAATCCGTTGCGTAGTTTTAAAGATTTAAGCGTTCAAAGGGACATAATGACATAGGGACAGAGAAAGCGATTTTATTTTATACTATGTAGTGACTAGCTTCTGCTGGCAGCTTTATACGCATTTTCGACTGTAAAGTACACCACATTGCTATGAAACCATGATGGAAGTAGGTACCTAAAATCATTCTACCAACTCCGATCTCTGGTAATCTATTTCGTCCGTGAGTTAGAATTGCGAAAAATATTCGACATGTATTTTATTTTCAATCAAACTGAATATGACCAAGATAAAGCGCATTACAGTTGAAAAGTGCTCGTGACGTCTTTCTTTAAAATGTCCCAGGGCATAATGTCACGAGCCCCCAATTCTCAACGAATTTTCGAGCATTATTGTTTTATTAGCATTATTATTAGCATTATTGATTTATTTGCTCAATGTGTACATCTGTAGTACCTATGTAATTCAACAGCCAGTGGGATGGAAGGGGCTCCTAATTCGCAGTGCGGCAGTCACCGTGCATACCGCGGATTGCATGATTAGCCAGAACCGGCTCTGGACCGGTCTTGCACGCGACGGACCCACTCATTACCTGCTTCTACGAAACTAATAGGTTTTTAGGGTTCCGTACCCAAAGGTTAAACGGGACCCTATAGACTCCGCTCTAACACCAGGCTGTATCTAAATCATGAACCGTTTTAGTTAGTTGATTTTCAGATGATTTATTTCTGTTGTTTATCAACAAATACTACAGAATAAAAGAAATATTTAAGAGGGCTCCCATGTAACAGATATGATTATTTTTTGCCGTTTTCATATATTATGTCATAATGGTTGGGATCCCTTCGTGTGCGAGCCGACTCCCACTTGGCCGGTTTTTCTCATGTGTTAGATCTGTTTCTAAAAACTAGGCAACTACATAGGTACATCATCTTATATAATACTGATTTATGTTGTTAAATAATACAATGATAAATTGATGCTGTTAAAGAAATCTCCAAATGAGACATGTATTCATTGGTCCCTAAAATGATCTTACTTACTACCAAAGGGACGCTTATTATAAATTCGAATATGATAATCGAATTATTTAAAGACCCCAGTGGCTGAGCGAGCGAAGCTGACAGATTATACCTAAAATATAAAATTACTGAACTCGCGTTTCGACTTGAAAATTGTTTAAAAAGGTTTTTTTTTAATCTACTTAAATGAGTTTATTATTGATAAGTATCTGATTAATCTAAACGGAGACCGGATCTAAACGAATCCAGCCAAATTACGATTTCAAACTTAATCGTAATTTGGCTGGATCCGTTTAGAATTGTCTGACTAACTTTTTAATATAGGATGTTAATGACCTGAAATTTTAGTATGTAGGTACGGATAAACCTATAGATAGGTGTTGAATGGGGGTTGACAATATTAAGATTATTTAGGACGTAACAGTTTGCTTGAAACTTTCACAGATTTTTAGTTCTTTAAGATTGAGGAGCAGGACAAATAGTTGTGTCTACGCGAGCGAAACCGCGAGCAGAAAGCTAGTAGAAACACAAAGGCTATCTGAAAAAATCACGTAAAACTTCTGCCAGTAAAATTATCTCTCATAAACAAGTGAAAAACAACGAGTGTCCCAATTTTGTAAAACTTCAAGTTTCTCGTAAGTATACTTCGATAATTTTTGTAAGGCTTCTCAGACTTGAACACGACTTGACGAAACGCTGACGTAGGCACAAAAACTCTTGTAAGATTTCCCTCAAGGTTATCGCTGAGAGAAACGTGCTCAACACTCAAATTTCTGAGAAATCTACGCCAAATCGGTGCTTCAATTTGTTGGGGGAATAAACTGACAAAGCTGCGAATTTATTCGCGAATAATTAAACGAGTTGGTAAACCTTTCGTCCGCATTTTGATTCGACTCGATTAATCTTATGTGACTTATCTCTATCCCGTTATAAGTAAGCAGTACGCCCACAAAAGCATAGATAAATGAAATGCTACTAGCATTAGCATTTCATAGATAAATGAAATGCTACTAGCATTAGCATTTCATTTATCTATGGTACTAGGTACTATTATAGGTGATCAATTGAACTAGCAAAGTGAAGTTCGATCACTAATATATGAGTCACTTCATTCGAAGATTTAAATAAATTATCTGTCTTATTTCTGATCCAGCTGTGAATAAATGCGAAAGTTTGGATGGATGGATGTTCGTTATCTCTTTACGCCTAAAATAGGTACTTACTGAAAAAATCGATCGAAAATTTTGAATAGACGTAGTTCTAGGCTTGGAATAAAACATATATGCTTGCTATTCATCAATTTCCACAGCTAGTGAAAAAAGTCTATAAAACTGCAAGTAAAGAAGTAAGATATCTGTAAGAAGTGTAAGAACATAACCTAGTAAATACGCCTTGGTTTTAGATATTATGAGTTTTCCTTCAATTCACCACAGATCAAGGTAGAAACCCTATTATAAGTGTTTTATAGTTCTACGTGAATGGTAGCTTCCCAAGTTGTCTATGATGTCTAAAGAACTATTCGTAGAACTCGCAATCTATCAAGCATACCACGAAAACGTGCAAAACCAAACTAACAGTCGGAAACACGTTTATCGGTACAAAGCTAAAGCTGTAAACTGTGGAATGTTTACATTCTTTAGAGGTCGGCTCTTATCTGAGGAAATGTATCTGTTCTCTGTTGAACTCCGGGGTTTTATCTAATGTTATTTGCCACGTAAAACTATAGAAATGTCCGTCGTTGCTCTTCGCTTCGCTCCATTGTCATAATGAAGGTTTAAGAAGGCGCGTTGCTGTCATTATTTGTACGAATAGGACGGGGATAGGATTTCGGTTTCATGGGAGTGGGACAGATCCTTTTTGGAAAGGCATTGACGCACAAGAAAACTACACAAGTAATTGAAAAGCTGGCTTAAAGGAACCCTTTTATTAGTATCAAATAAAAAACCGTACGAATCAAAACAACTTCAATAAACCGCAGGGTTGTTGAGATCTTAACCACATATTGAGCGAAACAGTGCACTTTCATGATATTTTTTCATTTTTTTCATTCATTCTTTCACATTAGTAGAACCAAAGAAATAATGTTGATTCAATTTTTTTTGTTATTCAATTTTTACACCCCGGGGCCGCTGTTCCTTTCCCATAAGTACGTGATCTAGGCCTAGTTTGAGTTTTTGTAGAAATCGGCTGTAGCGCTCTCTCAAGTCCTTTATAATAGGGTTATTATCCTCAATTTTTTAATTACATTTTATCGATTACTTTAATGCCATTTTGTCCTTGGAACTAAAGTTTGTCGATTGGCGAGACTCACATTGTCGATTATTTCTTTTTTCTTTCCTCCCAACTTTTATGGCACTTATGAGTCCTAAAATTACCTATGAATTTTATCCCTTTCTATTGGCCTCTGATTTTTGATCATCATCTTCTTATATTAGCACACAGCTGGACATAGTCGTCCCCTAATGAGCTCCATATATGCCATGCTTTTTGATGGTTGTAGTAAATACATCGGTAACATTGATATTAAATGTTCCTCTCATGTACCATACTTTACCTTTTATTGATGCTAAATGTGACGGCTTCAAGGTTCATTCACTGTGGGGGAAATAACAAAGAAGTACGAGTAGGTGCCGAAATTGTTTCCGGTGTGTTGCTGGTAGGAAATTGCGATGGTCGTATTATCTTTTGTTTGGAAAGGAAAAGAAACGTTTTTTCAGCTATTGTTGTGTTTAAGTACCAAACCACCCGTGGGCCAACAGTAATAGAAAATACAATTAGGTACATAATACTTATTTGAGGCTGTAAATACACTATTCTGAATTTATAAGTATTTTTTTGTATACTTGAATAATAAAATAAGTACTTACATGTAAAACAAAAAAAAATAGAGCTAGGTTACTGAGAAATACGAAATATCAAGGAACTTGTTTTGGAATTTTAGATTGTCGGAGGTTCATAAGTTCAAAATAATGGCAGATAAAGGTAACATAACACTCAAATGTTACCAAGAATGTACGTCTGACATATTTTTTAAGATGTTTTGGTTTAAAAGAAATTCGAATCAAGAATGTATCTATAATTTAATTTATTTATTTACTTACTTAAAACTTTGTTGCACTAAAGTAAATATCAAAGGGTGGGCTTAGTGTCGAGGCATTTCTTCCCGCCAAGCCATCCATGTATTTTGTTTATCTTCAATAAAAGATTCATGGGATTTCAAGATAGTATTTATCCTACTGAAATTTTAATTTAATAATGCTAGAATATCCACACATCATCATCTAGCTACCTCCAAGGCACTTTGACCTTGTGTTATGAGTCCTAGAAAACTACTCAGTACAATTAATTAAACTGATAGATATTATTTTTTATTATACGTAGAAAACACCCAGAACTCTCAAAACAAATACTTGCAGATCGTTCTTACATTTATCCCAAGGCGGAAATCGAACCCGCAACATCCTGCATCGCAGATGAACTTTCGCTCGCCGCGGCACATAGGTCGTCAAATCACGTCTAAATGCTTTATTTATTCAGAATTTGAAGCTGAACTTAATTGATCCGCGCTGATCGATTCCCCGCCGCGCTGTTGTCAATCACCGCCCACTCGGGGTTGATGTAAACCCATCAGAAGTGGGATATATTCAATTAACTGAAATTGAATTTACGTTACATTTTGATTGGAGATTAGATTTGGGTAGTGATTGGAAAGGGGAAGCTATTTTTGAGATGTGAATGAAATTGATTTGTGGCTTTGTGTCCTTAATTGTAACCTGACCACAAAGCTACAAACATTAACAAAATCCGAGAGTTTTTTTCATAACATGTAAAGTGCCCGCGACTTCGCACGCGTTGTTTCTATGGAAACATTTCAAGGCTATTTCTATCCCATGGGAACTGATTTACCGGTTGAAAAGTAGCATATATTATGTGTTTTTCCAGGGCTTAAACTAAGTAGGTACGTCTGTTCAAAACAGCTGAATAAAACAGCTTTCAGCCCAATCCATTTCAGTAGTTTTTGCGTGAAAGAGTAACAAACATCCATTTTAGTAAGGATAAGGATAGTAAGGATGAAAATAGTTTTAAGATTTTATTTGAACGAAATCTCTTACATCCCGACTATGCGTTTCCTAGTTGTTAAAGAAACAACTAAATTATACTGGTGAAATTGACCTTTAAGTTGTCCTGATTCTGGTCGGTGCGACAAAGTTTCAAAGGTAAAGTTTGTATGGAAAATTATTATTTCTTGATTTAATTCACTCAAAACTGGTGAAGTTAAATAAATTGAAAAGTAAACAATGAAACACTATTTGTTTCTTTTTACGAAATTACCCATAGGAGGCGTGTAATAAATTTCTGAAATTAGATAAATAAATTTCCTTGCGGGCGAAGCCGCAGGGCGTATCTAGTTTTTAATACATTATATTCATAGATTTATTATAAGTACATAGAAAAAACCCAGACCAACGGAACAAACTGCAGATCATACACAAATTTGTTCCGTGGCGGAAATCGAACCCGCAACCTCTTGCGTCGCAGGCGGCCACTGAGGTCGTCAAATTGAATGTTCTATTTGGTTATCATATCAGCCTATTTCTCCAACAGTAGTCTAGTTCAACGTGGAGTTCAGAAGAGCATTGGCCACCGATAGTGCGCACTGCCATGCCTTTGTGCCGACAATGAACATCACTTGTTAGCTTGTCTCTTGAGACTTGTGTCTTGTGAGACTCGTCTCACTGTGGAGGTCACAAGAGAGTCCGGCAGGACACACTCTTTATGTGACGAGTTATAGTGTGTCTGTGGTTACCAGACATTCTTGTGATCTCCAAGCATCATAACGGCTTAAGGGATTTTTATAAATGATGCTCCAGAAACTGTCTAATCTCTTCGATCAAAGCTGTAGTTCTAGGTTGTTTAAGTATCTAGCTAAATTTGAGACCTTTGCCTACTAAAGTGAAAAAGTAAAAACTCAGTTTTCTATCATTTTCAATTAAAATCTATCATTTTCTATCAATCATTTTATCGTTATATTTTATCATTTTTTGTTCACTCGTGGAAAAAGAATTGAATTTAACAAAGCAACTGAGAAACTGAAAACGAATTACATGAGGCTTACTACTGTCGTGATTTTTGTAAATGGTTGAATAATTATGATCACTCAGTCCTCATTTATGTAGTTGTCAAATGTGATTCTGTGTAGTAACACTAATAACGGTTGGCGCCACAGTCGTAGCACGCTATTGGACTCAGAACGTCAGCCAGTAGTGAGCGCTCAACGTTGTCCAATCACGTCTGAAGAACGATTTTGCCGCCATACCGAGCTGTGATGTAAAATGAGGAAATAATTCGGGCACTTCGATTCCAAGCGCCAAGCCAGCAGGTCATATTAAGACTTAGAAATATTACTCTGTTGTAATTGAAGAAATATATTTGTACTCCAAGTATCCGTTGTTTCACTTCAGTAAAATCAAGTATTTGTGCTTCACGATATCTCAGAAGTGGGATTCGAACAGGTATGTTGAAATTGATTACATTATAAGTATTTATATATAGTAAAATACTGTAAAAGTTCCTGACCAGATAGCCTAAATTAATTATTAATTTATTTTAAATGTGGGTAACTTCCATAATTTTTCTATTGGAACGGCTGTTCGCACGACTGGTCGGTAATATACCGAGACTATCCAGACGTGAGAAAGCTGTACTTGGTAGAAAGAAAGATAGAGAGAGTTTTCTTTCATTTTGTTTGGTATCAGTTCTTAAATCTAAATTCATGATTTTAATAAAATTGTAGTAACCCAGGCATTTCGTGTGGAGTTTTATGGATAAACGGTCGGTATAGTACCGAGACAATCCGTTTGTTCATGGATCCTTTCGAATGGCTAGGGTTTTGTTCAGATTACTTTTGTACAATCGTTAAATGAATATTTCGCATGTTGGCTGCTAATCCAGGTACCATATACCTAACGCGTGATTGGGGCTACCCTCCAATCGTGTTAGCATGTGTTACGAAGTGCGTTTCTCGGTGATTACTAAAATCGGCCTAGATCAGGGCTACCCTCTGATAGCGATTTATGTAGCTACCGCTGGAGCGCGTGGGTATGAGTAGTTACCATGTGTTTGGAATTCTATGCGTGTGATTTTCAACCGCAAATGCACAGTAGACATCTTATAACGGTAGTAATTTATGATGCATTCATAACGTAGAATGGCCAAGAACTTTGAACAGTATTAAATGTGTTAATTAACGGGACCCCTACCCAGTGCCTCAGAAAACCATGTGAGTTCAATTGCGAAGTTTGCTGTAATCAGTTTTAATGGCTATGTATGCCATGGCTAAGTACGCCGCTGATCGTTTGATTGCCAAGTTTGCTGTAATCAGTTTTAATGGCTATGTATGCCATGGCTATGTACGCCGCTGATCGTTCGATTGCCAAGTTTGCTGAAATTAGTTTTGATGGCTATGTATGCCATGGCTAAGTACGCCGCTGATTGTTCGATTGCCAAGTTTGCTGTAATCAGTTTTAATATCTATGTACACCATGGCTATGTACGCCGCTGATCGTTCGATTGCCAAGTTTGCTGTAATCACTTCTAATGGCTATGTATGCCATGGCTAGGCTAAGTACGCCACCGCTTAAGTGATTCAGTAGATTCGAGGCATGGTTATGTATTAACACCTATCTACCCCTATGAGAAAAGACAGAATTTAGGCTAAGTATGCCAACCCGAGCGACAAGACAGCCATGTTTAGCAGGTGACGCGCCTTTATAGTTTATTTTGTGATTTTTGTTACGAAATAAGAATTATTGTCACGTGTAGTGCAGAATTTTATATCTATTAAGTATAACGCTACCACCGTCCTGTTCATGTGACTCAATGATGGACGGTACCTTTGATAAAAACCACTGAGTAGCGAAATTAGTCCTGTTAAAAAGGTAAAGTAAGCTATCGAACAAGAAACCTTTACCTTTTTGGGTTAGGATAGTTTTTGAGTTGAAGCAAAACTCTTCTCAAGCTGATCTGATATTTGTAGCAAGCCTTTTTACGAAAATTAATTGTCAATTTGTTTGAATTTAAGTACCGATAAATTTTGCACATTGACTCTGACTTAAACATTATCTAGTAAGTACAAATTAGGCACAATTAGTAAACATCCAGTCCATTTCAATTACAATTAGTAAACGAACGGTACGATCAGTAAAAGCCAAGCACAAATTCAGCACAAGTAGTAAACATCGAGCACATTTAAATTACATTTAGTAAACGAACAGTACTATCAGTAAAAGTGTAACACAAATTAAGCACAATTAGTAAACGAATGGTACTATCAGTAAAAGTCAAGCACAAATTAAGCACAATTAGTAATAAACGAGCACAAATTTACAAAAGTTAAGTGCGCTTCGAAAAGTTGAGCACAAATTAAGCACAATTATTAAACAGCACGTACAATTAAAAACAAAATAAGCCAAGTTGAAAAATATAAAGTCTAGTACAAATTAAACACAACTAGTAGACACAACTAATAAAGGTCAAACATAATCAAGTGCAACTAGTTAAAATCAAGTTCAAATAGGGAACAGTTGGATTCAGTTGCAAATGATCCATAGTAGACTACGTGGCTAGCTTGGACTGAATACTTTGTAATACAGTTTTATTTATTTCGAGGTAATGGATTCCACTAGAAGGATGCCTGCTCCAAGACCACTTGCTCGCCGTAAAAGACGATCCGGATGGATCGTGGAGGACATTAACCATGAAACTTTTAGTCTACAACCACAGCGTGGTGAGGCAGCAGAAAACGAGGTACTGAAAACTTTACATAATGTACGTCAGGCTGAAGAATCAGGATCCCATCGACTTAGTAACAACCATATGTTCAACGTAATTTCCGAGTACGATCCCGCGAACAAAAACCAGTCTGTAGATAGTTGGATTAGGAAAGTCAACGAGTGTAGCATTATCTACGAGTGGAACGAGAAGCAAACTATCCATTTTGCTCTGCAAAAATTGTCAGGACTTGCAAAGACATGGTACGAGTCACTATCGACAGTTATATTCAATTGGGAGGAATGGCAGCACAAGCTGCAAAAGGCTTTCCCCAACGAACAAAATTACAGTCAACTACTAGAAGAGATGATAAATCGCACGACACGTAAAGATGAAAGCTTGTGTGAATACTTTTACGATAAATTAGGTCTCTTAAACAGGTGCCGAATTAACGGTAAAGACGCTGTAGATTGTATAATTCACGGAATATTTGATAAGTCTGTTCGAAACGGTGCGCACGTTTTAAATTGTAAGGAACCAGAAGATTTGTTGAATTTTCTCTGCTCCCAAGGTCTTAGTGGCAGCACCCCTATTTCAAAACGACGTTTTGAAACTCCTAAACTTAATAATACGACACCCGGTACATTCGGATCTTCGGGCTCTTGTTTTAACTGCCGCGAAGAAGGTCATGTTTTCTCTCAATGCCCAAAAACCATCATTAAGTGTCAGAAGTGTTTAAGGGTTGGACATAACTTTGAGTCATGTGAACTTGTACATCTTGCTCTACGGACTACAAAAAAGGGTTAGTCAAATATTCAATAGTAACGAACGTAAAACGCTTACAATAACCACTGACAATAACACCAATGATAAGTTTTACAAGAAGCTGAAATAAATAGTAGGAATATAATGGCTTACATTGACTTTGGAAGTAATAGTAGTCTTATACGTAAATCGGGTGCTGACTGCTGAACTACTAGGTTGACCCTTGAAAAGATTCAAAGTCAATTCTGGTTCCCTAAAATGCGACATATTGTTAAAATATTTAAAAATTATGTTGAATGTGCTTATAATTAGGATAGTGTCTCAAAAAGAAAAGCTGGATATTTGCATCCAATAGGGAAAGTAAGCATCCCATTTCATTTCACACAGTTCATATCGACCACTTAGGTCCCTTTGTAAAAAAGTAATACAGGTAATGCTTATATTCTTACTATTGTAGATGGATTTACTAAATATGTCTTTGCCAAAGGTGTGAGACAGGAAAAGCAAAATTACATTAAAGTTTCTTGAAAGTATTTTTCATGACTTTGGATTACCAGCGCGTATAATCTCTGATTGTGGGACGTCTTTTATGTCAAATACTTTTAAAGTATTTTGTGACCATTATGGTATTAAACATGTATTGAACGCAGTGGCGTGTCCCAGAGCGAATGGGCAAGCTGAACAATTTAACCAGACAATTTAAATGATCTTATAAAATGTGGTTCTAGTAAAGATGAACGTGACTGGGATACATGACTGGGTAAAATACAATGGAGCATCAATAACACTGTGAATGTAAGAACACAAAAGTCAGCGGCGGAAGTCTTATTTGGTGTCAGATTCAGAAACAATTTGAGTAACAAATTAGATATCGATACAAATGTCAAACCTGTAGCCATACGGATAATATCAGTAAAAAAAAGAAACAAGAATAAAATTAAACATGATACTAAAAGGACTTCTGCTGCTACTTTTAGTGTAAGCGATTTAGTTAAGATTACTCACTCATTGTTACAATAGCGGGAACAGCATAAACTACGTATTGTTTAAATTTATAGGACCATTTAGGATAAAATATAAAGTTATCGGCAAAGATAGATACAAAATAAATATAAATATTAATGAATGAATAATATTATGATTAATTAATAAATAAATGAAATCACCAATAAACGAAAATTTGAAACCATTATGTGAGCAGATAGGATGAGACCATCGGTAATTAATTGTACAGCCTCCGATGCTTACTGCTAATGATTTATCCAGCGATGACAGCGCCGATAATGTATGTACCGATATATGAACTAAAATAAAGTGAACACAAAAAATGAAAACCGAATGTCGTGACTTAGACAGTGCAGAAAGTGATTTTAGTTTGATAAAGAAAATTAGCTAGTTCCATAATGTATTTTTTGAAATCCTACTTTTTAATTAATATACGAATTAACAACATAATTGTAAGATGTTAAAATTATGTAAATTTAATAAGATTGTTGAATATTTTAAAATTATTTGATTTAATAATAATAATAATAATAAATTCATTTATTTCGGACAACATTAGAACAAGTAGACAGATCTTATATAACTTATTCTACGGTCCATATCAATATATACCTTAGAGCTAAAATACATATCACATTATTATTATACTAAGGCACACGCGTGGTCGCCGGCGTGTCTCGGCGCGGGGGATCACATGATAGGCGGCCCTTGAACCGCCGGAACTTCACCCTTATTTAGATTTGGATTTAGTTCATACTTATGTGTATAATTATACAATTAGTTATTGACATATTAACTTGAGAATAATCGCACATCCGGAGGTTTGTACGATGTCGTATGGCCGAATGTCGTGATTTTTGTAAATGGTTGAATAATTATGATCACTCAGTCCTCATTTATGTAGTTGTCAAATGTGATTCTGTGTAGTAACACTAATAACGGTTGGCGCCACAGTCGTAGCACGCTATTGGACTCAGAACGTCAGCCAGTAGTGAGCGCTCAACGTTGTCCAATCACGTCTGAAGAACGATTTTGCCGCCATACCGAGCTGTGATGTAAAATGAGGAAATAATTCGGGCACTTCGATTCCAAGCGCCAAGCCAGCAGGTCATATTAAGACTTAGAAATATTACTCTGTTGTAATTGAAGAAATATATTTGTACTCCAAGTATCCGTTGTTTCACTTCAGTAAAATCAAGTATTTGTGCTTCACGATACTACTGTATGTTTTGTGGAAACCAAATAAACGTTTTCTTATCTTATCTTATCTAAATGAGTGCTATTTTGCTATACTATAGGTATTATTGCTATATTAGGCACATGAAGAAAGCTGATAAAACTATCTCCAACTTTGGTTCTATACAATTTATACCCCAGTCCCATCAGAAGTCAAACTATCAGCTTTCGACCTCATTCACAATCATTCGTTGTAACTACAACCAAACAGCGTTGTTTGTCTCCCATTTTTCGTAACACATTTCCCCTCATTTATTACATCCGACACTCGAAACGACACCCCTCCATTATGTATTCGTGCTAAGCACCTACGTAGGTCAAGAGAACCCTTAACAATAAATGACCTGACGTGTTCCGTATCACAAGGACAGGAATGATTGGTCAATAATCGCTTAATTCAATTGTTCGAATGTATGTCGATCGATCAAACGAACTGACCTTCCAGAGGGCTATCGAAAGTCGTTTCAATATTATGGAAACATTATTTTATTTCCGATTAATTAATTATAATGATCGGAAAAACTATCTTTATAATGCAGGACAATCCGATCAGCATTATTTTTTTCAATTCGGACATTTCATTCGAAAGATAAAACAATTTAAAAAATGAAAGTATTTGAATAAAATAGCGTGTTCTTAACTCCTCTCGTTACCTATGCGATGGTAGGCGTCGTTCGTTACTGGTATGGAGTAGAGTATATGGAGGGAGTCAATGATTGATGATGTCTGCCTGAATGTGAAAATTCATAATTTTTAAAATTTCCGTAAAATACCCGCGCGACACCGGGACGGGCCGCTAGAAAGTCATATTATTTAAGTTACGTCAATATCACGTCTCACAATTGGGTATGAGCATCCCCTTTTACAAAAAATGTAGGCCAACAATAAACAAATTGGACATTTTACTCTCACGCCAATTCGGTTCAGCTCCGTTGGCAGTGTGTCAGGTCGTTTTAATTACTGACGAATTTCAGGCCCATTACAGGGCCTTTCAGCAAGAGTTCATCGACCCGTTATTGCTTCATTTCGCAGAAATTCATTTTGTCAATGTCGTATGAATTTATGCTTGGGCAATTGTCAGCACTTTAATTTTGCGAATTACATTTTGAATCACACACACATGACCTTAAAATTGAAACTCGACTAAGCTGTCACATGAAACGAATTGAAGATGACAATCTTCAATCCAATTATTTATCTACACGCTTTTTTAGCTCAGTCTTGGTATAAGTAGTAAAAGCAAAGTGCTCTCTTTGTTTTACGACACATACCAAGATCTACTTACTGGCTTAAAGCTTTTCTGTCTCGCTGTGTGGTCCTCAGCAGGAGCAAAATAGATGTTTCCATCGTTCTAATGGAAACATACGTATGTTTCCATTAGAACGATGGAATCATGCCATGGGATAATCACACATTTTAAGTGTAGTAACTGGTACTTCAAAGTACTGGTGCTAATTACGATATCGATAAAACTAATTTTACATCATTAAAAATTATGCCATCCTTTTTATCGTTATGAAAGGGACGACTACATAATTGTATTGATAAGATTAAAGCGATAAGGCCGCCCATTCCATTGCGCCTCTATCATAATGCTAACTTAATTACCTCCTCTTTTTAAGCGATGTTATACAGGTATTATCTCTCCATCTTTTAGTTTAATTTAATTGATTGACATCTGAAACTACCTCCATAGATTAAAACAAAGTCGCTTTTTCTGTCCCTATATCCCTATGCCCCTTTGTATGCATAAATCCAACATAAATCTTTAAAACTACGCAACGGATTTTGATCCGGTTTATTTTAAAAGATAGAGTGATTCAAGAGGAAGGTTTATACGTATAATAAAACCGTGCGAAGCAGGGACGGGTCGTAAGTTAGGTATATTATGTAAACCTTCACGTGAATCACACTCTATCTATTAAAAAAACCGCATCAAATCCGTTCCGTAGTTTTAAATATATATGCATAAATAGGGACAGACAGACAGCGGGAAGCTACTTTGCTTTATACTATGTACCTATATGTAGTGATGAATAGCGCTCGCTGTCCGAGTGGCGATTAGAAAATCGATGAACAACCATCGGGAATGCTAATCGAACGAATGGAGCTAGCGAATGGAAAATTGTAGCTTTTCACTACTTTTCCTTTGAGAACCTGTGAAAGTGAATTGCTTATTACCCTACTACGCTTATTACGGTCTGGGTGTTTAATATGTATAATAAAAAAATATCTATCTATGTAGTATATTGTATTAAGTATATCAGTCATCTAGTACCCATAACACAAGCTCTGCTTAGCTTGGGGCTAGATGATGCTATGTGGACTGTCCAGAATTATTATTATTATTGCACTTTATTTATTTTAATACTCGTTATAAAATACATTTTTTACTATAGAAAATACAAAAATATTATAAAACTAATCTACAGTAAAAAATATATCAAAACGGTGGATCACCGGCCGCGAAGCTAGGCTCAAGCAGCCGGTGACTAGGGTTGCAGACAGAGGAACTTCCTGACGATACGCGCCGAATCCAGGAGAACCGCTTTTTGGATCTGACCCTTGATCCAACTTCCTAGCGAGAGTCTCTTGAGATGTTTATCGAGGCTCTTCGCTATTACCCCGTTAACCGAAACGACTATCGGGACGATGGTCGCTGAATCAACATCCCACATGCTGACAACCTCGTTAGCCAAGTCAAGATATTTACTGAGTTTATCTTTCTCAGCTTTAACGAGGTTAACATCATGTGGTATGGTGACATCAGCTAGCACCGCCCATCTTTCTAACCGATCTATCAGTACAATATCAGGCTTATTTGCAAGAATAGTCCTGTCTGTAATGATAGAGCGGTCCCAATAGAGCGTGGCACGGCTGTTTTCGAGAACTGGCGCCGGTGTGTACTTATAGTATGGAACTTCAGGACCAGTAAGGCCATATCGGAGAGCAAGTTGTTGATGTATAATTTTAGCTACTTGGTTGTGTCTGTGCAAGTACTGAGAGTTAGCTAAGTGCGAACAACCCGAAAGTATATGACGAAGGGTCTCCCCTGGAAGATGACACGCTCGACAGATATCGATCGTGCCATCTTTCATGATATACTTTCGGTAATTGTTCGTCTTAACTACCTCATCCATAATTGCACAGACAAAGCCTTCGGTTTCCCCAAAGAGGTCACCGAAACGTAGCCAGTTTACTGAGCTTAGGAGATCTACATCAGGACCTGTGAGGACCTTGTAGAATCTCCCATGCAGCTCTTTGCTTTCCCATATGGCCTTCCTGTCCTCTATACTCATCACTATAGGTTTACGCCAGTTCTCGTTAGCTAAGGAGAGAGGAGTAAGGTTCTTATCAACTGTAACTACGTCGCGATGCATTTGGTATTCGGCTTGATGGAAATAATTTCTGAGATTGCATACCTCACGGTTGTGTAGGGTCTTAGCACTTAAAAAGCCTCGACCGCCACATTTCCGTGGGATGTACAATCTCATTACCGAAGATCGGGGGTGTCGCATGCGATGAGTAGTTAAAAGTTGACGAACCCTACAGTCCAAGGCGTCTAGTTCAGTCTGAGTCCATCTTAGTATGCCAAAAGTATAAGTAAGCAAGGGCATAACCCAGCCGTTGAAGGCACGCACCTTGTTGCCACCCGACAATAGGCTATTTAGCACTTTTGTAAGGCGGCAGAAGAAGCGTTCCTTCACCGACTGTTTTATTTCCCCGTCCACTATACCTAAGGCTTCTGGCATACCAAGGTACTTATACGTTTCACCCTCTGAGAGAGATTTGAGGGACATAAGCTCTGAAAGTTGCAAATTATTAGAATTTACAACTTTCCCTCGTTGTATTTGTATGACCGCACACTTATCAACGCCGAACTCCATGTTAATAGCACTACTGAATATCTGTGTGATATTCAAGAGGGCCATTAACTGTGTTTTATTCGGAGCAAATAGTTTGAGGTCATCCATATACAACAAGTGAGAAATAACCTCACCCTCTCTACGAAGGCGATAACCTATTCCTGAATCTTTCAGTAGAGTACTGAGTGGATTCAGGGCTAGACAAAACCACAAGGGACTCAGACTGTCGCCCTGGAATATACCTCTCTCTATCCTTATCAGATCAATGGTCGCAGGTGGAATTAATCGGCTGCCTGGATGACGAAGAACCGTAGTCCACTGTCTCATACATGATCCCAAGAATGATCTTAGAGTAGTATCTACTTTATACAACTCTAAGACCCTCTCAAGCCAAGTATGAGGCACCGAATCATAAGCCTTCTTATAATCGATCCATGCAGCCGATAAATTCCCTCTGCCACGTTTGACCTTTTGGCTAATGGCCATGTCAATGAGGAGGAGCTCCTTCGTACCACGGGACCCAATCCTACATCCATTTTGAGCAGGTGCCAAAATATTGTTCGTAACAATATGTGTGTTAATTTTTGTGGTCAAAATGGATGTAAGTAGCTTATAGATCGTGGGCAAGCACGTTATGGGTCTATAATTCTTTGGCTCCGCAGTACTACCAGACTTATGGAGCAGGAAAGTTACACCCGTCGTCATAAAAAGTGGGAGCGACCCGATCTCAATTGCTTTTTGGAATTGTGTGGCCAGAACTGAATGTGAGCATCGAAACCATTTTAGCCAAAAGTTTTGCAATCCGTCCGGGCCAGGACTTTTCCAATTTTGGGCCGAGCGGATTGCATTACTTACATCTAGCGAAGAGATAGTAATAACGTCCATGGTTTCGATGTCTTCACATTCAGTCCTTACTAGGGCATGTAAAAACCGGGTTATTTTAAAAACCGGTTAATTCGGTTTTTATGATTTCAAAACCGGTGAAAACCGGTTTTTTTCGGTGATTTCGGTTATTTTCTACAAGACGAATTAAAACAATAAAATCTGTATTAAAATGTACTTATATTTATCTAAGGACTCATTAACTTGACTTAAATCACATTTCTTATAATTAAAACATATAATGTTGTCGATAGTAACAGAAATGTACCACCTACAGTATTTTTTTATACCACCAAGGTAGCAAACAGCATGCGGCCCGCCTGATGGAAAAAGGTTACCGCAGCCTATGGACGCCTGCATATCAGAGACATTACACGCGCGTTGCCTACCCTTGTAAATGTCTTAAAGGACTCTTTTTTTCATCCTTTTTTTCACCCTTGGGACACAACCTGTCGCCATGTTCCATCTGTTCGTCTGGTCGGACCAAAGATCTTACGCAGCACCTTACGCTCAGCCACGAGGAGTTGGTTTTCTTTTTTCAGCGTCAACGTCCAGGCTTCGCACCCGTAGATCAGAATAGGACGTATAACAGTTTTATATATTCGGATTTTGGTGCTTCGACTCAGAAGTCTGGACGTCAACACTTTATGAATCGCTGCGCTGCACCGCAAGGTGTTCTGGATGCGAATGTTGATTTCATCTTCCCTAGAACCTGTATCTGTTATAGCGCATCCCAGATATTTGAAGCTTGCAGCACCCTTATACACCACATGTCCCGCATCTAAGTCTTTACGTTTAACACGGGTGTTTTTGTAGCGCTTCATGTGGATGTATTCAGTTTTGTCGTGGTTGATTGCAAGCCCTACAGTTCTAGCCCTTCTTTCTAACTCCGTAAGCTAGAGATTGACTAAAATAAATGAACGCTTTAGTTCATTTATTTCAATTAATCCGTCAATCGACTATATTTCTTATCAATCTTTTATACCGTTCCTTTATGTCTTTAAAACATTTTAAATCCTTTCTCCTGCTTCTGCACTTGCGAGCTATAAACTGGAATCACTTTATCGCTGGTTTTTGCAGACCATATTTTACAGTTTACATGGAATAAACTGCAGATTGGTGTATAACATTTGAAAAGAAATTTTGTTAGCTTTCGAATTTCTTTCCTTCTTTCTTCCTCTTATTTAAATTTAATTAAATTTCCTACCTTCATTTAGTGAATTATTACAATAGGTCGAAGTTGTGGATGTTTAAATTAATAAGAAGTAATATGAAAATCTCAAATTTTTGTTTAAAATCTTTGTTATTTCCCGCTTAATATTTTGTATTGACCCCTGGCCCTAATGACTGCTTGTAAACAGTTTTTCATTGACCTAATGAGTTTCCTGATGGAATCCTGTGGAATTTCCTGCCACTCTTCGATAAGAGCAGTTTTTAGGTCTTCTATTGACGCCGGAGCTGGAGATCTTCCTCGTACCCGCCTTTTCAGCTCGTCCCACAGGTATTCGATTCGATTTCGATTAGTTTTTTTTTTAATTTTTATTGTGGGAATCCCGACTTCTTCCAGGTACTGTTTAGTCGCACGAGCGGTGTGGCAGCGGGCATTGTCGTGCATTAGCAGGAAAATTTCGCCAATAAACCCGGCGTAAGGGAGTACATGGCCCAGCAGAATGTCGTTGATATACCTTTCTGCGGTTAGTCCTCCTCCCCGACCTCCACCGGGTACGAATACCAGCTCCGTTTAACCTTCAATTGAAATCCCCGCCCACATCATACAAGACCCACCCCCATATTCCACTGTTTCCGCTATACAGCATTGTGCGTATCGCTCTCCCGGTCTCCTGTAGACTCTCCGTCGACGGTCGCTGCCATGCAGGCACATCCTAGTCTCGTCCGCGAACAAAACTCGGCTCCATTGCTGTATATCCCAATCTAAGTGATCACGAGCAAACTGAAATCGGGCTTGTCGGTGGGCTGTAGACAATTTGGGTCCCATTGCTGGTCTTTTTGGGGTCAAGTTAGCTTCTTTGAGTCTTCGCCTCACTGTCCACTCGCTGACAGTTCTCCCTCGAACTTCTCCGAGCTCCCGCTGGACGTCAACGCCTGTTAGATGTCGATTTCGGAGAGAAGTGCTGACAATAAATCGGTCATCTCTCGCCGAAGTGCATCGCTGTCGTCCAGATCCTGGTCTTCGGACTAAGTTACCAGTCTCTCTAAACCTGTTGTATACTTTGGAGACACAGGACTGGCTCAGATGAAGCTGTCGAGCGATAGTACGCTGAGAGAACCCTTGCTGGATTAGGGTGACGATTTGAGCGGCTTCTATTGGTGTGGTTTCCATTTTATGTAATTCCAGTATTTTGAGTGACGTGACTGATTGGACTGATGACAAAATTGCATAAATTCCCTGTGTTCCATGACATATGATGAAATCTTTTTTCGCTATGATATCGAAAGAGTTTGAAATCCAATAAAATTATCTTTAAAATAATATACCCCAACCTACAGTTTATTGCATGAAAACTGTAAAATATGGTCTGCAAAAACCAGCGATGAAGTGATTCCAGTTTATAGCTCGGAAGTGTAGATGAAAATATTTTTTTTCAATAATCTCTATCTGGTAAGATTTACATATGACAATCTTAAAATGTTATAAAATAGTTAGATGGATCGTAATATTATATGCATACACTGCATAATAACACTAAATAGTTTTCTTTATGACCCAATTTTAATACAGATGAGGGACAAATTCTTGAGTTTGAAGAAAAAAAAATAACCGAAATAACCGGTTTTCCTGACCAAAAAACCCGGTTAAAAACCGAGGTAAAATCAGTCGGTTAACCGGTTTTTCGATTAACCGAATAACCGGTTTACATGCCCTAGTCCTTACCACATTCATCCAGTCCGCCTCCGTGTGTTCGACCGGTAAAGACCAGATGCCTCGCCAAAAATTATTTCCAGTTTCGGCATCCGGTACTTGACCATCGGACACACGTAGATCGGGTTTCTCCCAGTCACGGTAAACTTTCCTTTGGTCACTTTGAAAGTTGCGATTCTGCCAAAACTTTATTATATATTATTATTATTACCCGGTTGCGGGTAGAATTTAAATTTATCATCATCATCAAAAGAAGTTCAATGAAGTTCAATTTAACCCAGCACTTTGTAGGGCACTAAATATGTATATTAAATACCTACTGAAGGAGGTTATTCACCTGCTAACACAGATTCTAATATTCAGTGAACAAATTTAACCGAAAACTAATCTTTTAATTTTCATATTTTGTTACATATATTCTGTTTCGTTCAATGACAGTCATGTACCCTGTAGAGCATTGCAACAGGGTTTATATACTTTTTATAAAGTGTCAAATATAATTCATGCATGTCAATTGTAAACTAATCATTACAGTGATAATTATGATTCAATTATGTCAATAAAACAACATAAAAAACAACATAAAATAAAAATAACTTTGAATCGAGAGAAGCAGTGGTACCGTACCGAGGTCATTGCTCTAAGTAATGTATTTCATGCAAAACAATTTCAGTAGGTTTATTACTTATCTGAAAACACTGTATAAATATAGCATACATGATCATTTAGTCGCAGAAAGCTAAGTAGGTAGTTAGAAATTGTGTGTGTGTGTGTGCACGACAAAAACTAAATGGATCAGTATATTTTTTGCAACGCATACAGTTCTGTCTGACCTGAACCAGACTTCAAAGCCTTCAGCCAGGCTTTCAAGTCAGGTTGATTTAATGTAATCAAATTATCGTAGTAAATCGCGTTAGGTAATCAATGCCTCGATTTCACATCCTGCCGAATTGATCAAAGGTCGAGCGTGCTTACAAGGATTGGTTTTAAATTAAAATTTTAAAATACGAACCTTGGATTGGAACTGTATATGATACGGAATCTGCGATTTAAAAATTCTGTCGCATCGCTGAAAATAGCAACGACCGACAGACAGTTCCAGTTTTTCATGTTTTTAGCTTATCGATACAAACAAATTTCTAAATCCCAGCGCTATTTGCTCATAAACAATGGTTATTTTTACACAGTTCAGCTCATAAGAAAATTGTGTAATTTATGCGATGTTCTGTGATCTTTGAATAAAACACATACATAACATACCTACATATAACAATAAAATAATTGACATTTTTTAAGAAATTCTGGCGACATTTTACTTGAATTTTGTATAGTTAATCAAAAAACATTTTAACTCAATATTACTTACATGCCCATTTTTCCTTAAAAATTTGCATAATTTTTTTTATTTATTTACTAGAAAGGATTGTAGTTAAATTGACTACGTTATCTAATATTCTACCGACAGTTAAGGATAACCGCATACCTACTAGGATTTCGCTGCCACCGCTTGGACAGCGTATACCGCATAGGACTTGATTATAATAGTCTTTAGGAGGAACTCAAAAATAAAATCGATAGTTTCAGTTGTAACATCGAAAAGCTGTCATCCATTAAAGCCGGTTTACATTATTCCAGTCCAGTGATCCAGTCCAGTGCTGAACTGGATTCGTTATAGTCTACATTGTTCCAGTAATTTAGAAGCCGTTGAAACGTGAACACTACAGTGACAATTATTTGAGATCTATTAATAATAATATATTTTAAAAGAGATCACTTTCGGAACTGTTTCAAAAGTGCTGGATAGGCTGTCTACATTATTCCAGTTGCACTAGATTGATGGCACTGGATTCAAAAGTAGACCACGAATCCAGTCACTGGACTGGAATGCTTACTGGATTCAGTTCATTCAATTCAAAAGAAAAAATTCAAAGTGCTTTATTTCCTTAAGACCTTACAGGACACTTGGACACGTCATAAAATACATGTTAAAAATAATTGAAATTATGAAATAAAGTGCTCACTTTGATTATTGTTCACTTCGGTCTATTTAGGTAAAGTAAAGAAGCGAACAAGAAACCTTTACCTTGTTAGGTTGTTAGTTTTAGAGTTGGAGCAAAACTCGTCCCAAGCTTTTTTATTATCTAAATAATCAGATATTTTATAGTAAGCCTTTTTACAAAGAATAGTTTTGATAATTTGTTTGAATTTATTTACCGATAGTTTTTGCAACTCACTTGGAGTTTTGTTGTAGAAGCGTATACATTGCCCTTTGAAAGATACATTAACTTTGTTTAATCTAGTTGTGGGCAATTGCTTGCACTTTCCAGTGCCGGTTTACATTTTTCCAGTAAGCAATCCAGCACTGGACTGGATCGCTTGACTGAAATAATGTAAACCAGCCTTTAGTCCGTTTTCCCTTCAGAATTATCTAGAGTTGACTGAATAGGTTGCAAACATGTCAACCGCCCACTGTCTCGAGCACAAAGCTGGGCTCGAGTTGACAGGTGACAGCTGTCACAGGAGAGGAAGCTACATCACAAAGCTATCTTACATAACTAACACGTCGCATACTTACCTATTGTAAGTTACTCCCTAGACTGCAGAGATAGCGCTTTGCTTTTAGTTTGAATTTAAAATGGAATATACCTTGCACGGGTTGACATGATACTCTATCAAGTACTTTATTCTTCCACGAAATTTCCCTGTCTCTTTGACCATTGAGTTGCAAGGTTAAGAGTTTTATATAGCCTGAAATGGCGTATATAATACAAAGCCTGTCTTAGTGTTAAGTGTCGATTCTATACTTTATAAAGAAGAAACTAAGTGTTAAAATCAACCAATTCAGATAGTGCCAAATATCCCATGATTATTGGTCTTTGGAAAGTGCAAGCGTTTGTGAAAGTAGTGTTGCTAATAACAACTAATACAAAAACTTCAAAAAGAGCAAACTAATTAACACCATGTCTTAAATTATTATGATTATTTTCATGTTGCATTTTAAGTTTAAAATTTGACTCGATAATAATAATATAATCAAGTACTTGGTCTGCTAAGCAGCCATAGGTTTTTACATAGTTTACTAAATACCTCTCCATTAAAAGCAATTCCTCAAAGTGATTGGATGTGACTTGACTTGTTTTCTGAAACTCCCTAAGGCACGCTTGTATGACGTTAAAGAAACAAGTGGGTAGTTGGCGACACGGAACGCCCCCGGGATCTCTATATCACGATTCCTTTCAAGGACAACTCATTAGAGCTTTATGGATGTAGGTCATTAATTCTACTTATCTTAAACCTTTTACAACGTTGCTTGTTAATACAGTCTCTGTATTTTGCCCTACGGTTTAATTAATGCTGTCCCACTGCTGGGCAAAATTGTCTCTCTCTCTCAAACTCCTCCAGGATTCACGTTCGCTGGCCAGGTCCCAGGTTCCACCTATCTACCCGGAATGCGTATAGGTAAAAATAGTCGCGCCAGGGTAAAAATAGTCCTAGGCCGTAGGCCTACATCAGTATTATCTACTTATCAGTACTAAAAATAATACCTACCTCGGGTTAAGAATATTTAAGATAATTTATAACTGTGAGTAGATAAGGAAAATAAAAGTTTTATTTATTTTATAAATTGCCTAGCAACCCGACCTGGTTTCGCACGGGTGTATCACTACATACATAGTATAAAACAAAGTCGCTTTCTCTGTCCCTATGTCCCTACTTATGCTTAAATCTTTAAAACTACGCAACGGATTTTGAAGCGGTTTTTTTACTAGATTTATGATTCAAGAGGAAGGTTTTAGTATAATAAAACCGTGCGAAGCCGGGGCGGGTCGCTAGTTACACATATAAACCTTCCTCTTGAATCACTCTATTAATTAAAAAACCGCATCAAAATCCGTTGCGTAGTTTTAAAGATTTAAGTAACATCGAGCGGGGCAATTCCGACTATGGGGTTATTCCAACTAATGACAATAACTTTTATTTTACTTATATTTACTCAAAACGCCATCTAGATCCAAGTAGGTGAACAGGTAAATTCGACAATGCTTCATAGATGGCTCTTCTAAGGCATAAACTGTCTTACTTATAGGCACTTTTTGTCAGACGTCATTTTGCGCAACAGTGACAGCCAAGTAGAGGATTCGATCCCGGTCTTTATTTTCAATCCCGGGATTTCGGGATTGGTGAAACGCGATCCCGGGATCCCGGGATAATCCCGGGATCGTAGACGAAGTAGAATATCAAAGTAATATATGAAAATCAGCTTCTATTTACTTTCAAAAACAAAGTAATAATCAATTAAAATCACAAAAACTTATTTATTCAGTTAATTAAGGCGCAGAGGGGCAATTATGGCAGGGGGATTATTATGGCACATGGTCATATTTTTGGTTCGGTAGCTTTTACTCAAGAGAACCTCTATGTTCGGGTAGAGCAACAACCGGTTAATTCAATCACATAAAGAAGGAATTGCTACCGCGTTAACTGATCGATATACAACATCATTTTGTTAGTCGACATTTTGAGTGCGCACGACACCTGTGACAAGGTCTTCAAATTTTACAGAATTTAGTGGTTTTCGCGGGTTTTTTGCTGATTTGACAAGGCAATTAATTATACTTGTTTTAAACTGGAAATTCTTTTAATGTAATTATTTTGTTCCTAATCTTTGTTTTTCATAAGTTATTGAGCCTGGTATGATTGCCCCACAAAATTGTGATCGGAGGTTATTTTTTCGGAGTTGGCTGCCTAAATTGCCCGACTGTTTTTATATAAAGTTGTAAAAAACCAGTGATGTTTACAGCATTGAAGTAAATGTCGATAAAAATATTCAAGCTCGTGGCAACTGAGAGAAATACTTTAGGACATTATGTGATTGAAAATGTTTAATTTGTCTAAGTGTCCTCTATCTGAATACTTATGTTCAGTTAATATAATGAAGTATGCTTTTACTACCTACCTAAAAAAGTAAATTAATGGATAAAAACTTGTTGTTTTTACTTAACATGAAATCAACAATCCTTTCCTTCTTACTTTCAAAAACTAATATAATTAATATCCACTTCTTTTACCGAGTTCGCTATTATCGATGTCGATAGTCAGAGCATCAACACTAGCATGTATGGGAGACTAAAAAGTGGTGCCCGAATTACCCCGCGTCAACTCTCAGGAGTTTAGAAGACTCAAATTCGGATGTACTGACTTGTCCAGTTTGTAAAGCTTCTAGTTTTACTATTATAGCATCAGAGGATCAAATAATATTACCACCTGCCCGAAAAGCCCCATCATCATCATCATCATCAGCCTATATTAGTCCACTGCTGGACATAGGCCTCCCCTAATGAGCGCCATAGCGCCCTGTCTTCAGCTTGCCGCATCCAGCATCTGCCAGCAGTCCTTCGCAGATCGTCATCCCACCTGGCCGGAGGGCGTCCTACACTACGTTTGCCGAGTCGCGGTCTCCACTCAAGAACACGTTTACCCCAACGGTTGTCGGTTCTTCGCGCGATATGGCCGGCCCACTGCCACTTCAACTTGCTAATTCTTTGAAGTATGTCGATAACTTTGGTTCTCTGTCGGATGTATTCATTACGAATCCTATCCTTCAGAGAAACTCCGAGCATAGCTCTTTCCATAGCTCGCTGAGCGACCTTGAACTGGTGGACCAGCCCTACCGTGAGTGTCCACGTCTCAGCTCCGTAGGTCATTACGGGTAGGACGAAAAGCCCCGCTGAGGGGCAATTCGGGCATTTTCCAGTTTTTCGTCTACTTAGTTATAGTTCACCATTAATTTCAGCATTTTCTTATATATGAACACTATTAAGAAGAAGTCGGATAAATATTAGTTAGCACCAATTTGCCAGAATTCACGAAACTCAATCACGGAGAATGCAACGATTGTTTAAAATTTTGACTGATTTCTTTTATATAGAATTGCCCCTCTGAACCTTATACAAAAAATTAAAAAAATACTTTTTTTAATGTCTACTTTTCCTCGGTAGATACGTACAAAATACTAATTTAATTACCTAACCACATAATGGTATCGGCAGTGATCGGATATTCGGGCGCTTATTTACCTTAACTTTGAGCGACGACACAACGTGAGCTATTAAAACCAAACAACACTAAATCTTTTTTAGGGAATTCATATAAATTCCGAAGAATCCCAAAATATCGAGTGTTATTTATTTTCGCTGGCATTTTATTTACGGGTCAATCAAATATAAAACACACTTTTTATGACGCGTTTTTCACTTAAATCGATATTTCCGGAGCAGTAATGATTTTGATTTACGAAATTCCAAAAATTTTCGTATATTATAATGTCTTGAGTGAAATACGCAATAGAATAAAAGTGTCTTTTATTTTGTTTATAAAAAAGATTCTGGCGAAAAAACATCATCATTTTAGAAATTTCTGGAAGTTTGGAATTAGTGGTAATTCATCAGGATTCCTGAAAAAATTGGTTTTAAAAGCTCCTTTTTGTGTCTTCACCCCACCTTTAGGTATATAAGCAACCGAATATCTAATCGCTAGTTATCAGTCCGTAAAAACAAAGTTTAATGATCACTAAACGTATTGTTTTAACTAAAAAGCAAATCGTGATTATCGACCAAAAATAATTTTATATCAATTTTGACCACGATGCGACCGAGGATGCCCTTGATTAATTGTTTAAGGAATGCTTTTTTGTGAAGGTACATGGTATTTTAAATGGTATATTATAATGCTTATTCTGATAACCAAATGAATGAATAATAATTCCTGTTTTTAGTAAACATAATTTAAAAATAAAACTAAACCGATGTCAACCGACATGATCAGATTTTTGTTATTTTTAATGGTGCCGATGAGCAATTGGTATAATTTTAAGTTTATAAATATTGTGTTGTGTTTCTTAAATTAACTCGCTTCATTTTTTATTATTTTAACGATAATTATAGTATTTTTCTCAATCCCGAAAATCCCGGGATTTGGAAAAAATAATCCCGAAATTTTCGGGATCGAAAATGGGCCGGGATCCCGGGATCCCGGATCCCGGGATCCCGGAATCGAATCCTCTACAGCCAAGACGCTCGTTACATTTTTCGTGAAAAGTTGTGTTTTGAACGCTTGTTTTCTAGATAATACATTGCGAGTGAAGAAAATATAAACCATTAGTTGTTATTCATTTATTTGTTCTAAGAAAAGGTACGTTTTTGAAGAGATTTTTGAATAGTTGAAATTACCCCGCCAAAATAGTAAAGTGGGGTAATTCCAACTAACCTCAAGTTGTAATTACCCCGCTTAGTTTTGTATGGTGTTGAAAAACACTAGTGATGTCCCATATATCGATACTTTTTTTATAAATAGCTGCGCCCCGCGGCTTCGCCCTCGTAGTAAATTATTTGTCAAATGCAGAACAATAGGTATCGAAGACCTAAACATTTCAGAAATTTATTGCACGCCTCTTTGAGGAAGTTAAATAAAAAGAAAAACATTTATAACTATTTACTATACTTATTATTTTAGTTTTATTATTTGTATAAATTTAATTTAAATATGTAAGAAACTTATTTTCATTTCTTGTTCAGTAGGTAAGGGCTAGCAAATGTTTATATTTAGTTATTTTAGTTTGATCCAATTTATCGACTATGTTGATCGACATATGCGGCGCACCGCGCAGCCCTATATCTATGAAAAATAGTTGAAATTACCCCTCCAAAACGGTTAAAGTGTTTTTTTGCAAAACTGAGCCTTCTTACGCAGTTGTAACATACGAATTTGATTGAAAGATGCCATTATTATAGTCCAGCAGATAATTTTATCGCAATATTCGCATAAGCAGGATATATATGTGCCATAGTTGGAATTACCCCACCGAGGGGTAATTTCAACTATTTCTGCCTTGTTTGAGAAACTTCGTTCTTTTGAACATACAAAATGGGTATTTTGTCTAAGTGATAGGTGAAAAATGATCTCAAATCAAGCCTTTTGATAATACATTCATCCAATCTACCTTATCGTTATCACAAACGAGAGTGCTAACTTTTGAAGTTTAAGTCAGTGTTTTTTTAGTCGGAATAGCCCCGCTCGACCTTATAGGGACAGACAGACATTGGGAAGCGACTTTGTTTTAAAATAATGTAATGATGTACATAAGTAAGCTAGGAAGTACAAGAATAATAAATATTTGGTTCTAAATTCTATCAATATCGCAAGAAAGCTTCTAAAGAACTTCACCATGATTATTATGTGCATGCATAATAAAAGGTCCGCCATGTTGGGACGCCGACTGACGGGTGTTTAATCAAATGGAAATATAAATATCTAGCCTCGCGGTTTCACCCGCGAAATTCTCGTTCCCGTGGGAAATCCGTGAAAATATAGCCTATGATATTCCAGACTACAGACAGACTTCCAGACAGACAGGTAATCAATCTCTGTGCCAAATTTCATCCATATCCGTTCAGTAGTTATTGCGTGAAAGAGTAACATACATCCATCCATACTTACATACTTTCGCGTTTTTAATACAGTAGGATATTTAGGTGTAGTGGTGTTTTGCCCGGTCTTCTGAGTTGTTTTGAAGCTATTGGCTGTAAGTTAGCATTCGTTGCGCCTAGTAACTGGCCAATTGAATCTGTTTGCGGTTTTCCTGCATGTCTTAGAGTATAGACTGGAATACGATAGCATTGTGATGTCACGTTTATTCCTATTATGGGTTTGTAGTGTACCTACTTATAAAGGTAAAGTACTATTGTAAAGCTTTGTAAAAATTAGTTAATTATTTAATTTAACTTTTAAACTTATCGAAAATTTGTTAAACTAATTAAAATCTATTTTTGGCTAACCTTTAATAATATTTCCTTTGAGTTTTGAAACTTACTTTACTTTAAAAAGTGCGAAAGTTTGGATGGATGGATGGAAATAGCCTTGAAACGTTTTTTTATTTCCATAGAAACAACGGGCAGATTCTAATTGTAAAACTCAGAAGGGCATTGAAAATACAACACGTCTCATATATTGTTTCACGTGGTTCAGTTCCGTGTTTCTTTTAGACTAACTTCTGCATTAGTTACTAAAAAGTTTATTTATTTTACTTTTGCCAATAATCCCCACGCTGGACATATTGGGGATTGCAGTTCAGAGGTAGAGTGGCTCTAAAGGAGCTGGGGATATCAATAAGCCGCCTCTTACGAAACCCGCGGGAAGATTTGGAGAAATACTAGATTATTATACAACAGTAGGTAAGGGCTCAAACACAAAACTGCGAGCTCGCATCGCATCGCAAATATCTGCGAGCTCGCACGATAACGTCCGATCTCATTTGCATCGCGCATTCCTGTCATATTACGTCATACTTGGTGACCCCCCTTTTAGTCCGCTCTGAGACAACTTTAGCGAAAGATACGCGGCGCCTGAGCCGCCTTCTTTGTGTTGTAAAAAAAAACTGCTTCAGTTCTCAACTCATAGTAATTTCGAGTAAAATAGTTCCCTTCAGAGTTCATAATCGTATTAAATGGATGAATCCAGAATCTTCTTTTTCTTTTATATCTATTTAACAATAACAGCAGTGCAATTGGACCGATTTATGCAAAAATGATCCAACCCACAACCTAGCCAATTTCGAGTTTTTTTAACCTATGTAATCAGTATAAGGTATATTTTAACATATCAAAGACTCACACCTCTATGTTCACAAATGTGGAAAATCCATATGATCCAACCCACAACTGTCATGTCGAAGACCATTTTTTAAAATGTATAAGTGTGTCATGCCACTTGAATCATTTTTGTGTTGCTTTGGTTACCCTAACATATAACCGTTCTATTTTGCTACAATGATTCAAACTATAATATTAAGCTGGTCCATCAGTTCAAATAGCTCAGAAAGCTATAGAAAGAGCTATGCTCGGAGTTTCTCTGAAGAATAGGATTCGTAAAGAATACATCCGACAGAGAACCAAAGCTATCGACATAGCTCAAAGAATTAGCAAGCTGAAGTGGCAGTGGGCCCGGCCATATCTCGCGAAGAACCGACAACCGTTGGGGTAAACGTGTTCTTGAGTGGAGACCGAGACTTGGCAAACGTAGTATAGGACGCCCTCCGGCCAGGTGGGATGACGATCTGCGTAAGACTGCTGGCAGATGCTGGATGCGTCAAGCTGAAGACAGGGAGCTATGGCGCTCATTAAGGGAGGCCTATGTCCAGCAGTGGACTAATATAGGTTGATTATGATGATGATGATATAAAACAAGTTAAGCTTTGACAAGTTAATATTTGAAATTGCTATTCCATCTAAGTACGTAAACGAAATAAACCATAAAGTTCAAAACACACAGAAGCCGGAGGCGTGGCGGAGGCGAAGGCGTGCCGGTTTTTCCTATGGCACCGCGTTCGCCACGGCCTGCGGTGTGTGTGTAGGCTTTCATAGGATTCCATAGAATACAACTCGCACGCCTTCGCCTCCGCCACGCCTCCGGCTTCTGTGTGTTTCGTACTTTAACGAAAAATAAATAAATAAAATAAAATAAGTACAGGGCCAGCAGATCTAATATTAGATACCAGATGATTGCATTGATTAATTTAAGAAACCGAAGGGAAGCTGCAATAATAGACGATGTAGATAGTTTATGTGATGAACCTTATTCTGATTTGGAGGAGGAGTAGCAGGGCCACTTTTGTTTGTTTTGTCTTTTAAAACACAAAAATGATTACTGATTTTTATCACACTTTGAATCATTTTTGCATTTTAATTTTTGCACCCTACATAGCTCTTTCCATACAAAATTAATTTTGTAATAATGATCCAGGCGCAAGTTTGCCCAATTGTCTACTAAACTATTACAATTTATTCTTTACTAGCTGGTACCCGCGACTTCGTCTGCGCATGATTAGTATTTGGAGTACTCGCGATTTTACTTGCGTAATTCCCTTCCCCGTGGGATTTTCGAGATAAAAAAAGCCTATTTCTTATTCCAGCTTATAATCTATCTCTGTGCCATTTCATCCAGATCCGTTCAGCAGTTTTTGCGTGAAAGAGTAACAAACATCCATCCATCTATCCATTCATACTTACAAACTTTCGCGTTTATCAGTTCAATTCAGTTTGTTCAAAAAATTCTCACAACATCTGAACGACGCGTGTGTACGCGTCGTTCAGATGCAGTGAGAAATTTTTGAAAACCCGTATAGCCCAGGGGAACCAAAGTGAATTCCGGGATAAAATGTATCCCATGTCCAATCGTCCCGAGTTCCATTCGAATTCATTCAATTCCGTCGTGATGCGTGGTTAAAGAATTTTTGTTCCACCCTCTCTCCCAGGGGAACCTTACTGAATTTCGGGATAAAAAGTATCCCATGTCCTTCCTTGTACTATGAACTCAAATCGTCCTGAGTGTCATTCCAATTCATTCAGCAGTTTCGGCGTGATGCGCGGTAAAGGAATTTTACTTTCATACCCTCTCCCATGAGAACCTTACTGAATTCCGGTATAAAAAGTATCTTATGTCCTTCCTCGTAGTATGACCTATAATCATGCCGAGTTTCATTTCAATCCATCAAGTAGTTTCGGCGTGATGCGCGTTTACGATACAGACAGACAGACAGACAGACATACAGACAGACAGACAGACAGACATGAATAAAAAAAATTACAGTTTTGGCTTGAGTATCGATAATAGAGTGCCCTCCAAAAAAAATGTTCAAAATATCTTCAATGTACAGAATTGGACCTGTTACAGTTTTATTATAAGTATAGATATTATTTATAGCAAAAAAGTTGAGTTTACATAGCATTAAATTAAATTAAAATAACATTTTGTATTACAAAGCTAGAGAAATACCGCCACAAACTTAAAAATCTATTATCTCGAAATGAGGTTTGTGTGGGTTGGATCATTTTTGCTTAAATCGGTTCAATTATCTTTTTGGGATCCATCTTACGCTTCTTAAAAACACGTCCAATACGGCTGACTAAACTTGAAGGTATGGTTACCCTACAAAACGGTTTGCCGCAGAAATTCGCATCGCACAAATTCGCAAATCAAGTTCGTGTGACATCGCATCACATCGCATCGCATCGCATCGCATCGCACCAAATCGCAGTTTTGTGTCAAAGTCAAAGTCAAAGTCAAAGTGCTTTATTTCCTTTAGACCTTACAGGACTCTTGGACACGTCACAAAATTGATGTTACAAATTTTAATTAAATCTAGAAAATAAAGTGCTCACTTTGATTTTTGTTCACTTAGGTTGTTAGTTTCCGAGTTGGAGCAAAACTCGTTCCAAACATCTTTATCCTCTAAATAATCTGATATTTTATAGTAAGCCTTTTTACAGAGAATAGTTTTGACAATTTGTTTGAATTTATTTACTGACAATTTTTGCAACTCACTTGGAGTTTTGTTGTATAATCGTATACATTGCCCTTTGAAAGATAGCTTAACTTTGTTTAGTCTAGTTGTGGGCAAAGCGAGTTTATTCTTATTTCTAGTATTTACATTATGTATATCGCTGTTCTTAGGGAACCGATTTATATTTTTATGAGTGTACAGCAAGTTTTCATAAATATATTGACATGGTACTGTCATTATGTTTATTTCTTTGAATTTATAACGAAGGGATTCTCTGGGACCCATATTATAGATTGCACGCACGGCCCTCTTCTGCAGCACAAATATGGTGTTAATATCTGCAGCGTTCCCCCACAGTAGTATACCATAAGACATAATACTATGGAAGTAGCTGAAATAAACAAGTCTAGAGGTATCAACGTCTGTGAGTTGACGGATTTTTTTGACTGCATATGCTGCAGAACTGAGTCTTTTCGATAGCTTATCTATGTGTGGGCCCCATTGAAGCTTACTATCTAGGGTGATTCCTAAGAATACAGTATTTTCTACAATGTCTAACGTTTCTCCTTTCACGTTTATATCAGCCTTAACTTGTTTTACATTAGGTAGAATAAATCTAATACATTTTGTTTTGGTTTCGTTTAGCAAAAGATTATTGACGCTAAACCAGTGGACAACTTTTGAGATTGCATTATTCACATCGTCGAAATTTGTAGTTTGTCTTTTCATTTTAAAAATTAAGGAAGTGTCATCAGCAAACAATACAATCTCATGATTATTCTTTACAAGATTAGGCAAGTCGTTAATATAAACTAAAAATAGGAAAGGACCGAGGATAGACCCCTGCGGTACACCCATAGAAACTACAGACCCCGAGGACCGTTTCCCATTAATGTCAACTCTTTGTATCCTGTCACTTAAGTAAGAAGAAAGAAGAGCCAAAGAGGTGTCATTTATTCCATAGTGATGTAGTTTCCTGATTAATGTCTCATGATGTACACAATCAAATGCTTTGGATAAGTCGCAAAAAATGCCTAAAGCATCTTGCGACTTCTCCCAAGCATCATAAATATGCGATACCAACTCTACACCGGCATCAGTAGTTGACCTGCCTCGAGTAAACCCGAATTGCTTACAATGTAGCAGGTCATTGCCATTGAAATGTTTAAGCAATTGATGTAATATAAGTTTTTCAAAAACTTTGCTGAATGTTGGCAGTACTGATATTGGTCTAAAGTTAGTGGGGTCAGACCTACTACCCGATTTAAACAGTGGAGTTATCTTACTATGTTTCATTAGATCAGGAAATACGCCACAATCAATAGATTCATTAAATATGAAAGCTAGATCTGGTGCAACTGTTTCAATTAAAGGTTTAATAATTTTGACGGAAATGCCCCAGAGATCTGCAGTTTTCTTAATGTTTAAAAGTTTAAAGACCTTTACAATATCTATTTCGTCAACATGATTGAACTTGAATTTCTTTTTGCATTTAGGTACATTCTCTGTGAGTAAATACTCAGCGATTACTTTAGAGGAGTTCAGACTTTTTGTAGTAGAGATTGGAATGTTAGTAAAAAAGTTTTCAAATGTTTGGGCTACCTCAACATCATTTTTGACTAAGCAATCATTAATTTTTAAATTGTATTCATTTATATGGGTACTAACTTTTCCAGTCTCACTATTTATTATTTTCCACGTTGATTTTATTACATTTTCACTATTTCTTATTTTTGAGCTAATGTAGTTTGACTTAGCTATTTGACAAACTTTACGAAACATTTTTGAGTAATTTCTAACTTTTTCTTTGAACTCCTCGCTAAAATTGAATTGTTTTTCACTATACAGTTCATACAACTTTTGTCTACTTTTATGTATACCTACTGTTGCCCACTCGCTAAAGTTAAGTTTTTCAGAGACCACAATCGACCTGGGTGTAAATATTGAATTGAATGCATATGTGAATTTGTTAAAAAAACTACTATATGACTCATTTGGGTTGTTGTCCGAGTAATTAGGGCCTGGTTTAGATTCCCAATCCGATTTTAACTTTTCAAATCGATGTGTGGTCACTGGTATGTAATTTATTTTCTTTTTACAATTATAACTATTTATTTTAAAGTTAATTTTAATTAGTTGACCTAAGTGGTCTGATTTTAAATTACTTATTATATTTTTATTAACAATTTTATCATTTTGGCAAACAAATATATTATCTATACATTTTGCTGAGGTTTCAGTGATTCTAGTTGGTTCCATAAATAGTGGCCTTAGATTATAAGAATTAAATAAATTAGTTAATCTAGTACTGAGGGAGTTCACTTCTAGAAGATCAATATTAAAGTCTCCACATATCATAACATTCTTATTTGATTTTGTTATTTTAAATAAGATTTCATCCATATTTTTTTCAAATAATTCAAAAGAGGCTGATGGTGGACTGTATACGCTTACTACAATACTTTGCTCCAACTCAACACATGCTACTTCAATGTGGCTTTCAACGGATAAGCATATTATGTCCTTACGTTCTTTGAATTTAATTAGTTTATTTAGTAATATTAAAGAGCCTCCACGAATAGCATGTGTTCTGCAAAAGGAACTACCAAGCTGGTGGTTACAGAAGTTAAACATGAGCTCATAGCTTTTCAGCCAGTGTTCTGTTAAGCAGATGATGTCAATATGAAATGAGTTCATGTATAATTCCAATTCTAATAACTTACTTCTTAATCCTTGAATATTTTGGTGCACCAAGTTGGTAAACTTTGCATTTATTTTACAGTTTTGTTTTTTCTTGTGATTGTTAATAATAGTATTTGACTGTTTAAGGCCAGAGACTTCCTCTATTGTCGTTGATTCTAATTTAAATGAATTGGAATAACTTCCAATGTCTTGTTTTTTAAATCATTGCAATGCTCAATAGAAGCATTTTTTATAGCCAAATTATTGGCTGTTGTTTTAAAATAATAAGATAGCGAATTAGCTATCTGTCTTTTGTAAATATTAGAAAGGTAGTAATTACCTTGAGTCAAAAAATATTTCTTACTAACAATACTGTTAGTATCAATCACATGTACATTACTGTTGTTGCATGAAATAGTATGCAACGTCATATTTAGCTTATATCTAAGATTATTTTCAGTTTGTGGCAGGCTGTCGCTGTAGGGGAATGTGAACATTACAATTTCTTTTAAAGTTAATGAACATAATTTGTCCACATATCTAATCAAGTCTGATTTGTTCACATTACCCCTATTACCAATGCATATTATTAAGTTTGATTGTTTATCAAAAGTTTCATTATCAATTTTCTGCATAATACTATGCAGAGTTGAGTTTTGAAAGCAATTATTTATTACAGGATGTTCCATACTCTTATTTAAGAACTGGCCCATGTTTTTTCCGATTTCATCGCAGTACATGATTGTTTTTGTACCTGAGCATGAAGTGCTGAGATCTAGATAGGATGCGGCTGACACGGTGCTGTCCGTACCTGAGTGGTCACAGACTGGGCCGGGATCACAGCAGCCGCAACCTTCCAGAACTCTGCCCTCCAGACTCACCTGGCTTCTGAGTAATGCATCCATGGCCAGATTGAGTTCCCTTGTTTGTTCAGTAGTTCTCTCATAAAGGCTGATGTATTGCCCTAGGGAGTGCTCAGCCTGACCAAGTTTGCATCTCAGGTCGTGCATTTCTACCTCATATTGTGTTTTATTGTAATTAAGCTGTGCTGTATAGAGCTCTAATTTGTCTACAACTTTTCTTTTGTATTTGAGTTTTGATACTACATGTTTCTGGTTTTTTAATAATTTTCTTGTTTTTTCTATAAACTTACTTATTTTAATATATTTTTTAAACTTATTTTTACTAAACTTATTTTTACTAAGCTTATTTTTACTAAGGTTGTGTGTGTTGTTTTTGCTGCAAGCTTCCACATTACACACTGAGTCATCTTTAGTTAGATCAATGGTTTGCATAGTGTGTAAGTTGCTGCCCGCAGCATAAACTTGGCCCTGGGATGGTTGAGCGGATATCAACTCATCAAATAAACTTTGAGTTTTCGCGGTGGCAGAGCTATCGGCTGCTTCCTCCAGCTGGGTGATGTGGTGGTGGGCGTCACACAGTTGTTTCTCCAGGACTGAAGTTCTATGCAGGACGGAGTCAAACTCAATGCCACATTTTTCATCGAACCTATCTATAATCAACTGAAGCCTATCTCGTTCCTCACTAATAGACGCGTTCTCAGAATGCAGCGCACACATTTCGGTTTTTAGCTTTTTGTTATTACCAAGAGCTTCTAGAAGAATCATTTCATTTTCAGCTCTTTCCGCTTCTAATTGTGAAATCTGCCCCTTTGCCGACTTTAATTCTAGTAAAACCTGGTTCAACTTGTCGGCTTTACGAGTCATCATGTTGAATTAGTTGATAGTTTTGAATAAACAACTTGAAATAAGTAAAGGCAGATTGCACAATGTCTAGGTTATGTTTTCAAGAAGTTCAATGTACTTACGTAAATAAAGATGTAAACTTTATTGGAAATAGTATTCCTTCACTTGTGAAATCGGATTTATTAGTAGGTAAGCACAAAACACTCAGTAAAACACAAACCAGCAAAACTTATAACCGAAAAAAAACTACGGTTTTCCGTTGGCCAATACACACTTATTTTACAACAAATATCCTTAATATTTATTTCTAAACTTGTATTAAGTTAGAAATATGCGATTAAATCGGAAAGGGCACTTTAGAATTAAGAAAAAACAATTATTTTATATTAAAATCGTAGGGAACATTTGCGAACAGCTGTTGCAATAGGGTTGCCAACCCAAAAAAAAAAAAAAAAAAGGGAGAGCCCTAAATAAATGTACCGTTTGATGTGAAATTAAATTGAAAAACTTTAATTCGGTCTAACTTGTGCCCTAGTTTTCAACGCATCGATTTATCGATTGACCTGAATGTTGCTGTAAATGAATTATTCTATTTTTATCATAGACCTCCCGTTTGTAAGTGGTAAATAGGTTGTTATGTTCGACTACGACATGACCTAAATGTTTTGACTGACTTCGAAAAACGGTTTTCAATTCGAAGAACTTTTTGTGAGTTCCTCATCATCACTATCACTACATAGTATAAAATAAAGTCGCTTTTTCTGTCCCTATGTCATAGTGTCCCTTTGAACGCTTAAATCTTAAAAACTACGCGACGGATTTTGATGCGGTTTTTTTTAATAGATAGAGTGATTCAAGAGGAAGGTTTACACGTATAATAAAACCGTGCGAAGCCGGGGCAGGTCGCTAGTGACAATCCGTTGCGTAGTTTTAAAGATTTCAGCATTCAAAGGGACATAGGGATATAGGGACAGAGAAAGCGACTTTGTTTTATACTATGAAGTGATAATTTCTGCCAGTTGCAGTTACACTAAAGAAGACCTTATTCCAGGCGTACGAGCGGCGGTTTCCGAACTGCCCTCAGATCCCGGTGGTGGTGAGCTGCGACATCGTGGAAGATAGCTGGTCTTCCGACCACTCGCTCAGGGACACCGCGCGGAGATGTCAGCTGAACGTTGACGCACCGTATCTACTCAAAAAGGTACGAACTCTAGGTGGTAACTTTTTCTCTTGCCCCTATGCTTTCATCAAATAAACCCTAGTTGCAAAATTCCATTATCTTACTATTATAATAAATGGGAAAATCTGTGTGAATGTTAATCTTTGTTATAAGTATTCTCCGTAACTAGGTACTTAAGTTATTTAAATGGAATTTGGTATGTAGATAGCTTAGGACCTAGAATAATACATACTTAGGCTATTAAAATTTGAAAATTTTTACCTCTGAGGGGTTTAAATGGGGTGATAAATTTTGTATGGAAAATTTTATTACTTCATTTGATTCACTCAAAACTTAGTATAAGTACTTAAATAAACCGCAAAATAAATAATTAAACAAGTATTTTTTTATTTTTACGAAACATTCCCTAAGAGTCGTGCAATAAATTTCTGTAATTCGACAAATAAATTTCCATGCGGGTGCTTCTAGTATAACATATTTGTCGTTACCAGCTCGCCGGCGTGGACTACGTATACTTCATCCAGACGAACCGCCTGGACCTGAAGAGTCGAGTTCTGCAAATCGAGGCCACCAACGAGACGTTCTCCAGCAGGATCGTCGTCAGAGAGATCTGCAGATATTACGTATGACACCCTTTTTTTACTTTTTGTTTATTTGCTCTACCACTGGCTTTTACAATTATTCTTAAAAATAACATCAGAGCACCTTTTTTTTACTTTTTGTTAATTTGCTCTACCACTGGCTTTTACAATTATTCTTAAAAATAATATCAGAGCACCTTTTTTTTTACTTTTTGTTTATTTGCACTACCACTGGCTGATACAATTATTCTTAAAAATAATATAAGATCACCTTTTTTTTACTTTTGTTTATTTGCTCTACCACTGGCTGTTACAATTATTCTTAAAAATAATATCAGAGCACCTTTTTTTACTTTTTGTTTATTTGCTCTACCACTGGCTTTTACAATTATTCTTAAAAATAATATCAGAGCACCTTTTTTTACTTTTTGTTTATTTGCTCTACCACTGGCTTTTACAATTATTCTTAAAATTAATATCAGAGCACCTTTTTTTACTCTTTGTTTATTTGCTCTGCCACTGGCTGTTATAATTATTCTTAAAAATAATATCAGAGCACCTTTTTTTTACTTTTTGTTTATTAGCTCTACCACTGGCTGTTACAATTAACTTAAAAATAATATCAGAGCACCTTTTTTTTACTTTTTGTTTATTTGCTCTCCCACTGGCTTTTACAATTATTCTTAAAAATAATATCAGAGAAATATAATTGCGTATCTATTCTGTGGTAATAGCTATAGTACTTTATATTAGTATGTAAATATCTTATTCGGACTTATACTGAATAAATAAATTTTGAATATATAGACTTAATATATAAATGCACAAACAGTAATAGGTGGACGGGACACAACATAAATATTTATCAAATTTTTCAATAAATTTTAAAATTTTAAACTGATTATCGGGAGATAAGTGATAAGTTTTTATTAAGTCTATTGAATTAGCCACCTAACAATAACAAAGGCAACCTTTTGCATACTCGCATTGTATATGCATTTATCTTTTTATTTATTTATCTAGTCACCTTGTCAGTTTGAGCTATCAAAAGTTTGTGAAACTAACCGTTGATCTTGGTACCCACGGTTCCATTCCAGAGGTTAAAAACTAATAAAATTCAACATCATTTCATTGCATCCTTTAAGGTGAAACACAAAGCTTTGAAATCCACCTAACACGATTATAGTGCAGTTTTTTATTATTTTTTCAGGAATTTATCTTAGTAACTAATCTAGAAGACAAATAGCTAGTCCAGATTTCAAGAGAAATGTTAGCAAAGTATGTTAGCAAAATATGTGCCAAGAATTCTGTTAGCGAACAAGGAATGCCTGCGTGCCTGGATTCTATAAGCATCGAGTTTTATTATAAAACGGTATTATATAATACAGGCTTGTAAATATCCGATTGAATATCTTGGATTTACTGTTATTTCGCAATAAAAAACCAAAGAGACATTATCGTAAAATTGAAAAACATTTTATTTACAACTCATCTTATACAGTTCAACTAACATAACAGTTCATATAACAGTAAAGTTAAAAACTAGAGCTTTTTTTTAAATCACTATCTTAGGCAAGTTTACCTTTCATTATACCGACGACACTTCAGAAGGTCAGTATGGTGAATGGAGTACCTACCTATCAAATAATCAAATAATCAATATCTTTATTTCTTTAGGCTTACAAAATAAGCACTTAGACAAGTCAAATTTAATACTATAGGTAAGTACATAATTATCAAAATAATATAAGAAATAAAGTGATAATTGATTTTCAGTTCGCCTCAGTTTTTTCTCCACTAGTGGAAGAGGCGAAATAGAAACCACTAGCATGTGTAAAACTTATGTGTCTAATACACATAAGTTATCACACACCACACCATCAATAACACACCATCGTGTGGTGTGTGATATTAAAGCCACTAATGCAAACACCAGGGATTGTGATATATCAATACAAGGATGTAGGGAAGGGACCTAATCAAATCTGTACTTCCGTCAGGGAAGGATGGATCCTATCGCGGATAATGGATGCATCATCTCAACGCAAATAAAAAAATTAGTTTTTCGTGATTTACTTTTAAAATATGTGCTTCTCAAGCCAAATTCATATATTTATAAATAATGCTGGAGGGTCACATAACATCATCAAGCCCAAAGCTAAGAAGAGCTTATGTTATGGGTAGGTACTAGATACCTGATATAGTAGGTACTTAATAAATTACCTATACTACTTTGATAGACATTTTATGAAACATATTGAAAACAACCAGAAAACCCTGAACAAAAATCTGCAAATCGTTCAAATATTAGTCGGGAATCGAACCCTCAACCTACTGCGTCGCAGGCGGACCTTCGCCCGCTGCAAAACAGATCGTCATGTAAGGTCAGAAATATCTAAATGTTAGAAATATTTTAATGTCTATATGGTCAGAAATATCTTAATGTCTACATGGTCAGAAATATCTTAATGCCTACGATATAGGGTTGTAAATAGCTGCGGCTCAGCATACTCGCCATTTCTGACCGGAGTTCAAGTAGATTCCGTGTCGATAATTGTGGTTTGACTCTTATTCATTTGAAATCATTACAGGCACGTGCTTAGTTTCCACTTGTGCATTCTACAACTTATCTACTATGAACCCTATAGCTTATAGATGTAGGTAGGTTTTAAAATGCAATTCCATACACTATCGACCGGGGTTTACTTCAGCTGTTGGAATTTCAACCCTGAGTTAGTGGATCAAAGTCGGAATGATTGATTCGTATCTAATTATTATAATGGCTTCCTTTATAATCGCTTGCAATATCGATGCGTAGCATACTTACCTACCATTAAAATCATTTTTATTACAAAATCTCGAACAAAATTAAGCATGCATAAATGGTGCTAGGGAATTTATATGCAAGGGATGGGAAGTTTCATTTTTAAATCGTAAAACCAAAAAATTACTCTGAAATTAAAAAGCCGGGGCCAGTCGCTACTGTCGCTAGTAAGGAAATAAAGCACTTTGACTATTGACTATTGAATTTTTTTTCATTCTTTGTTCTTTTATCAAAGTTCTGTTCTTCTAGGTAATATAACAGGTTCAGTAATCCTGAGGCATGCCTGATGCGCTGTAAATGTACTCATTCTTCCACCAGGTGCACCCAGAGAACTCTGAGTGGACGTGCTTCGAGCAGACCGCAGTGCTCGACGTGAAGAGCTTCTTCGGGCTGGAGAGCACGGTCGAGAAGATATCCATGAAGCAGTATGCCGCTAATATTGCCAAGGGTCAGTCTTTCACTCTCAAACCATTACTTGATGTTTTATCATAACATTTCTGATATTTTTTTGACTGCGTGTCCTTGAGAATCTGATCATTATGTTGATATTACCAGATCGCGATTTCATTCGTGAGGATTTAACTACCTTAGAATACGAATTGTCAACTATCCATTCTTTGCGGGTGCAAACAAACTTTATCGAGATAGCATCATAAAAGTTTAGATAAAACATTTTCTAAAACATGCGGGTGATATACTAAAATATACTAATGATTTCATGGCCCACGATGTTTATATACGTTTATACTCTACCTGGTGGTCCTACAGGGTCTGGGCAGCGAATGTGTTAAACTATCTTATCGAGGATTATCTTATCCAGTTCAAAGTCACTCAGCGAGCTATGGAAAAGGCTATGCTCGGAGTTTCTCTGAAGGATATTATTTGTAATTAATACATCCGACTGCTGGCAGATTCTGGACGCGGCAAGCTGAAGACAGGGCGCTATGGCGCTCATTTGGGAAGGCCTATGTCCAGCAGTGGACTGTGATAATGATGATGTAAAGTCACCAAGTCATTCCTCTTCCCAGGTAAAGAACTAATCGAATCATTCATGGAGGAGGTTCACGCGGACGGTATCACCGAGCTAGCCCGGTGGACCCCGAGCAACAAGGCACACAATAGACGTCTGAGGGAGATCCTGTCGCGAGGGGCCGAGCCTCTCTCTGAGAGCGAGCGAGACGACGAGAGCGTCTTCGAGAGATCTTTGGAGACCCGATCGCGCTCGCAGTCAGGTACGTGCTGTAGTCATAGTCGTAGAACTGTGGATGTATGTAGGCTGCCTGTCCATTGGAGCGGAGCAAGCTGGCGGAGCGGAGAAACGAGAAAATATTAACCAATAGGATTGCATGAAAAAGCGGAGCGGCTATTTCATGGCGATCCTATTGGTTAATATTTCCTCGTTTCTCCGCTCCGCTCCGCTGCCTCTCTCCACGTCAATGGACAGGCAGCCTTAGAGTTCTGTACCCGAAGTGTGAAAACGGAATCCTATTAGCATTCGCTCTCTTTGCTTTATTTTCGATCCATTAATATAAATCGGTTTGTTCGGGTTTATTTTTCGAAAAAGAATTGTACGATATAAATTTTATTTACTTAACTAAGTATTTATTTTCGTTTGGAACCCTTCGTGTGCATTCATCTTGCACTTCTCCGGTTTATTTAAAAGCATAATATTATGTATGTACCTACATTTTTCCGTCATACACAAATAAGTATTTTATGCGTATGTATATTGTTTATTTAATAGTTTAGTCGTAATGTGGCCAGCTTGGTCGCTTGTCACGTCGTCGTCGTCGGTCCCCAGTGGAAGCCCTAACTCGTAAGGATTCCCCTCCAGCCTAATTGGAACTATAATATCAGGGGAATACGTGCGCATGTCGATTCACACCGAGTTGATTGCTCCTCGCTCCCAGAGGTCACTAGATAGCAACGTCAATAGCAGTTGCAATTTATCAATCAATGGAACTACGTGGAAATTTCCCTTCATAAGCTTTAATGTCACCTATCTTAAGCCATAGCTGACTTGTTAATCAAAACTAGGCCTTATTCTCAGTATCAAGGTAAAAGTGGGAATCCCGGGGTAAAAAATAATAATAATCATCATCAGCCTATATTAGTCCACTGCTGGACATAGGCCTCCCCAAATGAGGGCCATAGCGCCCTGTCTTCAGCTTGACACATCCAGCATCTGCCAGCAGTCTTTCGCAGATCGTCATCCCACCTAGCAGGAGGGCGTCCTACACTACGTTTGCCAAGTCGCGGTCTCCACTCAAGAACACGTTTACCCCAACTGTTGTCGGTTCTTCGCGAGATATGGCCGGCCCACTGCCACTTCAGCTTGCTAATTCTTTGAGCTATGTCTACAGGGTGTTAGTGTGAACAGCGTGATCCTTGAAACCAGAGGTTCAGCATCATGAGTAGAGTCCAAAACCGATGAAAAATAATTATTCTATTTTTAATTTATTTTTGAAACAAAAATATTCGATACACCTTCTAAGTGGTAAAACTACAACACGAGTACATTGACGGGGCCGCGCAGGTGTCGACCTGTTTTGATCAAACGAGCCGCCATGCAAGTGTTCATTGCCGCGCCCCCCACACCTCACCGCGCCGCACGCGCCGCCCGCCTGCTCGCGCAGGCGCCGTCCGATCGCTCCTCAGTGACAGACCGCCAGCGTGACGGAGAGCACGTCGTCGCGTCGTTGACACAGATTTTCGCGCGTCAATTGTTTTCAGTACGAACGAGTTACGAAGTCTTACAAAAATGTAAATAAAAGTGGACTGAAATGGTGCGGCCTTATGCCATCGCTCTGGTGAACTTGGCTCGTACGATGTACGCAGAGCTCAGCTGTTTCCATCCCAGGATAACGTGTGCTAAGCTAGGAAACTATCCCAAAGACACAAAGGCTACGTACGTACGTACATATGTCCAGTTCACCATGCCCAGTCATGCAAAATGCAAGTGTTCGTAAGGTGTTTAATAAGCTGACAAATTAGGTACTAATTTGTGTTTTCTCGAGTGTGTAATAATACCTAATCTACGAGTGAGAAAACGTGCGGAGGTTGCGTGATGGTGAAGTGTTATTTTGGTAAGTGAATTTCATTCACTGTACAAAGAACTGAAATGTAGATTGAATAGTAAATAAAATTGATTGATGATAAACTTTAACCCTAGATTCAATAACATTCGTCTCACAGACCGCGCAAAACGTAAAAATGATTCAAAGTTGTAAATCGAATCAGATACACCTTTTAAGCACCTTCATAAGTCATACAACCAAATACATCGCAAGTGTATTTTACTCGCAATGACGACGTTTCATTCGTCTGAGAGACGAACATTTATTAATAGAATAAGAACTGGCCTAGGGTTAAGTACGCCAAAAATACCTGCCTACCAAAGTACTTTGGTCTGTGAATTTAGACTTGTTTTAAAACAGTTTATCTTGCCTAGAAACAAAACTGGAAACTTGCCTGGTTCTAGGGTGACCATAATATCGCGTACAATATCTATGACATAAAATATCAAAATACTGCGAAACTAAAACAGGCATTAACCTTATCTCATAGGTTTTGGACTCTACTCATGATACTGAACCTCTGGTTTCAAGGATAACGCTGTTCACACTAACACCCTGTATAACTTTGGTTCTCTGTCGGATGTATTCATACGAATCCTATCCTTCAGAGAGACTCCGAGCATAGCTCTATCCATAGCTCGCTGAGCGACTATGAACTGGTGGACCAGCCCTACCGTGAGTGTCCACGTCTCAGCTCCGTAGTTCATTACGGGTAGGACGCACTGATTGAAAACTTTAGTTATCAAACATTGCGGTATGGAAAAAAATTAATGACGTGAAATAATAATTTATTAGGGTTCCGTACCCAAAGGGTAAAACGGGACCCTAAGGCTGCCTCTCCATTGACGCGGAGAGAGGCAGCGGAGCGAAGAAACGAGGAAATATTAACCAATAGGATTGCCATGAAATCTCCGCTCCGCTTTTTCATGCAATCCTATTGGTTAATATTTGCTCATTTCTCCGCTCCGCCAGCTCGCTCCGCTCCAATGGACAGGCAGCCTAATACTAAGACCCCGCTGTCCGTCCGTTTGTCTGTCCGTCACCAGGATGTAACTTGTGAACCGTGTTAGTATAAGACAGTTGACATTTTCACAGATTAAATTTAAAAACATCTTATTTTGTAAAAATTAGAAACCTAGATAATTACTATAATTATTTACTAGCGACCCGCCCCGGCTTTGCACGGTTTAATATAAGTATAAATCTTCCTCTTGAATCACTCTATCTATTAAAAAAAAGCACATCAAAATCCGTTGCGTAGTTTTCAAGATTTAAGCATTCAAGGGACATAGGGATATAGGGACAAAGGAATATAGGGACATAGGGATATAGGGACATAGGGATATAGGGACATAGGGACATAGGGACAGAAAAAGCAAATTTGTTTTATACTATCTAGTGATAACAAAACACAGCATAATATCGTGGAAATATGCTCGATTTACAAATAATTTTGGCATTACGTTTGTATGGGGAATTGAACATCTCAAGGGACTAACAGTTTGCCTGAGATCGTCTCTAATCCTTAAAACATCAGAAGACAAACAAGTCGTTCGCATATAAATTATTCAACCGCAAAGAGGGTCGAAACGACCCACTTAAACACAGTCCTGGAAGGCATGATGAATATTTATTGAGGACCTTGACTTAACTTTCATAAGGTATAAAACAACTTGGGGTTTTTATTTACACATACACATGAACACTGTCATACTATTTCTTTTCCACCACATAAAAACATAAGTTGATAACTTTGAAATATTAATGAAATAAGCCTATCAATAAATCAAGACAGAAAATAAAACACTTAACTAGTTCAAATTAAATTATATACTAATCATGCTATGGAGGCGAGCTATGGAAAGAGCTATGCTCGAAGTCTCTCTGAAGGATAAGATTCGTAATGAATACATCCGACAGAGAACCAAAGTTATCGACATAGCTCAAAGAATTAGCAAGCTGAAGTGGCAGTGGGCGTATAATAAGCGATACATTTTATTTAATTTTACGTTTTCATTGTAGGTAAATGACCTCTTGTGCCACCTTATTTGAATCCGACTATATCATTTTTATTTCTATCGATATACCTAAAAGGGACGCCTTAACTTTTCGCTGTGCCAAAATGGGGCAGAAAAGTTTTGGTGACTTCGAAATTGAGCCAAGTATCAAGACTAAAGCTAGGAAAGTTAACGTCTTAATAATGAGTCCTTTAGCTTTATAATTATAAGTCTATTTGGTACAGTTAAAATAGCTATTCTGTAGCAACTAAATTTGTAATGAACGTCGTAGAATCCTGGCCTCGGACTCGGAACGTGTTATGTCGGTCGGAATTACAATATGGCTAGAATATTTCAAGTGTTTTGTGTAAAATACCTCGTTTTATATTTAATAAGGCTTTCGTCGTCGTTAAACAAAATGTGCTGTATAGGGCTCCCACACAAAACTGCGATTTGGTGCGATGCGATGCGATTTGATGCGATGTCACACGAACTTGATTTGCGAATATCTGCGATGCGAATTTCTGCGGCGAACCGTTTTGTAGGGTAACCATACCTTCAAGTTTAGTCAGCCGTATTGGACGTGTTTTTAAGAAGCGTAAGATGAATCCCAAAAAGATAATTGAACCGATTTAAGCAAAAATGATCCAACCCACACAAACCTCATTTCGAGATAATCGATATTTAAGTTTGTGGCGGTATTTCTCTAGCTTTGTAATACAAAATGTTGTTATTTTAATTTAATTTAATGCTATGTAAACTCAACTTTTTTGCTATGAATAATATAAAGAATAAATTGTAATAAGTTAGTAGATAATTGGGAAAACTTGCGCCTGGATCATGATTACAAAATTAATTTTGTATGTAGAGCTATGTAGGGTGCAAAAATTAAAATGAAAAAATGATTCAAAGTGTGATAAAAATTAGTAATCATTTTTGTATTTTAAAAGACAAAACAAACAAAATTGGCCCTACTCCTCGTCTAAATCAGAATAAGGTTCATCACATAAACCATCTACATCGTCTATTATTGCAGCTTCCCTTCGGTTTCTTAAATTAATCAATGCAATCATCTTGTCTCTAATATTAGATCTGCTGGCCCTGGACTTACTTTATTTTATTTATTTATTTTTCGTTAAAGTACGAAACACTCAGAAGCCGGAGGCGTGGCGGAGGCGAAGGCGTGCGAGTTGTATTCTATGGAATCCTATGAAAGTCTCGGTCTCCACTCAAGAACACGTTTAACCCAACGGTTGTCGGTTCTTCGCGAGATATAGCCGGCCCACTGCCACCACTTCAGCTTGCTAATTATTTGAGCTATGTCGATAACTTTGGTTCTCTTTCGGATGTATTCTTTACGAATCCTATCCTTCAGAGAAACTCCGAGCATAGCTCTTTCTATAGCTTTCTGAGCTCTTTGAACTGATGGACCAGCTTAATATTATAGTTTGAATCATTGTAGCAAAATAGAACGTTATATGTTAGGGTAACCAAAGCAACACAAAAATGATTCAAGTGGCATGAAACACTTATACATTTTAAAAAATGGTCTTCGACATGACAGTTGTGGGTTGGATCATATGGATTTTCCACATTTGTGAACATAGAGGTGTGAGTCTTTGATATGTTAAAATATACCTTATACTGATTACATAGGTTAAAAAAACTCGAAATTGACTAGGTTGTGGGTTGGATCATTTTTGCATAAATCGGTCCAATTGCACTGCTGTTATTGTTAAATAGATATAAAAGAAAATGAAGATTCTGGATTCATCCATTTAATACGATTATGAACACTGAAGGGAACTATTTTACTCGAAATTACTATGAGTTGAGAACTAAAGCAGTTTTTTTTTACAACACAAAGAATGCGGCTCAGGCGCCGCGCATCTTTCGCTAAAGTTGTCTCAGAGCGGACTAAAAGGGGGGTCACCAAGTATGACGTAATATGACAGGAATGCGCGATGCAAATGAGATCGGACGTTATCGTGCGAGCTCGCAGATATTTGCGATGCGATGCGAGCTCGCAGTTTTGTGTTTGAGCCCATAATCAGTAGTATGTAATGTGTGTCGTATTGTTATACCAATTTACACGATTTCCGTTCCCATGTTTCCTATACTTTCCTTTCTTTTCTATCCTATATATCATTTCCTATCCTATCTATAGTTTCTTATCCTGTACACCCTTTCCTATCTTTTCCATTTTTTAACTTCTGTTCCATCCTTTCCTTTCCTAACTCCTTTTTTCCTTCCCACAGGTACAAGCATTACTTTTTTAGAAACCGACCCAACAACCGTCCCGAATATTAAGAAACTCAAGTCATCTCGAGTATTCGACGACAGCATTCCTGACAACGATGAGCCAATCGCTTCGCCAAGTACACTCAGACAAGTAGATATGCAATCATCAAATAATAAGAAAGAGCACAAACAAAATCGTTTGTTGCGGGTTGGCAAGGAGGCCCTCAAATCACAGAGTCTCAAAATAGCCAAATCGGGATCAGCTTTAAGAGAAAAATTGAGAAGTAAAAGTAAAACCAAAGCAGGACATGACTCTAGCGAATCTGACTCGGAAACGATGAAATCTAGCAAGTCACTGTTAGTGAAAAGCGACTGCAATAAATCATGTTCGGCTCAACTTGTCGTGAGTGACGAACTAATAAACTGGGCGAATTTGTTTGCTGTGCTGTTGGTTGTGTTGGTGCTGGCTATCCTTATCGCACTCCTAAAGCCTTCCTGCTCCTGCTCGAAATGAGATAGAAGTAGTAACTAAGAGGAATTGTATTATACATATTTATTGCACATTTTATTTATTTTGGTAGTTCGCTCGAAAGTGAAATTTTGTAGCACTTGTTGTTTCAGAGATATCTTGATTAAACACTCAGATTTCTCTTTTATAAATCTTACTATCTTACTTCTTACTATTATAATAAATAGGAAAGTCTGTGTGAATGTTTGTTATAAGTAATATTTGTAACAACTTCAGTTATTTGAATGAAATTTGGTATGTAGGTAGATAGTTTACGACCTAGATCAGGACATAGGCTATTAACATTTGGAAATTTAAATAAATTTACCTCTGAGGGGGTTAAATAGGGTGGTAAAGTTTGTATGGAAAATATTTTTTCCTTGGTTTGATTCACTCAAAATCGGTAATTCGGTATAAATAAGATGTGGAGTGAATAATTAAACACATATTTTTTAATAACCACTAGGGGGTGTGCAATAAATTTCTGAAATTTGTACGAAAAAAAACTCTGTTCAGCGGGCGAAGCCGCGGGGCGCATCTAGTATAGATTATATGGGTACAAAAACAAAATAATAAATAAGATGGTTAAAAATATCATTCGTAAAAATTGAAGCATTATATTTAATTAAAAGTAATATACACGCCTTTCCAGGTCACGTGTTTGTTCAAGTGTGTGTACAGGCATAAGAATGGACAAAAACAGAGAAACCCAGTTATTATTTATTCTTATGGTACAGGTTCATAAATTAAAACTGCTGAACAATTATTGGAATCTTGTTAGATTGAGAAATAGAAAAACATTTATCGATTTAAAATACTAATTACAATCAGACTTACCTACTATTTAAACATGAAATCAAATATAAAAGCCAAGAAGAGTAAATTCGGCTATTACCGCATGCATTATCTATATATTATATATTACATATTTTATATATATATATATATAATAATAAAAAAATTGTAGAGGTCAAATTTCTGTACATTGAAAAAAAATGCCAAAAACCGAGTCAGGGAGATGTAAAAAGTATAATAAAACTCATTTGGTGCAATTTAAATTTTTTTGTTTCTCTGTTTGTCTGTCTGTTTGTACGGGATAATCTCCGAAACTACAGGACCGATTTGAATGAAATTTTGTATGGTGGTAGCTTATATCCCTGGTCAACATATAGGATACTTTTTATCCCGATAAATTAAAGGGTTCCCGTGGGATAGCTAAAAAACCTATATACATATAATAAAATTGTAGAGGTCAAATTTCTGTACATTGAAAAAAAATGCCATAAACCGAGTCAGGGAGATGTAAAAAGTATAATAAAACTCATTTGGTGCAATTTAAATTTTTTTGTTTCTCTGTTTGTCTGTTTGTCTGTCTGTTTGTACGGGATAATCTCCGAAACTACAGGACCGATTTTAATGAAATTTTGTATGGTGGTAGCTTATATCCCTGGTCAACATATAGGATACTTTTTATCCCGATAAATTAAAGGGTTCCCGTGGGATAGCTAAAAAACCTATATACATATAATAAAATTGTAGAGGTCAAATTTCTGTACATTGAAAAAAAATGCCATAAACCGAGTCAGGGAGATGTAAAAAGTATAATAAAACTCATTTGGTGCAATTTAAATTTTTTTGTTTCTCTGTTTGTCTGTTTGTCTGTCTGTTTGTACGGGATAATCTCCGAAACTACAGGACCGATTTTAATGAAATTTTGTATGGTGGTAGCTTATATCCCTGGTCAACATATAGGATACTTTTTATCCCTATAAATTAAAGGGTTCCCGTGGGATAGCTAAAAACTTTAATTAAGTAAGTACTGAATACTGATAATGCCATTATCATGTAATTTCATATTAACAACTTTTTACTAATCGCATATGAAAGTACATATACAGTACCTGTACCATAAGAATAAATAATACTACGTAGAAAGGACTCTTCTTTGATCTAGTCCCAAACGCCGCCATTTATATACCTACTTCCCCCTTCATCTCGTTACGCCCCTCTGTCGTCCAGGCATTTCGCCAGGGTTGCTACTGCATTGCACCGCCGCGCCCCGCCGCCGCCGCGCCGTCGTCGCGAGGCGAGGCGAGTGAGAAAAGGTCAACGAACTATGTTCACGTTCCTTTGATTAGGTACCTACCTAATTAGTTAGATAGGAACCTACTAAAACACAATAATATTTAGAAACTATTACTTACATAGGGTATGTATTATCATATAATATGCATTATCTTTTATTGTTACAACCGATCACACCACAATAACTTGACCATGACGTCATATTATAGAGGTAGGTACCTAACCTACATAAATATTAAAATCCGTGTGCGGCGTCGCCGGCTGTGACAGCCCTACTGCACGTTTAACGTGCAGAATCGCGTAGGCTAATATCGTGACCTTGAGCGCGTTCGGAGCGAAGTTTCCCTTCTAGTCTGTTCTTATTCTTATGCCTGTACCACGAGTACTCAGTTCACTGCTGAATATCACAAAGGCGCCTGTCGTCGCGCGGGCTCAGAACGCGCGAGCGAATATTGCGAATGGTCATGACTCAAAGATATAAAAAAATAATTTGTATTCTATGAGTAACAGCAATATTTTTTGTTGGATACACATCATCATCAGCCTATACAGGGTGTTAGTGTGAACAGCGTTATCCTTGAAACCAGAGGTTCAGCATCATGAGTAGAGTCCAAAACCGATGAAAAATAATGATTCTATTTTGAATTTATTTTTGAAACAAAAATATTCGATACACCTTCTAAGTGGTAAAACTACACACGAGTACATTGACGGGGCCGCGCAGGTGTCGACCTGTTTTGATCAAACGAGCCGCCCGCCATGCAAGTGTTCATTGCCGCGCCCCGCACGCACCTCACCGCGCCGCACGCGCCGCCCGCCTGCTCGCGCAGGCGCCGTCCGATCGCTCCTCAGTGACAGACCGCCAGCGTGACGGAGAGCACGTCGTCGCGTCGTTGACACAGATTTTCGCGCGTCAATTGTTTTCAGTGCGAACGAGTTACGAAGTCTTACAAAAATGTAAATAAAAGTGGACTGAAATGGTGCGGCCTTATGCCATCGCTCTGGTGAACTTGGCTCGTACGATGTACGCAGAGCTCAGCTGTTTCCATCCCAGGATAACGTGTGCTAAGCTAGGAAACTATCCCAAAGACACAAAGGCTACGTACGTACGTACATATGGCCAGTTCACCATGCCCAGTCATGCAAAATGCAAGTGTTCGTAAGGTGTTTAATAAGCTGACAAATTAGGTACTAATTTATGTTTTCTCGAGTGTGTAATAATACCTAATCTACGAGTGAGAAAACGTGCGGAGGTTGCGTGATGGTGAAGTGTTATTTTGGTAAGTGAATTACATTCACTGTACAAAGAACTGAAATTTAGATTGAATAGTAGATAAAATTGATTGATGATAAACTTTAACCCTAGATTCAATAACATTCGTCTCACAGACCGCGCAAAACGTAAAAATGATTCAAAGTTGTAAATCGAATCAGATACACCTTTTAAGCACCTTCATAAGTCATACAACCAAATACATCGCAAGTGTATTTTACTCGCAATGACGTTTCATTCGTCTGAGGGACGAACATTTATGAATAGAATAAGAACTGGCCTAGGGTTAAGTACGCCAAAAATACCTGCCTACCAAGGTACTTTGGTCTATTGAATTTTTTGATTATTCTGTGAATTTAGACTTGTTTTAAAACAGTTTATTTTGCCTAGAAACAAACCTGGAAACTTGCCTGGTTCTAGGGTGACCATAATATCGCGTACAATATCTATGACATAAAATATCAAAATACTGCGAAACTAAAACAGGCATTAACCTTATCTCATAGGTTTTGGACTCTACTCATGATACTGAACCTCTGGTTTCAAGGATAACGCTGTTCACACTAACACCCTGTATTAGTCCACTGCTGGACAAAGGCCTCGCCTAATGAGCACCATAGCACCCTGTCTTCAGCTTGCCGCATCCAACATCTGCCAGCAGTATTTCGCAGATCGTCAACCCACCTGGCCGGAGGGCATCCTACACTACGTTTGCCAAGTCGCGGTCTCCACTCAAGAACACGTTTACGCCAACGGTTGTCGGTTCTTTGCCCACTGTTATTCAGCTTGCTAATTCTTTGAGCTATGTCGATGTCGTCAACTTTGGTTCTCGTGGGATGTATTCATTACGAATCCTATCCTTCAGAGAAACTCCGAGCATAGGTCTTTCCGTAGCTCTCTGAGCGACTTTGAACTGGTGGACCAGCCCTACTCATGTTTCAACTCCATAGGTCTGTTGGATTAGTGATATCTTAAATAAAATTTGTTTTCTTACGTTTTCTTTATTGTCTGAAGTAAAAATTTAAAAAAAAAAAAATTCTTTGATAACAATATTCTTATTTTTATTAACTTCATTAAATAAGTACTTATACTATTAATATTTATTTTAAATTCTTATTTGTAAACAATGCCTAGAAATAGGTCGAGTCTCTCACGGTACTAACTCAAGAGAAGCCAAAAAATTAAGTATGACTAGTGTCAAGAATCTAATGAAGATCGTGAGGCGAGACTCTCTGTGGCTCGAGAACGCCAAGCAGTATAGAAAGAAGTTTTCAACCATAAGCCCGACAAAGAGCTGATATTGAACGTCATACGTTATCTCGGAAAGTAGTGAAGCAAGGACTACGCTCGACTCTCTGAAACATTCACTGGAAGAGAGGTACGCTTGAGCTCTTAGCGTAGCCACACGGCTGCGTCTCATCATCAACCTATGTTAGTCCACTGCTGGATATAGGCCTCCCATAATAAGTGCCATTGCGCCCTGTCTTCAGCTTGCCGCATCCAACATCTGCCTGCAGTCTTTCGCAGATTCCACCTGGCCGGAGGGCGTCCGTACATTACGTTGCCAGGTCACGGTCTCCTCTATGGTCATTCAAGAACACGTTTACCCCAACAGTTGTCGGTTCTTCGCGAGATATGGCCGGCTCACTGCCACTTCAGCTTGCTAATTCTTTGATTTGTGTCGATAACTTTGGTTCTCTGTCGGATGTATTCGTTACGAATCCTGTGAGCATAGCTCTTTCCATAGCTCGCTGACCGATTTTGAATTGATTTCTTGATTTTGGGAGACCAGCCCTACCGTGAGTGTTCACGTCTCAGCTTAGGTCATTAACCTTTGATATGCCGGACCTAGGAGATAATTGCAGGGTAGGACGCACTTTTTGAATACTTTAGTTTTCAAACCTTTACACTGTAAAAGAGCAGACGACGTAGCCTGCCTCCAAAATGACCTAGACCGCCTTCAAAACTATTGCATACTCAACAAGCTCGATTTAAACATTTGTAAATAATGTCAGTTCTTCTACCCGTAAACTCTTTCATTCTTCTTTCTTTGTCTTTCTTTTTCCGATCCTGTCCATCCAAAGGTTGCCTGGAAGAGATCGCTGTTAGCGATAAGGCCGCCGATTGTGCCACTTTAGTTTTAATCTATCTATAGTATCTATATATATATAGTTATTATCTATCTATCTATCTCTTTGTCCTTAAATTAAATTATTCTCTACAAAACACAAAATTAACAAAGGTAGTCAAGATAAAAGATCTGGGCGTTACGTTTCGTAGTAAACTCTGATTTGACGAGGCATCGAAAGCAGGTTTCAACCTCAGGATGTCCCGCGATTTCTCAAATGTAAAAACTCTACTCTATTGTTTTTATGTGCGCAGCCACTTGGAATATTGTTCATCGGTATGTAACCCTTGGTATAATATGTACCATATCTCCGGCTTAGAGGGTGTACAGAAAAGATTTCTACGATATGTGCAAATGTCGCAAATTTCATTTCATGACAATCATGACTCTCCAAGAACGAAGTGCCATAGCGGATTTATGTCCTGGATCAATTTAGCCGCTGACCATGACTTTGGTTTTATCCAAATGAATGCCAAGACCGATGCATCGCGAGGCTGAGGCTAGGCCGTTCAGCCTTTTGAGTCAGCTTCTCTAGCGACTCTGCCATTACGACTATGTCATCAGCGAATCGCAGCTGCGTCTAGATCGCTGGAAACCAGTGGATGTACAGCTTACAGCTGATCGAGAACGCCATACGTTGTTACGAGTCTCAGAGAAAAGAATAAAAGAGAGTCTCGCTTGAGTTTTCAGCGCAATCGCACGACTAAATCTCGATCGCTGCAAACCAGCCAAGAAAGAGAAGCATGACTTACAGCTGATCGTGGGAGTCATTAGTTATCTTACGCCTCACAAACTTTAACCTTGCGTGAGGAGCATTTACGTAAGGCTCGAAATCGTCAAAATATTGTTAGAGCTTTAGAAAGACGTGATGATCGACACCAGCAACGAAAAGATTTAGCCAGGGATGGCTATGAATGCGTACATCAGGAATGCGAGTATTTATTACTAATAGAAAGGGATAGAGTAAATGAAATACGACAGCAAGAAACCGAAAAACAACACCAAGCTCGGTTGGAGTCTGATCGACTTCGGTACTTGCTCAATAGAATGTCGATTTCATCTGAAGATTCAGATTATTTACAATAACCTGAATTGAGAAAGAAAAAATGTGCTCTTACAAATTCACCAAGGATTGACTATGCGTCATTTTCATTTATACTTTTTGTGAGCCTCTATGTTATTTTCTCCCGTGTAAGTCAGCTTACCATTGTTCCAAACCAGTTTATATTGAATGTTGTGTACAAAGAAGCATTATAAGGTATTTCGATCTACAAATTATTATAATTAAAGGAATAAAAAAAACTACGCGGACGAAGTCGCGGGCATCAGCTAGTTTTATTAATATACCCATTATTTAATTTACTCCGTTTTTTGATATTTATTTACTTCTCATCGTCATCGTTATACAAAACGTGCTGTATATTCAAACAAGTCAGGTAGTAGACAGTATTTCAATAGATTAGGTAGTAGACAGATTAGGTCGTAGACTGTATTATCTTGTAAAATCCTATCCCGTCCTTTCATTCCCATCCTATCAATCCTTTCTTATCCTATCAAACCTTTTTACATTCTATCCATCGTTTCCTTTCCAAGCTTCTTTTCTCCTCTCTTCAGGTACAAGCTCTTCTTGTTTTAAAACTGACACAACAATCGTCCAGGAGTCATCTCGAATCGTCGACGACAGCACTTCTGAAAATGAAGAGCCAATCCCTTCGCCAAGCACACTCAGACAAGTAGATATGCTAACATCCCATGTTACGGAAATGCACAAAAACTATTCGCTACGGTTTAGCGAGGAGACCTTCCAATCACAGGCTTTAAAAAGACAAATCAAAAATAATAGTAAAACTAACGCAGGACGTGACTCCACTGATACAGAGCCGATGAATAGCAAGTTAAAGTTGGTGAGGAGCAATAGCGATACTACATCTTTGGCTAAACCTGCCGCTCGTAACAGACCTACGAACAAGGTGTTTGTTGTGCTGTTGTTTGTGTTCGTGCTGGCGATACTTATCGCACTCTTTGGACTTTCTTCTGCTCTAAATGATAGTACTAACTAAGAGGAATTGTATTATACATATTTATTGCAGATGTTGTTTATTTTAGATTATTTGTCTCTTTGTTTATATGCGCATGTACTTCTGCATCCGCATAAACATATGCAATGATTATTGCGGATGCAGTTGTAATAAAATATACGTATGCTCGGCAATAGCGACATAAATTAACTATACTTCTGAGTCGCAGCGTTCCTAGGGAATCTAGGCTTCCGAATCAATTGTACTTCTGAAAATGATATAGAATTTGATCCTTGAATACTCTAAACGCAGTCTCGAGAGGAATTTTTTTGACACTTTTCATAAAAAAATCGCAACTTGAGACGTGCAAATCTGACTTGCGTTAGTATTCAAGCGTTAGGGTTTTGAATACTTCCAAATAGCAACACGCAAGACGCAACTTCGTATTCCATGAACAATTATCGCAAGATCGCAAGACGCTAAAACGCATCGGACAACTTCAATTGCGTCGATGAAATCTCAGCAGTGTGTAAGGTTGTATGCGTCTTAGTATAAAATGCACTACAAGTATCGCAAGAAATCGCGCGACATGTGACACTCCAAACTCGTGTCAGTGAGGCTTTATGTATGCCTCTACAAGAAAATATCGTAACAAATCGCGCGACACAAGACGCTCCAAACTCGCGGCAGTGAGGCTTTATGTATGCCTCTACAAGAAAATATCGTAACAAATCGCGCGACACAAGACGCTCCAAACTCGCGGCAGTGAGGCTTTATGCCTCAACCTTGACGCTTGTCGCATAATATCTAATAGAACTTGTAAAAGCGTAGGCAGTAGGCCTTCGCCCACGGATGGGGCTGCAAACACCCGCGTGTAGAAACATTCCATTCATATTGAATGCTTGCGAATAATGCCGACGTTTTGGATTTTTACGAAAGGGAGGCGTACGGTTCACGTACTGTATTTTATAAGTAGGTATAGTACTTTAGGGAAATGTATTACTTGTGTATGATAATTTACCTTCGTTTATTTGAGCAGGCAATAATCCTAATCCTAATAATATTATAAAGGCGAAAGTTTGTAACTGTAGATGGATGGATTTTTGTAACTCTTTCACGCAAAACATACTGAATGGATCTGGATGAAATTTGGCACAGAGATACATCTGTGCATCTCCACATGTGTTTTTGGTTGGCAGGTAGAAAATGCTTCGGCATTAAGCCCACCATTTGTACTTAAGTGCAATAAAGTTTTAAATAAAAAAATACATTATAGTCTGGAATAACACATATGCTATATTTTATTCCGGAATTCCCACGAGAACGGGAATTACGCGGTTGAAACCGCGAGGTGCTGCTAGTTTGAAAATAATTCACGTTTGCGCTTCTAGCGTCCAGGCAGGCGGTAGATGGGAGCTATGGTAGCGGATTGTTTAATGTTAGCTTAACGGGTTATAATAATGCTGGACAATCCACACAGCATTTTCTAGCCCCAAGCTAAGCAGAGCTTGTGTTATGGGTAGGTACTAGATGACTGATATACTTCACTACATAGTATAAAACAAAGTCGCTTTTTCTGTCCCTATATCCCTTTGAATGCTTAAATCTTTAAAACTACGCAACGGAGGCAGGTTTATACGTATAAAAACCATGCGAAGCCGGGGCGGGTCGCTAGTAATATAATACATTACCTACTTAGATAGATATTTTTTATTATACATAGAAAACACCCAGACCAACGTAATTTTAGCTATTGCGCAAAGACAGTAGATATTCATTATTCAGCAGGGCTCACTAAGCGAAAGTCAAACGTAGTCAAGTTCAGCGCTTAGTGCCTTGCTCACTGAAACTAGACCTTTTCACGAGAGCCCTCTTAGCTGAAGTATGGTAAAGTAGCTTGTTGTTTGGCTTTAGGTAACCCACAGTAAAAAGGAAAGTACCTACAGTTGGTTTGATTGAATTGTTACATTAATTCTATTACAAAATATGCAAGATTAACAACGATAATTATGAACAACAGAAAATAACAATTTTCTGTTGTCCATAATTATCGTTGTTGATTCTGTTGGAAAAATAAAATCGTATCAGAAAGGTATGACTCTGTATTTTTTCAGGTAGTAGGCACCTACTTACTCTCTTAGGGCACGAATTTAACATATAAATGTACATACAATAGAGAAAAGCACTGTTAAATAATCTAATTTGAAAATCTTTTAGCAAAAATTGTTCCCGGTATCGAAATTATCCTTTTCTGTTTTATATACATTATTTTGCAGCACCGTGTATTATGCGAGGTAGCCTATTCTTTCCAACAACTTTAAAGTTAAGAGAATTATGTTAATAACTAGCGACCTGCCCCGGCTTCGCACGGTTTTATTATACGTATAAATCTTCCTCTTGAATCACTCTATCTATTAAAAAAGCCTCATCACAATCCGTTGCGTAGTTTTAAAGATTTAAGCATACAAAGGGACATAGGTATATATGGACAGAGAAAGCGACTTTGTTTTATAATATATATATAGTGATTAAACATTATTGAATCATATCGCTGAGAGAGTCGATCTCTTTTACTGTTCTCGGAGCGAATTCGAAAAGGCATTGTTGTATATTTTATGTTTTTACAATTAGTGCGATAATTATGATTTATTATTTTTAATTAATTGTTTGGATGTATAGTTTAATTTGTGTTTAATCTGTTTTTTCTACATATAAATTTAATTGATATTTATTACTTAATTTTGACATTATTTTGATTCAGTTATTTTATGTTTATGTAGTTGCAAGTAGGGTCTAAATTATTATTATTATTTTGAATTAATTGTTGTATGTAAAGTTTAATTTTGTATTTAATTTGTCTCAGAGAAAGTTGATTGATATTTATAATTTTATTTTGACATTATGTGTTTTGATTTAGATATATTATATTAATTTTGGACAATGTATGTAATTTAGTAAGTAGTTGTATGTAACGAAGCAAATAAGCTGATTTTGGTTTTATGAATTGTGTGGGTGCTCTATTGCATTGGGTGTGCCTGTCAAGATAGAGTACTATGTTTTGTGAAAAATAAATAAATAAATATAATTAGTCCGTCTAATGTGATTTTAACACATTATATGAAAATTAGATATGAACATCATAAAAGTGCACAGTTTCGCACTATTGTTATTTGGTTGAGATCTCAGGAACCCTGCGTGCGATTTATTAAAATGACTAATGTTTCATTTATAGGCTATTTCTCATTATTTAGCAAGATTTTTAATTAGCTGTGTAGAAGACATGTCAGCGCTCCTATACGCTCGAAATCCAATCATTTCCAAACGCGCTGCAACACGCCTTCCTGTAGGTACCTCACCTACTAATTAGCTCACTGCAATCTGCCTGATGCGGCCTTGACCTGACTTCCACAAAGTCCCTCATTACCACCACTGCAGATACAGCTCTTTCTAATTAACTCCCAGTTACCTTGAACAAGTTGCAAACTGTTGCAAAGTTAATTCCGTTCTGCGAGCGACTGTTGTAGGGAATTCTATGAAAGTCTATGAAGTTTCTAGTTCTAGTGTTAAAGTAGTTTTAGCACGTAGGTAAAGTTGTCGATGTAGGTACTTTGATGAGACCTTACAATGTTGTATGTTCTGATGCCGTGAGCGAAGGCCAAATAGATATGTGCGTCTAATGTTTAAGTACTCGGTTTTCAAATCTAAAATATTTGATAGTCATAGTCAAAGTGCTTTATTTCCGTAAAACGTTACAGGACACTTGGATACGTCATAAAATTCATGTCATAAATAATTAAAACTATGAAACCCGATGTCAGTAAAAACATTAAAATTTGTTAAATAACAAGTAGGAATAACAGAAAATTATAATTTAACAGCAAATATTCAATTCAATAACTTGGCAAACGTGGTATAGGACGCCCTCCGGCCAAGTGGGATGACGATCTGCGAAAGACTGCTGGCAGATGCTGGATAGGATACGTTAAACTGAAGACACTGCGCTATAGCGCTCATTAGGGGAGGCCTTTGTCCAGCAGTGCACTAATATAGGCTGATGATGATGATTCACTTTAGGTACACTTTATTATAATATCACATTTATATTCTAAATGCTAAAGTTTGATTGGATGGATGTTTGTTACCAATTCACGCTAAACTACTCAAAGGATCGTGTCTAAATTTTGTATAGACGGTAGTTAGATCTGGAATGAAAACAATTTGCAATTTATATACAGAAACATCTGACGTTCTAGGATAGAGTATAAGTCTCAGTCTAAGGCATCGTTTACGATTGGAAGCAGTTGCCGACGGATTATTTATTTAGTATTCAATGAAAATGTTGCCCAAACAGCGGGGTAAACCCTTAAAAGTTATCAAAAGACAGTCTAACACCCATGAAAGAATCCAAAAGCTGATACAGTTACACTCCCCTTTCTGCCAAAATCAAGGAAAAATAAATAAATAAATCTGAACAGTCCACACAACATCATCTAGCCCCAAGCTAAGCAAAGCTTGTGTTATGGGTGTTATGGATGAATTACATATAGATATATTATACATAGAAAACACCCAGACCAACGGAACAAATTTCTGCAGATCGTACACAAATTTGTTCCGAGGCGGGAATCGAACCCGCAACCTCCTGCGTCACAGGCGGACCTTCGCCCACCGCGCCACATCGGTCGTCGAACATATCTACATATCTAAGTCCTACATATATGTATGTCTTTTGTATAAGTTTAAAGATGAAATAAATAGTTTTATAAAATGCGTTGGACTCATCGTGCAATGTCTCAGCAGACCAGTATACCCTGGACAGCGAGTACATAAAGCGGAACCTGGGCGAGCTGACTCCCATCCAAGAGTCGCGGCTGCTGCAGCTCAGGAAGTGGATCGCAGACCTGCAGAAAGGCAAGGTAAGCAATGTTCGAGTTCATTATGAATGGAAGCGGCTTAACCCTTTATTACTTAAATGGGGTGAACACCCCTTTGAAATAATCTTTCGGTCAGAACGCGCTCCCGCAAACAGTAGCTTCCTAGTCCGCACCAATTTTATTCATGTGAGTCATCAAGGGTTTTATTTTTTACGAACCTTGTTGAGCACACGATCCGATCCGAAACTATGGGATGGCCTCATTTTTGAGAAAATAAAAATTTAATGCATGTTATGGGGAGTTTTTCTTCACTCTCCTCTGAAAAAGCCACCGTATATCTGTGTTGCCGTATATAGCTTGTATTGTACGAAATGAAACTGTTTGAACTGCATGAAGGAATAAAAAAATAGAATAAGAGAAAGACTTACCTTCAAGGTTGAGCATATCTATCTGTACTGTAAGAACGCTAGAGTAAGTGTTAATCTCAAAGAAGTCAATGGAGGCCAGATGTGGGACAAGATAGAATACAAAAAAAAATTGAAAGATCGTTTTTAAATAATCTTCCAGGTGCCAAGCGAAACCACTCTACTTCGTTTCCTCCGAGCTCGAGACTTCAACGTAGAGAAGGCTCGAGAGATGCTCTCTCAATCTCTACTCTGGAGGAAGAAGCACCAGGTGGACCGTCTCCTGGCGGAGTACGAGACTCCTGCCGTCGTCAAACAGTACTTCCCGGGCGGCTGGCATCATCACGACAAAGGTATGTAGACTCATCATGCCAAGGGTATGTAGACTCAAACCCACGTAATTAAAAAGAGGGATTAAAAAGTGGGATTAAATAGTGGGATTAATGTTTGGGATTAAATAGTGGGATTAAAGTGTGGGATTAAATAGTGGGATTAAAGTGTGGGATTAAATAGTGGGATTAATGTTTGGGATTAAAAAGTGGGATTAAAGTGTGGGATTAAATAGTGGGATTAATGTGTGAGATTAAATAGTGGGATTAAAAAGTGGGATTAATATTTGGGATTAAATAGTGGGAATAAATAGTGGGATTAATGTGTGGGATTAAATAGTGGGATTAAAGTGTCGGATTAAATAGTGGGATTAAAATGCGGGATTAAAAAGTGGTTAAATAGTGGGATTAAAGTGTGGGATTAAATAGTGGGATTAAATAGTGGGATTAAAAAGTGGGATTAAAGTGTGGGATTAAAATGTGGGATTAAATAGTGGGATTAAAGTGTAGGATTAAATAGTGGGATTAAAAAGTGGGATTAAATAGTGGGATTAAATAGTGGAATTAAATAGTGGGATTAAATAGTGGGATTAAAATGTGGGATTAAAAAGTGGGATTAAAGTGTGGGATTAAATAGTGGGATTAAAAAGTGGGATTAATATTTGGGATTAAATAGTGGGATTAAAGTGTGTAATTAAATAGAGGGATTAATGTGTGGGATTAAAGTGAAGGATTAAATAGTGGGATTAAAATGTGGGATTAAAAAGTAGAATTAAATAGTGGGATTAATGTGTGGGATTAAATAGTGGGATTTAAGTGTGGGATTAAATAGTGGGATTAATGTGTGGGATTAAAAAGTGGGATTAATGTGTGGGATTAATGTGTGGGATTAAAGTGTGGGATTAAAAAGTGGGATTAATGTGTGGGATTAAATAGTGGGATTAAAGTGTGGGATTCAATAGTGGGATTAATGTGTGGGATTTAAAAGTGGGATTAAAGTGTGGGATTAAATAGTGGGATTAAAGTGTGGGATTATAAAGTGGGATTAAAGTGTGGGTTTAATGTGTGGGATTAAATACTGGGATTAATGTGTGGGATTAAATTGTGGGATAAATGTGTGGGATTAAAGTGTGGGATTAAAAAGTGGGATTAAAAAGTGGGATTAAATAGTGGGATTAATATTTGGGATTAAATAGTGGGATTAAAGTGTGTAATTAAATAGTGGGATTAATGTGTGGGATTAAATAGTGGGATTAATATTTGAGATTAAATACTGGGATTAATGTGTGGGATTAAAGTGTGGGATTAAATAGCGGGATTGAATAGTGGGATTAAATAGTGGGATTAAAGTGTGGGATTTAAAAGAAGGATTAATGTGTGGGATCAAAGTGTGGGATTTAAAAGTTGGATTAAATAGTGGGATTAATGTGTGGGATTAAATAGTGGGATTTAAGTGTGGGATTAAATAGTGGGATTAATGTGTGGGATTAAAAAGTGGGATTAATGTGTGGGATTAATGTGTGGGATTAAAGTGTGGGATTAAATAGTGGGATTAATGTGTGGGATTAAATAGTGGGATTAAAGTGTGGGATTAAATAGTGGGATTAAAGTGTGGGATTAATGTGTGGGATTATAAAGTGGGATTAAAGTGTGGGTTTAATGTGTGGGATTAAATACTGGGATTAATGTGTGGGATTAAATTGTGGGATAAATGTGTGGGATTAAAGTGTGGGATTAAAATGTGGGATTAAAAAGTGGGATTAAAAAGTGGGATTAAATAGTGGGATTAATATTTGGGATTAAATAGTGGGATTAAAGTGTGTAATTAAATAGTGGGATTAATGTGTGGGATTAAATAGTGGGATTAATATTTGGGATTAAATACTGGGATTAATGTGTGGGATTAAAGTGTGGGATTAAATAGCGGGATTGAATAGTGGGATTAAATAGTGGGATTAAAGTGTGGGATTTAAAAGAAGGATTAATGTGTGGGATTAAAGTGTGGGATTAAAGTGTGGGATTAAATAGTGGGATTAATGTGTGAGATTAAATAGTGGGATTAAAAAGTGGGATTAATATTTGGGATTAAATAGTGGGAATAAATAGTGGGATTAATGTGTGGGATTAAATTGTGGGATAAATGTGTGGGATTAAATAGTGGGATTAAAATGCGGGATTAAAAAGTGGTTAAATAGTGGGATTAAAGTGTGGGATTAAATAGTGAGATTAAATAGTGGGATTAAAAAGTGGGATTAAAGTGTGGGATTAAAATGTGGGATTAAATAGTGGGATTAAAGTGTAGGATTAAATAGTGGGATTAAAAAGTGGGATTAAATAGTGGGATTAAATAGTGGAATTAAATAGTGGGATTAAATAGTGGGATTAAAATGTGGGATTAAAAAGTGGGATTAAAGTGTGGGATTAAATAGTGGGATTAAAAACTTGGATTAATGTGTGGGATTAAAAAGTGGGATTAAAGTGTGGGATTAAAAAGTGGGATAAAAAAGTGGGATTAAAAAGTGGGAATAAAAAGTGGGATTAAAAAGTGGGATTTAATAGTGGGATTAATGAGTAGTATTAAAATGTGGGATTAAAGTTTGGCATTAAAACGTGGGATTAAAGTGTGGGTTTAAATAGTGGGATTAATGTGTGGGATTAACATGTGGGATTAAAATGTGGAATTAAAATGTGGGATTAAAACGTGGGATTAAAGTTTGGGATTAAGTCGTGGGATTAAAGTGTGGTATTAAATAGTGGGATTAAAAAGTGGGATTAAATAGTGGTATTAAAAAGTGGGATTAATGTGTGGGATTAAAGTATGGGATTAAATAGTGGGATTAATGTGTAGTATTAAATGTGGGATTAAAGTTTGGGATAAAAACGTGTGATTTAAGTGTGGGTTTAATGTGTGGGATTAAAATGTGGGATTAAAGTGTGGGATTAAATAGTGGGATTAAAAAGAGGGATTAAATAGTGAGATTGAAATGTGGGATTAAAATGTGGGATCAAAGTGTGGGATTAAAGTGTTTGATTAAAAAGTGGGATTAAAGTGTGGGATTAAATAGTGGGATTAAAGTGTGGTATTAAAAAGTGGGATTAAAATGTGGGATTAAATTTGTGGGAATAAAATGTGGGTTAAGAAAGAGGGATTAAAGTGTGGCTTTAAAGTGTGGGATTAAATCTTGGCTGGGGTATGTAGACTTATCTTGGCTGGGGTATGTAGACTTATCTTGGCTGGGGTATGTACACTCATCTTAGCAAGGTTATGTAGACTCGGGGTCTGCTCCTCAAAATGCACCAAGTGGACCGTCTCCTGGCGGAGTTCAAGACTCCTGCCATCGTCAAACAGTACTTACTTCCCTGTTCTAGACTGTAGCTAGACTCACCCTTTTCTCTTATCTCACTCTATAGGATCAAAACTCTTTCCCGTTTCTTGCGACGACGATGTCTTTCCCTCCTTTAATTTCAAATCAAATTACTCACAAGATTTCTAATGTCATCATTTTATTTATCTCTTGTGTCATTCATTAGAGACGTTTCATAATAATTATAGCTATGATGCTAAGATGTTGATCGAAGCAATCTAAACAGCACTTTAGTAAACACATCCGTGCAGGCAGCATCGACCTATTGTATATGTATTGTATATTATACTAGCGACCCGCCCCGTTTCGCATGGTTTTATTATACGTATAAACCTTCCTCTTAAATCAACCTATCTATTAAAAAAACCGCATCAAAATCCGTTGCGTAGTTTTAAAGATTTAAACATACAAAGGGACATAGGGACAGAGAAAGCGACTTTGTATTATACTATGTAGTGAGGTTAGATGAATAATATACTGATATTTCTCGATATATGTGGTTAAGTTTTGTTTTCTGCCTACCCTATTTAATTTTGTTTTGTTGGCATGTCTATTACATCTTTTACCTATACCTATTGAACTTTCAAACTATGTTAATTAGCACTATTATAATTATAAAAACTACTGTATAATATAAGATTATATACCTTTTAGTATAGGTACCTAAGTCCTAGAGGAAACATGTAATTTTAACATTATTTTAGCGAATAACTTATTCTCATTGTAAGTGAACTTTTTATAGTTTTTATGAGAAATAAAGCTTCTTTAACCTCAAGTTCTGAGTTCCATTACCCTTGATCATGTTATCTCGTTTCAGATGGACGTCCTCTGTACGTGCTGCGTTTGGGACAGATGGACGTGAAGGGATTGCTCAAGTCTATTGGCGAAGACGGACTCTTGAAGTTGGTGAGTTCATCTACATCCTTTAGAGGCATTTGGCTTTTCATCACTGATTCAGAAGATAACAACAGAGAACAGCTTGTTGCTTGCTTTGACATGTTAGACTAGGGACTATTATTACTGGGGCCGAATTCTACTAAATAAATCGCTTCACCATTACAATAGTATTGTGTCAAAATTACAGTGTTAAACTCCTTTTGGTATTCCACTACCACAAACTTTTCGGTTCATTCATAGCTGTGACGATTACGATTATGACTACCAATTTGTTCAGTTTTTGTTTTCTATTCTATTATTCTAATGAAAGTCTCTTCATTCGCAAAAAATGCACAAACGACAATTAGTGGAATTTGCCCCCTGCTCTTAGTTTCCTTTTGAAGTGGTCGAATCTTATTTTAAATCAGTACTAGCACCTGCCTGCGACTTCGCACGTGTTATTTCTACGGAAACGTTTCAAGGCAATATCTATCCCATGGGAAGTGATTTATGGGATGAAAAGTAGCCTTTGTGTTATTCCAAGGCTAAAACGTCTATTCAAAATTGCAGGCTGATCCGTTCAGTACTTTTTGCAAGAAAGAGGAATAAACATCCATATTTCTATAATCTATACAAACTTTCACGTTTATAATATTAGTACGGAAAGGAAGTAAGGATAATCTTATATTTTTTACGTTGGTCTGGGTGTTTAATAAGTATAATAAAAAAGTATCTATCTATGTAGTATATTGTATTAAGTATATCAGTCATCTAGTACCCATAACACAAGCTCTGCTTAGCTTGGGGCTAGATGATGCTGTGTGGACTGTCTGGAATTATTATTATTATTATACAAACAATGTAGCTTAGAGAAGGGGACTTTAATTTAAAGTCTCCACACACAGAAGCCGGAGGCGTAGCGGAGGCGAAGGCGTGCCAGTTTTTCCTATGGCACCGCGCCGCCACCGCCTCCGGTGTGTGTGTAGTCTTTCATATGATTCAATAGGACACAACACGCACGCCTTCACCTCCGCTCCGCATCCGGCTTCTGTGTGTGGAGACCTTTAAAGCTGATTTGGATACGGTGCTTCAATAAGTTCAGTTTTTGTTTATAGTCTGGTGAATGGAATGACTTTTGAATTGCAGACTCTTCACGTTTGCGAAGAAGGTCTAAAGCTCCTAGAGGAGTCGTCTGCTAAGGCGGAGCACCCTGTGCTGTCGTGGTGCATGCTGGTGGACCTCGACGGACTCAACATGCGCCACCTGTGGCGGCCGGGCGTGCGCGCGCTCTTGAGAATCATACAGGTCAGTATACTTCCAACTCAGTCATACAGGTCAGTATAGTTCCAACTAAGTCATACAGGTCAGTATAGTTCCAACTGAATCATACAGGTCAGTATAGTTCCAACTCATTCATACAGGTCAGTTTAGTTACAACTGAGTCATACAGGTTAGTAGATTCAACAAGGAAGAGAGTGTAAAGCTCCTAGAGGAGTCGTCTGCTAAGGCGGAGCACCCTGTGCTGTCGTGGTGCATGCTGGTGGACCTCGACGGACTCAACATGCGCCACCTGTGGCGGCCGGGCGTGCGCGCGCTCTTGAGAATCATACAGGTCAGTGTAGTTCCAACTAAGTCATATAGGTCAGTATAGTTCCAACTAAGTCATACAGGTCAGTATAGTTCCAACTAAGGCATACAGGTAAGTATAGTTCTAACTGAATCATACAGGTCAGTATAGTTCCAACTGAATCATACAGGTTAGTACAGTTCCAACCGAATCATACAGGTCAGTATAGTTCCAACTCAGTCATACAGGTCAGTTTAGTTACAACTGAATCATACAGGTCAGCATAGTTCCAACTCATTCATACAGGTCAGTTTAGTTACAACTGAGTCATACAGGTTAGTAAATTCAACAAGGAAGAGAGTGTAAAGCTCCTAGAGGAGTCGTCTGCTAAGGCGGAGCACCCTGTGCTGTCGTGGTGCATGCTGGTGGACCTCGACGGACTCAACATGCGCCACCTGTGGCGGCCGGGCGTGCGCGCGCTCTTGAGAATCATACAGGTCAGTGTAGTTCCAACTATGTCATACAGGTCAGTATAGTTCTAACTGAATCATACAGGTCAGTATAGTTCCAACTGAATCATACAGGTTAGTACAGTTCCAACCGAATCATACAGGTCAGTATAGTTCCAACTCAGTCATACAGGTCAGTTTAGTTACAACTGAATCATACAGGTCAGCATAGTTCCAGCTAAGTCATACGGGTCAGTATAGTTCCAACTCAGTCATCCAGGTCAGTATAGTTCCAACTGAATCAGACAGGATTCCTTTCAAACCTGGACCTTGAAATAGAACTAATATAACTTTTAAAACTATCATGGTTTTTAACACTAAAATCATTGAATACGGGCTTGAAATAGACCTTTTCAATTTGACAATTTTAAAGAGGAAGTGAGCACTCACTCTATTCGTCTCGTTTATTACTTTTTGGTACATTAGTTAATTATAAGCATTACTTATTGTTAACTCTTATTTGATAGTTTTTTATTTGTCTGATTGTTAATCTTAGCGTTGTTTGTGTGGGTGATCCGTAAAGCCAACACGTGGCTCTGACGGAAGACCAGCGTTGGTTGCTAGCTTGCTAGAGACTAACTCATGCTGAGGCAGATCCATTTTGTTACAGATTTACTCTTCCCATTTTAGTATAAGTTTAGTCTAATTTAAAAAGTGTTTCTGTGTAAGTCTGTAAACAAATAAAAAATATTCTATTCTATTCACTCCGAGCAGGGCTTGACTGAGTCGTTGTCTACAGGTGGTGGAGGCCAACTACCCGGAGACGATGGGCCGCGTGCTGATCGTCCGCGCGCCCCGGGTGTTCCCCATACTGTGGACTATTGTTAGCACTTTTATCGGTGAGTCTATACCTTTGTACAGGGTTATAGGTGTTCAATGATGAACCTCGAAACGGTGACTTGGATAAATCAAGACTAACAACTTTTGTTCTACGATTTTTTTCTAACTGAATGTTTTTTTCTATAGAAATGAGTCGCGTGTCTATAAGTACTATACGAAATCATTGGAGGCGACTTGCGAGTGAAGAATATGTGCACATTGACACAAAAGCCGAGACTCACGAGAAATTTAATAAAATACTAACGTATAGAATAGAAATTCATCGCTCGATCAGGTCTCTCCTGAACCGGTCCGGTTCGTGTTCCAAACGGACAGGAACCGAAGCTGATATACGGCGCATGCGCTTATAGCATGAGCAAGGATTTGAAAGACGACGATGGTGTTCGATGTTTTGTCTCTTTGATATGGGTAGTCTGCATCAATTTGCAACTTTCTGAATCGCACGATATATTTATAAAGTGTCAAAGCGAGCTCGACGTCACACACTCAGTTGTACGACGCGACTTTGCTTTGGAAATTGTCGAATGCCAGAGGTGAGGTCAAAACATTGCCTCCAACAGTAGCTTGTTGCCAAAGTTTCAATATAACAGTTCTCGTTTTTGATACATAAATAAAAAGTGCTGGACAATCCACATAGCGCCATCTAGCAAAGTAAGCTACTTAAATCTTGTATTATGGGAAGTAGATGATATATTCAATACATTATATAGGTACATAGATAGATTTATTTTACAAGCATAGATAGTTGACACTGATTGAATGAAGAAGTAAGACTCATTCATTCATTACAACATATTCCAGATGAGAACACTCGAAGTAAGTTCCTGTTCTACGGCGGGAAAGACTACCTCCAAGCGGGCGGTCTTCTTGACTACATTCCTAAAGAACTTATACCGGATTTCCTAGGCGGACCATGCAAGGTACGTGTTAACCCCCCCCCCCCATAATATCCTCTAATGACATACGTAACCCCCCCTCTGACTACCAACAGGGACCCCCCATAAACACCACGTTTGGTGATATTTTTAGCGGGACACTGCTGCCTATCCCTTGTTGATTTTCTGCGCTGCTATAAAACTTATATTTTGTAGAAAGACACCAATCAGCAGTGATCGGAATTACCTGAGCATATTTACCTAAGCTCTTAAGTGAAATGGTTATTTCCATACTAGAACTATAGGTAAATAAACTTAGGTTATTCCGATCATTGCCGCAGACAGCATTAAAAGGGATGTGCTAGGCAGGTACTTGTATACTAAAAGTAAAGTAATAATAAATCTTTTATTTTGACATTCTAACACAATTTTATGTTCCTTCTCAGTCGGACATTATAGAAGCGCCATTACACGTTTCGCGGCAATATTATGATAAAGTACATAACGTGAGAATACCTAATACGTATACTAGTGTTGTGCTAGTCACGTGTTGTCCCATCACTACTGTGATGTCTGCTAAAGACACATTGATCACTTTAGCCCATCACTACGCAATATATATCAGTGTTTATTTTCACTTATAGCTCACGTAACTAATTCATGTTTAAAAAATACATTTTTCAAAGATAGGTTCACACACAGATAAATTGTTTCTTATTACATATGTATCTATCTGTCTGAACATATTATGTACTTCAAATCATTCATATTTGATTGATTATATCAGGGTATACTCGTATTATCATTTATTTCATGGTAAAACTATGCTAAAACACCACAAAACCATGTCATAGTAATATTTATTATTTAGATCATCTTTTGATGATTTGATATATCTAGTTATAAATAGCATAAATATTAATTATAATCCTAATAGGTTACTTAGTTGTTCTATTTTGTAACCTTAAAAAATATATCTGTAGCCCTTACACCACCCTGACTTAGATTGCCAGTAATGATCAGTAGTTGCGGGTTCAAACCCCGTCACTACCGAATCTTTTTGTTCAAAATTCTCAAATACTTAACCCTGAATAAACAAATTAATCTCGTTTCTGACAAACCCCCGTATTCTAGAGTTAGTTCTCTCACTTTAGTTGTGATTAGTATTTTTTTGTACCTTATTTATTTTCAAATAATAGTATATTACATTTATACCGTTTCTGCCAAACTGTGTAACAATTTGTCGGTAGTATATTAAGATGCTCCGATGTATATTATTTTGATGGTACAATAAAGTAAGTATCTATCTATGTAGAGCTTCGTGCACGAAGGAGGCTTGCTGCCGAAGAGTCTGTACGTGAGCGGAGCCTTCACGGAGCGTGAGGGAGACCCGCTGTGCGAGGACAGCATCTACAAGTCTGTCTGCATCGGAAAGGGACAGGTATACATACTGTTGGACAATATACAGCTGTATCTAACCCCAGGCTAAGCAGAGCTTATATCACACTAGCGACCCGCCCCGGCTTCGCACGGTTTTATTTTATGTATAAACCTATTATGCGTAAAACCCTCTTGAATCACTCTATCAAATCGCTTCAAAATCCGTTGTGTAGCTTTAAAAATTTAAGCGTTTAAAGGGACATAGGGATATAGGGACATAAGGAAGGACAGAGAAAGCGACTTTGTTTTATACTATGTAGTGACTAGCAGCGCCTCACGGATTCAATTCACCCGCGGTAATTCCTGTTCCCGTGGGAATTCCGGGATAAAATATAGCCTATGTGTTATTCCAGACTAGAATCTATCTCAGACTATCTCTGTGCCAAATTTCATCAATATCCGTTCTGTAGGTTTTGCGTGAAAGAGTGACAAACATCCATCCATCTATTTAGCGTTTATAATATTAGTCGGATAGACGCCGCGGCCGGGCCGGAGGCGAAGGCGTGCGAGTTGTGTCCTATTGACTCATATGAAAGACTACACACACACCGGAGGCGGAGGCGGTGCGCTACCAATAGGATACAAATAAAACCCGCACGCCTTCGTCTCTGGCCCGTCCACGAATTCTGTGTGTGGCGGCTTTTAAAGATAACTGAATACTTGATGCAATACATTACATAGATTTTGTGGCGAGCGTAGCAAGCCGCATACTGTAAACTGCGAAAGACTGGAGGGCGCTATGGCTCTCATTAGAGGAGGCCTATATCCAGCAGTGGACTAATATAGGCTGATGATGATGATGATGAGCATATCATGATGAACTAAATTTGACTGATTTTGAAGTCCGCTATTCATAATCATTATTAAAGCATTACCAATTCGTCAGGTGCACGAAGTAATAGTAGTGAACAAGGACCCGCACGGCGTGCTGACATGGGACTTCGACGTGCTGCGGCACGACCTGTGCTTCTCCGTGTACCGCACCGAGCGGGAGCTGCGGGAGCCGCTCACAGGGACCAACAACGGTACTCATGGCTCTTATTACAAAGGCAGTAGGTTTGCAATCATCTAACAATAGAACCACTAATGCGGAAGCCACTGAAAGGACCAACAACGGTATTCATGGCTCTTATAACAAAGGAAATAGGTTCGGAATCAACTAACAAAAGAACCACCAATGTGGGACCCGCAGCCGGGGACCAACAACGGTATTCATGGCTCTTATTGCAAAGGCAGTAGGTTTGGAATCAACTAACAATAGAACCATCAACAGACGTGATGATATGACTTTTATTCCCAGCGTGTAAGACTTGGAATTAAGTAGCCGGGGTCTTTTGATCGACAGTTGATGTTGGATAGTTCTATAGTCAGATGTTGTTGAGACCAGCGTTTTTGCAATCGAGGAATTTGTGTCACGTGATCTTCGTTTTACGTTCAGAATTTGAGGGTGGATCTAAAACAGAGTATAGGTATCACTGTCCTGCTCATTTTAGTTTATTAGAAAGGGAAAGCATGTTGTTACGTCTAAGTGTTGTTCACATCGGCTTTCATTCACTGATCTTAACATATTCAATAAACATCAAAGAACAGCACATTCCATTTATTTCTGTGTTTCATTTTATTTTAAAATGAAAAAATTTGAATGGATTATATTAGACAAAAATTCTTCCAAAAAAGTTTGGATTTCGACGGGACTTGAATCCGCGACTAGAGACTTTATTTACGACTTGAGTGCGATACGCATTAACAAAAAACTTTGGACTACCTTTTACCTTTTTTAGACTACCTATTATCTTTTATTTAAAAACTTTAGACTAACTTATTATCTCTTATTTAAAAACTTATTATCTTTTACTTAAAACCTATTACGGAACTCAACGCCAAAAATCATGATAAATATCCCAACTAAATTCCGTTTATTAACCATTCTATATTTAAATCATATTCTTTATTTTCAATGTTTATGTTATTTTATTTATTAGTAATTCCAGCTCATGCCATAATCACCCCTGGTGTAGTATAAATAAGTGCGTGTGTGAGTTGCAGCCCTGTGCGTAGGTGCGGCGGAGGAGGGGTCTGTGCTGGAGCGGAAGGGGTGGCGGGAGGGGGAGCACTTCCACAGAGTCGAGAACACACTTGTCTGCCACGACGGGGAGAGCATACAGGTGAGAACAACATATGGAGACTTTACAAAAAATATATGTCTTTATACTAGTAGCGCCTTGCGGTTTCACCCTCGGTAATTCCCATTCCCGTGAGAATTGCGGGATAAAATATAGCCTTTGTGTTATTCCAGACTATAATATATCTTTCTTCCAAATTTCATCCATATCCGTTCAGTACTATTAGCATGAAAGAGTAAAAAACATCCATCCATCTATCCATACTTACAAACTTTCGCGTTTATAATATTAGTAGGATAATAAAATAGTAAAAATCAAATCAAAGCTAGCGATCAGATTTAGCTGTAATAGATGTGTATGACTGATGAATTGGCTACAACCCCACAGTAGGCTCACGCGTAGTTTTAAAGATTTAAGCATACAAAGGGACATAGGGACAGAGAAAGCGACTTTGTTTTATACTTATGTAGTGATTGTATGTTGGTCAGGGTTCCCACGTGATGACGTCAGCAGGCAGCTACATCCTGCAGTGGCGCAGCGAGGCCATGGAGACGCACCGCGCCGCACAGCTCATGTACTTTCACGAGACGCTGGACAGCCATCAGTACAGGTATACTTCTGGTGCCGTTGGGAGACCAAAAACAGGCCGGGTGATGCCGTAATGACCACGCTCGGCAGGTTTTGTGATCGCGATGATAGTGTTCATAAAAATGATTCACAAATTCATACAGCATCTCAAGCCACAAGCTAAGCAGAGTTTGGGTTTTTGAGGATTAAAGGTGGTATTCAAAGGAAGATCTTTCCTGTACCGGATCTCAAATCTATACAGCATCTCAAGCCAAGCAGAGTTTGGGTTTTTGAAGATTAAAGTTGGTATTCAAAGGAAGATCTTCCCTGTACCGGGTCGGCCCAACTACCCCACATACCCGGGGTCTTACAGACCGACAGTTGATGTCGGATAGTTGTATATAGGTAAGATGTTGTTGAGACCAGCGATTACGCGATCTAGGATTATGGGTCACGTGATCTACTTTTTGAATTTTTGTTGTGCCATTTGTGGTTCAGCTCACGTAATGCTAGAGGTCGCTACAGTTTCCTTTATGCTGCTCATACGAATACATAGATTGAGTTCAGTTGCGACAGCCGCGACCTCCGCCACTTCCCTTTAACCGCCTGATTTGATATCAGTAATCGTGCCGAAATGGACACGAAAGTATTTGTCAGGAAAACCGACGTAACGGACCACTCGCCCACCCCACCTATATACGCCAATGCGACCTTGGGAATTAGACCATTCTGGGGTGTTATGACCACCCCGGTCACGGCCCAATATACACCAATAAGCCACATATATTATATATTTTTTAAGCGATGTAATAAAAGTATTATCTATCTATCTATAAGCTGTGCTGATATCAGGTGACTGTTCCAGAGGTTCGATGTCCAGCCTGCAGTCCGGCGCCAGCGGCTTCTCCTGCCTCAGCAGCAAGTCGGGGCTGTCCTCGTGCCCCTCGCGGTGATACCACCCCCCCGCGCCGCGCGCGCCCTCCCCGGGGCCCGCCCCCCAACACACTAGTGATACGTAAGCGGACTTACTAATACTATACAAGTGTAAACGCGGGTAGACCTTAATTACTATTTAGATAATTACCTTAACGGCGAATAACATTTACCGATACTATACAAGTGTAAACGCGGGTGGACTTTAATTACTATTTAGATAAATACCTAAACGGCTTCGGTCGACATCACCCGCGCTGGTTCCGGGAAATAGTGACAATGAGAGACGTGATACGGAACGATGAGTGAACTATAAGACAAGTGACACGTAAGCGGATTAACATTTACTGATACTATAAAAGTGTAAACGCGGGTAGATTTTAAATACTATTTAGATAAATACTTAAAGTACGAAACACACAGAAGCCGGAGGCGGAACGGAAGCGAACCCGTGCGAGATGCATTCTATTGAATCATATGAAAGCCTACACACACACCGCAGGCGGTGACGGCGCGATGCCATAGGAAGAACCGTCACGCCTTCGCCTCCGCTCCACTTCCGGCTTCTGTGTGTTTCGAACTTAAACGGCTTCGGTCGACACCACCCCCCGCGCTGTTCCTGGGTAATAGTGACAATGAGAGAAGTGATACGGAACGATGAGTGAACTATTAGACAAGTGACTCGTAAGCGGGTGAATATTTACTATAAGTAGAATCGACGGTCCCTACCTAAGTTGACAGAATAGTTTGAAATTTTAAGCTAGATTATTTAACTACTTCGAATACTAAGTTTAAGGTGGATCCTAGATTAATATTTTTTGAATCGATTCATATTAAAGGTACACGATTTTTCGCCTGCTCCGAATCTACGTAGAGACCGTCGAGTGAATATTTAATATTAAATAGAGAAGTGAGACGTACGGACGAACATTTATTAGATATAATGATATTTATAAAGGGAAATGGATTTTTGGAGGGCTCTATGAGCCTATGTAAAAGTGAAGTGAGTAGAAGAAGTTGTAGATTTTTTTTACTAGAAATGATACCAACATGGCGCATGGCGTTAACTGTTTTAAACTTTATCCATGTGACATTTGTAGATCGAAATGTTTCCGGTCTAAAACCTATACTAAACAAGTCTGTAACAAGCGCAATGTAAGCGATAATTGTAGTAGAAATTCATTTTTAATGTTACCTAGATGACGCTCTTCCATAAAACCAATTACTTTAGAAACCAATATTTTTAATCGAGTACTACAATAGATGGCGCATGTCTGTCATCGAAGCTGTCATATAACGGTAATGATAGTTTAATATATCGTTAATATACGTATTCCGTAACCAAATGATGTACGTAGATAGAATGATTTCTGGACTTAAATATTGTATTGTAAGTCCTTCGATAGAGGCTTTCAGAGCATTCGCAAAACTATGGAAACAATGTAAGCGTTACTCTAAGGAAATTAAGTGTTGTTGTAGAACACTAAAGTTTGCCTTGAAGGCGTTATGATATGATAGTAAAATGATTTGGAATGTCACCTAGATGTCGTTCATCGAATCATTTGTGTCTCAAAATGGTGGAAGTCTTTCGCTAGATGGCTTATCAGATTTCAGTGCTGGTCCGGTTAAAACCTAAGCCCATAGAAAGTCAAATCTTAAACTAAATAATTATAAAAAATAGTAAAATTTTCATTAGATTTTTTGCTTGGTTTAAAGAGTTCCTTTGTAATATACTCAGTGCCAAGTCGAAAGCCAAGGAAAAAAATTTGACGTTTTAGAGATATTATATATTTCTATACTGAACGAATTAACTCATAGTATAACAAAGAAATGGGAATATAAATAGAATGAAATATAGGTATATTAGTATAAATTATTGTGGGAGAAATAAAACAATGTATCGATAAGATCACTTTATTAGTAGATAAATTATATCTTCTACGTAATGTAGATACGGTCCTTTTTCGATTATCTGATGTAGTTTTAAGCGTAGTCCATCTTTCACGTCCATTGCGTCCTTTAAATCTATTGAGTACACTCAAACACAAATATAACCTCAGAATTTCAACTCTCATGCTGTCTCGCTCAAACCGCATTTGAAGTGAGCAGGACAGCATGCGAGATAAAATTCTCTAGGTCCTATTCTAAAGGTATTACAATTATTGTTATTGTAATTGATTATGATCAACTGGGAAATACCTGACTACTAGAATAAGCCTTAAAACTATTGGTGTCAAATATATTATAACAATTATAGGATTAAATATAGAAAATTAATACAAATTCTATATATTTTGAAGAAAAATCTGATAGTTATAAGGTTGCGTTAAATATTTTTGTGGTAGAAAAAATAAAAACAAATGGAATAGTAATATTTACAATCTTACAAACTGTAGGTTGTAGGGTTATATTTGAGATTGTCCAAATTAAATGTTAATACACTAAATAAATAAATAGAATACTTTATAATATAGCTTATATTTTACTTCATGTTATGGTGTGAACAACCTGGGAATTGATCAGAAGCGAGGATTTTGTCTACAAATAGATCTTTTTCGATTTTATAAAATAGAAGAGATGAAAATTCCAACTTATCTATGCTAAGGCATAAATTGTAATACTTAACTGGGGAGTTGAGACGCTTTGTAAGATAAGAAATAAAAGAAAACTTGACAAGATAATTTGGATATCAATCCTCGTTAAAAATGAATTATAATTACTTATATTTTCCGTATTTTTTTATTTATTTATAAAAGAATTTTGATTATAATAGCTTAATAAAATAAAATAATATCCCACTGCAGTAAGTCCTAATAGGTAGGTACATAAGAGAGTTATTCACAGAATTAGACAAAATCTGAGCTAACCAATGGGTGAAGAAATGGTAACTCAATATTTGAGAATGGTTTAATGATACTTAGATAATTAAAATTAAGTACATCATTTCGCTGAAAATATTTTTGAATGTATGTATTTGTACTGTAATTCAAAAATATGTTGTAGATATCTGAATTCAAAAAATCCTGTATATGAGATGAAAAGATAATGATGATGAAATGTTGTCTAAGTGTTGATGTTTGATTAAAAAATCCCATCAGAAATGTGTGTAGTGTGTGAGTAGAATATGCCACAACTACTTAATGGAAACATTTGAAATTTTGCATATTTACATAGTTTTTTCCTAGACCAGAAATAATATCATGTAGCCTTACTTGTCAACCACAAAAACACGTGCGAAGCTGTTGGCAGAACCTAGTTTAAATATACTGTCGTCTACTTACACGTCATCAAATTACTTAAGGTTCACTTACTAAATGGCTACAAATAGCACAAAATAATTATTAAACTGTAAAAAAACTACCTTATTTGATTTCGATTGACCATCTTAGTATAGTTTGATAGTTGTAAATGTACGTAAGACATTATTTTTTGTGTCAGAAGATATTTCTCACAAATTGTAGAGTTATCTTGTGTCTTTATAGTAAATTTATCTTTAAGTCCACGGCACAAAGCTCATATTAAATCTCATATCGCAATAATGGTCTAAATCAATTATTTTCCAATTAAAACTACGAATTGTTAAGATAAAATTAATTGTTCGATAAGGGCTTTCAATTAAGAACTTTGTGCGCTTAGATAATACACTGTGTATTAGACTAGTTCCAACAGATATTTACCAGTAAATATTATTTATGATGTCCACGATCTGTCAAAGATATAAATTAGCTACTTATTCTTTAGTAGCGGTTGTGTATTAGTTTACGAACGCGATTAAAGTTTTGTCATCTCTTTCCATACATTTGGCGTCTTGCAGCGCCTTAACGGATGGAGATTAACTAATGGTGTTATGATTAAGGCGTAAAAGCACCTTAAGTGGCGCTCCCACTTATTGTATCATGTAATTCCGTTAAACAAAGGAATTTTAGAAATTCACACGTACAAGTTTCATTTTGTCTCTTTAGTAAGAGATACGAAAACGGAGTTTGGAGCCAACAAAGGCAACTTCGTATCTCTTTCTAAACTAGACAGAAGAAAACTACTAGAGATGCAGTAAACATAATTTATGATAGGTTTTACAAACTGTTCGTATGAATTTTCGAAATTCCTTTGTTTAACGGAATTATGTGAAAAAATAAGTGGGGGCGCCACTAAATAAATAATATCGTAGTTTGAAAGAGCGGTTGAATAGTTTCATGCTCTATTTCAGTTTTCGAATGATTTTGAGAGATTTGACGGAGGCTATTTTCACGTATTATCGTATTTGCCTCATTTCTCTACATGTAAGCGAGATAGAAACTAATTTCTCGCTCGAAAACCTTTTTCGTTATCAAACTACGTACACTTGCTTCTAAGCTTTCTGATAGATAAGTTAGGTATTATTATTTAGTACAAGCTTAAGGAATTGAATGATTAGCGAATTATAATTAATGATTTACTATTACAAATTTCAGTATTCAATATTGAATAACAAAAAAGGTTTTAATTGTAAATAATATACACACACCTTCTCATAATTCAAAGGAAATAGAGCTGTTTTGTAGATCTGAAACCTTTGCACAAAAAGTAATAACAATACTACAACTATAGAATTACACACTACTACAACTATAGAACTACACACTACTACAACTATAGAATTACACACCACTACAACTATAGAACTACACACTACTACACACACATAAGCTGACATAAGATTATGTAAGTACACAAACGATCTAAAGTTATATCACAAACTAAAGTTTATTTATTTTCTTCAAAAAACAACACAAACTATATACTAAACAAACAAACTATCCTTATATATCAAACTAAATATAAATTTTTCTATTTTGTATTTTTTATGTATAAATATCATTAAAAGTAGGTATTTATTTGATAACATCTTGCGTTGTGAATAAGCAATCTTTATATTTTTAAGACAAATGTTAGTTAAGTATATAACTACATTATATTTATAAGTGAAGCTGCAAGAAGATAGCAGTGTTATTTGTTAGATTATTTTAATAAAAATAAACGTACTAGTGGAATTTAAATAAAATTATTCATTTATTGCATCCAAGGAAGTACTTATTATTTATAAATTTAAGCGAAAACCATCTAGTTATTTTACAAGAAATACAAGAACATTAAATACACACAGCATCATTTAGCCCCAAGCTAAGCAGAGCTTGTGTTATGGGTACTAGATGACTAATATACTTAATACAATATATGAATCCTTAGATGTTTTTTATTATACAATGGCATTCGGATTCCCACAATGGACCCAGAAATGACCATTGTCTCTGATAAAATGAGCCTTATGGATATGGTTTTATGGTTCAAATGAGTTTATATACATGATCATTGATCAGGGTACGCTTATTTGTACTTACACAAGTACAAATACCTTTTTCCCTACCTTTAGGATACCATGGCTTATCATATATACATATCTTATAAATTATATGTGAAATCATAGGATAGAAAACAACCGTATCATCCGTAACAAATATCTGCAGATTGTACCTAGATTATCCAAACATTTGTTCCGAAGCTGGGATCTTTTATCAGTTTTCAGGGCTCCTTACAATAATTAAATAAATAATGCACGACAATCCATACAGCATCATCTAACCCCTTGCTAAGAGCCACCAGAGCTGGCGTTATGGGTACCAGGTGACTGGTATACCTATATAAAACTGTTTTCTACTGGCAATTTGTAAAACACAAGCTAGTTGAGGTAGGTAATGACTTTTCATATCATATGGACATTTATTTCTTTATTCTGACAGGGCCATAATTTTCCCTGGCTAACTAAAATTGCACAATTCAGAAAATGCAATAGATTTCTCCAACAAAGACCTATAAAATGCGGCTGATAAAAACCTTATTACACAGCCGTGCTTGCAGTTTTATTTGTTACTAGAAAATATTGTGTTATGTTATTGAATTGATATTGTACTATTGATTGTTGTTTCTATGGTCGCTGGCCTTGGGATATTTACTAGGTCTTTGTTCGCAGTACTTACTTTACTTAATCATTTATCAAATTCAAATTGCTTATTTCCCTAAGACCTAGAGGAGGACTCTTGGACACGTCATTTATGACGTGTCCTAATGTTTTTGTGTTGGTTGTTTGCTAGGTTAAAGGTAAAAGTAGCTTAGTCTTTCTTGAATCTATCTTGGTATTTCATTTATCTTTGTAATATACGTAGCTTGAATTTACCTTCTGCTGAGTATTTCGAAGTTGGTCACACCGAAAATAACTCCACAAGACCATTTAGCCTACAAAACACAAAAGTTTTATACGGTCACCCGATAGATGGCGCTACGCGGCGAAGCGTGACAGTAATGGCGCTATGTTGCCATGAAGCCTGTTTAGGTTAGAATCTAACCTATAAAAATAAGTTGGGTACCTACACATACATAGGTACGACAATCTGGCTAACCTATAAATAAGTTTAGTACAAGTAGCCCAGCAATGCGTTTTATTATAGACAATAAACATAGGGTGATAAGGCTTCTTTTACTGCGAAATTATGGCGGTTCTAGTCGACCGCTTACAAAGCGATAAGAGACGACAAATTTTACGGCGCGGTACACTCGCGTAATGAATTTATCGAGGTTCCCCTCTGGTGGGGGAGGGGGGTTTAATGAATTTTGTTCGACGTTGAGGTACATACATCGTCTCATCTTGGTCAATGCGCTTTGACAATTCAACATGAACGCAGCTTGGTCAGTCAAAGAAGCTCTATCTATCACCAGAAACTTACCTTATTCAAAAGATAGCAGATACCTACTAATAGGCCATGTAGTTTGTAGTAGGTAAGTACTTACATTGCCTATGATGATAGAGAAGTTATCTCTAACGAAGCTCTCCTTAACTCATTCAGTGCCCACGACGCACATTAATGGCATTTGCAGCTGGTCAACACTTATTTGCAATAATAGACATGTGCCTACTAGCTCTGCAAATGAGTAATTTTCAAACAATCTACACGACCGTTAGGTACTCAGCAAGCGTAGTGTAAGACGCCTTCCGGCCAGGTGGGATGACGATCTGCGAAAGACTGCTGGATGCGGCAAGCTGAAGACAAAGCGCTATGGCGTTCATTAGGGGAGCCCAACTAACATTTTGGTGTCAGTTACAGGTATTATTATTACTTTTAACTGTTTAACGGAGTAATAATGATCTCAGTTGTAACTATAAACTTTATAAGGTAGTTAAAATATAAATTGAGCTCGAAAAGTGTTAGTAGTATTATAATGAACGACGTTAAACAACTTTTAGAGTTACAATAGTGCTAACTGCAACAAGTATACTTAAGATGTTATAGGTTTAACCTGTTTATAACACCCAAATCTATACAACGGTGCTCGCTGACTTTCGTTAACACTTATTGTTGTTTAGTTTTTTCCGTAAAGTGCCTTATAAGTATTTTGGTGTTATATTGATTATAAGGTGCAGACATTACTTTTAAAACAGAGTTTGTCAAGAGTATAAGTTCATTTTATGCTTAGCCGGTAGTATTGTCTTGGCTATAGTAATTGTAGTTACTTAAGACTATTAATACACTGTAAAGAGTACTAAAGACTGACAACATTCTTGACTAAAGATGTTTTATCTCGAAATGTGTAATAGAACACTTAACAAAGACATAAAGCTTTAATGTTCGGTCGCCATTGTTTTGGTCAATTAACTTATATATATTGAATAGGTTATTCAATATTTGACAACAAAATACTTCATTATTTATGTAACTTCTGTCATTCTACTGAAACCTCTTAATTTAACATGCTACTGGCTAATCAGGAAAAAAATAATAAAATAAAAATTTGAAATTTCTTTATTATTCTTCATAATTTTTATTTAAAATCTTAATTTAATCCAGGGCGCGTTAAAATTGAGATGAGAAACATGGTATACATTTACAGTAAAATTACCGCGGCAGATTATGTTCACTTCACAATGAAAACTTTAACTCCTTAGTATTTGTATATTCTCCTCTGTCAATTCTGTTACGCCATTCACTGATAGTCACATAATTTTATTAAGTAACAAAGTTCATAGACTTCCCGTCGTAAGATACAAAATGCTTGAGAATATTCTAACTAACTACTAAGCGATTAAGTGTCAAACAAGTATCTTTAATAGGTCTTGTAATATGTTAGGTGATATTTCATTCTTAACCGAAATGATTCTAACACCTAAAGTATTAACCAACTCATCTACAAGACATTTATACCGGTTAAGGTATTAGCTGAGAATGAATAAACACTCTTGTGCAGGTACTTAACACCCTTATACCACCCTTATACAGGCTTTATAACACCTTTACCTGCAAAATCGTGGGCCTCTTTCGTGGTTATAAGTGAGTTAGAGCATGCTCTAACTCCATTCTTACAGGTATTTTTAACACTAGGATACTCGATTGGAACCGTTATAAGTATGATATACAGGTTATTTTAACGCCAACGTGCTAGTTGGGAGGCCTCTGCCTAAAACTAATGTAAGTTGATGACGATGAAATGATTATCTAAACACCAAATTGCATTCGTAAGTGTATACTTAACTCATAAGTAGGTAGGTACTATTCTCACCGCTCTACAATTTAATTACGAATAAAAACAAAAGCATATGGACCCCCACGATTAGATCTGAATACACGATAAGCTCTCATCGGCAGCATGGCGATACCTTCCTTAGATGAAGTCATCATACACCTATGAAATGTACTCATGGAAAGGACTTGTAGGGTAGAGTGGTAGCCATTGAACCACCAAAAGTTTGAAGGACTGTAGAATCAAATCGGAAGCAACCCTGACATATTATTTTAGCACAAAACCTACGTTAATTCAGTAGCTTCACTTTTGCATTGTCACTATAGCTGTTTATTTGATAACTATGTTACTATTGGACTTACAAAAAAAAAAAAAAATTGGTTCACTGTGTACCAGCAGTGGTACGCATTGAACATGGGGGGTGGTACTCGATTAACCTAGTGGTACCTGATGAACCACTGTATGGTTTATACCTCAGATATGTTTTTACAAGGGGAAATAAAAAAAATATTTTTTAGTAATCATTTTAATTGCACTTCTTAGAACTGCATCATATCTTTAAATTAAATATTTTGTATATTTTGAGATAGCTGATAAGCGACAGCTGATAAGTTTCATTTTTGTAGTGTTCACCAAAATTATACTTCCTATTTATAATGATTATCTTAGTGAGTTAGTAAGGTAAATCAACCTTAATTTATATGATAAAGAATGCCTTGCACATATTATCTAACATAGTAATAAAAAACTTAACTTGTAGGTAAGTTTTTATTTAGAAAAATAGAGATCAAAATTTTCATCAAAAACGAGTCAACCAAGAATATAGTAGCTCTAATAATGCCTTATTATTAGGCTAATATTATTCCAAATAATCATAACTTTACCTGTACCTATCTAAGGTACTTAAGCAAATTAACGGTATTCTACAAAAAAGAATAACATGCAAATAGTCTTACAAAATCAACAAAAAGTTATCAAGAACAGTCTTTATAATGGCAGCTCTAACTCTGCCTTATTATTAGGCTAATATTAATCAAAATAATAGGAACTATACCTGTAAGGTGGCTAACAAATTAACTTTTAGGTAGGTATTCTAAAAAAACAAATAATTTGTAAATATTAAATTCTTACAAAATCAGCAAAAAATTATCAATAACAGTCTTTATAATGGCAGCTGTAATTCTGCTCTATTACTAGGCTAATATTAATCAAATAATAATAACTATACCTACCTGTAAGGTAGTTGCAAATGCAAAAGTCTTACAAAATCAACAAAAACTTATCAATAACCATTTATGGGAGCTTTAACTCTTTAGCAGCCTTACGAATGCTAACTCCTTTCAAATGGAGTTCAATGCCTTTCCTTATTTCTTCAGGAGTATGGGCACCCTCTTTTCTTTTCTCTCTGCTTGCTACTTTATTTCTTCCCATTCTGAAATAGTTCAAAAATAAGAAATTTGCTGTAAATAGTTACTTTATAAAGATCTGGGTAGGTGTACGCTATGAACCACACTATGGTACCCAGTGAGCCATGGTTCATAGGATACTCCTCGACAATGGTTTACTGGGTACCACCCCACCCTTTATAAATTTAAAGTGAAACTACAACCAGTAGAAGAAGATTTTTAATGCAAATTTATATCTCAAATATGCTCAAGAACATTCTAACTTTAATAAAAGAACTCATATTAAAACGGGACTTGTAAAAAAAGAGTAATGAAAAAAGTAAACTTACTTGTTTTTCGCCGTTTTCGATGCTCGCAGTTGATAAACGTTCCTCGCTCGTGCACTCGCGGCGACAGATCGCCAGTGAATGCGTACAGGGTAGCGGCGCGGGAAGGCGGTTCGAACAGCGACAGTTGCACGAACTGGCAACGTCGGGTTCGGTTGCTATGAGAGTGGTTCTTAGCGTACCACTGGTTCATAGGCTACCACTCTACCCTAAAGCAAACCTCGTGGAATAAATTCCTTATTCCGCATAGCAACAATATGGTCGTAAAGCGGCCTGTGAAATAATTGCTGTATATCGGGGCCAGGCTAACAACTGGCCACATAAACGAGCCTGGTGCTTAGGTAAACGAGCCTCTTGTTTGCCCGGGCTTGGCATTTCACCTATTTTTAGTGTATTGACTCCTCCTATAACCAGTTGATTGTATTCAGGTAGTATTCGTTGTTTACTTCGATAGTAACTAACCTGAGCACCTAATAGATATTTACATAGATAGCAAATGGGCATCGTCTTTAAATATCCCGTAGGTCTCAAACAAAGGTAGAGAGCCTAGGTACCTATAGACCCAGGTTCTCTACCTTGGAGTGATTTTTTTATATCTACTTACTTCAATTTGTAGTTGGAACTTGGAAAGGAGTTTATTTATAACGTCATTTTAAAACTTGGATTGTTTTTCTCTCTTTAAATAGGTACCTACCTAAAACGTTTTTTTGTAGCTATGTTGTATTATTTTTCATTACAGGTAACCTGCCTGCCTACTGGTGATGCTCATATTAATTAGATCAGTCACTGATTTCACCGAGGCGTAGGTAGGTATATGATTAGTAAAGAAAGTAAATAAATACCCTAGGTATATTTAAATAGGAACCCTGGTATTTATAACCGACCTGGTTAGTAGAGTACCTAAAGATAATACGCAAATAAGTAGCTTGATAATAATTACCGTAAGCACAACGATTTAGATGATTAGGATTAAGTACGTGGAAAAAATGTTGTTAGTAGCTAAAATTTTGCTAGGTAATGATGGGTCAGACAAATATTGTATTTATAGTTGACTAGACAGTCTAGAGCACAGTCTAGAGTTATTATTACTGCGAGAAGTCCACTAAGCTGACCCGGGGCTTCGCCCGTATGGATATTTATGCGTCTTTTGAAAATCAATAGGAATTTATTATACAGCCCCTAGGGGAAGTTTGTAAAAGTAAAAAATACGTGATTATAATTATTTAGTTTGTATAGTTTATTTATACCAAGTTTTGTGTGAATCGAATTGTAAACCTTTTTTATAACCTTCAGAGTTTAATTTTTCAAAACTCTGATTAAAATTTGTGTAAACAGTCGACCCTAAACTTACATACAAAATTCATTTAAGTAATTGAGGAAGTTCAAGATACCTACGAACTAACAAACATTCATACAGATTTTCACATATTTTATTAGTAGGATGGTTTTGTCGTAGTTTTGTATGTTTTCTTTGAGATCAGAACTTTAGTATCTATCTAATAAAATCAAAGTACCTAACTAAACCGAAAGGCCTATTGTTAAGCTACAACTGAAAACTCAACAGGAATTAAATTAATTATATTGGAAGACTCCGAAATAATAAGAAAAATAAGAAACCCAAAGAGCTCCTGAACTTTTCCGACACAGGAGTCCTATGAAAACAGCTAAAAACATTCTTACCCACGTGTCTGCATCCGAGTAACTAATGTGTTCTTACCAAAAGATGTTCACCAGTCCAGTTTCAATGTTCTCAGTCCAAGCTTCAGAAGGTTCACGTGGAGATAGTTTGCCGCGAGTCGACTCGAGCCGGGGCGAACAAACTAGCAAGCTCCATAGTTTGCTCATACCGCTCGGGTCGGCTCGCTGACAATTACACCTTATTCTTCTCTTTCTTCTCCTTTTCTTCTGCTCCTTGTTGGTTCTTTTCAGGTAGATACATCTCTCCATACATAACTGTTCTACTTACAGTAAAACGGAGTGAAGAGAGACTCCATCCTTTTGCAGAGGTCAGATCCACTGACACAGGAGGTGAAAAGGCACGGACTGAGGACTAGCAGAGGTTACTTCCACTGCTACCAACCGGGTTTATTTTGCTCCAGTATTTCGTCGTTTTCTTTTACCTCTGGAGTCTCTTTTCACTCCATTTTACGGTATTTTTATTGTACCTATTCCACACGTTATTTATTTGTCTTTTATGCTTCTGGTGACGTCTTCATCCAACGCAAATGGTTCATCTCTGTTTGACCCTAATGGTGTGACCTATTTCATGTTTTCTTCAATACCATACAGTATTATTCATATCCTATCTTGCTGATGCTTTATTCTCCGACGGCATATTCTTTAACTTCTAATAATCTTTAAAAACTCAATACACCCCGTGTGATCACTTTTCACCACACACGAAGTTCTCCATCCTGTTTTCGATATCTAGCTATTTCTTTGTCTTCTTTATCTTCTTTATCAATTCATCTCTTTCACCTTTATGCTTTAATGGTACAATTACCACGATCTTTGTTTGATGACTCCCAATCATTTGGCAGAAACCAGTTGCAAACGTAAGCATAGGCTTGGTATCTTTATCTTGAGAAAAGCTATACGGTAAGCATTGTAGCATGACGCTTTGCTATCGTAAGCTAAGTTTTCCTTCCATCTGTCCATGTATTTTGCCAGTTACTGTGAACCGATTAAGTTTTTTCAGCAATTTCTTCAAGGTCCCATCCATCTTGAGTACATGTTAATTTTAACCCGGAGAGTTGTTACTAGGTTCTTGTGATCGGTAGAGGTTATGATGTTTCTAATTTTTGTTGTCACAAAAATTTAATCTTTATCCGATTTCCTTCCAATTTAGTTACTGAAATTTCTGAAACTTTATTCAGTGGAGTGCAGTATTTTTATGCCTCGAATTAAAATGTTTTATTTGATCACTGAAAACTTAATAAAACGCGTGGTATCGAAGGTTCTGCGCGCACGCACGCCTCCCGAGCACTGCCTCAAAAACTAATAGTGTTTGCACAAGTGTTTTCTAAAACAATTGTAAGTTTTCTACTATTACTTCTGTAATGTTACAGGCCAAGTTGAAACAATGTTGTATGTGGAATTTCTGCTTTTTTCAAAAAATTATGGGATGTCAATGTTCACGATGATGAGACTATCGACTAGGTACTACCTGTTTTGTAGGCTCAGCAGAGTGGTTGAATTGCTCTGCGACCAAATACCTATTTTTCGTGGTTAGCTTAAGCTGAGTTCAATTATCAGGTAATCTTCAATTATGATAAAACACTTACTACGTAGCAACGGCAGGTGAATTTAGCAGCGATAGATAAAATAAATGAATAATTCCGGACAGTCCACACAGCACCACCTAGCTTCAAGCTGACCAGAGCTTGTGCTAAAAAACTTCCAACTTCTTGTGTTTTATTGTTCGAACCGTTTCGTGAGATCCTTTGTAACCAGTCACGTCGGGCAAACCCTTTTGCCGTCGACTTTCCCGACGTAGCTGATTCAAAGCTTCTCCTATAGACAGATTTGGGAGATAACGGATGAATAATATCCTATACCTTTTCGACCCACGTTTAGTTTTCATCAGATATCTTGTTCAAACGGACTGAAACCATGATGATGAAAACTCTACCTTTTAGGAAAAAGATAGAGAACTTTAGAACTCTTTATCTTTCAGGAAAAAGGTAGAGAAGTTAAGAACTCTACTTTTTAGGAAAGAGGTAGAGTTGTAAACCTTAAACCTAGGTATATCCAGTCCTGGATTTATAAATAGGCCGTATAGGCCGCGGCCTAGGGGCGGCAGCGTCCTAGGGGGGCGGCAGATTTCAGAGTCATAAAAAATATAAATCCGGCACTGGGTATATCCCAATTCCCCCTGCCGCCCCCTCTACCCGCGGCACCAACACAAGTACGCCTCAGTCCTACATACACGGCGGAGCTGCGATCGCCGCTTATCACCGCTGATAAGTACGCGCAACCCGTGAAATCACAGCCAACCAATAATGGCGGACCATTTTACATGCGCTTTTTATGGGCGCAGGTGGAGAGGAGAATTACAAGTAGATCTATTGATCCTTACAATAATCTTGACTAGTAGGTAAGTAGGTATTCATTATGTTGGTACCTAGAACATCGGATGGACCGGTGATATTGTCGCGGTCTTAGGTCCGCGACGGAGACGGCGGTTGCGGGTTCGTTTCCCGCTGTTGATCTTTGTATGATAGTATAATATATCTAGTCTAGTAGGTATTTGTGTTTTATTTGATAAAGTTACTAATATTATAAACGCGAAAGTTTGTAAGTATGGATGGATGGATGTTTCTTACTCTTTCACGCAAATACTACTGAACAGATATGGATGAAATGTGGCACAGAAATAGATTATAGTCTGGAATAATATAGGATATATTCATCATCAGAATTAGGTATCCTAAGTATCCAAAAGCGTCCCTCAAGTACCTACCGACATAATAGGTCGCCACTGGCTTCAGCCGCCTTCATCCAGTCCGAAGAGAAAACTTGAAAGAAAGAATCGCAGACTCTTGGCACTTATCACAACACCTACAGTGATACTGCCAAGTAATAAAACAGGTCCCTGATTTCTGAAACTACAAAGTCCCGTCATACAGGACAGATTTACAAAAAGTTTGTTTCAGTTAATATTTTTCAAATTCAACATTGTAGGTATACACTCTCGAACGGAGATATGACACTACCCAACATGGAAATATATTAAAACGGCCGTCGATAAGGTGTTTTCAAAATACTTAGTTCCCTGAGTAATCAATCTTAATAGTTTTCATGTGCCAACTCCTTCAATAATACATACCTGCTCTAGGTATGAATTATAGGTAGTTCAACTACCTGCCTCTCTTTGAAGCTTTGAAAACAGTTGAGCCCCTAACACAAGAATAGTAATTTATTCTTATGCCCCTAACTTATTTATTTCCGCAACCAGCTCAATGCGACATTCGGTTTCCGTAGGCGTTTACATTTCGTGAAATGCTGCTGGTTCGATCTCAGTCCAAAGATAATAAAACCAGCCTCAGTTTCACTACAGAGCGAGACTCTAGCACAGGTATTAAATCATTTAAAAATCCCACTAAAATAATATTAGGTGAGTAAAACAATTGTGTAAACAATTTAAATTCTATGTACCTTACCCACCTAACTGCTCAGAAAGTAAAATCACAGACCTAGTAATCAGATTCCCACAAACAATGCCAAAGAATATGCATAAGTCAGTATTGATATTTGGGTTCAATTTCTGGGTCCAAATTTAGGACTAGTGTTGGGCATCATGTCCCAAAATGTATCGATAAAAGATAAATTTTGTTCTATTTTAATTTATTCACCCATCGTATTAAACCGTCCGATATTTCTTAAAAGTAAGTACCTATTTTTTTAAATAATAATATTTTTACATAGTTATGGAGTACAATCTGAACTTTGACTGAACTTTAAATTGGCCTATACTTAGATAACTTAAATTAACAGATAAACAAACAAAATTGTTATACCTACCTATCATTCATCTTAATTATAAAATTATGTCTGTTTTTATTTATACTTATCTATCTGTTGTTATCTACTGCTGGGCTAAAAATGTCAAGGGATTTAAATAGGTACTATCTTATTAACTCCACTTAAGTGCTCATAAAAGTACCTAGTACCTATAAATAAAGAAAATCATCTCATACCTCTACATTTTTTTGATATCACATCTAGTAATGTAGCAGTAGAGTTATTTTTAGGTCACTGCTTGTCTGAAGGAATGATTATAATTGCAAAAAGTTATTTGCTTTTGCAAAAACAATCTGTACCTACGCTCATATCAGTCAGCCGCGCTGTACACCCAAGATAACGCTTTTGAAACGGTGGCCGAGAGATTTGCACATTACGGGCCGTCTATGTTCTATGCAGCAGAATAATGTTAGATCTGGAATCTTTACAAAATTATCGGGTTTAGAGGTTTAAAGGTCAGGTACGTTGACCACTGACCAGGCAAACATATACCTCAACAGACAACAAAATCTCAAACGGGAATACCGGATACCATGCGAAATACTGAAATCTAGCTTCGTCTCTTTCACTTGTTCCTTTCAAATATCGTCGTCAGGCATTCAATACCGCGAATGCGACATTTTTGACGAAAACCTTTTTTTTTGTTTATTCGATTCTACTCGTTCAAATACACATTCCTACATTAAAATTTTGCCCTAAAGTTGTACCGATCCCTATGTTTTCGAGTCATGCCAAAACCGCGAACGTGGTTTAGAGTCAAAAAAACCGCGAATATGACAGTTCCTTAGCGCTGCCACGCTATTCCTAGCGCAAGTGCAACATGTGACGCTGTCATATCTGGGCAAGTTTTTTATTTTCAATAACTTTACCTCATGTTTTCTTTGCTAAATGTTGATGAATCTGCACTAAGTTAAATGAACGTCATGTGTGAGCCTATTTCAAGTACTTTATACCTACATAAATAGGTACATAAGAACTAAAATCATTTTAGTAAAGTTATAGCATTATTTTGATAATATTTTAAACAGTTGTTATTTTTACAGCGTGTTGGAAAACTCATAAGAAGATGAAAATATTGTAAAAGACATGGCATTCAAAATTTTAAACAATAATAGGACGAATTTTAAAGAAAACTCGCTTAAACACAGAACAGTTTCTCTTCGCTACCGTCATGAAAATTATTTTCATGACGATAGCGAAGAGAAACGTCTCAAAGTAGATACTTAGTCACAGCCTGAAAGTTTTTGCTCAGCTTTCCTGTATGGATTTAAGTCTTCAGCCTCACTCAAACTGTGTTGTCACTTAAGTAGAATCCTCCACCAACAGATCGACTTCTACCTACCACTCCAGATCGCTCTGAAATAGAGTCTCAGTCACAACCTGGACCTTTCGTCTCCTCGGCATGTCATCAGCCTCAGCAGAATTTGCTGACACTAATAGAGCTACAGTCTCAGATCACTCCCCACCGTCAGTGCAAACTCTACCTAGCATTCCAGATCGCCCTGAAATAGAGCCTCTGCCTCTTCAAAATAACAAGAAAGTCTTATAGCAACTAATGTACCTAAACAATACACTCAAATGCTTACTCCATCACAGCCAGTAGTTTCTTCTTCTGTAGACTTAACGGGATCACATCTTCATCTAACCTCGTAGCGCTCTAAATAAAACATTGTGAAGGTGGTGGTTCATTGGAAGAATTTATACTGAATAGCAAATCCTTTTAGGATATTAAAAAATGGAAGATAAGTGGATTCAATATATTCAACGATGTAAAAGAGAGAGGACCGTAGTGACTATCAGTTGCAAGTTTAAAAGGAGGACTTAATTGCCGGGATATAACAGCAGAAGATGGGAAGAAATTTTTTGTATGGTTTTGGACTGGAATGGATTGGATCAAAAGATTAAATGAACTTTAAAATAATTTAAAAAAAATACCTTTTGACTATATTTTTTTTAAGATTATTATTTATTCTTAAATGCGTAAATAACATAATTAGTTAAGTAAATTAAAAACTATTAACAGCAAATTGTTGTTCTAAATCTAGAACATAACCGCGAATATAAAAAGATTTTACCAAAATATTTAGGTAAAAACCGCGAACGTGATTTTTTCTTGACATACTACCATAATATTTAAAAAAACATGTATTTATACTATCATAACACATATGTTTAGTTCTAAATATTTAAATTTAAAAGAATTGGACGAGTGCAGTATCATTTATACGTTTTTTTCGTTTCCTGTAAATTTTGACGAATGTCTCATTCGCGGTATTGACTGCCGAACGACGATATGATCTCTCGCAGTCTGTCCTGCACTGGCAACAGTCGGAGCCCTGTCGGCGCGTAGTTATGCGTGTGTACACAGAACGCTGGTAAACTATTCACTCACTTTTGTGTTGTAGTAGTTTGGCCAAGTTGGTGCCGCTCGGAATTAGACTCGCTACATGTGTTTTGTGCGGGAAATGTCGAAATTATTGTGAACGGCGAATTCGTAGATCGTGCTATATTGAAGAGGATATATCATTTTATTTTAAAATCGAAAATGTTGCGATCTCTGGCTGAGCCCCAGTGGCGTGCTAACGCTGCATTTTTTAGATTCCGCTAGACTTGGAAAGTTGCTAGTAAACGATGCAATACTAGTGTGCTGCAATTATTTTGTGTTTGTGATTTTTTGTGAGAATTAGTGAAAATGAAATTAAGGAGCTGCAGTTTTATAGACGTAAGTAAACGAGATAATTTTATAAAATGCTTGTGCTATTGTAATTTATAAGTATTTTTTAATGTTTACTTCCCAAGTAGATATCACTGTAGTTACCTATAGTATTATAAAGAATGAGTGGGTTGTTGTTGGTATTTTCATGTAATATGACGAACACAACGGATGATGTTCTCAGTAATGATTCATCAGACAGAAGACTACACAGTCGTCCTTTTATTTAAATAGATATTTATTAAAATCATCCTCTGCTGATAAGAGCGTCTCTCTACAAACCCGACAGACAGACAAAGAAAAGTTCTGGCAACAGCCCAGATTCCGACTAAAATACATCAATGATTGCTGTTTGCTTGTAATAATTTACAATATAAATAATTTTCATACAGGTATATTACTTTAAATGCAATATCTGTTTGTGTTTTATTTTAATTTATTCAATCGGTGTAGGTATTATGGTATGGTAATCTATTATAAACCCACTTATAATGATTCATTTATATTTTCTGTCATAATTCAATCAATCAATGTGAACTTAGGTATGATACAATCGGAAAAATATTATTTTACACTCATCAGTCTAGTTTTTTTGTTAACAATGTTTAGGTACTGTCGCTTGTAGTTATGAATACTTAAAGAACGAGATAGGCGACCATTCCTACTGGATTCGTCCGTTTCTTAACACAACACATCCTCAATAACCTCAAACTTATATACCTACCTATTCAAGTAGTCTCTGGAAAGAATTGGAGCTTCCGAACACTTACTCATACATACCTTTTTGTTACTTTGAGGGTCTTTTTAGACATTTATAGATATTGTAACTTCCATTTAAATGCAAGATAGTAGTTTCTTAAATGACCTGCTCGGGTTACAGATCATTAAATATTCAAATTTATAACAAAACGATCCATAACGACGAACACGAAGATTCGATATTGTAATCAACCGTTATTATGATAAGTTATCGATATTGGGATTTAGCATGTCATTTTCCCATGATTTTTTTGCCACTTTGGTACATGGTTAGTCGGTGTCACAAACTAGCTAAAATATTATAATATGGAAGTCGTTGTAACTGCCTACTATTAGTTTATTAATAGAATGAGTTGGTAATACCTATAATATAGACCAAATATTAACACATCTTAAAGATTAAGATAAACACATGCTGCAATCTACGGATGGTGGTGATGTAATTAAAATAACTCTAATGTACGCAAGTAATAGTGATGCGAATAGATCCAGAAGCTATGTCGATATAAACACGTTATGAATTTTAATATACAACATTAATATAATAAAAGCGAAAGTTTGGATGGCTGGATGTAGGTATATTTCTTACGTCCAAAGCTACAGAAAGGATATCGGTCTGAAATTTTTAATTATAGTTCTGGACCTGGATGTAACATATTACTTTTCATAAATTTTAACGCTGGTAAAGCTGCGGGGCGCAGCTTGTACCTAAATTAATATAGTAATAAAGACGTAAGTACTTTGCATTTGTTTACATTAACATCTATTTAATAGGTATCTAACTGAAGTTACCTAGCTAGGCACTGGTCATGTTCAAATAGGAAGAGTGCCTTTACTTGGCTGAGCATTTTACATAAATTGACATACATTTGCATATAACACGTAAAAGTGCCGTAGGTATGTTAAAATAAAATCTATTCTTCTAGCGTGAAAGTGTGGCCCTAAAGTTTATGAAAGTATGACGTAACAGCTAACATGTCCATAAAATTAACTTTTTATCGCCAACACTGAAGTCACAGATATCTCAGGGTACCTTGCTGCGACTTCAAATCACCAATAAAACTTGAAACAATGATTGATTTTTTTATTAAGAACAGTCTTAGAATAGCTCATAACATATATCACTGTGATTTGACAGAGTACACCAAACTAATTAGGAACGATGAAGCGATCAAGACCCTTGACTGGAGCAATTGGATAACTCGATAGAAACAATTAAGCAACTGTTGAGCAGGCGGCACCTAGATCAAATAATGTTCATCATTATTATGTGAACCCACAAGTATTTGTACATCAATTAGCTTAACAATAACAACTCATTGATATTATGTTACTCAATAGAACAATCCAATTCTTTAATACCTATATTTTTAAAGATGCACTTATGCACTAACCGCGTACTCTTGGTTATATATTAAAATTTTGCTATTTATATTTCTTAATAAGCAAATATTGTAAATATTGTATCTGAATAGGATAAAGTATTTCAATCATTGCCGTCTCGGTGGTTCCCAACATTCTGCGAATATCTTACCGTATGATAACTAGATAAAGCACGTCGAGGGATAAGCTGATTAAATAGAAAACAATCGCAGTGAGCCATTAATGTGATTTATTAACAGTTACACCGGCACGTAACTGCGTTAATTGCTCCGTAATTACATTACCTACTGCTGTCCGTAATAAAATGGTGGGAGTGACGAACTAACAATTTGAAATAATAATATAACTCTTCAACGGAATTTTAACAATAAACACGTCAACTGGGTTAACTGTTGACCGAATAGGTTTATATAAATATTCCTATACGTGAAAAGCTTTAATTGGCTCTCTGATGCTATTACTGTAGGTACTTAATCGAATAAGTTAATTGAAGCCGTTGACCTTCCGGTAAATAAAATAAATATATAAAAACTCCCATTCTAATTGTATACATTTTTAATAAATAGGTTCAAATCAGTCACCTGTGGTTCTGCTTACTTCTGATTTAAAATAAGAAAGGTTGGATGGTTGATGACCTCTTCACGCCGAAACTATTGAGCTTGGCACAGGGATAGATATAGACCTTAATTAAAGGAAATAAATATAACCCCTAAGAATCAAGCGAAGCCCCGGGCCGTGTTATACCTAGATAGTTAAATAACAATGTTGATGTCTATGTTGATGTGATGTCCGGCATCATTTATTTTTTTGTTTTTTGTATATGTGTATGAGTACCGTACTCAAAATAACAGAATTATACAGTGGTCAGTTATTTGCAAGTCAGAGATCAGGGGTGTGACTCGGTTCAAGGTGGCAGTAGGTAAAGTATCTAATGGAACTAATAATAACACGTGAAAGGACTGACTTGTCATGCCATGCAATGTACCTACAACCTTGCAAAATTTATTCCACAAGGATTTTACCAAAGCTCTACCTATGTATGTAGATGTGTAGGTTTGTTACCTTTAGGTTTATGTTACCTAGTAATATTGAATTCAAAATAAAGAGAAACACATGAAATATTGAAATAATATTAATATTGTAATTGAATCTAGATGCAATGCATAAATACCTACTCTCCTAATGTTATTGTTTCTCGATATGTATTTATATCTGCTGAACTGAACTTACGTAGGTAGAGTATATATAACAATTAGTGTTAATAACTATCAGTTTATTATAAATAGCTGCAGTAATGTATAGACTCATTAACAATCTATGGAATGAGAATCACGAACGACACTATTCTTAGAACAAGCGAGAAATAACAACCTACACTTGGTAGGTAAAGTACTAAAATAGAATGGCTTTAACTCCGGACCTATACAATCATTAGATAATGTGACAATATTGATAAAATATACCTAGCCAAACAATGCCGTTAAATGGTAGAACAATAGTTCCTTTGTTCCCTCCACACATTTGGTACATAGGTACTTATCTACATAGACTACTGGTGTCCTTGGGCATTGGGGACAGGTTTGTAGTATAGCAAAAATGTTCATATTTAGATACCTACATAAAATACCTACCAACTTCATGATAATTAGCTCATAAGCGTTGTTGTTCTAAAATAACAAAGCTATTTTTGTGTCACGCTTGTTTAGAACCAGGAAATTCATCAATTATTTTAGTAGTTAGAACCAATCGCGAGCATGGAATAAACGTCGGCAGTTAAATACTCAACCATGGACATATGAAATGTTGCTACTTACGCGAAACAGTTAATTTGCTAACTCGCTAAGGCCATGCGAACAAAAAACATTTTTTCCTGAGGCTTGCCTGCATGCCGTTCTAAATCAATGCACGCGGCCGTTGACCTCAACGATTGGGTCATTCTTGTTTGTTTATTTACCTATTGACATATTCAAATGCTCGCATATTTATGAGAAGTATTTACATATACCTACATTACTACGATATACACCTAACCCCGCATGTAAAACGTCATTTGATATGATACAAACTGTGTTTTGAGGGCGCGTGTGCAATATAACGCTTAAATGAGGACAAACTATTCATAAACTATATTATTATTATACCGAAGTAGGTTAGGTATACATATATTTATAAAAGTATGAAAAAGAAAACCCTTTGCTCTGCAATGGGACAGGAACGTCTGGAAATCATAATAATGTCATTCCTCAAATACTCGGCAAAATATCACTGTAAAATATTTAATTATTACCAATCAGGACCAACTGTGCAACACGAAAAGTATCGATAAATTCTTGGGACGAGTGACGTCCCATTACTAGTTCCCAAAATTATTATAAATTTCGATAGGTATGAATAATAAATAAACACTTCTTCCTGGATTATGTCTGAATAAATAGATAGGTACCTACATTATTATATTATTAACTAGCCCCGGCTTCGCACGGTTTTATTATACGTAGGTATAATATAAACCTTCCTCTTGAATCACTCTATCTATTAAAAAAAAACGCATCAAACAAAATCCGTTGCGTAGTTTTAAAGTTAAGCGTTCAAAGGGACATAGGGAAATAGGGACATAGGGACACAGAAAGCGACTTTGTTTTATACTATGTACCTAGTGATTATTATAATAGGTACGTACTTTCATTTTGGATAGAACTCCAAGATACAAAGCTGGCGAGGGTAGGTACCTACCTACCTGGGTTAGGTTAAACATTACGCAACGTTGCTGAGATTGTGCTCAACAAACAGACAAAAACCTTGTTTCGCTATTTACTGAAGATAACATTGAGAGACCAACAAAGTCTCAAGTAGGTAGATATACCTACCTACGATAGCTATACCTACCTAATAATAAAATAAAACCCTCATCGTTCTTACACTGCCAAATACAGCTGAACATTTACTTTTAAAAACTGGAATATCTACGCAATATTTGAAAATTTAATGTTCAGCAGTTTTAACAAACACGAGTGAATTTTTAACTGAAATTTGATAAACCATAATAATTTGATTTCACACTCATCTGAGATTCCACATTCGAGTTTATGAAACGGGCACATAATGTATTAAATCAAGATCATGTAGGTTAGGAAGTCCACAAAAGAGTTTGATTAACAATTTACAATTTAATGTAAGTTTTTTGGTTCTCTATTTTGAAAATAAAAAAAAAATTAAGAAAACGCTTTCGATAGAATTGCCATTTTTAGCACTTTTTTATTTTCTTTATTTATTATGAAGGAGTTTAGTCAAATTGACTATGTCACTCCCATAGGCACAAATTTTCAGCACTTTTGCAATAAATAAATAAAAATAATGCTGGACAATCTACTTGTGTTATGGCTACTAGATCACTGATATTTTTATGCATTAAATTGCATAGAAAGAAGATATTTTTTATAATATCATTTGCATATCGTACAAACATTTGCTCCGAGGCGGGAATCGAACCCGCAACCTCCTGCGTCGCTGGCGGACCATCGCCCGTTGCGCCACATCGGTCGTTATTGTCGCAGGCAAACGTTAATTTTTTTATTAGACAGCTAAGAGTCCAAATAACCTTAAAACTGAATCAACATGTGGCCTGTACGCACCCCGGGGTGAACTAACAAGGGTGCGGCGGCGTTGCCAGCGGGAGGGCACGGCTCCCCAAACAATTGGGTACAATTGTAAATACGTTACAATTAACGCACCCACGGGGTGCGTTAATTGTAACGTATTGACCATAACTCTAGGTTGTTTACGTATCTACTTCAAACAATGCCATGATATGGGTTTTGTTTAGTATGAACTGAACAATGTATGAATGAGTGAACTGATAAACTAAGGCGTAAAGATTTTAGGACCTTACATGTGAAATTTGTGTTTAAAACGGTAAAAACAAAAAATAATAATGAAGTGAAATATTTAATGAAGATCAGCACCTAATATTATATATTATTAACATAGGTAAGCCATTTTATAGCTAGTTTCAATAAACTAGCTATAAAATGGCTTACCTACATATTTCCTACATATTTTTTAGAAAAGGAATCAATATTCCTTTTCTAAAAAATATGTAGGAGCGAGAGACAATAACATATTATTTTGGAATGCCTCACCAGAATTATTTATATAAGTAAGTACTTTATTGGTATGTGCATTATACGAAACAACCGAATCATGGAATTTTATTAAAAATTACGACTAGGTCTTATATAGTTGCCTACTACATTGAATTCCTAAACGAGTAGGTACTATACCTACCTACACAACCTACGTTGACAAAAGAGCAGAAAAACTAGCTAGCTTTATACATGTATAAATCGTCAATGTATAAATTATTTAGCAGCTAGCTTTTCCATCATGATTTGTAATTGTTTATAATAAAGAGCTGAAAGTTATCATCTGACCAGAATCCAGATCTTAGGAATCTGTATTGGATGACACCAGCTAGTCGACCAGATAATTACTATTACTTAGTAATTTCTGGATTCAACCATTCTGACGAGCGATTCCATTTATCGTACAGGATACATTTTTCATCGCAAGTATCGATACTTACCAAAAGAATATCGGATATCGGACACGGTTGGTCAGTCTATGAAAAGTAGACTAGACTCGAATCACAATACCTATACAGGGTTACAGGAAAAATCGTGCTAGATCCGTTAAGAGCGTGGAGTAACCACCATTCCTGACTTATTTCACTATGAAACCCCCTACCCTAAACTTAACCCATTTCGAGATATTCGACTTTTAATTTTTTTATTGAAAAGTGCCGATTTTTAGGCTACTAAATTTATTTTTGTTTATTTTGTGTATCTTATTATTATTATTATTGCATTTTTACATGTGTAATAAGATGCTTTAGGACGTCAATGATTAAAATAGTGCATAAGTTAATTGAATAGACCGTAGTAGAAAAGTGAAAGTTAGGAAATAAAAAAAAAATTAGAAAGTTTATTTTTCTCTAAGGGATATCTAAAAAAATATTATGGCAATTCTTCGGCAAATGTTTTTAAAAATATCTACGTTTCATCAGCTATCTAACGAGGTATAACAATCTAGGGTTTGTATTACATTTCGTGGAAAAAAAGTAGTTGGGACGCTCCAGGTAGCAGTTCTAACGGTCCCGCGCCTATTGTCCTTCAAGTTCAGACACACCGTGAGAGCGAGACAAGTGACGATTTATGTAGGTATGAATGAAAGAAAAAATGTGTAGAGACCGGTTAGGGCTGGGAATACAACAGGGGGTATTGTTTTGGTTGTCAGTCTGCTTTTGTGCTTCGTACATAGTAGATGTGATATCGTTTTGCTCTTTTTCTCGACTTGGCTGTGATTCTGGACTATTTCTTCTGATTTGTGACTACTATACTTGTTAACCGGACTCTGATTTGTACCTGTGATACGGAAGTGTTGAAGATGACGTCCTACACACCTGAGGAATATGCTGATATGCTTATTTGTTACGGATACTGCGATTGTGTATCTGCGCAAGCTCGCAACGAATACGTAACTCGCTACCCCGGTCGTCGAGTGCCGGATGTGGCCGTTTTTGACAGAGTTTATCGAAGACTTCGAGAATCTGGCTCTGTTTTGAGACGTAATACAGACATGGGTAGACCACGAATTGACGACGAAGAACAGGACAATGAGATAGTGCAACGCTTTCGAGCGGATCCGACTACTTCCACTAATATTGTTGCCCGTGATCTGGGACTTTCGCAATGGAGAGTGTGGTTTACAGTGCATACTGCTGGCCTATACCCATACCATTACACGCCGGTACACGTTATTGAAGGAGACCCCGCGAGAAGATTGGACTTTTGCAGATTTATGCTAAATGCTGACGTAGAAGACCCAGATTTTCTAAGAAATATCTTGTGGACGGATGAGTCCAAATTTGATAAAGATGGCATAACTAACTATCACAACGCCCATTACTGGGCCCCAAAAGCACTAAGGAATCCCAATAAGAAAAGAGTGAAGGGGTCCCAACGAAGATTCAGCGTGAATGTGTGGATGGGCATTATCTCCAATCATTTGATTGGACCTTACTTTCTACCGGATAATTTAAATGGGGAAAGCTACGAAAATTTCCTGAGAGCAGACTTGAGTGATTTGCTGGATGATCTGCCACTCAACCTGATCAGGGACATGTGGTTCCAACACGATGGCTGCCCTGCCCATTTCAGGAGAAGTGTCAGAGACTGGCTGGACACAAATTATCCAAACAAATGGATAGGACGAGGTGGGCCGTTGCCATGGCCAGCAAGAAGTCCGGACCTAACCCCCATGGATTTTCATGTGTGGGGGTGCATGAAAAGTCTTGTGTACAGCGAGCCGAATCCAGTTTCGTCTGTGGAAGACCTAAGAGAAAGGATTGTGGATGCAGCAAATAAAATGAGGACCACGTTGACCACTGGAGTAGTGAAGACTGGTCTCCGTAGAAGGATGCGACAATGTATCAGAAATAGAGGCGGCCATGTTGAACATGAACTGTAGAATAAGAAAAAGTTGTGTGAAAACCTTTAATAAATGACATTTCATGCTTACCTATTGTTTTACTTTTACTTTTTAGGGCTAAGTATAAATTTTCTTCTCCACTGTCGCCTATAAAACTAATTTTTTTTCAATGCAATTGAATAAAACCCTAGATTATTATACCTCGTTAGATAGCTGATGAAACGTAGATATTTTTAAAAGCATCTGCCGAAGAATTGCCATAATATTTTTTTTAGATATCCCTTAGAGAAAAATAAACTTTCTAATTTTTTTTTTATTTCTTAACTTTCACTTTTCTACTACGGTCTATTCAATTAATTTATGCATTATTTTAATGATTGACGTCCTAAAGCATCTTATTACACATGTAAAAATGCAATAAAAATAATAATAAGATACACAAAGTAAACAAAAATAAATTTAGTAGCCTAAAAATCGGCAATTTTTAATAAAAAAATTAAAAGTCGAATATCTCGAAAAGGGTTAAGTTTAGGGTAGGGTGTTTCATAGTGAAATAAGTCAGAAATGATGGGTACTCCACGCCCTTAACGGATCTAGCACGATTTTTCCTGTAACCCTGTATTATAGCATCAACATATACATAAGTATTATTTAGCCACCACATGTGGTTTGAATACAGAGTATTAGATTAGAAGTATCGATCACGACGCCAATGTATCTAATTCGCTAAACTGGACGGGGATTGTACACGTACATACAGGGTGTCACAATCCTAATGGATAATCGAACAGAGTGGGGTGATCGGCCAATCTAATTAAATCTGCATAGTGTAATTTCATAGGTACCTTTGCTCATTCATGGTATCTTTTAAGTTAGTTAGTTTTCAATTATATGCCTTATACCTTTATAGTTACAAGCTAAATGCGTAATATTTGCATTGTGGTCGATTTATTTCTTCACTTTTATTATGTATGTAAACGATACATTGTATTGTAGGTAGGTACCTATCTAAATACTGGTTCTAATTTGTTTCTATTTTTTAATAGTACCTATTTTGCCTATAGAAAAAGAACAAATTACTATAAACCCGAAGCCCCGATGCAAATAGGAGCCACATAGACTAGTGTACACCACCAGACTTGTAGATCCCGTTAGCTTGAAACACCCTGTTCATCCATTTAATAGGTCCAGCATGAGCTAATGTGGGCTGAAGCGCAACAAACCCACGACATAAACATTAATGGACGCTGGTGGTGGAGTTTCTGGGCAAATCGCTTGGGGTATATTTTCGTCTGCTACTTTATTGGCTGATAGCCTAGAAAAGAAAATAGGACGAAGAGTCAGGGGCTAGGTCATCTTGAACTGAATTTGACCAACCCGGCTGTCCTGATTGCTTTGTTCAGTTTAGATACACTGTAATACGTTATCATGAGGTTGACTGTCTATATTAACTAGTTAAGTTCTTTGTTTTATATTGTAATTTTCTGCGTTGCAGAGCGAGACCCTCTAGCACAGGTATTATATTACTTGAAATATTAAGTAGGTAAAAGAAGTATAATATTTTAATTTTGTATTTGTATAGATTTGCACCTATCTACTTCTTAATACACCCGCTGTGTGCACACTACTACTTAGTAAGTAGGTACATTAGGTACGTAGGTAAGTAGGTACTTAGTAAAATGAACTCAGTGACTATGTGTCTAAAGTTTTAAACGAGGCGTTAAAGGGTAACCGTCGTCAGCCGCTGGTTTTTGACGATATATTATTATGTAGGAAACTGGACTCAAAATACAAAATTATATATGTATTTGCCATTCAATTCTTGATATAAGCTGAGGATATAAGTACATTTTACTGGTGACGCTTGCACGAGGCATGCCTACGTAAAGGGAAACCTGATAACAATAGTAACTTTAGCAGTAAAGTTATTTATAACTAATCCCTATTTATTTATACGGCAAACAAACAAAATTGTATATGTTAATCAATTAAATGACGCAAAACAAAACAAATGAGACACGCAATCAGCAACATAAAAATCACTGCTTCATTTGTTTACCTACACTTAGGCAAGGAGAACAAAAGATAAAAGTGGTACTTACATGAGGGAAAAGAGAGTTTGGAATTGATAATTTTTCTTACAAAATGGTAGGTAATGTACTATGGTGGAAGCTGTACTAGTCAAAGCAAGCCAAATGGCCACAGTACCTAACAACTTAGCCTATAATAGGAATGTCAGTAATTTTTAAAATTTGATTACATTTTGTGTAAATGTTCTCAACTTTCTTGCTCCTCCTATCGTGTCCATAAATGTTTGTATTTTAAAATTTAAATAAAACTATCATTATCTAACTTTATTTAGTATATAAGTAAATAAATATGTATAGATTAGTAAGTTAAGTACAATAATTATCTACTCATTGTCCACGAGAGCTACTGCCGACAAACTGCAACACAGTTTGGCAGAAACGTTGTAAGGAAAATGTACTGTTTTTTTTGAGAAAATCAATAAAAAAAAAAAAAAACATTTTATTGTTTACTAGCGACCCGCCCCGGCTTCGCACGGTTTTATTATACGTATAAACCTTCCTCTTGAATCACTCTATATATTAAAAAAAACCGCATCAAAATCCGTTGCGTAGTTTTAAAGGTTTAAGCGTTCAAAGGGACACAATGACATAGGGACAGAGAAAGCGACTTTATTTTATACTATGTATGTAGTGATAAATAAAGTTGGAACCCAGCAATCGGGGTTCCATTTTGCAAGTCCTCGTGTTAAAAATAGGAAAATGTAACTTTGTTAGTAATGTCCTTCGCTGTTCAGGTATTTGTCTCATCTTCTCAGGCATTAATGTCCGGCGACCAATTGTACAATGGGCCACTTCCTCAGACCCAAGGTGGACTTGTGTTGTGCGGCTTGAGTCGTTGTGAAACAAAATGCGCTGACTCGTTTAAGTTCATGGATTTTTGGGTTCATTCACCTCAATTTGACAATAACATTAAAAATTATATCATAATTAATTATATGTATGATGAAAATTAGCTGAGCATAGAAAACTTTTACAACTATCGTTACTAACAACGGGATATTTACCATTCGGCATAGTTCTCTGATCATGGGGCATGAAACTGTGCCGAAATATCGAAAAACCCAAAACAAATCAAATCATGCTTACGTAAACATTGATGGACGCTGGTGTAGTAGGTATGAATGACTAGGGTTTTTAATGTTCACGAGTTTTAATGCTGAACGAGAATTGTGGGTGAAGTTCATTAATTTTCTGTTAATTAATCAAAGAAAAAGTGTGAAGTTCAATTCAACTCTGCGTTACAATATAGTAGGTAGTTATAGGTAGTAATAAATATGGCCTATGTTTATAATGGATAATTATCAATATACTTAAATAAATATTTTTTGAAATTGCCGAGAACACAAAAAACCAAGTCTTTTCTCTTTATAATAAGTATAGATTATTGACATGCATGCAGATAATTGATCTACTTTACAGATAGTGACAGACCGTTTTTCGTTAAAATGGGAAGACGCAAGTTATTTTTTTGCAGATGATATAAATATACCTAGGTAATTAAAATAAACGATGTTGTTTCTTGCAGACGACGCTATGGATCCTGGTGGCGTGCCTGACGCTGTACATCCCCCACATCGAGATGAGGGTTGAAGAGTCGGAGCAGCCCAGAGAAGCTCCCAGGGAGGTTCGAATTTTTGTGTTTTAAATCTACCTGAAGGAAGTAGGAAGGCACCTATATATGACGAAGCAAGGGAATGTTAAGGATCAAGTAAATTAAACGCTAAGAATAATTTACACTTTGATATCCATTTGAATTCTTGAGATAAGTGGTCTACACTTTTCTGGTGGCACGAGGCAAGCCTGTGTCGCGGGAAGCCTGATGATAACAATAGTAACGGTAACGGTTAAAAAATATTTTTAATTTATACAAGGCAAACAAACTTACAATGCTAAAATTATTTACACTTGGATATCGTCAATGTTGAAAATTAGTACCTACACCGTAAAGAATGGCTGATAATGATAAGTTATGTACATAAAATATAATTAAAATTAAACCACGCACGATTCACACAAAGGACACAGTTTTAAAACTTAAACGATTTTGACAACACAAACAGTTCAGTGGCAACATTCATCGACGACAAATAATGCTGAACGGTTCAATTTCCAAAAGCGCTGAGTATTGTATAATTATAAGTGTTCAGGTATTTTGTCGTTGAATGTGGAACATACATCAAAAAGTGATGTACGTACGGTAGAATTATAAGGGGTATTTTTGACATTGAATGCATACCTACTTAAATAAAAAAATGTACACATGATTTGCTGTAGGTTAATAAATATTTATCTATTTAAGTACCAGTCTGTTTCGTCTATTGTTGAGGTTCCTTTTATTAATCTGTAGATATTTTTAACTTCAGCAACCCCCTCACGCAACGACCGTCCAACCAGAACCGATAGAGCAGCACCTAAACCTGGGCAAATGCCTGCACATGTCCCGCGAGCACTGCCCACCGCCCGGGGACGGCTGCAGGACGGTGGGCGAGGCGGCGCTCTTCTGCTGTGACATCGACTCGGCCTACTACAGGGATGTACTGGGGCAGAACCGTGAGTATAGTAATTATGTAGAGTAGTGGCAAGTGCCCACTTTTCGAGACTGAAAGGAAAATACATTTTTAATCACTACATAGTATAAAACAAAGTCGCTTTTTCTGTCCCTTTGTCCCTATGTCTTTATGTCCCTTTGAATGCTTATATCTTTAAAACTACGCAACGGATTTTGATGCGGTTTTTTTTATAGATAAAGTGATTCAAGAGTTTATATACTTATAATAAAACCTTGCGAAGCCGGGGCGGGTCGCTAGTTACTAATAAAAAATAATTTTTAATTTCTGCCTTATACTTAGGTATACTTAATACAAGAGGACGTTCAACCCGTGGGCACCATCTAAGATTGGCTTGTGAATCTACGAAATCCCTTGGCATGCTCCATTTTATCAGGAATAGAGTGGTTCACAATTAGAACCTAATACCAGAAGCCGTTCTAATATAAGTAGTAATAATTTTGTACAATCCATACAGCATCATCTAGCCCCAAGTTAAGCAGAGTATGGGTGTTATGGGTACTAGATGACTATACATAATACATTAATAACCTACTCACATAGATTTTTACTATAAATGGAAAACACCCAGAACCACTAAACAAATATTTGCATATTTAACAATTGTTTAAGGCGGGAATCGAACCAGTACCCCGTAATTGCTCGCCGCGCCTCATCGGTCATCAAAAATACATGCTACATCAATAAATAATGCCTGACGAATAAACTCGACTTCTAGTATGAGACGACCAAAATAAACTAATAAAAGTGGCGCAATGACTAAATTCAACACTGTGATTTAAACACAACAGCCATAAACTGCTCGTCTATTATCAAATAAATACAAAAGTAAATAATAAGAATCGTTTATTTCGGACAACTTAGAACATTTATCGAACTTATTTAACTTATTCTACGGTCACACAGTAAATACCTTAAAACTAACAAACATAAAAAAGGAAAATTAATAACGCGGTACTAAAACGGAGACGTGTAAATGGCTGGTAAATAGATAGGTAATAGTGTTAGCTTGTAGGAAAAACGCTTTTGATTCTGTTCAGCTATTTTTGCCGCTAACTGGTACGTACCTACTTATCCTGAGTTTAATAAATTCTCCTTGGAATTGATATGGGCTAGCGGTGAGTTTGTATTCTTAGCCGACCTCAGAGGTTATCGCCGTTGTGTACATACAAGTAGGTGGGTACAACTGGTATCGAGAGCGATTGGTCAATAATACTCACTGTTCATATTTACAGTCCTTTATGAAAAATTCCATTGCAAACTGACTGCTTAGGATAGGTATATAGTGATAGGTATGCTAATTTATTTATGACCTATTTATGTTACAAATCATCCTGGAATTATCTAGTTTTAATTTAGGTTGTAGAGCCGAAATAGGTACTTAAGTACATAGAATAAAAATAATGGGAGAAAAACCAGTGTCTTTTATTTGACGACGGATGTGGCGCATGAGGTTGCGGGTACGATTCCCGCCTTGGGACAAATGCTTATACGATCGCAAAAATTTGTGTGGGTGTTCTAGGTGTTTTATGTATAATAAAAAAACATCTATGTAATGTAATTGTATTAAGTATTTCAGTCATCTAATATCTACCCATAACACAAGATCTACCTACTTAGTTTGGGCTAGATGATGTTGTGTGGCTTGTTCAGCATTATTTATTTATCTTATTGATAATCTTTATTAAAAACGAAAATTACAATCAAGGAATATAAACAAATTAAAACTAGCATATAGGGGATAGGTGTACAAAATGATCCCTCGAGGTAAAATGATCCCCTATGGTTCCCAGCAAACTACTAATGCCATCTATCTGATTTATAAGCAAACGTCTTTCCCGTTCCCCGCTCAGCGATCTCACAAGGTGGCATGGCGGTGTGAGTGTTGTGCGTCGAAATATTTCGGAAAAAAGAAAATTGGTGTGTTTAATCTAAGGTAAGCATAAAAATAATGTTGCATTGTTGAAATTTGGTTGCATTTTACCGAATGAATGTTTTTCTGGCTGTTCCTATCAATATTCAGTTTACTCTCAAGCATGCTACGATCTCAATAAGGTTATGTTTCGAGGTTATTTTTAGACATGTTATGAAAAATGTGCTCTTGGGGTCAAACGATCCCTTTTTGCAGGTACAAAATGATCCCTGGAATCATAGAACTTAAATTAATGTTTTTAAGTTTGTTTTTTATATACCTGTGTACGATTGCTTTTTACCTTTCCGTCCCAATTACATAAATATATATAAATGATTTTTATACACATGATGCTTATATTTTTACAGATAATCATACAAGCAAATACGAAAGGAAAACTACACGTCAAAACTGGAGTGAAAATTCCGTGAAAAAAGCTTTAGAAGCTGTGAAAAAAGGATAGTTGATGAGTTATTACTATATGTTATTAAATATTTCTGATCTCAAGAAAAAGAAAGATGGTTAATGATTGTTTAGGTTCTGTAATTTCTACCTTGGTATTTAGACACAGTGTTCATAAGGTACCTACTATAAGAATTTAAGTAAACTATTTTTGATTATTATTTGTGTTGAAAATAAACATAATCGTGATTATGTACTCTTATCTTTTATTCTAACTATAATAATAGGGGATCATTTTGACCCTACCCCAGGGATCATTTTATACACCTAGGTGTCCAAAATGATCCTTCAGTAATGTTTTTGAAAATCTGAAATAAATCTTGTGAAAGTTAAAGAACGCAAAATAAGGGTATGCTAAAGCGTTAGCACTGAAATTATTCATCTTGATCTCCTTCAACATTTTCAATAACCTTCATACTTTGGACATAATCAAGCTTTTCCCTTAGGGGGATCATTTTGTACACCTATCCCCTACCTACATACAATTGAAACCATTAAGACGGATCTTATTGAAATATGAGTTGATATTTCAGTGACCCAACACAAGACGAAGTACCTCCACGTGCTCAACGGCAGCCTGGAAGACCTGGACGTCTCGCAGGCCATGTTCAGGAGACTGGCCTCCATGGCCTTCACGGACGGGAAGATCGGACAGATTGTTGGTAAGGAACTGCGCTGCTACCGGGTTCTCTTCTAAACACAATGTGCAAAATACTATTTTGGGCATAGTAAAATATTTTAGTGGAAGGCAGTTTTCCCACTTAGAATTAGAGTCAGAAATTAATAATATCTTAAGGCTTACAAAATAAGCAGTTAATAATTTTAAACTATAAATAAAAATCACGCCTTTAAATAAAAAGGTAAATATGACCCAGGCGCGATTACATGCCCAGACTTCCACTAAAAATAAGTTACAAAAATAAATTGTAAGCACTCTAAAAACAAAATACTTACCTTAAAAACTTTCCATCCATAAATGGTCACTAAAATCTTGTTTTCCTTCCATTCGCCTTGTTCCTGGATTGCAGAATCGGAACCCGATGACGATGAGTCTAGTAAGTTTACTCTTTCTTTTTCTCCAAGCTGTCTCTTGTAAAATGCTTTGTGTTTTCACCACACGGCTGTCTACCTACTCCACTTTTGTGTTTCTAGTCGTTTTGTTACTCTTTTTGTTAAAACTAAAGCGCATGTTAAATTGCTGAGAGGTGAAAAAAAACTAGGTTCCTTTAAGAAACGGAGTAAATACCTAAAGGTAGGTAGCACTTATTGATTTTATGAAAAAGAAGTGTTAAGCTATTAATGAAATTGTGCAACACAAAAAGGTATGGCATGGGTCAATTTTGATCCAAATTATTCGTGTGTACCGATTCGTTGTTGCTGTGGATATGGATGTAATAAATAAATAAAATAAATAGATACCTACTTAAAGAAAGCCAGACGGAATGAAGTTCTGCGAGACTTACCATCAGGTGAGATTGTGGTCAAACGAAGGTCTACAGATTGGTAAAAAAAAAAAAAACTGCAGGCAGATGCGGGATGCGGCAAGCTGAATTCAGGGTGCTATGGCGTTCATTAGGGGAGGCCTATGTCCAGTTGAGTTTCGTGACAAATCACGAAACTCAACTGGACATAGGCCTCCCCTAATCCTACATTAAAAATACAGACATTTCAATACGGTGCCAAAGCTCCGTATTGAATCTGTCTGTAATTTTAATGTAGGATGAACAGAAATTTTCAGTAATTAGTTACTGATTAAGATTGAAGACCATCACAAATCTTGTACCTAGTCTACGCTTGCGAAACCGCGAGTGAAAAGCTAGTATATTATAAACAAAGTAAATTACAATCAGCTAATTAAATCATGTACTTACCTAATTACAATTATATATTTATATGATACTTACTCGTTCTAAGAATTACGAAACTGTTTCCAGGCCAGTTTCCGAAGTACTCCGCCGTGGCGTGCCTCAACATCTCTCACAACAACCTGACCAGCAAGAAGCTGCCGTCCAAGCAGCGCCCCTTCGCCTACCTCTTCAACCTGACCGTGCTGGACGCCTCAGCCAACAACCTAACCGAGTTCCCGCTCAGCCTCGTGCACAGCAACCGGAAGATCTCGGTGGATCTCTCAGGTGAGCCTACCTCTTCAACCTGACCGTGCTGGACGCCTCAGCCAACAACCTGACCGAGTTCCCGCTCAGCCTCGCGCACAGCAACCGGAAGATCTCGGTGGATCTCTCAGGTGAGCCTACCTCTTCAACCTGACCGTGCTGGACGCCTCAGCCAACAACCTGACCGAGTTCCCGCTCAGCCTCGCGCACAGCAACCGGAAGATCTCGGTGGATCTCTCAGGTGAGCCTACCTCTTCAACCTGACCGTGCTGGACGCCTCAGCCAACAACCTGACCGAGTTCCCGCTCAGCCTCGTGCACAGCAACCGGAAGATCTCGGTGGATCTCTCAGGTGAGCCTACCTCTTCAACCTGACCGTGCTGGACGCCTCAGCCAACAACCTGACCGAGTTCCCGCTCAGCCTCGTGCACAGCAACCGGAAGATCTCGGTGGATCTCTCAGGTGAGCCTACCTCTTCAACCTGACCGTGCTGGACGCCTCAGCCAACAACCTGACCGAGTTCCCGCTCAGCCTCGCGCACAGCAACCGGAAGATCTCGGTGGATCTCTCAGGTGAGCCTACCTCTTCAACCTGACCGTGCTGGACGCCTCAGCCAACAACCTGACCGAGTTCCCGCTCAGCCTCGTGCACAGCAACCGGAAGATCTCGGTGGATCTCTCAGGTGAGCCTACCTCTTCAACCTGACCGTGCTGGACGCCTCAGCCAACAACCTGACCGAGTTCCCGCTCAGCCTCGCGCACAGCAACCGGAAGATCTCGGTGGATCTCTCAGGTGAGCCTACCTCTTCAACCTGACCGTGCTGGACGCCTCAGCCAACAACCTGACCGAGTTCCCGCTCAGCCTCGTGCACAGCAACCGGAAGATCTCGGTGGATCTCTCAGGTGAGCCTACCTCTTCAACCTGACCGTGCTGGACGCCTCAGCCAACAACCTGACCGAGTTTCTGCTCAGCCTCGTGCACAGCAACCGGAAAATCTTCGTGGATCTCTCAGGTAGGTTTTTCAAGCATCATAAAAGGCGGCCATGAGATGCCTATTGCTATCGTCACTTAGAGTGTTCACCCTTGAAGATGCGGCGTTCATAATTCGTCACTAACCCTTGCAGCTGCTAGGAATTGTAGGATTAGATGCCTCTTAGCTCCTCTGGGCTCAGTAGGTGTCTGCCCAGATGAATGATTCGTTTTTGCATTTATTTTTTTACGTTTATTGTCGCAGGTAACAACTGGCTCCCGTGCAAGCACTTCCAGAAGGCGATGGAGACAAACAACAGCTCGCTGGTGACGTTCCTCAACTATAACGACACGTACTGCGCCCTCGACCTCAGCTTCAACTGGTTCAACGACGTCGAGATTGTCAAGATCGACTATCTGAGAGTCCAGAAAGAGGTAGGTAGACTTATTTCAATTCAATTTCAATTTCAATCATTTATTTCTCATAGGCACATTACATTGCACTTAAGAAGGTCTTAACATAAATAAGAATAATAAGTGTCCAAGGTAATAAGTCAAATATTAAATGTTATGTTATGTCATCGTGTCATTCCAAAAATTGTGGTCTGACAGAAATAATCCTTTATTTCATAGTTTGCTCTATCTGTGAGGCGCTTTTTGATGGTTTTCTTATAAGTTTAAGCATTTATAAAGAAAAAAACATCACATGTTCGTAGACAATAATCGAATCAACATCAGGCTCTTGTCAGATATTGGATATTAAATCGAATGAACATCACGCTCCTGTCATTAACCTTTAAATTATTCACGCAAGCATTATCACGCTAGAGCGACCTACTTTAAATTATTGCCCAAAAATAAATAAACTAATAATGCTGAACACCGCACACAACATTTGCTAGCCCCAAGCTAAGCATAGCCTGTGTAATGGGTACTAGAAATCTTACGTTTAGGTCGCCCCACGTTGGGCGCCAATTCGTATGTTATAATATAAAGGGTTACCACGATTTCTAAGAATAGGATTTTGCATTTAGAACAGCGAGGCAAACCATGCCTTTTGGAAAAGCGAAATAAAAATGGAGAGAATACGTACTTATATTATGTATTTTACATATGAAACTACACAAGTTGACACTAGCTTGGCCTAATTAATGAATAACCTACGAATCAAAACGTAAGTCATTTCAAAAGATCTACTTTGGAAATGTAATACTATAGAAGTTTCCAAGTTAGATATACATAATCAAGATGTATTTATTTTCCAGCTCAACGCAAGCTGTCGCAACATAATCCCCGCCGACATCAACTGCACGTGCGTCCCCGAGCTGGTGGAGGTGATAGCCGGTGACGTCACACGCCTGGTGGCCGTCGACTGCACGGCCAGGAACCTGACCGAGATGCCGACCAATCTGCCGCCCAACACCGTCAAACTGAACGTGTCCTATAATAATGTAAGTGTGACGTCACACGCCTGGTGGCCGTCGACTGCACGGCCAGGAACCTGACGGAGATGCCGACCAATCTGCCGCCCAACACCGTCAAACTGAACGTGTCCTATAATAATGTAAGTGTGACGTCACACGCCTGGTGGCCGTCGACTGCACGGCCAGGAACCTGACCGAGATGTTGACCAATCTGCCGCCCAACACCGTCAAACTGAACGTGTCCTATAATAATGTAAGTGTGACGTCACACGCCTGGTGGCCGTCGACTGCACGGCCAGGAACCTGACCGAGATGTCGACCAATCTGCCGCCCAACACCGTCAAACTGAACGTGTCCTATAATAATGTAAGTGTGACGTCACACGCCTGGTGGCCGTCGACTGCACGGCCAGGAACCTGACCGAGATGTCGACCAATCTGCCGCCCAACACCGTCAAACTGAACGTGTCCTATAATAATGTAAGTGTGACGTCACACGCCTGGTGGCCGTCGACTGCACGGCCAGGAACCTGACCGAGATGTCGACCAATCTGCCGCCCAACACCGTCAAACTGAACGTGTCCTATAATAATGTAAGTGTGACGTCACACGCCTGGTGGCCGTCGACTGCACGGCCAGGAACCTGACCGAGATGCCGACCAATCTGCCGCCCAACACCGTCAAACTGAACGTCTCCTATAATAATGTAAGTGTGACGTCACACGCCTGGTGGCCGTCGACTTCGTGATGCCATGTATCCTACTATTGTGTCGCTTTGACTACTTGTAAACACTTTAAAAGTTGATTGAAGTGACGACCAACATGATTCAAAAGATATTACTAATTTAGAAATTGCTGGCGGGCCGGCCCTAGGTACGCAGTGCCCGGTGTGACCCATCGCAAGTCGCAACGAAGCGGGCAACGCGGGAAAGGATTTACGCATTTACTCTATTTGTAACCCAAAATATTAAAAAATATATGTACATCCATGCAATACTAGTTTTTAATATTTTCACTGCCACCGACGCATATACATTACTTCCTGCTGCAACTGCATGGCGTCCTATACTGATGAGCCTCTTTCTCCTGTCTCAGATAACGTCCCTGCAGCCAGTAAGCGACGACCCAAGCTACGAGCACCTGCGGAGGCTGATCCTGGACCACAATGACATCCCCAACATCCTCGAGCTGGAGGGCACCAAGTTCATTGACAACTTCATGGTCTTCTCTATCACCCATAACCAGCTGAAGACGGTATGTCCATCACTTTATTACAGGTCTATCTGCATAAAGCCAAAGTGTGTATCTTATCAATTGGCAATAAAAAGCATAGGAACCCAAAAATGAAAAACAGCAATAAAAATTGAAACATCGCTCCAATTCAAAACAGAGAACGTGTTTAACTTTTATTGTCTGCAATCGAGTGACCGTCCTCTGAAATCTGCCGCCCCCCTAGGACGCTGCCGCCCCTAGGCCGCGGCCTATACGGCTTATTTATAAATCCAGGACTGCCCTATATCCCTTTGTATGCTTATATATATTTGTATATTTATATCTTTAAAACTACGCTACGGATTTTGATGCGTTTTTTTAATAGATAGAATGATTCAAGAGGAAGGTTAATATTATACGTATGTATAATAAAACCGTGCGAAGCGGGGCGGGTCGCTAGTAGTATTTATAAATAATTAGTATTTATAATGAAGATAGTCAATTGAATACAATTAGGTACAATTGTTTATAACAGAATTTTTATGTTTGTTTTTTAGATCCACACGTACGTGCTATCGAACCGGTTCGACACGACAGGCCCCGGGTTCATGATCGCAGGGAACCACATACACTGCGACTGCAACACTGAGAAGATGCTCAAGGTAACTGACACATTAGAACTTGATGCGTGAGCAATTGAAGAAACAATTTGGTGTCGTGCCAATTTTCAGGAAAATTTCAGTAAATGCTGTTAGTGTATTTCAAAATTTACATGTTACAATTAGAGTACAATTTTACATACAGGTCCCTGCATGTAAAATTCTAACGGTCTACTACTAACAGTTCCTGAAATACGGAGCATTGTTGTTTCAGATTCACCCTTTTTCTTCGAATTTTCAAATTTATATATTTTTGTGAAGGGATAGAAAAATTCGTGGCACCTTAATCATTACATCAAAAAACGTTCCTAGGAGACCATCCATAACTTTATGGAAAAGTCGGAAAGAAAAAGGGAAATTTTACACAAACTTATGAATTTTTCGGGTACTTAAACCTCAGTTAGTAAAATAAAGACTTTTGGTCCTTAAAAGAAACATGATCACAAATACAAAAAAGTTTTGGTGTAAATCACCATGATCTTGCTGACGGTAAAATCTCTAAATGATGTTCAAAATATCTCGAAAGGGAAGGAGCGTTTCCTAAGATCGTTTTTAAGAATCTGTAACGGTTAAGGCCCTTACTCTCCCGTATCTAAAATCCAATTTATATACATTTTTTTATATCTTTTCCAGCCTTGGCTTCTAGAAAACGCCAAAAACATCCCAGACTACCGTCACCTGCTCTGCCAAGGCATGGGCGCTGTGGTCGACCTCGTGGAATCCCACGTCTGCCACACGCCGCGCGACTGGACCGACTACATCTACTACATCATAGCTCTAGAAGTACTGATCCTAGTGCTGCTAGTCAGCAAAGTCAGTTACGACTACTGGGTCTTCAAAACCGCGGGCTATTTGCCCTGGCCTGCGAATAAGATGCCGCGGCTGCCTTGTGATTGGTTGTGTGAGTGAAGCTTAAGTGCTATTGGTCGTCAATTGTGTGGGAAGCTGTTATTGGTCGGCAATTGTGTGGGAAAAGCTGTTATTGGTCGTCAATTGTGTGTGGAAAGGTGCTATTGGTCCACAGAATAACATGGACAATAAAACTGGGGCCGTTATCTGCTAAACTAATTGACTGAAAATTAAATCACAGAATGACCAATTTTGGTAGATATTGTACCTTAATAAAGACACAAGAGGGACGACAAAAGTTGGAACAACGTACATATACAGGATAAACTATCTAGAGATTCCTTCATCTTTGGATTTTTCGTGATGATTCTGCGAATATACCATTGTCATAGTTAAGCGATTGATCAGCATAAGTTCGTGGAATAATATGGAACCGCAGAATATACATGAATTGAACTTAAACACAGTCCTCAGGCTCTCGGGGCTAAGTACCAAGACTTTCATAATGGGGATAATGTGTTTTGATACTTGAGATTAGATATATTTTGATATAAATCATGGACTCTGATGTTTTTGTAACGAAAGTGAATAGTTTAAGTATAAACGTAACGTAACGTAGTAAGTGAAAAACTTTTCTATTGGACAGGACAAAGTGAATTCAATAAGACAATCTGGTGATTAAGTTGTAAGTTAATTATAAATTTAAGCGGGTTAACAACGAACCTTGTGCGTGAAGATAACCGCACTCACCTTGAACAAGTCCCCCGTTAAGGGATAAAATATTGGTTTTTAACAAACTAAGTCGGTAGTTTCCCGCTAATTAAATCAAACTACGATGTTAGAAACAAAGTTGTAAATTATAGGAAAAGTTACATAATAGAGTGAAGAATGAGAAAGCTAAATATTATTTTTAATTTTAGGTAAACGAAATTTATAAATATGTTTCGAACTTAGTAGGTATCTCAGAAAAAACAGCTTATGGTAGCTGATATAGCTTTGAATATCTTGATTGCAATATAGGTCTTATGATTTATAATTTGTAAATATTACAAAAATATACTCTTATAACAAGAGGCTTTTAGATTAATTATAAAAGGCAGAGGCTTTTCGAAAGGTAAATGCATACCAAAATGATAAGTCTGCTTGGCTACTGTGTAATCTTAGATAGTATTCTAGCTACGTAGGTATAGTCAAGACTATCAAAAAATAATGTTTGTAAACAACTTACAAAACAGTAATAAAAATCCGTGCCCACCTACCTAATTGGTCTATTGGTTTTTCAAAATTTTAGACTTCAGAGTTTTGTAAACATTCAGGAGCATTCTGGAAATATATGATCGAATAAGGTAGCTAATCATGTCGTTACCTAATCCGGGGGAATCACTGGGACTGGAAAATCTGTCATTTGCGGACCTTATTTAATTTTACGAGGGTCTGGCTACCCTAAAAATAATAAGCCTGGATACGTCAATGTCGTTGCCTTTATAGTCTAGTCTAGCCTATAGTCTGTGCTGCAAGGCTCTCCAAGTGATGTCACGTGACTCAAGATAAGCTTTTGAAGCCTCTTAATCAAAAATAACCTTTGTATGATTCGTATTAACAATTCGCGTGAAGTCGAAAGGTTGAATTTAAGTAAAGTTTGGAGATCATGTTTATAAACAATATTTTTTGAGTTTGGCCAGAGTATAAATAAAAACATAAGTACTGTATCTATTCATGTTCAACTTATAGCGTCCATAGTTAGCTATAGAAAATTGTAACGCATCAGTTTTTCCCAAATCTGAAGCCAATTAAATGGATAGATCTGTATTACTCTATTAGAAAATCTATATTTTTGTATTTGTATCTATACTTCTATAGTTAGTGCCATATTTTTAATCGGCTGAATCAAATTCAAAGATTAGTTTAAGGTCACTTTCTGCTAACGTTAATGTAGGTAATTTTGATGTCGATTATAAATAAAATATCATGTTTGATTATAATTTATAGTTAATTGATACTAATATTATATATCTGCCTCAGTTTGCCTGATTGCTTTTCACGCCGAAACAGCTGAACGGATTATGATGAAATTTGGTGATGATACAGATGGTGTATGTTGTTTTTTCTGTAAGTATTTAGAAAACATAAAAAAGTGATTGAAATCGGTAAGTAGTTCTCAAGTTAAGGCGTGACCAAGTGAATCAGAGATTCGTACGTAGATATAGATAATCGAATAGTACTAAAGACGTACATTATTTTTGAGACATTTTCAAACGTTTAATGTATTTCTGTTTTCGTTTGCATAATCCATATTTTTGTGTATAATTATGAAGAAGACTGTATATTTTGTATGAGTTTCGTCCCTAAGTACCTAAATAAATATTGTATGTTCGAATCAATGTTTATTATTGTTTCATTTAAATATTTCTCAACATTATCAGTCCTAAGTCTGTGCAGTCCTTTAGCCAAGCCCAGCTGTGCTATTACGCTAAAACCGCCCATCAAAATTGATATTCTTGCGCCATTTCAATGGCCATCGCGCGCGTCCTTTCCATACAATTTCAAATTACGAAAGCCATAAAAAGGGCTTTCTTAGGTCAGTTTTGAAAAAAAAAATGACTTATGAAACAAAACTGACATAAAAAAGCCCTTTTAATGACCTTCGTAATTTGAAATCGTATGGAAAGGACGCGCGCGATGGCCATTGAAATGGCGCAAGAATATCAATTTGGATAGGCGGTTTTAGCGTAATAGCACAGCAGGGATTGTTATCTAAAGTGGAATATAGAAAATAATCATATTATTATTATATCCTATCCTACTAATATTATAAACGCGAAAGTTTGTAAGTATTGGATGGATGTTTGTTACTCTTTCACGCAAAAACTACTGAACGGATCTGGATGAAATTTGGCACAGAGATAGATTATAGTCTGGAATAACACATAGGCTACATTTTATCCCGGAATTAACACGGGAACTGGAATTAAGCGGGTGAAACCGTGAGGTGCTGCTACACAAAAACTACTGAACCGATCTCGCTGAAATTTGGCAGAGATAGATTGTAGTATGGAAAACCACATAGGCTATATTTATCCCGGAATTCCCACGGGAACGGGAATTACGCGGGTGAAACTGCGGGGCGCTGCTAGTAATAAATAATATTAATAAATATTGCTTGACATTCCACACAGCCACATACAGCCCCAAGCTAAGCAGAGCTTGTGTTCTGGATACTAGATGACTGATATATTTATTACAATACACTACATAAACAGTTATTTTTATTAAAAATAACCCATACCATTTGGTCTATATAATAGATCTTAGTCTTTTTTATAAATACGGCATTATTACAACAGTACCTAATCAGAGCTGGGGCCTATTGGTTCACTGGGCAGGCCCTTTCTGTATTAAAGGTAGATTTGATATTAAAGAAGTATCAATCTATGTATTTAAGCAACCTCTGAATAGAATGAATATCCCTTACAAACGTAAAAACAAAAATTGTAAGTAGAGAAGATTTTCAACCTATTATGATGTTTTTTTTATATTGTGTTTTTTGGTTTCTAATAATTTAACTAGTAATATAATAACTAATAATCTTAATAGTTTTTTCATCAAAATACCAAAAATAATCGATCTTTTTCTTGTTAAGTATGGATTCACCGAAATATTGAAGCAATCCAATGACCTGTCGGTGACTTTGGTATAGATAAGGTTTTAAAAAGAAGACATACTAAACTATTTAAATTATTTATTCAAGTAGGCACTTACATAGAACTCATTACTTAGCAGGTTTCGTTTTCTTTACAAAGTTTTTCTTCTTTTTACTAAACTCTGTCTTTTTATTGAACTTCTTTGACTTATCAATAGTTTTATTCTTGCCCGATTTCTTCTCCTTATTATTATTGTTCTTTTTAACGAACGGTTTTGATTTGGTCTTCATATTGCTTCCTTCTTTTTTGTTTCCTCCGCCATTTTGTATTTTCCTTTGCTTGGGGTTCTTCCCACTTTTTATAGCATCTGTGGCTTTGTCTTTGTCGGTTTCTTTAGTCTCTGTAGCAGCATCAAGTTTTCTCCTGTAAAGAGAATAATAATTAGTTTTATCAAAATTAAAATTGGATTCTTTAAACACAGTTTGGATTTTTGTGACGGACATACAGACGGAGTCCAAGTAATAGGATCCCGTTTTACGTGTCCCCTTTGGGTACGAAAACCTAAAAAGAACCAAATTATATAAAAACGATGCACCAAACATCCTGTATATAGGTATATAAATATTACACTTTTGTTCTGTTTGTTCATAATCTTTAGCGGAACTTTTTACCACTACCTCATATAGCAATCTGTGAATTGCGTTGTGGGCTGCATTATTACCTAGGTTTATCTTAGTAATCTAGTTATTTACAACTATATATTTTGTAGCCGTTTGCTTTTCCTGAATAAATAAATAAATATCTTACTTGTGATCTTTGTTGAGTACAGTGGAGATGTCGTCTCGGCGCGGCGCCTTACTCATCCGCTTCTTGCGTCGGTTAGGGTCTTGCTTCATCTTTAGCATGTACTCCGGGACTTCACATCCTGACTGCTTGATCACGGATGCTATGCTGTGAATGTTATACATATTTAATTTATTATTATTATTTCACTTTACTTATTTTAATTCTCGTTAAAAAATACATTTAATATTATAGAAAATACAAAAATATTGTAAAACTAATCTACAGTAAAAAAAATATGAAAACGGTGTATCACCGACCGCGAAGCTAGGCTCAAGCAGCCGGTGACTAGGGTTGACAGAGGAACTTCCTGACGATACGCGCCGAATCCAGGAGAACCGCTTTGGATCTGGCAAAGTTTTAAGTTTGATCCAACTTCCTAGCGAGAGTCTCTTGAGATGTTTATCGAGGCTTTTCGCTATTACCCCGTTAACCGAAACGACTATCGGTACTATGGTCGCTGAATCCACATCCCTCATGCTGACAACCGCGTAAGCCAAGTCAAGATATTTACTGAGTTTAAAAACTATTTTTTTACGTAATAATGTTTTGACCTCGAAGTGACTTAAACCCGCACATATATTAGGTCCTTACATATGAAATTGGCGTTTTGTATGGGAGGAACAAAAAGTCGAATATTTTTTAATATAATATATTTAATTAATCAAAGTATGAACCATTATTTTCTATGCACTTTTGCCATCTTATAGGTAGTTCATTGATCCCTTTACTAAAAAAACCAGTCGGACGGGAATCAATAAAATCTTTGAAGGCGATTTGGACTGCCCCATCGGAGTTGAATTTTCCCTTGCAAGAAGTTATCCAAATTTCGAAAAAAATGGTAATCTGTTGGAGCAAGGTCCGGGGAGTACGGAGGATGTCTTAGACTTTCCAATTGAAGCTCTTATAATTTAGTAGCCGTCTGTTGCGCAGTGTGTGGTCTAGCGTTGTCGTGAAGCAGCAGTGGCGTGGAGCGATTGACCAGCCTAGGTTGTTTAGCCGCTAGCTTTTCCATCATGGTTTGCAATTGCTGACAATAGACATCAGCCGTAATAGTCTGGCCAGATTTGAGAAAACTGTAATGAACAATACCGGCACTAGTCCACCAAACGCTTACAAGTAACTTTTTTGGGGTTAATTTTCGCTTGGGGCAGGATTTGGCTGGCTGGCCAGGATCCAACCATTGCGCTGAGCGCTTCCGATTATCGTAAAGAACCCATTTTTCATCACAGGTAATGATTCGGTTTAAAATACCTTCATTATTGTGCCGGTTTAGTAATGTAACGCAGCAGTCGACGCGCGTTTGCCGGTTTGCTTCAGTCAATTCGTGAGGTACCCACCTTTCAAGCTTTTTAATCTTCCCAATTTGCTTCAAGTGAATTAAAACAGTTTTATCACTAACACCGCAGCCTGCAGCTAACTCGGACGTGGTTTGCGATGGATCCGCTTCCACAATAGCCTTCAACTCTTCATTATCAACTTGAGTCTCAGGCCGTCCACGGGGCTTGTTCTGCAAGTCGAAATTTCCAGAACGAAAACGTTGGAACCAAAAACGAACTGTGTTTTCTTTTGCAACACGACCGCCATACACATCATTCACCCTTCGAGTTGTTTCCGCAGCACTAGTGCCACGGCGGAACTCGTACTCGTAAATAATGCGATATTTTAAGTTTTCCATTTTGTAAAATGAGTGACGCAAACAGAAAAAAACAGAAGAAAAAAAACAAATGAATGACGATCATCGAAGCACAAATACATGAGTCTATAGCTGTACAAATTTGAATTTGGAATTCCTTACCAAAGAGGAGAAATTTGTGATTAAAGTGGCCAGTACGAAAAACGCCAATTTCATATGTAAGGACCTAATATTTAAAATTGTATAGGTAGGTATGCATGGGCTAGGAATAGCCTTGAAGTTTCTATAGAACAAAGCGTGCAAAGCCGTGGGAAGATACTAGTAACTCACTTATAGATCAGGAATATTATTTAAAAATTAAGAATTATTGAACTAACTGCAGACGGTTGCAAACAGTCTAAAGGTAGCTCAATCGATCCATGTCAATACCAGTCTGTGCGTCCCCAAGACACTGGCTGCATTACCACGCTGTATGGCAATGCTGATGCGCTGAGCCAGATACTCACCAGCTCTCGGGTCACGCGTCGCATCGACCAGACGCTCAGATATTTTTTTCTATTCCTTGATTGTAATTTTCGTTGTTAATAAAGGTACAATTATTTATATCTAGCGACCCGCCCCGGCTTCGCACGGTTTTATTATACATATAAACCTTCCACTTGAATCATTCTGTCTATTAAAAAAAACCGCTTCAAAATCCGTTGCGTAGTTTTAAAGATTTAAGCATTCAAAGGGACATAAGGACATAGGGACAGAGAAAGCTACTTTGTTTTATACTATGTAGTGATTATTTACAATAATGTTAATTCACCTCCTTAGATTGACCAGATCGTCCTGAGTGAAGAAAGTGACCGCCTTGCCTTTCTGTCCCGCGCGGCCCGCTCGCCCCACCCTGAAATACAAATAAATAAATAAATAATGCTGGAAAATCCACACAGCACCATCTAGCCCTAAAGTAAGCTACTGAAAGCTTGTGTTATGGGTCTTGACTTGACTTCTTGATTATGGCTCTGCGTCTGGTTTGACGCAATTTTGCCAATGACCGTTTTGAAAACATCGCAAGCTTTTATTTAATAAGTAATGAGAAATATAAGAATATTAATAAGCAATATTTATACTTAACTAGATGACTGATATGTATATGTGTGTTGAAGTACGTCAAAAAGGCTTTGGCTCAGTGTGACATTTTGGCAAGGAAGTAAAAGAAATGACTTTCAGCCATGACCTATTCAAAGAATAGGCTTGATGCCTAACTATATCGGATTAGTCCGTCAGTTAGATTTTCGAAAAATATTGGACACGTATTTTTTTTCTATGAAAATGAACTAAATAAAGCGCATTAAAGTGGGGGCTCGTGACGTCATGCCCTGGGATATTTTATACAAAGACGTGACGTCACGATCCCTCACTTCTCAACAGTAATGCGCTTTTTCTTGGTCATTTTCAGTTTGATTTACAAAAGTAAAAACACGTGTCCAATATTTTTCTAAATTCAAACTCACGGACTAAATAGAATAATATTTTTCGTACCCAGTCATGTTTACCTGTGTATGTATGAGATGGCGGAGGGAGGGAAGTCGTAGTTGAGCACGAGGTTGACCCCGCGGAAGTCTATCCCGCGCCCCATCAGCTCGGTTACACACCAGCACCCACACGCGTCCCACGCGGAAGGACATGTGCCCTTACCTGTGTATGTATGAGATGGCGGAGGGAGGGAAGTCGTAGTTGAGCACGAGGTTGACCCCGCGGAAGTCTATCCCGCGCCCCATCAGCTCGGTTACACACCAGCACCCACACGCGTTCCACGCGGAAGGACATGTGCCCTTACCTGTGTATGTATGAGATGGCGGAGGGAGGGAAGTCGTAGTTGAGCACGAGGTTGACCCCGCGGAAGTCTATCCCGCGCCCCATCAGCTCGGTTACACACCAGCACCCACACGCGTCCCACGCGGAAGGACATGTGCCCTTACCTGTGTATGTATGAGATGGCGGAGGGAGGGAAGTCGTAGTTGAGCACGAGGTTGACCCCGCGGAAGTCTATCCCGCGCCCCATCAGCTCGGTACACACCAGCACCCACACGCGTTCCACGCGGAAGGACATGTGCCCTTACCTGTGTATGTATGAGATGGCGGAGGGAGGGAAGTCGTAGTTGAGCACGAGGTTGACCCCGCGGAAGTCTATCCCGCGCCCCATCAGCTCGGTACACACCAGCACCCACACGCGTCCCACGCGGAAGGACATGTGCCCTTACCTGTGTATGTATGAGATGGCGGAGGGAGGGAAGTCGTAGTTGAGCACGAGGTTGACCCCGCGGAAGTCTATCCCGCGCCCCATCAGCTCGGTTACACACCAGCACCCACACGCGTCCCACGCGGAAGGACATGTGCCCTTACCTGTGTATGTATGAGATGGCGGAGGGAGGGAAGTCGTAGTTGAGCACGAGGTTGACCCCGCGGAAGTCTATCCCGCGCCCCATCAGCTCGGTACACACCAGCACCCACACGCGTTCCACGCGGAAGGACATGTGCCCTTACCTGTGTATGTATGAGATGGCGGAGGGAGGGAAGTCGTAGTTGAGCACGAGGTTGACCCCGCGGAAGTCTATCCCGCGCCCCATCAGCTCGGTTACACACCAGCACCCACACGCGTCCCACGCGGAAGGACATGTGCCCTTACCTGTGTATGTATGAGATGGCGGAGGGAGGGAAGTCGTAGTTGAGCACGAGGTTGACCCCGCGGAAGTCTATCCCGCGCCCCATCAGCTCGGTACACACCAGCACTCACACGCGTCCCACGCGGAAGGACATGTGTCCTTACCTGTGTATGTATGAGATGGCGGAGGGAGGGAAGTCGTAGTTGAGCTCGAGGTTGACCCCGCGGAAGTCTATCCCGCGTCCCATCAGCTCCGTGCACACCAGCACCCACACGCGTCCCACGCGGAAGGACATGTGCCCTTACCTGTGTATGTATGAGATGGCGGAGGGAGGGAAGTCGTAGTTGAGCACGAGGTTGACCCCGCGGAAGTCTATCCCGCGCCCCATCAGCTCGGTTACACACCAGCACCCACACGCGTCCCACGCGGAAGGACATGTGCCCTTACCTGTGTATGTATGAGATGGCGGAGGGAGGGAAGTCGTAGTTGAGCAAGAGGTTGACCCCGCGGAAGTCTATCCCGCGTCCCATCAGCTCCGTGCACACCAGCACCCACACGCGTCCCACGCGGAAGGACATGTGCCCTTACCTGTGTATGTATGAGATGGCGGAGGGAGGGAAGTCGTAGTTGAGCACGAGGTTGACCCCGCGGAAGTCTATCCCGCGCCCCATCAGCTCGGTTACACACCAGCACCCACACGCGTCCCACGCGGAAGGACATGTGCCCTTACCTGTGTATGTATGAGATGGCGGAGGGAGGGAAGTCGTAGTTGAGCACGAGGTTGACCCCGCGGAAGTCTATCCCGCGCCCCATCAGCTCGGTTACACACCAGCACCCACACGCGTCCCACGCGGAAGGACATGTGCCCTTACCTGTGTATGTATGAGATGGCGGAGGGAGGGAAGTCGTAGTTGAGCAAGAGGTTGACCCCGCGGAAGTCTATCCCGCGTCCCATCAGCTCCGTGCACACCAGCACCCACACGCGTCCCACGCGGAAGGACATGTGCCCTTACCTGTGTATGTATGAGATGGCGGAGGGAGGGAAGTCGTAGTTGAGCACGAGGTTGACCCCGCGGAAGTCTATCCCGCGTCCCATCAGCTCCGTGCACACCAGCACCCACACGCGTCCCACGCGGAAACTGCGCACCACGTTGTCGCGCTGAGGACACAATAGACATTTGTTATACAAGAGTTGAAAGTAACTTATTTAGTCCCGAGACGGGGTTTGGCGCCCGAGTGTAACGAAGGCGCCAATAGTTCGAGGGACTACATAAGTTACTTTCGCCCGAGGTAAACACTGTGCTTTTCATTACGAAATATAAATAAAAAACATGAGAAAACAAATTAATCAAATTGCCGCTACTTTTTTTTTTATATATTTTTTTATTGGACAGGCGAAAGCCATAAAGCCATACTGCTTTGTCTTTCGTATTTTTTGAATTCAGTGTATTGTCGCTAAGGCGAATTTTTGTTTTAGCTTCAGCTTTTATTCTGCCACTATCATGGTTCAATAGTAACGTTATAGCTGTCAGTTGAAAACGATTCTCCCTAGGGCGGAAAAGTATCACTTTCAACCCGCTCTTCAGGCATGTTCAGACCTACTTTGTTGTGCCGAGTATGATGAATGAAATAGACATTTGTTATACAAGAGTGCAAGTTTGCTTTTTAACAGTGTGCTCAATTTTGACGACCGAGCCAGCGATGGATTCTAAAATTGAACCACGAGCGTAGCGACTAAAATATGAATCCTGAGCGTTAGGGAATTAAAAGAGCACGACGTAAAAAATCTTAGCACTCGAGTGCAACACGTAAATTTTCATCCCGCCTTAGGCTGCCTGTCCATTGACGCGGAGAGAGGCGGCGGAGCGGAGAAAAGAGGAAATGTTAACCAATAGGATTGCCGCTCCGCTTTAGTCCGGAGATTTCATGCAATCCTATTGGTTAACATTTCCTCGTTTCTCCGCTCCGCCGCCTCTCTCCGCGTCAATGGACAAGCAGCCTTAGCGAGGAAATGACTATGCAAAAAAGAAAATAGCGCGCGCAAAGCAAATTAAAAAAAAGCAAGAAGGTTCAGTCTGAGTTTTAAACAAATTAAAAAAGGTTGTTCGATAAAATCGACACAATGGAGGTTGAAGTAAATAGGTTTAATGATGTTTTGTATTCAACTTCTTGATTATGGCTCTGTGTCTGGTTTAGCGCAATTTTGCCAATGACCGTTTTTGGATAATGTTTTGAATCACTCAGTGCACACGACGTTCTATATTCACGAGCTGCCGGAACGCCACCAGCTGCCGGTCTACAGTACCTGATGTTGAGTTCTGTCCGCGTGTATGACGTCCACGTTGATCCCGTCGTAGATGAGCTCCTTGAAGAGCTGCTTGGCTCGCTCCTTGCTCTGCACGAACACAAGCACTGGCGGCCGCAGCCCGGCGCTCACGAGCTGTCTGAACGCCACCAGCTTGCCGTTCTCGTTGCCGCAGTACACCAGCTCTTGATCCACTAAGTTCGTGGCTGCGTTGCGTTGACCGACTAAAACAAATTGATTGATGTTGAAAAAACCCCGAAAAAACACCGCCAAGTGTGTGTGTGTGAATTGGACTAAACGACGAAGTAAATCAGTAGATCAATAATTTATTTCTTAACTCTTTAGGCTGAAAATAAGCATTTCAAACAAGTCAAATTTAAAACTTTTTAAATTTAAGTAAACAAGTATCAAATTAATGTATGAAAAGAAGTTTTAAGTATTGATTTTCTCTTTGCTTCAATGTTTTATCACTTTGATACACACTTGCAGATGAATTTGAAAAGTGGCAGTTCAAACCTATGGAGTACGTGTGATGTTAACGAGACCCCTGAGATAGTACCTGTGATGTTAGCGAGTCCTCTGAGATAGTAGCTGTGATGTTAACGAGTCCCCTGAGATAGTACCTGTGATGTTAGCGAGTCCTCTGAGATAGTACCTGTGATGTTAACGAGACCCCTGAGATAGTACCTGTGATGTTAACGAGTCCTCTGAGATATTACATGTGATGTTAACGAGTCCTCTGAGATAGTACCTGTGATGTTAACGAGACCCCTGAGATAGTGGCGACACCACTTGGCGAGCGGCGGCGTGTGCGTCGCACTGAAGAGCGCGGCTCGCCGGTGTCTGTTCCCGCAGGCGGCCAGGACTTGCTCCAACTGCTGCCGGAAGTCTGACTGCTCTTCCAAGGACCCTTCGAACAGTTTGTCTGCCTCGTCCACCACCAACCAACGGACCTTGGGAGATAAAGAAGATATCTTCTTAAATGTATAATCGAATAACATTAATACAAAATGGATTAGAGCAAACAAATCTGTACTTCCACTCCAACCAACTAAACTGACCAACTAAAACGGATCACTTATTATAATACTTAGACGCACTTGAGACTAGCCAGTATCCTTAGCACAAAAGATAATTCAATTTACATGAAAGTCATATTTATATGAAAAAAATCTTTTAAATATTTCATAGATAGCTACCAAATCTGTATTACCAAATTTGTATACTAATCTAACTTCATTTACAAATTAGTAAAGTGTCTCAAAAAATACTTTTTTTTAAATACTTAAAAGTGTATAGAAATAAACAAATAATGCTGGACAATTCACACGATTACCTAACCTCATCATCATCATCATCAGCATATATTAGTCCACTGCTGGACATAGGCCACCCCTAATGAGCGCCTATGTCCTAACCTCATATATGTGTGAAAATACTTGACTATAAAAAGGAAGACTGAAGACCGACTGTATGTACCAATAAATGTATTTATTTTGCTCTACTTTCTTTACAATCCACACAGCATCATCTAGTCCCAAGCTAAGCCGAGCTTTTGTTACTTCACTACATAGTATAAAACAAAGTCGCTTTTCCTGTCCCTATTGCCCTTTGACTGCTTAAATCTTTAAAACTACGCAACGGATTTTGATGCGGTTTTTTTTAATAGATGGAGTGATTCAAGAGGAATGTTTATATGTATAATAAAACCGTGCGAAGCCGGGGCGGGTCGCTAGTATACACTATACGGGTACTTAACAAATGTATACCTTTTCAAGTGAGATGTTCACAGTCTCCTGGTTCAGAAGATAGCAGAGTCGGTTCGGCGTGCTGATGACGACATCGCTCTTCCTTATCGTGGCCTCTCGCTCTTTCACTTTGCTCTGCTTCATGTTTCGAACAACGCTCACTCTTAGATCTGAGGGAAAAATATAAAATATATTTATTTAGAGAAAAAACAAAATCCAGATTTCAAAGTTAAAAATACTTAGCATACTTAGCTTAAAGGGGTATTACACTACACGTTATTCAGGGCCCGGTAGTTAGGGCGATTAGGGAGTAAGGCTTGCAGGTCCATCCCTTAGGGACCCTAAATCTTATTACACCACTCTTAGTTAGGGTTAGGGCCCTGAATAACGTATAGTGTAATACCGCTTTTACTTAGTTTAGTAGGTAACATCAACAAATGCACAGCGCATTTTCTGTTTACATTTTTTAATGCTCGTCACTTTTTCCTTTTTTTTATTATGAAGAGAAATCTAGAAATATGATAGCTGTACTTTATTATAGACTAGCGACCCGCCCCGGCTTTACACGGTTTTATTAAACGTATAAACCTTCCTCTTGAATCACTCTATCTATTTAAAAAAACCGCTTCAGAATCCGTTGCGTAGTTTTAAAGATTAAGCATGATGAGCAAGATTAAGCATACAAAGGAACATAGGGAAATAGGGACAGAGAAAGCGACTTGGTTTTATACTATGTAGTGATACCTGATGATGCACTCAATCTGAGAGCCTCCATGTAGATCTGCTGGGCCAGCTCCCTGGTGGGGCAGAGCACCAGGGCTCTGGGCCCGCCCTGCGGAGCGCCCAGCAAGTGCAGGATAGGGATGAGGAATGCGGCAGTTTTGCCAGACCCGGTCGGAGCGCAGGCCAGGATTTGTCTCTCCTGGAATTAATTAGAATTCTCTTTTTGTGAACATCCAGGATTTGTCTATCCTGGAATTATTAACTCATTTATTTCAGATTAAAATTTATAGCATATTTACAAACAAATTAATTTAAATGTCATATTCAAATATAAATATAATTAAATAATAATAATATGCATACGATAGTTAAGTTTTAAACAATTCAGTAGTCAAATTTAGATGGGACTTAACAGTGGCATTTGCCCATTGTTATAGTCATCCATTTATATTGAATGGGACAGTCCAGACATGACACAATCATTTTTCAATGAATGGGAATTCTCTTTTTGTGAACATCCAGGATTTGTCTATCATGTTTTTGTCAACAACAACATTTCTTAGTATATTTCTAAACATAGATTATATATATGTTTATATATATAATCTATGTTTGGAAATAAATAATAAACATATGTCATAATAATATGTTTCTTGATTTTCCCAAACAACTTCAAATCCTCACAAACTATTGTCCTGATAATAGATATAAGTAGGACAGTTGAATTAATTTTCTAAACTTACCTCCAACATACAAGGCATTGCTTGGCGCTGTATCCCAGTGGGTTCCTTATACCCACACTGTGTCATTGTGTCCACCAGTGCTTGGGACACCTTGTAGCGTGTCACCAGCTCGCCAAAGTCTTTGAGTGCAGGTGTGACGTGACGACCTACTGTCTTGATGCCATGCTCATTCCGGAAACGGTTTTCCTGGAATTAGAAAGCATTATTTAGAATGGTTTATATTTTTATGGGATAAGACAGATTGTTTACTATTAACAACATTTTAATCAGCCTCCTGATTTCTGTTTCATGCAGATTTTATATCATGCGGAAATATAGTTTAACTAAATGAACCATCTATAAGTTTCAGTTTGTTAAAGTTTCAAATGTTTAATTGCATTCTAACATAATTAATTTTATCCATAAACAAGAACAATAAAAAAAATGTAAAAATAAGAAAAATTAGACGAAAAATAAATTGAAATAAGTCTTATAAGTATATTTTTATCACAACAACATTTTTATTCACAGGATAAAATGTAGACATGGCTAATTGTGAGGATTTTTATGTAAAAAAAATCACAATCAATAAATAACATACATGCTGTTACAAACCTCTTCCAACTCAAGTTTCTTCTTCAAATCCTCAGTCTTCTCCTTTTTCTGTTTTTTCTTCTTCTCTCCAATCTTGACTCCTTTCACCAGCTGGATGTCTGTACCATCCTCATTTTCTATCTCTGATGTGGATTCAGTGTCGGAAAGCTCGGAATCTATTTGAGGTTCCAAGTCTTGTTCTGACTCAGGTATGTGCTCTTTCTTTATTAGTATTTCTTCTTTCTTGATTGTAGTGTTCGTGACTTTGTTCTGTTGGAAATAATGTTTATGGAAATAAGAAAGGGACCTAAGAGCCGGTTTTTTTTAAATGATGACCAGTATCTACTGTTCAAAAAATAATAGAGATAATTGGAGATGGCTAAGGAAATCAAATCAAATCATTTATTTGCTAGGACTAAATATTTCTCGGCCCAAGGAAGTCTCCACTTTTTTTGCCTCTTCTTTGAACTTTAGGTAGTTACTTCAGCTCGGATTTTTACGACCACTGATGATGACTCTAAAGCACCGACCCAAAAAAGGCCAAATAGGTGAAAATAAGAAGTTAATATTTTAGAGTAGAATCAAAACAGAATGGACTTTACTTTCGATTCCGACACAGGGAGAGATACTAAATGAAGGTTAAAATACAAAGTTTTTATGACGATAAATGATGTGTTTTATCGATTTAATGCATATGTTTGGAATCCAATAACTTATTTTTTATGCAACACGCATAAACACTACTTAGAAGCGGAAGATAACACGATAATCTTGGAAAAACTCAAGTTTTGAGGTTATGTTATACTTACGTTGTTTTTGACCCCTAAAACTTTATTTTTGAAGGTGAGACCTTTAGTTAGTTTCTTGAATATATCGTAGGCATCCATTTTCCTAACATTTGAATACTAAGACAGTGTAAATTAATGCAATAAACACGTGTAATTATTTTTGTACATCCTTTAAAACGGCAGGCAAAACGTAAACACAAGTAAATGTCAGTTTCGATTTGACATTTCATTTCAACAATGGTTGACATTGACATTGACAAAATCTTAGTTACGTTTCATTTCATTTGATTCTGTGCCCACATATCCCCAAATAGTATATGACGTCATACAAGAAAAAAGATTAGCTAGAAAAAAATGGCAAACAACTAGACACCACACTGACAAAAAACACTATAATAGACAGATCAAAAAACTTAAAAAGATACTTTTAAACATAAAAACTACACTATGAAAAATTTCCTGAATGGTCTTGATGCTAGGGCTTCTACTGACTACTCATTATGGAAAACTACAAAGAAGGCACTAAAAACGACCATGTCATACCAATCTCCTTTACGCAAGACTGACGGAACCTGGGCTAGAAGTGACTCAGAAAAGGCAGCATTGTTCGCACAGCACCTACAAACTGTCTTCACTCCTAACACGGACACGGGTTCAAAAGCGTCGGAAGTATCGGATACCCTGTCGGAAATCTACCAGTTATCACCGCCCATAGACAAATTCACTAAAAGCGAGGTACGAAATGCTATACGAAACCTGAAACTAAACAAAGCCCCTGGATACGACCTTATTACGGCGAAAATACTAAAAGAACTACCGGCAAAAGGCATAACGTTCCTAACACAAATCTTCAATGCTGTTCTACGACGTAATTACGTACCGGCACAATGGAAAGTGGCAGAAATCATTCTTATAGCCAAGCCTGGAAAAGAACCTGAACAAGTAACTTCTTACCGTCCAATAAGCTTGCTCCCAATTGCCTCCAAACTACTTGAAATACTTTATGAGAAGACTAAGCCTTGAAATAGCCAAAACCCAACTAATCCCTTCTCATCAATTTGGCTTCCGTGCGGCCCATGGGACAATTGAGCAGGTTCATCGTTTGGTCAAAGAGATAAACATAGCGCATGAACAAAAAAAATACAGCTCCGCTGCTTTCCTAGACATTTCCCAGGCTTTTGACCGCGTGTGGCATGAAGGCCTCCTGTACAAAATCCTGAAAACCTTGCCAATTAACTATTTCCTTTTCATAAAATCTTATCTGAGTCAGAGGAACTTCTATGTAAAGCAAGGAGAGGAAACAACAAGCCTTAACAATATTGGCGCTGGTGTCCCACAAGGCAGCGTCATGGGACCAGTTCTGTACCTAATCTACACCTCAGACCTACCATCAACGGAAGGAGTTCTAGTGGGTACATTCGCTGACGACACAGCTCTGATTGCCACTCATGAAAACCCAAACACAGCATCAGCAATGCTGCAACTAAGTCTAAATGATATCTCGACCTGGCTAAGAGACTGGCGCATCAAGGCAAATGAATCTAAATCGGTCCATGTAACGTTCACCCTCCGACATGGCCTTTGCCCCCCTCTAGAGCTGAACGAGATTCAAATACCACAATCTGACGAAGTGCGTTACCTTGGTATATACTTAGACAGACGCCTAACTTGGAAGAAGCACATATTTACTAAAAGGAAAGCCTTAAGTCTTCAACTAGGAAAACTGTTCTGGATTCTAGGAAAAAAATCAAATCTGTCTCTAGAAAATAAACTCCTCATCTACAAATGCATTCTGAAACCGATATGGTCTTATGGAGCCGAGTTGTGGGGTACCGCGGCTAACTCAAATCTGGACATCTTGCAACGATTTCAATCAAAAATGCTCCGTCTAATAACAAACGCTCCATGGTTCGTGACAAATGACCAACTACACCACGACCTACACATACAGACAGTAAGGGAAGAAGTCACCACCAAACTGAGATCTTATGCCCAGCGCTTGGAAAACCACCCAAATGAGCTGGCTAATGACCTCATGAAGAAAAACAGAACATTCCGACGACTAAAGAGAAAAGCACCTCAAGACCTAATATGATGAAAACTTAAAAGAAATGGATATGCCAATGGGCATATACCATACATGACATGACTGGCGGCGCGAAGGACAAAACTCTTAGCCGAATGCCCGAACGGGCAGATAGCAAGAAAAATAAGAAATTAAAAAAAAAACGTTTCATTTCATAATCACTAAGATCAAGTACTACGTTCCGAATTCATCTTTGCATAATCATCATCAGTCTTTTCCCCGCCTTATTAAATCGTGTATGATACCGCCTCTGTGATTATAACTCTGAGAGGGATCTCTCCCTTTTATTTGAAAGAATTTCTCATTATAGTTGAGCAAGTGTGTTTTTTTTTTTTTTTTTTAGTAGCCCTTAGGGATCCCACTGCTGGGCAAGGGCCTCTCTCAAACATTTGGGAGGAATTAGTGTGTTTAGGTGTGTATTATAGGTAGTAATCCGAAAAAAAAATCCGAACAGTTTTTTCCGACCTATCGATCGATCCTATGATCTTCTTAAATCTTGGTTGCCTGGACAAAATCGCTTTATGCGATAAGGCTGCCAATTTTATTTTCTATACGATGTTACATAAAGCGAGAACTAAAGTAGGTACTTACCTAGATTAGGCAGGTACCTAGTTAGGTATTTATCTAAATAAAAAAGTAAAAAAGCGGGCTATTGCTTGGCCCAGGAATTGAGCCAGTTATTTTAAAGCCACGTTGACACGATCAGAGCCAGCTCGGACCGAGTGAACTCTGATACCTACTCGGACGCAACTCGGATTGTGGCAACCTCTAATCCGAGCGCACTCGGACGACGGCGTCCGATCTAAGTATACTCGGACCGTGTTCTACTCATCCGAGCTAGCTCGTATACGAGTTGGAAAACAAATGGCGTCTAACAACAACTTCCACAAAATCCGTCATTTGTTGACGTTGACTCTTAAAAATAATTAGTATAATGACGAAAATGATCCGACTGAACTATGATAATATCAACAGCTATCCTAGTATACTCGTACGAAGCTACTCCTCCTACGAGACAACTCGGTCCGAGCTAGGTCCGAGCTGGCTCTGACCGTGTCAACGCGGCTTAAACACCAAAATTAAATTATTTTCATAATTGACGACCGATGTGGCGCGGCGGGCGAAGGTCCGCCTGCGACGCAGGAGGTTGCGGGTTCGATTCCCGCCTCGGAACAAATTTGTGTACGATCTGCAGAAATGTATTCCCTTGATCTGGGTGTGTTCTATGTATAATAAAAAAAAAACTAATGTACTAGTATATTGTATAAAGTATATCAGTCGTCTAGTACCCATAACACAGGCTCTGCTTATCTTGGGGCTAGATGATGCTGTGTTGATTGTCCAGCATTATTATTATTATCATTCAAAAATCTAAATTTTCTCCCTCATTTTGGTCTGTGGGTTCTAATTTCAATAATTTGTAAAAAGTACAATAGGCATAAAACTAACTAGGCATGCTTATGGTTTGCACTAATTAAGTAAGCTCCTCCGTTTATTTTAAAATGCCACCAAGCATTTAAACATTTAAATTCCTCGAAAATTTTCAAAAATTTTATAAACCTAGCTGATTTTTACCGCTTACCCTAATATTTAAAATAAATACCAATAAATTTACTCCCATTTTATATGACTTAGAAGGAGTTTGATGCCGCAGATCACCAAAACCTTCATGTTTAGTTAAATAGTATACGTATTATTTAATTCAAATAAACAAAAAAAAGAACCCACTTTATATTCCAACTCACCGATATTATCTATTTATGTAACTGTAGTTTTGGAGTGTGTTTTTTTAATCCTTAAAAATTAGGTAAAAAATTAATGGTCAACCTTCAAACATCGTCATAACATAAACAACTACGGCTTAAATAGTATTGTATTGTATTGTATTTATTTCAAAACATTATATCTATTCTTACAGGTATTACCTAATTCAATAGAGTAGTCATAAACATTAAAAAAATCATAAACACAATAAGCAAATAATTAAATAGGTATCAAAAGAAATAGTCAAAATAGAAAAATAGTCTAAGTGCTTTATTTCCTTTTGACCTTACAGGATTCATGGACACGTCACAAAAATAAAATTAGAAGATTTTAGATATGAATGTATATATCAACATTAAACAACAATAAATAAATAATACTGGACAATCCACACAAGACTATCTAGCCCCAAAGTAAGCTACTCAAAGCTTGTTATGGGTACTAGATAACTGATATATTTAATACATTATATACATACATACTTAGATGAGATAATATAATAATATGTCCAGCAGTTGACTTATATATGCTAATGATGATGATGATGATATAATACATATAGATAGATATTGATGACAAAATATGAATTGGTATCTAAGTACGTACATGTAGGTATGTAAATTATCCCTGTTTAACAACAAGATTGCTTAGGTTTCACTTGGAAGCTAAATTACTAGCAAAATATCTGACGAATTTGCATGTAAATAAACGGAAAGACACATGAAAGGTTAAATAATAATGGTTTTACTTAACTTTGTCACCGAGACTGCACAACACAAACTGAACAACGTTTCAGGTGTTCTTTGAATTTTATAGGCTCCTCAGAGTGGGGATAAGACGTAGGTACTTGTAAATCGAGTAGGAACCAGGGCTTCCAAGTAGGTACGTCCACGTAATAACCAGGGATAAAATACTTGAAGTATTTTTGATACCTTTTGGTATTAGTACGTACGTATAGCAGCGGGTCGTATTTATACTTACAAAAAGAAAAAGATCCTCAGTTACTATACCTACAAATAAAATTAATATTAGGGTTTGTAGAAAAAAATTACTTGCAAGCATTACTGGAAATAAACTCAGACAGCTTAGTTTGTCTCTGTCTATTCCTAAACTTATGTAGGAAGGTACTTTCATACATTATTAAACCGCGTGGCTTTTTTACAAGGAACAAAATGATGGCTACAAAAATATACCAAGCAATTTTAAACTTAGCGACGCAGGAGGTTCAGCTTCGATTCCCGCCTTTAGACAATGTTTGTACGAACGGCAAGTATTTGTTCCGGGATTCTGGGTGATTTCTATATGTTATACCTACATAGGTAGTAAAAACTATCGATCTTTGTAGTAAAATGTATATTAAGTATATGAGTCATTTACTACCCATAATACTAGCTCTGCTTAGCTTGGGACTAAATGATGCTGTGTGGATTGTCCAGCATTGTATATTTAACAATCAAAATTATCTAAAAACCAATTTCACTAAGTTGTGGTTTTATTATACGTATGAACCTTCCTCTTGAATCACTCTATCTATTAAAAAAACCGCATCAAAATCAGTTGTGCAGTTTTAAAGGTTTAGGCATACATAGGGACATAGGGACAAAGAAAGCGAATTTGTTTTATACTATGTAGTGATAGTGATAAATAATGGCATCTTTTGACAGAATTTGTGGTATTTACCTGCTAACATTTTTGTATATTTACTTATATCACAAGATACCTGAGTACTGACAAATTTATTCGTTACTGCTCTAACCTAACCTGACCTGACTTGACCTGATTTAACCTGACTTGACCTGATTTGACCGGACTCTACCTGATTTGACCTGCTTTGACCAGACTTTGCCTGAATTGACCTGCTTTGACCTGGTTTACCTACCTTGACCCGGTTTGACCCGACTTGATCCCGTTTGACCTGATTTGACCTGAGTCTTCCTCCCTACCTCCCCGTGTTGCCCGGTGCGTTGCGTGCCCACAACACAACTTAAAACGGGTACAAGCTGCAAACGATGTACCGTGGGGCGTTGCGCTCTGTTCCTATGTTATTTTATTTAGAGAGACTTTTTAAAATTTGTTAGTAGTAGTTTAGTTTAAATTTGTTAGAAGTTAGTAAGTTTCATCATCATCCTCATCGTCATCAACCTATATTAGTCCACTGCTGCACATAGGCCTCCCCAATGAGCGCCATAGCGCCCTGTCTTCAGCTTGACGCGTCCAGCATCTGCCAGCAGTCTTTCGCAGATCGTCATCCCACCTAGCCGGAGGGCGTCCAACACTACGTTTACCGAGTCGCGGTCTCCACTCAAGAACACGTTTACCCCAACGGTTGTCGGTTCTTCGCGAGATGTGGCCGGCCCATTGCCACTTCAGCTTGCTAATTCTTTGAGCTATGTCGATAACTTTGAGTCTCTGTCGGATGTATTCGTTACATATACCCCTACATATACGTATAAGTACTCTTTGGTTGTCGATCGCGTCGCATAGCATCTTTCAAGCTCTACGAAGGTTTACGTAATAATTCTCGTATCCACTAGGCTGCCATCAGGATATTTGCGCGAAAGATACTTGCGCGAAAAATAACAAAACTGTTTAAAACTCTTGAAATAGACGTCGCAGAGAGTTGCAGTTCTCACTGTTATGTAGAAAATTTAGTTTTCTTTAATTTGATTTCTCACTTTTCTGTACCCTCTTCCCTTCCTTCCTCAGAACCAGAAACATTTAACGTAGACCTTCGTAGCATGTTCTACGGTGCTACGATGGATCCGCGTAGCAAACAAAAGATCAACGCGATACTTTTCTTATTATAATTATAGTTCCTCGTAGCTTCGAAACTACAAAAACCTGAAGAGTTACTCTTTTCAGTAAAATAAATAAAAGGTCTTAATTTTAATTTTATTTATAACTAACAGCGCCTCGTGATTTCACCAGCGTAATTCCCGTTTCCGGGGGAATTCCGGGATAAAATATAGCCTACTTGTGTTATTTCAGACTATATCTTTGATCTATCTCTGTGCCAAATTGCATCCATAATATCCGTTCAGTAGTTTTTGCGTGAAAGTAACAAACATCCATCCATCCATATTTACAAACATTCGCGTTTATAATATTAAGTAGGATTTACTAGCTTTTGCTTACCCCTCACCCTTCCTTATGAATAGCACGAGCTACGAAGTTCTCCGCTATTTGACTAGGTACCTTTGAGAACGTAAGCAAAGTTTCGGGGGCAATATGATAATATATAAATATAATTCGGTTATCCGTTTTTCGAAGTTACGTAGCGCACTCAAAGAATTAACGTTGGTGATGATGTCAGTCGGAAGAAGACATTTGTTATGGAGTACCGGAAGGCACCGTCTTAGGCCCAACTCCTTTCCGTGTCTATATAATCGACCTCTGTAAAGTTCAACCTAACTACCCCAAAATAATGTCCTACGTAGAAGACACAGCCATCGTCTTCTCTAATTCACAAATCATGGAACGATGTGTGGGTGGAACTTTAATTTAATGTAAAATCTATTTTTCTTGATCTAATTTACTTTATGTACGGTACTAATTTAATTTGTTATGAAAGAGCCAGATTCCTAGCACACATATTTGCAACCTATATCAGTCCACACCTGGACATAGGCCTCCCCTAATGAGAGCCATAACACATCTTCATATTTCTGCATCCAGCATTTGCCTGTAGTCCTTCGCAGATCGTCATTCCACCTGGCCGGAAGACGTCCTGAACTACGTTTATCAAGTCGCGGTCTCCACTCAGGAATACGATCACCCCAACGGTGGTTGTATGGCCGTTGGCCGCCCCACTGCCACTTTAGCTTACTAATTCTTTGAGCTATGTCGATACATTGGTTTTCTGTCGGATGTGTTCATTACGAATCGAATCCTTCAGATAAATTCAGTGTCCACGTCTCAGCTCCGTAGGGCGTAACTAGAAAACTTTAGGTTTCTTATATTGCGGTATGGATGACGAGAAGACTTGACGTGGTTTTACAAACGCGGCTGGCCAGCCTAGAAGAAAAATTCTTCTTCTCAAAATTGATTTTACCTTGCATGTGTTTTGCTATGAGAGTTTTACAAGGCGCTGACGAAGGTATTTTGTTCGTAGCTTGTTAGGTACCTACCAACTGTGAGGGTATCTAACCCTCATTAACATGTTCAGTGCCCACGACGTAAATGCAGGAGAACACGATTTTGCAGCGTGACATGCCTATTCTGGTCGCACCGCAAAGGCTGGGCAGTCGATGATTCGCCTGAGGATTCAAACCATTTTAACGACTTCAAAAAAGCGGGTGCTTTTCAATTCGACTGTATTAAACTGAAACTTATTCGTAGGAGAAAAAAAAATGAGTATCACTATCACAGATATTCTTTACGACGACCGACGATTCTTTGACTGCGACGCAGGTGGTTGCGGGTTCGATTAACACCCTGGCTCGAATGTTTTTACAATCTACAATCTGTGTACCTGGGTACTGAGTATTTTTTATGTATACCTAAAAAAATTCTACCTATTTAATGTATTGTATTAAGTACATAATATCAGTCTTCTATTGACCGTAACACAAGCTCTGCCAGATGATGCTGTGTGGATTGTCCAGCATTGTTATAATTATTATATGCTACCTACTTCTTTACATATTATTCTAATTGAGGAAAGGAAGGGAACAATGAAATGCCACAATATCATCAATGGAATCACTGCAAGTTTATTTTATACTTTTATTACATTCAAGTGAGGTGCGCACGATTCTGCGCACCTTTCACAATTCATTTTACTGTCCGTATTTGTCAGATTCAAAGATACTTATAGTACTAAGTTCCTCCAACTGATATGTAGGCTTTCTACCTTTTCTCATCCGATTGATTCCTTATTCACAATAGTCAATATCAACAACATCAAAACAAGTAAAGACACCTAAGGTTCATTATTGCGGGAATTATCATTGTAGATTTTCATTTGTTATGTAGTATATAGGTAAACAGTCTATTATCAAATAAAGATTACCAAAAATAGGTAAATAATACCACTTGTATTTGGAATTATTTCAGTTGAGTTACTTGAGACAATATAGAGTAAGCTTAGCTGATGGACAGGAAGTGTACTACATACAGAAAGTTTCAGGCGGCAGTTTGTTAAAATACCACAGACTTTGGAGAGTAATTCATAATATATGATGATGAACCAAGCTTTCATTTATACAATGGTATTGTGCTGATGTGGAGTTAAGACGAAAATTTGTATAATGACTAGCGTTATCCAAGTCTGTGTTTTTGCGACACCATGTCCGTCATTGGCCTTCAGAAGTGGATTATCGGGCTGCTCAATTGAAATCAAAGTTATGAAATATTAAAATTAGATCTGTAAAGAACTTCTTTTGTAAAATATGAAGATACCAACAATAATTCCCGCAATAAGAACTCTTATTCCTCACACTACAACAATAGTACTTTAAGTGCCTTCACTGACGTCGGTCCTCAACAATACTCAAGGGCCTACAGGTCCGTACGCTAATCTTACCAATCATATACAATACTAATTCTTTTTACAACCTACGGACCATCCCAACATTTAAAAGTATAACGAAACTGATTAACTAAATGTATTAACACATATTTTTTCTTTGATCAACGATGGCAAACTATAACTTTTACACAATAACACAATATTAGTTTAGGCTTAATAGAACCTGGGCGGTACTCACTCTTGACGAATGCCTAATTTTAGATTTACCCTTAATTTAATAATTTAATTTAATTTTGTTTTTTTTAAAGCAAGTGTGAGTACCGTTCGGGCTTGCGTAAAAGAATTTATAGATGCTAAGTAAAATGCAGATCGTGCATACATTAAATTAAGAAAAAAGAAAAAAATCTAATCCTAGTGTGTCAGCAAAAATATAAGTGCAGTTAAAATTAAATTTGCCACTTAAACTATACTTTGACAATAAATTGTATTTTTTCGTAAAAAAATATTTCTGTATAAAATGTGTCACCCAAGCATAACAAGTATTGAAATGGGGAAATTTTGCTGAAAACTTAATTAAATTACATAGTTACAGACAAAACAATTGCTTAACTTGATAAAGAGTCCATTTACGCCGTGATTTAGGTAGATGTAGTTTACACAGCTTACGTGACTCGTTTTCACCATATAAAAGAATTCAACGCGCACGCCAAGACATTTGCGTAGTAAGGATAGCTTTGTAAAACTGAAATCTTCACCATAATAAACATTAGGAACTATAGAAGGATATCAGAATATAATTGACTATTGCAGGAAAGTGGCGTAGTAACAACAGAAGAAAACTTCCAGCAAAATGACCCCAAAACCCTATTTTACTGTAGATAAAAATGTTATTTCTAATATTAACTGTCGGTATATTGTCGTCATAAATGTATATTGTAAATAATTTTTATTTAGGTAAGTAAAGACGGGAACAACGTGTCTCGGCCGAGTCAGAGATAATGTACCTATTACTTAGTTATAATACTTATTATTTTTATTATATTTATAGTCGTAAGTGCACTTTGAGTTACATACGGAACTATGTTATAGTTAGTTGTAATATAGCAGATTAACTTACTAAGAATATTCAATCAGATCTGAGTCAAACTGCAAATTAAAAAGATTTTTGAATTTTGCTTGAAAACGACACTGCTATAAATTCTACAAAAGTTACTTATTAATAAAAATATATATACATAGAACTAGTATGAGGTACTATGGCAGATTGGGAACTATTGCTAACGGGTATAGTATTTATAAGTGGAAGATATTCTTAATAGATTAAAGCTAGAGAAAGTACGCCGAGACGCAGCCGCGTCGCAGCTCGGATGCTTGGTAACGTCACAGCCAAGTATTTATTAAATAATAATTATAAATTAACTTATCCCGAGGTGCGTGCGACGCTGGCCCGCTCGGGCACCAAACTGCCGGCCGAGACACCTAAACTCATTTCATATAAACAACTATTGTAGGTACTGGATATCTAGAACCGAGTGGCAAGTATCACTTTCCACCGAATCACAGAAAATAACTATTGCATTTTAATATGGATATGGTTAACGAAAATAATGTATGTAAGGTGAAACTATTCAACAATTGTTATATTCTTGTATGACATTACAATAATAGATAAACATGTAAACGGTACTTATTGTATTGACACTTGAGGCGCCTACGCCGGCGGGGCTCTACGCCGTAGGGGTTCTACGCCGTAGAGCCTCTACGCCGTAGCCGTATCTTATATTAATATTAATACGATTAAATTAAATCATAATTATATGGAGGTAATACTTAATATTACTGGAGGTAATAATACTTATATTAGAATATTCTATAACCGTTTTGTGAAATAGTTTGTGAACCTGAGTTTTTTTTTCAGGTGAAATTATATGTGAAAATATTTGCAATCTTTAATACCTATCTTATAAAAATAGGTTAGACGATTATATACCAATTATATTTAAGCTTTTTGTATATTGGCAGTCTGAATACCAAGGAAGGATGAACGCGATTGCAAAAACAATTTAAATATACTTTAAAATGACTTATGGTGCAACTATAGGATACTTTTTGAATACTGAAAGTCCATGTTTATAAAGCTTTGCTTAGAGAGCTGATGATCGTAAAGGATTCACTGTTTCGACCAATCGACTCCTAAAACTACTTGAAATATGCAAAATTCGAGTAAATCTACGCTTTACGATTGATCTTTGAATTCCTTACAATCATTTAAAACTTATAGTGAGAACAAAATATTGCGCACCTGGTTTGAGACGATAGATATAAGCTTTTTCTTATTATTACATTTTACATGTTAAATAATATTATATTTTAATTATAATGTACCCACACCGCAACGTCATTTTAAAGTATGCATCTTATTTTTAACCTATTCATTTAGGCTATTGTAAATTGTACTGTAAAAAGGCATTCCGTTTGCATTTGTAACACAGTCGGTTTTAAAGTTAATATTTAGAAATAAGTAAATTGGCAAAGAAGCGAAAAGTAGTTGCTAGTTTTGAAAGGATATCTATAGGTTACGATATTTTCTCACTTTGTCTTACTGTACATGCATATTAAAATGCTATACTTAAATGCAGTATTTTGGTATTCATTGCAAAATATGATTTTTATTGTTTCGCGGCAATTTTTCACCGAGTTTTTTTGAATTTTTAAGCTGCTTAATTTTGCCGACACCTATCCAAACTTAACGTTTACTCCTAATACATAAAACTCCACGACGGAGGTTTCCTACCATCGATTCCTACCGCAGCAGCTGATAAAATGAGATCACAAATTTAGAACTATAAAATGCCAAAACCAAAACATAATGGTGGGTTAGATTCCAATAGTTTTAACGAAGCAACCAACAAGAAGCAAACAGCAAAACCAATAGAAATAATTGCACAGCGAAAACAATAAACACAATTATTAATCCTAACACTAAGTTTCACTATAAATCAATAAGTTGAATATATAAAAATCCTTTCATTAACGATTTTATCTATTCTCTAGTTAGTTAATATCACGAGGCTGTCGCCACGAGTTTCATTTTTAATTAATGTAATCACTAAATAATATTTACAATTCAAACTACCCGCTTGCTTTTCTCCTAAGCTCCGGCTATGAAGATATTTTAAGTTAATTTACTCAAAACGGTTCTCTAGAACAACAGACTGTAACATCGTTATAAAAATTAAAAAACAAAATAATATTACTGAGGTACTACATATAAGTAAACGGAGGTAAGCGAATTGAGACACTCACTTCAAATACAAAACGCTGTGAACGCAACCGTCACATTAACTATATACCTACCACAAAATCCCATCTGTTGATATCACAAAGACCTACTATGTTTAAAAAGAAACTCATTTAATTACGAACCTTAACCGAAAAAAACATTAAATTTCATAAAATAAATGCAAAAGTAGCAATACTAAAAATAAAATTGCATTGAAGTTTAATAAGTATATAATATGATAGGGCTTGCATTAGTCGATTGTAAATGTTTCAGAAACACGTCACTCTGAGTGTCGATGATATGTCCATCGGTGATGGTACAACACTACAGTGTCAATCTAAATTTTAAAAATGCATTTCTCTTTATGCTATGGATATTAAATGCAATAATAATCCGTTTTCTTTGGCTTTGTGAAATATCACGGTGTTAAATACTTTGTGTCGAGATATTTGTCGCGATATGTCGGGTTTATATATATTTATATATATATCGGTACCAACGATCGGTCCCCGCGGACCCTGGCTGAAAGATATGTCGATTCCCAAACTATCGGTCCTCAGGCATTTTCCTACAATATAAGTAAATAAAATATTCTTTTACAATCTGCAGCCATCTTATGGTTATTCCTAAGATTTTTTGAGAATAATAATATAATAATAATCTAATAAATTTTCAATAACGAGACGTCCTCTAGGTTGGTCGACATTTAAATTAAGAACCACTATACACTCATAGAGAGAAATCCGAGAATGAATACAGATTAAATATAATTCTATCGATGAATACCTAAGTCTACGTTCTATACAAAGAAATGATTATTTGTTTCATGATTTGAAATCACGCACACGTATACGATAGTCGAACTGCTTTTCGAAGACCCGCGTTCAGGCTATCAGGGCCCCAGCGCCCAGCACTCAGCCCCCCGGGGCCCCAGACTCCGCCCCCGGGGGCCCGATGCCCCCGCCCCCCTCCAGCTCGCTGCCCGTTGCTCTCCGTACTACTAGTTGATGGCGTGAAGACGAACGAAGGCACGGCTACTTATACATTGATAACAATTAACATTATAAAGCCAAACGCGCATAGAATATTGTTTAATTAGACGTTAATTTTGTACTTTCGAAATCAGATTCTAAGAAGTCTTTAATTTTACTCGACACCAACATCTTTAATCTAAAATTTTGGTAAATTACTTTCTAAATAATCTGATTTTTTTATTAATTTAGATTTTGGCGCTCCGAAAAAGTTTCTTTAAAAAATATTTTCTTCATTTAAAAATTACTGTTTTTAAAATTTGTACGTTCACTTTTTGTACAGTTACCGAACTAATTTGACACTAGATAATTATCGAAAAGTGATTTTACAAAATGTATTACTTTAAAATACAGAGGGTATATATTTGGCAGTACTAGAAATATGAACAGTTTAGTATTGCTTGCATTACATTGTCATTGAACACGGCGTGCGCGGGCCGCGGCCGACGCGAGCTCCCGACTCTCGAAGCGTACACTAGACAATACTGTATGTTACCTACGCTAACGACAATTAACTATAATTATAATACGATAAACCTGGGTGCGCCGTCGCTTTGGCATAGTCCTATCGGTATTGCACAGGCGTCGTTCAGCGGATGGCGTGTCATTGCAAGCCGGGCGGCAGCGGCGGGTGGTCGGCCAGGTCGAAGAGATGATGGGGCGGCGGCTGCAGCGCCGAGTGCAGCGCCGTCGTCTTGAGCAGCCGCTTCAGCATGCCCGAGGAGCCGCGGTGCTGGAGGCTCTTGTGCGTCGTCAGGGAGTTCTTAGTGCGGTACCTCCGGTGGCAGAACTCGCACACGTAGAGCGTGTCCGACTGCTCGTGCTTGTCCTGGAAGTGCCGCTTCAGCGAGTAGTAGCAGGAGAAGGTGCGCCGGCAGTAGGGGCACTCCTGCGGCTCGTTGATCCCGCCGGCGGTGGGGGGCGGCATGCGCAGCACCGGCGCTGTAACACAACGCGCGCTCTCATTGCTGCTCCGACTCGCTCGCGCGACACACGTTCGGGACGAGCAGCGTTAGTGGCGACGAGGAATGTCGGAATTTAAATGCGTGTAAATTATCTTTGTTTAGGCACAATGTATGAGGTTAATTATAATAATAGATATTACTATTATAATGCACTGTACACATCGACTAACTACACAGTAATCACGAGATTTTATAATCAAAATTTAGGAAATCGTTTCAACCACAATGACACAGAAACACGTGATAACAAAAATGATAGAAGCATGCTCCAAGCAACACAACAACATCAACTCTGCGAAACCGGGGGGGGGGGAGGGCCTTGGCTGGGATGTAAGTAATAAACTGAACGGAAATTAAAATAAAACTCTAAACAAAATAAAGGAATGAAATAATAAGAAACGAAACGTGAAAGGACCCTTAACCTATCTTACATTTTAGTATAGAGGTGTCTGTTGTTAATGAGTTAGCGTATCCGTAAGTCTATAAGCGGGGCTAACCTGGGAGGGGCGGCGCGGGGGCGGCGCGGAGCGGGCGGGCGGCGGGGCGCGGTGCGTTCTCTTTGCTAGCCGAGCGCTGCCGCCAACTCCGCCCCAGCAGTCACTAAAAAAACCGGATTTGATCCGTCTCCCCCGGCCTCGTTTTGTGGTAGGTGTATATGTGCGTCATCAGTGAGTTCCGCGAACAGTATACCCTTTCGCATATCGTGCAGCGGTACTCCTCCTGCCTCTCGGCGTGCTTGTCCGCAATGTGCCGCTTCAGAGACGCTTTCGAGCACAGAACCTTGCCGCATAGCGAGCACGAGAATAACTTTTTACCTGGAAACAGATCGAAAAACAAACAAAACAATGGGGGTTGGCCCCACGCGCGTCAAATCAAAATAATTGCTACCCTAACTCGGGGGTTCCAACACTTGAAATCACGCTTCTAGTTCAAGTCAAAATAAATAATGAAAAATTAAAATAATAAAAGAACTAAAGTGTAAATGAAAAAGGATAAATAAGAAATGATGGCGAAGCTACGGTGGCCGATGAGGAGGGTGTTACAGACAGTCAAACCATGCGCGGCAGCCGGACATATAGACAGGTACAGACAGATATTATAAGAGTGAAGCCGGGGACAAGGGACAGTGCACACAGTGGCTCTACCGAAACAAGCGTAAACAAATATAACAAAACGAAAGAAACAGGACTTTAACAATAAAACCGACAATATTTTTTGTATATTTGTTTTATTAAAAACGCCATTATCATCAATATTAGGATTTATGAAGTTTTGTTTAACGATTACAAATTACAGTTTATGAGTAGTTACTTCAATTATTATAATTTATAAAGTAAAGAAGGGAAATGAACATTTTTATGGATATAATAATATGATGTGGATTCTTTTAATAATAATAATAAAATGCAGCCCATTTTGGTGCCATACATATTCAAAGAACGCTGTGCAATAAATAACCAACGTTACTTTTCAAAATGGAAGACAAATTAAAACTTTACAATATTTTGGCACAGAGTAAATGACATTTTCGATAAATGAGCTGCATCGGTACATAACGCCAATTTTTAACAAAAACAATAGTTTCGTGATAAGAACAATAATTTAAAGAAAAAAAATAAAATTTCAATACAACAACCAATAAATTAATTTAGATGCTTATAAAATAAGTAAAAATGCCAACAAGAAGTATAAGAACACATTGGATAAAGTCTGCGCACGAGTGCGCGGGAAAATAAACCTTAACACGACGTTAGAAAGATAAAAACTTAAACAGGTCACAGAAACAGTCTTAATCTTGCTAAGATCCTAACTAATGAAGTTCAACAGGGATGTGTCCTGCTCCTTAGAACACGTGTAGTTCGCCCAGTCAACCCCTGGGGCCCGGAGGCCCCTGAGATCCCAATTTTACTTAGCACCTAAAAATCCCAACCATAGATCATCGAATCACAAAAATTTCGAGTTACTAATACCGAAAATCACGCTTTTGACTTTTCGCCTTCTGTGCGGCTGTATTTCTTTTAAACAATAATTAATTTAGTAAATAACGTACTTTTTTTTCCTTAAATACGCCTAGTAGTGTACAATCAAACGCGTTCTTAGTCTAATCAGTCTATAGCGTTTATTAGATTTTGGCAAAATTTCCAACGGGAGTCAATTTTTGTCTAAATAATTTTCTAGTGCTGCCTCGCCTCGGCCATCGCGCGGCACATCCCTGTACTCTTACAGTAACCGTGTAGCTACAACTAATGAATCAGATAAACCTTACTCTACTTACTCATCTAACTTAATTCCCAAACCCAAATTAACAAGTAAAACTACCGCTAACATTACTATAGAAAAAACAACAATCCTACGTTTCACGTTTGCAATTTTATGCAAATAAAAACTTAACAATTTCGCCATAAACGGAATGTTGCGAAACTTTTTTGAAAATTTTGATTCCACTTTCGAATTTTCATATCCTTATCTTTTCCTAACGTCTTTCCAATTTAGCACCAAATCACTAGTCTTCCAAATCGACAAAGTATTACAATAAGCTTAATAATAACTAAACAAATAGTATAATGGCTAAGCGTTTTACGTACCTAGACAATAACAACAGAATCTTAAAACAGTAGTAGCATTACTTAGGAAGCCTCCGAGCGCGTTTACACGCGGCACTTCTCAACGAGAACGTGCCAATATGTCTTTTTAGAACACAATCATAATTACATAAAGCAGGCACTAATTATATCAAGTGTATATACTTTTACAATAAATTATGTATTACATTTACACGATATATCTTATAGCTATTAAAAAATTGTAACAATATTTCATTGACATTTCACATGCATTATTTATTAGGTATATGTGATGTATGTTAACTAGAATAGTGTACTACTGTACTACTGATTGGATAATTGTTTATCTGCAACCGATGCGGTAAACTCTTTACAAAGTCTCTACCTGATTTTGTAAAACTACAAATACATGGCAACTACATTATGTAGATTTGTTTACTTCATCGGTGACTGCAGATCATAGTGTAAATGTGTTATTATAGGACATCCTATATTTTAAAAGGAATAATACATATAGTGGAAATTTTGGTAGATTAATATATCAGACATAAAGAGATGTTCCAATTTATGATTGCTCTGCTCAAAAATTGTGTATGAACGCATGAAATTTGTCTGAAATTTCTTTAGTTTAAATAGGCAGATCTTACTGAAATTTAATTCTTTCAATAGAAAGTAAAGAAATATTGGAGCTTTTGAAAAACTGTTATTGCTCCATATTTATTGCTCTCAAAAATAACTATATAAATATTCATAGATGCCAATACATTTTTAAAATATGAATGTTATAATTACACACGATAGTAATAAAACATTGATCCTGTGTATAGTAAACTACGGTTTATATAATTTACTACGTTGGGAATTGTTTTAGCATCGGAATTAATTTTAAACTACTTTTAATATAGTATATATGGCAAGCAAAATATTAAATACGGAACATTAGATCAAAAAATTCACACTGTTGAAATTTAGGAACATTTAACACTGAGAATTATCAAAGTTATTCTATTACCTATTATGTATCTATGTATATAGTTATGTGTAATTACAATTGTACAACGAAATACCAACAAATGTAAGAAATATACAAAATTATAAAAGTAATTTGCTCAAAGGTACAAGATGTTGAAAACTATTCTAACCAAGGCTCAACGAAACAAATATAAAAATAAGAAACGAACACAAAGTCTTGATATAACTAAATGATTGAAAATCAAAAAATCTGACTACCCTAAATATAATAAAATTAAAATAGCCATATTCATTTTGTTAAATGGCACTTTGCGATTCACATTACGGAAAAATGTGCATTGATCATTAAAACATAGCTCAAAAATAGCCTGTTGAGAGTCATCTCAAATGTAGTAATAAATTGAATATGTTGTTGAGTCAAAAACAAAACGGTATCTAGTAGTGTATGTATTGTAGTATATTGTTGTGTAGCGGTGTGTGTGTGTGCTGTGTGTTATGTATTAGCCTGTAACTGTTGTGTAGTCCGGTGTGTTTGTCTATGTCGATGTGCTCCTGCGGGTTGTTTGTACATTAATAACGAAATCCTTTTTTTGCCTCTATCGGTGCATGTCGTTGACATTTCAGTCTTCATATAAACAGAAAACACCTAAAATAAAGTATTTTTGAAAAGCCTCATAAACCAATTACATATTTCCATATATAATTGTAATATATTTTTGTAATCTCGAATAAATATCTAAGAGTGAGATCATCCAGGTAAAAATACAGAAATAAATAAATTGCCGAAAAATGAACACAACATTGAAATCAATATGCCTCTAGTTACTTACACGAACACGTTTCTTTTAATATAAATTTAAGCCTAATATATAAATTTACAGCACCAAGATTTTTCACCTTTTCTCAAAATATTAATTTTCTCTTCGCCTTATTGTCGCACATTTAACATAGTTTAAAATTTGAGGAATAATATTTACCGCAGTATTGCACTCCGGACCCGGGGGCCAATACAGTGGAATGTCGATAGGGTCGAGCTGGAGGCCTCTGCACCACTGTCCACCGCCAATTCTAAGATCGTCATCAAAAGTCTCTAGTATAAATATATCAACGATCTCGCTCCGGAGATAAAATATGTAAAAGTAAAGAAATAAAAAAGAGTCGCCTGAGAGACAGACTAGACGTTGAAATGATCTTTGAACTTGTAGAAGTCGATGGTGTGGTGCGGCGCGCGCTTGTCGTCCCTTGCGAGCGGCGGCGCGACGTGCGGCGGCGCGACGTGCGGCGGCGCGGCGTGCGGCGGCGGCAGCGCGCGCTGGCGCCGGTGGTAGATGGACTTGTGGTTGTTGAGAGAGTTGAGCGTGCGGAAGACCTTGTGGCAGAGCGTGCAGCGCGCCGAGTGCAGCGGCTGCAGGTGTTGCTGCTCCGTGTGCCGCTTGAGCGTGAGCCGCGTCGAGAGCAGCTTGCCGCAGACCTCGCAGCGGTGCCCGCCGCCGCCCAGCCCCCCCCCTGCGCGACACATAACGACCAACATTAGCGCATTAGTCAAGCCGAGGTCGCGGCCGTCGCGCACTCCCGCACTCCCAGTCCCGCGACACGGAACCAATTGGCACGGATGCGCCTCGCGACGGGACGCGACGCGAGGCACTACACTCGTAGCTTGACTAATGCGCTGGACGTTGGTGGTTATGCGTGCGCCGATCGCGGACGTCCCAATTGGTTCCGGGGAGCGAGCGAGCGCGGCGGTCGCGCGCTCTCCCTCGTGCGGTACGAAGGTACCCGCATACATACATATACAGTAGGATAGAGCTGCGATGCGCATGCACAATTATGCTATATACAAATGTTAGGAACATATCGCGTTACATATTTGATAAACTTAACAGATATCTAGGGGGCAAGAGTATGGCTTTCGTTTAGGTGGTTAGAATGACAGCGTTCGTTCGTCGGTGGGAGTGGGGGGGGCGGTCAGTTGACCGGAAAGAAGGAGGGCCCCGGTGCGGGCGGCGCGGAGGGCGCGGGGGCGGGTGGCAGCTGCTGCTTGCGGTGGTAGATGGACTTGTGGTTCCGGAGGCTGTTGAGGCTGGAGTAAACGCGCCGGCAAATGTTGCAGACGGGCTCCCGCGAGGGGCGCATGTGAACGTTCTGAATGTGCCGTTTGAGCCTCGTGAGCGACGACAGGCTCTTGTTACAGGGGTCGCACCTGTAATCTTCTTGGGGGGTGCGGGCGCCACCTGGTCACAACACAAGCAGTTAGCCCGGTGGAAGCTGCGAAGGCACGGTTTAATGCACTCTCCTGGTCGTAGCCTCAAGCACCGCCACCCCCCGCGCCGCGCCAGAAGCGTGTTAGTCCGCCGCCGGCCTACACCTTAGTCAAGCGCAGCAATGAGAGTGAATGTATGTTACGAGGCCGCTCCGATTTCACGACGAACAAAGCGTTACTCCTCAATGAACCGATTTCGAGTCGACAATTATTTTCAAATAAACTGACACCGCGCTACCTTTACTAAATTCCATTGTCCGTTGCGACCGTCCCAATTATTTTTACACGATATTCGTTTCTCAAGACATTATTATGATCAGATGTAATCGGATAGCGTATTTAGAAATAAAAATGAATCATAGGATCCGCTTCGCCTCGCTAGCTGTCTGCCGCGGCATTCTTTGTTCCGATACAGTTTACGTTACAATTCTCGGAAGACGATTTGCTTATTTCTTGACATCAATTTTGTTGTTGTTTGTTACAGACATTTTTACAGCCAATTGGTATAGTATAACTATAAATGGAATGCTTAAATTATCGTATTATTGTTTGGATGGAAACAAAAAAGAAAAGGGGATCGAAATTAAACAAATAGAATGCGAAAGGAAATAAAGAAATGAAACCTGAACGGAGACAGGGAAGGGTTCCTAGCACACAAGTCAAGTCACATCTAGAAGCCGTCATCGTATAGATACATTACACTATGTTACAATACAGTACATGCACGCCACATTGCATTTTGGTTCAATGACAACAGTTCTGCACAAATACGACAAACTTTAAAAACATAACTTTAATCAAATTTTTACCTATCCCCATCGAACCATAACACAAGTTCTAACATTAATTTAGATACAGAACACAGAGCACAATGAACATATATAGATAGAGGTTAGGAGAATAGATATATAAACAAATAAATACATATCACGTGATAGCCTCATACATTTTGTATATAAACCTGATATGAAATATAAACCTAATAATGAGAGAGCAGAGAGGAAGCGGTGATGGTGGCATACGACAGACAGTGCATTAAAAGTATCGTTGGTTTCAATATGTAGGTAATGCATAAATAAGATTGTTGCTAGAGAAGCTGACACTCACCTTGAGAGGTTCCTGCGAGGTCCGGGGTCAGCGGGCTCTGTAGGCCTGCGGGTAGAAACGCACCTATAGCACAGAGCGGAGTTGTACAACACAAACATCACAACTAAAAGGGGTATTACACTACACGGTATTCAGGGACCTAACTAAGAGTGGTGTACTAAGATTTAGGATCCCTAAAAGTGTAAACACACTGAAACCGGAGGCGGAGCGGAGGCGAAGGCGTGCGAGTTGTAATCTATGGAATCCTATGAAAGCCTACACACATCGCAGGCCGTGGCGACGCGGTGCCTTAGGAAAAACCGCCACGCCTTCGCCTCCGCTCCGCCTCCGGCTTCTGTGTGTTTTCAACTTAGGGGACGGACCCGGCAAGCATTGCTCCCTAATCGCCCTAACTACCGGGCCCTGAATACCGTGTAGTGTAATACCCCTTTAAACAAACATAAAAAGAACTGATAAAACTTTAAAACTATCATGGTTTCGCTAAAGTCATTGAATACGGGACCATGATTTGTTTTCTTTCAAAAACTCAAAAGAAAACAAATCATGATAAATATCCCGTATTCAATGACTTTAAGAACAGATAACCCTAACTTGGATGAATCTGCTGTTTCAAATGATTACACATACAAAAGCTTTTACTTTTTAAAACCCTTCACACGAAAACTGCTGTTTCAATTTCGCTACATGTCATAGGACGAGTATTTTTTATCTCAATCTTTTTAAACTACCTATCCTAAAATCGTCTTATGTTAAAAGTATCATCATTAACTAAAAACGGAAGTCTTTTATCTCCACTGATGGACAAAACCTCCCCTAAAGATCGTTGCAATGACTAAACCAGCGCTACCCACATCCATTTTCCCTTTACTATTTAGGTAATTTGTCCACATGTGGGAGGTCACGTTGTGCCTTCCGGTAGTCTCTACTCAAGAACCTTAAGTCCACCTAGTCTCCCGCAACGGACACCTCAGTCAAAACACGTCCACTGCTGGACAAAGACCAATCCGAAGCTACAAATACTTCTTACCTCTCAGGCCTAAAAAAACTTCTCTAGTTTGATGTATTCATATAATGAATGTAGGTGGGTTAGCTTTGAACTTAAGTTGTGTTGGAAAAACACCAATATGTCACCCCGTAACGAGGGACTTCTTCAGGGTGAGTGCGGTTCTAGAAGCAAGCCCCGCGAGTATCTTGAGTCTAGAGTATGAAACGTGGTGTTCTTCCAACCCAAACAAGGTTCGTAGTTAACCCACATTCAGTAATAATGAAGCTAAAACCTATTTCAAAAGAAGAATATCTCACCTGACAACGTGTGCTGCTGTAGAGCCTCCATGGTGAAGTTGTATGTCGACTGGTTCAAAAACTTGGTATCCGGGGGGTGCATGAAGGGCGAGGGGGTCAGCTGCGGCGGGGGGGTGCGGTCTTCAGCATCGGCCGAGCTTCCGCGCGACGGCGGTCCGCCTCCCTGAGGCAAACGCGTGTAATCTATTTAGTTGCGTGTTAGAATGACGCATCTGGATCTTTTATCTATGACATCTTTCGTTTCGAAGCTTTTGATTTTGGAACGCGTGTAGCCAATTTAGATTTGGCTGAGGATCTCAAGAGGCGCAAATATGTAGGTCTCGACAGAACCTACGCATTTGCTCCCCTTGGAGTCGAGACCCTAAGTCCAAGGGGTACCGAGGCTCTCCGGGTTTTTAAAAAAATATCTGAGCGTCTGGTCGATGCGATGATGACCCGAGAGCTGGTTTAGCGCATCAGCCAGTTTCTTGGGGACGCTTCCGACTGGTATTTACATTTTAGACTGTTTGCAACCGTCTGCAGTTAGCTCAATGGTTTCAATTGTATGTATAATTTAGTTTTATTTTTTTCTATTCCTTGATTGTAATTTTTGTTGTTAATTTATTTATTTATTTTATTAAGATGTAAGTATTTTATAAAGATGTAAGTATATAATTTAGTTGCGTGTTAGAATGACGTATCTGCATCTTTTATCTATGACATCTTTCGTTTCGAAGCTTTTGATTTTGGAACAAACTTTTTTTCTTGTTTAGCTGTTAGATGATTTCTATTCTGGCTGCCTTATTGTTTAACTTGAAATCGATTACCAGTGGTCGACGCAGTCAGAATGTATTCGGTATTGTCTAAGACATAAGGTATTAAATTGGACTTACTGTCAAAAATGTAGTCGATCGCGAATACCATTTGAGTTACACAATAAGGTTGTATTCTCTGTTCTATTTTGTAGGATCGAGATATTTGGTCGTTAGAGATGAATTGAAAACCTTCGAAACCTATTATTAGGAACTTTCTTAAATAACATAATTTACCGTGTTCTTTCACAAATCCCGAGAGTTCCCAAAGAAACTCGGCAAATTTTCAAGGCTTTTAATGTTCCTATTGTAACTTCAGTACCTAACTAAATATTTTGTTGAACTTCGTAAGAAAATAAGCACCTCCAACTTCTACAATGTAATTTTCAGGTAATCTGAGTTATAGAGTAACAAGTACAATCTCCGAAGTTTAGATTGGGAAGTAAAAAGGCTACAAAAAGTTTTTAGCACAGCTACGAGTGTCTATGGCATTAAATTTAAATAAAGAATACATAACTCAAGAAGGTAGCTCCCATTTAACTGTTCTATAGAGCATTTTAATTTAAATAGATAAATTAACTTTTCGAAAAACTTAACATAATATCTTTAACTGATAGTGCGTGATCAAGTTCAGTTCAATATTTTAGTTATTTTTATTTATTATTATTGTTTTATATCTTGGTAAAATAGCAGTCTCTGTCGCTTGGAACGATTTCTTCTAGGTAGGTAATAAAATGTTAATATTGTTGGTCAATTTGTTTACATTTTCTAAATATTGTCGACAATAACAATTTCGCGTTTGAGATATCGTTTTGGTTATTTAAATAAGAACAATTTTTTTCTTCACACATTATAATTATCACACTAGCTAGTATTATAAAATGAGAAAGTTTGGATGGTCGGATGTTTGCTACCGTCACACCAAAAATACTGAACAGATTGGGCTGAAATTTTGAATAAACGTAGTTCTAGCCCTGGAATAACACATAGGCTATTTTTCATCCCATAAATCAGTTCCCGTGGGATATAAATAGCCTCTTAACATTTTCATAGGAACAAAGCATCCGAAGCCGCGGACATAAACTAATAAACCTCCTAAAATCTTTAATACATTTCCAAATAACGATACAGAGTTTTCGAACAAACTTTTGTTTTGTGATAGGACCTATCTTATGTAGGTGTTTACACTGCGTCTAAATATGGGACTTGTGCTAGAAATGAGAGCCCATCCGCCCTTCGCATCGGAGCCCCGGCACTAACCATCTATCGATACTGCATACGATACGACTGTAACTCGACGCTCACGGCTTCCACGTACTATCCTAGCCACCTAGAGTCGCCATAGTCGATGTGTAAACAGTACCTCAAGTCTTATTGTTCTTACGGATAAAGGTGTGCCATTAGCAATTTTGTGTTTTGAAATCGTTATTTATCTCAGAATCTGTGGAAGTTTATACCTTGACAATTGGGGAATTAATAATCCATATCATCCATCTTGGATACAAGGACCTCCTTCTCTTGAATTCGGGTTATACTTGAAATAGGTACACGAAAGTTCCAGTAAAAAACGATTTATTTTTAAAGAGTAAAATGTTTAATATCTATATCAGGAAGATTTGTCAATTAACTTTTCTTAATCTATACCCTGACGTTTCTACCCTCTGCTGGGATAAAGTACCTAACCATTCCTAATAATTCTTATTGTTTGTCTATCTGTATAACCACCACTATCCACTGCTGATCAAAAGCCTCTCTACAGCTGTAAATCTCTAAGAGGGAAGGGTTTCTCTTAGAGACTTAAATCTGTAGGTATTTATTATAATTATGTAGACAGACACATCTTTCAGTGTTCTATTAATATTGTCAAACGCACTCTTGGACCTCAAGATACAAGCATTCATCCTTAGTTTGAGTTCCGCCAGCACTGTATTGTAATTAATTTCATGTATTTTGGTTCATAACTATTTATTATTATTTATTAAAAGGTTTAGTAACCATCACAACCGGGTATTAGCTCTGCTAGGTTAAACAGATCACCACGTTTCTCAATGAATTTGTAATTGTTGACAAAACTTGCGAACGATTCATTCATGTGGAATATCAAGTTCTCTTATCATAACAACTATTGTATTCCTATCCGAAATGGATATTTTCGCGTACAACACACCTTAACAATTACTTATTTTCAATTTTATTATTCTCATAACGTTTGACTTGAATTTTGATTCTCACTGTTTATGTTTCTGTCATGGGGAATATTCGAATAATTCAATCGTCTGTTCGATGCGATGCGTGCGTGACCCTCTAGCTGGTAAGTATATAGCACTGCGCATTAGCATTGCCATACAGCGTGGCAATGCAGCCAGTGCCTTGAGGTCGCGACGACTTGTATTGGATCAGTTGAGCTATCTAGACTGTTTGCAACCGTCTGCAGTTAGCTCAATTGTTTCAATTGTCTATACTAGTTCTAATTTGAATCTTTTCCTTGATTGTAATTTTCTTTGTTGATACAGATTTAGTATCAATTCAATTTAAAAATATCTTTATTAATAAACTTAACGTATCAAAGTAATACGATCCAGTGTACATTAAGAATTTAGTATCAACTACAAATTTCTAAAAATAATTAAAATTTGAACTTTATTTCCACTTGGAATGAAGCTTGTTATGAATTGTTATACTGTTCGGTTCTGTACTATGCCGTCTAATTCCATACACAGCAACGGCAATGTCATACGAACGATGCATTTGATTTGTATGTCAAACATTACTGGCGAAGTATCGATCGTTTCTTAGAGGCAGTGATAAATGCAGTAATGGTCAGTGAAATTGAGACGTCTTCGTAGGGTCAGGTTAGCAATGTCAAGGTGAACCCGTTTGTAGACTGATTGTTATTTAGTCTAGACTTTAGTCTATGACACAGAATTCGGGTAGGTATCTAGACTTCCTTGTGCACTGATAAGGGGAATAGGTACTCTAGACATACCTAGGTAGGAACTGTAGGTAAGTATTGTGTGAGCGATACAAGAAATACACAGTTCTACTTTCATAATGCCTTTTTCTTGGTTACTGATAGCTTTGTTAGTATGTTCTTTACATACAAATATTTGTCTCCGGGTTCTGGTGTTTTCTATCCTACTAATATTATAAACGCGATAGTTTGTAAGTATGGATGGATGTTTGTTACTCTTTCACGCAAAAACGACTGAACGGATATGGATGAAATTTGGCACAGAGATAGATTATAGTCTGGAATAATACATAGGTTATGTCATCCGGGAATTCCCACGGGAACGGTAATTACGCGGGTGAAACTGCGAGGCGCTGCTAGTGTATAATAAAATATATTATGTATGTGTTGTATTGTATTTTTTTTTTAAATTAATATATCAGTGATGGAGTACCCGTAGCACAAGCTCTACTTAGCTTGGGGCTAGATGATGCTGTGTGGATTGTCCAGCATTGTTACTATCTGATACACAGATATAGTTAGATATTTAAAAAGGCTTCTAAATTACATTCAACCGAAAGTTTATTCCGGTTTCTGATAATTTGGTTTAAATTTAGATTTCTCGAGAAATTAAGTCTGTTTGCGTTTTGTTTTGTAGAATATTTTCGATAGTGACTAGATATGACATCATATTCGGGACCTTAGATATTTTAAGATGGTGTTTTTAATCTTGGGCTTATTTAAAAAAAATGGCGCAACATCACGTGAATAACACCGGCTATTTCCTAAAACGTGTATATTGAGTCCCGTTTGACAAACTTAGTGACGCAGGGAGTGATTGCGGATTCGATTCCCGTCCTAGGACAACCATGCTTATACGATCTTCAGGGTGTTTTGGGCACTTTATATGTATCATACCAAATATCAATGTAGTTGCTTTTATGCTGTATTTAGTATATAATCATCATCATCAACCTTTACTAGTCCACTTCTGGAAATACATAGGTCTCCCTAGGTTATATAGTATACCAGTTATCTCGTATCTATAACACAAGCTCTTGGCTAGATGACGCTATATGGATTATTCAAATTGCCAAAATGTAATAAATTACGATTATTATTTATTTATAGATTTTTTTGTTCTTTCAACTGTTAGCATTTTGTTTTTAACTGCATTATGTATTTACTTTTTTGTATTACTTTAAGTAATGAACAATGTACCATTAGACTTGTATGATATGCCAATAAAGAATCTGAATCTGATTGTCCTCTGGATTATCCTCTAGCTGTCACGGTGGCGTACTCTGTCGCGGCGAAAAATCGGCGCGTCATGTTAAAATAGCGATATTTCAAAAATTTGTTACTATAGCTATTTATTAAAAATATTTCGTTGTAATTGTATTGAATTATACTAACCGACGGCATACCAATAAGTTAAAATTTTACATAAAATATATTGTTAAATCTGAATTGAAATTAGGATGAGTGAAATTTTCAAACTTTATTCTGTAAAAGTCATGATAATTCACTAATAATACAATGATTTGAAGGAAAACAATGTTATCTAAAATATATTTTTGCTCACCAGTCTCACCATAGGCCTATGGGAGTGCGGCGGCGTGTCATCAGTGCTTCTATCCATGTCAGGGTTGGAAGGGCAGATCATGTCAATTGGCTCGTTCTTGACCTCGTCCATCAGCCGAGGAGACGGCGAGGAACTGCTATTGGAGATGCCATTGCCGTTGTTCCCTGACTCGTGCGCGCGAGTGTTGTTCACTGGATGGTGGTTCTTTGTGGAGAAATCGGCTGCGTGTATCTGTGGCTGTTCGAAAGGACTTTATTTTATAACTTTAGTAGCGACCCGCCCCGGCTTTGCACGGTTTTAATATAAGTACGTATAAAACTTCCTCTTGAATCACTCTATTAGAAAATGCCGCATCAAAATCCATACGATACAATTTACAAGCTAATCTTTCAAATGTTACTTGATCATTAATGTTTTTCGAATGCTGTCTTCTATTATATTCTGGTACAATCGACCCGCCCCGGCTTCGCACGGTTTTAATATACGTATAAACCTTCCTCTTGAATAACTCTATCTATTAAAAAACCGCATCAAAATCCATAGCGTAGTTTTAAAGATTTAAGCAGTCAAAGAGACATAGAGAAATAGGGACAGCAAAAGCGACTTTGTTTTATACTATGTAGTGTCTAGCGACCCGCCCCGGCTTCGCACGGTTTTAATATACGTATAAACCTTCCTCTTGAATAACTCTATCTATTAAAAACCGCATCAAAATCCATAGCGTAGTTTTAATGATTTAAGCAGTCAAAGAGACATAGAGAAATAGGGACAGCAAAAGCGACTTTGTTTTATACAATGTAGTGTCTAGCGACCCGCCCCGGCTTCGCACGGTTTTAATATACGTATAAACCTTCCTCTTGAATAACTCTATCTTTTAAAAAACCGCATCAAAATCCATTGCGTAGTTTTAAAGATTTAAGCAGTCAAAGGGACTTAGGTAAATAGGGACAGAAAAAGCGACTTTGTTTTATACTATGTATTGATATTGACATTTAACATGATTTATAATAAATTTATAATAATAGAGCATCAAATCGGGTCATTATTCCATTTCTCCATCAATCAAATGGATGGAGACATCGGAGCACAAAAAACGAGTATGAAAAAATACAGCTTATCTCAGATAAACTAAAACTAAACTAAACTATTTATTCAAAATCTGGGTATCTTTGTACGATCAGAAGATCAGGCGTGGGTTCGATTTCCGCCTCTAACCATAATCTGGACTGCTCTACCTGACTGTTTGCAACCGCCGCCGGCAGTTAGCTCAATTGTATTACAAGTTTTATTTTTTCTATTTCTTTGTAATTTTCGTTCTAAATATGGACATTCTAGCTGGACTAATGTTGGAACATAATTAGTCCAGACCTTTTGCCCGCTACACCACAGTGTCCATACCTACCTGTTTATTTTTCACTTCTTCCACTAGTAAAAAAGATTGAAGCGAAGAGAAAATCAATTACGACTTTATTTCTATCGATCGCTCCCAATTAGGACGACGCCTTATACTATTTTGATAACTATGTACCTTTAGTTTAAAATTTGACTTTTCTAAGTGCTTATTTTGTAAGCCTTAAGAAAAAATGATATTGATTTACTGATTTACCTGTTCAGTATTGTTATTATCATGTCTTGGACGCTTGATAACATCAGGGGAGTTATCAGCGGAGCGGGAGATGCGGCGGGAGGGGAGCGGCAGGCGGCGGCTCATCGGGTTTGCGCTGGAAGTCGGCTGCAGCAGCGCTTCCTCCAGCTTCTCGGTGTAGCTGGGGGTGTGGAGGTGCGGGGTGTGCGCGGCGTGCGGCGGGGTCTGCGGGGAGGGGGCCGTGCTCGCGCGCATCGTCTGCAGGAGAGGCTGTTGGCAAGAGAACTGCTGGTAAAGAGTGGTTCTATCTTATTATGAAACTACATAATAATTGTGGAATTGCGCTGTAATTAATAAAACGCACGCCCTAATGAGGCATTTAGATCAGACAAAGGTGGATCTTAGATTTTGAGCACGTCAAATGATAATAGCATAGACCATGCAAAACACTGTATAGATAGACCTTGCATAGCCCTGCAGTTTGAAATGACATCATTATATTCTTCAGCGAAAGATCTATTGAGATCTAAGGACTATCGAAATTACTTTTGAACTAAAATCTTTTGCGAAACATGCCACATTCTCATAGTGAAGCTTTCTCCATTTTGGTTTTTGAAAGGTTCTGGCACTACACCTATATAACTCAACCCATGGATAACTAGTAATCTTACGAACCACAGGATGCTTAGTATCTTATGGCCTATATATCATATACCACTGGTCTTTTTGACACAACCCTTTCCACACACTTTGACACAACTTTCCGCTTCTGAATTTGGATGGATAGATCTTTATTAACACCGAAAATTACAAGCAACGGAATAGAAAAATTACAACTAGTATTTACAATTGAAACCATTGAGCTAACTGCAGACGGTTGCAAACAGTCTAAAGTTAGCTCAATTGATCCATGTCAATACCAGTCTGAAGCGTCCCCAAGACACTTTCTGAATTTTGAATGCTGTTGATATAATGTCACGTAATCCTGTCACGTGTCCTATACACCATCATCTAGCAGAGGATTTATGAAGCAATTAGGCAGGGTAGCTAGCTTCAGCATCCGATGTCACGATTTTTACTAAGCACCTTCTGACGCCTAACTCTTGTTGTTCAGCTCTTGTAAACCTTATCGTTCTGCTTATGCTAGAAGGTTACAGTCATTTCAATAGGATAAGTTATAAGGCTGATGATGACTCACCCCCTGTGCATCGTCATTATGCGTGAGCCCCGAGACGCGCAGCACTTCCGCCGTCTTGAGGAAGGAGGACAGGCTCCGTTGGTGCACGTTGACTTCCCCGTGGTAGATGAACTCCACCAGGGCTTGCAGGTCTGTGAACGCCACGTCTTGGAGCACGATCACTGGGTGCTTGCATGGCGTTGACTGCGGAAGGTTTAGTTAGGTCAGTTTTGTAGGTTTGTTGTCTATGAAGGACTGTGAACACCACGTCTTGCAGCACGATCACTGGGTGCTTGCATGGCGTTGACTGCGGAACGAATTTTAGCTGTTAAGGCGCAAACATCACCTAAACCCCCACTTAATTTCTTATATATTTCCGTTAAACAAAGGAATTTCCAAAATTCACTCGTACAGATTGTTAAATATATCATAAGCTTTTTTAATGCATCTTTAGTAGTTTCATTTTGTCTATTATAGGAAGAGATACGAAAACAGAGTTTGGTGGCCACCAAAGGCAACTTCGTATCTCTTCCTAAACTTAACAAAATAAAACTCCTACAGATGCATTAAAAAAAGCTTATGATAAGTTTAACAAACTGTACGAGTGATTTTCGGAAATTGCTTTTAGAAAAGTGTTTAACAAACTGTACAAGTGAAATTTGGAAATTGGTTTTAGAAAAGTGGGCGCGCCACTTTAGGTTCTGTTTGCGCCTTAAGTTATCAAACGACCGTGTCCGGATTAAAACTACTTTATTAATAAAAAGGTATAGATATAACTATTTATTACGACTATCTCAGTGGCGCAGTAGCGAAAGTCCACCTGCGATGCAAGAGTCTGGGTGTATCCTATGTACCATCACTACTTAGTATAAAACAAAGTCGCTTTCTCTGTCCCTATGTATGCATAAATCTTTAAAACTACGCAACGGATTTTGATGCAGTTATTTATAGATAGAGTGATTCAAGAGAAAGGTTTATACGTATAATAAAACCGTGCAAAGCCGGGTCGCCAGTAAAAAATTTTTTTTTGTTAAAATGTATCATCATCATCATCATCATCACCAGCCTATAATAGTCCACTGCTGGACATAGGCCTCTCCTAATGAGCGCCATATATGGCATCATTATGTGGGGGTTAAAATGTATAAGGTACCTATATCAGTTATCTAGTACCCATTACCCAAGTACGCTTACTTGTGGTTAGATGGTGCTGCGTGGATTGTCTAGCATTATCTATATAATATTAAATATTTTGTTTATTTGGTTATTCTCAGCTTTACATAACAATAACATGGAAGGACATAGATCACTTATAATGAAGTCAGAAAAGCTTTACTTCTTATTACATTAAGATAAGAGGGTGAAGGTTTAGGGCAGATAATGTGTTATAAATACAATTGGTAAATACAGTTGGTACTCAGCTCAAAGTGCTTTATTTGTTTGAGGCCTTACAGTAGGGATATTTTTATTCATAGGAAAAGCCTTCGGATTTGATATCGGAAACTTTTGACGTTGAACGCTATTTTAAACGAGCGCATTCGAAAACTTTTGTCATTTTAGTCAGGTCCTTAGTTCCTTAGTTTAGATATGAAATCCAAATAGCGTTCTAAAGATCCGACAGAAATGGAATTTAAATTTGACGTTTCCGTTACGGAAACGAATCGAATGAATTAAAATACCATACAGGAATCCTGAACACGTCAAAAAAATTTCTATTTTTGTTTCTTTTTTTTTCGCTTTGTCTTGCAATGGACTGAGATTATTAGCTTGGACCAAGAGCTTTTTGAGACATAAGTCATTTAATAGCCTTTTACTTATACAGCCTTATACAGCGAAAGAGAGATTCCCATAGGACTTTTGGGGTAAGTCTAATAGGAACAAAGGAATAAGATAGTCAATTCGGTCAGAGAGAAAATTATGGTTCTCTTGTTTGCTCTTTAGCAACCCCAAAACAAAAAAAATAGAAAATATTTGTCATAAAATGCAGAATGAAAATAAAATGAAATAAACACGAAATTCGATTTCTGCTGGAATCGAAATAAAATATTCATAGAGGATTCGTTACAGCAAACCGTTTTAATTACATTCGTATTTATTTTGTCGCCTATCAATTTTTAATTTGGTCAAAGGCGAGAATTACATTTATTTTACACTGGTCTAGTTTTTCGGTAAGTTTTCTATTTTGATTATTTTGTCACTCGTTTGAATGATTACCATGGACTTTGACAAATAATTCGTAAGTCATCATCATCAACTGCTAGACATAGGCCTCCGCTAATGAGTGCTATAGCTATATCTTTCGTAGATCGCCATCCCACCTGACCGGAGGGCGTCTTACATTCCACTACATTTGGCGAATCGCAGTCTCCACTCAAAAAAACGTTTACCCCAACGGTTGTCGGGACTTCGCGAGACATGGCCGGCCTACTGCCACTTCAGGTTGCTAATTCTTTGAGATATTTCGATTCGTAAGTAATCATAATTATTTTATGGCGTTTTTTTATCAGTCCGGACCATTAAGTTGGATTCCCATTTAGTTGGATTCCCCGAAAGTTCAACTCCCATTTAGTTGGATTCCCAACTGATAAAAAAACGGATTGGTTATATTTTAAAAGTGTAGGTAACTTACTTTCAAAAGTTCCCTAAAATAAGGGCTGCAAGCTGAAAGCACCACCCTGTGTGCCTTCAGACTTCGTCCATCGCAGGCCAGGGTTACATCCACGAAGTCCTCGTCGTCGCGAAGGTTCTCGAACGCACTCGTGATACTGGACTGGTAGTTGTTCCATCTCAGGCAGAAGTGCTGTGTGTCCACCATCTTGGATTAGGTTGTCATGTGTGGTCTGGAAAGGAGGTTTCAGTTAGTTTTATTGTGAAACTAGTACCTATCTGCCCGCGGCTTCGAAACGTTTCTAGGCTATTTCTATCCCATGGAAACGTTTACGGGACGAAAAGTAGTAAGTATGTATTATTCCAGGGCTAGAACTACGTCTGTTTAAATTTTCAGTCCTATCCGTTCTTTAAATTTTGCGTGAAAGATTAACCCATACATTCATACAAACTTTCAGTCTATAATATTAGTAAGGAAGTGTGCGAGTTGTATTTTTACAACAAACACGGTTTTCTGTTATTTATTTATTTTTGTTTTATTTTGTGTACAACATATTATAGTCCGAGAGCTAGTGAACCCTGCGAGTAATGGTCTTCCTATACGGTTAGAAATTTGTACACTTATGTTATAGCATGCTAAAGGCAATAGCCACAACCTGGCAGGCATCAGCGCTGCACGTCATCCCGCTCTTTATTTTAAATTGTTTAAAAAATGAGTATAAAAACTTGATTCTGTAAGCTTAAACATTTCAATAGGACATAGTTTATTTATTGTAAAGCTTCAAAAAACAGTTACGGGCGATTACAATAAGCCAAAGAATGTGACAGGTGAATCGAAAAGAGCACAGTTGATGAGGTAAAATAAACTTTCTACTGTATACCATGAAGACCGTTACTCGCAAGGTTCTTCCAGCTAATAGGTACCTAAACTTTATAGAATTTGTTAGGAGTCTGTAAGTTTTGATCTTATTGACATACAAATACCTAACTGCAGTGTTGCTTGATAAATCATTGCGAAAACAATAAAAGATTACAAATCAGGTCAACAATAAAAAATAAATGATTTGCATAGGTACACTCAGATGAATTATTGTATGTTTGCCCTAATTTCAAGAGAAATTATATCTAGTAATTATTGCAATTGCCTTATGATATTATTAGTCCATTTAACTTTTATTTTATTATATTCTGTCACCTCTCACCCCGTGATTACCTAGTTTTACTTATAGATTTTTTTTACGACTTTATTAACCTGTTCTATATTATTATTTTCTCACGTTGTCTTGAGTGCTCTTAAACGCACGGTTTTTAGAAAGAAATTAGAACATATTTATTAGATTGAAAACATCACAACAGAAAAAATAGTAAGTAAGAAATCAAAAATAAGGTTTTTAAAAATTTGTACTACGAGTATTTACCACGTTGATAGACAAAACACAGATTGACAACATGTTTATTTATAAAAGAGATAAAATCTGGGTGACTCAACAAGAGATCTCAGTACAAGAGCTACGTAACTGATTTTAATTTTGAGCTTTTTTTTATTTTACGACGTAGGCATCACGAAAAACGGATTTTTGGAAATTAGTATTCTATTCGTATTTCTTAAAATTTTAACCCGATCCGTTCATTAGTTTGGCGTGAAAAGGTAACAAACATCCATCCAAACTTTCACATATAAATATTAGTGTGATGTTATGATTTGATAGTAATGTAAAGTTTATTATGTACGAGTATATCAGTCATCTAGTGTCCTTAACACAAGCTCTGGTTAGCTTAAGGCTATGTGTGTGGATTGTCCAGCATTGTTTATTTATTGTTTAGTTGTTTATTTTGTGAGCCATAAAGAAATTGGATTCTGAATGTATGTAAAAAGATGTGATAAAAATGTATAAACCATCCAAACTTTGCCATATTTCCAAGTAACACAACAATGATCTGCAAAGTGCGACCATAGTTCTAACTAGTGCATTTCTTACATTCAACCTCACCATTTTATTTACGTATTTGCTAAACAAAACTCTATCTTAACCTCTTTGCTATAGGACTCAGTTGAGGGGTTTAAAAGTCAGGTTGTTTTTTGAAAACAAGCTTAGACAATACAGTGAGATCTCGGTAACAATGATAGGTAATCGTGTTACCTATTTTTGTTTACAAACTTGTACTTTAGTGTGTCACTAGACCCTACTTCAACCTACGTTTTACATTAAAATCATATACAAAAATACATCCAACTTAAGCCGTTAACTTAAACTTAGGTTTAATAAATAATTTCGTAACACAATAACCCAATTGTCTAGTATATAACAAGAAGTTACGGCCCGTAGAATTGTGTATTTGAGTATCTCTACACTGTGTATGTTTTAATTAAAATAATTGATTTCTTATTGTAATCGTTGTCTTGTTGTATTTTATTTTCTATGGGTCTTATAGTAGTATATTAAAGGGACACCAATAACCGATGTATTCTTGTATGTTTGTATTTGCGAATGTCTGCAATTACTAAATTGTTTAAATTGTATAAGTCGTTTCTAATTTTGAACACAATTTTATTTGTCAATATGTTTTTTTGTAACTCTCGAACTTTACAATTTTTTGTTTGTTTCCTTTGGTTTATTGCCATTAAACTCTGTGAAATAAAACGATGTGTTTTATTTCCATATAGATTGAAAGACTTTAGGACTTTTTAGGACACGTAAGATATTTCAAATAACAAGTAAAACTGGGAAATGAAGAGCGTATACAAAAAACACAGCTGTTAAACGTTATATTAGTATAAGTTTATATTAGTAAACGTTAAATTATTAAAAGTTTTGATCGTGTGAACAGAGTTTGGTGAAACAGTGTTACTAATTTATGAGTCACAAGTACGATATCATCACAATAAAATAAATTCGCAATATCATCAAATCAATTGTATTCGAGAAATTTTGAGTCGTAGGTAATTATCCGTACTGAATAATATAAAGACGAAAGTTTGTAGGGATGTATGGATGGATGGATGTTTGATCCTCTTTCATGAAAAAACTACTGAATGGATCGGGATGAAACTTTGAATAGAGTTGGTTCTAGCCCTAAAATTACATTCCATAAATCAGTTCTCATGGGATAAAAATATCCTTGAAACTTATCCATTTAAGTGATATCTTGGAGTGATATATTAAAAACTAGCGACCCGCTCCGGCTTCGCACGGTTTTATTATACATATAAACCTTCCTCTTGAATCATTCTATCTATTACAAAAAATCGCATCATTATCCGTTGCGTAGTTTTAAAGATTTAAGCATTCAAAGGGACATAGGGATATAGGGACATAGGGACAGAAAAAGCGACTTTGTTTTATACTATGTAGTGATAAGTGTTTAACTTAGTAACTAACTACACTTTGTAAAATTACAATCAATGAATAGAAACAAATTAAAATTAGTAAATATAAATAATTGAGCCAACAGTCTAGAGCTAGCTCATCTGATCCGTGATCATTCGTCGCGTCCTCACGACACTGTCTGCATTACCGCGCTGTATGGCAATGCTGATGCGCTGAGCCAGATACTCACCAGCTAGAGGGTCTCACGTCGCATCGACCAGACGCTCAGATAATTTTGTTGGTATAAATCACAAATTTATAATAAAACATCAAATCAAATACTATAAGGTACTTGAAATTTGAAATTTAACTAAGAAGGTACTGCTATTATTTTTTGCTTGTTTTTAATCGTACCTGCTTTGTAATATTTTGAATAAAAGTTTTTAATTGAAACATTAGCTTTTGTTGTAGTACTTAAAAGACTCAGCATTCACAGGTTTCAGAGACAATAGTACAGTGCGATTTACATACAAACGTAACTTGGAAACTTCATTTTGAGTTATTCCAATGGCTTCCTTCTCTTCAGGTATTCTATGAAAACTTCTGAAGAATTATTATGATTTTATATTGTTCAAGTTTTTAGTTTCGACGAATTTTGTGCTTTGTTTTCTTTAATTGTAAGGGATCTCTTATTTCACGTAGGAACCTTTGAAAGTTTCAATCAATAACCATTCGTACGAACCATAAAAAAAAATGAAGCGGCTTTCACGTGAGACTTTACTTACCGACCTTAAAAAAAGGAGGACGTTCTCAATGTGACTGTTTTAAAGTGTGAAACTAAATGTGAATCGCTTTTGTCTGTTGTCTGTTTGAAATGCGATTATTTTTATTATATTATTGGCTTATGGGATCTTATAGAGGTATATTCGATCAAGATATGACTAGTATTTCTTTTTATCTTTAATAGTGCATATTATATTGATTTGGTCTGCATTGATATTGTTATATTTTATACTATACTAGCGACCCGCCACGGCTTTGCACGGTTTTATTATACGTATAAACCTTTCTCTTGAATCACTCTATATATTAAAAAAAACCGCATCAAAATCCGTTGTGCAGTTTTAAAGATTTAAGCATTCAAAGGGACATAAGGATATAGGGACAGAAAAAGCGACTTTGTTTTATACTATGTAGTGATGTTATTTGTAGTCAGCTTACAGTATTACAAAACACCCCAAAGTATTTAATTGAAAATGATAGATCGTAGGTAGTTAATAAAGATGTAGCTAAAGAGCATCTCCCGGTCTAGAATTACGATACGCGCCTACTCTACCGGGAAAACCATAAACTTAGGATGTACAAATTTTATGTCTATGGGGAAAACATACACAGCCTATAGTTTCGAGATATTAGAGAGTATATTTTATTATGCTTTTTATCAGAATCCGTAGTTCCGAGTCAAATCTGAAACTATAAGAATTATCAAAACAATATAAGAAAAACTATTTAATTGTTTTTCATTTCGCTTCAACTTTTTGTCCACAAGTGGAAGAAGAAGAATTGCCGCAGAAATACGAAAGCCACTACAAATAAATTAAAAAAATAGCTATATTTGTAAATCCAATAAGTGTTTCTGTTTAAAATATTTCCTAGTGCAGATCCGTTATCATATCATCAATTTTAATGCACAAAGTACCGATAATCAAAATACCTAGTTTCTAACTCTTTATCTGAGATAAAACGAATTCATATCTCTCCTTAGGTAGGTCCCTATCTAGTGCATAGATATAAATTATATAACATTTCCTAAAAGAAGTAATCGTAAGAAAAAACAATAAATAATTCGTTGAAAGTTAAATAAATCAACTTGTTGTTTGAATAATTGTTGATGAGGTGGTCGAAAGCTTTACCATTTGAAATAAAAAACTGGCTATCTCATATCAATGCTTTGCCCAAAATTAGGCAAACCAATTTCATAGGTACAGCATGTTTAACTTAAGAAGAGGATACATCAAAGTCGGCGAAAAAACCCGGCGGTCGTCGGCGTGACATTTCTGTGTTTATTCACCGAAATGTCCCACTCCAACGACTAACTGACGAAAAACTCATCACAAAAGTCACAGACTTTCGTCAAATTGTCGCTAGCCCACCGACTTAGGTGTGTAAACTGCATTAGATAAAGAAGCAGGACTTTTAATACCTACATATTTTAACTTCCCGTTTATTTTGAATATTAGGTAAATATTCCATTAAGATCCACAAGTACTACAGTCAACAATATTAATACAGAATGACGTAGGCTACTTTGCTATATTTTCAAGTCACGGCACTTAGAATACCTATAAAACCAATTTAATTTGAGATTTATTATATTTTATAGTACTTTTTTACGATGCTCGAATGATATAATAATAATATATTTAATTGATTTTACTATTATTAATAATTATATTTTTAACATAACTATTGACAACAAACGGACCGACATGACGAAACTAGGGTTCCTTGTTGGCTACAAAACACTAAAAACACTAATATTACAAAAGTTCTGTTGTGCAAAATTAGTAGATAAGCAATATTCAGAAAAAACGGTCCAAATCTTTATCACTATAAAATAAACGTAGGTTCACCCATCAATGAACATACATGTATATAAATATCTACATACAGTAACATAGCATGTAAGGCGTTACACCATTTTGTCGTCATGATAAATAGCACAAAGCTAAACCAAAGATACAAAACGGCCATCTTTGTGAAGATCTTTTTAAACAAGAATAATTATAATTTTAACACTTGAATTTGCAACGGTTTTGCGAAAAAACCTACCTAAACACTCTGCATCTTCTATCTTAGGTCAACGGTAAAGGGTGACCCATTCAATGGCCTGAATGGGCAAAGGTGTGCCGAGGTTTGTTTCATTTATGCCTATTATGCTTACACAAAAGGGTTTGTCACCCTTCTGTGTACTATCTTGTAAATAAGCTTCTTATTAGTAAACGTGAGAAGAGCCTGGGCTAGCTTATAAGTCTTATAAATATCAAATACTTCAACAACGCATAATTTCAGACGTGCAGAGAAAAATATTCATTTACGAGTTCGTAAACGGACGAGAGATGATTAAAATTATGAATGAAAACGTTCAAACTCAAAAATTGTTTAAAACTTCTACGATTTGCTTCCATAATATCAGTGTCGGAAAACAATTTTATCCAATATCTATTTTATTTTCAGATCGATTTGTTACCAAAAATATCCAGGGCTCTAGAACCGAGTATAGTTTACTAGAAAAGGCCTATTTCGAGCAATAGACTACCATAGCCTTATGATGTGTGAGCGTGCCAGTGATAGTAGTTTAAAAACTTACTCAGTAAACACTCAATTAACTTATGTTACTCAGTAAACACTTAACTATCTTATGTTACTCGGTAAATACTCAACAAACTTATGTTACTCAGTAAAAACACAACTAACTTAGGTGATTCAGTAAACAGTGTTTGGTATACTAGTTCACGTTAGATACCACAGTAGTGTGCTAGATGGAACACCGTTATCAGGTTTTTTGTAAATTTAGCGTTTTATCAAGACCTAGGCCATATCTTATCTGGGTTAGGTTTCAGTGCTTAGTGCGCGACTAGTTTTTGGCAAACGTTTATTGATTTTTCTGATATGAATGCAAGAGGCTTACTGCTATCTATTCCACTAGAGGGACACATAGATAATAGTTACTTTTATTTTTATATAATAAACTAGCGACCCGCCCCGGCTTCGCACGGTTTTATTATACGGATAAAACTTCCTCTGCAATTACTCTATCTATTAAAAACCGCATCAAAATTCGTTGCGTGGTTATAAAGATTTAAGCATAGGTAGTACATAGGGACAGAGCAAGCGACTTTGTTTTATACTATGTAGTGAAGTAGTCATAGCAAATAGCCTTGACATCTTATCACATTAAATGCTCACGGAGGTGTATAAAAAGCCTTATGGGCACTCTATGCGTTAAATACACTTTCACAAGCCACGGTAAGTTCACTGTTGAACAGCTTTTTCCTAACAACGTATTACAATAATTATAATAACTGCTGATGTTTTACTTGAATTTTGACGTTGTATGTATGAAAACTTATTTCAATAACGAACAAGCAACTGTTTAAAATTTAACCATCTGGTGAAGTCGGGACTTAGTTTAGTAAGACGTGGTGTTACATTAAGGAATGTTTCTTATTTTATAGAATCTTCTAGTTTGTGTGCAAAATGTAATAAGCTCATAAAACTTGTACAGACGAGCTATTGTGCACTCTCTAGCGATCTCTTATCAGCCGCGCAATACCTACCAACTTAGGCGAACAGTGCAAAGATTATGCAAAATATAGTATTTATCTTATAAAAAGTCTAAATTTTAGACTTTTATCTAGCTTAGGTTCATTCTGGCGGCCATTTTGTGACCTTTTATCATTGGACTCGCTAATTAAAGATAATGTAAAAATATAAGAGTTTATTGTATTGCTTAGTGGTGCATGTATCTAGTGCTAGCTGTGGCCTCGAGCTTGGCTTGTTCTCGGCTACTTTGCCGTAACACACTTACGAACCAACACGGAAAGTAAAAGTTTTTGATTGCATTAACTACCGAAATTTTTATTTTAACAATGAATGAAAACATAGAAAAATAATTATTTTTAAGTATTACAAAAAAGCATTAGAAAGTATACCGAAATAACTAAGAAAAAAAAATTAAAATGAAAAAATCGTTCATTTACTACTTAAACAGTTAAATTAATTATTATTAATGATAAGCAATAAAAATGTAGTTACATTGGTAATCTGTTCAGGTATTTTTTTTCTTGTGGAAGGAGTGAAAAAGAAATAACTAGCTCTTTTAAGTTACTTACAATATGTCGATAATATTTTAAAAACAAACTTTGTATTTGCTAACTTGAAAGAGTTACAATGTTTTAGAAGCCGTGTTTTCCTTTCTGTTAGGTAAAATTAAAAGTGTTCCATTGAGTATTTCTTGGTTGGTAAGAAATAAAAAAATAAGGTAAAAATATGGAGTCTGAAAAATATTTTTTTTACTTGTTTAAAATATTTCAATTGTAAGTATTGTCGCATCTACTAATATTGAGTATGACTTTCAATTGTTTTGAGATAAAGTTATACCTAAAATTTTATAGGTCAAATGTTGGGGTAGCACTTTTGGTAAATAAAAAAGGATGTATACCTAAAGATTATACATTCTTATAAGAACCTTAGGTTTTTTTTGAGTGGCGACGTTTTTTTGAGCTGCAATGTTTTTTTTTTCCTTTTACGGGTTATGTACACGTAAAAAGGAATACAAAAAAACTATTGTTAAATAATCACAATACAATTATAAGAAAACTTACCTGTATTTTTAAATTGCCCTCTTAACTCTTCCTTGTTAAACCTGAAACAAAATAATTTACATTAATATTTACATTAATAACTACAGTGTAGATACGACAAACTATTGCAATTAAACATTTCATCATTTTTTATTTTATTTATTAGGTACATAAAGACAAAATAAAATACAGAAAGAAACACTGAGAATCGATGAAGTTCAAAGGGCGGTCTTATCGCAATGAACAATCTCTTCCAGGCAACCTTGGGATGGACTGGGCATTATTCTACTGTAAATATGCTATGAGCTCCTCTAAAAGACCTTTAAAATATCAAAAAGTTTGTGCTAGTAGAATACCAAAAAGAGTTTAACACTGTCATTTTGACACTATACTTTTGAATGGCGAAGCGATTTATTTAGTGGAATTTGGGCCCTGGATGGAACAAACGCTTTTATAGACCACCTTGTCCTTTTAGAGACCATGCTGTACTTTCAGAGACCTTTATTCCCTCAGTAACCCGCTTCTAACCCTTGGCTCGTAAGTAAACATTACATAACCGAACAAAACCTCTGAAGCCTCCATTCACACACGCACACTACCGCGCCTCACTTGTCATTGGTCAACTTTCACTTTCGCACAGAACCTACATATTCGAAATTCCGCACGCGTTGATGCGATTGGCTGGCCTTACTGTGACCTTTGACGCTATTGGTCGGCTTAGCTTAGGTATTTGAACACGGAAATAATGTGTTCGGATATGTGTTGTTTAGGATTTGATTTTATGTTATTTACGTAGTTCTACGCAAGCGTGGGATTGAAAAGGTTAGATTTTAGATTTGCTGAGACCCGCCCTAAACTTTGATTTCAGCAAGCATTACTATCTCTTTCATTGTTTCATAGATCTTTAAAAGTAAAAAGCTGGCATGAGCGTGTTATTGTTATAGGGGCAATGTAATACAAAAGACAAACAATACATCTACAAACATTTCAACTTTTTATTTTATTGCCTTTTACATATCAAGAGATAGAACAACATAGAAAAATCATGTTTGTGTGACTGTCTAGCTATCACGGTTCTTGATACAGCTTGGTGACATACAGACGGACAGACAACGAAGTCTTAGCAATAGGGCGGGACCCTATTTTGCTCTTTACCCTTTAGGTACGGAACCCTAAAATGATATTAGATATAAATAATGAATGCTGGGCAATCCGCATAACAACATCTAGCTAAGTAGAGCTTGTGTTATCACTACATAGTATAAAACAAAGTCGCTTTGTCTGTCCTTATGTCCCTATGTTTGCTCAAATCTATAAAAGTACGCTATGGATTTTGATACGGTTTTTTAATATATACCTAGAGTGATTCAAGTGGATACGTATAATAAAACCGTACGAAGCCGGGGCGGTCGCTAGTGGGTGTACTATATGGCTGAAAAACTTAATACAATACACATATGGATTTTCTATTATACCTACATAAGAAAATACCAAGAACCTCGGGTCAAATATTTTCAGATCGCAAAAACAATTATCCTAAAGCGAGAATCGAACCCGCAACCTCCTGCATGACAGGCGTACCTTCGCCGAGCTACATCGGTCGTCACATTTCATTTATTAGCTCTATTTCTTTATGCCGCCTAGTATCAGTAGATCCGATAATTTAGTCCGATGATCGGAGTGATGAGATTTTTTATTCTCATTAGTCCGATGATGCTGATCAATACAGATCACCGGACTTCTAAACCTTTTAGTCCGATATTCACCTACATATTTCGACTTTCCCAAAAAAATAAATGTTCTAACTTATGCGAATAATTTTTTAAATATTTTTTCAAGAAAACCCGTGTCCGCTAGCTAAGCAATCGTAATGAGTCGAGTACCTACTCCTTGATAAAGGGACACTTCTTCCTTGTTTCTTTTTATAAAGGTTTTTAACCTCTCCGGTCGTTCACATTACAATCTAATAGCTATTAAACTATAATAGGTACCTTGTTTATGTAATCGAGCTAAAGTTATATTATGTAGTAAATATCTTTAGGTGTATACAGACGGGAGACTTTATATTGTGGCAACTTTTTTGTTGACGCACTTCACTCTCATCATCATCAATCTATATTAGTCCACTGCTGGACAATGAGCCGGAAATATCGCGAAGAACCGACAGCCACTCGGGTAAACGTGTTCTTGAGGTGACGCGGCTCGGCAAACGTAGTGTAGGACGCCCTCCAGCCAGGTGGAATGGCGATGAAACAATAGATTGCTGGGAGATGCTGGCTGGAGATATTGGCGGCCCATTGTTGTGTAGTGGACTTATATAGGTTGATGATGATGATGATATAATCGAGCCATTCTATGCCGACCGAAAGAGACATATTTTATATAGATATACCTAGATATTAGATTTACCTAGACATTAGATTTACCTAGACATTAGATTTACATTTATTTAAAGACAAATTTAAAAATAAAATACATACATGTATAGTATAAAACAAAGTAGTTTTCTCTGTCCCTATGTCCCTTTGTATGCTTACCTAAATCTTTAAAACTACGCAACGGATTTTGATGCGGTTTTTTTTAATAGTGATTCAAGAGGAAGGTTTATACGTACAATAAAACAGTGCGAAGCCGGGGCGGGTCACTAGTAGATAGATAAAATAAAACTGGGTCGGTTACTTTACGAAGTCTTTGTCGAGTATAAAACTCTTAACATTGCAAAATAAAAAATAAACCACTAGAAAGATTACTCGCGTTTTTCTATGCAAATATGATAATATTTGAACACGCCATTTGAATCGTTAGGTTTTTGATAAGGCAAGTGCAGCGACTAGGGATGGGCATTGAACGACTCTATAATTGTTATCGATGAAAATATTTTATAGATACGCAGGTACAGATATAAGTACGCAGCTAAAGTTTATGTGATGCCCGCCGATGTGGCGCGGTGGGAGAAGGTCTGCCTGCGATGCAAAAGGTTGCAGGATCGCATTGGGAGAAATGTTCTACGATCGATCTGAATGAATATATATATGAATATCGAAATATTTGTTCCGGGGTTTTGGGTGTTTTTTATGTATAGTAAAAATATCTATTTATGTAATGTATTGTATTAAGTATATTAGGCATCTGTACCCATACTAACTTTGATTATATTAACACAAGCTCTGGTTAGCTTGAGGCTAGGTGATGCTATGTGGATTTTCCACCAAATTAAAAATCGACTACTCCTGAAGGGAAAGTCTGGTTAGCTAATCACTTCTCTGTAACAATTATGTATGTGTATAATGATTTTGACGCCGCGACCGATACAGCGTTATCGAAATGTTTATCGATATTTGTCCCATCTCTACTGGCTAGGGCAGGGCCGTTGCTATCAGTGCAGACGATTGCGAACATTTCTTGTATGATAACAACCGAATTAGACAGATTGTGGAAACTAGCTGCAATACACAATTTTTTAGGATGTCCAGAGTATTTTTTTTTGTATTCAACGTAAAGGTCATTGGTTCTTTTGCGTTATAATAATAATAATGCTGGACAATCTACACAACGTCATCTAGCCCCAAGCTAAGCAAAGCTTGTGTTATGGTATGATACTAAATGACTGATATACTTAATACATTACATTACAAAGGTAGATGTTTTTTTTATTATACGTATAAGAAACCCAGACCAACGGAGAAAAAATCTGCAGATAGTACACAAATTTGTTCCGAGGCGGGAATCGAACCCGCAACCTCCTGCGTTGCAGGTGGACCTTTGCCCACCGCGCCACATCAGTCGTTTATATACATAGGTCATGAAATCATTCACAAAAGATTTAAAAAGTAAACCAATAAGTAATAACTTCTATACCGATTAATCGCAGACACGGAATTTGCATAGAATGAACTTCTCAAGGTCAATTTGATAACTTATTGCAAACGCTTTGTATAAAATAATACGCGTACTTTAGAGAAAATAATACAACACGTATTTGAAAATGGTATTTACCCCTAAAGCTTCTTTGATTTGATTCCTTCCCTGTATTTCTTCCTTCACTGTATCTTAAAACAATTGCGATTTCTTCCAAGCGTGGTACTTATTGCATAGCCCCATCGTTAGTTTTTGTTTGGGTTGTCATGTTCACCCGTGGATATAAGTCAGAGGGATTCAAAATGCTGGATGCTGGATGCGATGATTTATTTATTTATTTATTTATAGGTTGATGATGAAGGACCAAAAAGTTGATTTGCTAAGTATCGAAATAATTTTAGAGCAAAGAAATGATCGTTTGCGACTCACAACAAATAAAATGGCCCTCTTTAGCCGGACGGCGCTACACAAACAAATATTCTAGGCTTGGGTTACAATAAACAGTACAACAAAAACATTAGTAACGCTAAACGCAGGAAACTGACTAATTAGCCACTTCACTATCTTTTATTTTTGCGAAATTATAATCCGTACAAAAATTATACCAAAGTCAAAAATCGTTGGAAATAGGTAAACGTAATGCGACATGACTCAAATTCATATATATAATCGAGACTACTAGAATTAATTCATACAAGTTTTTTTAGCTATGAGATTAATTACCTACTGCAAATTCATTGAAAAAAATTACGCCTAAGAAAAACTTATTACAGAAAGGAAAATAAAATTATTACAAAAGGTCAGGACTATCATCTTTACCAATGAAGTAACAAAATGCATCAATTCATCAAAACTTTTACATTTATGAATTGTAGTATTGTAGTAATTCAATATTATTTAAACTACAACATTCATTGAGGAATGTCTTCAAACTAAAAATGCCTACATGAGTAATAACCAGAAATCTACAAATTGTCGTAGAACTTGAAACAGGAGAGCTGTGTAGGTGGCCTATTCGAAGAAAAGTCTCATATTAGGTATTCGAAGTAAACCTACATGGAAGAAACTTTCTGACAATTCTGTAAAAGGAGAAATCATCTAGGAGGTAGATAAGTTCACACAGAAATAAGCCTAATGTAGTTGGAATAGAATTTGTTATTGAAATGGTTATAAGCTTGTTCTATCGCCTAGGTCACAGATGATATAATACTAGTCGTGGGCTTATCAGTCGTGTCATATTTTTATGGCGAATAAATTCTAACATTTAAAATGGTGATCTTGCGTATAGCTTGAGCGTATTAAATTATGAATTTATTATTAGTTTTTTTATGTAAGTATAAAGATGTGTCTATCCTTCAATTATCGCGCCCATAGACTAATCATAGACAATAGACAACTTAAGTTTATTATATCTCGACGGTTTGACCTCGTTATATTTAACCAATCAGCTAACTAACGTTCAAACACAAATTAAAAAAAAACCTGTATTACAGCAAAAAAAAATGATGGAAAAAATATGACACAATTAAAACGGGCGGCCTTATCGTTGAGCGATCTCTGCCAGGCCTTTGGATGACAAACTTTACTCAAGAACTGAATAAAACTATATACCCAAGATTTAGAGGTGCACCATAGATATAATAATAATTGAAAAATTCAAAACAAACAATATATACCTAAATCTAACCAATAGATAAGTATATTACTAAATAGAAACGATGCGTGCGAAGCCGCGGTCTGAGTAATAAATATTTTTAAACTTACTATAATGTAAAGTCATCCTTTTAGAATACAACCTAAACTAAACTATCCTCAAAGCCATCCCTTCAAGGAATGCCTATAATTATAGGCTAGTTAAGGTACTAGTACCAAAAAAATCACCTACTTTTGTAGAATAAACGTAAAATAGTACGTAGTTATTCTGATAAATCAAGATCCATTCGGATCTAAAGTCGACTTCCCTCCCACTAAACCAAAACCTTAAGCCGTGTGGTGCCGGCTTAGAATTGCACCACCCCAACTCTTCCCGTGGGTGTCGTAAGAGGCGACCAAGGGATATACCGGGGGGTGGGCAGCAGCACCCCTCCAGAACAACTCCACCATCAAACTGCGATCCCCAACCCGCATGCCCAGCGTGGGGATTATGGGCATTACCCCAAAATAGTCAATAGTCAAAGTGCTTTATTTCCATAAGACTTTACAGGACACTTGGACAAGTCATAAAATTCATATTATAAATAATTAAAACTAGGAAATATTGATCATTTTGATTTTTTGATTTTTTTTACTTTTGAAATGATACAGTCACTTCGCGCTCATTGGGGGAGGCCTATGTCCAATGTCCAGCAGTGGACTAATGTAGGTTGACGATGATGAAACTAAAACCTACCTACGTGGCTATAATCCATTGCCTAAATCCTTGCGTAGTTAAATTTAGTGGGAACGCAATGTCTGCAGAAAGACACAATTGACAATCAGAGTACTTACCGCGAAGTGAACAATCGCTCGCCGTCAGCGCTTTTAGATCAAGTTTTTTGACTGGAATGATTCATTCATTGTAAAAGTTTACATCAGCAACCTTCACAGTCCACTACTGGACTTAGGCCTTCTATAAGCTAATTGGATTTCAGATTTAATTGATTGAACTCATTAATGAAATCTATAAAGATTTTTTTTTTTCAGGAAACGGAAACAAAAAAAGACAAGTATTTACAATTGAAAAGATAAAGCTTACTGTTTGTTGCATAACAATTTGTCTACAAAGCATTTCGAACAGTGGGTCGTACATACGTTTTGATTGTACAACTGTTTATTCCCCTAAATGAGCTAACTGTAGACGGTCGCAAACAGTCTAAAAGTATCTAGATATCAATATTACTATTAAAATAGTTATCGTAATGTCAAAATATTGTTGGACCAGACTGAAAAGATAACGATATTATTTTGAAATATCATAGAGCGTTAATTCTGGACAATTCACACAGCTTCATCTAGCCCCAAGCTGCGAACAATTTCAGTTATGAGTACTAGATAACTGATATACTAAAACAATAAATAATTAAACTTTATTGACTACGAAAATTACAAGCAAAGGAATAGAAAAATTACAACTAGTATTTACAATTGAAACCATTGAGCTAACTGCAGACGGTTGCAAACAGTCAAAAGGTAGCTCAATTGATCTATGTCAATACCAGTCCCCTTGGATTCGAGACCCTAGGTCCGGGGGTACCGAGGCTCTCCGGGTTTTTAAAAAAATATCTGAGCGTCTGGTCGATGCGACGCGTGACCCGAGAGCTGGTGAGTATCTGTCTCAGCGCATCAGCATTGTCATACAGCGTGGTAATGCAGCCAGTGTCTTGGAGACGCACAGACTGGTATTGACATGGATCATAAAACAATTAAATAACCATTTAACATAGCAACAGTACGAGTAAAACTGCTACCAGAAACATGTATACTTTACCTTACTTCCTTACCTACTCCTTACTAATATTATAAGCTAGCGACCCGCTCTGACTTCGCTCGGTTTTATTATACGTATAAACCTTTCTCTTGAATCACTCCTATATATCTATTTAAAAAAACCGCATCAAAATACGTTGCGTAGTTTTAAAGATTTAAGCGTATAAAGGGACATAGGGATATAGGGACATAGGGACAGAGAAAGGGACTTTGTTTTATACTATGTAGATAGTGATGCGAAAGTTTGTATAGGTGTACAGATGGATCTTTGTTCATCTTTCAGTCAAAAACTACTGAATAGATCAGGCTGAAATTTAGAATAGGCGTAGTTTTAGAATAACACAGGCTACTTCATGCTACTTTCATCCCATAAATCAGTTCCCATGGGATATAAATAGTCTAACAACGTTTCTATAGAAAACACGTGCGAAGCCGCGGTCATATACTAGTTAAATACATATCAAATGGTTACTAATACCTACTACCTATTTAAAGGTCAGTCGAAACAGGCAAAAACAGGCGATAAGACTTAACTAAAACCTTTTTATTACATTGTTAATAAACCTAATTATGATTGAAATAATTCCAAGTTTGACTTCCTGTTAGTCACGTAATCTGTCTAGGCGGTAGTAGACATGCACAAAAGTGTCTATACCGAGACGAGGAAATAACAATAATTTTTATTTTATTTTATTTTATATTATTACACAAAATCCACAGCTCTTAAAAATAAATTACAACTAATCTTATAGTTTAACCTACAGCCAATAAAGGATTTACATTTTATGAATTTAACCTAAATATGAACGAACAATCACTAAATCTACAAATTAAATCTAAATAGTTGAATTTACCATTAATTATTACTTTTATAAAAGTTAAACCAAAATTACCCACCAATAGTAAAAGTAACAACGAAAATTACAATCAAGGAATAAAATAAATTACAACTAGTATAATAATATACAATTGAAACCATTCCCCTGTACCTAGCAGCAAATTTTAACTATGACACATGTATTTGTATTATAGATTACCTAGCTTTATTTTGTTTATTTTGACAATGCCCTTATACAGCAGCTTTTATGACTTTCATGACATTACAAATCTTAATTTTATCTGTTTGAAATAGCTTTAGAACGACATCAAGTGATACGATTGAATAAATGAATATGAATACTGAGCTAACTGCAGACGGTTGCAAACAGCCTAAAGGTTGCTCAATTGATTCATAATAAGTAGACAAAGTTAGAATTAGTATTTAAAATGGAAACAGTTTGGCTAACTGCAGATTGTAGTTAAACTAGAGGCAGCTCAACTGATCCAAATCAATTCGAATCTGAAATAGTCACTTTGGGCATAACCTTACTATTTCAATACATACTTTCATTTTACCCTCTAAAGAGATTTTTCTACAAACTTTGAATGTGATATTTCTTTATGTTTCATTAAAAGCCTAAATATTAAGTTTCAAGCTTCAAAAAAACGAAACTTTTCAACAAAGTTTCGCACCCTATTTCAACGCGTTACAATACTTTTTACGCATTAAAAAGTAGCCAATGTCATTTCTTAGGCTTTGAACTATTTCTGTACCAAATTTTAGTAGTTTAGACGTGAACGCGTAACAAACAGACAGACAGAGTTACTTTCGCATTCATAATTTTATAATATAACTGGCACTAGCTGGTGCCCGCGACTTCGTCTGCGCAGGATTAGTATTTCGAGTAAACTCGCGGTCTCACCCGCGTAATTCCCGTTCCCGTGGAAATTCCGGAATAAAATATAGCCTATGAGTTATTCCAGACTATAAAATATCTCTGTGCCAAATTTCATCCAGATCCCTTCAGTAGTTATCCATCTATCTATCCATCCATCCATCTATCCATCCATACTTACAAACTTTCGCTTCTACAATATTAGTAGGATATATTGGAAATAGGGATGACATCCCTATTTCCAATATATACGTAGAAAATGAACATGACACATTGTGTCATGTTCATTTTCTACCTAACGTATAGTCAATGATCATAGCCCTTCTATCCTATAAAGGCGAAGGTTTTACTTAATATAAACAAATCGACTGAATAGAATAGAATAGAATAGAATATATTTTTATTTGTTTACAGAATTACACAATACACAGTACACTTTATAAAATTAGACTTAACTGAGACTAAAATGTGAACAGTAAATCTGTAACAAAATGGCTCTGCCTCAGCATGAGTTGGTTGCTAGCAAGCTAGCAACCAACGCTGGTCTTCCGTCAGAGCCACATGTTGGCTTTACGGATCACACATACAAACAACGCTATAATTAAGAAAACTGACACATAAAAACTATCAACAAAAAATTAAAAATAAATGAAAGTAATACACGTAATTGACTAATATACCAAATAATTAATAAACGAGTTGAAAAAAGATAACATAATAAATATTTTAAAAGGTGCAATACGACACTTAAGCTAACATTACCTATTATAGAGCACTCGTGTCGTGCTTAAGGCTTTCCTGTTCCTTCTGATGGTTAAGCAAAAAATACTTTTATTTAGATCGAAAACTATGTAAACTCTGCATGAATGAGATCTTTTACATTTCCGTACTTACAATTATTGAAGAAAGCATAACCTACCATATGTCTCGAAAAACACATATACTTACAACAAAATCTATAGTTACTATGAACTTGATGGAATTATGTACTTTGAATTTCCTTTATCCCGCTGTATTATTTATATATTATTTTATATTTATGTATATTTGCAAATCTAGTATGACAGTTAAAAACTAATTCGTTATTTATGTATTTGATAATTAAGTATGTCTATTTATACTCATTACGTTGCTAACTGTACTTCTTATCTACAAAGCATAGGTATATAGTTTGGACTAACAATACATATGCACCAACAGGAAAGTTCAGTCTAAATTCATTCCTTAAATCTATTAGATATACAATTGCAGTATTATATTATAGGAACCTAATTAAATTTTATAATTATTTACTAAATCAAGTCGACTATTTATCATAAAACTCTGTTTTTTCTCGACGTTTATTTTATTATTATTTACTGGGGCGAAATAAGTAGGTAACGGAGTTTGAATGAGGAATTTACGTAATGTTTGATTATACTGAAAACATGGCGTTTTAATTTGCAATAACATGACATAGATCCACAAGTTGACAAAATAAACTACCACTACCTTAATAATACCTCACATATTTAAGAACTTGAATATAATCAATAAAATAAACAAATAAATAATGCTGGACAATCCACTAAAAATTATCTAAAAAAAGAAAGTAAAAAAAGAAACTTACAACCCAAGCTAAAAAAAGAAACTTAAAGAACGTTTTTTATTAGAAGGAAGTTTCAAGTGTAAAATTTATTGAGTTTTGTGTAAACCTGTTTAGATATGTCCACGATTTTTAAAATGTTTAAAAAAATCATGCGTAGAATAAATATAATAGAAAACTCTTTATTATACTTAAACCTACCACACATAGAAAGAAAAGAAAGCATAAAAATATTGCATATTAAGACTAAATATAAAGGACGTAACTATTAGTTTTATAGAGTTGTTTCGTGTTTCTTAATATTTACTTATGGTGAATGGAGATACATTTAGAAATAAGGTTCAAGACACATTCGAGACATACAGTAAACTAGAGCGTCAGCTAGTTACAATTAGAACATCTGTGTTTGACTATGACAAAAGGCTCAAGGCTATGTTTAATTATATGTACTTATTATATAAAACATGAATAAATAGGAAATTCATAAATTCGAAAACTTCTTTGTAAATTTACTTCAATAAGGTAAATTTAATAATAGACTTATTTATTAACTAGATTTTGCCCGCGAATTCATAACACGCATTTTCCAGAGTCAGTATTTATTGGACAGACAGAATTACTTTTGTTTTTATTTGTATGGATTAGAAGAGACACATGTACTAGGAACACAGAGAGAAAAGGAACAATCTTTTGCCCTACAGTTTGACAGTGAACGCTACTTGCACAAGGACAAGCTATGCGAACAACAAGAGGAGGGATGAAACGAGTAAAAAAGAAATCCGAAGCTTACAAAAAATCCGATCGCAGATACTCTACTGCGAGACGTAGGCTACAATAAGGCTATAATTGTCACTACAGTGCAGCAATGTCATGTTACAATTATTTTCTAATAAGTTCTAAACCTAATCTATAGTTTTTTCGCGATTTATCCCGTTCAGTACAGACCCATCACGGCTTCTGTTAACTTTAATATAATAAAAAATCCTCAGCAGGATACTAAAAAAATACTAAAAAGATAAACCTAGGTGCGCTAGAGCCCTTATCTGAGTTCAACGGCTGGTGATGATAAAAATGGACGTCACCCGCTTCCTACGGACTATTAGAACTAGTTTTATAATGTTCAATCATTGCGGGTTATTCTAATTAATATGTCACAATGATTTGATGATGCTGTGTGGATTGTAAAGTTTGGCTTAAAATCTGAGCGTAGTGCGTGGGTTCAACTAACCCCTGCGCACTAATAATTAAATGAATCTTGACGATTGTAAAAAACAATAAAGGAAAATACGATAGTTATGTTCCGGAAAAATTTAAGTTTCGGGCGGTAGCAAGTTACGACGAAGACAAGGGTTAAATATACTTAATAAGAATATTTTTTCAGTGTGTTCTTTCATTCAAAATTCGAAATACGCATAAAATTTTATTATATCTACAGAAACCTCCACTCTTGGTTTTATTTCATCATTTTTCCGTAGAAACAAAAGAGTCGTGTCGGATTGTATAAATATCACATTTCAAGTGCACGGGTACATGCACCTATGATTCACAAAGTTCATTTATCCTAACCTTATTTTAATTTATTACATCATATCTATTGTTTTAACCTTAGCGTTGAGTTGTCATTATTTACTTAGTTCTAGGAAATGGTAATGAAATAGTTTTTGCAGAATTTAGTTTCTATGTCACGCTTGACATGATGCGTCGCGGAAAATCTGAACTCGGTTAATCTAACATATTATGTCAACAAAGCAAAACAAAATTACAAAAATTGCGAATAATATCAGAGAAAACTACCTACTACGTAACATAAAGGATTACACTAAAAACAAAAACGTCAATAGCCCATGATTGCACTTGCAGAGCTAAAAGGGTTCAAATCCGTCTTTGAAGTCCAATTATTTATTTATTTATTGTTTTTAACGGTGTTACCTACCAATAATATCTGGAATAATTTAAAGTGATTATGATGACCTCCTAGCTTATTGCTAGAGTTTTGTCGACGACTGTAAAATAGGTATTTTGAATGTAAATAACATTTTAGGTCTTTTACTTTACAAAGTATATGAATCTTAACATAACCTAAACTTACCTATATTTACAAGAAAACAAAAACAACAACAAAATTAAAACAATCAGTCAAATTGTAGATTTATTTAATGGGAAAGATTCAAAGAAGACTGATTCAAATAAAATTTAAAGAGTGAAATGGCCGCTAATGAATTTGGTTCCGCTAAAATGCCAATAAATGTCCTACAATTAATTTATTTATGTTGAGTTCCGTCATCAGTGCCTCAACAGATCTTTGAACTTGGTGCTGTCCTACGATGGAAATAAGACGTTTTGGGTGTTTTTACACATCTCCGTTCTTTCCACTTGAGTGGGAATCAACCCTTACGTTATATAGCTACATGGATGATGCTATGTAAAATACCCTGTCAATTTTTGTAGGGCTATAATAGAGCAAATGCGAAACATTGCGTAAATGATTGAAGTTGAAGCAAATAATTTCAAATGTTTTATGCATTCGTTGACTATGCGACGTAAATTTTAAATAATTTTTGTCTATTCTACCCTAGACATTAATAGGTGTGATTTACTTACTGCATTATTTATTTCAATCCTCGTAGTTTGATAACAAAGTTGCATGGTATAAATTTTAATGCAGTCAGCGATCCGCGTAGCAAATTGCTACGAAATCATAGACCAAATATCTACGAGTTGCATTCGTAGCGATTCGTAGACGTGCTACGAAATAGTGCATTGTAGATAAATCTATTACTTCTATCCTAGTTACAATAACTGTTTTCTTTAACGCATAACGGTTATTTCAATATATATTTATGGTATTAACGAAAAGCTTTGAACAATTTGTCAAAAAATGTTTTATTTTTTGATGAATGTTTATAATTTGACCGGTTTATTTACCTAACTTGTTAAGAAAATTTTCCAAATGAACTTATGTGCAACTGCATACTGCGTTGTACGGCTAGACGAAAACAAAGCTGTATTTGTGTGAGTAACTGTCTACCGTGTTTATAAATTATCTTTACTGCTATTTTTAGAGAGCCCTAGTGTCAAGGTCTGATGGTTTACAAAGTGTTGGTTATTATATATAGTTATTCTATCTAAAACCTTTATTTAAGCCTATTGAATATTTTTTCTTGTTCTTAGTTAAGTTAGTCTACTCAGTTATTCTATTTAACCGTCTGCAGTTAGCTCAATGGTTTCAAATGTAAATACTAGTTGTTATTTTTCTATTTCTGCTTGTAATTTTCGTTGTTTGTATTTAACGGTGATTAGTTAATCTACGCATGTAAAACAGGATAGGTTTAACTACGAATATTCAAAACAGTGGAAAGGTAAACCTAATTCAGGATTTAAGACACCTTTTATTAGAAAACTGTTATCGTTTTGACTGAATGATAAAACTAAATATCTAACTAGTAAAAGTGTACCTAAAGGAGTAATTAAATTAAATTAAATTCATTTATTTTCAGACACAAAGATCCATAAACTAGAATGTAATGAAGATTGTAATATAAATTAAAGATTTCAAATGGTATAATATAGACACTAGATTTTAGGTACTAGTTTTAGTTACGTGTATTATATCCGTGATTAGTAATTAAATTAAGTAATTCATATTTATGGAAGGTCATACTTTTGACCTAGGTCCTTTATTTTCCTTAACATGTAGCTCATCTAAACATGTTGAATCATTTCTATTAGCCGCTTTGAATTAATTACAATACAACTAACACGAGTCTATTTAGATTCTTACTGCAATAAATGCATTTTAGAATTATTTATATGATTTCAACATCTTTAGTTACATTTTAAACATCATCATCATCAACCTATATTAGTCCACAGCTGGAAATAGGCCTTCTAATAATAATAATAAACATACCTAGGCGACTTAAAAAAAGTAATAATATGAATAATGTATAATCTGTCTTAGCTTGTAAGTATTTAGATGGTTTGTATAAGATTAAGGCTCTTTTAAATCTCTAAATTTGGTTATTTAGTTACCTTTTTAAGTATTTATCCAGGATCGTAGTATATTAACTATAGTTCAATAAATTTAAATTTATGAGAACTTAGTTTTCAGAGTCAAATTTATGAAGTTGAATCGTTTTTTGAAGTTTTTAAATCAGAGGCTAACTAACAAAACACAGGCCAAAGACGTCTTCCGTTTACTAATGATGTGTATTTACCTATATTTAAAACTGCTAGGCGAGTTTAAATCAATAGAATGATCAAATAACAGAGAGTTTAACTAACTGGAACTGTAAATATTATCACGAGAAGTGTTTTAAAATCTAAGCCAGATTCGTAACCGAATATTATTGTCATTATTGCACCGAAGATTTACATGGAACAGTTAAAATTATGAACGTAAGTGATTTCAAGTCACTGAGCTACATATGTATATGTAAACTAACTAAGTCCAATAATGTTGGACAATCAAACACCTTCATCTAAATTTTACATATTCCTTCAACAGGGCTTGTGTTTTTAATACTAGATTAAGTGATAGATTTAATATTTGATCAAACTTTGTAAGCTACAAATAGTTGTAAAAAAAACTATATAGGTAACTACTATTGGGCTGGCGTTGAGATGTATTTGCAGGTTGTTGATTAGATTTGGCACTTTGTGACGTAAATTATTAGTAGGTATTTGCATTATCTATAATCGCTTATTATATAAATCGAATTATGTAGTTTCTTTCGACGATAACGGATCAGTTTTCAAACTTTGTAAAACTTAGAAATTATTCTACAGAGAGTTGCAAGTAAAGCCATTTATTAATTGGGACATATTAAGTACTCACATAAATTTGTATAATCTGTAGCACAATAGCGCGTTGTACGAAATGAGGTTATCCGAATCAGTCTAACACATTTTTTTTGTGCAAATAATTTTATCAATCCGACCTTGCTCCCCGTTATCGCCAAATTTAGCTAGTTCTAACGTCACCCGATAACTAGACAAATAACTTACCGGTTTAAAAGAAAATCAAATCCTGGGCACAACACTAAGTTTCACTTAAGAGTTTTTCGCGTGTTTGGTGGAGGGCGGTGCGTGTCAAAGAGTGGCGCGTGCACATCGTGCGGCGGGATCCGCCGACTGACTGGCAGTCTGCAAGGCGCGCACGCAACCTCCCTCCAAAAAAATACCGCGAAAATATGGCGGGAGCCGCGCAAAAACTGAAGGGGTGCGCTGTTTCTGCGATGTAGAGGCTGTATGCTAATCCATCGCCCTTTTTTCCGGGGGGGTGGGATGCAATTAAAAACTCGCGCGTGCGTGGGGGTGCGATTAGAAAGGAGACGCTTGGAATGAGTCTGTCACCGTTTTTTACTTTTTTTCTAGTCTGGCATTCTGGATGTATGGATCGATGCCGTCTGCCTGTGGATGCTGCGACTTAGATAATTGTTTATTGATCAGGAAATTGACGGCGAAACCAGCAGCTTCGAAGCTTATTATTTCTTACGTTTTATTTTTCAGTTGCGAAGTAGATTGAATTCGTTTTTACCATCGTCAATTCAAAATATTTTTTTGTTCTTTTATATCCTTTTGTGAATTTTCACCTTGAAATCACATCTCAGTTACCTACTTTGTTGAAATGATATGAATCAAAATACCTTCCCTATTTATCCTTCGCAAAATAAGCTCTACATTTCAATGCTATCTCATTTTGTTTATTTTGATTTGACAATAATCCTGTCTGAACCCGTTAACATCTATGCTTTAATTGTAGCTGACAATAGACAAAATGTACAATAGAGCGGTCAGTAGGGGTCTTGCAACGAGAAGCTTGCATCAAGCTAGAGTCTGCATGCTCTATACCTTACATATATCTTGCGCGCCGCTTCACGAATGTATCTACCCATCCGCGCGATAAAACAGCGAATGTGTTATTCGTTTGCGATTTCGTGTCTTTTTAGGGCAAAGATAGAAAGATAAGATAATTTTTGCCACTGAAAGTGGGAGGTCAAATGGCGAATTATCTATTTTGTCCTAGTTTTTCTATTAGAGTGATTATGCTATTTGCGGTTTTGTAAATAAACATAGTTTTGATTCATTACGGATTTGTGAGTACGGTAAAAAATGATTTTATAGAATAATATGTGGTCAAACATAATATTTAAAGAAGTTATATATAAGCAATATATTTTAACCCTATAAAATTTAACCCTATAACACAATAAATTTTCTATGTAATTTTCTTTTTCAAAAAAATCGTCATGTACCTAATCCAATTCTGAAATTTAACTCCTAAATTCGAAAATAGAGCTCAAAATTTAAAAAAAGGCATCTCTAGAAATCAATTTAAAAAAGGAAGGTCATCGGACTGCAACTATGAATCTATAATTTTATGCAAAATCCAACGGTCAGAGTGCAAGAATTTCTATGTATAATTTTATGCAAGATTTTAAACAAGATCTAATGTGTCGAGCTCGATCTTGCAGCTTCGGCGTGCAAGTGCCCGGCGGATTAGCATCACAATGAGGTGGACTGTCGAGGGTTAAAACGTCTTTAGATTTGAAGATTATCATACATTTATTTAAAGCTAGGTACCTACTTTTAAAATTTGAGAAATGAAGGTGAATAATTTTTACTTCCGGTATTGTTAAATTATTCCGTTTTCAGAATTTTTTAAATAAGACTTGGTTCTAAATGAATGAACAGGAAGATTGTAAAAATATTAATATATTATTTTGTGAAATACATTGTCATATTTTTTTAACAGTCAACGAAAAGGGACAAATATCAGAGGACAAAAAGATTGACAATTAGTTATTTATTATTTATTCATAATTTTTTTGAAATTTTCGACGTTAAAAAGATTGAATTAGGTGTGCAAATATATTAATGCCTTATTTAAATCACTTACCTTTGAATAGTAGAGCCTTGGCACGAACCACTTGAAATAATCAACAAAACAATCAACAAGAGTTCAAAAAATTCACAGTCAATGTCCGAGAACGCGGCAAAAATCTAGTTCAACGCGTTGAAAAATTCACCGAATAAAAACTGTTTGGTAATTCTGAAAAAAGAACCAATGGAATTTTAAAAAAAGAATAAAAAGGCAGTGCGAGTGTCGAGCGGCGCGCGCGGGCGGCCGCTGCCCACACACGCACGTGACCAACTTTAGCGAAACTTCGGAAAGTTTCACGCGTCGCGATAGTTCGCAACTAACCCCGGGAAAGCGCGCTCAAACTTGATAACTCCCCAAACCGAACCCGAAATTTGAAAAAATTAATAGTTTAATTTTTAGTTCTGTTCCCAAAAAGTTTTTTTTTGGAGGCGTCCACCCGGTCGGTCGGGTCCGGCCGGTCTGCAATATTAACACCGGCCGCGTCCACCTTTTGTAATGAAACGTTCACACATGCTTCCGCATTACCGTCCGATGCCATCAATAATGAACCGGGAGGGAAAAAACAAAACGGGCCACCTCTCCCGGCGAGGTGCCCGCCGACACTACAGCCTCCTCGTCAAAGATCAGAATTGCATATCTGGGTTGCGTTAATGAGCGGGGGTGGGGGTATGGGGGGGTCGAAAAAGTGGCACCGCTCGCGCGCGAATATAAATTCATCGCCAAAAAATCATTACGCGGGGGGTGGTATTACGGGCGCTCGCTGCGCGGTTCGGAGTATAGTTTTTAAATCGGGCTCTCATTCGGTGGCGCGGCGCCGCGGCGGGCGGAGGCCGCGACGCTACTGAGACGTTGGCGCCCCCGCACCCCCAACTACACACAACTATGCTCCAACTATCCGACGCATGCATTCCATCACTTGCAACCTCCTTGCACAACCTCGCATCCCAAGCGCGGGCTTTCGATTCAAACTTCGAACCGATCTCTACGGTACCATCGGCACCAGCTTAAATTTCGAATAAAGAAAAACAAAATCAGTGGGAAATTAATAGAAACGGGATGGATTGATTTTTCCCTCAGAAAGAGAAAAAAGCTTCCACGTGTATGCAAATTCCTTTTCGGCGACGATCGTAATCAATTTGTGCGTAGGAAGTGTAGCACACTGACGTAGGCACACACACAGCTCCGCATGTGCGACTCAAATTAAATCTAATACAAAATTGCGTTTTATGTTCTCGCTAGTGCGTGGTGTGTGTAGAGCACAATGCGAGCTCCCGGTACAGTCGCCGACACCCGCGTGCCCCCACACGCATTAGATAATAAGCTCCAAAAGAGAAAAGCTCAACTTGATGCTTTCTTCACTTAACATTTTTATTCTAACCTCAGATAAGCAAGAAAGCATAGGTTTTCGATTTTGATGAATACAGTCAAAACACATAGCTCAATTAATCAGCTACAAGACAGATATAATAGTAACAAAGGAATTGAAATCTAAAGACGTCATAAAATTACCAAACACTTACTTCTTTCATACATAAGATAATTTTAAATCACTACTTCTCGTGTTTTTTTTAAATCACAGCTGTTCCAATAATTACCTTCCTATTTATTTTTTCCAATAACATTTAAATATCGGCCTAGTGATAAACAATTTTCTATTTTACTCTACGTTCTGGATTTCATTGAATTCTCTACATTTTCTACATAGGTACTACAAATGTAGAGAAACTAAACAAATCTTTCTTCAAACTAACATCCCAATGAAGGTCAGCAACTCAGGTCAAGAATTAAGGATTAAGGCAAGTCTTTTGTACTACAGGCGTTAAAGCTGATAAAATAAATTCTAGACAAAAGTAGCGAAAGCTAAGTTCTTGCACGAATATCAGCATAACTCAAAAACCACAAAGTACATAGGCATCCTATTTACCCGTTGATGTCCCACATACTCCTCATTAAAATGATATTTAAATAATCATAATGATAATTACAAATTAGCTGAAGCATTTTCTCCTCGCCTGTACTTTAAAACCCACACAAGCTTAATGTTAAAAATGAATTACCAACACAGAGGCGCGCCTCCCTACACTCATTTTCATTTCGATGTTTTCGGGTTTTTGCGCAGATAGGGTGACTGCCTCCCTCCCGCCCTATGAAAATAGGATATATTTTTATGTTTTATTTGCCCGGAAGCTTGTAGCTTAGTTGCATGTTTATTAGAAGTTTTTATTAGTAGAAACAATGCCGTTTTTTGCGTTTTTTCCGGGTTATCCATGATTTGCGGCCATGTCTATGGTAAAGAGTCACGATATGTTTGTTTTCTGATTAGTACTAGTTCGCCGTTCGATCGAGTAGTTTATTGGTTATGGTATTATTGGGTTGTCATGAATATCTTGGATGGTAGAACAACAATTGTCATAGCTATCGTTATACATAGTGAGTTACCGCCTGTTACGGCCTACAGGGGGAATTTTTAAGTTACTATGTCAGTGGGTAAGGGCATAAACATATTAAAACACGAAAGTATTGGCGTCCCGGAAGATCCCTTGGATAATGCTGGTGGAATATTGTCGGTAATTTTATCCTCTTGGATTTCATCGTCAATTAAAAGTTATTTTACTGATGTAAACCCTTTGGATGACATTTGATAAGTTTATTGTTTGAAATCAATTTTGAAATAGATATAATAGATTAGGATTTAGAAAATAAGCTGAGCTTTTGAAAAGATTAAATGGGTTTTTGTTATTTAGTAAATTACATAGTAAGTCTTCTTTTGTGAGTCATCCATGTATTCGCTTGGTATCCTAACTCGCGTAAGACCCGCGCGGGTACTCTATTTGTATACAATTGGTGACTCACTGCGGCGGACAAGAAATTATTATCTTCTTGAATCTAAAATATATATTTCTTTTATCATCTCTAGAGTCGATGATATAAAAACGTGAAATCACTACATAGTATAAAACAAAGTCGCTTTCTCTGTCCCTATGTCTCTTTGTCCCTATGTATGCTTAAATCTTTAAAACTACGCAACGGATTTTGATGCAATTATTTTAATAGATAGAGTGATTCAAGTGGAAGGTTTATACGTATAACAAAACCGTGCGAAGCCGGGGTGGGTCGCTAGTATAATAGTATTCTAGCTCTCGTTTAACTTGGACACAACTTAAGTAATTTATTGGAGGGATAATTAAGCTATCAATTAGTGAAAGGGTTTTCAGATTCGGACCACGAGTTTAGATATGACACTACACATTGTTCTATCTATTACAAACTTAAAACATTATCGCAAAAGGCTAAATATGCTAACTGTAAATTATTACCTTCCTAAAGCTAATATCTTGTCAAAGAGTACATACAAAAGAAAAGAGAACCGAGGGTAGATAGACCGGAAACAGCCGCGCGTAGCGTCTAGACTATACGAGAGAAACGGAGGGGCGTCTGTTTGTACGAGAGAGAAACCAAAAAATAGGCTTGAGTTAGAAGCATTGACTCCGTTCGATGTTTATCTATGTGTATCGATGTTGAAACTCTGTGAAGTTTGAAGTAAAATAAAATAGTTGATTTGTTTTGAATTATAGAAAGAAAGGTATTTAATTTTTAAAAATTTTTTTTTGGACTAGTAACAGTTAGTATTTACATTGTTTATTTGTTTAACTTAATCTTTTGCTCCCCTTGGAGTCGAGACCCTAGGTCCGTGGGGTACCGAGGCTCTCCGGCTGTGCGATTACGCTAAAACCGCCCATCCAAATTGATATTCTTGCGCCATTTCAATGGCCATTGCGCGCGTCCTTTCCATACAATTTCAAATTAAGAAGGCCGTTAAGAGGGGTTTCTTATGTCAGTTTTGAAAAAAAAGTGACATACGAAACAAAACTGACATATGAAATCCCTTTTAATGGCTTTCGTAATTTGAAATAGTAAGGAAAGGACGCGCGCGATGGCCATTGAAATGGCTCAAGAATATCAATTTGGATGGGCGGTTTTAGCGTAATAGCACAGCGGGTTTTTAAAAAAATATCTGAGCGTGTGGTCGATGCGACGCGTGACCCGAGAGCTGGTGAATATCTGGCTCAGCGCATCAGCATTGCCATACAGCGTGGTAATGCATCCAGTGTCTTGGGGGCGCTTCCGACTGTATTGACATGGATCAATTGAGCTACCTTTAGACTGTTTGCAACCGTCTGCAGTTAGCTCAATTGTTTCAATTGTATATACTATTTTTACTTTTTTCTTGATTGTAATTTTCGTTGTTAATAAAGATGTTTTAACCTTGTGAAGTTTGAAGTAAAATGAAATAAAAATAGTTAATTTCTTTTAGTGAATCTATACAAATGTTTTAATTGGGCGAATGTTCGAATTGGTAGTAAATGGGTTTTTTGAAGTAACTCTCCTACAGAAAGATCTTTATCATTATCTTTGGCGTTCATTGGGGGAGGTCTATGTCCAGTAGTGGACTTATATAGGATGATGATGTGATATAATGATCTTTATCCTTAATGTATGAGGCTAGAACTGGTTGGAAAGTAATTTATTCCTTTTCAAGAAGAGGGAGGAAGTACATCATTGGCATTTACTACATTTGGAAGAACAAACTCTTTGGAATTTCATTTCTCACGGGAGAGAAAGTTGATTTGAACTTATCTCTCTCATTCTACTGGGCATTAGGTTCCCTTATTTTTAAACCTCTACTAAATTTTATGAAACTCTCTACATGGACACCGGCAGATTTGTGGTAAACTAGCACAACAAGCCACACACCAAAGAAATTTAGTAGAATAGAACTTTTAGTTTTTAGTTTATGAAATGTAAAACAGTCCGTTGCCCGAATATGTTTCCAAATAATGCTAGATCTTAGTATGTTTCACTAGACGTTAAACGACAAAAATAGTTTTATTTAAAGTCCGCAAATGATGTCAGCCTCTTTTGTTTTTGGAACGAACTTTAAAAGAAAACCGGCCAAGTACGAGTCGGAGCCATAAAACTATTTATAAAAACGTCCAAAAAATCTTGTCTTTTGTATGAAGGCCCCTTTAATATTTGTCATAATCTGTTTTCTTAGTAACTTGTTATAACGGCAAGCAGAAATACATCATTTATGAAAATTACAACTGTATTTATAACAAGCACGGTTCATACGATACATCCTGGTGACAGACGAACAGCGGAGTCTTATATCCTTTTGGTAACGAAATCCTAAAATCGAGAGTTGAATAAAAAACCACTGTCTTCGCTACAGAGTATAAAACAAAGTCACTTTTCTGTCCCTATTTCCCTATGTCCCTTTGACTGCTTAAATCTTTAAAACTATGCAACGGATTTTGATGCGGTTTTTTTAATAGATAGAGTGATTCAAAAGGAAGGTTTATATGTATAATAAAAGCGTGCGAAGCCGGGGCGGGTCGCTAGTTTGCTAATAAATAAATGATAATGCTGCATAATTCACACAAAGTCATTTAGGCCTAAGCCAAAGCTTGTGTTGGACTAGATAATCTATTAAGGCGCAAAAAGGACCTAAAGTGCCACAACTTATTTATCGTAATTCCTATAAATAAAGGAATATCCAAAATTCACATGTACAGTTTGTTAAACCTATCATAGGCTTTTTCTGTATGTTCCTTAAGTATATCAGTTATCTAGTACCCTATAAAACAAGCTTTGCTTAGCTTCGGGCTAGATGATTATGTGTGAATATCCAGCATTATTATTATTAGCTTTGTGTGAAGATGAAAGTAGTCCACGCACAATCGATAAGGAATTGTGTCCCTTGTCTCGAGGGGTGACGCATCGCTTGCATCGACAGACAGCGGGCGAAGGGCGAGACGGAGAGATGGAGGGATGTTACCTAACTACAGCTGGGAGACGCTTCCGACTGGCTGATATGGATCAGTTGAGCGACTTAAGAATGTGGAATATAATTTTGTATTTTATTTCTTTTCAAATAATAGTACATAACATTTATACCGTTTCTGCCAAACTGTGTAGCAGTTTGTCGGCAGTAGCTCTCGTAGACATTTGGCACCAGTGTGTTGATAGTACTAGTAATAGTAATTCAGTGTTTGGCACTTCGTTAATGTACTTATCTACTTAACTAATCTAATCATACTTATAGCACCACAATAGAAAATATTTACAAATAAAACATAATATTTAGATTGTTTGCAAGAAACTCAAACGCACTTTACGTTTGAGCTTTATTTCGCTTAGACTTTATATAGGACTTTTAGGACTCTTGGAACATTAATGTTTTTCTAGACCTACGTTACTCTTGGAAACGAATGTTTTTTTTTTCGAATCTATAGGTACGTTAGTTTATAATCAATATATTTTAACCAGCGATTGCCGCGAAAATAAAAGGAAATTCAAAATATTTTTTAGATTCATAGAGAATTTCATTGATCTTGGAATTTATTTAATTTTAAACAAATAACTTTCTAATTTTTATTTGTTTACATGACTTGCATAAATTGGGTCATATTTGTTCTCTTAAATCACCAAAAATTTGGCCGTTCATACATATTTTTATAGATAATGATGCTTACTCGTTCATACTTCATCCCTCCATACTTAAGATCTGTAACACCCTCTAGATCACCCCTCGAAGACTATTGTGAGAATGCACCGTCACCTTGCGAAGGGGTAAGGTCAGTCCTAAGGGAGCGAACTTAAGGGCAGTGCCAGACGTGTGGGAGTGGGTTAGTGGTGCGAAGGTCGTGTATTGTATAGGGGGTTCTGGGCGACGTACGGTCAAGGATTGTAATGATTTTTTTGCATATGAGGGTGTGTGAACGATTCGGGAAAATACCTTCAAGGAACGCTAAGTTTAAGGCGTGTTACAGATATGTGTGAAGAGGATAGGAATGTTCGTGTTTATAGGAGCGGGATAGAGTAGGCGTAAGTGTTATTTCAAATTATTGTTTACTACTGAAACTAAAGAAAGAAAAGAGAGAAAGAGGCTAAAAAGCTGGCTTAGAGGAACCAAATCATTCGTTTTTCACTAATACGAATCAAAATTTCACTTCAAATAGACCGCAGTGTTCCTGGTGTCTAAACCAATTTACTTGGAATAAGTCCTCTTATTTTCCTTGAAAGTATCTTTTTTCTCATTTGTTTTTTATTGCCATAAATACCTAAATCATTTATTTGACATCTGCTTTTCAGACAGACAGCACAAAATACACATTAAAATTTGACTACCAATGTGGCGTGGCGGGCGAAGGTCCGCCTGCGACGCAGCAGGTTTCGTGTTCGATTTCCGCCTTGGAACATTTTTTTTGTACGATCTGCAAATATTTTGTAACAGAGTTCTATGTCTTGAAAATTATCTTGACTTCTAGTAATGTATTGTATTAATTGAGGTTCTCCGGGTTTTTTTAAAATTATTTGATCATCTGGTCGATGTGACGCGTGACCCGAGAGCTGGTGAGTATCTGGCTCAGCGCATCAGCATTGCCATACAGCGTGGTAATGCAGCCAGTATCTTGGGGACGCTTCCGACTGGTATTGACATGGATCAATCGAGCTACCTTTAGACTGTTGCAACTGTCTGCAGTTAGCTCAATGGTTTCAATTGTATATACTAGTTGTTATTTTTTCTATTATTTGATTTTAATTTTAGTTGTTAATACATTAATTGTATCAGTCATCTAATAATTAGCTAAAATAATCTCTGCTTGGAGCTGGAATCTAGCTTCAAGCTAAGTAGAGCCAGATTATGCTGTGTAGATTGTCCATCATTAATTATTTTTAATTTTCATCAGTATAAAAATAAATAATGTTGAAAAACTAATTTATAATTCTAGTTTTAACCCCGCGGTCACATAAGTATTTATATGTCAGTCTAATTTGATTAAAAATTCGGCTAGAATTTCTCTTCACTTATCAGAGATTCATAATAAAACACATCAACTACCGGCCTGTGATAGCTACAATTCAACGGTGATGTTTTTCGAAGGCTTTTGAGTTTTCAATAAAGCTTTTCACTTTTCACCCGCAAGCCTGAAATTTTCATTGAAATCAATGAAAAATGAATCCGCTTTGGCTGTCGACCGATCAGCCATAGATATGTAGACTTAGGTTATGTTTCACTATTCAAAGTTGTTATACATAAAGTTTTTAATCAATGAAAAATGAATCCACTTTGGCTGTCGACCGATCAGCCATAGATATGTAGACTTAGGTTTTGTTTTACTGTACAAAGTTTGTATACGTAAAGTTTTTAATCACGAGAGACAATATGCAAACATAAATTGAACAACGGTACACAATCATAGTTCTCATTAAGCGTACCTACCTATAGGCACGTATAGGGAGCGTACCACCCTGTTTTAAAACAAAAGCCCGAATAATATGTTTGCATTTTATAATTCGCAAAGTACGCGCACACTACGGCACTTTGGCGTCATTGCTGACCCACACATACGAACGATGACCGCCCAAACGCGCCAAAATCATTTTAAAAACGGAACACGACAAAAAACTAATGACAGAGCGGGAAAGAAGATATTCCACGCGGGCCTATTCAAAATGAAAAGTAGTCATTTTTCCACCAATAGGGTATTACTGAAAAACTACGCCAAATGAATTTATTATACCCCACTTGGGGAGGCAGTCGCCTCCACAACAATAATATTTTATTTTAAATATGCTATGGGCATTATGTGTGTGTAGCGCTTGATTGATTCGCTGTTTTTTGCTGCTGCTTTATTTGGTAAATGTATGTGAAATGTCGGAGAGTTACGTAATATGTGCCTTATTGGCAAATGAGTTGAGCCTCAGGGCAGCTAAAATGGAGGCTGATGTTGGCTAAGCCGCGGGTGAAAACGTTGAAGGTGCCAAAGTAGTAATATTTAAAAATAAAGCATGTAGTTATTCTGTCTTACCTCAGTAGTTATTCGATCCGCACGACCCTGTAAAGAAACAAGACAAATTAGTTTAAGTTATGAATTCTTGACGTATCTACAGCACTACGTAACATATACAGAAAACTAGCGACCCGCCCCGGATTTGGGCGGTTTTATTAAACGTAAAAACCTTCCTCTTGAAACACTCGATCGATTAAAAAAACCGCATCAAAATCCGTTGCGTAGTTTTAAAGATTTAAGCAGTCAAAGGGACATAGGGAAATAGGGACAGAAAAAGCGACTTTGTTTTATACTATGTAGTGATACTGTATTGCACTCTTAGTAAGAAATAACAGTCTACTATAAAATAACTTGGACTTAGTCACAATTGGCGGTCTTATCGCCCAAGAGCGATCTCTACCAAACAACCTTGAATCGTACCATCATTTGTGATCAAAAGACGAGCTTGCCTTCGACTCCAGGTTTTGATTGATCCATCTTTAATGTAATGACAAGAAAATGGATTCCGCGAAGGCCAAGGAATTTCAGCGACTAATTATCGTTTATACAAAATAAACTTTTCGATTTATTCCGCGAAACTTTCAGGAACTTCGCATAAATAGAAAAACTTGAATACGAATTCATTAGTTTTGTAGGAAGTCTTAAAAGTGTTAAGTTTATTGAGTATTATTTTCCTACAAATATTATAAAGGCCGAATCCTTATTATAAACGTGAAAGAAGATAGATGTTTGTTATTCCTTCTCACAAAACTACTGAATGAATCAATTCAATTCAATTCAATTAGTTTATTTCAGCTTAATAGATAAGTACATATTTCAGCCATATATTATATAAAAAGAAACATCTTAACTTAATTTTTAAAAACGCTTGACGCCATGTCCGTCGCTGTTCTGACTAAGTGACGTATCTACATTTTGGTCATTTTGCTGTAGAAGCTTTTCTGTTAGGACTCGCATACAATTGTTACTATAAGACGCTTAAATATTAATCGATTACATTGAAAATGCACACCTATATATTTCAATGCAAGGTCTTCCTGATTACGTGTGTTTTTTATGATCGAGCTGAAATTTTGAACTGACGTATTTCTAGCCCTGGAATCAAACATAGGCTACTTTCATTTCGTAAATCATTTCCAATGGGATAGAACTACCATTTAAACGTTGCCATAGAAACAACGTACCGATTTTTTTTTTAATTTTTAACAAAAACTTTATTAACAACGAAAATTACAAGCAAAGGAATAGAAAAATTACAACTAGTATTTACAATTGAAACCATTGAGCTAACTGCAGACGGTTGCAAACAGTCTAAAGGTAGCTCAATTGATCCATGTCAATACCAGTCTGTGCGTCCCCAAGACACTGGCTGCATTACCACGCTGTATGGCAATGCTGATGCGCAGAGCCAGATACTCACCAGCTCTCGGGTCACGCGTCGCATCGACCAGACGCTCAGATATTTTGTTAAAAACCCGGAGAGCCTCGGTACCCCACGGACCTAGGGTCTCGAATCCAAGGGGAGCAATGTGCCCTTTTTAAATGCATCTGTAATAGTTTCATTTTGTGTATTTTAGGAAGAGTTACGAAAACAGCGGTTGGTGGCCACCAAGAGCTAATTCATATCTCTTCCTAAACTAGACAAAATAAAACTACTACAGATGCATTAATAAAAGTTTAAAATAGGTTTAACATACTGAACGTGTGAGTTTTGGAAATTCCTTTTGACGATAGTGGCTACTCTGGTTAGTAAAATCTATATATTTGATCTATTTGTAAAAACTCGAAATTTGTACGTAAAATAGCGGAAGGCACCTGTTAAAATAGTTTAGTATTGCTATTAGATCCGCGCATCTGTTTCAACTTAGACAATGTAAACGTCGCGTATCTAAATTTTATGGCTAGAGAATAATTTACAATAACATTTTCTGGATTTTTGGGCTTTGAATGAATTTTATCGCTGTAATAAATTGTTCATAACTTTGTAAATCTAGGGATATGCTTAGGTAGCAGGGATGCTTAGGTAATCTTTTGTACGCTAAAATATTTGAAATAAACTAAAAGGGTTCTAGTTCAGATCTTTACTTTGCCGTAAAATATTGAGGCGAACAATAAAATTAAAGTGAGCATTTAATTTACTCGTTTTACATTATGTTGTTTGAAATCACTGACGTGTTTAAAAAGGATATTACAGAAAAAAACACTGACTCTAGCACTTTTTTGCTCACAATTCTAAAATTATAAACGTCGCTTGACTTGATGCACTTACCTCAGTTAAAAAAAAAAAGAAAAAAGCCTTTTTACTTGGCACCTTTGATAAAGCAGGGCTCTTTACGGAAGATTGAGGTTGGTAGTGTGCCATTTCATCCTGCGCAGGATCTATGCTACTATCATCATCATCATCATCAGCCTATATTAGTCCACTGCTGGACGGACATAGGCCTCCCCTAATGAGCGCCATAGCTACTATATATCAACGAAAATTAATAAAAGAAATGCCTTATTACAGATTTACAACATGTACGTACGTATAAGCCTAGAATCCTCATGGCTTCATCTATAAGTGGTAATTCAATCTTTCTTATGATAAGAAATTAGGTAAGTAACTTAGTAAGTAGGTAGTTTGTAAATGCTATAAATAAAGATTTTCTTATTCTTATTCTTAAGAAGAACTTTTGTGGCTTACGTATTTGAAATGTGAAATCCTCCCATCAACAAATAGCCTTCTAAAAAACATTTTCACCTACTTTCGCATTATTATATTTCATTGACAAGGTATTTGTGTCCGATAGATCTTTACCCAACTGCGCACACAATAAGTATACGTTTCATTCGGCCTTCAAGTAACTTAGCTAAATAGTATATTTGATAATCGTTGCTGTATGAAATACCTACTAAAAAGTTACGTTCTATCTTACGTGTAATTTACTGTCAACTAGCATTCTGTAGACTTGGTATAGCCCACCAGTAATACAAAATAGTCGGGAAAAAACAAGACAAACCAAATCTCCATGGAAAGAATATGATGAAAAAAATAATAATTAAAATTAATTAATAATGTTAAAATTTGAATTTCCTTAACAAAAACAGTAAAATAAAACAAAAGAAAAAAAGTCCAGACCGTCGTATCAGAACGTCAAGGTCAAAATTGGCTGATAACCGAGAAAACCGGTCAAAGTAAGTATAGAAAGGTTTCGCCCGAAGAGGTACGTAAAAGATGTCGAGACAGAATATATCTCACAGTTTAAATGACAAATTGTTAATATTCTTTAATTTTGTAATAAGAAAAACATTATAAAGGCACACACACCTCGCAGCGAGATAATACTCGGTTTAGCTAGTCGTCTCAAATATTTTAACAAATATGATACCACAATAATGTACCATCAACTCAAAAACCTAATCTACCTCCAAAAATTGAAAGCATTCTTGACAGAGGCTTCACATATTAAAAAGTTAAGCCGAAGATCCGAGAGGAATACGCGAAAAATCATATGGAGACAATATGAGGACTCCTCGCGAAGTGGAATTTAAATATGTAAGGAATTAGGGTGGGGGGAATTAGGGGGGCAGAGTGAGGGTTGAAAACTAGAAAGAGAACACGAGTTAGAATCGCGATCTCCGCGTGTGTGCGCTATACACGGGATAAGAAGGAAGAGTGGTCTTGGGATAATGTTTTATCGATTATTGCTTTCTTAAATTTATTTGACTTGTTCTGAAAAAGCAGAGTATGGTTACACAATGTACTTTCACGACCAACTGGAATTATTTATTATGTCCATATTATGTGAGAATAAGTAAATTGAAGTTTAGTTTAGTTTTAAGGGGCTACTATTTTTTAACCCGATAAACAGTTATAAAGATGGGTTTTGTGATTATAATGCCAACCAAAAACAGTAGGGACAACACTATTTTGTACCTGTGGATTTTGTTTTGTAACTAGTTAGAACTTCTTCTAGCCAGTCTACTCCCTCTCAACCGCTGACTCTATATTTAAAGACATCTTCAGTTCATCTATAATGATAGTTGTAAAATGTTTTAAATAAATGCATTAATTTAACTGAATCGACGTGACACCTTATTCTCACGACAACGATACAAAATAGCTAAAAAAAACTTGCAACATATCCCACGATACGTGCCACCGTGTGCGGAGCACGCACGCGGCGTAATGAGTGCGCGGGAGGTAGTTAGACAATTTTACAACTGCGCCGCTTTTTTGGCAGGAGCGGGTAACATAGAGTTAGGAATAGATGGGGCTTAGAGGTGGCAGACGGAATGGAGCTTTTATAGCTTTATGTTTAGCTTTTAAAGCTTTTGGTGTTTTGAGTTGTGGTATTGCGTGACACAAGAAAAGTGGAGAAATTGTAGTCTCAAAAAATAAGAAGTCAAACAATAAGTATCTACCTACATTAAGTAAGAGTTCATTGAAGTAAATATTATTTAGTTTTATCCAACAATTTTACCTATATCTTTGCATAGGTCTCAAAAATGGCACAATAATAGTGTAATTAATGCGAATTGTTTAGTACCCTTTCTCACTACAACAGGTAAGCGTATCGAGTCGTAATTTTGCAAGAGTTTAGTTTTGAACCTAGAATAACATATTATAGGGGACTTTTTACACCGGGAAAGTCCCTTATAACCGCGGAAGCTTGTTTACAAATAATGAACATAAGTCAATATCAAATTTCTGATAGTCTTTTTACCAATATTTTTTGCACTTTTTAGGGAAACGAGTAAAAATACCAGAAAACCACAAAGTTTCTAAAAAGTCATGTCTAAGCTTTACTAATCTATGCTAACATCTGTAGGTACTCACAAATTTGCATATGTCGAAATAATTTAGGGGGTGACTCCACACACCCGTACTCTATACTAATGTGCGTGGTATCGACAACCTAGAGTGAACGAGTAGATAGGTCTATGGGTAGAAGTAAGAAGTTTTTTACCTACAAGGTGAAATTTGGAAGTGTATATTTTAGCCTAAGATTTGAGATTCGTTCGGTAGTTTTGCTGTATTTAGCCAATTTATAGAGTTTTACTGGTAAAAATAGTAATATACAATACACGCATGGGCTTAAAGTGGTAAACTCAGTACGCGAGTGAGTTTGAAAATGTTAAAGCTAAGTGAATATTTAATTCAGCTAGTTTATTTTTCGATGGATGAATGTAATTGTTTTTATGGATTTATTTAAGTCTACTTTACACACAAAATAAATATTTTTTTACTTTACTATTTTATTATTTCAGTTTATAGGTCAGCAATAATTTTGAATACAATTTGGCGTTTCATAAGTATTAAAACAGAGTTCATAAGATACAAAACCGCTAAATAGTAATTTAGCGTTTATGTTATTTTTACTTAGGATCCTCCTTTAAAAAATAAACACACAGATAACAACGGTATAGTTGGATTAATTATTACGTTTTGTACCCTTGTGTCTCTGTACTGTGTTAGTCGATATTACTCGTATTCAATAACATGGTATATAAAACCTATCTGTACGGCTATCTTCTCTAAGCAAAGATTGGAGGAAAATTTTCACTCATATTCTGAAAATATCGTACACGGGGCGTGTTTTAGTAATTTGTCGATACTTCGCGCGTTCTCTATACACTTTACTTTATACTTGTATTGATACTTTTACACTTATACTTTTGTATGTAACTCTATGTGAGTATTCATTCTAAGAAACTCGATACTCAGTTCCTCAATTTGGAATTTACGAAGGGAGTTTTGTTTTGTATTTGTACTTATACCTTTACGTTCTTTCTTTTAATTTCTTTTTAGATGTTTTTCCTTGTTTTCAAACTAATGTAGGCTTCACTCTATGCTTCGATATTTTTTTCTTAGAAACTAAATGGAACTAAAAGCACCTTTGGTGTTGCTCTAACTTTTAATGGTATGTTTTGTAGTACTCATGAAAATTTTGACTTTTTTGTACTCAGTCATTATAATTATAAAAGTTATTTTACGTCTTTGAACTAATAATATAGATATTTGCCAATTATAAGCTATTAAATTTGTGATGATATAGCAAGTTTGGTTAAACAATGCTTAAACTACTGAAAACCCTAAAATTTTGTAGGGATGTAAGTTCTTTAAGTGGAATAATTGTACTGTTTTTAAATTTTTATTATTCTATTTATCTCGGAAAAGCTCTTTTTTTAAGTTATTTATAAGAGATACAGCAAATCTCTACCAACAAGTGTTTCTTCTAAAACCGGATGAAACTCAGCACATCTTTGGTTTTATTTAGTTTTTTATTGCTCAGTCGATCATTTTCTATACATTATTGCTCAGAATAGTATTGAACAGGATGTTACTTAACAAAGTATCTATTATGTGATTCGAATACAAATGTAAAATACAACTAAAACAAATACCGAAATCGGCCAGTACAGCTGCATCGACATTGAGCGTTTTAGCCTTTTGAACGCAGCTTTTATTTAAACCATTTAAGTGATTCCAGCGGGTGTATTTTTAAACGTTAGATCCTAAAAGAGTGAAAGGCATTTTATTTGGTTCATATTTTTTATCGGAGAGTGAAAGCCGAGGTCACAGTCAAAAATAAAAAAGTTGAGTTGCACGTGAACCAAACGATGGAAGGCTTTTTATCAATGAACTCACTTTTTCAATTTATTTTTTACAAAGAGTTGCAGTATTTTTTCTGTTTCGTCATGTCATAATACTGAGGGAATTCGGATCGAACTGATCTGGTTCACATACACTAAGATGAAGATTTCCCATTAATTATCTACTTATAACGACAACCAAAACTAAAGTTTATCTGCGACGCACTGATACTTTGTAAATGATCATCATATGGTAAATGAGATTATTATAATTCATCGTTACTCAATTTTAAGTTTTATTTAATTTAGAAAACAATATCACATAATTTATTTATCCTTTTGTTTTAGTTGTTATCGTCAATTGTAGCATACATTATAAATTGTTTCCTAGTTGTAAGTAAGCAATAAAGTTTATTCAATCTCTGTATGTCTATGTTTTTTGAAAAGTGTAATCTTTTAATGTTTAATTTTGTTTTGTTTTAATGTAAATTTTATTTCGTAGTTTAAGTTAAAATTATGAATGAACCCGGTTAGGTTAGGGTTGATGAAACTAAAACGGAAACAATGGTATCTTATTTCGGTGTAGGTACCCATAAAACTATGGGTTCTTCTTGGGTACTGCATAGGGTGTCCTCTTTTGAATGAGGGATGATTCATTTGTATACGGCTATGGTTTTATTTCTATGGAATAACTAGCAACCATGCAAAATGGGAATTTGCGTGAGCTTTATTACACGTAAACCTTTGAGACCGGGACAGTGGTTAGTAAATTCGGTTATGAAAACAATGTCTTTCAGTTAAGACTGACCGTAATATTTCTGGAGAAATCTAGTTTATAGTGTAGGTGTTAGGTGTAAAGTGCATATCTGTAACGTCAGAAAGTAAAACCAATATAAAAAGAATGATGATGAGAAATCAAATGAATAACAAATCAACTTTTCTAAAAACATTTGAGTAAAGGAGTGACACTACACAGGAAATTAACTATTTCTTACTAATATTATAAACATATATAATATTCGGGATAATCCATAGCATCATGTAGCTCCTAGGCTAAGTACAGCTTGTGTTATGGGTACTGTCTAGATTTTGTTACTGTAATTAACCCATTCTACAGAAGGATATCTTTTACTCGTTCATATTAAATCACCTTAACAAATATGGCGGACCTTCACGCTATAGAAGTCGTCATCATCAAGTTAAAAAAAGCACATTTGTTTTGTTTTCTATATAGCATATCATTATTAAAAACGAAAATTACAATCAAGGAATAGAAAAAACAACTAGTATATACAATTGAAACCATTGAGCTAACTGTAGACAGTTGCAAACAGTCTAAAGGTCACAATTGATCCGTGTCAAAACCAGTCGGAAGCGTCCCCAAGACACTGCATTACCACGCTGGATGGCAATGCTGATGCACTGATTAAATTTAATTAGATTAAATAAATTCCAACTGTTTCCGGAATGAAACAATGGTTTCTATTCCGCTGATTCGAAAACAAAGCTACATGACTATATTAGCGTCGCGCGTCAGTCAAAGCTTCCTCTAACATATACGACACCGCGCTGTAATAAAAATTATATGCTCCAATTTACGATGCTGCGGGGTGGGGTGGCCAAAAAATGCCCCCCTACCCCCTGATTGCGGGATCGGATCTCACTAAACGGACGGGGGGAAAAATTGGGGGGAGAGAAGCCCCCGTTCCCCCACAGCGATACATTTTTACCATTATCCCTTTCTAACTAACTATGAGCCCGATTCGCGAGTAATTATTAATATTCGCAGGTTTTTTTTGTGATTTATTCGTATTGCGGACACGGCCGGGTTTTGTGCTCGGTAGTGTTAGGAACTGTGAAATGTAGCTGTTATTTGACTTTTTAATCTGGTGAAATTTGCCTTTTTCGATAATTTATATTCCGACTTATTATCGAATTTGACTCATGAATTTAGCGTGTGCTTTTGATGGAAATAAATTAAACAGATTTATGGAATATACTGCGACTCAGCATAAGTGGTTTAAAATGCCATGGATAGATAGGGTGAGGATCTGCGAAAGACTGTAGGCAGATACTGGATGAGGCAAGCTGAGAATGGGCGCTATGGCGCTCATTAGGGCCTTTGGCCTTTGTGGGCATAGGCCCTTACATATAACTAAATAGGAAATAGTTAAAAAGATCAGAAATAGTTATATAGGTTGATGATGATTATTATATATTATTATATATATTATTAATACATGATAGTAATTTAATGGCTTTTATATTTTCTACTTCGCGTTAAACAACCAGCCCAAACCAGTACAAAGCAGTACCTAATGTACTTAATAATATAAATTTCACTATTCTCCGAATAGAATTTAAATAACAAATAAGTTTCCTGTAAAACAGCTTTTTGCTCCCAATTATTGTGCGAACAAATAGGAAATGTAGGTATAAGCAATTTATCACTAATAATTGGTGCTTGCAGGCAAAATAAAATTGATTACACTCTCAAATTACAAAACTCGTGTACGTAAGTTGAACCATGGAGTAAAACATAGTACGCGCTCAGATAAGTTGTAGTACATAGACTTTGGTATGGCACAGTACATCAGTTTTTTAATCTTTATTATTTTTATACAGGGTTTTAAAAAATTGTGCCACCCTTATGACTAAGACTTAGAGATAAAGTACATTGCTAATTGGATCCCATCTTTCATTGATGGTACCAAGATATAGTTCTATAAGCGCCCTGGCATCCTTGGACACAGATTCCGAAAGGATGCCAGTTTGACCCTCATCATATCTTCTGGATGGTGGCAGTACATCAGTTTAAAATAAATTATGACACTAGCCTCCATCCGTGGCTTAACTTAGAGCACAACTGGAACTTTTCTAAATATTTCGAAGATTTTGATTTCGATTTTCACTCATAATGTTAGTACCTAGGTAGTAATTTGCACTACGCGCCTTGCAACTGAATATTTGAAACAAACTTAGGTTTAAAATATGTATATCTCGTACACAAATACCTTAAAAGAGAGCAAAAATCAACAAAATCTATGATATTATTGACCTATGACATTTGTTGGAGGTGGTGTCGTGTAATTACAATGATTATTAATATATTCATTTCAGTCAATCATCTAGTACCCATAACACAAGCTCTGCTTAGCTTGGGGCTAGATGATGATGTGTGAGTTGTCCATCTCTATTAATAATAGAGATGGACAACTCACTAATTAATATTTTATCTTCTGTGCCGCATCAAATGCCGGAGACTGCGTTTGTTTAGATGAATAGTTAGAGGGGCGTCACGCACCCTCTCTAACGCGGGGTCAACGACACCTCTTTATTCTAAACTTTCGCTTTTATAAATATAAAAAAACGAAGGTAGTAGAAATTACCTTTGGCTTTAAGGATTTTTTTAAGGTAAGATGATAGCTTGACTAGCGACCCACCCTGGCTTCGCACGGCTTTATTATACCTAAAAACCTTCTTCTTGAATCACTTTACCTATAAAAAAACCACATCAAAATCCATTGCGTAGTTTTAAAGATTTAAAGCATACATAGGGAGAGGGAAAGTGACTTTGTTTTATACTATGTTATGATGACACGCAAACGGACCTCGCAGGCATATCCTTGCTTGCATTTCTCGAGTCATCATAGCGGACCAGCAGTGGCATTTTAATTCATCGGAATAGCCTCGGATTCGATATCGGACACTTTTGACGATGAACGCTATTTTAAACTAGCGGAATCGAAAACATTTGCCATTTGAATTTGGATTCGTAGTTCCTTAGTTTCGATATGAAATCAAAATAGCGTTCTAACTCTTTCAACTTTTTGAATCGTTATATCTCAAAAACGGTGGCTCTTAGGAAAAATAAGTATATTGTAATTTTTTATAGATAATTGTCTGATCTACAATTGTTGTCTGAGCTAATTTTATGATCAAACTTACCGTTTTGCTGAAAATCGCGAAAAACCCGTTTTCGTGACCTTTGACCCCTTTTTGCACGTGCCGGATCAATGAGGACTTTTCACATTTCCTTTATAATAGTGTATTGAACAATCCTACCAACATTCTACCTAGTCAGAATTTTTGTAACCTTGGATGTCTAAATTGACCGGACTATACGGAAATGAATCGAATGAATTAAAATACCCCTACAGAAGCTTAAGGCTAAGTCAATATCGGAGGCGTAAAGCAACTTTACTAAACCTAAGAAAGATATTTTTTAAAATAAAACTTTTTTAAAACCCTTTTTGCCTCAAAATAATCTATTTTAGCACGTCGCGGTGATCAATGTTTTGAAAAGACAGTCAATGCAAAAAGGAAGTGCAAAACTGAAAAATTCACCTCGTGCATTCGAGTTTCTTTTGTTTTTTACACCCTCGCCCTCACACTTTCGTGGTAACAGAACTTTACAGATTTTTTTAACCTATACTATCCCACAGCTCAGCAAAAACTTACACGAGAAAAAGACTACAATGTTCAAATTGTAAGATCATTGAAGTTTTCAGAATAATAAATTTTTCAAAAGATAAGAACTAGAAAATGTAAGCGACTATAAATTAAAACAAATTAAGATCTTGTATTGTTATTTTGACATTTAATTGCCTTTTCCTGATCAGACATTATTAATTTATTATCGTTGTATTCAATGAAAACTAATATTTATTGAATCCAATTTCCGGTACTGTCATTTACCCTAAGAGACATCTTAGGGTAGGTAGGGTAGGTCTGTTCTCTGTTCATACCTTAACGACAGTTAAGGTATGAACAGAGAACAGAACAGAAAAGAACTGTATTGTGGCTGCTTTCAGGAAATAAATACCGTGGCATACTATGGTACACTGCACAGCCACTGAGGAGGACAGAAAAAGACAATAAAAGAAAAATGGGCCTGAAAAGACACCGTTCCATCCACACCCACAGAAAAGCTCAAACGTAGCTGTCGAGCACCAAAAGTCCTGCTCCAGTTCTTCAAGGAGCTGGGCTGGTTAGGAATTTGTTATTCAGCGAGATAATGCACAATACACTGCCATGCAAGATGTCAGTACAGTTCCTACTGAGAATTAAAATTCAATTTCATACAAGAAATTAAATTTAACCTGCTAACATATCTTTATTAACAACGAAAAGTATAAACAAGGAATAGAAAAATTAGTATTTACAATTGGAACCATTGGGCTAACTGCAGACAGTCTAAAGGTAGCTCAATTGATCCATGTCAATACCAGTCGTCGCGTCCCCAAGACACTGGCTGGATTACCTCGCTGTATGGCAATGCGCTGAGCCAGATATTCACCAGCTCTCGGGTCACGCGTCGCATCGACCAGAGGCTCAGATATTTTTTTAAAAAACCGGATAGCCTCGGTATCCCACGGACTTGCTATTATTAATAATGGAAATATATCTAGTACGACTTCCTTTCAAATACAAAGTAAAACAAAAACGTAAAACAGCCTTCGATCGATCCGCGTAGATTCGAAATTCGAAACATTGGAGCTACGAGGCTACGCCGTAGCCGTAGTACTACGGCGTAGCTGCCTACGCAAGAATAATATTTTTCAAACATTTTACTAACGAGGGCATGCGACTTGACTTATTATTTCTTGTCATTATTAATTTTATTAATTGTAGCTTTCCATGTAAAAATCTGTCAATGAAAGCAATATTTCTTATCTGCGTGGGAGAGTCTTTGCGGTAAATTTTAACCACCTCCAAGAATCAAAATGCAAAAAAAAACTGAAAATTTCATGATACAACTTAAAACGAAAGGCAAAAAAAAATTAAAAGAACTTTAAAGAAACTAGGTAGATCCATTTTTAAGAATATTTTTAGCCTTAATTAATAAATTTTATTCTGTGTGGTTTGTCCAGCATTTATTTATTTATTACACTATTGTTTTTACTATTGCTTCGTTACTTTGTACTTCTGATTAAGTGTAAGTGAGTAAGTCGAGAGTAAGTGTGAGAGTAAGTGTCTTGTTTCTTTTATTAAAGAAGAATAAATCCAAGTTCAATTAAAAAAAAAAACAAAATATGTTCGCAGGTAAATGTTTTGGAAATACAAAACGTGACTTTTTTAATATGAAATTAGTTTTCAGCCTTTTTTTAGCATTTTGTCTGACCGACAGAACGTATTTTCTTATATTAGTTTGTGCTTAAAGATTGAATGGTTTGAATGTCGACGAGGTCAAAGCTTCTGTATACTTATTAAATGTTGGAACAGAAAAGCTATGTTTTGTAAAATGTTATAATTTATGAAAAGGAGACACAAATCTTTTGTATTTTGTTGTGGTTTTACTATTTTTGTTTTGTTTACTACATTGGTTCATTTCTATATCAGTAATATTTTAGTTGTAACTTTATTTTAAGATAACTGGATGGACTAATATGGATGTTGTGTTATACATAAATAATATTAAAAAGATTGTGTTTTTGTAAAATCGGATAAAAACAATAATTTAAAAGTTATCAGTATAACGGTGTTTTATAGTAGTAAATGTTCCAGGTGATATCATTTTATTAATTTTTAAACTTATTATAATTGCATTTATTTCCTTAGTTTTTGTGTATGCAGTGCTATTTATAGTATATTAATTTTTACCATATTTTTTATCCCATGAAGTATCCTGCGCAGTAAAGCTCTGGTGACTTGTAATCACGACAAAGTATAAAACAAAGTCGCTTTCTTTGTCCCTATGTCCCTATGTCCGTTTGTATGCTTAAATCTTTAAAACTCCGCAACGGATTTTGATGCCGTTTTTTTAAATAGATAGAGTGATTCAAGAGGAAGATTTATACGTATAATTAAACCGTGCGAAGACGTGGCTGGTCGCTAGTATAATATTTTTGACAAGATACCCAACTTGTACAGGTTTTCTGATTCTTATACTTTCTTAGCATCTTGCAAAACGAGATACCTAATCGATATTTATATTATGCTCAAGCCGATTTTGATAACAATTATGTGCTTGAAACTAAAATTGATTAGTTGGCCTTAGATTTCTTTTTGTTTTTTTATTTGCTTTATGCACGAGTGCCCAAAGTTTTTACCTGTTAATCTTATTTGGATTATACCTTTATACTCTGTTTCTTTTTTGAATTAACAAAAATATTGTGGAAGTAAAGGATTCATAAAATATTAATGAATGGTGAAATTTTAACAATCTCTTTCATTTACTGAAATAAGGAAATAAAACTTGAATCTGAGAAATTAGGTCAAATAATTCGGCCAGGGAAACAGTACGCATTGTTTTTTTGTAGCTTTGTGGTGATGTAAAAGAATTTAATCTTTAGGAAGTGAGTTCAAATCTTGAGAATTGCCTTTAGTTAAAGAACAACACATACTGCTTAAAGGAAGATGCTTTCTGATTTCTTTATTTTTTGTTTCAAAGTACTTAACTTTGAAACAAAAAATGAAGAATACTTGACATCCTATTGTCAAACTAATCTTTGTAAAAAGGCTTTAATATAAAATACCTGATTATTTAGATGATAAAAAAGCTTTTGCTCCAACTTGAAATCTAACAACCTAACAAGGCAAAGGTTTCTGTTCGCCTCTTTACTTTACCTTAAAAAGATTGAAGTGAGCAAAAATCAAAGTGAGCACTTTATTTCCTAGTTTTAATTATTTATAAAATGAATTTTATGACGTGTCCAAGTGTGGAAATAAAGCATTTTGACTATTGACTAAACGTAGAGGTTTAATGTTTTTTGTTCAACTCTATTCGAAATAAGCGTTACTTAAAATAAACCGATAGGGTTGAGTAAAGAAAAAAATATTTTTATTGTTGTATTTGGAATACAAATAATTTTTCACATACGATAATAACTAAATTTTATTGTCTTCCCTTCGTAAAGGTTTAATTTGTTATATAAATTTAATGATAACAATCGGATGGAAATAAATGCCAGCAAAACCGCTATTTTCGATGACACACAAAAAAGAGTAAGATCTAAGCCTTCGAAAGAAAATACGCCATTTCAAACCCTACGCAAATATGAACTAAGTCTTCCGAAATACATAAAATGGCGTAATTCCTCGCTAATCTCCACGCATCCTGATAAGCCCCACGTTCCCATACTTATAACTACGCAGCTACCTACTTATACATCTACGTATAAGTACGTAGTTACCAAAAAAACCCAATCAAACCCACACATAAACATCTGTAATCGTATTTGAACACACGTCACCCACACAAGCGCGCTGTAGGCGTCACAAAGGGGCTGATTAAAAATCATGACATGCGCACAAATATTTAAAAACTACCGGAGGCTGGCTTAATTTTTAAGTATTGATCAAAAATTGCGTATACCATGCCTACCTACTACCTACCTACTTATGTGAGTGTGTGTGGGCCAAGGGGGGGTAGGGGTGGGTGGGAGAGGGTGCGTGAATTAGAATTTTTAGAGAAAAATCGTCATCAGGCGTGTTTAATGTTGGAAAGTTTTAGATAGCGGTTTTACAGAGCTACGTGATGTTACTACGTACTTCCTGTTGGAGGCTTATGATTTAAGAAAAGTTTTTTGTAATTAGAACGATGATGTTTTGAAGTGAGGAAAATGCGTTTTGGAAACTTACAATAGAGTCTGTTTTATTTCGTCGTGTCAACTTAGCTTTTTTTATTGATAACCTATACACTGGTGCAGGAGAAATCTTCGGGAGTTCTTGACTTCTTCATTCAAAGAGAAAAGAGTCAAAAGCTTCCAATGATGTCAATGAAAAGCTTCTTATAAATCTAGCACCTTTATAAATTAATTTACTTAAACTTTCATTTGAAAGCGTTGAAATTTAACTGTGGACAGTTTCCTGAGCTTTTGGTCTCTGTTTTGAATTAAAGTTACTAATTTTTACATTGAAAACATCATCAATATAGTCGATGTCAATAAAATACACATTAAATACTTAATAACTCAAAACATAGTCGTCAAAAGTGGTCGTATGACGACTATTTTTAGAGTTATGTTTTTATGTTATTCATGAGACAATCATCTTCATAATCATCCATCTATAATTAGTCCACGGCTGGACAAAGGCCTCCCCTATTAAGCACCATAGCGCCCTATCTTCAGCTATAGATTCATCACGTAGCTGTAAATCTTTGCTGATTAATAAATAATAATAATAAATATACATATAAATACAAAGAGAAATATAAATATAAAGAGATGGCTCTTGTCTTGTGCTTTTACAATTTTTTCAATGAACAAGCCAATTGAAACCAGTTAAAACCAGTAATGTTCCATCACTATATTTGTGCACCACTCTACTATATACTATATACTATACTTTACATAGGTGCTTTGCTGCTAAGTTTTGTGCTCGACGTTTTGGCACGAAATCATAGTTTGATTTTAATTTGGCTCAGCTTTCATTGTGGCAAATAGACTAATGGGGGAGCAAATGCGAATTTTTGTCGTAGATTTGAAACCTTTGGAGTTTTCCCCTTTTGACCAGTACCTACTTTGAGAGGATTCAACGGTAGGTACATTTTATTTAGGAAAAGAGATTAAAAAATTAAATGAATGAAGCCTTTTTTGTTCACGAGCATGTGGATATATCCCGAGCATTGCTTATTTTGGCAGAATACGAAATAAAAAAAATGTGGAGCTAATAATTATTGAAAAAGAATTTGGATTCGGTCTTTTTTTATAACAAACGACGTAAAAGGAATTCGATTCGTAGCTCTAAACACAACATCTGTTTTTCTTCACAAAATAAGATTTTTTCCGGGAAAACGACGGTACACTTTTCTAATCTCTATAATGTTATAATAAATGAGAAAGTTTGGCGCAATATTTTTAAACATTTTTAAATAGAAGTAGATTTATTTTACTATAACAATAGCTTCGGAGAAATATGGCCACTTCTGTCTTACTGAAACCTACACATACAATAATGTTGTTTATTTTCAAATAATTAATTACTTTAACGAAACATAATCTCCTCGAAATCGATTTACAGTATGATGATGTGAGATATTTTAAGTTTCAGAATTACAAAAACAAAAACAAAAATCTGTCTTGTTGCCCCCAGCAGAAAGATCTCATTACCCATAGCTCTAAAACTACATCCGTTAGAAGTGGCTATTAAATTAACAAATTGCTGATACGTTCCCCGCCGTTTTATTAGTTCGGCAGCCCCTTCTAATATTTTAATATGCTTTTACACGATTTGCGAAAATTATGCTCTGAAATTATGAATTGGGCTCTTATACGAGGAATTTCTTGCTGCAAATCAATTTTTCTTACTCAGTCGAACGTAAAATTATAAAATAAAATGTTTTATTTAACTAAAACCTCAAATAGGTATTATAAAAATTGAAGCAAAGAGAAAATCAATTATATAGAGTTTAAAATTAGACTTGACTATTTTGCAAGCCCTAAGAAATTAAGATATTGATTTCAGATTTACTACACAACATAAGATACTAATTAATCCTATTAAAAAGTGATTATTGCTTTCGTCATCATAATTTCAAACAGTCTACAATCTGAAGAAGTCTCTCTATAAATGATGTACATTGGTGATTTTCTAACATAAAATAGGTTCGTAGTAAACCCGCTTATACATTGTAATTATCACACTAACATAACAGATTACTCAATATAAGGCTTTGTAAATCGCACATAAAAATAGGGATTTACAAAGTAAGAACTCAATTTCCATTTTTACAGTAATTTTGTGATATTGATAGAAACTCTCATCATAATCATTTACTTAGCTAGATCCATGATGCGTCACATCCATCCAAAAATGCTTTTAAAAACGGAGATAAGTGAATGATTGATGCCATAAATAAAGTCACTTGTTATAATAAAATTGTAAATAAAACTCAAAAAGTATTTTAACGCCAAGCCAGTAGGATGTAAAATGCCACTCAGTCATTCAGTAAGTGTCCAAAAATAATTTATACGATACATGTTTTATAAATTCAATACTTTATTTTTGGTCTGTTTTGGTATTCAAAATTTCTACAGACATCTTTATGAAATAGTAGTTGAATTGCAAAACACTACAATTAAAGAAATCTAGTTTTCGTCAAATGTAGACTATGAGGTGGTTGACCTATCTAATAAATATCGATGCTTAAACAGACAAATCACAAAATCTCCTTATGATTGTTATATAGGGACGAAACGAACGAAGAGATATTTAAACGAAGAGATATTTTAATTTATCTTTGTTTTATAGTTCGGCCTTGGATTTATATTCAGAACCTTATATAATGCTTGATATTTCAGGCAGGCAGGATTCATTGCATAAAAAGATATCTATTTAAAATCCTCAGCATCCCATCCTAAGCATTAATTTGACAGAAATTAAAACGAGATAAAAACGAATAGATCCTCTATTCATCTACAGGCAGGTACTTCCAAACGACTAATGGAAGGCTCGTTTTTCTAAAACCAGAATTGATTAAAACCCCCTCAGCACCCCCGATCAATACCACATAACTAAGCACCCCACAGCCATAGCTATCTAAACACTACCCTCGCCCCTTCTAAAAAACGAAATAAAAAACAAGCACAAGTATTTTCATTATCCTAACCCGAATGACGCAGCTTCCCAAAAAACATAGCTAGGTACTCGTATATTCATTTCCGTTCTGTTAATACCGCATACTTTTAACTGTCTAACTAGGTGGCCCCCCAGGGGGGGTTTCTCCCCCCTCACACCAGCACTACTTACACGCGGTAGGCGCAACTTTTATAATACTACGTACTCTGGCGCTTTTTAACGAACCCCCTTTTGGGTGGCGCGCCACCTGCCACGCATACCGAAAAATACGCAAAACGAGGGGGGAGGACCCCCGACCCCCTGGTTAGAAGTGAAGTGGCCGTATTTTGCGTATTTTTAAATTATTCTCCACATGCGGGTGTGTTTGCTCTGTTTAGTTCGTTTTAGGCGTGCCTCGGATGCTGCCGGGGACACGTAACTCGCTTTAAAACGTAGCGCTGCTTGTACATTCTCTTTAGGGGTTACATTATGAAATATAACTAGGAGGAAGCATTTATTAAACTTCAGAAAGATGGAATTGAAGTAAATTCATTTCCGGCGTAAGATATACATTTCACAACTCAAAGAGTTTTATGAATTATTGAGCTCTACATTTGCAAAATTCTTTTAACTTTTCCAAAACCGTGAATTAATGTATTAGGTAGATCTATGGAATTGATAAATTGAGAAACTAATAAACTATCCATCAATCTAAATCAGTAGTTTCGTCATACCTAAGTAACATTACGTTGTGTCGTTGCGATGTCTAAGCGATATAAAAAATGACACCGATATAGTAAAAAATGCAAAGCTGATTGACATTTTACTAGGAAGATGTTACTGTTCTTTTGAAATCTTACTACGGGCTGTTGATATCAGCATTTTTATAGGGAAAGGCTTAGTTTGTAGAATTTTAGTTAATAAGTTAAAATATGCAATTAGAAAATAAAGTTGTAAGGTCGATCGCGTTAGGTCTCCGACTCGCTTAGTAAGTGAAGAAGTAACTTAAGATAGAGCACTATTTTTGAAAAGGAACTGGTTTACTCCTGATTTGAAGACTCCAAGATTCTTTTCTTTATCGATAAAACTGACGCCAAAGAAAATTGAAGCCATCGCTAATGGCTAAATATCCTGCTTAGGTCAAGGGTTTAGCTATGTTTATGCTTTTACTAATACGGCACACTCTGTAATAAAATATAATAAACTAGCGACCCGCCCCGGCTTCGCATGGTTTTATTTTATACGTATAAACCTTCCTCTTGAATCACTCTATCTATAAAAAAACCGCATCAAAATCCGTTGCGTAGTTTTTAAGATCTAAGCATTCAAAGGGATATAGGGACATAGGGACAGAAAAAGCGACTTTGTTTTAAACTATGTAGTGATAAATAATTCCAACTAGGAAGTCAATTCTTCGCGTTCCAGAAACAACGCCAGAAAATGATTGTACCTCTATGATTAGAACTATTTCTTCTAAAAAGGTTCTATTCGGGGTATTTCTTCTATAAATTTAGTATTTTCAAGAAAAAAGAACATGTAGGTATTTCCATTAGCATTACAGAAATTACATGTTTTCCTGTACGTCAGGTTACTTAGAAGCTTGATACTGTTTCGTAAAATGTCCAATAATCCCAAAACAACCACGTCACGATGTATTTACGAATTTTATCTTTCTATTTCAATCTTGTTGTGTTGTAAACCGACCGTGGTTACGTTTTGGATCAAAATTTAATCATGATGTCTTTCTTAATTATTATTTTCAGTTACTTGTGTTGTGATATCAAATAGTTTTCAGTATTTCCAACGACTGAATGAAAGAGATCGCTAAGCGATAAGGCCCCCGATATATTTCCATTTACATTTGATACAAGTAGTATACACTTCCTATTATATTAATACCACTTATTAAGATTCCTCGGTTACAATATTTTATGTAATTCAGGGCATCGAACCCGCAAGTTTTTATAACCAACCCCCTACAAAATCTTTACAGTCGGATCTCATCTATAATGCACGTGGAACTAGCATACGGAACCCTCGTGTTATTACCTCTACGAGTTTGAAAATAGCGAATAAACATAACTAGTTCCAAACCTTTTCCTTCCTACCCCTTCACATAATATCAACCTTAAACTTGCGTTGCTAAAGTTGAAACTTGGCTTCCAAGATATTTTTTATTGTACGTAAATGTAACAAGGGGTTTGACGGAACACTATGATATGACTGGTCTTGTTAGTGACACGGAAGCAACAAGTTCGGTTGCGGAACCCTATTTTTACTGCCGGAGACACCTGTGACAGGCTTGCTTGAAAGGCTTGGAGGTGATGGAAAGGAAATGTGCTCGAAATGGCACTGTAGGTATGTTTACATAGTTTTGTAATGACTCTGTATTTGTATGTTGTTGAGAGTATGAGTTTACAAGCATCTGCCGGTGGCTTCGCACGCGTTGATTCTATGGAAACATCGTAAGGCTATTTCTTTGCCATGGCAACTGATTTATGGGATAATAAAAATAAATAAAAATAAAATAAAATAAATTTTTATAGAAGCAGTAAAACAAAATACATACATAAAGCTTATCCAAAACATACGGGTAGTTATATCGATTTAGATCTAGGTTAGTTCCTAAATTATAAACATCTGATGAAAGGTAAGGATGAAAGGATGAAACGTATGGATTAATCCAGGGCTAGAACTACGTCTATTCCAAATTTCAGCCCGAACCGTTCAGTAGTTTTTGTGTGAAAGAGGAACAAACATCCATACAACCTTTCGCATTTATAATATTAGTAAGGATATAGAACGAATGTGGAAAAAATAATAATTGGAAAACTTAGGTTTGAGGATTCAAGCGTGTAACTCAAGAGCTGTATTGTAGAAAAAGAAGATTTAAATCGCTTTTAAAAGTGTTAGTAAAATGTCATTGTAATGCCTAAGTTTACCTAACTTTTTTTTGGTAAGCATAGGTGAGTTGCCTTATTATAGGGCTACAGAGGACCCCATAATTGAAGTTTATCTCTCGATTATTGCCCCTCTACAGTGTACTAATAGAGTTTCCTTTTTTTTACCAGTCATATTTGTATTGTATCATCACTACATAGTATAAAACAAAGTAGCTTTTTCTTTCCCTATATCCCTTTGAATGCTTAAATCTTTAAAACTACGCAACGGATTTTGATGCGGTTTTTTTAATAGATAGAGTGATTCAAGAGGAAGGTTTACACGTACTTATAATAAAACCGTGCGAAGCCGGGGTGGGTCGCTAGTTACTTATAATTTAAAGTGTATTATCTACATTTGACAAATATGTGACAATAATCTTTATCTTATTTTATTTGATAAAATCGTAAGATCAATAAACGATCACTAAATGACTAACTGAAAAAGGAGCCTAAAGCGCTTCAAGCAATTTAAAGAGCCTGGTTAAAACGCCACAGCAACTCCTTACTAAAATGCAATAGCAAATCGTTGCAACTTGCAGTGATGTAATAGCAGGAGCGTTGCTACTTGCAGTGATATAATTGCAAGGGGCTTGGCGCTGCGAGGAAGCAATTCATATTTTTGTATTTATGCAGTCTGGTTGTTTTTAGTTAGTTTTAATTAGGATTAACGTAGTTTTAGAATGTTGTGTGGGGGATATTACTTTTTAATCTTGAGTTGTGTGTGGGTTTCCTGTAGTGAAAAATCCTACCCTTGCAAGGGAAAAGGAGGGTTTATTGTCTGTGTAAAATAAACCTACGAACAGACAAAATATTGACGTGGAGAGCATCAATAAAATTAACACTTTTCAATCAATCAAATGATTTTTGATTTTTATTTGTTATCACATAATTCTTTAGAATTTGAGCTTTCTATGAGCTTATTTCGTAAACAAAAAATTAAACAAATAAATTTTATTGATATCTGATTATTATTTTATTCTCTATGCAGGTATTTTGTAACTTTTTTGGTATTTATGTATGAGGGACATGTATCAGAGATTAGATTCATTATGATCTTGGATGTACATATGTATGTTTTGCTAGTATGTCAATTATAATATTTTTTTCCATACATGAAATTTTTGTTCATTTTACAGTGGAATAAGGGTTGATAGGGAAATAAGGTGATGTTTAAATGACGAATAATTATTTTAATTATTTTCTTTGCTTTGTTGTTGTTGTGTTTGATGTTTTTTTTGTATTCTACCTACTATTAAAACAATTGAACTAACTGCAGACGCTTGCAAACAGTCTAGAGATAGCTCAACTGGTCCATATCAATACCAGTTGGAAGCCCAAGACAAGAACTGTATAGGCTGTTTATACTACTTTTATTTTGTTTCTATTCCTTGATTACGTATTTTTTTTTGTATAGGTATAAAGTAATAATAATCTAATCCTAATCCTAATCACATAGTTTCTTTGCTAGAAGTAGATCAATGTAACCATTTGATTATTGTATACCAATTTCATGTAAATTTTGGACCTATGAAGTCTGAAACAAACAGTTGGATGATTTATAAGTCGTATTATTTCTTGAATATAAACAGTAAGTAAGTTTTATGTTAGCAGTAGGTGCGTCAGAGGAGTCTCAGAGGCACCTCTAAAACTTCCTAAATAAGGCAACGCTCACAAACATCGCTAAAACAATTTATTGCAAAATGTAAACAGGAAGAAGCGTATTTTCATTTAGAATACGATTTCCCCCTCCTCCTCCACTCCCGAATAGACGAAAATACTCGGTTATGATTAATTCCGAATGCGCCCCGCATTGATCAAGAAACCAGCTTTTTACTTCAAACTACCCATCTCTAACCCCCTCTCCCCCTGTGCGAAAGAGACTAATGCACCATCCCCCGTCTCACTCTAAAACAAAGATGCTAAAACTTCTTTCGCTAGTATGAAGATTTTAATTTCATATTTTTGACGAAACGGTTCTAATTTTCCCCCTGCATCCGTTCAAATCTCGACTCTACCACTCCACTAGAAGCCTGACTTTCCTGCCTCTGCACCAAGCACTTGCTTCCATTTTCTAATTCGGAATTAGTTTTCGAAGTGAAGAGATACAGTCCCAAGACTGTGTGCGTTGATAAACTAACTTCCTGCTTTGTCCCGAGCTTTTATGGTATAAATTCGTTTGCAGGCTCGTTGGCAAGGAATAATTCTTCAGTTGTACCCCGAAATTAGTCGAATAGGGAGAAAAGGGGTTCATACGGGTGGTTTAAAAGAAGCAGGCAAAAAGGTGGGGATAGAAAGATGCGCAAAGACTTAGTTCGCGGGGTGGGGGTGGGTAGGCGTTATAAAATATATAATTCTATACTTACAATACTTGTAAATACGGCACGCGGAAGTACGGCGGCCGCGGCTCCTTGATACTTGCGAGGGTGCCAATTGAGCACTTGAATACGAAATCATTTGGGTCTCCTATTCTATTTCGAATCTAGATCATTATTTGTAGATAATGTAGGACAAACATCCAAAGCCCTTATATTGTTAACTCTGATAACTATTGGATTCATTTCATATTTCGTATTCGTTGTGGTAAAATCATAGCTTTATGATTGAGAAATAAATCTACGACTAGTAGTAGCATTATTGAATCCTAGACAGGTAACAAATTAGTCTGTCATTAAGTTAGTTAGTTAGTAACCATTAAGTTCAAGAACGTATGATCTTTTTATGAAATTCAAACTTTGCAATTGAAATGATGCATAGTTTAGAACTAAAATAAAGAAACAACCAAAAAAAAATCATTGAAAGTTAAGTAATTTTAACTAACATAATAACAATTATTATGCTCTATCAAAATCTTTAGAATCATAATTTTCTGATAGTGTTATATTTACTTTCACAAAACTAAACAATATTTTCTCAGAAGGACCAAGACTCGTCAGTCGCAGTACACCGCTACATTCGCTGATATTTAGTCGCGAAACTGGATGTATTATAAAGGCGGGTAGTTGTTTAAAATAAGAGCGAGGCGCCCTCGCGGCCTAGCGGGGCGGGGTGCTGCGTGTGGGGTTCGATTCCGGGATCGTTTTGAAGTTTGTATAATTGGTTCGTCTTCATGAATAACTATTACTTTGGATAATTGTAGGAAGTACTACGAAGATTATTTCTTAAAAATGAATACATTTATCAGGATTGAAAATTTAAATTCGTCTTTTTTTTTAAAAAATTTTATTTATACTTTGCTGAATATAGTTTTTTTTCTCCACTGGCTCACTATTTTTGGTTTATCTCACATAAAGAGGCATAAATTACCTTTAAATGAATGTACAGTAAAAAACAAAATGCATTAATCAGGAGAAATCTTTCAAAAGATTTTTAATGAACCCTAAAATATTTTAAAAAGTAACTTAACATCATTGACTATTTATCAGTAAATCAATAACTATTTCTTTAGGCTTACAAAATAAGCAATAAGACAGGTCAAATTTTAAACTATACCTATTTAAGAGGTTTAAAAATACATACAATAACGTAACTAATTTAAGTGGTAACAATGCGAAGTGAAGCTACCTATGTTTTATCCACTCATTTCGCGCGGTTCTTACTAAAAAGTTGTACAAGGGGGCACTAGCGCCTACAGCCTCCCGCCCGGAGGCCTAGGGCTGCTACGGCTCTTCATTACAAGCTTTTAGTTTTATTCAAAGACTTTTATAACTTCGCGGTACGTTCTTGAGGAAATTACGATACGATATTAAATATGTTTAGTATTTATGAAGTGCTATTTACGCTTTATTTTTATTTAAATAAGTTTTAAACTTTTATTCCTTTTAATATAGTTTCTTGATTCGTAATATTTTATGCTGAAATTAGTTCGTTTTTCCCCGTGACATGTTCCTTTGAAAGTTTCATCCAGTGTAAAGATTGAAAATGTCCTTAATATTTTGCTCGGAGAACTCACGTAGTTTCTGCGGTTTAATTTATTTGAATGCTTTAATCTTTGAAGGGTAAGCCTCTTACGTCTTGCAATCTCACTCCCGCTTCGCTGCGTCGACAAACAAAGGAATCTTACATACTAAGTCAACCCTCAAGAAAACTCCCTAAAACACCCTTAAAACACCCTAAAAACTTAAAGTTCATTAGCCCTGGCAACCCTGCCACTATCTGCACGTTCTAAGATCCCGGGGGGCGCCCCCCCAAGGGGAGACGCGGAAATATGAAGGGACCTCATTTATCAATACAGAGACTGTTTCTTTCGCTAAGAATTGATTATATTCTACTAAGAATATTGATGGCGTGGGGGCTCTTGAAAGTTTTCCAGCTTAATGTGGGGTGGGTCGTAATGTTTTGATTAGAGTTTTTGATGTTTCTACGTATCTACGCGTACGTGATGTTTTATGTTAAGTTGTAAAATGGTTATGTTTTGCGCAGTTTGACTTGCGCGAGTGTTATTGCGTGCGGGCTCTTGGATTTGATAACTGTAGGAGCCGTATGGGGTAGGTACGTAACGTATCTAGGTAGGTAGGTATGCACGTAGGTTTGTTGATAGGCCCCCGTTTTATCAATATAACATACACTCAGCAAATGTATGTTCTAAGTCGATTGACCTAATTTTATAACATTTTTGATAAAAATGGGAGTTTAATTTTGCAATCGATTACAACTTGGCTATTGAACCTTCAATAGAAACCTAATTGTGAACGAAATAGAGTTTAAAAACAATTGTTTATTGTTACAATACGTCCAGCAACCGGAAGGGACGAGATTGGAGGTCAGATTTTGCTGATTTGTTTGTTTGTTGCTTTGTTTTATTATTAAATTGTGTCCTTCAATGTTGTATTTGATAAATACTTCAAGAATAATTATTATTTGTATTGATAGAAATTCAAATATCCAATAGTAAAGTAGTATTTCCTTTCTACTACAAAGCACACCAATTTACCTACATAGAAACCCATATTTTTTGACAGAAATATATTTAGGATACTTTTTCAAGCTGAAGTAGGTAGAGCTATATTTATAAATACCAAGGCATCCTTTAACCTGTTATATAAAAATACTTGTTTAAAATTACTAAAAAATAATTAAAAAAGTTGGATTTATTCTCATCTTAGAATTATTTCTGTGATGTTTCGCAAATCAATGGATGATCATTGATTTGAAAAGCGTTACAGCGATAACTCTGAATATTCTCGATTTCCCTAATTACATATCTAGAAAAGCGTAAAGACCAAAAAGCAATAAAATGGTTTCATCAAAATTAAAAAGCTTTCATAAGACTTCCAAAAGATATTCTCTAAATACCAACATCTGTGAGCTTCCGTGAAAACTACGCGAAAAAATTGTTGTAATTCGAGGCGCGGAATCCGCTCCAACATTTAGGTTAAAATATAAGGATCTTGCATAAGAAAGCGGGGCGCCACCCCCTGTATCTCCGTTTTTAGTATTTTAGTAAGTTCGGGGGGAATTACCCCTCGGGAGGGAGGAGAGGGGGCAAGATGTTGATGTTTCTTAGTTTTATATTACAGTACTTTATTACTTATTTGTGTTAGTGCGCGTCGCTGTGCGCGTAAGGGGAAGCGATGCTTAGCGTCTATGCAGATGCTCCGTTCTATCTTTTTTCTCGTATTTTATAGAGGTAAGTTAGGGCCGGTAGTTAAAATTTAGAGGCTTATTTAAGTGTTGGCTTTGACGGTTCCAGTTTGTAGTTCACCGTAAATTTTGATGACTTGTATAAAAGATAGGGAATAGATTTTTTACGGTTAAGTCTCTAAGCGCGGGAGATTTTTGAGGAAACTGAGAAACGAGCTTTCTTGGAATTTGAACCTCGGAAGTTATTCCTGTAATTGTATACGTAGGTAAGTGGAAGCTTCGAAATAAGAGCTTGGGTTGCTTAAATCAATACAACTGGAATATTTGAATGGTTTATGAACTGATAAGATTTAAGGTAAATGTTTTCAAGAATTTGGTAGGTTTTTATACCATTGCCACTTTACGAGGAAGGTTTAAGATAGGTAGAAGGTAGTTTTGACATTTTCATATAGCAAACAAATAAAAATTTGAACAAAGTGTAGAATTAACACATGTTTTACAAAAAAGCGGAAGTTTCATCGATAAAAATCCCGTGAAAACGCATCCTGTCCATCATCAGCGAGCAAGCGGTAACCTAAATTGAAATAGGCCGTATGGAAAAAATGAAAAAAAGTTTGAATAACCCTGAAAAGCGCCCGCAAAAATGCCAAACGAGTTTTTACCGATCTTTATTTGCTTTTTACGAGCAACTACTGAAAGTGAAAGTTAAAAAAAGAAAAAAATACGTCACTATTTCTATCGGGCGCGCGAAAAACGAAAAAAGAACGCCTGTCGAGAGCGAGAGTCCTATTTTGGTATTGGTCGAGCGGCACCTTTTTTTCAAGGATTTTTCACGTGCTCAAAGCGAGGCGTGAATTTTTTTGGTGAATAAACGATTTTTATCGGTCAATAGTACTCCCAGTGTTTGAAATAGCAATGCTGTTGATGTGGGGGATTTTATTTATTTTGCTCTAGCTTTTGATCGTGGTTTCCTTTACATTATCCATTTTCAAACGAAACGTTATGGCCAACCAACTGAGAGAAATAATAAGATTTATTAGTGACATCAGATTTACACACCTTCTAAAAATAAGGAAACTATATTAAAAAAACAATACAAAAATGTGGGGTGGAAACCCTTGGTCCTTGGGGTCCGGAGGCACAATCAATTTTTAAAGATCTTACCCAACTTCTTATAGAGTTTACAGGAGATTGGAATGCTGGCTTCTATTTCGGTCAACGAATTAGCATTGCCATTCAACGTGGCAATGCATCAGATTTGCCATACAGCAAGGCTATGCAGCCAACGTGTTGGGAACGCGATGACTGATATTGCATTTACATCAGTTGAGCTACCTTTACACTGTTTGCAACCGTCTGCAGTTACCTCAATTGTTCGAATTGTAAATACTAGATTTAATTTGTTTGTATTCTTATTTTGTTAATACAAATTTATAAATTATTGTATTAATAAAAATTAAAACAGAGTAAAACTGCACAAAACATAAAACCACAAAAATGAAAAAAGAATACAACATTCAATTACCTACAGTCATAAATTACCGAAATACAATTATGCAGTGCGCTATGTCTGTATGTCTGTAGGGTCTGAAACAAAGTGCTACCGCAAAACGAATATAAATAAATAATGAATGACTGCATTTAGTTAAAATTGTCGAGCAAAAAACATTTCAGTGATTTCACTAGCGGCTGCGTGTGGAAGGGGTTGCAGGCTGTGGAATATATTAATAGTTTGATTTTCATTTGAAAACACGATACCTAGTTTGTAGAGCAAGTTCAATTATAGTACTAACTCTTTCCTAAAAAACATCCCTGTTGGTCGATCTAGATGTATTTGTAGGTGTTACTTTTACATTCATATTATTGTCGGCTGCATTTTGTGTACGAATAAAAAAAGATGACAAGAAAAAAACCATTTCTAAGACGCTAGCTGCATTTCCTCGCGTGTTGCAAGGAAATGCAGCTAGCGTCTTAGAAACGCTTCCAACTGGTTTTAGTATGTCCCGATGTGGACTAATGTAGGCTGATGATGATGATGACGCAATTTATAATGCGATGTCATATTTATTTATCCACTAGCAATAAACTAATCGCTGATTTGTGTCATGACAAGCATATTGTTTTTAAGCTCCCTAAATAAGAGCTTATACGTTACTAGCGACCCACCCGGGTATCGCACGGGCGTAATATACATATTATACACTTTCTTCTTGAATGATTTTATCTATTAAAAAAATCCATCATAAATACCATCAAAATCCGTTGCGTAGTTTTTAATAACTAAGCTTACATGGTACAGACAGACAGTGAGCAGCGACTTTGTTTTAAGCTATGTAGTGATAATTCGCTAGCGGGTTTCTCACGATCTCGACTTCTAAATTTTCCTGTTTTATTAGTAAATTTTAGGAAGAGATACGAAAACCGAGTTTGGTGTCCATCAAAGGTAACTTCGTATCTCTTTGTAAAACTAGACAAAATGAAACTTCTACAGATGCATAAAAAAGTAGCATAAAGCTTTAACAAACTGTACGAGTGAAATTTAAAAATTTCTTTGTTTAACAGAATTATATGATAAAATAAGTGGGGGCGCCACTTTAGGTGTTGTTTGCGCCTTAAAAGAATCAAGAAGTCCTCAGTATTAATAAATAATTCTGAAATATTCTAAAAACTGAGTACCATTTCTCGATAGCATGGAGACATCATCAAGACGTTCTACATTTGTATGGGATTCGTTACAATGGTTCGTAAGAAACTGATCTCAGGGATAATGCCCGCTTCGCAAAAAAAAAACTGTTAAACTGCTAGTGCGTACATGTTCCCATAATAATAAAATCATAATAGCCCCAAATTTTCACGAAAAGTTCGCTTTTTGTCAATGACAGATAGCCCAATCAGTTAAATTAAACAAACATCCAGACAGCCTGATCGCATGCAAATGAGGCTGTTATATACCGAGGTACATACAGATTATTTGGTACATAGAAAAAAGTAAATAGTGATAAAAAAGCCGCATTTTATTATGAGCCGATCAGGAAATTTCGTGGTGGTGGTCGCTTCGATGTACAGGATGTTCATTGTTTGACGGAAATCACTTGATGCGTGTTATGTAGGGTAAATTTTTAAAATATTATTTTATTTGTCTATTAGTAGTTAGTAATTATGAATTGTCCAAGAATAAGGAAAACTAACTTATAAATTACTTTGTACAGAGTTCAAAAAAGGTTTGTTCATAAGTTTGTTAAGTTTGTAAGTTTGTTGTGTTTGTGAAATTCTTTCATTAATAGAAAACGAAATTATCCGTTAGTGTCTTCTGTTATATTTTATAGAGGTTGGTGTGCTCGGAAACTTTAGCTACAAATCAACTTTTAGCTCTTAAAAGTAGTTTGTATTAGGCTTTTAATAGTATCCAAAATAATAAACCTTGAGATAAAAGTATACCTATTAATTTCACCAAGTCAAAACAAATTAAATAAAATAAAAATTACATATTCATATCGTAAACTATAACCGTAAAAATAATACACAATCAAACAGCGGATGTAAACACGTGCCACTTAATCATTATTTAATACAACCATAAAAATAAAACAATCGATAAAATTTATGTAAAGTTTCGGACACGCTGTATCTCTGACTGTCTTTGTGTGTGTCACGCACACAGATGAACGGGTGCGTGTGTGCGTGTGATTATGCATGTGTGTACATCGAGGTCAGTGCATATACAGGGGCTGTGTGATGCAACAAAAAATGCCAGACCACTGCTGCACTGTCAATTTGGAAAGTTGCATTTTATCCCCACAAATACCTAAAGTGTGTTTTATTAGTCTGAACGTGAAAGTGTAGGTGCGCGGCTTCTTTGTCGTCTTTAGTTGTTTTTTTTATGTGGCAATAAAAAACTTCGCGGAACATGCCTAACTTTGTGGTCAAATAAGAGCTGGCAACTCTATGCTTTTTCACCATTTTTCTCAGAATTTATGAACACGCTGTAGTGTTTTATTATGAAGATATCATCTACCAAGATATTATTTTCATGATGCTGTACAAAATCTTAATGTTTTATACATATAATTTCTCGTGCCAAAAACTAAGAGTACAATAAAAAAAGAAACAAAATAATGGCTGTAAGTATACAAAGCTTTCCGTAAGCTTTTAATGGGTAAAACTACGACCATTTTCTTAATTTGTCGTAACAAGTATTTTGCTATATTTAGAAGTAAAAGGGAAGATCATGGACTTTCACGAAAGATTTGTTTTAGGAACAAAATATGATAAATAATTATTGAAACTACTCGTGACACTTTCTTGTAACTATGTATAACATAATGTTATCTTATTGTATTTTATGAAATAATCGGAGGGACGACCATAACGCGTAGTTATTGAAAGTTCTGAGACCTGGAATAGGTTACGGGTTTGACTGCCGCTGGATAAATATATAAATAATGCAATCAAGTTCTTTCCAAGTCTGGGTGATTTCCAAACATAAAATTATTAATACGATAATGAATAGATAACGACCAACAATTACTTTTATTTTTGTCCATACTAAACAAAACGAATAAAGGTACAGTGGAATTAAAAGATCATAATAGATCTCACGTTTCCATTCTGTAGGTCACTAGTTTGATTTGTTGTTATAAATCGTATTAGTTACCAGTAAATTAATTAATTAAAATCTTAAATTTTTCTTCGTAACCAAACCCAAACTTAACTAATATGTCAATGTCACGACTAATAACTTCGCAGTCCCTTTCGTAACGACAGAAATATAAAGGACAACATCATTTTTAGAAGGTAAGTAAGTAAAACATTTATTAGTCACAAAACAAAACACACATACATTATTGGTTACTGGTACATAGGGAAAAGGCATTAAAAGATAGCTTAAATTAGGTGGTTATCAAGATAAGGATAACACATGGTACACAGGTAGGTACTACTCTAATTTGATTAGCGTTGGCGGCTACTAAATTGCAACCATTGTATTTTAAAACAACCTCTGCCGTTATAATTTGGTAACATGTGCGTATTTCCAAAAGCAAACAACAGAAGCGTGACCCGAATCGGACTTGTGAATTGACAGCTACGGACTGCGCCCGCGCCGATTCACTGCGAGGGTACTGTCGGGGAGAAAAGTGGTAAAATATTGTGCATTTTTATGATACCAACTGTAACAGGGTGCTTTAATCTTTGAGAAAAATCCATTGTGATCAGGGGTACCTATCTGTATTGAATAAACCCCTGTATACATTCTTCGATTGTTGACGGTCATTGACTGGACTTTTTTATTCAGACTTCACTAGATTAAATATTTTATCGACGTTATATATAATAAATTTGTATAATTTATCCATCGATGATAGTATAATAGATTAGTCTGTTTCACTCATTCCTCTGCATTCTTTTCCACGGCATTCTTTTAACCATTTTCTCTTAAGGTATTTTAACCCCGTCTGTATCTACCTTCAAACATTTTAAAAGTCTTTGACCTAAATTTTGAATGCATCTGTAAAGTGGCACATGCAAACAACGCATGTATAAACAAGATGAATGGAGTTGGGGGCATTAGTATGTGTGATGTCATGCTGGGTATAATTTTAATGGCATAGCGGTGATAGGGATGTTATTTTGAAAGACCTGTAAAAATATATCCTAGCTTCGGCTCCAGCCCAGCATTGGGTGGTTTCGCCTAGACAACCAAGCTAAACTACTGGTCGACGAAATAATTCTCCACGGGGACAACCAGTTAGGTAATTTGTAGAGTTTATATTCCTTCTGTGCTAGGTAATAAACTCTACAAACCTGAATATAATGTATGTATTGTATTGTAGTTATTTGGCCTCTAAGAGAATTATCAAAATTCTGATCAATATATGCTATCCAATATAATTGTTCGTGTCAAAAAGTGATGTCAGATATATCAGTATATTAATAGATGGTCGGCCATTTCAATTCTGAGATGGCAAAAGTCAAGGGAAAACCGGATTTCCGAAGAAATTATGAAACAAGATGTTTATAAAGGTAGTACTTTCGACGATAACGAATTATACAGAGTGGTTCAAAGGGTAAAGGTTAATCAGGAAATATGTAAAATCACGTTTGTCCCAAACTAATAATGTTACCTCAATAAATGTGTTTAAATCTAAACTAACCGAGCATAGAATTAATGTTGATTCACTACTCAAAAAATAAGCAAATTGAATGAGTAAATTTTGAACGACCATAATCCTATTTTTATGTAAAAACCCTATTCTGTGAGTTTTTCATGAGAATAAATAATTTAGAACGTATATATTTTAGTTTTTATTGTTTCGTAATGTTAATTACTCATTTTGAGGGTGCGTGGCGCCTATAATATAATATGGACCATAACTGTTCCAACAGGGGTCGTAAGAGGAAAATAAGGAATGCATCTGGAAATTTTTTACCACGATGATTCGATATGAGTGATCAACTGATCATATTTTCCGTTTTTTCGTTCAGATGTACGAAACTGTAAAAGTATTCAAAGAAGTCAAGTTGAGATAGAACTTGAAACTTTTGGTAGGTAATTTGAGTAAGTTAGTAGCTACCTATAATATTTTTTTATGCGAGAAACATGATGCAAATGCGTGCTAAAATGTTTTTACAAGTACAAAATGACTATAAATAAAACTTGTTAGCATTAAAACAATAAAAATACCTACCGTACAAGGGAAGCTACGATAAAATAATTAAACAAATACAAAATTTATAAGCTTGTTTATTACATTCGAAAAGCCTTATTAAAATCAGGTTTTGTGACCTTTTATATAATTCGATAGAAACTCTTTCTGATGCAATGCCACTTCAAATTTCATTGATTATTTCGTAACGCACATGTTACGTTCTGAACACCCTGTAGGTTATATTCGATGTCCATATTCGTCGATGTTGGTAATTATCGAATTGTCCAAATGGCTTGTAGCAAGGACTTTGCTTGAATGTCGGGTTAAGAAATATTGCTTGTTGAGTTTTTATTGCCTCTTTGAATTGGTTGGTCATCTCACTTTTAATTACATACTTATATTATATACCATCAGCATATACAACTTCACTGCTGGGGTCAAATACCACTAATTTTAAAACAAAGGTCTCAATAGCGTTATACTATCAAGATGGCTAAAATTACGTATTTGGTGTTCTACTATGTTTGCGCTTGAAGAGACTTTCATTATTAGAATGTCAAATTGGTAGTCATAAACGCAATAGTCACAGCTATGAATGAACCGGAAATAGTTTGTGCTAGTAGAATACCAAAAAGAGTTTAACGCTGTCCTTTTAACACGATACTATTGTAATGGTGAAGCGATTTAGTCAGTGGAATTCGGGCCCTGGACATAGGCAAAATTAGGCAAAATGAAGTGTTTCGCAGGTCGTCATGACACCTGGTCGGTGGGCTTCCTACGTTACGTATAAGACATTAAACAATTTGTACTTTTTTAATCCGTTCCTCGATGTTTTTTCTAAGAAACTTTCAGTTCAATAAAATATAATTAGCAAGTTGACTTTAGTGTTTTTACACTCTATTGTACTCTGATCAACTTCTAATGTACCCTAACAATTTAAGAAAATTCCAAACTTTCTTTGCGAGAATTATACCGCATAAAATCTTTCTTTTGAAAGAATATACTATAACCAATATTTTTAAACTTGATTGATAATGTAGGCATCTATAAAAATCACTTAATTATGTTGGTTATTCCACAATAAGGGACATGTTTGAAAGGCTAAAATTACCGGGTGCCATTAAAATGACAGTAATTTTCTTGATCCTTGACATTTTCGGTCTCTTCTCACGGATTTTTGATAATAGTGTATGATTCATTGCTTGCATCTCAATGAAGAAAAATGAGCTTTAAGCTTCACAACTTAAGACTGCTTCCAAAATTTCACTAATGATATTTTTACAATATTTGACTGCCTATACATCAAAGGTAAAAAAACGCTCTTGAAATATTGAAATTAGCAGATCAGTTACAAAGTTATTTACGAAACATGCGTCGAGTCGACATACTTTAGAAAACAACTACAAATTACAGAGTAAAAAAACAAATGTCATTCCGGCTGTATGCGCCAACCGGCGCCTCCGCCTAAGTATATTAAAAAAAGAAAAAAAGTAAGCTCTCTCTCGCTAAGTTTAAAAAGCGAACAGGCGATGCGTTTATTTCAGCGATTGACCTAAATTCACTGCGTCTTACGATTGATGTACTTTTTTAACGTGTGTGAGTGTACGCACACGATATAATCGTGTGTTGTACAGGTTTTATTGTAGCGTTGGCAAATAGGGCGCAGATGCCTTGCCTAATTTATCGGACTTAAAGTTGATGGTCCTTACTGAAGTAAATGTTTGGACAATTTTTTGTAGAACTGGATTTATTGACACTTATTTTCAACATAATTTTTATTTTCATTGCTTTTCTAACATTTTCTTAATCTATATTATGTGAAGAATTTTTTTTGTTTACAAAAGTTTTGATTGCTTATGTAGGTATAGGTATATGATTGTAAAAAGAAATTGACTATTTTTTCACAAAAAAACTAAAATAAGAAAAAAGGTAGGTTAACTTTTTTCGCTAAATGCCTAAATGATTTGTAGGTTTAAGATTTAATCGTTTCGACTGATTCTTGTAAACAACTTGTGTAGGTATAGGCAATAAAAGATAATAAACCTTATTAAAAGTGCACACAACAAGGAAATGATTACGCTCCTGCGAACGCTACGCCAATGACAAGCGATATTGAATTGTGGTGGTGCGCGTATGTGTGCGTTTTTCCACACATTTTTGATCACAACATTTTTATTTGCTTTTTTTACGATAGTGTGTGTTTAGTTGTTCGCATGTGTGAGTGTGGTTCGTTTGTGCGCACTAATTGCGATAGCTGCTTCATTTAAATTTCGAATATCACGCGCTTGGATTCAAGGTGCTGTAAGTTGCCTATTGGAGACATTTCAGTAATAATTTGGAAACTGTTATTTAATTTACACTTATTAAATAATCGCTCTTGCAAATAACGCATACTCTTATCATTTTAGTTGAAACTTTTCCGCAAATAAGCTTTTGGTGTCAAAAGTACTTTACTCACTTGACTTTACTCAAGTTGCTGCTGCAGTTCTAATACTCAAGTAATTCTATTAATGGTGTCGATTCTGTTGTTTTAGGAATCCTAACTAAAATCTTAAAATTTCTTAGTTAGATTGACTTAAAATTTATGGTATTCTGTTGCAAGTCTTAAAAATACCTAATTTAAAACGTGTTTGACAATCGTAAAATCTCTCTAAGTTTAGTAGTTGGTGTTGCTGTAAGCATAATAAATATGTTTTCTATAATGTTGCATGTAACTTTTCTGTACTTGCCCTGATTGTTTTTATTCACAAATTACATTAAATTCTAGGTTTTCGTAGTATAAGCTTTGAGCATTCTGCTTGTAAATTTTAATCATGACCAAATTAGGTGCCTCCTAAAATTAAGTTAAACGTCTAATCTTAGCTAAAAATGTGATGCACAGAATACGGTTTTAGCAATTTTAGCTAAGTTGAGTTGTTTAACATCTGTCATCCTAATTTTAAATCTGTCAGTCTAATTTTTAAAACACAGAATAGCATTCGTGGATTTGACGTTTCTAAATCTTAAAATTAGCTAATTTTAGCTAGGTCTAAAACAAGAGAATTGACACCCTATTTAGGTAATCCACATTATTTTTATTTTATTTAAAAATAGATGAATTTAAGCTAAGATTATCTATAACTCAAGTAAAAACTATTTCGGAAAATTTATAAAGGTACATAATCCAAGTTAAAATTAAATTAGTTAGTCATCGCTAGACACCTGCATTGAAGTGGTCGGCCTTGCAAGCGAATACGTCAAGTAATAACAACATGCATATAAAACCTCGTTGTGTGCAATCTTACCTATAATATATTATTATTCTTGTATATGCTACACTCGTTTGCATTGAACAAGCGCATGCCAAACGCTTAAATTCCTATGTAAAAAAACTATATTCAACGCGGAAGTACCTAAAGGATTTTTTTTGCCTTGTTATGAATTAATAAAGACATTGTAGTATTTTTATTTGCTAGGCACTAAATGCATTTTATTTCTTGATTATGTTTCTGAAGACTGTTTTTTAAGAGTGCATCACCTGCAGTTAAAAAACGATATGTAATTCGTTTTTATTCTCACACATTAAAACTAAAGTCAACATTTGCGAATGGTAAAAAACTTGAGATTATACTACTTTGTAGGGAGTATTTTGTGGTGTATCGGATTATTAAAAACCACATTTTCCGTACATTTTTCTTGAATAATTATAACGTTCGTTGAGAGAATCACAGATAATTAAGATTCCTATCTCGTCATCGGAGCGAAAAACCCGGTTTCGTTAAATATTCGGCTTTCAAGTTTGTTGCACACATGCACTATGTTTTTTAATTGCAGACTATTTCGGGAAAGTTTTATTCGTGGCACTTTTTCAGACAACTTTGCGGAGTTAAAGCTTGCCAAACTTTGCATTTACTGTTCATTTTCAGTGTCTCTACTTACCAACTTACCAAAAATAATGTTGGATTTAGTAATAAATTATTGATGTTGTCTCTTGCAATTTGGAAGAACAAATTGAACAATAACAATTTTGAAAATAATTGTAAGTAACCATATCCAATTTGGCTAGGCTTAATAGAGAGGAATGCTTTTCCCTTTGTCCCGGCAATGGTAGGTATAAGTACTACAAGTTTATTATAATAATATAAAAATGTAGAAAACTACAGAAAGTGCATTTATCACTTTACCCCGTGGGCCGTCGAACGATAAACGGCCACTACCGGACATTACGCCCTCATTTTTATTTGGCACATAGACAAAAACACCCTTTTTTCAACAAGCATATAGGCTCCACACCACACACACACACATTATTATGTACCTACATTATGTAGTAAATAGCTGGCCTGCTCAATAATTAGTGAATGTTTTTAAACAGAATTCGATATTTGAAATGAAGTTTTATTTCGTCTGATTGGGTTTTTTCAATTTGGAATGAGTTTTTTTAATGCAATTTCGGCATCGGTTTTCGTTTTGCCAATAATGACGATTCTTTGTTGTAATTATTGCGCCTACTGTGTTATTCGATCATATAATTATGAGATTATTATTATTATCCTGCTTGATATCGGCTGCAAGTTCAAAGCTTACCTTACCTTACTTACCTTACAGAATCTATCGTGAAAATGGGTAGATGCAAAGAAATAGCTTACTACTATGACTTTTCTCTTTGTCTTAGCATCAAACAAACCTCTCATGACAAAATCCATAAAAATAGGCACAATAAGAACTACAGAGTATCCAAGATCGGCAGAGGGCAAATCTTCCAAGACTCTTAGCTGACAACCAGCGTAACTTGGCCGCCCGCCTCCCGCTGTCACTAAGTTCTTGCGAAGGAATTTCGTGAGTTGTTTAGATGTATGGGCTCAAGGTACACTGGACGGTAGTTTTATAAAAAGTCCAAGGGCCCTTAAGGACTTGTTGAGCTAGGTTGAAGGACAGAGGGTCGAAGAACTGGATTGCGGTGGAATTTCGTGTCTATGGTGGGTTTTGTTGCCATAGAGACTTGAGAATTCGGACTCCTTTTATGAAATAATAGGGAAATATTCAAGAGGGTAATTTTGCCATTTGTTCGTTTTTAGGAAGCCTTTTCATTCATCTGCTCTATACATTGGCAAATATGTATATTGATCCCTGGCTTTAACCTTTTTACTGGCTAATGTGAATTCCCAAATTGATATGTCATCGGTATAATCTCCGAAGAATTGATTCTGTTTTCTAAAACATGAAAAAAAAAAACTTAATTTGATTAAACACTACCTACACTAAGTTTAGTTCCTTTAGCTTACACTTGGTAGAGTCAATTTTGATCGTATTATACCTACTATAAGGCACGTTTGAGCATTACTACATAGTACACAGTCAAAAACAAAAGTCGCTTCTCTTTTCCTGTCCCTATGTATGCTTAGATCTTCAAAACTCAAACATAACGGATTTTGAAGCAATTTTTAATAGATAGAGTGATTCAAGAGCGTGCTTTATAAGTACAACACACCCGTGCGAAACTGGGGCAGATCGCTAGTTTGACATAAAACTTAAAAAGCCAGGTGAAGAAGTGTTAAGTGAAATATACGGGGTAAAAACAAATATGATCATTTCCTAGAACGCCCAAAAGCATCGAAGCAACTAATGCAGTTTCGCTTCAGCCAAAGATCCAAACCCGATCTAAACCAGCCTCACAACAATAGCGAAAGTCTATTTCAAACTTCACCGAATACCCGATCAAATTCCTCTAAACCACACACATGCAACTATCCACACACACTATCCGGCCGCGCGCGTGTGTGCGTGTATCCTTCCTTGACCTAGAGACGATAGTCGCGGTCTCTAGGTCAGGACCACTACACACTACACGGGACGCCCACTTCACCAAGACCTCCCATCCCCCGCGATTCCATACCAACTTCATGCGAACTAAATGCAGCTGTATGGAGTTGCAGAGGTCTTCGTTCGCTGGATATGTGCGCCGACTAGACGAGTTGTAGACAGCGGATTCTAAACTCGAATTTGGCGGTATTGTTCGGATTAGTTTTACTTGTCTATGGTTTGTGGTTGTGAAGTTTGTCTATGGGTTAATTGAGGTTGATGTTTAGGAGGCTTGTAAGCTTTTCATTAATCGGTTTGGTTTATTAACTAAGGGATTTGTTCCGGCTGTTGAATTATAATAGAATTGTAGGAAAATTTTCTGGAGGACTATATTTTTGATATTGAAACTATTGTAAGCCATGAACACCAGCTCTGCATAAGTCTTTGTTAAGACCTGTAAATATGCATTATATGCATGGTAGTCTTATTTTTATTTTCTGTCTTTTATCTTTTATGCGGATAGGCCACATAAGTTAGCTATAGTCAAAATAAGAACTAAGATAGTTATGCAGAAACGGTTTGCGACGCAGTATGCGAATAGCCGCTTACTACGTATGACCCTGAGAGAGTATTGCATCTTAGCTATTCAAGTTGGATGTTTTTATTAACAAAAATAAAACTAGTATATACAATTGAAACCATTGACCTAACTGCAGACGGTTGCAAACAGTCTAAAGGAAGCTGCGTTTGAAGAAATAAGAGCAGGATATATTGGTACCTTTTTAATCTTAATAGTAATTACATCTATATGACTTTAAAAACCTTAGAGGTTTTTAAAATTCAAAACTAACCCATCTACGTACTTACGTAGAAAGAGTACGTATGTGCTACGTAGGTAGGTTACTCTACAAAGTAAGATAGCTGGACCTACATACCTACTTGGAGGGACGAGTTTATCCTTTTAGATAAACAAATGAATAATGCTGGACAATCCACATAGTAGATCAGAACAGAGCTCGGATTCCACTAAATGAATTGCTTCACCATAAAGTATCGTGTCAAATCTGACAGTGTAGTATGTCTCTTTTGGGTATTCTATAAGCAAAAACTTTTAGAGATTCATTCTAGCTGTGACGATTACGTTTATGACTACCAATTTGTCATTCTAATTATGAAAGTCTCTTCAAGTGCAAAAAATAGTAGAATACCAAATGCTCAAACGTCATTTTATACATCTTGATAGAATGGCACTATTGAGACCTTTGTTTTGAATTTAATGGAATTCGTGACCAAAGCTTGTGTTATGGTTCCTAGGTGACTATTATACACTTTTAATATTACATTACTAGCAACCCGCCCTGGCTTCGCACGGTTTTATTATACGTGTAAACCTTTCTCTTGAATCACTCTATCAACTAAAAAAAACACATCAAAATCCGTTGCGTAGTTTTAAAGATTTAAGCTTACATAGGGACAGAGAAAGCGACTTTGTTTTATACTATGTAGTGATACAGATAAATATTTGTTATATAAATATATAGTTATCATAGAAATTACCCAGAACCCCGGAACAAATATTGCAGATATACATTTGTCCCAGGAAAGGAATCGAACCAATCGCAGACAGGCCTTTGCCACTTCGGTTGCAAAATCCACCAAACATTCGATTACAGGGAGTGAGAAAGTTTAAGTATCTACCTATTTTGTAAGCATAAAGAACTAATTTTATTCAGTTGTGAGACCTTGCGACACAAAGAGCTAAAAATAGAATACCTAAATAATGATAAACATTAATATGTTTATCATTATTTAGGTATTCTATTATAATGACTAATTGAATACCTACCATCATAATATGATGGTAGGTATTCAATTAGTCATTATGGTCAATAAATAAATAATAATAAATTTAATAATATGTTGGACAATCCACACACCATCTTCTAGCCCCTAAATAAGGTACTCAAAGCTTGTGTTATGGGTACTTGAATACTGATATATTTAATAAATTATGTATTTATATAGATATTTTTTATTATACATAGAAAACACCCAGACCAACGGAACAAATTTCTGCAGATCGTACACGATTTTTTTCCGAGGCTGGAATCAAACCCAACAACCTCCTGCGTGGCAGGCGGACCTTCGCCCACCGCGCCACATCGGTTGTATATAATTGAGCTCTACTTCAAGGACAGGTGATACTTGTGTAAAATCCCGTAATATTTATTTCAAGGTTACAAATGTATCGAAACCATAGAAAACAGAAGCCAAGCTTCAAATAGGTGTAGAACATACAGAAATGCATGGGGTCAATGACCGCCGAAACGCTGCAAGCAACAAGGTCACCCACACATGCACACATGCCGTGAAATTAGAAATACTAGTGTTGGGCTTAGGCGCATCTGGACGGTATCGATGAAACAAAATATCTAAATAATTCTTATAAAAGTGTTGTGGGAATCCAATTATTTGGAATATTTAAATAACTTACACATTGTTAAAAATATGTAAGTATCATTGTATTGTTACTTTACATTCAATTATAATTTTTATGCAAATGTTTTCGAACAATAAATTAATATGCAGGAAAATAAATAAACTGTAATACCTATAATGAACTTTATAACAATACCCAATCGATAATTAGCGGGTTAAAGACTTAACTAAAAATTATCAATTGAAATGGTTTTGAATAAAAGATTTTGACAGTTGAATGTACAGTAAAATATTCAAGTTTATTTAAATTTTATGTTTACATTAAATACCTTGTACCTACTATTGAATGCTTTGGTCAAATCCGGCCACAGAATTAGTGGTCAACGAAGACTGAATTTTGATGTGTTCCGTTGTAAGAATTTTCAACGGTGGACTATTTTACACTACACGTCTTATTGACACGGTGTTATTAGTTTTTATCCATATTTATATAATGGTTGTTGGAATGATTTTACAATGCCACCCGTAATATTATTTAAACATTTTATACATACATGTCATAGACAACAGATATTATTTCCAAAAAATCATATAAAAAATCAACATCTCCAGCCTATACCACTCCAGCTGGACTTGTATTCTTTGGATACTATTTTATGACATCTTAACTTGAGTTTACGCTGTAGTATATTCTAGACTAGTAAATTGTCCTGTATTGTAGTTGTAATTCAAAAATCGTGTCGTCAGGTCTAAAGCTCCGAAGTCTAAAAAGCGTTTGTTTCCTCACTATGTTGCACATGATAATAGCACTATAGGCTTACTGATCGCTAAATGATAAGCATTTTATGATGATTCCTGGCACGTTTACGTTAAGTGTGTTTGGAATATGAATTGCCTCTTGATGGATTCTTTGTTTCGTGTAAATTACATTAGTTCACCAAATGTACGACTTCCCAGTGATTATTTTGACAATGATAATATGTATTATTATTACTATGGTGTTTTTATGGTGTTTTCTATGTATTTCTATGTTAAAATATCTGATTCCTAATCGACTAGGCTAATAAGTTGGCTAGCCTATTATTACTACTATCTACTACGACTTTACTATCGCTTTCTATTAAATTATTTTCCATACTCACATAAAAAAATACTGACAAAAATATCACTCGTATTAAAAGAAAGAAAGAAAATTTTAACATTGATTATTACGAAGTACGGTAACCTTATTGAGTATCAACTATCAATACACGCCTATCGATACTAGCACATCACTAGAGTCGTTGCACCGTAGTAGGCAATGACTAATTTCGATTTCACTAGTGTTTGCTTCAACCCAGCCGGTTAGGGTCCCTGCACAATATACATATAATCATATTAATGTGTTTTGTTCGTCTGTCTGGCTGATAAAAATAAACGTCTAGCTCATTAGGCAGTTATTAGGGTTAATTTGGGTATTAGAACATGATGTTTGTTTGTTTGTCTGAAATTTCAATGATCTATCGATAGTTTTTAGGATTTTGATCAGGTTCTAAACCTTCGAATGAGACTACAAAGTCTCATTCTGTCGTTTTTTGTATCCTGAATATATCAGCGACTACGAGCTTATGTTACGGGTACAATATGACAAATTTACTTAATATAGTATATTACATAGTTAAAGATATTTTTACTAAACATAGAACAAATATTAGCAGATCGTAAAAACATTTATCCCATATAGGGAATTGAACCCGTAACTGCGTTGCAGGCAGCCTTTGCCCGCCGCACGACATCGGCCGTCATCGGATATTTGTCTCTTCTCCGTAATGTTTTTTTTAGAAGATGTACTTTATACTGAAATATTTGTACAAGATTCATCGTTTTTCTAAAATAATTTAAATAAGAAGAGAGAATGTTATGAAAACGTTCCCTTGTAAATCCGAGAAATCATAAATATATTTTTTAAGCATTCACAAAATCGGAGCTAAAGCCGCGCTGATGTCGTCAATGGGTCAAAGACTTTGAATTAATAACATGCCTACTCTACAGGTAGATTTACTTTGACTCAGTTTATGTGTTGATTGGTTATTGCTTTTGATTTATCATTTTCATTACAATATTATAACAACAACAATATTATGCAACCGTCAATGGTTTCAATTGTATAATTTTTATAATAATAATTTTTTCTATTCCTTGATTGTTATTTTCGTTGTTAATAAAGATTTATATAATGAAAATCCTTCATCAATCCTTCATTCAATTAATTCTGTTTTTTCTTAAAATAATTGTAATTTATTGAAATTAATATAAACAATAAAAATATTTCAAAGTAGGTTACTAGTATAATTGGTTGTAGTATAACGTAAGTATTCTCGGTCCGTTACTATTTCTTATTTATATAAACGATTTGCCTAATATCACAAAGAATAAATGTGTCCTTTTTGCTGACGATGTCTCTATTGTAGTTGCCAATGAGAAGAAAGATGGAACTCTAATTGAGTGTCTTACCTCGGAGGCTGAATCAGTGGTGAACTGGCTAGAATGTAATAACTTACAAGCTAATATTTCAAAAACTAGATATGTTCATTTTCAAAATTATAATAATAAAATTAATTCTAATAATAATATATATAATAGCACTTTGACATGTAGAAATGAAGTAATAGAAAAGACTGACGAAATAAGATTTCTAGGTATAACATTGGACAAACATATAAATTGGAAATCGCATGTAGAGCAAATGTGTAAAAAACTTAATCGTTTCGTTTTTGCGTTGAAAAGATTAAGAAGAACATCAGGCCAACGATCTGCATTAACCGCGTACTATGGCTACGTCACCTCAGTACTAGGCTATGGTCTTTTGCTTTTCGGTAACTCTACGCACATTAAAAGAGCTTTCATTATTCAAAAAAAGTGTGTACGAGCTGTTTTTGGAATCGGCCCCTTAGAGTCATGCAAGCCTCTCTTTAAGAAACATAATCTTCTAACGTTAACTTGTTTATACATCTACCAAACCGGTTGTTTTGTAAAAGAGCACTCTTCATTCTTTAACCATTATAAGGATAAAAATAACTCGGTTTTAAAAAATAGAGATCCTACTAGGCTTATACTGGCCTCACATAAAACTGCACTGTGTGGTAAAAATTGCTCTACCATGATCGTAAAAATATTTAACAAAATTCCAAAAGACATAAGAGAACTGCCCACTTGTAAATTTAAGACAAAACTCCGAAGGTGGCTCTTGGAAAAATGTTTTTATGACATAAAAGAATATTATAATCATGTAAATAAATAACCTAGCTAATAAGTAATAAATAAGTTAAATATTGTACGTCCATAATTAATGGATAAACTGTTGTTCTACCTAGCTTTTAAGACCTTTTTTGTACACAGTTTCAACAATATAATAAATTTCATTTCATTTCATTTCATTTCAACGTATTAGTTACTGAATAAATATATATTATTTAAGAGAAGGTTGGCCTTCCCCTAAACTTTCATCTAAGCGAGAATATACCTAATCCAGATTTTTTTTTATACCTTTATGTTTCTTTTCTGTAAAATGATAAGTACATATATTTATAATATAAAATACATAATAATTAGCTAGGTAAACTATCTAGCTTTCAAATGAAACTACTTTGAATAAAATACATTTTTTACTCAAAAAGAAACGAAGAAAAAACCAGGTGAAGTAGTCTTCATTTAAAAAAATATTAAAACTGCTTTGTTTTTGAGATAAATAACATATAATTTTTTTATCCCGTTTTTATCGATAAATATGTGTCGTGTATCCGCACATTTCGTTTGATCAAGGTTCGACAAATCACATTGTATATGTGTCAAAACTATTCAGTTTTGAAGCATCATCATCTCATAACAGAGGCGCTACTTAGCTTAGGAATGATGGGTGAATTGTCCAGCATAAAAAAGAACGGAAGACAAGTTATTTCAGAAAATAAATGAAAATCTACAGCGTATAATGTTTGATAAGGCTTTGTAATAAAGCGTTTTCTATCAATCTATAATGTGCTTATTTAAAATGCTCCTGTAAAAATTCAGTATAAAAATACAAAAAAAATGTGTAGTTACTTAGTTGAAGAGTTTGCGTAGACGTTCTACGAAATAGCTACGCGCGTAGACTAGACACGGCTACAAGGTGCTACGAACTAGCTCTACGATATTATATATTTTAGTTTTCACTTTTGAAAGTTTTTTCAATATATTATCAAAAGAATTAAAAAAATTAGGAAATTGAGATATATTTTATTTCACTAACTTTATTCTAGATCAAACGATCTGGATGTTTTTTTTAAAGCTGAATCACTTGTAATTTGATCAATATCTAAGCATTAGTTTTATTTTTTATTTTTTCAAACCTTAATTTTTATTACCAACGAAAATTACAAGAAAAATTACAACAACAAAAAATTATTAGTTTTTGAATTCTCCTTAATCATACGTGAAAATTTAAGCCAATTGTTTTTTTTTTGTATGAATCATCAAATTATACATATTATTTTTAGTTTAATATTGAATTAAGCTTAATTATATTCTTATGATACTTATGTTGTGAAAACATTGAATAAAAAACAATAACTCTCTCTTTAAAGTTTACAATGAGTGTTCGTAATTCTTGAAAGTTTTGTAACTTTCCAATCGAGCGCACAGACCACTACTGTGGCTTCGCAGAATGAAACTCTCTAAATTGGGCAGATGTTATTCAAAATTCGAATTCAACCGTCGGGTACCATGTACCTTTAAACTACGACTCTGTTCTTCGCTCCTCGACGAACCACTTCCAACCTTGCGGCCCTCATGACAAGCTATAAATTAGCTCACTTTATGATAACAGATAAAAATTAAAACTGCAATACAATTGCCGTCTTAAACCGACCGATGAGAGCCGAAAATCATTTAAATAAACTAAAACAACCGGTCTCAAACTTGCTCTATGCCACTCTAAAGCCAAACTCGACTTTGAATCAATAGTGTTGGGTTTACTTTTGTGCGATAGGACGCTCGTCGTTAATGCATTTAGATATCGGTGGGAAACCGCCAAAATGCATCGGAAGGTCAACGAACTCCGCCAGCCAAGGACAGTGCATTCCATTTTAAATTTAAAGCTAGCGCGCCAATAGAAGGCAGATCTAAATAGGGCCGCCATCTTGGCGTCATTTTGCGAGGCAACTTTTTTTTATAATTCCACATTTGAATTTTTGAGTTTTGTTTGAGATTTTTGGCAAACAATGAAGGTTTCACGCATTATTTGGGCGGTAATTAGGGAACGGTAACGACTCAGTTCGTTAGTTCAAGTCTTGTTCAATTAAAATGTTTTGTTTCGACAGGCATGCCTGTTGAGGATTATGTTTACAAAAATAATTGGATTTTTTGTTATCAACAAAACTACTTTTGAACTGATATTGTTAGCTTTATGAGCGATTCTAAAGATAATAAAGATTCAATAGTGTTCTTTGGCAACCAGTATCAGAGCAAATATTCAATAGAATATTAATGTGTTTGACCACCAGTTGATTGAGCGAGCGTAATTGAAAATTTAGACGTAGCATATGCTCAAGAATGATCGTGAGTCAGTATTAACAACACACTACAACCGAAAATAAACATTTAAATATGTAAAACTATAAAATCTTGAGAATTTCTACTTATGGTTATATACAGAAGTACACAGATGTATTTATATACCTTTATAACAATTAAGGCTTTGGCATGGTAATTGTGGTAAAAAACACCTTTCCACAGTAGAAAAATATAGTAAGCTAAAACCAGTTTCAAAACGCTGAGCTAGGAGTACCGATGGTCAATTTTAACACATTCACTGCCAATCCTCGACGGTGCAACCTGTGTGTCATGGACCACGAAATCATTAATAGTTTTGAATATATACTCAGTAACCTGATTCTCAGTACACCCTGTACCTACTGGGTAAATCCCTTGTTATGGCCATCAAAGGTATTGTGATGCTAATCGCAAATGCGATTGTGTACCGTGCCTGCCTGTCAATACTGCTTAGAATTGCGGTAGATTTCATTAAACCGCTGATTTATATGATGTAAAAAACTCTGGACAATCCATACAGCATTATCTCTAACCTCAAAGTTAGATTTCATACTACCTTTTGCCCATAGTTTCACTTAGAATTTTCTCGTATTTTTATATGAAGGCATAGTGAAAATAATGTATACCTTCATATCAATTGGGAATCAAATATAAATATATATATCTACACAACAATTTAAAATCAATTTAAGTAAATAGATTTTCAATTACATACTTACTGGCATCAAAGTTAATCGCTGAAGTTTTTTAACTATTTTTAAACAAGTATTTATAACGAAATTAGAATTCTGACACCATTTAAATAATTCCATAATTTTGTATATTAAGACGCAAACAGGAGCTAAACTAGCGCCACTATTTATTTTATCATATAGGAAGAGATATGAAGTTGCTATTGGTGGCAAAATCTGTTTTCGTATCTTTTCCTAAAATAGACAAAATGAAACTACTGCAGATGCATTAACAAAAGCTTATGTGAGGTATAACAAACTTAACGTTTAAATTTTGGAAATTCCTTTGTTTAACGTAATTTTGTATGTGATATAGTAAGTGGTGGTAAGGTTAGTTTGCGCCTTAAACTGACATCGATTTAAACAGTTTTTCACGCTCCGCTGAACACAAAGCCTAAATTTAAAAGTTTCACAGTGCGTCAAACGAATATAATCAAAAACATTGTCCAATCTACTTCTAAGAATATGTGCTTTCGAAAAAACCTTTTGCAAGGCATTAGGCAACTCTTTAATATGCCTCCAAGCAGTTTAGTTAGGTAACAAGCACCGAAATAACGATGTCCGCTAAATAAATTAAATGTTACAAAACAACAAATGAACTACGCAGAAGAAAGTTAATTATAGAAGTGTGACGTCGGAAAACAGTTGAGGAAACAACGAAATTATTTTTGGTTGATGTTACATAATTATTTCACCCTTTTCGTTTCAATTTTTATTTAAAAATTATTTGAATCTTTTCATTCTCAGTTTTGGAAGTATAATACGCTAGAAATTACTTAGTTGGAAACTAAAGTATAGGACATCATAGTACACTAGTATCTAGATATAACTAAGGATTCAATACGAAACCTAACGAAAGAATATTTATTTTAATAAATTCCGTTGACAGTACGTACAGTACTAGCTGGTGAGTATCTGGCGCAGCGCATCAGCATTGCCATATAGTGTGGTAATGCAGCCAGCTTGGGGACGCGACGAATGCTATAAATATGGTGAGATATTCAATTTATTTCTGTTCATCAAATGCATATCATCATCAACATCAGCCTATATTAGTCCACTGCTGGACGTAGGCCTCCCCTAAATTAGTGCCATAGCGCCCTGTCTTCAGCATAACGCATCCAGCATCTGCCAGCAGTCTTCCGCAGATTGTCATCCCACATATGCCGGAGGGCGCCCTATACTATGTTTGCCAGGTCTAATTTGTATTTAGTGATGCATATAGTTCGAAATAATTTATCTTTATATCACTACATAGTATAAAACAAAGTCGCTTTCTCTGTCCCTATATCCCTATGTCCCTTTGTATGCTTAAATCTTTAAAACTACGCAACGGATTTTGATACGGTTTTTTTTTTCAATAGATAGAGTGATTTAAGAGGAAGATTTATACGTATAATAAAACCGTGCGAAGCCGGGGCGGTTCGTTAGTTCAGTAATATAACTTCAAATATACCTACTTTTAGTCAATGTATCTGCACGTGTAAATCTAATTGAATATCCTACAGCAGTTTACACAACGATATTTTTATAGGCTACGTTATTTTCAGTCATCTGTTTCAAAAATAACTGACCAATTGACGTATTTACTCTATCAATGAAATTGTATTTCAGAAATACGTAGGCTTTAGAAATAAACATAGAAACGTGGGCATGAATGAACGTAAGGACTACGAAAACTGTAGACCCTCTACTGATCGTAGCATAGATGAATCTATTTGCTACGACTCATAGCATAGACCAATTCCACTTGCTACGACTCGTAGCATAGACGAATCTAATTTGCTACGACTCGTAGCATAGACCAATCCAGTTGCTACGACTCGTAGCATAGATGAATCTAATTTGCTACGACTTGTAGCATAGACGAATGTAGTTGCTACGAATTGTACTATGGAAGAATTTTACGTCTACTTTATATCTATGACCGAGGACAGGTATTCATTTAAGAGGCGATTTACATTGCGAAGTTCTGCTGATTTAGGTACATTCGGCACCGAGTGGGCGGGGCATCGTGCTATACAAGCGAGTATTGCTATAAAATCTTGATCCACCAGTAATTTTTACAAAGTTTTCTTAGGATTGATTTCGGTAGATGATATTTTTATGTGAATCAAATATCGCTTCCATAGATTTATAAATAATTTAATAGTATCTGTTTGTCTTATCGTTTTTATGTAGGTAATTTAATTTATACTTACTATGTTACTATTACATTAAAAGTGAAAGTCTGTGTGAATGTTTGTTATAATTATTGCAGTAACTACTAATTTATTTTACCTAGAATAACACATATGAAGTTTTATTTTAAAAATTAACCTTTGAAGGGTGTATGCAACGCATAGTTAAAAACTCCTTTCTTGTTACTGATATTTTGTCTATGTATTTTGAATTTGAAAATATTAAAACAATTGCGAGCGTCGCGTGTTCGAGGGGGGTGCGCGCAAAGGTGCGGGACGTGGGGTTGGATGCCGCGGTCGCCCGTTCAGAGATCTTCAGTAGCTTTTTCAGACCCATCGCGCGCACGCTCACTGATCCGCTTCACTCGTCGTTTCTCACAGCAAAGGTCTTTGTTTTCCCTTCCCTATCGCCTACAAAGGGGTTAAATAGGGTGGTAAATTTTGTATGGGAAATTATTATTCCTTGGTTCGAAACAATCAAAACTCAGTTCAAATAAATTTTGAAGTGAATAATTAAATACGTATTTTTATGTTTTACAATATAACCCCTAGGGCTTTTGCAATAAATTTTTAGGAAAAGAAAAATAACTTTTCCTTTTTCTCTCATTCACTCAAAACATGATACCATTACCTGAAAACCATTACGTATGTAAATAATAGATAAGCGCATCCGCTCTCCGCGTCGGCTCTAAATTCCAAAACGTGGCCTACCCACCAAAGAATCAAACGTAGTGATTATTCTCAGCCTTGGACATCGATATAGTTCTCAATTTGACAAATAAATTTACAAGCGGGCGAAGCCGTGGGGCGCAACTAGTAATATTATAATGTGAAAGATTTGTATGTATGTAACGAATAAACTCACAAAGTGACCAATTTTGAAGACTCTTTCACCATTTGAATGCTACTTATCCTTCAGCAACCAACATAGACTATATTTATTAGTAAAAAAAAGGATCCCTACTAAAACTTAAATTATCTAAAACAAGGTGTAAAAAAGTTAGTCACAAAATGTCTTTCGGCGCGTGCGCTACGAAAACTATTGATGATAGAACAAAACAATGTACTACGACTTTGCAGAACACATTATTATCTACAAAAAATATCGCTACAATATATGTCTAACTATTACAGTGACGTCATAATAAATATTCATTTAAAAAACGCCGTCATTAATGCGGTCGTCGCAAGAAGAGGCTCTTTATTTGTACCCTGGTATAATAATAATAATAATGCAGGACTATCCACACAGCACCATCTAGCCCCAAAATTAGCTACTCAAAGCTTGTGTTATGGGTACTAGAAAACTATTATAATTATATAATACAATATGTATATGGATAGATTTTTTTATTACACATTATATTTATAACTATGCGTCACGAAGGGTTCCGTAATAATTAATAAGACTGTTACAATAAAAAAAACGTATGCGACAATTTTTTTTTTTTTTAAACCGTATTGAAATACATGTTGAATTGATTAATTGATTCCAAACAATAAAATTGTTTTAATTTAAATATCGTTATTAATAAAATAAGTGAAATGATACCAAAGATCAATTTTAGGGACATAAATAACATACCTAACCTAGGTACCTAGCTAAGTTTTCTTTTATGTGAATATTCACCCTTCGCCACTGGTAGACATAGTAAGAGCCGTACTCACCGAGCTGATTGTACTGGAATAAAAAAATTCTGAAATTCGTAATTTATATCCTCAGTTTATACGAAAATAAAAAAAATCGCCTTTAAAGAAAAATAAACTTTTAAAAATTAAAAACACACCTCAAATTCGTAGCAACATACCCTGGGTTTAGTCGCAAACGATCACGTGATCGAAATTTGTCTAGGTGTTTAGAAACTAGTTTTTAGCTGCAAGCAGCTCGCGTCGGTTGTGTAGGCTGTTTTTTTTTATTTAGAACCCCTTTTCGTAATCTACACTCCTGAATTGGTGCGTTACCCACACCCCCCTACACGTTTCCGTAAAAAAAACATACCTGGGAAGGTATGTTTTTTTTACGGAACAATCAATTTTTACGGAAGATTTTTACTTCGGCCGTGTAGGGGGGTGTGGGTAACGCTGATTGACATAATTGTTCTCCTTGCTAACCCACCCCCCTACACGGCCGAAGTACCCCAGGGGGGGGTCGAGGGGGTTGTCGTGGGGGGAAAGTAGCACGGCGAGCAAAGCGAGCCGTACTCGTCCCGGTGTCGCATCTCGGCTCGCTTCGCTCGCCTCGATGCTCCACCTTAAAAAAACCTCAAAAATGGGGCATAAAATAGTTTTTTTTAAAAAAAGGGGGTCTGGGGGTGCAAATGGGTCAAATTTTTTAAGGTTTCCGCAATTATTCGTCCTCCTCTACGTGACTGCGAAAAGATTTTTTTTTCATCGCGAGCCGTTCGGGAGATATGAAAGGAGGTTCTAAAAAGGGGTCATGGGGGGGGGGTCGATTTTTTTTCTTCCTATTAAAGATTATATCCTCTATACGATCCCGCCACCCTAAAAAAAACCCTTAAAATTGGCCAAAAAACGGTTTTTTTTAAAAAAAGAGGGTCTGGGGGTGCAAATGGGTCAAACTTTTTTTGGCTTCCGCAACTATTCGACCTCCTCTACGCGACTGCGAAAAGACTTTTTTTCCATCGCGAGCCGTTCGGGAGATACGAAGGGGGGTTCTAAAAAGGGGTCATGAGAGGGGGTCGATTTTTTTTTCTTTCCTATTAGGGACTTAACCCTCTATACGATCCCGCCATCCAAAATCCTGTATCGGTACGCTATCCGGTAGCAAGTCAAAAGCGGGGGGTGTTGGGGGGTCTTGGGGGTCAAAAAAATTTCACCCCCCAAAACGAATTCTAACCCTCCAGACGACCCCACAAAAAAATCTGACCCACCCCCCCACACGGCCGAAGAACCCCCGGGGGGTCCTAGAGGGGGTTCGAAATTTAAAAAAGTCGAAATTTTCCCAAACTCCCCCCCACCCCCCCTACACATTTACGAAAAAAAACCATACCTCCCCCACCAACAGGGAGAACAATCATGACATGATTGTTCTCCCTGTTGTGACATTGTCAGTCAGTGAGTGAGTGAGTGAGTCAGTGAGTGGTAAACCAATTTTATATAAAGGGTAAAATAAAATAATACCATACCTTGCTTTCTTCAACGATAGAATATTTAGTTTTTTTTTGTTTAGTAACGCATTTCTATTTATTTTTCCCCATTTCGGCTTGTGATAAACCTCAGTTATAATAAAAATAACTATCTGGTATAATATGTAATAATAATGTACGAATTTAAAAATTATTGAAATAAACAATGCGAATGTAAATATTTACAACGATCAAAACGTTCTAACTCGCTCATAAACGCAGCATTTTTTGGGCGTTTCGTCCGACGGAGAGTGCGAGCAAAAGTGACATAGGTCCACCTTCGACAAGCGCTCGCGCGGTACTGAGGGCAGATTGCCGGCACAATGAAATATATACCTTTTTTAATAAATTCATTAAAAAAAATTAGTTGGGATTTAAAACGTAAAATTAATATTGTAGTTTAAGAAAACAATGAAGATTATTTTGGTATAATTTTTATGTCAAAATGATGTAAAACTTTGGAGATATTAGGGTTTGTTTCGAAGCCTTTTCGATCGAAAGTTAACCTCGGTTCAGATTTTTTTCCCTTCATATAAAGGCATATAACGAAAATGTATTTAATTATTATCGAAGAATGGGATATTTGTTACCTTAAAAAAAATAGTTTTATGGTCTATATCCAATGGAATCTTCAAATTAGAGCTCCCAAAACAGGTCTCCGAGCGTTTTTGCCTAAACTTGCATCGGGAGAATGATTATAACTAAATAAAAAAATAAGTTATCAAAAATCTGTTTAATTATTATTGAAGTTAAGGAAACAATCTACTATTAACAAGAAACTGTTATTTCAAGCAACAAACGAAAGTCATAGAATTTGGACGATGAAAAAGTGGATTTCTGCGTTTTTACGTAATAGGGGCCTTAAAAGCGAAACGAAAGATTGCAACTTATATCAATTTCCTTAACATCTTAGCCGTCAGACCAGACCCGAAGGCAGAGTGCTCAGAATGCTGGCGTCATTGCCAAGTTGAATGACAATGATTACTTGTAGCCCGAAATTGAAGACGTTCTCGTTAAATCCATTGAATAGTTCCATGTAACAACTATTAATAGGACATAAAAAATTAAAGATCCATATCTTTAATTTTTTATGTCCTATTAATAGTTGTTTGAGAATATTTCATAAACAGAAAATTCAAGAAAAGTTGCAGGAAATAAGTTTCAACCGTTTTTAAATCGTTATAATAACTGTCCTAACTTCAAACTTGTTGTAGTTCTTCCTTCACACTCATAGATAGGGACTATTACACATTCTGCGTGGAAATACGTCGTGCTGAAATACGTCATTCGTTCAGCCTACAAACGAACCACATTATTTGTTACAAATATCAAATTCTAAATTAGCCTGCACGTGTGAGAAAATGTGAAAAACTTACTAAGATAAAATTCATAAGGTCGCTTATTTCACCAGTTATACATTCATTCATTGACGTCTAGACGTGTCAATCAGCTGATAAAATTTTATTTTATGTTAAAAATAGTTTAAAGCTGAAATATCTAGAAAATAAGTGTAAATAACATTAATTATTACCGATGTGCTTACATGCAAGTGAATTAAATATCTAAATATCAACGAGAATTGTGATAAAGTGCCGTAAAAGTGTTAACGGTTTCTTGCAACCAAACCAAACTGTCAACGGCTAAGTGTTCGTATTTGGAGTAAATAAATCCATGAATCCAGCTTCTAAAACATCATACAATACTGGGCAAATCATCACATTCACTTTCGTCAACGGATGATGATAACTGGCGCTTGATCGAATCGAACGATTCTCAGCGACAGTGAACGAAGATTCGAGATAACATTTGGACGGAGATTGTACCAGAGTAACATCACTTATCCTGGGGAGTATAGTGTTTCAAATATCATACTAAATACTAACCCACACTTCACAGTTCTACCAACAGATAGGTACACTAACTCACTCTGTGAGTCTCGTCACAAATCACACAGGCTCGTTTCTATCTCTCTTAGCTTGACAAATTGTGGAAGTTGAGTTGTATGACGAAACATTTAGCCCCAGACAACACTACACTTACAATACAGCATAATAAACTATACAGAACAGGTAGTACAAATAACCTCCCCCGAAGTGGTAAATGCACTTTCATTGTTTTGTTATTTAAAGTTTCTTTTTTCTTTTGCAAAAACTACCTTTTTATTATAGAATAAACTTAGTTTTTTTTTTCTGAATAAGTCTCAATTAAACTGCAAATAATTATATTGACATCAGTAAATGTTTTAGCAATCCCCTTGGTCCCAACTATTTTTATTATTCCTCCTCAATCCTCCCTCTCATACTTCTACTGGTTTCTTTTACCATAGGTCACTGGGTTTTTCAAGACCCATCAAACCTCAACTTGGTTCTTACCTAACAGAGGGTGTCCTTGAAAGAACCAGCTCTCATTACCTGTCAATTTCAATTTCAACATTTAATTTCTTTACTTATTCTTCTTCTAGAAGCTCACTGTGTACTGCTATTTTTCAGGGATCCACCCAAAATGATGACCAGAAAGGCATGTGACCTGGAGGCTAAGCTGAAGCTCGCTACAGCCCAGCTCAAGGAAGCGAATGAAGACCGTGACAGGCTGCTTCGAGAGCAGGAGGATAGTGAAGCTGAGTTCCTGGCTAACCTTGGCAAGATCCAATCCCTCAAGGGCCAACTCGCTCAACTCCATGCGCATCACGAAGATGCAGTCTCAGAAGTGGACCGTTTAAATTCATGCCTGCGTTCCGTCGACAATTGCTATGAATCATATGAACTGGTGTTGCAGCAGAACAAAGACCTACAGCAAGAGCTTACAGAGTGTAGAATAAGACTTGAAAACTTAGAGTACAAGCCCTTGCCTTCCGCAACATGTTTCTATAGTACAGATCTGCAAACAGAGCTTAGTAAAATTGATCCAAATATGTCGAATGTGGATATTATTACACCATGTAGCCATGGTCACAGTCAAATGCCTCTCATAAAAGGGAGAAGTAAAATTAAAAAATATGTCAAATTAAACCACTTCATAAGGAAGTCAGAAAAAAAAATCAAGAAACAAAAACAGCTTCTTAATAATGCTAAAATGAGCAAGGAAAAGTGCAAATGTAACTTGCAAATAGAGTTAGACTCCTGCTATAATTTAATAGGACGGAACTCAAAAGATCTAGACTATATGGCTGATAAAATAAAAACTTTAGAAAGAGCACTTCATGATGTGTCCAGTAATTATAAACAAGCCCAAGAAGATGCACAAGAACGCATTCTCAAGATGCAGGATATTTTAAATAATGAGAGTACATATGTTGAAGTACGGCATAATTGCACGCAAACTGATCTTGAGATGGCCACCATATACTGTAGCACTTTAACTTTAACGGAAGATGCTGTGAAGCTTGTGCCCCCATCACCGCTGAAGTATCCATCTGCGTTCCTGGCGGCGCCGCCATTGCCTTCGCACGGGGCCCACTGTGGTAGCCATAAAGCACCGATTGTACCCAACGAGGGTCCAGTTCAAGCTGCACCGTCTTCAGTTAAGGATTTAGATTTAGACAATCAAAATACTAGGAAGACTGTTATATATTCAGATAAGTTGGGTGCTGGGATGGGAATAAAACTGCGTGACCTTCTTTTACAAAATGTTGTAAATAATTGTTATCCACATTGTAACATAAATAGAATTACCGATTATATACAGAAAGATAACTCCCTAAATCACAGCACCACCCTAATAGTTCAGCTTGGTGAAACTTGTGTAAAACGTTCACAGTTGATTAGGCTTGTTGAAGTACTCTTAGGAAAGGTAGAGAATGGACTTGGGAAACTGATTATTTGCTCATTCCCCTACTCAAAGTCACTAACACTTAAACAAAATGACAATTTATTTAAAAATAACTTGCTGATTTACAACATGACATGTCGTCATAATGATGTATTATTTTTTGATTCTAATAATTTTATTAGTAAAACTATTTTGACTAGGGACACAGTGGACCTAACCCAACAATGTAAAAAGATAATTGCTAAATTATTAGCATACAATATTTTTGATCCCGTTATAAGTAGTATAACGCAGTTACCTGACGAGCCTGTACATGTAGTTAGTAATAGTACTAATGAGGGCATTAAAGCTACAGTGTCAGTAAACTCAAATTTAAACTGACCGCGATGACAATGGGAAAGCAAAAAGCCATGTTTCACATAGTCCATCAGAATATACAAGGCTTACCCAGCAAAATCCTAGAATTAGAATTATTTATGAACCATTTAAATGTAGATGTTATGTGTGTAACAGAACACTGGATTGTAAAGAATCAGTTACTGCCTTTTTATAATAACTATTGTTTTGTAAGTTCATATAAAAGAAAAGCTGCAATACGTGGTGGCTCTCTTATTTTAGTAAAAAATAGTCGTAAATGTAAAGAAAGAAAAGATATTGTAAAACTTTCTATTGAGAGGACTATTGAACTTTCTTGTGTGGAATTGGAGCGACATATCGTTGTGTGTGTATACCGCCCTCCTGACGCAGATCAGGTTGCTTTTGAATGTACTATGGAAGAAGTTTTGCTGAAAGTATTTACTTGTAGGAAGGATCTCATTGTTTGCGGTGACTTTAATATAGATATTTTATCAAATCCCCTTGCCGACAGATTGCTTAATTTATTCAAGTGCTTTAGTTTACAACATCTTTTTAATGACCCCACTAGGGTAACCCAAACATCTGCCACCTGTTTAGATAATATTTACTGTAGTCAAACTCCAACCAGCAAAGCAGTAATTAGGCATTTCCAATCAGACCATTATGGTCAAAGTGTTAATTTTAGCTATAATGATAGAAATAATGTAGAAAAATATACCTGCAGGCCAATAACAGAGAACCGTATTAAGAATTTTCAAAGTAGAGTAGAACTAACAGTATCTAATATATCTTGTTCTGATGACCCCAATGAATTATTTTCCACACTTTTGAATGTCATACACAAGGAACACAGTGAAGTATTCAAACTTAAAACATGCACAGTGAGAGATAGGGTCGGATTTGTTGATTGGGCCACTCCGGGTATTTATAAAAGTAGGAATAGACTCTATGACCTTTATGCTTCTAGAGAAACTATGTTACATGATTCTGCGTTTCTATTGTATGTAACCAACTATTCTAAAACATTTAAGAAAGTCTGCAACACAGCCAAATGCCTGTTTTTAAAGAATGTTATAATAAAATCATCTAATAAAGTAAAAGCAACATGGAGACTAATAAATAACGAAACAGGTAAATCAAAGCCACGTTATAAAGAAATAAGGTTAAAAATTAATAATTCAATTCTTATACATGAAAAAGATATTGCCAATGCTTTTGATGCATTCTTTTCTGCTATTCCTAAAGTTTTTACCCAGTCTCTAAACTCCTCAGCATCAATGGCTGTTAAATTTTTAGAATCTTCAGTTGCTAGATGTAATGAGAGTTTTATCTTTAGTTATGTAAATGCTGATTATGTAGTGAAAATCTTTAAGTCCATTAACATTAAAAATACTGAGGATCTCTGGGGTATATCAACAAAAGTATTAAGTTCAATTGTTAAGGAAATGGCTCCTTGTTTGGCCTATATTTTCAATAGTTGTATCGACGCAGGAGTTTTTCCTGATCTCATGAAATATAGTAAGTTAGTTCCTCTTTATAAATCTGGTAGCCACACTGATCCGGCCAATTACAGACCGATTTCAATACTTCCTGCAATGAGTAAAGTTTTTGAAAAAATTATTCTCACCCAGTTAACTTCTCACTTCAACCTTAATAGGTTATTTCATGAAAACCAATTTGGCTTCACCAAGGGTAGATCGACAACGGATGCTGGTACGGTTCTATTAAGGCATATATTGGAGGCCTGGGATAAAGCCAAAAACGCTATTGGTGTATTCTGTGACCTTTCTAAGGCTTTTGACTGTGTAGATCATAGTACATTAATTGAGAAACTGAAACACTATGGAATAAACAACAAGGCACTGGATCTTATGCAATCATATTTATCTGATAGAGTTCAAAAAGTAGACGTTGGTAAAGAAAGATCTACGGGCTCAAAAATTGAAATAGGCGTCCCCCAAGGATCTATATTAGGTCCCTTTTTATTTTTAGTATATGTAAATGATCTCCCCTTTTTAGCAAAAGACCTTTGTGATATAGTTTTATTTGCTGATGATACTTCACTAATTTTTAAAGTTGACAGAAATAAATATAATTTTGACGATGTAAATAATTCGCTGTCAAAGATACTAAATTGGTTTACCGCCAATAACCTCTTACTTAATGCTAAAAAAACAAAATGTATAAAATTCATGTTACCAAATGTTAGAGAACTCCCAACTCAAATCATGTTAAATAATGAGATTGTTCACTTCGTAGACTCTACTGTATTTTTGGGGTTGCATATTGATTCAACTCTTCAATGGCAACCGCAAATTGATGCTCTCGCGGGTAGGCTTAGTTCAGCAGCCTATGCAGTGAGAACAATTAGACATCTCACTGATCAGGACACAGCTAGGTTAGTTTATTATAGTTACTTCCATAGTATTATGTCCTATGGTATTTTGCTTTGGGGACAGGCAGCTGATATTCAGACTATCTTTGTTCTTCAAAAAAGGGCGGTGCGTGCAATTTATAAATTAAAGCCACGTGACTCATTGAGGGAATTATTTAAAGAAATAAATATTTTAACTGTAATTTCGCAATATATTTATGAAAATTTAATGTATACACACAAAAACAAGAGTAACTTTTTGAAAAATTGTGATGTTCACAATAGAAATACACGAAACAAGAACAAATTACACATTCCTTCATTTAGATTACGAAAACTGGGGAAATCATTTATGGGTAATTGTGTGCGCTTCTATAATAAGCTTCCATCTGAAGCAACTGAACTTTCTATTCGTAGATTTAAACAGTACATAAAACTAAATCTTATCAAGAAGGCATATTACTCCATAAATGATTACATCAATGACGTTAGTGCTTGGCCAGATGTCGCTCAGTTCCACATCGACAATAGTATGTAATTATTTATAAGGCAAACATGTATTAGACACATAAGTTTTACACATGCTAGTGGTTTCTATTTCGCCTCTTCCACTAGTGGACAAAAAATTGAGGCGAATTAAATTTGACTTGTCTAAGTGCTTATTTTGTAAGCCTAAAGAAATAAAGATATTGATTATTGATTATTGATTATTGATTATTGATTGAAACAATAAAAAGACAATTAATCACAGCTACTACATATAAAAAGTTTCTAAAAATCTAAGCTGTCATTACAAGGCAGAGTGCCCAAAATGCTGGCAGCATTGCTAGGTTCAATGGCAAAATTTAACCAGTGATGTTGAGTTTCACCAGACTTTAAAGATGCCATGAAAACCCTTACCCCTGAATACTCAAACGTAACTCAGATTTATCAAAGTCAAAATTGCGATTTATCTTAAATTGCGTGTTCTCCATGAAAAACTTTTAAAAGTTCGTCACCTTAGACGTATAAATATTTGGAATGTTTCAGTATTCGGCGGTTAGTATGGTTTTGTTTAGTGCTTAGTTTACAAAAGACAAAAAAAAAGTTTCATTGCATATTTTTAGGCACCTTGATGTGAACGACCGATATGACTATGATACATAAAATATGCAATAAATATTGTACGAATTAGATCAATACGGTTTTCATGAATTTTGTGACAAGTAAGTTATTTAATAAACTATCATATTAAAAAAAGCTTTTTATTTAAGGTTTTTCCGCAGTACATTCTAAAGCTTCAGATGATCTTGTACGAATAAATAATAATGTAAAGACAAAAAGCTCAAAAAAATAAAATTATAGAAATAAATTCAAACTATAATTTACAGTTGATGCAAACAATCTATAGTTACTCAATTAACCTAAAACCAAATTAATTGATATCAATCAACTTTTTTTCAAGCGTTTTCCTTAGAAATAGAAACTGGGAAGACAGCTGCATCAAAACATAAAACTTTCCAAATAACAAACCTAACTTTCACTATTTCCGTCACCGATCACCCTTTGACGACACGCACCCTCTCATTTCCTCCTCTATAGTTTTCCCCTCGACATGGTAAATAAGGGTTGGGTTACATTAAAATTACCCACATTAAGTTTTTACGTCATAATTACGTATGTACGGGCTAATAGTTGTAAGTGGACGATGTGGTTTTATGACGTTGGAAATGTTTGTCCATTTTTGATTAGATTGCTAATTTGTTGGGGCGTAAAAAGACTGCTTTGCTAATGTTTTATTAAAGCTTAACATATTAAGCTATCTTTATTATTTAATGCTATTTATTTGGATAAAAATTTTGTTTGCGCTGAGAAAACCGACCACTTTTTCTGACGATTCAGCCGTTTCTAAGTTTTAATTTTGTATTCATTGAATGTTTTTTTTTATAGATATCTAAATGTTTTATGCGTATGAGTAAAATCATACTCATATAAGTTTTCAGTAAAATGTACTCATATGGAAATTCTTTAATACAAAAAACGTTCAAAGATATTTTTAATATACGAAGAAAATACCTTGAACCCCATTAACTTTTCATTTGCAGATCGCTCAAACATTTGTCCTGGGGCGAGAATCGAACCCACAACCTCCGGCGTGGCAGATGGACCTTCGCTCGCCGCGCCATAGAGACCGCCAACATATTTATAATCTACGTACATATAGAATGCATTGAAAATGACGTCATCACTGATGCTGTCTCGCTCACATTGTATTCAAAGTGAGCAGGACAGCATGAGCGATGACGTCATTATCTATCCTATTCGTACTCAGGTTTTACAATATGTTCCTCAAGTACATATTTAACCCGTAAAACCTCTTCATTACGGCCTATGGCCATCGATAGATTGTCGGCAAAAAGAAGAGTACGGTAATAATAGTGCGTCCAGTGCATTCGGGTCAAGGTTTGTACCACTTTTGAAACATCCCCCCTCTGATGCACTAGGGATGGGCTGTGGTCGATAGATGTCAGACAAATGGGTCGATGATAATACACCACGATGTTTCATGCAATGCACCGTAAACGACAGTTTGTCGAGTAATGTGAATAAAAATTTCATAAAATTTGAAAAGTCAGTATCTATTTCACTCATTTATTAAACTTGCATTAGGAATTAATAAATTTTTTCTCTATTTTTCCAAGAAAACTCCTATTTGTTTTTCATGCTTAAAAACTTAAAACTCCTAGTTTTTTTTTCATGCTTGTGTAAGTACTAACATTAAAATCTTAAACTTTTAAGGCAGAGTTTATGATTAAATTGTCAGCCAAATTAAATAGCTTCGCCCGGTAAGACTTGTTTTATTTGGGTTGACTTTCTAATACACGGAAATAAGTATCTACAACGGTGCATTTTAGGCCTATCAAAACTTTCTCGTATAATTTTATTCCGTTTTAAAGAATGCCTTATAAATTCCAAACTCATTGAAACAAAATCTACTTTAGTTTACTGATTGTTTCACAAAAATACCTACTCTCGATTATTCAATTAAATCTATACTGTTTAAACTATTAATTTCCGACTCATTTTAAAATCATGAAAGTTTTAAAAGCTTAATCTAGACTCAAAATATCAGTTAGACTTTATTAAGTCTAACTGATATTTTTTCGTTCCGACATTTATATAACGATGTCTATTTCCGATCTCAAGTTGAGTCGACAACAATTCATCGACATATCGACACTGTACTCCCCATCCCTAGCAATATCCTTGCAACTTGTGCTTTATTTATAGTCGTTGTAGTATAAACACATCGTGGTCGTGTTGGTCCTTTAGCCATGGCGGAAGGTCATACATTTACACAGAGAACTAATAGTACCTACTGCATAGCTTAAGATATATTCAAGGACACGTACTTTCAAAAGCTGCGGCTGATTAAACTTTTAGGGAGACAGAATTTCCTGTCAAAGTACATATTTTTGCTTCCGATTGGTATTGATATGGATTAGTTGAACTCTAGTTTGTTTAGAACAGTCTGCTGTTACTCGCTGAGAAAATCAATAACCGCTTTATTTCTTATTTGATGAAAATTTATAGTTTAAACTTTGACTTTTCTAAGTAGTAAGTTCTTAAGTTCCGAGTTTGAGAAGTTGTTCAATTGTAAATACTTATTCTCATTTGTTTTTATTCCTTTTTGTAACTTAAACATAGATATATTTTGTTGATCAGTATTAGGCTACTTTGTTATTTTTCTTTGTTATTTTTAGAATTAGTTTTTATTTCTTGTGTGTAATTTGTATCTTATCATAGATTTATTTTATTGATCAGTAGCATAAATCTTTAATATTTTAATACAGGGCTTAAAATAATTATGCCACCATGGATTAGTAGATTACTGCAAGGCTGGGTATGTCCGCGTTAATTGTGACTCATGTGCTTAATTCCGAGGTTCTTTAGTCTATAGAGAAAGCTTTGTTCTCAGGGGATTGATAGGGCACCAAGCTTTTTATTAAAGTTTTGACATAAAGTTAAATATTACGATAACACTTAGAATCAGCAGAGATAAAATGAATAAATAACTTATTTTTGCGAACAAAATACTCACACATAAAATAGTCTGTAAGGTTTTTCAACATTTCACGTAGGCATTAAACGAAGCTCTATCCACCGAACTTACGACTTTCTTCATCAACAAGTTATTTTTATTCCATGACGCACATAAACTCTAAGCAACAGAGATACATTATATACTTGAAACTAGAAAAGGCATAACGAAGGCGAGGTAAACCTATCAAATTAAAAACTAAATCGTCACAAAATAGGTAGATGACGTATCAGTAGGTTGTTGCTACAAAAAGTCCCCACAATTTAGTAGGCATTCAGTAGGTAATCTACTTTCTACACACACACACAGCAGTCGCTACAAAAAGTAGAGATTACTGTGCGCATACGCAGCCCAAGGTTGTCTGAGAGATGCAGGGGCCTACGTCTTGTCACCGCCGGGTTACTATTGTGTTACTGATCTTCTCAAACCATTTATGAACGGACAACAAATACATTTACGATATTTAAACACCTTTTAATGTATTTTAGTAGTAGATATAATGGATCTGTCACGTAGGTTTTGAGCAAAAAGTTTCTTTTTTTTTACGTCTTCTATGTTTAATTTACAGCACACTATATCGACATCTGAACTTCTGAAGGCCTCAAAACGCGGTGTTTTTTTACGTTTTTGTGAACAAAAAAAATATTTTTAGCTAATAAAAAGAAAATACATATACAATTTAAGTAGTTCAGCTAACTGCAGACTGTTTCAAATAATCTAGATGTAGCTCTTCTCCATGCCAGTGAGAAGTATCTTCTATGTTCGTAGTTTTCGAAATAGGTACAGTCACGCACATCCAAAATAGTTTGCATTCAATTGAAAAATTTTAGGTAGGTAATTGATCATGGTAATAAATTTCAGATCGATAAAAATACTAAAATAATTCAAGAGATGGCGCTTCTACAACTTATTTTTTTATTATAAGCTTTTATTACTCTTTCATAGATGGCGCACATTATAATATTAATTTACTACTGCGGAGGTAGATTTGGCTGAGGAACTCAAGAGGCGCAAATATGCAGGTCTCGACAAAGCCTACGCATTTGCTTGCATCCCTTGGAGTCGAAACCCTAGTTTCATGAGGTACCGAGGCTCTCCGGCTTTTAAATATATCTGAACGTCTGGTCGATGCGACGCGTCGCGTGCCCCTCTAGCTGATGAGTATCTGGCTCAGCGCATCAGCGTTGCCATACAGCGGGGCAATGTAGCCAGCTTCTTGGGGAACCAAATTTTGATATTGATATGGATCAGTTCAGCTATATTTAGTCACTTTGAAAAGTATACAGTTTGCTCAATATAGGTACCTACTTTCTTTCTTCGTTGATTGTAATTTAGTTTGTTAATAAATAATGAATATTTTACTACTAACTTTTTTAATAACGAAAATTACAATCAAATAGAAAAAAATAAAAATTAAAACTAGTATTTTCAATTGAAACAATTGAGCTAACTGTACGCAGTTGCAAACAGTCTAAAGGTAAGTACTAACAACTTAACAAGTACTAACTTAGTAGGTAACTATTTTCATACAACCCCATAGCATAGCTTTTGGATTCGGTTCCAATATTTGCAGATCGTAGTAAGACATTCCCAGGAACCCTTTTTCTGTGTCTCAATCAGACTCTAAAAGTCTCCGACAATTTGTTATTTTTGACAATAACTGAAACGGACTTAAAATTAACACTTTTTTGAAAAATATTAATATTTATGGCACAGGACAGGACACACATATAAAACTTTTATGGGACCATTACTTATCAATATAAAAGCGAAAGAATCATTAAAGTCGGATAACAAAACATGACAAAACTACAGTCGGATTGAGATACTTCCTAATGGTGGACAACGGGACTAATGCATTTACCAATATACCTATTGTTCCCGTTGTCCCGAAGTAAGGGAATATTTCGCTGGTGCCAACGGTGTGTGGTGTTCAACGAGAATAATCCGTTTGAACCCTGTTGAAAATAAACAACCTACACATTTTGCAAATCATTATTTTGATACGAAGACCCCCTCTTACATTATGATTTAGGCTATTGAAATTAATAATAGGTATAATAAATAAATACATGGTACAGCAAAGATCAGTACTTTAAAAAGCTATATTTTCCAAGGTTTTCCAAAAAGAATATTCCATATCATTCTATATCATAAACAAGATAGAACACCTTTTAAAATCCCTACATATTTGAATGAGCACGTTAGCACCACGTGGTCGAGCAAAAAGCTGTTAAACGAGCTAGTAGCTACCTACTAGAGCAAGATGCAGCGAGTGGACGGCCTTGCGCGCGCGCACCGTTTGCTTACGGAAGCAAGCGCATAGATCGTAGGGCGTATTGTAAAGAACCTGCTATGCTTAGGCTGCAGCCAAACGAGCGTATGAGTTGTCAGTCGCGTAATTTCGATCCCGTAATTTCTGCTGCATTTGGTTTCATAGAAAAGTCTTGTTTGATTCACACGGCGACGCAAAATGAGTTATCTGTCTCACACGCATAGTTCCAACCGATTTTGGTTGCGGGGGTGAGGGGAGAGAGGAATGCGTCAGTCAGGTACAGATTGGGTGAAAGAAAGACGTTGGAAAGCAGCTGAATAAATTGCGCCCGTTTGGCAGCCCAACAGATTCTCTGCTGAGAAGAATTTATGCGACCGAAAGAAAATACGACTCAAAAAAATTACGCTCGTTTGGCTGCAGCCTAATAGGTAATAGGGAGGATCCCTATAAGCCTAGTGGTTTGAGGTTTTGAAGAGAAACGCCTGTGTAGAAGTAGGTAAAAAGATATCTTTTAGATATCTTATAGAAGGTATCTTTTAGATAGTCAACTTATACACAAAATTTACACCATCATTAGGCACGAGTCCGAAGAGCGAGATGCGTGATTCGGCCAATCAGACGAATGCGCACTCGGTTTGTAGTAGGTTGATCATAGCTAGGTACGTAAGTTGATTTTTCTGCAGGTTTATATGTGTTAGCTATCCACTGCTACAACTGCGTTGTAACTCTGATTAAACTGCGTTTTAACTCTGCTTTAACCGCGTTGTAACTTCACGCTCAAATGTCTGAACGGATTTAGATTCAATTTGGTACTAGGATAGATAAACTTGTTTATAGTTTTCTGCAGTTAGCTCATTTGTTTCAATTGTAGATACTAGTTTTGATTGTAATTTTCTTTGTTAAGAAGGATAGAACTAGGTATATACTTGATTTAAAGAATCTTTTGATCCTGGATAAGTCCAGTGTTTTAATGGGCTTATCAAAAAATTATTGACAAAAAATGTTTGCAGTTAGTTAAATTGTTTCAATTGTGTTTTAATTTGTTTCTATTCCTTGATTCAAAAACTTCTAATATTTTTTTATATAAGGCACAGCTAAATTGGATATTCTGGTTGTTTGTATGTAGAGAAGTTGGTAAGTTCTTATCTCTTTACAAAATACTATTAACGTATCAGGCTGAAATTTTGGATAATGGTAGTTCTTGACCAAAGTAAATATCATTTTCCACTAAATATCAATAACCTTCAAAGTTTCCCTAAAATTTAATTTAATGAATTTTAAATTCATAATTCGGTCTAATCTAAAGAATGACCATAGGTTAGTTTTTATCCCGGAAACAACGCGTGCAAAAATGAAGGCAGGAACAAGTTTTAAATTAAAAATGTGGATGCCGTACGAGTCAACTTAAGGAAGTCGGCTCGTACCAGCGAAAGGGTAAGCTTCCTTTTAACATCTCCACTGCTATATCAATCAATTTGTCAGGCGCGTAGCTATTAGGTATAGCAACCCCATTATTGTGGGGAGAGTCGTTCAGACGTAAGGTAAGGTGTGTCGAAGTGGTTAACTTTGTCTGAGTTTAGGTACTTGAATTAAATTTTATATAGATTCCTACCACTTCTTTTTATAATATTACTAGCGAGTAGCGACCCACCCCGGCTTCGCACGGTTTTATTATATACGTATAAACCTTCCTCTTGAATCACTCTATACTATTAAAAAACATCATCAAAATCCTTTGCTTAGTTTTAAAGATTTAAGCATACAAAGGGACATAGGGACAGAGAAAGCGACTTTGTTTTATACTATGTAGTGATAAACGCGTAAGTTTGTAAGTATGGATGGATGGATGGATGGATGTTTGTTATTCTTTCATGCAAAAACTAATTGAACGGATATGGATGAAATTTGGCACAGAGATAGATTATAGTTTGGAATAACACATAGGCTATATTTTATCCCGGAATTCCCACGGGAACGGGACTTACGCAGGTGAAAACGCGAGGCGCTGCGAGTTTCTTTCTATTTTGTACTTCGTTAGGAAATCGGGACGATAGCAATTGTTTTTCAACCAGTTTTTGTCATAACTTTGTAAGTAGGTACCTTCAAAACGATAAATTTTAAATTTCGTCCGAGATTTTCTTCCCATAATGAATCTTGCGAAATAAAACCGTCAACGATATTCTTTCATGGAGTACAATAAGCGCAGATTAACGACGTGGTCAACCTTATGTTCGGCGTGTTATGATTGCAAGTTGATTGCAGATCAATCATTATGCCACCACTTTCTTGGAAAGGTGACCAGGCGATGTGGAAATCATTAAACATCTGTAGATAAATGCTAAGGCTAAGTTCACATGGAAACAGAATATCTTATTAAAAAAACTGGATCATAATGACGAACATAAATTACATTGTCTGAATTATTGCCCTGGCAACCTTTAGTTGTTATTAGGCTAACTAGATGTCCTGGCTAAATTTTTACTATTAATGCTACTTAGATAGAGTATTCATAATCAAAATCAGAACTACGGTACCTTATAAAAACAGACTGATTTATAATGGAAGCACCTTTAGTTATAAAAAGGAAAACTAGATGGCATGGTCATAATCTGAACTGTTTTACTACGTTTTTAAATTAATATTACTATGATACAATAATAGTAAAAATAATATAGATTTCGTAAAAATAATTATTTCGTGGTTTTGTACATAAATATCCTAATAGTTTGTATTTAAAAGTAAAGACGTTAATCTTCCATTTTCTATCCAAACAACGTTACATTTTCACACAGAAAATCCAATGCAATCTCATAACAAAACATTTTTAAATCCATAGCGACATTTATTCGTAAACGGATAAGTACGGCAAACTTACATCTGCGGCTAAAATGTCCTCGTGCATCAAAACACTCCTCGCAATACCTTCACCGAGAAAATTCACGATATGCAACGAGAAATTTGCAATACCCCACGTGGCAGCGAGCTAATAATTATGAATCTTGTAGGTGTTAAAATAGAGTTGGAACCCCTTTACAACCCTAAGAGGTCCCTCAAGGGATAGCTTATGAGCCGCTTTTGTTTCCTGATGTCTTGGTTCTTTTAGAATTGCAAATATACTTGTTTGTTTGTGACAACGCGGCTGAAGGGCACGTTGAGAATAACTTTTAGAATTGGTTTGTTGACGGAATAGTTCTAGAGGATTTTGTTTATCTCTTTGCCGAAATAGCCAACTGTAAATCTTGATTTTGTTGCACATTTAGCTTGTAGAATTGTACATCTATTACCAGTATTTACAAGTAAAAGATATCTATCTATGTATATAATGTATTAAATATATCAGTTATCTAGTATCCATAACACATGCTTTGAGTAGCTTACTTTGGGGCTAGATGTTGCTTTCTGGATTGTCCCGCTTTATTTATTTATTTATAGTCGAATTAAATAGCATTTAAAAGTCTTACATGAATCCAATTAGAATAATAATTGGCACACGCCCAAACAAGTTGAATTACCTATTTCTATACAAATACCTATAGGTATCTAAACATATACCATATTTACTCAACGACTTTGTTTTTTCTATTGAGTATGGTCAATGTTAAAAAAATAGTATCATTAAAATTTAAAATATATTCATATAAATTCTATTATGAAATACTATTCAAGTAAACTGAATAGTTTTTGTGTTGTGATGATGTTTCGAGTGCAAAACAAATCGATGTCATTTGAAAATCAAAAGTTAAATGACCACAGAGTGTAATGACTAACACAATGTCATGGTTTCTAGTACGTTATACTATATTTTGTTTTCGTTTTAAATTAATTTAAGGTACAAAAAGTTTATATACAAAAGGTACAGTTCCACATTCTAAGATTGTGCTTTTGGACTCGACATAACAATGGTAACTCTGCGCATCCGCGAAGATCCGTACTATTTATTGTATAGTGTATCCTACTCTACTAGACCACTATTTAACTTAAAGATAAAAAGAGGTTTTTCTTTTTGGTTAACGCCTCATTATGGTATTCAGTAGGTACCTAAGATTTAAATAAACCTGAAAAAAAAGCTCACGATTTCCAAGGAAGCCATTTTTCGTAGGCAAGTACTAAAATGACTACATATAAATAGACATTTATTAATCACTCAAAAAATCCTACAAAAACAACAAACACCGGAAATGCAATTCCAGTTATTTTCCTGTATAATTCTAAATTCAAATGTGCAGCAAAATGGCGGGCTGTGCCAGCGCACTTTGTAGGCTTCAAAAAAAGAACACACGATCAAGATGGCTGACTTTCTCACTGCCTAGCGTGACGTCACTGGACGATGTGTCCTTGTAGCATGTCTATGGAATAATCCTCGTTGTTTGTGTGTTTATATTAAAAATATTGTAAAATAAAACGTGTTTTATCAGGCTTTTATCATGTAAGTAAAAGTTAGTTGTTTTGTTTGGTTTTAAAGTCTCATTTGCTTTTTAGTAAAATGTAATAAGTATTATGATAAGTTTATCATTTTAAAAATAATTAATATTCGGTTTCCAATTTGGTTATTGATTTATCGTCTTTTAAGGGTTTCAAATAAAATTTTGGAACCAACTGAAAACAAGTCATACATAACACAAACAAAATCAAAAAGTTTTAAAATAAATCAATAAATAAAAATAAAAATCACTTACCGAAAGAACAGAAAAAACACAAAAGTCCTTATAAATTCGAAAATAAATAATAAAATGTCACAGCACACACCGCACAAGTCTTTTATTGATTGTAAAAATGAAAAATCTCGGTTTTATTTTGTAAATAAAGGCATTATTTGTTCACGTCTGTAAAATAAATTTTTGAAATGACAACTGCGTCCGCGCATGGCCCAAAATTTTCGCTCAAAACGTTCGTCAGGAAACTAGACAAATAGTCGGATCAATAGAATCCAACTAGATTTGAAGAGCGCGCGCGCCAAGTCCTTTATTTAAAAAATCGCGGCGCACTGACGACCCGCTAAGCTGCAGGGAACCTCAAGATAGAAAAATATTTTCAAAAATCGCCAACGAGCGTTTTGAGCCAAAAAATCTAACCTAACCTAAGCCAGGCGTGCGGGCGACTGGCGGGCGTGTAGGGGCCGCATTGCCAAATATTTTTTTTTGCATCTCGGCCGAATTATGCACTTGTATGCGGCTTACGTCGTCCCTTCATTGTAGTGGTGCGACATGTACCGATTGGGCATTTTTATGTCGTTTGCATGTGTGCATCACACACACAGACCCAACAGGCGAAATTTTTGTCTGTGGGCGTTCGGCTGAGCCCTTCCACAAGGAGTAGGTATATTTTTAAAAACTTCCAAGTGTTATGTAAACAGTAGATTTTTTGTGACTAAAATACTTAGGTTTTAGCCAGAGGGGTCGTCGGCCGCGTTTTTCGGGAACACTGACTAATTTGGCTAAAAGGATCCATGAGGTAGAGCGTCGGTAGCGAACTTAAAATTCGAACGTTCGTTTCGGCGCGAACGCATTACGTCCGCCATTTTACTATTCCTCTTTCAAATTATTCATTCTGATAGGAATCTTGTTCGAAAAAAAAAACATGTAACAATCTATTGAGATTCTAGTAAGTTCGCGTTTAATTTTAGAAGACTCTTTAGTCTATTTTCAAATTCCTTCTAACAATAAGTCATTAGCACAATGCGACCCATCGTACACCCAAATAAGACATACAAACCGTCCAATAAATTGCCAAACAATTTAGACCAGTGTTCAGTGGTCATTGAGTTGCAAATCTATCGTAGAGTCTGTTGAACCGGTCATCTGAAAGTCACATGAGTAGAATCTAATAAAAAACCTAGATGCATCGCTTCTAGGAAAACAAACACACCTACTCATTGGAATTCTAAAATTATTTAGTAGATAGAAATATAGTTCGTATAAGCACATAAGTATTATAATTTATTATATAAGTTATTTATTATATAATATATCACATAATTGTCCGACGCACGACGTTTAAACTTTTGTAATCCTAAAGTCTTTACTTATCAGTATTAAAAATTAATTAATTATTATAATTATATATAAGGAATAAGATCTGAAAAAATATGGATTCAACTATACTTTGAAGACGTTTCCGACTGGTATTGATATAGATTAGTTTAGCTATTCCTAGATAGTTTGCAACAGTGCAATATAGCTCAATTGTTTCTATTGGAAATACTAGTTCTAACTTGTTCATTTTCTTTAATTGTAAATTATTAATTGTTGCTGAAAATATACTACATATCGGATGTTTTGCAATTTACTCTTACAGGGACCTTATTTTATAAAATAAACGTAACCGATTTGAGAAACTCCTCCTTTCTTTAAAGTTGGTTAAAAACTTTTCAGCTCTCCCTTCGAAGGACAAATTAGGGTGCTTTCTACGACGCTTATGATACCCCTTTCTCAATACAACATGCAACTACATTTCCCCTTACACAGCGTTGACTTCTTTTTATCGGTTTGAAAACTAAAAACTTCTTAGAGTCTCTTGTTTATTTTTTATTTGTAGTCTAGTAGGTATTCCTTATTCAAATTTATCTAAAATAAAGGTGTCACTTTACTATGATCATCATTATCATCATAGGTATGGGATGTTCAGAAATTATTTTATTTATTATTTTTACATTAGCAAGATTAGGTATATGGTTTTTATGGCCTATTCGAACTGACGTGTGACCCTCTAGCTGGTAAGTATCTGGCTCAGCGCATCAGCATTGCCATAGCGTGGTAATGCAGCCAGTGTCTTGGGGACGCACAGACTGGTATTGACATGGATCAGTTGAACTACCTTTAGATTGCTTGCAAAAGCCTGTTCATAGCTAAATTGTTTAAATTGTAAATACTTGTTTGAATTTCTTTCACAGTTTTGATCGTAATTTTTCTGTCTATATAATTTATTATTTATTTAAACATAATAAACAGTTAAATGAAAACGTACACTTTTTGTCGAATTGAAGTCCGTTGAATATACATCAATATAGTGGAGATTCAGTTGAACATTCATCAAATCGGCTAGGCTCTACATTGTTTTTAGGATCAGTTGTAATAACAAGCTAGAAGTACCCGGGTAAGCTGTTTTCTCTTTAAACATGCTTAATTTCAGAGAAGGTAAAAATAGGTAAATAAGAGGTTAACTTTTTGCAACCGTCTGGAGTTATCTCAATTGTTTCAATTGTATTTTTTTGGATTGTAATTTTATATAAAGTACTATAGAAATAAGTTTGAAATGTTATTTTTAATTCAAACAGTTGAGTTAACTGCAGACTGTTGGAAATAATCTATAGGTTTCTTTGATCTTATCAATACTAATTGGAATCGCCTTCAAGACGCTGCTGCATTGTCCGCTGTAAGGCAAATAAACTCTAGAATTCACGAAACTAAACGCTATGATAAAATTTCAATATAATAAATCAGGATAGAGCCACCTTATCCGAAAGATCCTTGAAATCCTCTATAAAAAGCCCAAAGCCCATCCAAGCATTGAAAGGGTAACAGGTGCCCGAAAATAGTAAAAAACCTTTTTGAAACTATTCATTGGCTTCAATAGAACTAAATTTAACCATAAGGGTCACTTTATAAGGTCAACACAACTAAAATGTTAATATTTGGAGCGGTTAAATGAATTTGGGCACGGGAAATTGAACCCTAATGTATTTTTGCGAGTTTATTTTTATCTGGATTTGGTTAGTTGTGTTGTCGGCCATTTTTTTTTTTATATTCCAATTTTTGTGGGTTTTTCCTGACTAATATTATAAATGCGATAGTTTGTTTGTGTTTGTTCCTCTTTCACGCAAAAGCTACTGAATAGATCAGAGAGAAATTGAACAGACGTACCTAGTTCTAGCCCTGGAATAACTAAAAGTAGCCCTGGCTACTTTTAATTCCTTAAATCAGTTCCATTCATTCAATCCTTTGGGATAGAAAAAGCCTTGAAACGTTCCACAGAAAACAAAGCGTGCGAATCCGCGGGCATACACTTGTAACAAATAATTAAAGTATGCAAAGGAATTTAAAAAAATATGTGTTTTATATAAGGTTGGCATAGGGATTTCTACAAATTTAAAGATCTAGACAAAAACCATAAACAGATTCGAACGCGCAACAATCTCAAGCAGACTTTTGCTCACTGCGCCACAAAGTATTCAAAATGAAAAGTACCAGGCAAACATAAAATAACAGGATACGAGTATTTTAAAAATGGAACGAAAGCGTCATTCCTGCAGTCAACTCTATCAAAACCATCCAGAAAATAGCAGAACTATCTGCTAATTAAATTAAAACTTTATTTCCAATTCGTCAGCGACTGTTATCCATTAACTTGGTATCAGTACATTAGCCGCAGGTTGTCGCCCCTGCGCCCTTGTTAGACAAAGGACAAATCGCCTAACGAATATTCGAACATAGAGTACTTTGCAGATGGGACGAAAGGTTTTCAAGGACGACAGACAAATTTGCCTACTACATTGTCCATTGGGGAGGCCTATGTCCAGCAGTAGACTAATATAGGCTGATGATGATGATGATTGTCCATTATAGGTCCAATAGACCTTTAACCCATCATTAAATAATATTTTTTTGCGTGTCTAATATAAATGATTTTATAAAATGCAGGTACGTCATATTTTTATACCTACTATATTATGCGCCTACGGCTTCACCTGCGTATAAAAATTATTGGTTTTATATATAGAACTACGTCTATTCAAAATTTCAGCCTAATCCCTTTAGTAGTTTTGGCGTGAAGAGGTCACAAACATCCATCCATTCATCTAAACTTTCGTATTTATAATAGATTGGTATTCCAACTGAAAACAACACTTAGAGCTGGTGTAGTAACGTATTATATTTAGAACGTAAAAGCTTCTTGTTAAGTGAAACTACTTACCTATTAGCAATAATTTGCATTGCATGTCGATTATTGTCGATTTAAATGTTTTCGTGGATTTATCAGTCAAACTTTTCGCGCCTCATAAGTTCATAGAGTTATAATTTTGTTTTTACTCGTTATCAAAATACAGCCAATGAACGGCGAAAATAGTTTGAATGATTTATCTGAATCGATTAGCTGACGGCCTTCCTTGACCTTATCAGCATATTTTCCTGTTTTCAACAAAAAACCTTCATAAAAAAACATAACATTAAGCTTCAACAAAAGCAACATACAGAGCGTAGGTAATTATTACGAAGTGTCACTTCTGTGCATACAGTGCATTAAATTGACTCACCCACACATGTGTACAATGCGCTTGAGTCTGCCATGTCCTATACATACCTTTATAGGTTTTACCTATAGTTGAGGACCGGATAAAGCATTAAGTTTTGCTCCAATAGTATGAGGATTAGGTTTTTAAATGTAAATCTTTGTTCTCGGGTATTTAGTTGATTATTTCCTGAGCGAATATAATCTTCGCTTATAATCTTGTGCATATAAACGAAGATTAGTTAGTATGTGGTGTTTTTGTTAATGCTTTCACTGTCCAAATTCTATAGTGCAACTGACAGAGACGCGCCGCGACTACTAGCAGTGCTAATACGTTGACAAAGTATGCGTCGTAGACAGAGAATGTTTTAATTTGGTTTGTTATATCCTAAGTTTTATCATAATGCTTAGGTTAAAGGTATTTTTAAAGACCAAAAAATTTAAATACTTTCTAAATGAGAAATAATAATTCCGGCCACAGAATTTTTTTTTGGCCACGTGGCCAAACTTCTCATTTAATAACTAAGCATCGAGAAATTGACATAGCCTCTAATAAACTAATTTATCTTCTTTACAACGCCAACTAAAATTGTAAAAGAAAGCGTCAATTCATTAGCAACAATTATTTTTACTTGTCCTTCTGATTATACATTGCCCACTAATTTACTAAGTCGGCCACGGAATTTGCAACTCATCACCATTTTACGTTTTACAGCTTCAATACAAGCTCCTCAAAAATTATATATTCAAGCTTCAATAGACAACATCATATAATTATTACTTAACATGTAAAATAATACTTCATATTCATTTATCATGATAATAGCCTCTGTACGATTTGGCGCGAGTTAGCGACATGACAACAACTGACCATTTGCACCAATCATAGAGCGCCATTAGATTCTTTTACCGACCCGCCCGTGTTTGTTTATTGTCGTTCGTGCATTCGTATTGCAATAGTTTCATCTGTATTTCATTTAAATTTCCAACTTTGGTTCAGATGATTGACCCCAAAGTTAAATGACCTCAGCGTTAGCTCAATGAACTCAAAAAAACATGAATAATTACCGCAGAGCATTCCGATATGAGTTTATTAGGTTCAATTCGAGTGACGGATCCGACACAGAGTACCCCGACTCCTCGTGGTCTTGTGCGTGGCGCCCCTAGAGTGTATTTAATAAGCCGGAGGCGCGAAGGGAGTGCAGCCTCCGCCAGCCGTAACAAGGGACAGGCACCGCGCGTGCCGGCGCAGCGGATGAGGCTGGTCAAAAGCCGAAGCTGCGGAGGCGAGCAGTGGTGCCTGACCCTTGTTACACAATGGCGGAAAGGCTGCACTTCCCGAAGCGACGCTACGGAGCTATGGCGAATCGCGATGGAACCAAAAAAACATGAAAAACTACCCCGACGCATAGAATTCAACTATCGGGCATCGACTCCAGCTAAAACTAAAGTTTTTACAAAAAAAATTAAGAGACCTTGAGGACAATGACCTCAAGGTCACTTTTGTTAAGGTCATTGAACTTTAGGTCAAAGGTCCTTGACCAAAAAACTATAAAACAATAGTTCATTATGTAATAATAGTGGCTTTAATATTTTATTTGATGACAATTTTAGGTAAATTTATCGATCGATAAATGTAGGATGACTTACATTTTAAACATACTAAATTATAAAATTAGAAGCTAATAGAATGACTATTATGGTGTCATAAATTAATATTTTAGAAGTTTGCTATCTGAATGCATGCCACAAATTAAGATGCAAAAAAATAACCACCGTGCTGAGTTATATTTACAGTGGCTTACATAGAAGATAACTAGTGGCTGAGATACTATTATTCAGATGCGCGTTGGTTGTGGCCGACTTAGTAATTTAGAAGGTAACTTATATTTTCTGAGGCGAATATTGCTATTAAAAAGAAGCTTGTTTAATTAGTAGCCTTTCTAAATCATCTTTTAAAGATCTCTATACTTATCAGGATTTCCCGATGTGTAAGCAAGATGGCTTAGTTAGATTCCCGTGTGATATTATTAAAATTAGATCAAGATGATGACCAGCAGTTTTTGAGTTTTGCTTAAAAATTAGTGAAATTTGAAGCCCATTTTTATTTTTGAAAAAAACATCGATCTATTATTCCACGGCTTACTATGCCAAGATAAAGAAGGTAGGTAAAAATAACATCATAACGTTTGCAGCTAGATTATAGAAAAAAAAACCATCTCAAAAAATCTTGAGATGGTTTGGAGATGGTTTATTTGTTTAAATCTTGAAATAAGTTATAAAGAAATTAATGTATTGCAATTAGAATGATTCCATATTCTCATGATAAATCTTGATTATATATTTAAAATAGCCTAATTATTCTAAGTTTAAAAGGATTTAAGAACAAAAGCTTTTACGAACATTCAAAAAAGTTTTTCTTTCGCCGGTATGTATTTGAACTCGCACCCTGCCCTATGCCATTAGATTAATTAAATAAATAATCCTGGACAATCCACACAGCATCATTAAGCCCAAGCTAGGCCGAGCTTGTTAGTTACTAGATACTATACTTAAAACATCAAATAGATAGTTATTTTTTATTGTGCATACATCCTTAGGGGCTAAATACTGTGTGGATTGTCCAACATTATTAATATATTATTTACTAACGACCCGCCCCGGCTTCACTTGCTTTTATTGTACTTATTAACCTTCCTCTTGAATAACTCTATATATTAAAAGAAACTGCATCAAAATCCGTTGCGTAGTTTTAAAGATTTAAGCATACATAGGGACAGAAAAAGCGACTTTGTTTTATACTATGTGGTCATCCAGAACCCCGGAACTAAATATGTGTAGTACAAACATTTATCCCGGGCGGAACAAATGTTGTGGCGGGAATCGAACCCGCAACCTCGGTCACGACATCCACGTCGGTCGTCAAGATTCAAAGCATTATGATGGTTTTATCATCGGAGATGAGCCTATATGGTAATCACTGCAAAATTGAATGATTTTCCTCCGATTATCGAAGTTGAAGTCAAAAACCTCGGAAAAATTCAACTAAAACCCTTCAACATAACACCGACCGCAAATCTAAACATTAACACGCTTATGTATGTATGGTTTGTTTGTATGTTTGTATGAGTGAGCCAAGTTCAATCACTTCCCAAATGGATGGCGGTTCAAACACCCTCACAGTAGGTAGAGTAATCACTCAGTAAGACAGCTTTAAAACTTATCATGGTTATTGGTTATGATGGAATCGGAGACTCGAAGACAGGGCGCTTTGGTGCTCATTAGGGAATAAAAATGGTACCAATTTGCGAAGGGTGGTAATTATTGAAAAACCACTTCTGTTATGGCATGTTCAACAGATGATGTGGATTGATGACGAGGAATACCGCTAAAAAGAACCCAGGAACTAAGAATTCGTAGAGTTCTAAGAAAACATCATGTCTCAGGTAGTGTGTCTACTGTTTTCCCTGTACACTGTGCCCTAGTCTCACAGTTTATAGATGTGCAGCGGCTACTCAAGCGAGCCAGTTTTGGGCGTTGGTCTTCCTTTGTTTTTGTCCACTCGTAAAAAATATGTTTTATACGTGTAAAGACTAGGACTTGATAGAAGGGTTCAGTGCCCCCTTTACGATTGGGAATAACATCGTCTTCATTAGTGAAATACACACAGTGTATTTCACTCTCATCATCTACATCGGAATGTTTAAAAACTAAAGTTTTCGATTAGTGCGTCCCGTAAGGACCTGTAGAATGATAGTAGGAGTAAGCTTATCTGGTTTACCACGTCTTTAACCGTGGTTATATACAGATTTGCAAGTGCTTAAAACTATGTTGGGTTTGATTGAGTATTAGGGGGTTATGTTGATCGGGCTCAAATAGTTTGTTAAAGTCGTTTAATATTTGAGAAAATTACATAAATATAACAGGTTTTTTTACACAACAGGCGAGGCTCATAAAATAAATGGTTCAAGTAACACACTAATCTAAAATGCATTTTCTTTGAGATTGTGTTTCATGGCTTTCCGCAGGTTTTGAGAAATCCATGCTATTTTTGAATAGTATAACGAGAAAAAAAATAGCTAGTGACATACAGCTAAAGTTTAGCAGTACTTGATTTATAAATTCGGTTATTAACACAAATAACGAGACGTGATAGGGCTTGGATTTTCTAATAAAATAAGCTTAATTATATATATTAAATTCGATCACTAGACGTCACCAATTTAAAGTACAAAATAGTTACTCACTACGACTAAGTATACCAAGATGAAGCGATTAGTATCACTAGGTATGGAGATTTCATTAACAACAGCCGCGGTTGGAAATAGCTATGGTTGCTTCTTCGAATTTTAGATTTATCTAGACAGTGCTAGAGGTTGTACTAATGCCTAAAGTCATTTGTACCATTCCTCATAGACCAAAGTCAAAGGGGTTACTCGGACAATAGGACAAGATAACCGATTTTGCATAAAGTGATGACATCATTATTTTTAGTTTGTTGAAGGTAACTGCTTTTTATAACTAGGTACTAATGTAGCTCTGTTTCAGAATGTAGAGGTAGATGATGATTCAAAAAACTTGTTATAAATGGCTAGAGGTTTGTTTTTCAGTTTTTTTATATACCTGTCGGTTTTATGGTAAAGGATGATATATGTGCATAGCTGCAAGAGCCCTAGCGATCGGGTGTTAGAATGTGAACCCTAAGACCATTTTTTTATTAAATTTTTAACGTTTCATGTTTAACTCTGCACGGATCATTCCTTTCTTAAATGAGGGTAGTTTTGCCAAAATCACCACGCTTCAGGCGGATAAGTGATGGTATTGGTGATTGGAATGAATAGATAGAAAAATAGAAAACTTTTTATTGCACACTTAAAATTAAGAAACAATTTATACCTACAAACTTAAGCTACAATTGGCGGTCTTATCGCTCAAGAGCGATCTCTGCCAGACAGTCTGGTATGGATAGGATAGTTTAAATAAAGTTTGAAAATCAGCCATATTTCCTTAAACTATCTACACAGAACATCAAACCAAACAGCCAATCCTACTTAAAAACATCACCAACAAAGCACATAATATCAAAATCAACTGTAAAATTCCACAAACAAGTTTTAAAAATGTAAACCACAACAAAACACTCAACGTATCATGCATTAAGAATAGTTAGAACTGACCTACGCTAACCTTGCTCTATGAGTCTAGTCTGACCTTGTCCGGGCAATGACTCCCACAGATTACTAGCAGTTCCTAGTCACGCTGCGATGATGTGAACGCCCACTTGGAAATTCGTAGCTCTATGTTTATGTGCATGTTGGTTATAATATAATCTAATAATTGAATCAAATGAAAACAAACGTACATACATTTGCAATTGAAAAAAAGGTACATGACATAACAAAACAGCAAGTAAAAAGTGACCTGCTCTCGAAAACACAATTTGCAGATTATTTCCAACAAGGGAACAAACTGAAAAAGGATTGGGCGGGTCACATCTGCCGCATGTCGGATGAGTCTTGGACGAAATCCACCACAGAATCCTCAAAACAGGAAACGACCTCGCGGCAGACCAAAGCGTCGATTTAAAGACGAACTAGACGCACATTCTAAAGATTAAGTGTGAAAGGGGGGAAGCGAGACTTTTCCAAACTGTTGGGAAAAGCCTCCCATAGCCTCTCACAGTAAAGGCTTATTAAATAAACCATACAGTAAAGATGTAAATGGTTGCAAAAAGCCTAGAAGTAGTTCAACTGACATATAGGTATCATCACCAGGCGTCGCGTCCCCAAGACACTGGCTGCATTACCACGCTGTATGGCAATGCTGATGCGCTGCGCCAGAAACTGACCAGCTAGAGGGCACGCGTCACATCAACCAGACGATCAGATATTTAAAAAAGTCTTGGGGCTAGATGATGCTGTATGGATTGTCCAGCAAAATAAAATGTATTTTTATCCCCCCATCCGGGAAAGAATATTTTTGGTCTTCTATTATGTTTTTATCCTAATAAGGATAACGTAAATTGAATTTAGAATATCGCGTGCACCATGTTTGAGAATTAAAATATCATTAAACCTATTTACTTCTAATTTTACAAAATATATCAAAATTCTCTAAAAATGTTTGCCGTTGGTGCTGTCAAGTTAGTTTTAGTTTTTTGGCTTGAATATAAATATATAATCCAATACTGTAGACAGTCTTAAGGTCAAAATGTAAACAACCTTATCATCAAAGCAATAATGCCTATTATTCCATCAATACTAACGTGCTTCGCAAGTGTTTATCTAAACAATAGATGACCGGAAAGTAGACGTAGAGCGACGACCGAGCGAGGTCAGCTGCAAGGTCAGGGTCAACTATAGCGGTCAAGGTCAATAGTTTACGGTGAACTATTTGATGACATAGCGGCCCGTCTGGAACGCAGAATGTTGCAGCTTCGATTACCGTTGCAAGATAAAATGTTTGAATCGTCAACATGTTTTATTTTATATGGATCAGTTGAGCTACCTCTAGACTGTTTGCAACCGTCTGCAGTTACCTCAATTGTATCTACTAGTGATTGTAATTTTCTTTATTTTAATATCAAATAAAGAATTAAATTATATATGGGTCTAGACTAGATGTTTCGATGAATTAGGTCATGTGTTAATAAAAAAAAATGTTATGTATAACTTGTCATAACATTAAAATATGATTATGTGTGATTACACTCTAAAATCTGTATATAATCTAGATTTCGGTATGTACCTATCTATAGTAACATAATAACTACCTATAGTCATTAATCAAACATGCATGCTAGATATCATGTTACAGATGTGTTTATAATCTATGGACGCTCAATATCTACGTCGAATAGCTAACCTATGTCAACACGAGCACTACCTACATATTTTGTCGATAAATAAACGTTTTTTTGTCGTCAGATCTGCAATAATTCTACAAACAAACAGTTCTCAAACGTTAGATGTAAATGCTCTTTTCCAAGGTCCGTAGCGAAGGTCACTTCTATCACTGACGCAGGATAGTAACTTTTGTTAATCTGTGACGGTCTATGTGACGTCATAGTGCAATGAACTAGTAATTGGACGAATTTGGCGATCCGAATGGAAGCTTGTAGAGTCTCGAGGACAATCATTCTACACATTGTTTGATAACTTATAACTCATCCGATGATATGCTTCAATATCTAATTATAAATAAACTAGCGACCCGCCCGGATTCGCACGGTTTGATTATACGTATAAACATTCCTCTTGAATCACTCTATCTATTAAAAAAACCGCATCAAAATCCGTTGGGTAGTTTTAAAGATTTAAGCATTCAAAGGGACATAGGGATATAGGGACAGAAAAAGCGACTTTGTTTTATACTATGTAGTGATAATGCTGGACTAATTACACACAGCATCATCTAGCCCCAAGCTAAGCATAGCTTGTGTTATAGAAATAGATGACTATTATAATTCTTTTCTATTCCCTGATTGTAATTTTCGTTCTTAATAAGGTACTTACTTATGTAATATTTATGAAATTTTATAGTATACGAGTCGATATAGTAGGTAGTATAGTAGAAAGAATACCACGCTGTATGACAATGCTGATGCGCTGTGCCAGATACTCACCAGCTAGAGGTTCACGTGTCGCATCAGATGCTCAGAAATGAAATGAAATAAAATATTTTTATTTACTCTAAAAACTACCGCACACTATAATGACTTAATACTAATTTAAACAAAGTAAGCATATTTTATGCACAGCAGAGTTCAGGGCAAACATGGCCTTCCCTCAGCATTGTGCTGGACGAACACTTGTGTGTCCACCCAGCGCTGGTTTTCAGTGAAGGCCACTTGGTACGTACGTCACGACCAGTCATCACATCAGAACATCTTAATAGCAGTATTCGACTATACGATATTCAGGGACCCTTACCCTAACTAAGAGAAGTGTTATAAGATTTAGAGCGTAAGGATCCCTAATTAGGGCGACCGTACGTTCCCGGTAAGCCTTGCTCCCTAATCGCCCTAACTACTCTGAATATCGTAGTGGAATACCGCTTTAACCACTACAGCGACTTGGGGTCGCTTCCGATTGGACTAGAAGATTAATTTTGATCAGTAAAGCTACCTCTAGATTGTTTACAACAGTTAACTCTTGTTGCGATAGCTTATACTATTCTACACTCGAGAGCAATGAATCCGGGTCACTCAAAGAATCCAAAAAATCTCGGAAAGTAAGAATGCTAGGTTAATGCAATAAATTGTATTTAATAGATAATTTAATACTCCTTAAATGAAAGTTAAAAAAATATGAGTCACCATACATTTTATTTACACAAAATTACATAAAGAAAAAAAACTGCTGATCTCTCCTTAAAACAAAAATAGGAAACATGAAATTTTTGAACTTTATGACGATTTTCTTGAATTTCAATACTTCGTATTACCTCCTCGTGCTTCCATTACTGCGTTTACGCGGTTTGGCATGCTGTACACCAAGTTCCTTATACGATTTTGGGGAATATTCTCCCATTCCTCTGTGAGAGCAATTTTGAGCTCAGGAAGCGTGATTGGGGGAGGGTTTCGTTGTTTTACGCATCTCCCTAGCTCGTCCCAAGCATGCTCGATCGGGTTGATATCCGGGCTGCGCGCTGGCCACTCCATACAAGTAATGTTCATCTCTTGAAGGTAGTCATTCACAATCCTACCTGTATGAGGTCGGGCATTGTCATGCATAAATATAGCATCCTCACCCAAATTGACCATAAATGGACCAACGTGTTCGTTGAGGATTTCTTCCACATATCTTACGCTAGTTAAAGAGCCGTTTTCTATGATCACCAGCTCTGTGCGACTTTCAGAGGAAATTCCGGCCCACACAAGTACAGACCCACCACCGTAGGCTACTTTTTCTTCGATGCATGCTTGTTTGAATCTTTCCCCTGGTCTTCTATACACTCTGTGTCTTCCATCGTGCTTGTAGAGCATAAATTTTGATTCGTCGGAGAACATAACTTTCGACCAATCTTCAATACTCCAATTTACGTGGTTCTGGGCATATCTTAGTCTTGAAATACGATGGCCACGCTCCAGTTTAGGGCCGTTTGCAGGTCTAAGGGGTTTTAAGTTAGATTCAGCAAGCCGACGTCTTACTGTCCATGCACTTGGGTTACTTCCTCCGAGGCGTCGAAACTGATTTGTGAGTTCAGTTCCTGTGAGAAAGCGATTTCGAAGCATGGTGTTCACCAAGTATCGGTCTTCTCGTGCTGTGGTACACCTAGTTCTGCCCGTTCCTGGTCTGCGTAGGTTAGAACCAGTTTCTTCGTAACGTCGGAGAACTCTTTGTACTGTTGACAGCGACACACCGACAGTCCTGGCTGTATCGCGCTGACTCCGGCCGGTTTCCACCAATGTAAGTATTCTGGTGCATTCTTCAAGTGTAAGCGACATGATTTCAGCTTGAATAATGAATATTGAGCACTATCAACCTGGTTTATGTACCAACATAAATGACAGATTACAAACAAAAGCAAAAACAAATCCTGTAATTTCGTAGTTCCATCTTTGACAGTGTTCCCTTTTCAAATTTGATTTTTTATGATATAACTTTACAATAACTAAGAAGTTTTAATACTTTCATTTAAGGAGTATTAAATTGTCTATTAAATACAATTTATTGCATTAACCTAGCATTCTTACTTTCCGAGATTATTTGGATTCTTTGAGTGACCCGGATTAATTGCTCTCGAGTGTATGATGTAATTTTCTTTAATAATAAAGATTACATCCATCCAAACGTTCATATATCTAATTAACATTAGTTTAAGCTTTTCTTATATAATTTATCGCAAGATAAACGTTATTAGGCTCAAATACCTATCTAGTAGTTGTAGATTATCAGAAGTATTTGATTATCGATATGACTTTCCCAAGTTTAAGTACCTAAATATTATAGACTTTATTAAGAGTTCATTTCCTACTATGATGACTAAGAAGTATTGTGTAGATATATCGTAGGTATATTTATTATATCCCTCATAAAACATTTTAAAAACACCTACACTCAGTTAATCGCAGTAATAAATTCGAAAAGGTACAAAATTACCTATGCACACACAATTAGGTAGAAATAGCCTTGACTCAGGTTATTCACTGCGGCCATTTTGTATTTGAATGCTGCGTATTTTCGGCTCTGTTTTGTTTTCGAAGACTCAATTGGTTCTATGAAATTCTTGAATGCTCTACGTATTTAATATTATTCGTAATAATATTTATAGAAAAAGCCTAGAAGAAAGAGTGCGAATTTTATTGCCAGCTACCTTAAACCTCGAACTTCCAGGTTTTGGAACTTTTTATCTTTTCTAGGTAACTTCGTGATCATTGTTGACTCACTCAGTAGTCATACAATATATCTCTATTAATAAATCATATTATTTTTGTACCTACCTATGTTGTTTATAGGTTTTATATTAGAAAACAGTTTCAAACATGGCTCTACAATATGTTGACAACGTAAGCGAGTACAAAAGTACCTAAAGTAAGTCGAGATAAAATTCAAGGTCCTATTGAGCTGACAATGTTATGCTAAGATGTTCTTTGTGATGTATTTTTTATATTATTCAAGAGTTACATACGAAAACATTGAAAGATATCTATCCATGTAATGTATTGTATTAAATATATCGGTCATCTAGGAGCCATAAAACAAGCTGCTTAGCTTGGGTCTATATGATAGCTGTGTAGATTGTCCAGTACTTATAATTTATTTTATATTTACATTCAACCCGCCCCGGCTTCGCACGGTTTTGTTATACGTATAAACCTTCCTCTCTATCACTATCACTCTATCTAAAAAAAAACCGCATCAAAATCCGTTGCGAAGTTTTAGAGATTTAAGTATACATAGGAACAGAGAAAACGACTTTTTTTATACTAGGTAGTGACTACATTCATTACTCCAAACCAATATATTATTATTATATTAAGATTCTAATCATCTCAGATCTCTGTGTTGTATCAATCATCTGTGATTCCATCATCATTCACAAGTTCCATCTTAAACTATCCCTATGTTATGACTTATCTACTAGGTCTTCGTCGAGGATTCGACCAGCCACTTCGTCACCCAATCTTTGGCTAATCAATGGTCACTGGAAGCCCCGTGATATCTATCTTTAACCAGCTATCTTAGACCAGCGTTGGTTGTACGTAAATGTACAACCAGCTCATGCTGAGACAGGGACCGTTTTGTGACTCAAGCAAACTGTTATATCTTACATTGTATTCTTTTGTTTTTTATTTCATGTGTTTGAGTAACAAATAAAGTTTTTCTATTTCTATTTCTATTTCTATCAGACCAGCGTTATAAATCAGTTTATTTGTAGTGTTTGACAGCACTAGTAGGTGAATAAACCTAACCTATCACAAGCACTGACCCCGTAACCTTCAGCTAGCGCGTCGTCCGCTCCATGCGAATTGTAAAACAATTCGTCATGAGGCCCGCCGGGTGAGGCGATTGAACCTAGCCTGTCTGCTTCCTTAGATTCTAAGACGCAATAAGGTGAATTAATAAGGTGTTTGTATTTACTAAAGAATTGAGTGAAGTTTAAAATAACAAAGGTCCAAGGTTGAAGACTCCTTCTGGACTTTTCCATGGTTTTCCCGATGACATTTATCATTCCGTACCTTTGAAGAGGATTTATTTTTAAATTTAGGAAATTTGACATCATCTTTCAGTCTGACCTTAAACTATATATTTTAGCTATCATGAAACTTTTGCCCGTGGTTTCGCTCGTTTTATTTCTATGGACACGTGTAAATTTTATTTTCATCCCACGGAACGGATTGATGGCTACTTTTTATCCCATCATATTTTTATATGCTGTAGTAAAACAGAGTCTAGTTTACCATTCGGTTCAACACGCGCTTAAGTGAAGTGATGTAAGTACAAACAAATATCTAAAAAGGAGATAATAGAATCTCCTTGGCGTTTTTTTTTCTCTCTCTTTGGCGTTTTTTTAATAGTAAAAAAACGCCAGGCTCTCTAAGGCACAAAGGCATTACATTTAAATCAACATTTATCGTCAGAGGGAACGATTTTTATATAAAATGAAAAATTAGGGAGACCACCACTAACCTAACCACAAATATTTTGGTAATTGTTATAAAATATTCTGACGACCTGTGGGCGGGGGAAGGTACGCCCGCGACGTTGTAGGTTGCGGTTTTGATTCCCGCCTCAGGACAAATTTCACCCTTCAGATGTTTGTTCCGGATGTTCTGGGTATGTTATTTTTTTTTTATTTATTTATTGGTTATGATATCTATGTATGTATCATCACATAGTATAAAACTAAGTCACTTTCCATGTCCCTTTGTATGCTTAAATCTATAAAACTACGCAACGGATTATGATGCGGTTTTTTTTAATAGTTAGAGTGATTTGAGAGTAAGGTTTATAAGCATAATAAAAACGTGTGAAGCCGGGGCGGGTCGCTGTTTAAAAATATATCTATCATTGTATATCAGTTATCTAGCATATAGCATGCAGTTATCAGTAGTTATCATCACAAGCTTTGCTTAGCTTGGAGTTAGAAGACGCTACGTGAATGATCCAGCGTATAATGTGTAAGAAATATCGCTACCATTCATTATATTTTTAGGGAAATGCGATTACCTTTGTTTGAAACATTTTCAATCTAATTATGTTAACATCTAGGTCTACAATCTGGTACACTACTGTAACTTTAATGATAATGTATAAATGTGATTGCATGCTTTGTACCTATAAACTGATCACAATAAAATAAAATAGGACACAAAAAATAAATGCAGCATTATTTATTAATGATTTATTCCAAATTTCAGCTCGAGCGTTTTTTTAGTTTTTGCGTGAAAGAGGAACAAACATACATTCAAACAAAAAAAATATTAAATAAATAAAATAAAATAAAAAAGACTTTTATCTTATTTTATTTATTTGCTAGTTTACAAGTTTCTTAGTTACGTTAGTAAATACAATTTTAAAACAATTTTAGTTTAAATAGTTGTTAGTTACAGTTTTAAAGTTCTATTTAAAAAATAATAATACATTTGGTTACACATATTTTTAATATAATGATTCCGTAAGAACCCCTCTGCAGGTAAAAGCCTCCTCCAAATTGAGCCAGTTTTCTCTGGATTGTGCTGTTTGTGTCCAGTTTGGTCCCGCTATGCGTTTGATTTCGTCCTCCCATCAGATGCAAGGTCTTCCTTTCTTTCTCTTTCCTACTGGTCCCCTCATACACATAGCACACCTGCAAGATCAAAGAGGGACAAAAAAAATATGACAGAACATTCAAACATACGCCTTTTTATTAGTAAGGAGTTGAACAAGGAAGATGATAATGCAGTGGTAGAGCTACATACATTTGATGTTAGAGCAGTGGTAGAGCTACATAGTTGTCATTGTTTAGTGGCGGTCGTTGACCGTCGAAGGTCGCGGGTTCGGTGCCGGATGCGGACATAGTTGAGGCAGGTCTAGACCACGTGAATCACCGCGCTCTACTGAGAATATTGGCAAGAGTCACATAGTTGGCGCCTAGCTATTTGTGAGGAAATATTTTAAAACCTAAAGTATTTTACTCACACTACCTACATAGTATAAAAATTTTCACTGTCTTGATAAATTTATAAATTATAAACATAAAATAGTGGTGTAATTAACATTTAAAAAACAATATTTTAACCTGGATAATCCACACAGCATCATTTAATCCCAATCTAAGCAGAGATTGTGTTATGGGTACTAAATGACTGATATTTACAAGTACTTCACTACATAGTATAAAACAAAGTCGCTTTTTCTGTCCCTATATCCCTATGTCCCTTTGAATGCTTAAATCTTTAAAACTACGCAACGGATTTTGATGCGGTTTTTTATAATAGATATAGTGATTCAAGAGGAAGGTAGTCTATGTATTACAAAACCGTGCAAAGCCGGGCGGGTCACTAGTATTACAATAAATTACATATACCATAATTTTAAAATACATAAAAACACCCAGAATTTCCTTACAGAGGAATAACCCATTTTCAAAACGTAAAGCCGAAGCTATTTCATAATAGAGCAAAAATGATTATCTCAATCAAACCCTAAATTATACTCCAAGTTACATTCATGTGATTCAACAATGATCTGTATGATTAAAAGTTCACAAGACAGTTGTTCTTGTTTATTACGCCGTAAAGGTAATACCTTCCGACGACCGTGAGAATCCCTTAGTACATATAACGTCTAGAAAATCAATGGAATTCGCTAAAAATACTCCTGAAAGACTAAAAATTTTATGTTCAGAAAAATCTGTAGCTAAACAGTAAAATCATTAGAAAACACATGCAATATGACTGAATTTAATGAAATTAATCTGAGGCGATCTTGTTCTCAGTAGGTAGATCTGTAGCCTTGGACGCGGAGCGACGAACCATTGCCTTGAGCGTTAGCCGCACTCCCGTGACTCTAGCATGAGTTTGTTAAACTACAATACGGAAACATAGTTAAGCATTATTGAAAAGCTATAAACCAAGTTGAAATGAAATGAAAAAATGAAATGAAATGAAAATTATTTATTTCTCAATATCCACAAAAACTTTAACTAAGCTAAACATTAAGGATTAAAACTACCTTAAGAAAATAATAAAACAAAAGAAAATTTTATTAATAAACTAGTTGTGATCTTTGTGGCAGAGAAATGGCCCATAGCTCAGGTTAATACTAGAGCATGTTGCCATGCTGTCGCTCTGGTAAGTTCCAATTCCAATTATAATTTCATCATTGAAGAAGTCAATAAAATTCAAATTTTTACGCATAACTGAAAATTTACTGGTTAGATGTTGGTCAAATTTATATGAAACCACAAAAGAAAGCTTCTTCTATTAAAAATGAAAAATGAAAATGTAATAAAATACATTTTCATTTTTCATTTCATTTCATTCTGTTAATTTCAAATACAATAAAGTATTTAAATCAGTTCACTTGCAAAAATGTTATGAAGAAAAACATAAAAAACAACGGAATTGAGAAAGTTCTTCTCTATTTTAAGTCGGTTGGAAATTCTACATCATAAGAATTCGCTTAACTTCTTGTGAAATATTTAACAGGACGCAAGGCGTTTTCGTTTCAAAAAAGTTCGTATAACCTGAAAAGAGGGCGTTTTTGTCATGGCGTCGACTGCCAAATTAAAGTGATAATCATAGACCATGCCCATTCATATAACATCCCAATGACATTCTAGCTCACCGTTTAAAAAATATGCAAAATTTCTAAGGCTGATAGGGGAGTTTTCTTTTTTCCTGTCAGTATCCGGCAGGGGCGCTGCAAGATGAATGAAATGCAACGTAAACTTCAATAGTTTTCGCAAAATATACACACTCATACTAAGTTCTCTGACCTTTGCGATCTATAGATCATCTCACTACGGGAAGCAGACTTATTGTAACGTGGCGAGTGTTTGGTTTGCTCGGCCTAGTGGAATGTGGGATGACTTCCGATCAAATAGTCAAGGGGTTCTCGTTCTAAACTGAAAATTTAAATTCAATTTAGTCAATTTATGTCCAACTAATTATCAGGACTTGTGCAACTATAAACTTCATTGGTATTGCAAGAATATGGTTTAAATTGACTATCATCAGGGGAGCTTTTTTATCCAAAGTTACCGTAATATCTTGACAATGACATAGGCCTCCCTTAATGGGCGCTTCTTAGGGGAGGCCTATGTTCAGCAGTGGACTAGTATAGGTTGATGATGACATTGATGACTTAACGAATCTTACCAATTCGAATTTTGTCTTTTTTGGTTTTACATGTATAATAAAAAATATCCATCAACGGATCTATATTATATCTATATATGTACATGTATATGTATATCAGTCATCTAGTACCCATAACACAAGCTCTGCTTAGCTTAAGGCTAGATGATGTTGTGTGAATTTTCCATCATTATTTATCTAATGATGTATTGTAAAAAGTCACCTAAAAATGCGTTATCTTAAAAGCAGTTTGCTTTCTTTGGGGCAAAATAGTGATGTGTGAATTGTCCAGCATTCTTTTTATGTATTTTATAGCTTTTTGTTTAGTTTTTATTAGTAGGTATAGGTATAAGTACGTAGTACTAGGTATCAAAGAGCAGCTTCCGACAGACAACCTTGGTGGAGCGACGAACCCGCCGGTCTGCAGCCGACCTTAGCTGACGATAACATCTTGTTTACGTGTAGGCAGTTCTCATTGTAGCGATAGGTAATAGATGCGGCTTTTGCTTTGATTGGGTAAATACTACGTAGGAGGGTAGGTACATTACATAGTATAAAACAAAGTCGCTTTTTCTGTCCCTATGTCCCTATTTCCCTTTGAATGCTTAAATCTTTATCTCTTGATGCGGTTTTTTTTAATAGATAGAGTGATTCAAGAGGAAGGTTTATACGTATAATAAAGCCGTGCAAAGCCGGGGCTTGTATAAAAATAAATAACCATTGTTCGAGTCTTACACAATGTTTCGCATTTTATAAGAACAGAAAGATTTTATTTTTTGTATTATGTTGAAATAAAAAATAATAAAATATGTTTATCAATTTATTTGATTTAAATCATCCAAAATAGTTTTGCTGGAAAAATTTTGATTGTCTTTTTGGATTATATATTACTCCTAAGATCTAGAATTACTACGTTCCGTAATATTACTCCTATTTCATTTAATAGAGGAAGAAAACGTCATCGACGACCTTTTTTGATGTCACTTTGATAACTTTTAAATGTTTATACTGACTATAAGTACTTGTAATTTTGTGACAGAATAAATTACTTTTTACTTTACTTTACTTCATTGATGATGACTCCGTAATGCTCGCCGTCCTCGGCTCACGGTGTTCTAAAAACCCGGTTAAGGGTGAGTCGGACTCACGCACGTAGGGTTCCGTACCATTTGTTTTATTATTTATCATTAAAGTAAATATACAATTACGTATTTTGTGAATATTTCAAGCGCCTACCTTTTTACTGATTTACTGATATCGCGCAAAAAAGGGCAAAAAAATAGCGTCTGTGGTATGGGGTCCCAATTTAAATATTTATTTTATTTTGTTTTTAGTTTTTTTATAGCGACAACATAAATAAGTACATAATTTGTGAATATTTCAACTACATTAAGAGACAGTTTAAATTCTCGTGGTTCTTGAGATATAGCCTGGTGACAGACAGACGGATGGACAGACAGCGAAGTCTTAGTAATAGTTTTTATCCCTTGGGTACGGAACTCTAAAAAATAGCCCAATACAACCTAAACAGCATATCAAGCAGTAACTTTTTGCGGGTGTAATGTCTCTTCATGGGGTCACACGCGGATTTTCGCTGCCTCAGAAGCAATAATTTACCTTATTCTCGTAACCGGAGGGATGGAAATTGGCCCCATGCTTCATGATTTCGATGAAAAATCGTCCGACGAACAATAATTCTTAAATCTTGCAGAAGTATAGCTTTTCATTGCTTAATGACGTGTATTCTAAAATTGTTTACTTTACAAATGTCAAAAAGAATTGAAATTTGCCGCCATTTGCAATAGTTTTGCCGCCAATCGTAAGATTTATAGCGTCTTCCAATGGATACTTACTTTTGTAGTTTTAGCCTACTTATTATCCTATATGTTATAGTCTAATCATCAAATTATCTTATCTATCTTGAGTAAGGATGTTTTTGTGTGGATTGTCCTTTTATTTATTTATTTAATTAACTAACTTACAATAAACGCGTTCTAAGCCGTGGACAGCAAGTTAGCTAGAAGATAATGAATACTGGAATGAGCAATATCCTGTTTTTGTGTTATTTGTAATAACACATTTGTTTTTGCGTAGTTCGTTTGAGATACTTAGTAAATAGGCAAAAAATCCTTTTATATTCCTAAGTAACTTGTACCAAAAACTGTTTTTGTTCTTCCATTAAAACCTGAAAAAATATGCAAAATAGATTAAATTAGAAAATAGAATATTTTTATGTTAAACTGATAGTCAAGCATAAAACAGCTAAGTAGGTACCTAAAGCTCTGCATAGGTTTAAATTCTTTACGTAAGATTTTGGCAGGCCTTAAAACATGTCTCTGCGAAACTAAAATAAAAAAAAACTTGCCCAAAATAACCGAAATAATCTGGACTGGCAACCCTGATGAACCGATGGCCGAAAATTGTCTAGATTCGCACATAAATGCATCACTGCCGTTGGCCTCAACTCTACGGCACCGCAGTTCATACACTGCAGGCCATGAAAACAGCACACGTCACCAGCCTAATATACCTCAACCAAATACAAAATGCGGCCTGAACTGGTATCTAAGGACGACGACGGTAGGAAAACTAGGCTTTTATACTAAAAATAACAATAAACTTGCTTTGCTCACAACTACCTCTAGATTTATGTTATCTTTCAAAGGACAATGTATACGCTTCTACAACAAAACTTCTAGAGAGACGCAAAAATAATCAGCTAAAATAAATTGACAAAACTATTCTTTGTAAGAGGCTTACTACAAAACATCTCATTATATAATTTTGTCTTGGGGACGATTCCGACTGGTATTGATTTGTATCAGTTGAGCTACCTCTAGACTGTTTGCAACCGTCTGCAGTTGGCTCAATTATATAAAATAGTTTTTAATTTCTTTCTATTCATTGATTGTAATTTTCGTTGTTAATAAGGATTCTACATCATTCTCTCCGTAAAAAAATCTATTAACTAATAAATCTAACTCAACGCGCCAATTTTACTGCACCGAAGTACACAAGTACCCAGCATCGCGCTGAACATTTGCCAAATATTTTTTTCTAAATATGTAACCGGTCGGGCATTGCTCCCGCCGCCATTATCGGCCGGACGAGTGGTTAGATCGAGTTGCGCGCGCGCACAGCTCTGGTTATTATGGTTTCGATACACACGAAGATTTTTTCCGGACAATTTTTCTATAAATACAGCCAGTTTGTTCTACGAGAACCTGTAGCGCAGTGACGTTACTCCTCTGAAACTTGGCAGTGAAAGCGTGAAAACTGAATTACATAATTTTATTAGGCACACTTTAAAATAACTAACCCGCTTATCAAAGAATAGAAAGAAATTAGAACTACATAGTATTTACAATTAAAAATGTTGAGCTTGCATCGGACTGTGGCAAAGAATTCTACCTAAGGCCGTAAGGTCTCTATAGAGACCGTCAAATGCATTTTTAAAAATAATGATAGGTTATGACTTCTCACACCACCAGGGCGCTCCTTGAATATTTATTCTTCTCAAATTATTCGGATGTTTCTCCAGGTATTCAGATGTTCCATCTGAAAAAGACAACATGATTGTATCATTACATTACCTTATCTAAATACATTATCTACCATTAAAATCATCATTAGGTAGTTGAGTTAAAATATCTATTGATCAATATTATTTATTTCCGTACAAAACCACTACTATATAAGTACACTTGAATATATATATATATATATATATACAGGGTTATAGGTGTTTAATGATTAACCTCGAAAATTCGACTTGGGTAAATCAAGACTAACAACTTTTGTTCTACGATTTTTTCTAATTCAATGATTTTTTTCCCACAGAAAAAAATATATTATAAGCAAATTTCCAGTTCTAATCTTCTTAGCTCTATCTAGGCGTCACAGATTGAGACATGTCGGTTCGGTACATGACCTATATGTCGTATACATATATCTAGCAAAGAAAGAAAGGGGTTGCGGTGAGGCGAGCGGGGGTTTATAGAAATGCCCGCGAAAACTAAAAAAAATAAAACTGGAGATGTATTACGTTTTGGCAAAAGTCATAGAACAAAAGTTGTTAGTCTTGATTCATACAAGTCGCCTTTAAAAGGTTAATCATTAGATACCTATAACCCTGTATATATATATTTCAAGTTGGGTGTTTCTATCAGTATAAGTTGTCTCGTGTAATCGCACCTTAATTATGTATGTTAGTGTGTATGCGGATTTTATGTCCCAAATTGTAATTTTTAGATGCAGCTGTGAATGCGAGAACGGGTTTGGACCGAGGCGTTTTCGGCCGAGGCCATTGTACGGTGATATAGCTAACAGATAGGGACATCGACTTCTTAGGTACTTAGGTACTCATTGCTTTGTGTTGCGCAGTTGATTTACTCAATTGGTGATGTCAACATTATCATTTGACGGAAATATCATGTGATATTTGAACAGTTTAACGAGCCAATATATATACTCGGGATCATAGATTTTTTGTCTATTTGACTGAAGAAACTTGTTTTAAGTACCTATTTGAGTACCTAAGACTTAGGTAAATGTCGTAAGCATTGAAATACTAAAACGTGGAGCTACTAAAGTGTGGTGAACATTTATAATTAACGGATTGATTGTAAATAAGCCACCAAAACTCTCTCTCTCGTTTACGTATCTATTTATCTACTGAAAATGCAACCTTAATAAACAAAAGTAAACTTTAAACTCAAACTTGTAGGTGTTAACACTCAATTTCGAAAAGAAAAGCGAAGCAACAGAAAATCTACAAAGAAAAATCCACTGAACTTTCCAGAACGTCGGAAAATCGCAAACTATGAAAGGAACACGCAATCGGTTCCCATAAAGCCGCAGCATAAAGCAAAGCCTTTCAGAGGTTCCCGTTCCACCTGTTGATAGCACTATGCTTAGGCCCGCGCTAAACTATCAAGCTTGCATGTCAATAAGCTAACGTTATAGCACATACTGAGACCCACGATAAACTATACTAATTGTCAATCCTGCATTATTTGATGTCAATAAAATCGCCCCAATCAATCAAGAATATTTTAATATAACTACTAAATAATTTTTATTTCTGTAGGCTTACAAAATAATAATATACTAAGTAGAATAGTCCAAATAATCACTACATAGTATAAAACAAAGTCGCTTTTTCTGTCCGTATATCCCTATGTCCCTTTGAATACTTAAATCTTTAAAACTACGTAACGGATTTTGATGCGGTTTTTTTTAGATTGAGTGATTCAAGAGGAAGGTTTATACGTCTAATAAAATCGTGCGAAGCCGGGGCGAGTCGCTAGTTTTAGATAAAAAATATTTTATTTAATAAAATTATTTAAAATTTTAAAATCTTTCACTTAATTTTTTATGTCCATTAGTTGATAGCGCTACTAATCAGTAGCCTAATCAGGCTCATGCAAAACTAATAACCGGCGTGGAGATGTCACAAGCTACGACTTCTCTAGACTTAAGACCTACATAATAGGCTTGATAATTGACGCGGGAGCTATCAAGAAATACCAAGTCGTCTTGTACGTCTTGCAGATAAAATAATTCACATTATCAATCTGATGTGACAGAAAAGCTTGACGGTGTAGACAGAGCCTTAGCTTGTGAACGCAGTTGACGCTTCTATTCACCAATATCAATGTTGTCGTTACACCTCGCACATCGCAAATTCACAATGTACGTGAATATGAACCAATAGGTGTTTGTATAGGGATACCCACTCCGCTTCATATCGTTCATTGTCTATGCGAGGTTTTGGCTGACTTTTTGAATATTGAATAACATTTTATGGCCCCATCTGTTTGGTCGACTTTTTTGCGTACAGCGCTCTAGCATTTCAGTGATATAGATTTTGCTTTTATTTACTTTTAAAGTTATTTGATGGGACACCTACCTACAATTGGAAATAACTTGTCATCCTATAAGTATAACTCAGCAAACTGATTCTTTCTTGAACTCAAATAATAATGCTTTTGTTATTGGACGCCAAGACATTACAAGATTACAAGACACCGGGCTCGCTGGGAGCGACTCTTCATTTTGACGTAGGTAAGAAAGGGTTGCGGAACATTTATGTTTCTAATTACCTCAAAACTGTTTGGCCAAATAAGTTTAGATACGATTTTCTATAAGTATAATATTGAATGTATTGTAAATGGATCTAAGCTAAGCCTGCCCAGTGTGGTGTTTATATTATATATATGTATTTCAAAACCTCTTATAGATGATTAGATCCCTACTTAGGTATCTAACGAATCTACTACCTATCTAATCTGAGTAGTAACAGTCATCTGATTACCTACTCAAACCCTTTTGACCTCAAACCTTTTTGACTTTCTTTGTGGCTAGATAACGCTATGTTCTTATTGTCCGGCACTACGATAACTATTAAGCCACACTTTAAAAGATAATTCACAGTTCCTTGAACATCTAACAAGTTACAACCTATCTATATCCCCTTAGATAAGTTCCCTATATCCCAACAAACTTATAACACTACATCGCCTCCGTGTCCCCTTGACCGTGCCCATGGAACAGCCTTGAGGCGTCTTACTATCAATAGACATGCATGACAGGGACGCCGGATAAGGTGGGTACCCTGTGTCGTGTGTGTGAGCGAGGCGGCGAGATAACATAAGAAAGGCAAGGTCAGCGCAGTGGGTCAGCGTCTAGGCGACGTCTAGCACGCACACTTGTGACGAGGAGCGATAGCAGAGAAAGTTGATGATAGTTTTTGTTTTTTGTTTCATAGTCAAATATTTTTATCATAAGTATGAAGACGTGATACTTAATAGAAAATTTTATGAGGCTCAAGTTCTAGTTTTAGAAAATCTTATTAGTTGCAATAGTTCCTTACCATCTTCTTTTGTTTAAGCTTCCAAAGTTGATGAAAACATTAGATTTCTTATGTACATCCTTTTTTGCGGAGTAAATAGCTTATGCCAATACTAAGCTAAGGAGTAACACAATTTTTTTTTGATAATGTACACTTTTTTCCAAATAGCATGCAAAGTCACGGGCAGTTTTTTGTCTCGTATAGTATCTAGTACTTTACTTAGCTTTTTAAGCAAGAACTATGAAGAGTCCTTCTCTGTCAAAACAAGTTCCTATTATTTTATATATTGCAAATATATAATCATCGAATACCTATAATTCTCAGCCGAAACTTCAAAAACCTGTGAAAACCCTAATCAAACAAGCAAAGAAAATACGAACCCATCAGCAAGTTGACATAACTGAGTCGTGCTAACAAGAGAAACCCAAATGCAGCTTCCGAGAAACGCAGCCGCATTGTGAAGCAAGCGCATAGTCACACGAGGCCGACGGGGAGACGGTAACTTGTAGGTATACGAAATACCTATTGGAAGTACAATATAATTGATTGCACAAAGGTTTGGCAAGAAATGTAGGTACTTTATCACCTGGCTCTTATGGAATCTAAAAGATAAAGACTATTGAGAATACACCTGACTCATGGAATTTTAGAATGGAATCTTTGATATGCTGTACTAAAAAGGCTAGGCCAAATGATAGACTCCTTGCATTCGCTGTCTAGTCTAAAGCTGGAAATAGACCATTGTGCGTGTATGGGCCATAATATTGAGCAGTTTGCGCTAGAACAAAACTTTTACCTTTTACGTTTTTATCATCTAATTAATTTCATCGGGCTAAGTAATATTCTGGTTAACTTTGTGACGAACTGCGATGACGAAAAGTTAGGTAGTTATTATCATTATCTTTTCCCACTTACATAAGTTCAAAAAAGGTAAAATAAAAGTTTTACATGAACATGAAAAATACAAAATTATGCAGTATTTTTAGGATTATGTTAAAAAAGGTACACTATACTTTGACTAAAGACTTCACCAGTATTGCCTACCAAAAAACAAACGTATTGGCTATTAACAAAGTTTGACTACACCAAATAGTTATTGCTCAAAGTTATTCATTTAGGTACCTATAAAAAACGCTACGGGTAATTTATTTCTTTTAATAAGTTATGTGATAAGAGTTTACCACAGAATTATAATTTTATAATACATTATTCATTATCATTATAATAAAATTCAACTAAAAACATTTAACAAATAATAAACTAAACTTGTTTTACCATCGCTCCCTACATTCTAGCCTCACACACGTACTTACAAACACGCATGCATGTGTGTGTAACCGGGAAATAGTTCTGTCCTTCGGGATACGTTGATAACATAAATCGAACGGGGTTGCTCGGGCTCGAGGGATTTACATTATACGGGTAACAAATGTTCCATGAATTTGCGTAACAATCTTGAACATGAAAGTTTAAATACGAAGATAGTCACAAAATTTATACCATCTTATAATTTCGTCTTTAAAACTACTTTGGTTATGTGCTTAGCTTTGGTTGCGTATTTAGCTTTAAGCCTCTCGTTAAAATGTCTGATTATTAGTTCATACTTTGGAAAATATAACTTTAAAAAATTTGGGAAAAGTTACATTTAGAAAATAAAGTTAGTTCAAAGTTAAGTTTGGATATTTTTTCATCCTAACTCCAAAACTACTAAAACGATTGGATTAACTTTTTGATTTATGTAATGTATTGTAGTAAGCCCTCCGGCCAGGTGGTATGACGATCTGCGAAACACTGCTATCAGATGCTGGATGCGTCAAGCTGAAGACAGAGCACTATAGCGCTCATTAGGGGAGGCCTATGTCCAGCAGTGGACTAATATGGGCTGATGATGATGATGATGATGATTGTATTAACTATATCAGTCATCTAGTACCCACAACACAAGCTCTTAGCTTGGGGCTAGTTGATGCTGTGTAGACTGTCCGGAATTATTTATTTATTTGTAACAAGAAATTGACGATTGTTATTGACGACCGATGTGACGCGGTGGGTGAAGGTCCGCCTGCGACGCAGGAGGTTGGGTTCGATTCCCGCCTCGGAACAAATTTGTGTACGATCTGCAGAAATTTGTTCCGTTGGTCTGGGTATTTTCTATGTACCTAGGTATAATAAAAAATATCTATCTATGTAATGATATTGTATTAAGTATATCAGTCATCTAAAACCCATAACACAAGCTCTGCTTAGCTTGGGGCTAGATGATGCTATGTGGACTGTCCGGAATTATTTATTATTATTAATATATACAAGCAATAGAAAAATTACAACTAGTATTTACAATTGAAACCATTGAGCTAACTGCAGACGGATGCAAACAGTCTAAAGGTAGCTCAATTGATCCATGTCAATACCAGTCGGAAGCGCCCCCAAGACACTGGCTGCATTACCACGCTGTATGGCAATTGGCAATGCTGATGCGCTGCCATATACATATACTAAATGTATATGGCACGGCGGGCGAAGATCCGCCTACGAGACAGGACTGTTTTTTTAAATATTATTTTACCCGTAAAATACTCATTCTATATTTCTTTTTATTTGGACTTGCAACGCTATCTTAAAAATAAAGAACTTGAACTTGAACAATTACTTATTCATTTTCTTAACCTTAGCTTTCAGAATAGTTTTCCTTTGTTACGATTGCGTCTTTCAGTCATTTGTTAGAGGTCGATAACCTCATATTTAAATCATAGATGATCCTTAGGTTATCCATCTGATCAGATAACCATTGAGACAGAGCAATGCGCTCTACAAGGTTTTGCGCAGGTACCAGGTCTCAAGAACAACTTGATAATCATCGATACGTAATGTTTTTATAAGCATATAACATATAATACCACTAACGTATGGATCATTGTGTGTCTGAATAAATCATCATCATCATCATCACCAGCCTATAATAGTCCACTGCTGGACATAGGCCTCTCCTAATGAGCAAAAAATAAATAAATAAATAAATTTAATTTAATTAAATTCATCGCCGAAATATCGACAAACTCAAAACAAATGATGGTAAATATCCCGAGTTAAATAAAATAAAGGTTTACTGTTAGAAACCATGAGAGTTTTAAAAGTTATAAATATATTAACAACGAAAATTAAATTCAAGAAACAGAAATAAATTATAACTATTATAGACAATTGAAACAATAGAGCTAACTGCAGAAGGTTGCAAACAGTCTAAGGTTAGCTCAATTGATTCATGTCCATACCAGTCGTCGCGTCCCCAAGACACTGGCTGCATTACCTCGCTGTATGACAATGCTGATGCGCTGAGCCAGATACTCACCAGCTAGAGGGTCACGCGTAGCATCGACCAGACGACGCTCAGATATATTTTTTTAAATCTGGGAGCCTACGAACCTAGGATCTTGACTCCAAGGGGAGCAAATGTGTAATGATTTTCAGTTCAATCATTTCTAACGTCCTTTTTGCTAAAGATTTTCTAGAAACACCTTCAACAGGGTTTAGCCTTTATTAAACACTAGCGACCCGCTCTGGCTTTGCGCGGTTTTATTATACGTATAAACCTTCCTCTTGAACCATTCTATCTATTAAAAAAACCTCAAAATCCGTTGCGTAGTGTTAAAGATTTCAGCATACATAGAGACAGGGATATAGGGACAAAGAAAGCGACTTTGTTTTATACTATGTAGTAATTTACAATATTAATTACTTTTTGTCGTTAACTCTACATTTTGTAAGAATGACTCGTAGGTACGATATAATAAGTAGGTTAGGTACGTTTAGAATACAATGCAAGTAGCGTAACGTAGCAAATCTGTAGGTATTGTTGCGTTTCAATACATCGTTAACAAAGGATACGGCTTGTTGTGACCAAACAAACACTAATTATTTTTATTAGCATTTGCTCGCGGTTTCGTTCTTACGCGATCATTAAGAAATGTGTAACTCAGAACTCAATTAAGTACTGTATTTGTTTAGCATTCGGAAATATTTAAATATACCTATAAAATATTTCTGAACATGTGTGATTTGGAAAACGATTGCTAGTTAGACCAAATAACAACAGAGTCTATGCCATTTTGACGAAAAAAGTATTTTTCTGTCTAAATAGACTCTGTATAGACCACGCATAATTTGACAACGACACCACTTTAATCATCATCATCATCATCATCAATATCTTTATTTCTTTAGGCTTACAAAATAACACTGGAGCTGCTCGAGTATCTATTAGTCCACTGCTGGACATATGCCAGTATGGATTACAGGCCTATGTCCAGCTGTGGACTGATATAGACTGATGATGATGATGATGGGTAACAGTGGACCACTACATATTTGCTCCCCTTGGAGTCTTAACACTTGGATCCGTGACGTACCGAGCTCCGAAAGTTCATTCAAGTTTTTATCTGAGCGTCTGGTCAAAGTGATGCGAGATCCAAGATCCGGTGCAACGTATCAGTAATGCAGCCGTTTTGGGGATGATTCCATCTGGTATTGATACGGATTAGTCTGCAGTTTCATTCATTGATTGGTATTTTCTTGGTTTTAAGGATGAAGTAACTAGTATAGTTACCTACTATAGTATACACAAAACAAAACCAAATAGATGCTAAAAGACGTACGTAGTAATTGAAAATCTACATAGTTGTGGTTCAGTGGAAAAAAGAGCTTACAACAGAATAATGTCCTAAAAACTCAAAAGGAACAACAATCTTACTTTAATAATAAATGGGAAAGCCTCTGTGAATGTTTGTTATAGGTAAGTGATCTTTGTTACTACTTTAGTTATTTAAATAAAATTTGGTAAGTATGTAGTTACCTGAATAGTGTATGTAATGTGTACCTAGAATAGGACATAGGCTATTAAAATTTGAAAATTTGAACCTCTGAGGGGGTTAAATAGGGTGCTCAAGTTTGTATAGAAAATAATTTTTCCTGGGTTCGATTCACTCAAAACTCGGTAAAATAAACTATGGACAGAATTTAAACACGTTTCTTTTATTTTTACACAAGAACCCCTAGGGGTATGCAATAAATTTCTGAAATTTGTACGAAAAAAAAACTTTTGTTCGCAGTCGAAGCCGTAGGGCGCATCTAGTAACTAATAAACTAACTACTATTTTTTTCGAGCAACAATGTTTGAAAGATAAATATGTTATTCAAACTAACAAAATGAGAACTAAGGTTAATTTTCACTGGAAATACCAAGAAAAAATCTACAAGGAAACATCAGTGTGAAATAGACAAGGCGACTGACATGACTGACTGTGAGGGCTTCATGTTTTTGACATTTACATTTCTTAAAAATTTTACATCCATTGTTTACGTGGATGCTTTTCCACATTTTCTTTACCCTTTGACTTGCCTAAAAAACTCAACGTGTTAATCTTTTGTCCTTTTCCCTAGAGGGAAATACCTAAATGTATGACAGAACTTTGCTGTCGATACTTACATATCTACCAGCTTATAGAGGACCTTCGCAGCTTACTGATGAGATCCTTTGTAACCTACCTTCAAAGAGTAAAGATTTCTAAAGGGCTATTTTAGCCGTACCCAAAAATCAGGGGGAGGTACGTTGGTTTACTAAAAATAAATAAGTTTTCAACCCCGCGCTAAATAAATACAAAGTAACGAGATGCACTGAGCAGTCCCAGCCTGCAATCCGTTCAGAAATTAAGCAAACAATCCAAATTAAAAACCGAATAAATAAAAAAGAAAAACAACCGCCATTTGTAATTTAAAACGTAATGACGTTCCATTTTGTGCAGGACAGAGAGCACGAAAATTAAACACGCTTTACAGTGTGCCAGTTAAAAATTATTTTTTCGCTGCTTGCCCTGTGTGCCGCGTAAAAACAAAAAAAAACACTAATACAAACGCGAATCCATCATGAGAACAGCAACATTCCGCACACATTGATAGATAAACTGCACATTAGTAGCATCACAGCTACACAAACACAATAAAGATGCATTCACCGACGCACACACGCAAAACCCCCACGCACACGATTGGAAAATTCGGTGTTCCTACACTCAAAATTCACCTATGTGTGAGGCAGTCATTCCCACGCATATAATAACATGCTAGGCTACAAATAAGATGCAACTCTCTCATTTTCGACCTTATCATGAAGCGCTTAAACTCATAATGGTACAACTAAAGGTAATGATCGGGTTGCATTATGCGTGGATGTGTGGGTAAGCGATTCGTTCGTTTTGTTCCTTTTTTAAATTTCACCGTTTAGTTCAATCTATTTATTGGTTGTTTACATGTGTGCGATGCGGTCACGTCTGTACACGTATGTTTGTTCGTGTGAGTACTGGAAAGTGCGTAGAAAAATGGAGGTTATAATTGTATACAATTTTATAGTAGTGGACGGCTGCGACGCTGCCCAATTAAGTTTTAAATTAATAAAATAATTTTATTGGAACTTAACAATATGTTTAAGATACATTTCCTTTTGTCGGTGTCAGTAATGGTACATTTTAGGTCTCTTTTCTCAAGAAAATAAACTTACATCAATATTACCAAGATTCTTTCGAAGTGGTGACACAACCGATCGTGTTCGTATAAGGGCATTGTTTTTGGGCAAGATCTCGATTTGTGTTGTCTTGATAACGGTTATTTATCCATAACGACTATCTTTTAAAAGCTAAATAAAATAAGAAAATTACATGAAACCATTTTAAGTTTTCTCTTAACCTATAACAATATACGACAACACGTGATTAACATAAACCCGCAAATATTCTTCTCAAATAACAAGAACCTCAAGAATCTATGTGATTTTAATAACCACGAAAACTATTTAGACTCAAACAAGGGAGCATTCATTCCCCTTCATGAATGACCATTTTTCAAACCCAAGGGTTGATCGTTCAGCTATGCTTTCGCTACACGGTTTAGTTGACAAACTACAGTCAGGGAACTAAGAATTTATTGCAATCTTGGTTTTCTTCTAGCATTTGCGAAAAATATTACAAAAATATACGACTAAGTGACTCAACAAACATTATCCTGTCTAAGAAGTTAAAAGTAAAGTTAGGAAAAAGTTTTTTATGCTTGACTATCCGTACATCATCATCTAGCACTAAGTTAGAGCTTATGTTATGGGTACTAGATGACTTAATTTGTGATGAAAATATGTCAAAAATTTATCACTTGAGACGTTTGTTTGAGTATTCGAGCTATAGAACTGTATTGCTCACACAAAACTTTTCGAAGGTCACCTCCTTTTGGCTTAGTACAACCATTTTGGAGACCTTGATGTATAAGAGTAAAATCCAACAAGTTTATTTTCAAATAATATCGTTATTAACAAAAAAATTACAATCAAGGAATAGAAATTTAACTAGTATTTACAATTGAAACCATTGAGCTAACTGCATACGGTTGCAAACAGTCTAAAGGTAGCTCAATCGATCCATGTCAATATTTCCAAATAACATAAAAAAAAAATATCTGAGCGTCTGGTCGATGCGACGCGTGACCCGAGAGCTGGTGAATATCTGGCTCAGCGCATCAGCATTGCCATACAGCGTGGTAATGCAGCCAGTGTCTTGGGGACGCTTCCGACTGGTATTGACATGGATCAATTGAGCTACCTTTAGACTGTTTGCAACCGTCTGCAGTTAGCTCAATGGTTTCAATTGTAAATACTAGTTGTAATTTTTCTATTCCTTTGCTTGTAATTTTCGTTGTTAATAAAGATGTACATAAAAACACTTCAAATGTTAACACAATATAACACAAGAAATAAAATAACATCTCAAAAAATTTCGGCGGGACTTGAACCCGCGACCCTCCCTCAGTACGGGATGCGCTAACCAACTGCGCTACGAAACCAAGTGACCATTTCCACCTCAAAAATCACCTCGAAAATCTTTGCGACCTTCTACACCTACAACCCTCGCATCTACATCACAAGTCTAGAACTTAGTTAGAGCGAGGTGACGAAACCAATATGTGAAATAGGTCTAAGATTTGATTACTATGTTTTGTTTCCTTTGTTTTGTATACCTATAAGACCTTACTTCTTGAATAAAAATTATTATTATTACACTTTATTTATTTTAATACTCGTTTAAAAATACATTTTTTACTATAGAAAATACAAAAATATTATAAAACTAATCTACAGTAAAAAATATATCAAAACGGTGGATCACCGGCCGCGAAGCTAGGCTCAAGCAGTCGGTGACTAGGGTTGCAGACAGAGGAACTTCCTGACGATACGCGCCGAATCCAGGAGAACCGCTTTTATTATTATTATTCTTATTCTACTGACTCTAGCGCCGTTTAATTTCCCCGAGTGCGATGGCTTACGAATTATCACGACATAGTATAAAGCAAAGTCGCTTTCCCTGTCCCTATGTATGCTTAAATCTTCAAAACTACGCAACGGATTTTGATGCGGTTTTTTAATAGACAGAGTGATTCAAGAGGAAGGTGTATACGTATAATAAAACCGTGCGAAGCCAGGGCGAGTCGCTAGTAATTTAATAATCCTTACAATACCTAAAAATCAAAAAATCAAAATCAAAATCAATTTATTCAGGAATAATATTTCACAAGCTCATAAATACATATGAAACGTTGACACTACCGAAGCTTTACAACTGTGTGGTAGAGTCAGCGCCCATCTCCTAGACATAGGTACAATAAAATTCTGAATAACTAGGTAACTTATTTAAAGTATAATATAAAACTATAAAATAAAAATAAAAACAAAATCAATATTTCTTAAATACATTTCTGGCGCGTTACATTGTTTGAGTAAATGTGAGTATGTTTGGATGAGATTGTCCGTATATGAATGTGTGCGTGAAAGTGTGTGTTTGTGTTTTACCTAAAGGATAAAGTTAAAGTAATAGGTTTAAAGTTTTCTCTAAACCTCAATTAATATTTAGAACTTAAGTAATAGTTTTTAGGAATCAATTATTTTTACTTAAACCCTCAAACATTCCATATATGATTTTAATAACTAGGAAATTAAACTAGGGTCATTCCTTCCCCTTTCGACTGGAATTAATATAGATCGGTTGAGCTACCTGTAGACTGTTGCAACTGTAGCTCATATTGTTTTAATTGTAAATACTAGTTTTAATTACTTTATATCCCTTGATTGTAATTTACCTTCTCAATTACACTAATATAATAAATGAAAAAGCTTATATGGATGAATAAATGAATGTTTGTTACGTCTTCACGCCAAAAGCACAGAACGAATTGAACTAAAATTTCAAATGGACATAGTAGATTAATACATAGCCAATTTTCATCAAACTTTCAAGCTGTGGAAGCCATGGGGCGCTGCTAGTAAAGAAATATTCACAAGATATTATTTTAAATACTTAGGTACGGGTATTTATCGCGTTTATTTACCTATTTTTCCCGACGTTTCACCAGGTTTACACTCTGTCATGGTCATGGGATGACTGGTAAAAAAAAAGAAAATAGATGAATAAACGCGATAAATACCCGTACCTTAATATCATCACTTCACTACATAGTCTAAAACAAAGTCGCTTTTTCTGTCCCTATGTCCCTATATCCCCATGTCCCTTTGACTGCTTAACACGTTGGCTGCGGCACCAATTTTTGCATACTTTCCGTTCCTGCGGCACGAGGTATAATCGGCCCGTACCGTGACCAGACGTTAGGGCGACACGCGGTCTATTAGACCCCACCTCCTTTTACAGACTAAAATCCATTTTCTGGCGCGAAATAAAACATAAATGAGAATTTTGGTCCTTATTGATATAGACAGTGAATTGATGAACCCTTATCCACCGTCGCCCCGGGATCTGATGGCTAGTTTAGGAATTATTAGCAAAACAAAATATGGGATCTTATACACCTCGTAACGCACTGAAATAGGGCAAATTTTCGCTGCGATTAGTGATGGGAAAAATAATATCGACGTTTTTAAACTGTCTTAACTACGCAACCGAATTTAGTCAATTATATCTCATTAGATCGTTTTAAGGGCAAAACCTGGCAAAACAACACAAAGCTATCAAAGGATACATTTTTTTTTAAATAATCTAAATTGTGCTTGAAGGCGCCATAAAGAAAAAAAAACCGGCTGTTTTGGCTCTGTTTCTGGGTTTTTTAAAATTAACTTCTTCCGACATCGTTTAGACATGTTCGGCGCTGTAAAAGGACGTGCTCTCCAATCGACGTGATGCACAACACTGGTCGCGTGAAGCTCGCGTTGAGTGCGGTACGAGGTCAGGGGGGATATGGGACGTTTTAGCCTCGTTCCGCACTGCATTAAAATTATATTAATTCAGTGCGGCACGAGGCCTAAGACATCCGGTACCAAGGTAGGTACACCACCGAGTCCGGAACCATTAGTGATCTCAAATATATATTTATCTCTTTCCTACACTGGACCAAACCAAAGCTATGCCATTCGCACGACAGAGAAATTCACTTTTTTGCTTGCCGCACCACAGGGAAGTTGCATCAGGGGTGATTTAGGCCTCGCTTCGCACTTAACGTGTTAAATCTTTAAAAGTACGCAACGGATATTGATGCGGTTTTTTTAATAGATAGAGTGATTCAAGAGGAAGATTTATACGTATAATTAAACCGTGCGAAGCCGGGGCGGGTCGCCAGTATTTATAACAATGTGTTCTGATCACCTAAGTTTAAAAAACTTAGTTCCAAGATAGTTTCGTCGTAGCGGTGTAGTCATATCGTAGCACTATCTACGAAACTATTCGTAGCCGTAGACCAGTCTACGAAACTATTCTCGTAGCTCATGGTGCGTGAGATTGCAACACACAGATTAGAAAAGTTTCTATTGTTTTAAATCTATACATCTATACAAATATTATAAAGAGGAAAGGTTTGATTTTTTGTTTGTTTGTTTGTTTGTATGAATTGAATAGGCTCCGAAACTACTTGGCAGATTTGAAAAATTCTTTCACTGTTGGAAAGCTACATCATTTCTGAGTGACATAGGCTATATTTCATTTTCAAAAAAAATAGGCATCCTTACTAAAATTACGATAACGTAATCCAAGGTGTGAAAAAAATATCAAAAAACTACCTTACATCGCGTGCGCTGCGAAAACTATTGATGATAGAACAAAATGATATACTACATTTTTTAGAACACACCATTATCTACAAAAAATCAGCGGCAGCATATCTCTAACTATTACAGTCATGTCACAATAAGCGTTTTTTTATTGAAAAAAAGAAATTAAAATACCACCGCTACAAAAAGCTCTTTATTTGTACCTTGGTATTAACCCTTATCAAAATAAATGATGTATTATTTAAGACTGCTTCAATATCTTTATATTACTTTTTGAATTATTCGATTCTGACAATCCATTCAAAAGATATCACGAGTTAAAAAAAAATTAAAAAATAAACTGTATTCGGCTAGCTATGCGTTGTAGGCGTCACTCGGGCAGGGGTACGGGAGGGGGGTTAAGATCACGAAATAATCTTCCCTACGTGATGGACGTGTGCGGAATTTACGCTTGATAATAATTCGTTTAGTAAGTACCTAACTAAACCGATTTAAAAAGTTCTTTTCAGAACTAAACCCATTTATATAAAATATTGTTCACTTAGTTATTAACCTAATAAATTAGTTTAATGCCCGTGCGAAGCCGGGACGGGCCGCTAGTATTTACTAACTAAGAAAATTGCATTGAAAGAAAATAAATAAAAGTTTTGTGGTATGTAAAGTGTTGTGTGTAGTGATTTTATATATTTATCACTTGTTTTTAGGTATTTACTAATGACATTTTAACATTTATCATATTTTTTTAATGTTCCGAAGTTCTGGGTATTTTCTCATTAATGTTCCGAGTTTCCTATATATTTGTGGGAGTTTTCTATGTATAATAAAAAACTATTTTGGTATATAATGTATTGTATTAAGTATATCAGTCATCAAGTAGGTGACGACCGATGTGGCGCGGTGGGCGAAGGTCCGCCTGCGACGCAGGAGGTTGCGGGTTCGATTCCCGCCTCGGAACAAACTTGTGTACGATCTGCAGAAATTTGTTCCGTTGGTCTGGGTGTTTTTGTATGTATAATAAAAAATATCTATTTATGTAATGTATTGTATTAAGTATATCAGTCATCTAGTACCCATAACACAAGCTCTGCTTAGCTTGGGGCTAGATGATGTTGTGTGGATTGTCCGGAATTATTTATAAAATATATATATATATATCCAACAACCATGAAGCCGAAGCTGGGATACCTCGCATCTTCATAAAAGATCTATCTAGTATGAGCTAGGATTTACTACAACTTACGTCACCTTAAAAATTATGTACATATATATAGACACAACTCTATGCAGTAAATAACTAAATACTTATTTGTCTGTATATATTATAGTTAAAAATGTTAGAATAATTTAACATACGAACTCAAATGTTAACTTGTAAAATAATGGTAATGAAACTTCGGAAATTCACCCTAGCTTACTAGCTAGTATTCGAACCAGTTTGGACCGCCGCAAACCGGTTAGGGCCGCTCTAGTCCCGAAATTTCCACAGGTGCGTATTAGTGCAAGCTGAGATATGCAGCATGTGAATGTGTGAGTGCGTGTGAGTGTGTGTGTGAATGCAACTTGTTCTAAGGAGTAGATTCGGGTCTGGGGTACGCAACATTTTGTGAAATTTATCACTTTAGCCAGAACGCTCAGATAGTTTAGAATCTCTACGATATTAGGTTTTTGTAGCTGGCGAGAGACAGTTCAGAACAAACATATCCGGAGAAGTATATTGAAATGAATTGAAATGAAATGATAAGTATTTATTTGCTGAATTATAGATTAACATATAATAGATTAACAATGATGTTCTTAGATTAGAGTATCACTGAATTTAACGTGTTAGTCGTGCATATATTTAGGTTACATTGTAGTTTAGCAGAAAATTAACAAGTCAACTAAGTTCATCCAAATTTAGTATAAAAATATTTAAGTTGGAGGACAAGGATACTTTGGATCGTAGCGCCACGGAAAATAAGTAATGCCGTTACTCCTGTATCTAGTTCGTGCCGTCTACCTGGTGAACCCCGTGGTAAATTACAACTAAATTTACTTACCCACTGCCTCCACCAGTTTTTCTCTACGAATAACCTAGATAGCTCATCTGTTACATTGTAGAGCGCTCAAAATGTTTATTCACATAACTCTAAAATTAAATCCTACTAACATTAATAATTAAATAATTACTCACTAAAATATCTATCTATTGAGTAAATCAGTCATCTAATACCCATAACACAAGCTCGCTCTGCTTAGCTTGGGGCTAGGCTAGATGATGCTGTGTGGACTATCCGGAATTGTTTATTATATTATTTATTATAAATGCCAAAGTTTGTAAGTATGGATGGATGTTTGTTACTCTTTCACGCAAAAACTACGGAACGGATATGTATGAAATTTGGCACAGAGATTTTATCCCGGAATTCCCACGGGAACGGGAATTACGCGGGTGAAACCGCGAGGCGCTGCTAGTTCTTATATGGAAGGAAAATAAAACAAATGTATGCTGGATAATCCACACAGCACAATCTAGCTACGTGGCAATGCTGCCAGCATTCTGGGCTCTCTGCCTTCTGGTGACGACTTATATTTTTAGGAGTTGGTAAAAGAGTAAATACTAGGTGGAATTTGTCGTTTTGTTATTTTAAAGTAATTAATAAAATAGCCCTTGATATTTATTCTTATGCCTTGACCCAAATTGTTCTAGTATAAGTTCAGCAATGTACCTAAAAGACTGAAAACCTAACCATCCATTACAATTTAACAATAATCATAACTCAAACTCAAAATTAGCTTACCTCAAACACATCCAAACACACATTATTTCAGCAAACACGAAAAAACTCTCAGAAATTAGTCTAAAAATGTTGCCAACACCTGCCATAGAATAATGTTACACAGTAACAGGTCTGGCAGCCATTTTGAAAATGTTTTTAGTGCTTTCGAAATTCGGGGCCTAGGACAATGACCCCGTAGGGCCCGGGGCGGTAAGGGACGGCGTTTCCGTCTTAATTTAGGCCCTGAAATATAGTTCACCGAAGAGCTGTCTACATAGTTTTGACGGGGCATTAGTTATGTAGTTGCTTGTTTATGAGTGTCGTGTTGTATTTCCTGCAAATTTAAGAAGAAATCTGATAAAACTGTTTATTAAAATGGTATTACAAGTACGACAATTAAGGGTTAACATTTGTTTAAAAATATATGAAGTAAGTAGATTTTGAGCAAAAATTAAAATCAAAGTTATGTACACGTAGTACCAGATTAAATTTGGCTAGGATCAAAAATACATAATCAATGAAATCATTTTCAGCATTCGGGCAGTAGTTTCATTACAAAGAAACTAAGAAAAAAATCTTCTTTTTAAATCGTTAATAGTCCTTTATTTGATCACAATCACACCTGACAGTTAAAGGCGATGTGGCCTATGTTTCACGAAGGTCTAGAGTCTAGAAGAATCAGTAAATCAGTAAATCAATATCTTTATTCCTTTAAGCTTACAAAATAAGCACTTAGACAACTCAAATTTTATACTATAGGTACATAATTATCAAAATAATATAAGAAATAAAGTGATAATTGATTTTCAGTTCGCTTCACTCTTTTGTCCACTAGAGGAAGAAGCGATAAGACATCTACTCTTGTCTTGAAGTGACCCAGTATGTAGGTAGCCGGGAAAATAGGAGCCTGCATTAGTTCTACAACAGTTAGATGATAAAGGAATTGTATTTTGTACCATCGGTCATATGGTAAAATTCATCATCATCAGCCTATATTAGTCCACTGCTAGACATAGGTCTCCCCCAATGAGCGCCATAGCGCCCTGTCTTCAGCTTGCCGCATCCAGCATCTACCAGCATTGTGAAGTTTTAGATTTTTAGAAGTTTGTTGGCTGTACTTAGTTGTTTACATTAATAAGCTTGACAAGTTAAGTTGTAAATAAAAATATGATAATTCATAGTAAATAAGTAGTTATTGAAATCAAAACACTTTTAAAACCCATAGAAAGAAGAAGCCTCCGTTTCGCTGATCAAAATGCAATCCGAAATCAGAAAATAATATTCTGATAGATCACGAACTACATATTCCTGTTCAAAATGGGTTCAAAATTAAAAATATAGTTTCAGTGAATTACCTAACAGAGCCAGAACTTCCACATATATTTTAATTTATAGTCCGCTAATCCATTTGGCAAAAAACTCATGATTCTGTGGCGGTTTTCTAACTTTTCACTCTAAAGGGTTTTTTCAAACCCCCTCCCCCTAACCCCGGGGGTAGGGGGGCGCTTGAGTAAATACCCGAAGTGGACCAGAGGTTGCTAATTTGATTTCTATAGTATGTTTGTATGTATGTGTGTGAGGATTAAGGTCACTTTGTTTTTGTAATTGCGATCTAAATTTAATAGGAAAGGATTTCGGTTTTGTATCTGGTACGTAAAGCAATATTGAAATTATAGATATTAAGTTATTTAAACTACATAATTAACTTATGTAAGTAATTTAAACGGTTGCTCAACTATTCCATATCAATACTTATCGGAAGCGTCCCAAATCACTACATAGTATAAAACAAAGTCGCTTTCTCTGTACCTATGTACGCTTAAATCTTTAAAAATACGAAACGGATTTTGATGATGTTTTTTTATAGATAGAGTGATTCACGAGAAAGGTATAAACCTTTCTCATGTATAATAAAACCGTGCGAAGCCGGGGCGGGTCGCTAGTACTTAATAAATAAATACACTATGTTATACACTAGGCTATGGTCAAAGCGGCGGCGTGTATTGTATAGTGTGTATAATGATTTAGTCCTATTTTAATATTCCTTGATAGTAGGTAATTTTCTTTAAAGAAGTCTTTTTTTCTAAAATTACATAATAATAAAAATCTACGTACATGTTATCCTTGCTTATATACTAACTAGACTAAGTAATATCTTTGACTAGCAGTACCCTGTGACGTCGTCCGCGAACAATTAGATTTACTTACCACTTGTTTCTCTTCACCCTAAGTTGAAAACATCCACCAAATTCAAATTCACTGAGACTCACTTCTTCAGTCAGGATTTAAATAACCTTTAAAACGACATCATACTCAAGTTTTTTAAACTAAGGTTTTTTTGATCTGAATATAGTTAAAACTAAAAAACTATACCTAATCTACTATTATAGAAAAAAGGTTAATTATAAACATGCCTTTTTCAGGAAAATTTCAGATAGCGCTAGGTTGGGTAGTTGCTTCGATGTTTGGAAGCTAAGTTAGATGGTTGTATTGCTGGTAAGGAAACATAGATAACTTAAAGACGAAGTTTGCAGTCGTATTGGTCAGATTGTGATCAAATGTATAGGTGTGAATCGTCAAAGTCACTTTGAAAAGATACTTAACATAAAATTAAAAATAAAACAAAATACAGTCGTATTGATCCTCCTTTTTGGAACTCTGCTGAAAACACCTGGTATCGTGTGATGCCTGCAGGGTAGTCGGTACCTACCTACGTTTTCATAGCCGTCCTGCCACGACACTTTAGGATTTCGTTGAATAATATGTCACAATGTTAAGACGGAAACAACACCTAAAGAGGCGCCACTTATTTTATCATATAATTCCGTTAAACAAAGGAATTTCCAAAATTCACTCGTACAGTTTGTTAAACCTATCATTAAGCTTTTTTAATGCATCTGTAGAGGTAGTATTTTGTCTAGTTTAGGAAAAGATAAGAAGTTGCCTTTTGTGCCCACCAAACTCTGTTTTCATATCTCTTCCTTAATGGAATTTGAAAAAGTGAAAATAAAAAATATGTTTTTTACTAATTTAAAAATAAAATAAAGTAAGTACAGAAATTATATTATTTAGTAGAAAGGATGAGTTAACAAAAATGATAATGATTCCCACAATAGGCTGGGCCTGTATCGTGGGAACCAAAATGATTTACATGCAAGGAGTAAACTAGCCTCAATTGACTGTCATGTCTGTGTAAGTTTAATAATGATATTAAGAACACTTAACGGTACTGTTTGCGCCTTAAGTTATTTGTTTCAAGTAACATTGCATTGAGTGCATTAGTGTGTATGTTTGAAAACTAAAGTCGATTAACTAAACCCCTGAAAACCAGACCCTATCGGACTAATTCAGGCGAATGATTGTTAAAAATGTGTAAACTTACCAGTATTATTCATTTATTTATTATCCTCTAAATATCATGGCTTGTTGGATAAATCTAATCGATAACATAAATCGAATAACTATAACCCCAAAAACCTAACCCTATCGGGGTGAATTCCGCGAATGATGGGGAAAAAATCCTCAAGTAGCTACATTTGAACTTATAAATTGACTAACAGGATCGTATATTTGGGAATCCTGTACAAAAACATTATTGGCGTTTGAAACGATGCCTCGGGGTGACATCGATCCTCTACACATTGCGCCCCGCTCCCGTGACTGTGGCTTAGGGGACGAGCGGGGGCGGGGAAGGGAGGTCACGTTGACTATCCTCATGAGCTGATGATGATGATCCTCTGTTTGAAGATGTCAATGCCATAGCGGACGAAGCTCCTGCGAACGAATAAAGTAGGTACGAACTAGGAAGCTACTGTTCGCTGGAGCGCGTTCTATTCTAACTTAAACCGGAGTATCCTTTTTTAGCATTCAAAGATTTGATGACCCCATGCGAGTAATTAAGAGTTAAGGCGCAAACAGAAACTAAACTAGCGCCCTACTTATTGTATCATATAATTACGTACAAAGAAATTTCCAAAAATCATACCTACTGTTAGTTTTACCTATACATGAGCCAAACTCGATGTAGAATGTTTGTAAACAAACCGCCCATACTTAACCTAAAATACACTCTGTTGCCGCGCCTTTTTATACGCAATTTACATTACTTGTCGATTTAAGATCCTCCCTTCACTAAATATTTCGTACACTCATATCTAAAATTCGACGCCAAGCAAGTGATTTTTAGTTTTTTGTGTCGTGGTTTGTTTACAAACATTCTACATCGAGTTTGGCTAGTGTATAGGTATCATAAGCTTTTTTAAAGCCTATGTAGTAGGTTTGTATGGAAGAGATACGAAGTTGCTCTTGGTGGACCAAACGCTTTCGTTTCTCTTGCGACATTTATTTTTTCCGTTTTTGAGGATCCCTACGGAACGGAACCCTTTCGTGCGCTAATCCAAGTCGCACTCGACCGGTTTTATTTTCTTAAAATGTTATTTTTTCTTTTAATATTTTTCATTATTCATACTCGGAAAGTAGGTCTGCAGTTGCCTGAAGAGCGGGTTGAAAGTGATAGTTTTCAGCCTTAGGGAGAATCGTTTTCAACTGACAGCTATCACATTACTATTGAACCATGATAATGGCAGAATTAATGCTGAAGCCAAAAAAATCTTGTAACTCTATTCGCGACAATTCCCTGAATTCAAAAAATATGAAAGACAAGGCAGTATGGCTTTATGGCTTTCGCCTGTCCTAGATGGACTAATAAATTTAAAAAATAACGGCAATTTGATTAATTTGTTTCATGTTTTTATTTATATTTCCTTGTATTCGTAATGAAAAGCACAGTGTTTACCTGGGGTGAAAGTAACTTGTGTAGTCCCTCAAACTATTGACGCTACACTCGGGCGCCAAACCCCGTCTCGGGACTAAATAAGTTACTTTCAACCCTTGGGTAACAATGTATTACCCGCTTCTTCTTTTCCTTGGACCACGGCGACCAGCCAACCCTATCTAAAATCGTTTCTAAATAAAACACGCATAGAGGCTCCTCCAGGATTACGCTACGGCCTCCAACTAATAAATTGCTTAATAATGAAGGGCGAAGCCTTTTTTCATCCCTTCTGGTAATGCCGGCTGGTTGCCTATTGTATTTGTCGTTGCTGAATATTTTAATATCCTTTTTCGATTTTGGGTCAGAATTTTTAATTGGAATTTGTAGGGCTGGTTTGGGTTAGTGAGAAGTTTTGCGACTTCTTTTGGTAGCGATAGTGGATTCATAAAAGATTTATTCAGAAATCAGAACTTTACTGATTTTTTTGATCTTTATTTCTTTATACTTGGAAAATTTGAACTAAGACTAGTAAAGTTTAATAAGAAAAAGAAAAAAGGTGTTGATTGATAATATTTGCTCTTAAATTTTTGGAAGAAGTTATGTATTATGATAAACGGTAATTCCCATTTTTGATGAGTTAACTACAATAAAATTTATACGGTTTTGTCTACCAATAATAAAATTGTATTTTGACATTTTACGCATTGACACAGTGTCTCAAAATCGGACTTTTGAAAGCGTTGTTATTGATTGGATATTGGAGACCCTATAACAAGGATACATATCCAATGTATCCTTGTTGGAACAGTCAAACAAACCCGTTTGTACTTGGCACCCTTTATAAATGGCTCTAAATTCTTCTCCCTGAACCCTTTTTTGAAAAAAGTTAGTGATCCCTTTCGACGAACCATCAATTAGTAGTATATATTATACTCGTACACTGTTATTAAAAGTCATCCTAGGCACTAGCGATTTTTTGAAGACCACGCCAACCACAAACCGCTGAAGCTAGAAAACTGAAACTACAAACTTTTTTCTTTACATAGTGTGTAAACCTGTCGAAACGTCGGGAAAAAATAGGTAAATAAACGCGATAAATACCCGTACATAAATATATAAATGTGTTCTTACAGAGATGCTTAGATTTTGAAAAATACGCGGATTTTGATGCGGTTTTTTTTATTGACAGAATGATTCAAGAGCAAGATTTATAATTATGTGGGTATAATACACCTGTGCAAAGCCGGGGCGGGTCACTAGTAATATTATAAATGTGAAAGTTTGTATGGATGGTGTGTATTAACCTCTTCACAAATAAAGCTTCATTTTTCATCAATTCTCATGTTGTTGAAACCGCGGGGCGTATTCAAATATAAGGCTTATATGATTACTAGCGACCCGCCCCGACTTAGCACGGTTTTATAATACGTATAAACCTTCCTCTCGAAAAAATCTATCTATTAAAAAAAACCGCATCAAAATCTGTTGCGAAGTTTTAAAGATTTAAGCATACATAGGGACAGAGAAAGCGACTTTGTTTTATACTATGTAGAAGTAGAAGATGCATTATTTTAGATATACGTATTTCTACAGTTTTGATGGATTACTTGTGATTCTTTTATAATCTGTTTGTTTTGGACACTATGTTCATCTGGCCTTAATTAGAAAAAACATTACTTTTTTCTCTAAACTGAATTGAAGTTCATGTTCATGTTAGGTCTAAGGAATCTTTTATTTGTACCTACCTTAAACAAAACATTTCCCATTATTTTATAGTAAAAAGTCTTTACAAACCATACTAAAAAATCACATTGATTGTTTCAATTAAAAAATTCTTAGAGAAACTTTCTAAACTTCAGCTACCTTTAGCATAAAACTGAAGAAAGTTTTTCTTTATGCTTTGTTTTACTTATACAAAAGTAAAGTTTCAGAAGAAATTGTTTTACAATTTTTGCGTGTTCTATGGTTTTGTGACTGGCATTGTTGTGCCCTAGAGTGATTGTTTGGCTTTCAGAGGTAAACAATAATTGTAAGGGATAACAATCTGCGACTTAGTAACAAAGACAACCACGTGAGCTTTAGCAAAATCACGTGGAGATAAAATTGCGACAATGGGAGAGTAAACTTTTAGCCACGACTTCGCTCGAATGGCACGTTTTTGAAGTAACAGACTCTGAAAACGGAAAAAAAATGTTCTACAATATTTCCGAGAACTACCTATGTTGTATCCCAAATAATTTGGGATACAACATAGGTAGTTCTCGGAAGAGTTCAGAGTCTGTTACTTCAAAAACTGTAGGTTCAGAGACATTGAATAAAGACAGAGAATTTGTATCATGTCAGAATTAACAACATCATCAAGCGAGGCTTTGTCACTGGAAATAGTCTGTTTCGTGATGATGGTAAGAGGTCCAACGGCCCATGCAATGGGTAGTATGTCACTACGCCCATGGGAGTTGGCCTCCCCAACTCCCATGGGTCTAGTGACATACTAACCATTGCATGGGACGCTACATACGTAGATATGCTTTCCGTCTTCCAAGGACATCTACGAGGGCTGGTACGGAAACAGATCTGGCTGAGGATCTCAAGAGGCGTTAATATGCATTTTTTGACATAGCCTACGCTTTTGCTCCTCTTGTCTTCTCGACCCAAGGGTCCGAGGCTCTTCGGGGTTTAAAAAAAATATCTGAGCTGAAATGATGCGTGACCCGAGAGCTGGTGAGTATCTGGCGCAGCTCATCAGTATTGCAATACAGTGGGACAATGTAGCCTCTTGAGAAAGCTTCCGACTGGCATTGGCTTTGGATCAGTTGAGCTACCTCTAGACCGTTTTCAACTGTCTGCAGTTTCATTTGTTATAACTAGTATTAATTTGTGTCCGAATACCTAATTTGTGTGAGGACCAAGAGAAAGAGGGACAGCATTACTTTCGAATCTAAAATACTCGTATGGATTCTTAATGATTCATAAGTAGCTGCACAACTTTTGGAATGAAAAGACCAAAATTATAATCATCGAAATAGTAAACACAAATTTTACAAAACCTTGAAACCTATTATGGAGCTGATAAACAGAATTTCACTTTCCAGCCTAATTCAATACAAACATATCGACCGATTAGGTGCAAAATGTGTTGTCTCGCTAAATGAATTTTCGTTAACACCTAATATTTGAGAACAGCTACGGAACTGAAGGGTCCGAGGTACCTGTACTTAGCAACATCCGCGCTAAAGGGTACGATTCCTACAGTGAACCGTTATAATGCGTGCCTTCGGACATATTTAAAACACAAAGTTTTCCGTATCCAACCCTCCCGGGCCCACATTTCGGTAGTTAGCGAACTGTGAGCGGACGAAAAGAGAAAAAAGATCCCTTGCCAAGTAAAAAATACGTAGTTTTAGCTAATCTGCATGCCGGGAGGCTGTTTTAAACTCGGCCGGGGTGGTTTTAGGCATTTTAACACTGTACAAAAATGGAGGCAGGGGGGGGCGCGTGTGTGGAATCGGACGTATTATGTGCGAATCTATTTATGTGATGTACCCCCCGCGTTAATATCGGTTGCCATGGCGACGGGGCGATTACTGCAGCGAATCTACTCGATTTTTCGTCGCTTTTTCCGTTGTAATCAAATGAGGTCCCACCCGTGCGCGGGTGTAATGGGGTCCTAGGGGGTGACACGCGTGTACTCAATTATCCGCAGTGAATCAATAGCTGCGAGATGAGGGTAGTTCTGATGTTTGTGACGCGAGTAATGCCTTTTTATCTCTTTAATTTTTTGAAACGCTCTTCCGTTTTTGCAGCTCAAGTTGACCTAATTCTGATTCTGCTTCCGGGATAAAGTTTTGAAATTAGAATTTACCTGCACGGTTGTTGGAAAAACAGTGCGCTGTTTTTCCGGGCATCGTTATCCGTTCCGTTGTTATAACAGGGTTAAAATAAAACACGATATATAATGGTGGTAATCAAGCTTTTTAACCCAGGAATGTGTTTTACAATAGCACAAGAGAAAACGCAAAATAAATTTTCATTTGAAAGTAACAAAGCAAACCAGTTTGAATTTCCGGTATTGTTTTAATGAGCAACAACGTTATAATCTATCTATCTAAAACTAACAAAGGTGGCGGTTTCCATTCATTTAAAACGTTGGGACAGTAAGCAAACTTCGGAGTTTTCAAATCCAGAAAATAAAGGTTTCATCTGGGAAAGCGTGCTCCATCTTAGGCCACATCTTCACTTACTTAAGTGAGATAAACACTTGACCTCAATTAAAATGGTAAAGTAGCCAGTGTCTTGACGACGTTTCCGACTGGTGATATGGATCAGTTGAGCTTCCTCTAGACTGTTTGCAACCGTCTGCAGTAAGCTCAATTGTTTCATTTCTATACAAGTTTTAATTTTTATCTATTCTTTGATTTTAATTTTCGTTGTTAATAAAGTACTATCTATCTTAAAAAAACTGCAGATTTCGTTATTTTTGATGCGGAAGTTTGATTCCGATCATTTAATATCCCCTGATGGTACTTACTAATCTGTTAGTTCTTTTTCAATTTCAATTATGTAGGACAAAAACAGAAAAGAAAATAGATGAAAAGATTAATATGGACGACAAAGCCAGCTCGTTGAAAAAATTATCACCTTCAAGTCGGCTCGATGACACCACTTATAAAAAGAATCAGAATTTTGAACCTAGTAACCTATATAACAAGCTCAGCTAAACTCTGAGTAACGATAGGTTGTGTGATTTACTCACAATCAGTTTTTTTAAAAGAAACATATACTTTGATAAAATTTTAAGTGTGTTTTTACTACAATTAACGACAGTTAAAATTATTTTCAAATTGATTCTTTAAACCAATATTCATGCTTCACGCCATCTGAATAATTCAGCAAGAACTATCTTAACCTCCTTGGGCTTTCACTGATATAATGAAGGGGTTTCCATGTAGGTTTTCCTGTTAAAACAAAACTAGTTCCCTTGCCACCCCATAGATGGCGGTGTACATTAAGTAGCGCCATCTTTTAGTACCTTTACGAACTGCAGATGATAGCCCTACTATGTAAAAGGTTCCCTGAACGAGAACCTTTTGAATGTCCCCTATGAAGGGTTTTCCTGTGGTTTAGTTCCTTTTTTAAGGATTCTAAAATATCCTATCCTCCTAATATTATAAACTAGTCATTGCCCGTGGCTTCGCATGCATAATTTCTATAGAAACGTTTCAAGGCTATTTCTAACGTCCAAATGGGATAATCAGGTCCAGAAGTTCTTTCTTAGAACAAGGTACACGTACTATATTATATTTTTTTCATTTTATCGTAAGGAAATATTATTATAAGTACTTGTGCAAAGCTGGAGTGAGCAGCTAGTTTTAAAAATACATGATGTAATTAATGGCATCGGTCTGGCTGGTTGTAAGGCGAGTACAAATACACATACAAAATGAAAATTCCGGGAAAAGCTGTTTTTAACCTTTTCCATTAAAACCCATTATTGAACGATTACAGAATTGAGGGGCTACAAACTAGTATCATCCCTTTCTGCTAATTTTAAAGATTAAAACTCAATACGTCCCGCGCTAACTCAGGATTGCGTACACCAACTAGGAAAATGGTATAGTCATATAACAAAAAATTTCAAGACATTGATATATTTTTATTAAATGAAGTTCTATGAAATGAAAGTAACCTAATCCTACACAAACTTTATAGTACCTAGCAGTTTTGATTTGTCTTAGTTTTGCTGTCCCATTATCCAAATGTAGTAATCTATTTCATTTTTCTCAATCTTCACTAACAGTAATAATAATTTTGTTATCAACCTTTGTTATGTTTGTAAGCTTTAGCGGAACGTTTTACCACTATTTACCTCATATAGCAATCTTTGAATTGCGGGCTGTATTATTATCTAGGTTTATCACAATCGTGACTCGTGGTCCCCCCAAGATGTTCCCCTGGGGGGACGACAAGGAATTTGCGTTTACTCGTTATCCCCCTGACTCACACTTGACCAGAAATGAAGCAATGTGGTAAGTATGTGCATGGGTCGCTTTTTGCCTAAAACCAAATTTTTATGTTTATTTGTAAGAAGGAGAATATGTATCTACTAGGTTGCCTATCAGAATTTGGCAACAAGATGATGATTTTTTAGAATCTTTACATAAATTGCCGTCATGTAGACGTTATTTTATTAAAAAAACAAGTCTACTTAATTTATTTCCAAAAATCTATTAAATTGACTGTACCTTGGTAAACGTTTATATAACTGAGATAGGCCTAATATTTCCCGCCATATAAATAAGTATTGGCTTTGACTTTCTGTAAAAAAGTACTAGCCAATCAGTAACCTCGTCCAAAGAGGAGTTGGCCAATCCGGTGTCTTCCCGCCACCGGCCGCTACGTCAGATGTACGCTTGTGGCGCCAACATCTTGTTTCTTCATTGGCGTTTAGTTTCCCGCCGAGTACAGACGTGCTACCAAATACGCAGCACGCTTTTAAAGAAATATTCCAGAAAATATTTCAAAGTGCATACAAGGATTATTGCAAAGTGCACATAGTATTCTAAAGGTTTGGTGTAAAATTGCATTACTGCGTAAGTACATTTTTCTTTGTCTACACCACTACATACCCACATTTTTTCAATAAAATGGTAATTTGCGAAATAAGTTTCGTAATTAGTTTTTGGACTAATGAGTCCATTCTATTTATATTTTGTTGGAGACTCACGAGTCGCACACATGTCGCATGGTTAGTACGAAAGCATACCCCTTTTTAATACCTTGTACTAAGACCGTGATATTTTTCTTATTATTTGTGCTCGAAAGCACGTGGTTATATTTGTTTTAATGACAAAAGCCGAAGCTTTTTACAACTACCTGGCATTCCATGTGCCAGTGACATAATTTTTCTTCTATTACTCCTAAGTAAGATTTTAACGGTTTTTCCGTTCGATTCGTTCGAATTTATTTTGAGGTTATATGTTGCTATGTGCTAAAATACTTATTTTTCTAGCAAGGATGTAAACACGATATAATAAGCAAAATTCTGACCGATGTCGTGAAAACGAGACTTGAAAGACAACTGGAGAAGGAGGTCAATATTGGATGGTAATGGAAATAACATCGTGAGTACTTTAAAATATCGTTGTTTTGGTTTTTCTGGGCCACGCAGCCACGTGGGCAACGCGTACGATGTACGATATGTTTGGTTGTCACCTGCCCGTAATTTATACGCGAATATATACAAAATATGAAATGTTGAGTGTATCTGCACACTTGTGCAAATAACACGTGGCCTACACCCAATGTCGTCGGGTGGATTAATCTAATAGGTTGTCTAACCTATTCACTGCCTAACCATTGCACAGAGCAGGTGGTTTTGCAAGGGCACTGAGTGTTAATCTAGGTTGGCAAGAAAGTAACTTTTTTTTCAGGAGCGGGTAGATACATATTTCATTGTTTTTGTAAAACAGAAGTGTAGAAAATGCAAATATAAACATGTGTCTCAAGTCCACGATTGACAAGATACATTTCAAGGATAAATACTGATATGTTCTATGTTCCTATTTTTCGATATGAGCTAAGTACCTTGATTTTTAAGCAAAACACCTCGCAAGAATAAAAACCCCCGCAGGGTTGTTTTAACGCCCTCGCAGGGCTACAATGGCTGGCGCATTGTCATCTCCTTGTAAGTATATAATAAAACCCTCGCAGGGTTCATAACGCACCCTCGCAGGGCTGCGATGACAAAAATAAAGTTCGGGCGCACCGAATATTTTTCAGTTTTAGATTATCTTGGACAAAGAATAAAACCCTCGCAGGGCTACAACGGCTGGCGCATTGTCATCTTGCATATATATAATAAAACCCTCGCAGGGTTCATAACGCACCCTCGCAGGGCTGCGATGACATAAATAAAATTCGGGCGCACCGAATATTTTTCAGCTTTAGATTATCTTGGACAAGGAATAAAAACCCTCGCAGGGTTGTTTAAACGCCCTCGCAGGGCTACAATGGCTGGCGCATTGTCATCTCCTTGCAAGTAAATATATAATAAAACCCTCGCAGGGTTCATAACGCACCCTCGCAGGGCTGCGATGGCATAAATAAAATTCGGGCGCACCGAATATTTTTCAGCTTTAGATTATCTTGGACAAGGAATAAAAACCCTCGCAGGGTTGTTTTAACGCCCTCGCAGGGCTACAATAGCTGGCGCATTGTTATCTCCTTGCAAGTATATAATAAAACCCTCGCAGGGTTCATTACGCTCCCTCGCAAGGCTGCGATGACATATAAAATTCGGGCGAACCGAATATTTTTCAGCTTTAAATTGTCTTGGACGTGATGAGCATTATTCTCGAATGAAGAGTCTTATTCAACATAAATATGTATTTACATAGGCTTCAGAAAGGGTTCCTTTTTTGGATAAAGGAATTCATCGTGGTGGTGTACCTCCACCAGCGATGAATTCCAGGGTATCGCGTACCTACTCACAACAACTTCCAGGAAGGCTAACTATAAAAGCATCGTGGTGCACCTCCAACATTGATGAAAATAAAAAGTTCAGGGTATCGCGTACCTATTGACTAGAACTTCCACGAAGGTTAACTATTATTAAATAGAAGCATCAAAATAAAAAGTGCAGGGTATCGCGTACCTATTGACAAATGTCTTACCAATATCTATGTATGTATATGATTTGTGTATTGCATACCTATCAACAAAAGATTTGGGAGGTTCGATACCTATATAGACGGAGTTTCTGTTCTTGTTAGACATTAACATTCAGAAGGATCTGTTTAGCTGAAGGAATAATAAAATCTTCTGATAAACCGTACTTGTGACAAAAGTCATATAAGAATATCGTAAGAAACTCGGGCTGATAAGCGTGATGGGTTGATAAATTTATCGATTGGCTGATATTTTTATAGGCAAATTATAAATTGCGTATAGCAGCTGATTGAGGTGTCATTGTGAATTAAGGGCAAGCCTAAGCCTTCGAGCTGAATTACATTCTACATAGTCTAACCCAGAGTTACTATTTTTCGCACTGTATGATATGTCAACGGTAGCAGATATAAGAACCCTTTGGATTCATGAGATTGCAGGAAAGACTCTAAGGTTAACATACATACATATAAGTTATTCAGGCTACCTACAAAACTTCTCATTGACGAGATAAGTTCTTTAAAATGATTAACAATTGTGGGGTGGGTACCACGAATAATTATGGAAATGAATTATAAGATAAATGCTGCCCACCCGCATTAAAAATTTAGTGCCTATTATTAGAACCTTTCGTATCCCTCATTCCATCACGAATTTGAATGTTGCGTGCGTGAGATAGTTGTTAGTATAAATAAGGTAGCTTCTACCAAAAACACAATATCTTGCACAAAGTTGCCTTCAGTATCAAGATACTGTCTATCAGTGGATATGTCCACGCAAAGGTATAGGTCTAGCTCACTCACTGGCCTGACCGTTTTAAGAGTACATTGTCTAAAAGACTTTACTTGTCAGACAAAAAGAAGGAGAGTTGGTGAAAGTACTGGCGTTGCGGCATATAGCTACCTGTATAGGCTATGAATTGTACTCAACCCATGTCCGGATTTATGATTGTGGGAACGATAAGGGTGTGAACGATAAGAAACATTCCCGTGTTTATTTACAACTACCCTCTTCATACTTTTTATAACCGGTGGCATTTCTTGGTTATCTGTATAAAGGTGTGTACGGTAATGAACGTTCACGCGTTTATTTACAACTACCCTCGTCATACTTTTTATCATGTGGCATTTCTGTTATCTGCTTTGTATGATAAATTGTTGAATGTATTCTCAACTGTATTAGACATCGCAAATACTAGTACATTTTTAGACTTAATATTTGAAACTGTCATCATCATCATCATCATTCTTGGAAATGACCGTGAGCAATTGAGGGTTTGCGCACTTTAATAATTGGAAAGTCGTCTTTTTGTATGTCTTCTTTTTGAACGTCAGTAAAGGACAGCCACTGTCCTTGACGTAATTGTTTATATTTTATATAGTGTTACACTATTTTTTACAAGTAAGCGATCATTGTCTGCTTCTAAACTCTAGCACTCTGTGATACTTAATAAGAATAAAAGTGCATCTATATTATCGCTTCTTAAGCGATGACGTCAGATTTTCAGTAATCTGTCGTGAGATGTTTCAACATAACTACTAGTTAAGCGGAAAATGGTTCTTGTTTATTATTTTATAAACATTGTAGTACAACAGACACTACTGCATCTCAAATGAAGAGCTTGTTTTCGAGGTACATTGACAATGGGTGAGGTATTCATGCACAAGTATAATACCTACAGTGTTACAAATAACGTTGGTTCTCGAAGTAAACTTAGTTTTACTGTCATAAGCTGCTTAGTAATCAGGGTTTGCTAGTTACCTTTTATTGATGTCTCAATAGACCTCTCTATATTAAGTATCTAAATGCTCTCGGGTGAGAATTTGTAAATCTATTCGGTATGATATTCGAATAACATTAGAAGGATACCCAGTGCGTATTTAAGAGCAAAACAAGTACCTATAAGGGAAAAAGAAATAGATATACCTGTATTTTTAGCTATGTGTATCGGATCTAAGATTTCTTACGCTTCTACAGTGGAAATTTACACAAGTCTTATCGCAAAACTTGTAATCTAGTCCAAACATTGTGGGGAGGAAAAACCAGTTATTTAAATGTTTTATAAGAACTTCCCATAACTGGACGTTTTAGATGAACATACAAAGCTTCACTATAGTTATAAAGGTTCATAAAGTACCTACTCAGGTATTACAGCGCACTGCAATAAATTGAAATGTTAATGTAACTGTTTTCCCACATGCTTTCAATTGCTTAAAACGAGTAATATGTCTAGAAAATTGATGAGTTAAATACCTAGTAACTACCTTCTCACATTTTGGAGCAGATATTTTAGTTTTCAGTTGTGCAATTATTTATTGTCACCGAAGGTCACACATTGCAAAAGTTGCAAAAACTGTTTCTAAAAGAAGTTAAGCTGCTGAAATATTATTATACAGTTAGGTATACTGATACAATACGAACATATTTAGCAATTTATTGTTATAAGTTTATCAGTCATCAGTACCCAATCACTCAGAACATATTCATGCTGAGCTGGGCGGCCCTATTGTATGATACTGTGTGGGGTTTTGTTCAGAATTATTTATTTATTATACTATGGCACATTCCATCATCATCATGATAGAGTGCGATAAATTTGTTTAAAAATGGTATCTCTATGATATTGATTTCAGAACCAGTCGAAACAAGACATAAATGTCTTTTAATTATTTAAGCCATCTGTTTATATAAGGCTATTTTAATTGTGTTTTGGACCATACGTATTGCAGTTTTGAATGTCACAATGACTAATTTGCATTCAAAGCGCTGTGGCTTACGATTAAAACATTATTTAAAAAATAGTAAGTTCACATTGGCGTTGAGTGTCTTCACCACCACCAGGCGATAACAAACACGTCTCAGTTATATAAACGTTTACCAAGGTACAGTCAAATTAATAGAAGCGTTTTACATAAAATAAAACGCATATTAATTTACTTACCTTGGTAAACGTTTACATTTTAAATTCTGCCTGGTGATATTCGACGCAATGAAGAAACAAGATGTTGGCGCCACAAGCGTACATCTGACGTAGCGGCCGGTGGCGGGAAGACACCGGATTGGCCAACTCCTCTTTGGACGAGGTTACTGATTGGCTAGTACTTTTTTACAGAAAGTCAAAGCCAATACTTATTTATATGGCGGGAAATATTAGGCCTATCTCAGTTATATAAACGTTTACCAAGGTAAGTAAATTAATATGCGTTTTATTTTATGTAAAACGCTTCTATTAAATAAAAAAATACTTGCGGCCAATTATCATAGCAACCTAGTTATTTACAACTATATATTATGTAGCCGTTTGCTTTTCCTGATTAAATAAAATAAAAAACCAGGCCTATTTTTTTTTTCTTTCTTCTTGGACTCGCTAGTTTTGCAATGATGGACAGAACCGGCAGTTCAGACATGTCAGTGAATTAGCAATAACCTATTCATATAGGGACCTATACATACCTAGAATATACGCAGGTTTAGTTTAAGTTGGGACTAGGAAAAATAAAAAAGCAATATCGCAAATTACATAAAATTTATTTTATAAAAGTAACTGTAAATAAAATTATTTTAGTGAATATGCAAACGTAATTGCAATAAAATTTCCTTATTTTTGGTAAATAAACTCGTTTACTTAATAATTCAGGTTTTATAACTTTTTACAGATACCTATAAACTAAGACATTCTATTGGATTATTTTTTATATGCACAATTAGCGGACAACTCTAGAAATGGTTTTTAGCGCAGTGAACTCCAGGGTAGGTAAGGCGGTGCGAGAAGTCCGCTCTGACTTCTGACACAGCCTTACCTTAAGAGGCTTAAACTGTTTTTTGCCCGTTTACAATGCTATCAAACATAGTTATTTGCAATGATTTGACACATTTAATATGTTGAAATAATTTACGTCCTACCCTAAATTATGATCTAAACAGTTTGGCAAAACAACAACTAACTACTCTAAATTTAAAAGACGTAATGAACATTTTGCTTGGCACACAATATATTATTCGTTTGTAACACGGACGGCGCTAAATCTAAAATTTATGGATACAATAGTTCGAACTTTCCATTAAACAAGAACAAAGTAAACTGGTTTAAAATATGTTTTTTTATAACAAACTTAAACATAATGCAACTAAGCAGGTCTACATAATGCATATCTCTAATATAATCTTAACACATAAGGAACTTAATTTAAATTGTACGTAGTTTATATAATTCTAAACTGAAGAAACTTGCGATTATATAAAATCATCCCTTAAATCTACATTAATGCGTGTCTATTTTTAAGAAGAATTATAAAAAAATTGAAGATCAAGATATCAATTCCATTTGTTCTAACCTACAAGAAATCTATAATAATTATAATCTAATCGCATGGTATTCTATGATTCATTTATTTGGTATTAATTGATTTTAGTTATATACCTCTAGAATAAACTAAAAATCTAGTTTTCAAATAAATAATATTATAAAATAATTCCGGACAGTCCACACAGCATCGTCTAGCCCCAAGCTAAGCAGAGCTTGTGTTATGGGTACTAGATGACTGATATATGCAAATGTTGTTTTACGTGATATAATACATCCGTTATTTTGCGTATACTAAACTGAAGCCAAAATGAAGGGTCTTCAACATGATCTTTTCTTATAACTTACAATTATATTGATAATTTCTATTTACAAACACTGCTCTTATTTTATGTTCCTAATAGAATATTATATTATATAACTATCTAAACTTACATTAACAAAAATCACAAGAGCAACGTCAAGCATACATTTGCTTGAACTACTTTTAAATGTACCAACATTAATTGTATTTTGAGTATTTTTTTTGTCAAAATCCGCTGAAGGCAAAAATGTCCGCTTTACATTAATAACTTTTAATAACATTGATGAAACTAATTAACTGGTTTCTGATTTACTCGATTCGCTTTCTTCTGTTATCGTTATCATTGGAGGAGGAGGAGAATCGAAGGTGCTATCAACAAGCGAAGAATCATTGAAGAGTTTCTCAAACTTCGGCGAATCTGATGGAATAATCGCGTCTTTGACCGTCTCATACAATTCTGTCGTTATAATCGGCAGTGAAGTCCGTTTTCCATTCAACATATTAGCAGAAATATCATCCTCTTTTATAGTTTCCATCGCCTCTTTCGGCTCTTCCTTCTCATCTTCTAACCGAACGGGTAAACTATCAGCTCTGTTGAAATTCTTCTTTTCACTCTCGATTTTCTCCGGTATCGGAACAGCGACCCCATTTTCTATCATCTTTTGTTCTTGGAGGTGATGAAGGCTGTATTCTCTTGCTTGGACATCAGACAGCAGAGGCCCGTCGGTGGACCCTTCGAGACAGTAACCCGGACCTTGCAGCGCTTCTGAACCAATGATGGAGTCTTGCTTGAAGATCGCGGCTGTTACCACAGGCTTGTAAGGATCAGCTGGTGTCTTGCAGATGAGAGGCTCCTGTGAATTATCGGTGGTGATGCCTTCAGGAGTGTCGTGGTTGATGTCGTAGCCGGCGTAGACGGGATAGCCAAACGGGCCCTGTTCGTATCCGAGCTGGCTGCTGTAGGAGTAACTGACATTGTGCGAGCCGATCGAAGACATGCTGAGGTCTGATATGGAGAGGCCGGTGGATGAGAGAGCTAGAGCTTTGTCTCGCTCGAACCTGAAAAGAAGAAAGAAGATTTGAATTTGTAATGTTCATTGTTATACAGTTCGAACTTAATGTTTTTGGTTTGAATTGTTAATGATTCCTGGTGGTGGTGGGCGTAAGAATCAATCCGATTGACATAATTTCATAAGAGCAGGCTAGGGTTTCTAACCCTGCCAAAGGTAGGAACGCAATCGTTTTCTGTATAAATTCTACTGCTAAAATCTTTCAACTCATGCAGTAACTTTTCCCTTAGCTATATAGAGTCCGCCTGACTGTCCATATTTGCTTTCGACCTGTCAAGACAAACATGGCAAAGCTGAATACTTTCTTAGCACAGGACAGAAGGGAGTTGCCGTAGAACTGGAAGGCTTTGCCAGGATTGGACGTTATTCGACTGATAATGACAAGACCTTGACGATGAATAGGTCGATGATACCTACTGGACTCGCTATAATAACAACTTAGTTGATGATCAATAAATCAATATCTTTTTTTACTTTAGGCTTACATTTCAAACACTTAAACCAATTTTTAAACTAAAGGTACATAATTATCAAAATAATATACGAAATAAAGTGATAATTGACTCGGTATCTGCTAGACTCGCTATCATAAGAACTAAGTCGATGATACCTGCTAGACTCGCTATCATAAGAACTAAGTCGATGATACCTGCTGGACTCGCTATCCTGGGCCTCCTCGGGCACGCGGTGCACGATCGCCTGGTTGGGCGCGGGCTCCGGGTCCCGCGGGGGGGAGGGGGGCGGCTTGTGCGGGCGGTAGGCCGTCGACTGCTGCACTTCCACCACGAAGATACCGTCGTTGTCGGGGGAATACTTCATCTTTGTCTCGCGCCCGTTTTTGGTGATGTCCTGGAAAGGAAGAGAAGAGATGTGACAAATACAGTATCGGGACAGTGACTCCCTTTTCTAACATCTTCTGTTCTTTGTGGTGATGGAGGCTGTATTCTTTGGTTTGAACAAAATCAAATTAAAAAAACCACAGCAAAAGAAGAAGCAAGTAAGACTGCTAAGAACGTACATTCCTCTCCTCGGTCTCGACAATGAGATGGTTGTTCTTGAGCGTCATGGTAAAGATGGATCCGTTTGATGCTGGAGTATCTCCCCCGGCGCTGCTGTCGTCGGTTGGAGACTTCAGCTGGAATGGAGAAACAAGCCTGTTAGCACCATTATGAAGAGGGATAAAATCAATCAATAAATCAATATCTTTATTTCTTTAGGCTTACAAAATAAGCACTTCGACAAGTCAAATTTAATGCTATAGGTACATAAAAATCAAAATAATATAAGAAATAAAGTGATAATTGATTTTCAGTTTGCCTCAATCTTTTGTCAAATGGTTATGTTTATGCAATAACTGGTAGAACTTATATCATGTTTGATGGTTGGTAATGCAACGGTGCCATTACCGTTTTCTCCACTATAATTGTAAAAAAAACTGCTAATATAGTATCTAAACTATCTTAAGCTAGTATTTATTAATAAAGGTAGAAACTCGATGGATATGGTTAGGCGTTAGTTGATTTTCTGTTCGCTTCAATTTTTTGTATAATAGAGGAAAAAGAGAAAAATATACAGTAAATAAATAATTTTAGACCCAACCGAAAATAAAATAAGATATTTGCATGATGGTCCCACTAATGATTGGTTGACGAATCGTCCACCCGCACCCACGCAGCGAACATGTTATAAGCATAAGCGACTCCAACTAAAATTAGTCTTTACTAGCCGTTCCACAAATTACAATTTAGAAATTTATATTTTTTCTTCCATGGAATGTTGATGTTTTACAGGTACGAAAAGTAGCTTATGTTACTCCATTCTTTAACTAACTCCATGATAAAATTCAAGTTGATTGGTTGCTTAGTTAGCGCGTGAAGGGAGGACAAACAAACACGCTTTCGCATTTATAATATTAGTTAGATTTATTATATTTATAACTAGTATTATACCGATTATACGTTTAATCCTTCGTCTTGAATTAGTCTTCTCGTATCTACATATTAAAAAAACCCATCAAAATTCGGTGCATAGCTTTAAAGATCTAAGCAAAACCACTTATTAGGGACAGACAGACGAACAGTTGGAAGCGACTTTGTTTTATATTATGTACCTAAATGATAATCATAAACATGGAAGGTATACTTTTAATAGCACGGATGATAGTTAATTGTCTTGTTTATCTACTCATTCCAAGTTTCTCTCAAACATATTAGATACTTACAATGGTACACTTTATTGCACAACAAGAGAAGAAAAATATTCACAGAGATGTAACAAATTAGCACAATGCGATCTCTTCAAGACCTTGATTGACTACTCTATTTTTTTGAGACTAGAGCACCGAGGCAACCGAAAGAAACGAATTTTAAAGTTATTTTAATATAATATCAGTAAAACTACCAAACTATCTGAAACCCAACTACCAAATCCATTGTGTTATTATTCTTTCAACTTTCTTCGTAATTCATTACTTCATAGAACAAACAAGATAAAGCTACAAAAATCTTCAAACAACTTCAGAAACTCAAAGTTTCAAGTTCTCCAGATTTATGCGACAATTCCCCGTCTCAAGTTACCTCCACAAGTCTGTAAGTTACAGCGCTCATCAAACCCTGTCCATCTTCCAAAGACCCCTAAAATAACACCTAATACCAAGAATTTCCGTCACTATTCACCATTCAAGAGACTCTCCAACACTGGCTACGAATATAGGATCTCAATTCGAAAGGTATTTTATGATTATTTTCATTGCGATAAAGTTGAATATCGCTTGTGAAAGGCTATTTGTATGTAAAAATGGATTAAAAAATGTTTGGTATTTCTGATTCTGACAGGCGTGGTGGCCAGGTGTGGAGCTGATGCGGAATTAATGAGATTTAAGACGGTTGTTTTCTATTTTGGGGCTTCATGAAACAGCTTTATCAATTGACAAATGCGACGCGTGTCCCTCTAGCTGGTGAGTATCTGGCGCAGCGCATCAGCATTGCCAATGCATTGCAGCCAGAGAGCAGTATTGATATGGATCAGCTGAGCTACCTCTAAGCTGTTTACAACCGTGTCAAAGTCAAAGTGCTATATTTCCTTTAGAATTCGCAGGATTCTTGGACACGTCATAAAATTCATATTATAAATAATTAAAACAAGGGAATAAAGTGCTCACTATATCAGCAGTTTCAGTAATTGTAAATACCTACTAGTTTTATAGTTTTTAGTTATTAAACTGGAGAAGTCACTGGCTCCTGAAACACAGTTTTTAACTAGTTCAGGAGCCTATGGACTCATTATTGTCTGTAAACTGTCAAAATGTCAATAAAAAACTTTTTTACTTTACTTTACTTTTACTTTACTTTTCATGTAGTTGTCATACATATAACTTTTTAAGCTATCATGGTTCTTGATCATGGCGCTTGAAACGGTAGCGAAATATCGGAAAACTCAAAAGAAAACTAATCATGGTATGGTATCCCGTATTCAATGACTTTAGTTGTCATACATATTTCATTCTTCGGTTGTAAGTTTGTTTATTAAATTAATAAATAAGCTTATAGGTGGAAAAGATAAAATTAAAAATGCTATTCTTATCACACCCTATACCACCGAAATCCTTTCCCATATCTCCAATATTTTACGTGATTGGAAGACGATTGAATAACATTCCCCTAGATTGATAGATAGATATTTTATTTGAACTTCAGACACACATATACAAAATACAACCCGTAAACATTACAATAGTAAAAACACAATAATAAATTTAATTTAACTAATAACAACAAACAATTATATAGGTAATTCAAATCAAGCTATAATGTCTATGTGTGCTGCAGTATCCTTCTTGTCACATCCTATACCATCAAATTCCCATATCTCCAATATTTACCCATAACATAAGCACTTCAGACCGGCGCCTACGCACAAAATATACCAAATAATTGAACACTTATGTCATCTCCCAAACCTAGGTCCCTTAGAGAGAGTTCGATGGCCGGTCGTCGCCCGCGATTTCGGCGCAGTTATTTTTTCTTTGTACTTCCTCCCCCCTTTACCAGCTCCCCCTCAGACGCCGCTGCTTTTTAGATGCACCTACTCTCTGTACGACTATCTAACTGGACAGGAGATGGCGTGGAGATGGAGTTTGTTAAAATAATTTGGATAATTTACTTTGAGGGCCTGACTGACTATGCCCATTTCGGGTTGGTTTCATTTCGGCTCTAAAAATCCTGATCAGCTTTCTTTTCTATCTGTGGTTTAGTTTTCGTAAATCTTAATAAGTTTCCATTAACAGAATCTGAGATCTATATATAAATGAAAAGAATTGCCAACATTATAATTGAAATATTTTATTTATTCGTGGTGTATTTCTTTCACTGAAAATATATTTCAGAAACCAAGTCTCCTTTGGTTGATTATTCTGATTATTATTCTGGTTAGAGTGGTCTGACTCTAAGCAACTTTCAGATCAGACAAACTTTCAAAACAGCCAAACACGCTCATTAAAATGCGTTGCATCATCATTTGAAATCTTGGTCACTTGGTCTACGCCGAGTTGGAAAATCGTCAAATACCATTCGTATTTTTTTTCTTTCCTCTGCTCTTGCGTGTTTGGTTCAGATAGAAGCGCGTTCATTTTACCAAGATGGCTTAGATATACATAATAGCGGATCCATGACACTCCTGTCCCAGCACGCATTCATCGAGAAGTGCGTTGCACTCTATCAGCCAGTTTGACTAGATTTTTGGCAACGAACTGCGCATGCGCAGCCCCCTGCGCCCGCGCTCGATCCCCGAAACATCTTAGGGTTGCCACGTTAGATGCATTAAAATATAGACAAGCTTCTATAAAAGGCAAAATATAGAGCAACATGTCAAGTTTTGAAACCTGTATTCACTTTAAAACTAATGATAAAATGTTCAATAATGCAAAAGGTAATTTTTAAATTTTGTCTTAAATAATATCACACCCATAAAAATCAGTTGTGTGAAAATAATTGTAATAAAAATTTACTGCATCTTTTCAGAGTTAACTTTGCTTTATAAATCTTTATCCTTGCCAATACTTACAAAGATCCGTAAACTTGAGAAAAGATAACAGACAAACCTCAGACAAAATTACTTGCGCATCTAAATTATTGACAACTAGTAGGTAATTGCCCGTGTTTTTGCACGCGTTGATTATATGGAAACGTTTCAAGTCTATTTTTACCCCATGGGAACTGATTTAAGGGATAAAAAGTAGCCTTTATTTAATCCAGAGTTAAAACTACATCTATTCTAATTTTCAGACCGATCCGTTCTGTACTTTTTGCATGAAAGAGTAACATAATCCATATATCCATTAATACAAAATTTTGCGTTTATAATATTAGTAAGAATAAATTAGCAAAGAATAGTTAGTTTATAATATTAGCAAAGAATACCTTTTGAAGTGTGATATTTGTTCTAACGCGTTAGCAACCCTAGCACTGCGCCACACCGCTGCGCATGCGCATAAAAGCACCAACTTATGTGTTTTTAATGAGCCCGGCTTCGGGATAGCATCTCGGGAATTTTAGACGCAATTAGATTTTAAAAGAAATGACCAGACGCAAGTCTGGACGCTACATTTGGCACAAATCGACATTTTTGCAAAATAAATTAGGTAGGTTTCGGAAAAGGCAACAGAAAACTTGGAAAATAATAAACCTATATGCAATAAGTAAGGTTCTGGATGACATGGATTTTTCATTTTTAAATAAATCATATAAAAACTAAGACAAAAGATGAAAATTTAGCATTCCTGTAATACATTTACTTACATGCAAGCAGCGCTGTGTTTCAATTTACTCCCCTCGGGTAGTTGGTTACCGAGAGTTTTAAAGTGGTATCAAAAATTATACAAAAAAGGAAAGAACGATCAGATCTAGAAATCTTAAACATATTTTATTTGATATTATGTACATGCGATGAAATGAGGAGGCTTCTCCAAAGTGACCTTTCCCTGTCGAATCTCTTTATTTCGTTATTTAGAGAACACGTCGAAAGGTCAGGGGTAACGTTAAGGTATCGGTGGTAACCGAATGGTATAATGTTGTGAAAACGGTAAATTATGGTAGTGGGCTGAGACTTTCGGCCCTGGGGGTACAGTCGGCAGAATAAGCGATAAAAAATAATAAAAACAATAGATTGTGGGCCAGTTCACTTTGTGGGAAAAGATGGTATTCACCCAAATGGTTACAAAGTAAGATCTTCCCTGTACCGGGTCGGCCCAACTGGACCACATACCCGGTGTCTTTCGACAGTTAATGTCGGTTAGTTTTATATAGGTCCGATGTTGTTGAAACCAGCGTTTGCGCGATCTAGGATTATGGGTTACATAATCTAATATTTGGAATCACAATTTTTGTTTATTGTCACTTGTAGTTTAGCTCGCGTCACGCTAGAGGACGCTACATAGATTCCATTTTGAAACTTGGGTACATACATAAATTAAACATCATCATAACTACTAATGAATGAATGATTAAATCAATGACGTTAATGCTTGGCCAGATGTCGCTCAGTTCCACACCGACAGTAGTTTTTAATTGTTTATAAAACAAACATTATATTAGACTCATAAGTTATAGACGTGCTAGTGGTTTCTATTTTGCTTCTTCCACTAGTGGACAAAAAGTGAAGCGAAGGGGAAATCAATTATAACTTTATTTCTAAAATTATTTTAATAATTACCTATACTTAGTTTAAATTTTTGTTGTCTAAGTGCTTATTTTGTAAGCCTAAAGAAATAAAGAGAAGTATGTATGTATGTTAGACTAAGGTATATATTTTATATGAGCCATAGTTTTAAGTATTTGACATCCTGTACTTGACTTATGCTGCCTGATATAAATTTATTTATTTAATATTTATTTATTCACATAATACATTGATGATTGTTGTGCTGTCGGTACAGTCCAAGTGGATTATCTCTGGAGCGACCCGGAAGACGTCGCGTTGTAGCAGCCACTCATAGCACTACGTAGTTATTCTGTGGAGTTATACAATACCTTTCAGGCGCTATTGGACTCCGTAATAGGGTTAACTGGAGACCCGGTGAATCCGTGTGTGCGTCAAGGGTTATTATGAAATGACTTGATGAATGTTGAGAGTTAATGGTCGCGTTAATTTGATATTGGGAAGCGTAAAATAGTATTTTTACTAACGTCATCACAAGAAATAAAATAAATAAATAAAGTATACTGTTCTGGAAAATTCATACTTTTAGCCCCAACCCCAAGCTAAGTAGAGCTTGTGTTATGGCAATAAATAACTGATTAACAAAACTTAAACATTAGAATATATTTATTATCCAAAATTCCATAAATAATAAACGAATTAAAATTAGTATTATAATTGAAACAACTGAGTTAATTACAATCTAGACAATCTAGAGGTAACTCTACTGATCGATATCAATACCAGTCGTCGCGTCCCCAAGACACTAATTGCATTACCACGCTGCTGTATGTAAATGCTGATGCACTATGACATATTCACCAGCTCTCGGGTTATAGCATTGACAAGATATGAAGCATTCAGAGAAAATCTATGAAACTTTCAGACTTTATTATTTTTAGATTTAATTTTTGCCCTAGACTAATGGATCCTAAAACCTTTAAACTATCTCATCAATAGTGGCCTTCATTTCAGGATCTCGTTTGTTTTATTTACTTACAAAGGTTCTATTACTTCTAAAAGTTACTCTAGCTAAACCACAATTCACTACATTTATAGCATTTCACACCCTCGAGACGTGTTTAACGTTGGATAATAAATTCTCCACGCAGCAACGTTATCTGAAATTGAATAAAACCCTAGTTTCAGTGGTCTACATACCTACAGCCACGCTTCCACCAAAGTTGTCCAATTCGTATTGTCCTATGTTGAAAACACTGTGTAAAAAATAAAAGTCTTGTCACGAGTGCTTGTTTGTAATTTATCTCAAATTTATCTACAAAATATAATTAGGAACATAAAAGCTAGTACATAAATTGGCCTAATCGAGCCGGATTAACAAAGATTACGGAAAGGCTAAGTAAATATTGTGGTGGGAATAAAAGTGAACATAACCTAACATTTATTTCAAGAACATTACAAAAGACAATTCTGTACCTAATAAAAGTGATAAAATATGTCGCCGCCGACTGCAGAACACAACCAATATCTGTCAGTTTTGGAAGATGTGGCTAATACATTGAAAAGGACACAAAGTAACATGAAAAAATGCCCTAAAGCCAGGCTTACTGAAGGGTACATAAAGGCGAAAATTAAGTTCATAGAGGATTATTGGGATACATTTAAAGCGGCTCATAATAATTTAATAAAATGCACACCACAAGAATCAAGAGGTATTCTTCCATATTTTCTTAATGAAGAATATTTCACATTTGAGGAACTATACATATGCTTACATGCAGATTTGACTGATCTACTTATAAAACTGGAGGCAGAACAAAGAACAAGAGAGACAAATGAGTCCAATGATATATCAATCCGCTCCACACAAACCTCATCATTTGCAAAGCTACTTCGAATAACATTGCCTACCTTTTCGGGTAAATATGAAGATTGGCCTTCTTACCAAGATTTGTTTACGGCACTAGTACACGAAACCACAATAAGTGATGTACAGAAGTTACACTATTTAAAAACAACAGTATCTGGTGAAGCAGAAGCGTTACTTAGAACTATACCCATAACAGGAAGTAACTATTCCCAAGCGTGGCAATTATTAAAAGGAAGATTTGGAAATAAAAGAATGATTGTGAATTCTCTTCTTAAAAGACTATTTGGTCAAAAAAAGGTCACCAGTCAGTCAGCCACTCAAATAAAAGCAGTGCTGGATACTACCTCAGAATGTGTCACTAGCTTAAATAATTTGGATATTAAAACTGATTCTTGGGATCCTGTTATAATATTTCTGGTTGGTCAGAAGTTGGATACAGAGTCAGTAAAGGACTGGGAGGAATATGCACAGAGAGATGACGAGGGTAACATGATGCCGACTTGGGATGAGTTAAGAAAATTCCTTGAACATAAATTTTGTACCCTTGAACTCATCACACCAATTTCTACATCTATTCCAAGAGAGAAACAATCAACTCATAAATCTTTTCATACAAGTACTGACGAAGCTGTAGATGAAACTGAAGACGACATTTTCCAATCGGCGCACGCTGCTGTAGCCACTGCTTCACAGTCACAACCAACATGTACTCACTGTAAAAATAAAGGACATTACATTTACAACTGCAAGGAATTTGTAAACCAATCCATAGATCAAAGACAAGCCTTTGCAAAAAATAATAACCTTTGCTTTAACTGCTTGATACCAAACCATACTGTATATAGATGCAAACATCGAACAACATGCAGAGTCTGTGGAAGAAAACACCATTCTCTTCTTCACAAAGTAAATGAACTGAAACAAGAAGGGAATATAGAAGAACAAAATAAACAAGATGAGAGAAAAGAAAACAAACAGGAAATTGAATCAGAACACAAAGTAACAACTGCACACCTCTCCAAGAAACAACCCAGACAACGAGTATTATTAGCCACAGCACAAGTAAATGTCAGAACAAAAAATGGAAATACCCATTTACTTCGCGCTTTGATTGATCAAGGGTCCGAGGCGTCCTTCGTTTCAGCAAGAGCTGTAGAACTATTGGGGCTAACTAAAACCAATATCAACGGAGTCGTCTCTGGAGTAGGAGAAGGAACCAATGTCCCAATTAAACATTTGGTTGAATTGTCAGTTATGTCCCGATTTGAGAAAGTTAAAGACATCCAAGTAAAGGCATATGTTTTGAAAACCATCTCAACCAAATTGCCCTCAAAACATATAGATATTGACTGGCTAGGACTTCAAACACTATCGCTAGCAGACCCAACATACAATACACCTGGTAAAATATTCATTTTACCAGGTGTATTGTATTTCAGTCATAACTTTACATGTGACAAGAGTAATAACTGAAGACAATGACATGTTAAGAAAGTTTTGGGAAATAGAAACAGAATCATACAAAAAGAAAAATATATTAACTAAAGAAGAAGAAAAATGTGAAAAAATATATAAGGAAACAACCAAGAGAGATAAAGATGGGAGATATGTGGTACACTTACCTTTGAAACAATCAATTGAAGAGACAGTAAACCTATGCGGAGAAACAAAACAACAAGCTATAAACAGATTGAAACAATTAGAAAGAAAATTTACAAGGGACTCCAAACTAAAATCAGAATATACCAAAGTTATCAATGAATACAAAGAGATGGGTCATATGAAGATAACTGACTCACCAAATAATGAGATTGCAATCTACCTACCCCACCACGCAGTCATACGCGAAGACAAAGAGACTACAAAGGTTCGAGTAGTTTTTGATGCTTCCGCCAAGGGCTCTAACGGACATTCCTTAAATGATACCATGATGGTAGGACCTGTGATACAACCGGATCTTAGAAGTTTAATAATAACTTGGAGAAAACACAAAATATGTATAGTTGGGGATATAATAAAAATGTATCGAACGATAAACATGACTGAAAAACATAAAGATCTACAAAGAATTGTTTGGAGAGACAACATAAATGATGAAATCGAAAGCTACAATTTGACGACCGTTTCCTTTGGCACAGCAGCAGCACCCTTCCTGAGCGTACGAACCCTACACCAACTAGCAGATGATGAAGAATCTAATTATCCAGAAACAGCACAGGTAATAAGAAAATCCTTTTACATGGATGATTTGATGGCTGGACATGACAATATAGACAAAACAAAGAAGATGTGCGAAGAAATAAAAATAATACTAAGAAAGGGAGGGTTCGAAATGCAAAAATGGTCAAGTAATTCTAAAGAAATCCTACAATATCTACAAGAAGAAAGTAATGACAAGCCTAAAGAAAACATAGAGATAAAATTAGACAACGTAATAAGGATTTTAGGATTAACATGGGATAGAAAAGAAGATGAATTTAATGTTACAGTTAACTTGCCAGATGTTGTCTACCCTATAACGAAGAGATCCATCCTTTCAGATGTTGCACGGTTGTTTGATCCGTTTGGATGGCTGGCGCCAGTTGTAATCACTGCTAAAGTACTAATTCAGAAGTTATGGCTTTGCAGTAGTGGGTTGGGATGAGGAACTGCCGGTAGATTTGAGAGAAGAATTTCTCAAATATAGAGAAGAATTGATTTATCTAAAGGACATAAGAATACCGCGCTGGTTGAAAACTGGGCCATGTAACAACAACATCCAATTGCATGGTTTTGCAGATGCCTCTACACAAGCATATGCAGCAGTTACTTACCTTAGAGTTATTGAGAATGGCGAAGTTCATGTGACAATGCTTGCTTCCCGAACAAGGGTTGCACCGTTGAAGCAGATGACGATCCCGAAGCTAGAGCTATGCGCGGCGGCTCTACTAGCAGATCTTATAAATGACCTTCAAGAAATTTTGAACATTCCGAAAGACAATGTTTTCTTGTGGACGGACTCAATGGTGGTTCTGTCATGGCTTCAATCTCAACCTAGCCGTTGGCGAACTTTTGTAGCAAATAGAGTCGCTGATATTACACGAGTCTTGGACAACGACCGATGGAAGCACGTTCAGTCTGCCGACAACGCCGCTGATATCGCCACCAGAGGCCTTAACGCCAGCGATCTACGCGATTCAGACTTATGGTGGACTGGACCGAAATGGTTGAAAGAAGTGACACTCAAGTTTACAAGCTATGATATTGCTAAGACAGAATTGGAATTAAGAAAAACATATCATATAAATTTACAAGAAAATGAATCAATTTGGGAAAGATTTTCGGACATTGCTAGAATGAAGAGAGTTTTAGCTTATTGCAGAAGAGTTTTTAAAAAAGACGGAAGGGAAACAAGACCCTTATACTTAACCACTAAAGAGTTAGAAGAAACATTAGAAGAATGCATAAAATATTATCAAAGATTAGTATATGGAAGAGAAATAGAAGATTTGAAGAAATATGGCAAGGTAAAGAACAAAAGTTCCCTTATCACACTTCTACCTTACTTGGACAATAAAGACATGTTAAGAGTGCAAGGAAGACTGCAGAATGCATCATTACCAGAAACAACAAAACATCCCCTGATAATACCCCAGAACCAGCACATAACCAAACTGCTGTTGATCGAAGCTCACAAGAAAACGTTGCATGGTGGCATTCAGCTCATGATGAATTATATAAGAACCAAATATTGGATAGTAAATTTGAAGTCAGCCGTGAAGAAATGTATTAAAAACTGCAAGACTTGTATTATTGGTAAAGCAAAGACTAAAAATCAACTAATGGGCCAACTACCAGCAATGAGAGTTAATCCAAGTAACAAGGCGTTCTTGAATAGTGGATGTGACCATGCTGGCCCAGTGATGATAAGAACTTCCAAGGGACGTGGACATCAGGCTATCAAAGGATATATCTGCTTATTTGTGTGCATGGCGACTCGCGCTATTCATTTAGAAGCAGTGACTGACCTAACTTCTCAAGCGTTTATAGCAGCATTCCGTAGATTTGTTGCACGTAGAGGTCATTGTTCAAACTTATGGAGCGATAATGGCACTAACTTTGTCGGGGTGGCAAGAGAACTTAAGGAGATGTTTCGTCGAAGCACAGACAACCTGGCGAAGGAAGTTGCAGAGTTATTGGCAAACGATGGGACAACCGCTCACTTCATACCACCGAGAATGCCTTCCTATGGAGGTATATGGGAAGCCGGCGTTCAGTCAGCTAAGAAACACCTAGCTCGAGTGAGTAAAGACACTAAACTTACCTACGAAGAGATGTCCACACTACTGGCTCAAATAGAAGCATGCCTGAATTCGCGTCCGCTGTGTCGGATGGATAATAGCTCAGAATTACCTTTAACACCTGGCCATTTCTTGGTAGGCGAGCCATTAATAAGCATCCCTGATATAGACCACACTACACAAAAGATACACCTGTTAAACCGTTGGCAACTCCTTCAGAGAATGACACAAGATTTTTGGCATAGATGGCAGGCCGAATACCTTAATACATTGCAGCAGAGGTATAAATGGCAATGTGTAGTGCCACCCCCTGATATTGGAGACATTGTCATAATTAAGGATGAAGATTTACCACCGACAAAATTGTTGCTTGGAAAAATTAAGAAACTCCATGCAGGAGCAGATAATCTTGTTAGAATAGTCACTGTACAGTGCAAAGGCAACCACGAATTAAAGAGACCGCTTTCAAAGATAATATTACTGCCAAAGTCAGCAGATGAAGAATAATGTCACCGTCACATATATCATTATTAGTTACGGCGGGCGAAATTAAGTGTTAAATTTATAATTATGATTGTGCATCCTTATTTGTTTTGCATGTAATGTAACTTCTTTAAACTTTTCTACTTAATTACTTTTGTTATTAAATGTAATAAATTCCTAGGTATATCTAATGTTACTTAAAATGTATTTAAAACTATTGTTTTGGCGGGCGATATGTCCAATTCGTATTGTCCTATGTTGAAAACACTGTGTAAAAAATAAAAGTCTTGTCACGAGTGCTTGTTTGTAATTTATCTCAAATTTATCTACAAAATATAATTAGGACCATAAAAGCTAGTACAAAAGTAGTTGGTATAAAAGCTTCCACCAAAGTAGGTTGGTATAAAATCGACCCATCATCGTCTCGAATATATAACTTGTTGCTCATGTGATGCTATTTTGACGTCTCGCTATTGGTTATTTGTACACAATTCAAAATCACTGTTAACCTATTCAATTAATCCAATGTTATAGGTAGCTGATATAAAGGTACATAGGTTTTAGTAGTCAGGCACAAGTAAACCCTATAGAATATAAGTTATCATTAAGTAGATACTAAGTATTTTGTTAACCTTTTGTCCTAAGATATTTTTTGAATAAATTATTTTTTATTTATTTTATGTAACTACACCTTAACTAAATTCCACTTAAAATATAAAGAGAAAACTAGTCATCTTCGTGGCTTCATCGATAAAAGAGCTTAGATTCTTATTATAGATTGTAACCTAATAACCGATTTATGGCAATTAATAATGTTCCCAACTTTTACATATTTTATAGTAAAGCATTTTGCTAGCTCTAGAATTTCTGTTCAATATTGCAAAGCCCGGATTCATATTGAAGGTTCAACCTAATTTAAGACAATTTCACCCCTCGAGCTTCCCAAGTGGCATTTCATTACAAAAAAAATCCAAAAGCGACATCTATTGAAGCCTTTCAATACTTTTCTAATCACACCTTAATAATGAACACCGGTAATGTATGTTTACGAAAACGAAAGATGTCGTCTTTGGAAAATTTTAACCATTAAACGCCACATTTGGGCGCTCTAGCAGTTATTGTAGGTGTACTCCATGACCGCAATAAAAAATGAGTTTGAACTTAATCTTGGTTTGTCACATTTTTCCAGCATTAACTAAATTTTAATCTTGGCAAGTTTTCTATCCATTGGGGTTCAAATTCTGCAAGTCCTACACTTGCCAGTAAGCCAATTTCGCCATCAGGTCGACTGCCTGTCCAGTTAAAGGTCTCTGGGATTTCCTAAGGCTCTTGTATCGTCAGTATAAATTTCATGGTGAACACGTTTTGTGGGCTTAAATAAAGGCTGACTCATTAATTTTTGGGATATTCTTAATAGGTACTTTCTTTAAAACGATTCAATAAATTCGCGTTACTAAATATTTCATGTAAAACATCTGTTCTAAAAGGGATATTTAGTAACAATATCCTCTTTTGAAGATTAGTGTTTTTGTTCACGTTTTGCTCCGCCACGCTTTAGTAGAAATTCGTGTAAAGTTTACGTGTTCAAAGCTGAAATAGGTCGCGGCTCTGTGAATTATTTATAGGCGAGGGTAGTTAGCAGCCCCGTTGAGGTCGGATGAAGGATTTGGTGGAAAGTGGTGGGACGTGATTTTGACCCATCGCACAATAATAACTTAAATGGTGGACGATACCTATAGATTAGTTAAAGTTTACTAAGCCGTCCTCAGAACGCAGAGTGCTCAGAATAATGGTAGCATATCCACATTAAATGGCAATGCTAATTTGTGGACTCGAAGCCAGCACTCCGATCACCTGTGGACTCAGAGTGCCCAAAATGCTCGCAGCATTGCCACGTTGAATGGCAATGCTAATTCGTTGACTCGAAGCCAGTATTCCGATCACCTGTGGACTCTATGAGAATTTTAGTAAGACCTTTATAAATTGAGGATGCCCCAAGAGCCTAAGGACCAAGTATTTCCACCCCAAACGGCTCAAATAGGTAGGTAACCTCGGTCAAGATTAGCATTTATATAATTTACTAGGAGATTCCATTCCAGTGTAATTTGGTGAGGGACACATAGTTTGGCAAAGGCCAGGTCATTGCCCGCACAAAGGGACGAATCAATGCCCTCGGAGTAGTAAAATGTTCTAGGGAAATTAAGATCGGGCGGTCCTTAGAATTATAAACATGTAAAGCTTATACTAGAAACAAAAGATGGCAAAAATAATAAAAACTATTGAAAAACTAAGGTAAAAACTTTCACCATACCTTATTTTTTCACCTATTTCTTTATATACATTGTATCGTATGTTTGTGTTGGTTCCTGTCAAGTAATCTTTGTACTTACTGAGAAGATTCTTGAAATCCTTCAGCTAATATAGAGGTAAAATAAATAAATAGGCGAGTTTTGAATGCCTCAAAATTTATAAAAAAACATTGTTTCATTTGTATTTACTAGTTTTAATTTGTTTCTATTCCTTGATTGTAATTTTCGTTGTTAATACAGCAAAAATCAATATAATATAGTCGGTTTAAAAGTGATATCTCAGTACATCTTTTTTTACTTAAAGCGATACGTATGTAGTTTTCTATGAAAGTGTATATCTACGTACCTATCGTATTCAGGTACAATCGAGTTGAAGATTGCAGCTAATAATTAGTTTACTAAAAGCTGTCACATACATTTTTCGTTTGGAAATCTCAGGTAGAATGTAGGTTTTTAGAAGCCGTAGTAAATGAAGAACGTTCGAGAAATGTGTCCATCGGTTTATCATCATCATCATCATCACCAGCCTATAATAGTCCACTGCTGGACATAGGCCTCTCCTAATGAGCGCCATATATGGCATCATTATGTGGGGGTTATTGCCCATAATCCCCACGCTGGGCATGCGGGTTGGGGATCGCAGTTCGGTGTAGTTGTTCTGCAGAAGGCGCTGCTGCCCGCCCCCCGGTGTGTTTCCCTTAGTCGCCTCTTACGACACCCACGGGAAGAGTTGGGGTGGTGAAATTCTATGCCGGCACCACACGGCAATCAGTTTATCAGCTACGGAAAACTTCGTGAAAAGGCTAAAATACGCGATAGCGGCCTGTATTGAACCTCCCAAGTTTAAAGGGCGCGAAGTTACGAAGGATTTTGTATACGTCGGAAACTTTTATGTTAGGGAAAAGTCTGTAAAAGAGAAAATTGGACCTTTTAGTCTCTTTTGTTGTGACCATTTAAGGGTATATTTTCTGTAACACACTTATGATGTAACAAAATGGAAGATACATTGGACTAAATGCGTCTTAAATGGTTCATTTGGGGAATTCATATGAGGTCATTTATCATTCTTTGATGAGATTACATCGAACGACCAACAACATTTTGTAATGGAATGGAATGGACTGAAATATTTCATAATTAAACATTTTATACCGTTATGTGTAGTTGTAAACTGATTTTATATTAGACTGGCAGCGTCTCGCAGTTTCACCCGCGGTAATTCCCGTTCCCGTGTGAATTCCGGGATAAATTATAGCTTATGTGTTATTCCAGACTATAATCGATCTCTGTGCCAAATTTCATCCATATCCGATCAGTAGTTTAAAAAAAAAACTACCCAAAGGTTAGCAGGTACAGAATGCTATCTAGCATTTTGCTTGCACATGTACAACTTTTGTGCCATAAAGTATATTCTATCTATCTATCTAGTTTTGCATGAAAGAGTAACTAACATACATCCATCCATCTACCTATAGGTACTTATAAACTTAGCGTTTATAATATTAGTAGGAAGTAGGATTTTATAGGATTGAGCTACCATGAATTTTAAGCTTGATTGGGATTGGATTACTGGCATTACTGCAGACTTTTATAAGATTGGCCATTTTCACATGTTTCCAATTATTACGCTGGGGAAGCGGCGAGGCGCCGATTTTGACAACATAAATCTTAAAATTTCAGGGTTCAGTGTATTCTATCTATAATTAAAAAATATCTATCTACCTTTTTGTAGATGTACGTAAATGTTTCATTTACTTTCAACCAGATTTTTTTTTCACATATTAAATTCTGACAATGAGTTGCCATTACCACAGTGGCCACCAACACTGGGTCAGCATCAGCACATTAGTTGGAGAAAGCTGCCCTTGCAGTCCAGCTATCGATCACGTTGATAGCCCGCTTTCTCCGCCCTAGCGGCGATCAGGGCAATGAAACATGGCTCAGATTTATTGAGATGACTCGATTAAAGACGCAAGTCTTTAGAAGTACGTTCCCAGTGTTATTTTTTTGTTCAACGTGGATTTTGTGTCACTGTGGCCATGATATTGTAATCGCTAAATTTCCAGTGTTGGAATAAAAGTAGCATTGCATACTTGAATCGAGTTATAGGGCGTCTAGGGAAGTGCCTTATATGTAATGGTATGCAGAGATAAAAATCCTCATAATAACATTTGCAGCTAATTAGGTACATTGACAGCCAGGTGGGATGAAAATCTGCGAAAGACTGCTGGCAGATGCTGGATGCGGCAAGCTGAAGACAGGCTTATGACGCTCATTAGAGGAGGCTTCTACATCCAGCAATGAACTAGTAATAAGTTGAAGATGATAATGATGATGACGTTTACTAAATTTTTAAACTACTTTGAAAATTCTTCGAAGATTTCGACTTTTTATGTAAATTCACCTATTTCTCGAACGCGCCTGATCCGATTTTATTTAATACTTGCTGGTACCCGCGACTTCGTCTGCGCATGATTAGTATTTCGAGTATTCGCTATTTTACTTGCGTAATTCCCTTTCTCGTGGGATTTTCGGGATAAAATAAAGCCTATGTGTTATTACAGCTTATAATCTCTGTGCCAAATTTCATCCAGATCCGTTCAGCAGTTTTTGCGTGAAAGAGTAACAAACATCCATCCATCTATCAATCTATCCATTCATACTTACAAACTTACGCGTTCATCAGTTCAATTCAGTTTGGTTACCCTGGGCTATACGGATTTTCAAAAATTTCTCACAGCATCTGAACGACGCGTCGTTAATTTTTGAAAACCCGTATTTTTGAAAACCCGTATACAACCCCGTATCCAGGGGAACCAAACTTAATTCCGGGGTAAAATGTATCCCATGTCCAATCGTCCCGAGTTCCATTCGAATTCATTCACTTCCGTCGTGATGCGTGGTTAAAGAATTTTTCTTTCAACCTCTCTCCCAGGGGAACCAAACTTAATTCCGGGATAAAAAGTATCCCATGTCCTTCCTTGTAGTATGAACTCAAATCGTACCGAGTTTCATTCCAACTCATTCAGCAGTTTCGGCGTGATGCGCGGTAAAGGATTTTTACTTTCATACCCTCTCCCATGAGAACCTTTCTGAATTCCGGGATAAAAAGTATCCTATGTCCTTCCTCGTAGAATGACCTATAATCATGCCGAGTTTCATTTCAATCCATCAAGTAGTTTCGGCGAAAAATGAAAAAAATTTCAGTTTTGGCTTGAGTATCGATAAAAGAGTGCCATCCAAAAAAATTTTTAAATATCTTCAATGTACAGATTTGGACCTGTTACAGTTTTATTATAAGTACTTATAGATATCGGTTAATATTTAAATTCTTATTTTGTTTCTTTTTACTCAGTTTTTTTATCATTGTTTAAGTTTAAATGTACACCTCTGCACAGAAGAATGAATCTACCTTTCTTCTGTGCAGAGGTATACATTTTTTTACGTCGAACTGGCCAAATTTTGCACTTTTTGACAAGTTGACGTGTTTTATCATTCCACAATCCGTGCCAGCCAAACTTTGCTGTAGCAGTCTTGAGACATTATTGGCACCATGCACCATGTGATCAAATGACATAAGTACCTACGTAACAGAAACCCATAAATAATACTAAGTTCACAATCACTTCAACCGCTATTTACAATTTAAAAACTAACCCACCGTAGATTGTTTGAGAGGCAATCAAGCCATAAAATACCTTCGAAGAGGGCTCTTCATTTATTTTCTAATTAAGCCTCCTGAAGCGAGATAAGGGTTCGTGCACCTGCTAATTGTCGGCAGATGGGTTGACATGTGTACGGGACGAGCAAGGTCACTGTCGCTATACCTGATACGATGTTAGAATCAATTCGATGTTAGAATCAGATATTAAAATAAATAAATTTTGCTGGACAATCCACACAGCACCATCTAGCACCAAAGTAAGCTACCTACTCAAAGCTTGTGTTATGGGTAGTAGATAACTGATATATTTAATACATTATATACATAGAAATCACTCATCTCTCACCAAAATATGCCATACAATGTTTGGACGTAAAGGTCATAAACATTGGAATTTAGAAACTTTGACTATATCATTAGATAGATTTCGGCGAGCTGATTACAGCATTTGATTTGATTTGTCCTTTACGCCAATTGAAATTTCCATCGACGATATCGATTTTCCTACGCCCAGTTTTATAAAATTCCTTACAAAATTAGAAGTGCCTCAAAGAATATGTTAGGTTTATCTAAGGATCGGGTTCTCTTCTATTTTTGTAATTAATATTTCGGACAGTTGATGCTTTTCTATTCTATAAGTTCGTTAGAGTTTATATTTTTTTGGAAAACGCCTCAGTTTATAATCTAGTACCTACACATAACACAAGCTCTGCTTAGCTTGGGGCTAGATGATGCTGTGTGGATTGTCCAGCATTAATTATTTATTTGGCAGCCAGCAAAGGCTTCATCATCATCATCATCATCAACCTATATTAGCCCACTGCTGGACATAGGCCTCCCCCAATGAGCGCCATAGCGCCCTGTCTTCAGCTTGCCGCATCCAGTAAAGGCTAACCATCAGATATTGCCTGAAATTGTCTTCCTTGCAGAGTATCAGGATTTGACCACAGCACCAATTTCCACTATCAATCCAAAGGCACATTTAGTCCAACCAGTATCACCGTTAGTTCTCAAAATTGCACAAAGATGCTTGCGGTCTCACCACCAAACCCAAACAAGGCAGAGTATCTTCAACTACTTCAACCTTACCTCTCTAAACATAAAGCCTACTTTATCTCTTTACAACAGCAAAATCTTATGACACTAGGATGAAGCTCTGAAGCTATATTGAACTTTGTGGTGAATAGTGTGGGTTGAATTTCGTTTGTGGTTGTTATTCGGGTTAACAATTGTATGGTGTCTTACAATGGTGCAAATCGCTTTGTGTGAGACAAAGGTTTTGGGAAATAATAAATACGGAATGTTTATGTGCGGTAGAGACATGCCTTAGGTATTTTTAGGACATTTCCTGGTAGAAAGGTGACGGGGAAAAAGATACTTCTGCATAAAACGACTAGATTATTTATGCTTCAGAGAGAGACCGTATGTAGGGTGTCCATTAGCGAACGTATTTAATTTATTGACTCACAGTACAGTCATGCCATTACATTTATGAAATGACCTTTGTGTATGACATGGAGCTTTGAAATTTTTTTACCCTTAAAAGGTAATAATTTGTTGATAAAAAATGTGTTGGTTAAAGAAAGTTTTTTAAACAGACGCGATCAGAACACATTATCATAAAAAATTATGTACGGGTATCATCCCGTGACCACGGCAGTGTGTAAACCTGTCGAAACGTCGGGAAAAATAGGTAAATAAACGCGATAAATACCCGTACATAATTTTTTATAATAATTGGTTAAAGAAGATTTTGATTTTATGTTTATAAAAAAAGGAGGAATTCTGAATTTGACACAATCAAAGCAATTATTTTATGTGTTCCTCAGAACTTTTTAAGGTGAACCGATTTGATGGTTCCATACAAAAAACCCTAAAAAAACTTCAACGCCTTACCAACATTAAGGGTGGAATTTCCAAAAATGTCCGTGTAGTAAAAGGTACCTGCCCTCAAAATTTCAGATTCAGTGGTTTGGGCAGAGCGTTGTCTCCAAAAAATCGCTTGTTCTTTTGTATCACTACATAGTATAAAAGTCGATTTTTCTGTCCCAATTTCCCTAAGTCCCTTTGACTGCTTAAATCTTTAAAACTACGCAACGGATTTTGATGCGGTTTTTTTTAATAGATAGAGTGATTCAAGGGGAAGGTTTATACTTATAACAAAACCGTGCAAAGCCGGGGCGGGCCGCTAGTATATAATAAAATAAATATGCTGGACAATCGCGTACTGATTTTACCTGACTATACAACTACATATTGATGATCCTTTAAATATCTTGGCTTTAAAAAGTTTGAAGTCATTTTACAGTTTAAACGCCTTAATATACTTAATAATAAAGTGTAATGAAAGACTTATCAGAAAAGTACTATTTATCATAACGATTCTTGGCAAGCAGTACTGCTGTTTTGAACGGTAAAGGATGATAAAACTTTAACGGTGGAGCAAACTTATCGAGAACCATCTAGTTAACAGCAAAGTGGTCACAAGTTACCAGCTAGAACTACGTAATTAGTTAAATGGTTGCTGTTGGAGTTTGAAACAGTTGAAGGGTTAAGCGTCTAAGCTATGGTCACTACTTGTAGAAAAACAATGCTGGACAATTTACACAGCATCATCTAGCCCCAAACTAAATAGAGCTTGTGTTAAGGGTATTTCATTTGATTTACTCAATATATCATTAATATAGCATTTATAGTTTTTAAACTTTACATAGAAAACACCCAGAAGACCCGGTATTCAGACTGTACAAAAAATAGGTGGCGAGATGGGAATCGAACTCACAACTCCTGCGTCGCAGGCTGAACTTGGCCACTGTGCCTCAGACTGCTATGTTCGTGTAACTCATAAAAAGGCTTTTCTTGTAAAACATGCAAAAAGATAGATAGATAGAAGATAGAAAATTCTTTATTGCACACTTAATACAAAACATAAACAATTTACAAAATGTGTAACAATAGGCGGTCTTATCGCTCAAGAGCGATCTCTACCAGACAACCGTGGATGGATAAGAGTGTTGGATTGGACATGGGGATCCGTGTGCATTTTAATGATTAAATAAATACCTACTTATATTACATAAACTACTACATAAAATAATTATACATATATTATATTAAATACATAATATATTATATCAATACTTATACAATATACCTACATACATAAATATCTACTTTTTATTAAAGATCATCTTACTTTCAAGCTACGAAAACATTCATGGCAATAACACCAAAAGTATAGGTTTATTTCTGGGTGTCTAATCTGCTAAACTAATCACTTCACTATAACAATTGTACCGTCACAGAATGGCACATTTTGGTACATTCCAATAATACGTTTCAACATATTCAGAATGACACATTTTGGCACATTCCAATAATACGTTTCAGTATTCGAATGACACATTTGACATTCTACCAACCTTTAAGCAAACTACAGAAGCAGGGAGGCTGTTAAAAGTGCCAAGGTTGCAACCCTTCTATCAAATCTGTGCAGATATCACCGCACGCACTATCTAGAGATTCTTTTAAACTTTTTTTAAATCTAGTTGTTGAATCGTATTTACGTAAAGAGCAAAGCAAATTGATACTTAGAAACACTTTTATTTTTCTGGGCCACTTTGTCCAGCCAACTATCATGCCACACTACCATGTAGGTAATTGCAATAAATATACTTTTACTTTACTTTAATGATTCTATGTGACGATTCTGCGATTCTATTATCATAGCTAAGCAATTGGATACCGGAATCGGGCCTTTAGTTGATCCTTGATGAGATAAAGAGATGGACATTGGACATAATCAAAATATTGTCGAAATATACGTATTTAAAGCTCTCAACAAGAAACACTAGCTAAAATCCAGGTAAACTTCGTAGCATTTTTAGAAGGCGACCCCTTCATTGCCACGAGGTTTACCTAAGAAAACTGCTTGCCGGATAAAACCAGTACCTGAGTATTTCAAAGTTCTTAAAATCTCAAGAGACTGATCCATCACTTTTGCAGAAAACCGAGTTGATGCTTAGTGAGTAAAATAAGAATATGAAAAACAGTCTTCGAGAACGCGATATATTCCCAAAAACAAGACAAATATATTCCCTTAAATAACCTCTGATCCCAAATTATTTGTGAACTATCGTAAGTAATTCGCACTTCAAAAAGAAGTTTTCTCTCTGTCCGCTAAAGGCGCTGCAAGACGACAAATGAATGGGTGGAAAATAAACCTTTTTCGCTATATCGTAAACTAGCAGCGCCTCGCGGTTTCACCAGCGTAATTCCCGTTCCCGTGGGAATTCCAGGATAAAATATAGCCTAAGTGTTATTCCAGACTATAATCTATCTCTGTGCCAAATTTCATTCATATCCGTTCAGTAGTTTTTGCGTTACTGACAAACTTTCGCGTTTATAATATTAGTAGGACTAATGCCGAACCTATACGAAAGATTTTGCAAACAATATTAAATCCTAAAATAACTTTAAAAACGTAACCCATGCATCACACCAGAGTACCAAAAAGTTTTTGCTAACCGAAGCGACGCGAGGCCAAAATGTACGTAGCCTATTATAGGTAGACTGTAGGTACCCTAAAAATGTACTTTGGGCAAACCGGCTTAACTGCACACACTCATAAAACACTAATGTGAGTGTTTTTTGTGTGTGTGGGTATACACATGTGTATGCGCATCGTACTGGAGTTTGGAGGGCGAAGGGAAATTTTGCAAAATTTTTGGTGTTACGACGCTACGGTTGAATAAGGCCCGACAAATACGCTCCGTTAGAATAAAATGTTTAGGTTTTTTGAAGACACAAATAGTGCATTTTGCAATTACTTCGATATTCAAAATGCTTCGCTTAAAGATTCTTTTTCTCAAGATTATCTAGTAATAAGGTTAATTTTCTCAAACACCATTATTAGAGACAAGCTGCGCCCCATAGCTCTACCCGCGTGATATTTTATGAAGAGCCTGCATTTTATTCCAGGTCTAAAACTAGGTCTACTCAAAATTCAGATAACTTGGTAACTAAGAGGAGGTTCAGAGGTATTAAATTAACCTAGGCGCTTTAATTTCCCTACTCTTACATATTATAGAAATGTGAAGTTTTTTTCGCAGCTTTGCGCGATTGCCCCGCATTTGACCACTCAAATGCGGGGCAATCACGTCAGAGCCGCGGGTATAGCTAGTAATAAATACACTCAAAAATTAATTGCACTAATTTATGCCCGATTTTCGTGCTTTTTTGTCACACGATATTTTAGCGACTCTACATCCTCGTACAATGTTAGCCATCTCTATATCGAATGATTGCAGCAGTGTGCGTTCGTTTGTCTGTGTGTTGTGAAGTCACCGAGTACTAGAGTATATCTACAGGCGGAGTAGTTTGGAAGAAAGTTCGGATATTTCAAGTTCTGAGGGTCAACAGAGTTTGCACTTTGTGGTTGTATTTTGTTTTATCGAATTGGTTACTTCGGTTTTTTGGCTCTGTTCATTTATATCAATTCTAATCAAAAGTAGTCTAATCTAAGTATATCGTACTCAGCAGGGACATCAATTATCACTACATAGTATAAAACAAAGTCGCTTTCTCTGTCCCTATGTCTCTATGTATGCTTAAATCTTTAAAACTACGCAACGGAATTTGATGCGGTTTTTTTTAATAGTTAGAGTGATTCAAGAGGAAGGTTTATACGTATATTAAAACCGTTCGAAACCCGGGCGGGTCGCTAGTACCTAATATAAGAAAGAAGATATTTATTTTGAATCTTCATAATTATAATTTTAGCTCTTTGTCCCATTTTTTAATTTCAGCTGAAATAACGTCGGCCGATCAAAATTGCCAGTCACGGAAAATTGGAAACCCCTCGAACCGATAGCTGTCAGCCATTAATTAAATCACCGTGAAAATCTCTCCAGGGCCTCCACAGGCCTACCTAGGGAGGGGGAGATGGGCCTAAATAAATTAGGTACTCAGTTTTACAAGGTTGTCAGCATTTGATTAGCTGTCAATAACGCCACTGGGTTATGAAGGGGTTTGGAAGTTTGATTCGGATAAAAAGCTTTTTTAGCGAATGCTCCGTGGTTATTGACGGATCAAAACGTATCGTATGGTCCAACTAACTGAAATAAATATTAACCTGCTGATATTATATAAGACAGGGCGTTATGGTGCTCATTAGGGGAGGCCTATGTCCAGCAGTGGACTAATATGGGCTGATGATGATTATGATGATATTATATAAAAACTAGCATGTGTCCGCGGCTTCACAAGCCTATATCAATGGAAACATTTCAAGGTTTTTTCTACCTCATGGGACAGTAGCTACTTTCATCCCATATCAGTATATATGGGATGAAATAAGCCTATGCGTTATTCCAGGGCTAGAACTACGTCTACTCAAAATTTCAGCCCGATCCGTTCAGTAATTTCTACGTGAAAGAAGAACAAACATCCATAAATTCACACATCCATACATCTATACAAACTTTAACGTTTATAAAATTAGTAAGGATTTAAAGAATCGTACAGAATAACGTCCAACAGAAAACCTCAAAACTCATCCCACTAGTTTCAATTACCCCCAAAAGTATCGATGCAACATGAACCGCCCAAAATCGACGCATGCGCATAGGTCACATGCACCGTCTCCTTCTAACACGCAGGAGTGAGGAAGACGGTAAGTCTATAGACTGGAGAATGCAGTTTTTTTGTTAGTGTGCGTGCATTTTGGGGTGCGCGTGCGCATGGGAAGTTAGATTTATTGTGACGTAGGTACTTTGCAATTCGTTTTCAAGGCTTTGGCGATTTTAATGGCCGAGTTTTTTATTTCTATCTTTATTACTGTATTTTTGTCTGCAAATAGGTTGTTTAAAGAAATAGATGTAAATAATATAATACAGTCGGGAAGAAAACGTTACTGTTTGTTCCATTATGGTGTCTTCTCGACCTTTCTGAAATCGTCGCCAGTCGATGTGATGTGAGCTTGTGGTGTAAACGAAGGTCAAAATTACACGATATCTATGAAAAGATTTAGCATAAATCATCGTATTAATCTATTTGAGATGTTCGTTTATGAACTTTCGTAATTTTTTACAGAATAAAAACGAAATTTCCTGAGTCGTAATTTTATTCACGGGTGTAAGTCTATATTTTTCAGAAAGTTCGAGCTTTGGTGGATCATTAAATTTTTGTGAGTTAACGAAAACGTTAACGATCTATTTTTTAATGCACCTGTAGTAGTTTTTATTGTGTCTATTAAATGAAGGAATAGATACGAATACAGAGTTTGGTGGCTACCAAGAGCAACTTGGTTACAAACTAATTTTGATTTTTGGGTATAGGCCATATTTGGTGGCCCTTGTACCTTCTGTTTGCGCCTTAGTATATACTAGCGACCCGCCCCGGCTTCGCACGGTTTTATTATACGCATAAACCTTCCTCTTGAATCACTCTATCTATTAAAAACCGTATCAAAATCCGTTGCGTAGTTTTAAAGATTTAGCATTCAGGGACATAGGGATATAGGCCTAGGACTACCTACAAAAATAAATTAGTAAATAAATATTTCTGGACAGTCCACACAGTATATCATCTAGCCCCAAGCTAAGCAGAGCTTGTGTTATGGGTACTAGATGACTGATATACTTAATATACATTACGTAGATAGATATATTTTATTATACATAGAAAACACCCAGACCAACGGAACAAATTTCTGCAGATCGTACACAAATTTGTACCGAGGCGGAAATCGAAGCCGCAACCTCCTGCGTCGCAGGCGGACCTTCGCCCACCGCGTCACATCGGTCGTCAAAATGTATCTACATTATCAGCAGGGTAGGTTCACTTCTAATTATGGTAACTAACATTGAACTAATCGATGTATGTAGCCATAGAGTGTAACGGATGAATAATCAAGAAAAGCTTTTTGATTAAGATAGTGTGATAGTGATTTAAGTTTTTAAATGAATAATATACATATCTGGCCGCGGTTTCGCACGCGTTGTTTGAATAGAAACGTCTCAATGCTATTTAGGTATCATCATCATCATCATCATCATCATCAACCTATATTAGTCCACTGCTGGACATTATTTAGGTATATCCCGTGGAAACTATGGCTAAGCCAGCAATATGTAAAGGAAGCACAAAACTCTGTACTGAAGTGGAATTCAAGAGGCTAAGCTAACGATATATCAAGGGATTGGGGTAAGTAGGCAGTGTTTCATGACTTTTTAATATGTAGATAGATTGATTCAAGAGGAAGGTTTATAAGTATAATAAAACCGTGCAAAGCCGGGATGGGTCGCTAGTTTTACTTTAAAAAGCCTGCGACGCAGGAGGTTGCGGGTTCGATTGCCGCCTTGGGACTAACGTTTGTACTATTTGAAAATATTTATTTCTGGGTTGTGTCTGGGTGTTTTCTATGTAAAATAGGCTTCGTAAACTTAATTCACCTGAGCTTATTCACCTAGGTGAATTACATACACTTTTAGTTCATTTTAGACACCTGTACCGCGGTTCATAAAACAAAATAAATAAATAAATATGCTGGACAATCCACACAGCACCATCTAGCCCCAAAAGTAAGCTACTCAAAGCTTGTGTTATGGGTACTAGATAACTGATATATTTAATACATTTTATACATAGATAGATATTTTTTATTAAACATAGAAAACATCCAGACCAACGGAACAAATTTCTGCAGATCATACACAAATTTGTTCCAAAGCGGTAATCGAACTTGCAACTTCCTAAAAGATCCTTCCACTTCCTTATTTACAATCTATCTATCTATGTAGTATAATGTAAGTCATCTAGTACCCATATCACAAGCTTTTCTTAGCGTAGGGCTAAATTCTATGTGCATTGTCCAGAATTATTATTTATTTATTTATTATCTGGCATGCACACTCCGGACTTGATGGAACTCACTCAATTTTTCAAACCCCAGAAATAATCCTAGCAAAAATAGTAGCACCGTTACGTAAAATAAGTAGTCCATAAACAAAACATATGGGTACACCAACAGAACCCTCCGTTCCTTATTATTCCACCCGTAAACTGCGAGCGCCTGATATTTCTCGCACAGCAACGCTAACCCGTTGCTATTCGCATTACGCCAGGAGCAACTGTTTTATTATATAAACTTTATGTTGAAATTAATGGAGTGTAAACATGGCGCTTGTTTTAAACTTTTAACGCGTAAACAACGGTAGGTATGTAAACAAAAGGTTTTTGGAAACAAAGTATTAATGGATCGAGAAAGGACGAATTATTTTCATTGTAAGGTAATTCATTTAGTAATAGGCAAGTACCTACTTTTAAACTCAAGTGAATATTCCTCGTTTACACAATATTTATCGTTTTATTTCATCATCATCATCAACATCAACCTATACAGTCCACTGCTGGACATAGGCATCCCCTAATGAGCACCATAGCGCCCTATCTTCAGCTTACCGTATCCAACATCTGCCATCAGCATTTTGCAGATTATCATCTCACCTACACTACGTTTGCCGAGTCGCGGTCTCCTCACAAGAATTATTCTTTTTATAAATTCTTCTTTTAAAAAACATCTCCTATACACCAAGCCTATAGATTCTTTCTTCTATTCTTCTATCAGTAGAACAAAGGACTCACCTGCTGATGGTTGGCGTCTGGTTTCTCGCTGCTGTCGGTGGTGGAAGTGGAGGATGTCTTCTTGCAGAACCCTGGGCAGAACCTTCGGCAGAGGCACCTGGAACCACCACCATGGATCAGACATTTACTTACACCTTTAAAAGAAAGTCGCACAAAATTGTATGGTCTCATAAATAATAAGAAATGTATTTGCATATGGTTTAAACAATAATGATTACAATAAGCAAATTTATTACAAATGGTCTAAGTAAGTACAATTTTAATGTTAAGTGTTTTTTATCAAAAAATCCTCAACTTTATAACACGTGCGGGTTCGATTTCCGCTTTGTGATGAACGTTGATCTACAAATATTCGTTCCGGGGTTCTGAGTGTTTTCTAAACAAGAAAAATAATCTGTCCATTGAATTAATTGTATTAAACTAAGTATACCAGTCATCTAGTACCCATAATACAAGCTCTGCTTAGATTGGAGCTAGATGATGCTGTGTGGATTGTCCAGCATTATTATTATTAATTATTTCGTCATTAAATTGCCAATATGCTGATGAAAATGACCTATAAAGGTTTTTAGAAACGTATATCCTCCAAACTAAATGCAACAATACGACCAAAGCTTTCCGCAATAAGAATCACATTTCCATATTTCCATTAAATCCAACTGACCTATTTCATTTCCAACTTTTAAAAACAACCGTTCCAACTCCGTTATTTCCGGTTAAATTCAGCCTCGATTCTCTACCTAAAGTGATGCTGTAGGTTTTACAGAACTGAAGCGATCGGAAGTGACTTCGCATCCGACTGGTTGGCTGATGGCCAGATAGATATCACGTAGACGTAGCCTTTGGATGGGGTATTGGTGGACACTTTAATATCTAGTCTGTTCATATATTTTTGACTAGCAGATCCTCGTGGTTTCACCCGTGGTAATTGCCGTTACCGTGGGAATTCCGGGATAAAATAGCCTATGTGTTATTCCAGACTCTCCCTTTTTTATGGTATGATAGGTACAGTACAGGCCTCTATCGAGCAGACACACAAATAAAATAAAATAAATGAATTGAGAAAAATAAGGATTAACTAACAAATATGATGAGAAAAGTCACGCAGTCAGTGCCGAAAGAAAAAGCTTTTTGTCTCAGTTCAGAACATCCTACTAATATAAACGCGAAAGTTTGTAAGTATGAATAGATGGATGTTTGTTACTCTTTCACGCAAAAACTACCGAACGGATATGGATAAAATTTGCCACAGAGATAAATTACCTATAGTCTGACACATAGGCTATATTTTATCCCGGAATTCCAACGGGAACGGGAAATACAAGGGTGAAACCGCGACGCACTGCTAGTTCATAAATAATGGTGACATGCCTCAGTCAATTCATCATATAAATAAATAATTCCGGACAGTCCACACAGCATCATCTAGCCCCAAGCTAAGCAGAGCTTGTGTTATGGGTACTAGATGACTGATAATACTGTTACTATATCGATTCCAGAACATCTATAGCGCCTAGTAACCACCCTGAAACTGTCGCTCAACCAACACAATTGTGTTGGTCCATAGTACACATAGCAACCCTTCCTTTGCCCCTTTGATCCTCACTGATCGAGTTACCGCTCGGAGTCACCTCGGCTCCCATTACATACGGTTCATTGTATTTAGAGTGGTCATTGTCTAAGAGAAGGTTGGAAGAGCCTTAATTAAGTACGAAACACACAGAAGGAGGTGGAGCGGAGGCAAAGGCGTGCTAGTTGTATTCTATTGCATCATATGAAAACCTACACACACACCGCAGGCGGTAGCGGCGCGGTGCCATAGGAAAAACCGGCACGCCTTCGCCTCCGTTCCGCCTCCGGCTTCTGTGTGTTTCGAACATTATCGATAGGTAATGATAGATGCCAATCTTATATATTATTTGAGTAACCTAAGTCTTTCAAATCAATAACGATATTGATCATTAACAATTGATGGAATTAATGACTAAAATCACATGAATTTAGGTAAATATGGGCGAATTCATTGATATGCAATCATCATTTTCATTGAAGTATTATAGGTGCGTATTTGCATAATGAGCGGTTACGTTGTAGGGTTCGTTTTCAAAGGAGGCTTCAAACTCGGTAGTAAGTCGACCATAATTACGAGATAATCTGTCATTTTATTGAATTCGCGATGGTTTTGAGATTTGAAAGGTGATAGCAAAGAGAATATAAATACTTCGGGTGATAGTGAGGATGACTTTGGACTTGGGAGAAAGAGGGAAAGAAAAATAAACGGTTTTCCGTGGTTTTTTTGTGCACGGATTTGTAAATAGGAATTTATGATTCTTTGTTTCAGTTTGCTACAGGTTTTTAATTAATGTCAATAATGTAAAAAGTAAAGAAAACACACTCTTTAAAGATAAACGCTCTGTCGGCGTATAATTCAACGTGGAGTGGCTTTCCGGGAGCCTGGGTGTCGCTCCCATAAGCACCCGGTGAGAAAGCGGACGGTCTCCACTACGTACCGTGGACCGATCCGGAGTGGCTGCGTCCACCGAGTCGGGTATCTTGGTGGGACTCCGCCAAAGACGAGCAGCTGCCCGAGACCTTACGAGACGAAATACTGGGTGCGGTCAGCACGCGCTGTTCTTGAGTACGCGCTGCCAGGATTTATAAGATAAGGCCGCCTGTTTTCTCTACACCACGTTGGGTTAGATTAGGAACTCATACATGTGAAAATATATGTGACTGACATGAGTTCCGTGCGCAAGTTTATGTTTGGTTAATTGACATGAAAATAGTCGTAAGGGTGCTTCTCACTACATTTTATATTTATCTTACAGGGACATCTAATGTATCTAGACCCCTTGGATATACTTAATTGTTAAGGGTTGCTCTACAACCGATTTTTATTATGTAAGGGTACTTCTCATTTCGTTTTATATTTATCTTACAGGGTCTTGTAATGTATGTAGAACCCATAGATATACTTAATTGTTAAGGGGCTTCCGGTCCATAAGAACTTAATCCCAAAATGTCTGATATCGGTACGACCTAATCTCACAATGACTGATACCAACAAGCCTATATTTCAAAACGAATTTGTCCCGAATCGCCTGAAATTTTAAATGTCTATATTTCAAAACGAATTTGTCCGGTTGCTCTACAACCAAGGTAATTTTTGTAAGAGTGTGTCACTGTACATTCCATTTGATATTTCTGTAACAGGGACACCTTTTTCATTATTTAGTTAGGATACTCTGTAATATATAAAAAACGTGGTTGTTAATAATAAACTCTTGTCACATTAAACTTACTCCTTCATTTCGTGACAACGTATGTAGCTTTTAACCTAGAATACTAGGTAATTACGATGTTCTTGGAACAACAGTGGAAAACGTTTTAATACCTAAATAAATAATGAACACAACCATCATCTAGCCCCAAGCTTAGCAGAGCTTATGGTACTAGATAACTGATATACTTAACAATACATTTACATTTGCATTGCATTGACATTTTGAAAATGTTTACTATTCATAGAAAAGACCCAGAAATCTGCAGATCGTACATTCGTCCGCTGTGTCACAAAGGTCGCATACAATAACAGATCTGTTCAGACATATCCAGAGAAATCTCTATCCAGAGAAACCTGCCTCACTCGACTGATGGCCGGTCACAACTCGTCGCAATAGCGTGTAGACTGTCCACTAAGTGGATAATTATACCTATAGAAGATAGATTATCGTGTGTCATTCGTAAATGCGTCAGTCACTGCGCAGCTTGCAATCCGCCATATAGGGCTCAAACACAAAACTGCGAGCTCGCATCGCATCGCAAATATCTGCGAGCTCGCACGATAACGTCCGATCTCATTTGCATCGCGCATTCCTGTCATATTACGTCATACTTGGTGACCCCCCTTTAAGTCCGCTCTGAGACAACTTTAGCGAAAGATGCGCGGCGCCTGAGCCGCCTTCTTTGTGTTGTAAAAAAAAAACTGCTTCAGTTCTCAACTCATAGTAATTTCGAGTAAAATAGTTCCCTTCAGAGTTCATAATCGTATTAAATGGATGAATCCAGAATCTTCTTTTTCTTTTATATCTATTTAACAATAACAGCAGTGCAATTGGACCGATTTATGCAAAAATGATCCAACTCACAACCTAGTCAATATCGAGTTTTTTTCACCTATGTAATCAGTATAAGGTATATTTTAACATATCAAAGACTCACACCTCTATGTTCACAAATTTGGAAAATCCATATGATAACTACAACCTACAACTGTCATGTCGAAGACCATTTTTTAAAATGTATAAGTGTTTCATGCCACTTGAATCATTTTTGTGTTGCTCTGGTTACCCTAACATATAACCGTTCTATTTTGCTACAATGATTCAAACTATAATATTAAGCTGGTCCATCAGTTCAAAGAGCTCAGAAAGCTATAGAAAGAGCTATGCTCGGAGTTTCTCTGAAGGATAGGATTCGTAAAGAATACATCCGAAAGAGAACCAAAGTTATCGACATAGCTCAAATAATTAGCAAGCTGAAGTGGCAGTGGGCCGGCTATATCTCGCGAAGAACCGACAACCGTTGGGGTATTCGTGTTCTTGAGTGGAGACCGAGACTTGGCAAACGTAGTATAGGACGCCTTCCGGCCAGGTGGGATGACGATCTGCGAAAGACTGCTGGCAGATGCTGGATGCGTCAAGCTGAAGACAGGGACCTATGGCGCTCATTAAGGGAGGCCTATGTCCAGCAGTGGACTAATATAGGTTGATTATGATGATGATGATGATATAAAACAAGTTAAGCTTTGACAAGTTAATATTTGAAATTGATATTCCATCTAAGTACGTAAACGAAATAAACCATAAAGTTCAAAACACACAGAAGCCGGAGGCGTGGCGGAGGCGAAGGCGTGCCGGTTTTTCCTATGGCACCGCGTTCGCCACGGCCTGCGGTGTGTGTGTAGGCTTTCATAGGATTCCATAGAATACAACTCGCACGCCTTCGCCTCCGCCACGCCTCCGGCTTCTGTGTGTTTCGTACTTTAACGAAAAACAAATAAATAAAATAGGTACAGGGCCAGCGGATCTAATATTAGATGATTGCATTGATTAATTTAAGAAACCGAAGGGAAGCTGCAATAATAGACGATGTAGATGGTTTATGTGATGAACCTTATTCTGATTTGGACGAGGAGTAGGGCCAATTTTGTTTGTTTTGTCTTTTAAAACACAAAAATGATTACTAATTTTTATCACACTTTGAATCATTTTTGCATTTTAGTTTTTACACCCTACATAGCTCTTTCCATACAAAATTAATTTTGTAATAATGATCCAGGCGCAAGTTTTCCCAATTATCTCCTAAACTATTACAATTTATTCTTTATATTATTTATAGCAAAAAAGTTGAGTTTTCATAGCATTAAATTAAATTAAAATAACAACATTTTGTATTACAAAGCTAGAGAAATACCGCCACAAACTTAAATATCGATTATCTCGAAATGAGGTTTGTGTGGGTTGGACCATTTTTGCTTAAATCGGTTCAATTATCTTTTTGGGATCCATCTTACGCTTCCTAAAAACACGTCCAATACGGCTGACTAAACTTGAAGGTATGGTTACCCTACAAAACGGTTCGCCGCACAAATTCGCATCGCAGAAATTCGCAAATCAAGTTCGTGTGACATCGCATCACATCGCATCGCATCGCACCAAATCGCAGTTTTGTGTGGGAGCCCTATGGGCTCCCACACAAAACTGTGTGTGAAACAAAAATGTGAATTTGTGCGGCGTAAGATGGATCCCAAAAAGATAATTGAACCGATTTAAGCAAAAATGATCCAACCCACACAAACCTCATTTCGAGATAATCGATATTTAAGTTTGTGGCGGTATTTCTCTAGCTTTCTAATACAAAATGTTATTATTTTAATTTAATTTAATGCTATGTAAACTCAACTTTTTTGCTATAAATAATATAAAGAATAAATTGTAATAGTTTAGTAGATAATTGGGAAAACTTGCGCCTGGATCATTATTACAAAATTAATTTTGTATGGAAAGAGCTATGTAGGGTGCAAAAATGATTCAAAGTGCGATAAAAATTAGTAATCATTTTTGTGTTTTAAAAGACAAAACAAACAAAATTGGCCCTACTCCTCGTCCAAATCAGAATAAGGTTCATCACATAAACCATCTACATCGTCTATTATTGCAGCTTCCCTTCGGTTTCTTAAATTAATCAGAAATTCGCAAATCAAGTTCGTGTGACATCGCACCACATCGCATCGCATCGCATCGCATCGCACCAAATCGCAGTTTGGTGTGGGAGCCCTTATACCCACGACGAAGAAAACAAAGTTTTGTTTTTATTGACATCATGAATGCTTCATTGCCATACAGCGTGGAAATGCAGCCAGTGGCTTGGGGACGTTTCCGACTAGTATTGACAAGGATCAATTGAGCTAGTTTTAGACTGTTTGCAACCGTCTGCAGTAAGCTCAATGATTTCGATTGTATGTTCTTTTTTTCTGTTCCTTGATTTTAATTTTCGATCCATTGCATCAGGATCAGCATTGCATATGAATTTATTTGTTTTTATGCACCATTTCATGAGTAATAGACTCGTTAGTATGCTTTTCATTGCTCTACACAAATTTAACAATTATCTTCTGATTCTCTAAATGATTAAATTTAAGAAAATTTAGTTGCTTAGCATATTTTGTACTTATCCTACTAATATTATAAACGCGAAAGTTTGTAAGTATGGATGTTTGTTACTCTTTCACGCAAAAACTACTGAACGTATATGGATGAAAGATAGAGAGAGATAGATTATAGTCTAGAATAACACATAGGCTATATTTTATCCCGGAATTCCCACGGGAATGGGATTTACCGGGTGAAAACGCGAGGCGCTGCTAGTATATAATAATTTGGAAGTAAAGGCATTATCTCTTTTGGGTTCTGAGCTGACAAAGTTAAGAATTTGTCAGCTACATGCGACGGTAAGCCACATGACAGATACTTACACAAATAGAAACTAACAATTCCAATTCAGTCACAAAACTACGAATTGAGTTAGAAAACTTCGCTTTACTTTGTCGAAGTAGAAAGTCTGAAGTCGTAAACCACTTCTGACATTATTTAATAACAATGACATTTTTGTAGTCAGTCTGTAATGTTCATATTTTTTATATTATCACGCTTAGATATACCTTAGAAAATATTCGTACTCTAAAATACTCGTACTCGAAAATAATCATTTAATGCATCTGTAGTAGTTATAAATATTTTCTACTAGCGACCCGCCCCGGGTTCGCACGGTTTTATTATGCGTATAAACCTTCCTCTTGAATCACTCTATCTATTTAAAAATACCGCATCAAAATCCGCTGCGTAGTTTTAAAGATTTAAGCATACAAAGGGACATAGGGATATAGGGACAGAGAAAGCGATTTTGTTTTATACTATGTAGTGATAGTGATATGCTGGACGGACATAGATTCACATGCATGACACAGCCCCAAGCTAAACAAAGTTTGTGTTATGGATACTAAATAACAAGACATACTTAACATATATTTTTTGGTAAAACAGAACAGAATACGCATACAAACATTTGCAAAACAAGATCAAAGAAACATTTGTCCTGTGGAAATCGTTCTTCCGACGCGCCTCAGGGGTCGTTAATTTACAAAATTCCTAATATTTTTTTATAATGTAAATTGAAAGCTAATTGAAACTATCTATTTAGCTTTGAAAGCTATAAAAATATTATATTATTAAAACCCACTAAAGTATCTAAGTACCAATCAATAAATTTGAAAAGTTGAAACAGATTAAAGGGAAATCTGCGAGCGCTTTTATAAAGCTTTCAAACAACAGACATTTCATTTCATACTTAGTTTTGCATTTATAAAACTATCAGAGACTTTATCTATTATTTTTACAAATCTACAGTCCATAATAAACACAACTAGGTACATGAGTTACTATAAAACTGTTAAAACTATAATTGGTTACTAACACTTAATTCTTTCGTCATTCGTTCGTGATCATGGCGCATAATACTGTGCCGAAATATCGGAAAACTCAAAACAAATCAAATCATATTCCGTTATGACTTTGGACCTACATGAGTTACTGTTCTCAAAACTTACAGCCAAAATTGAATTTTAACCCCAAAATAAAGATTAAATTTTAACTCCATCCAACCCATACAATAGTAAGGCCGTGAATCCCAAAGTGTCATCTTCAAGCCACCTTTCATGTTGAGTATTAAATATCCCAAACTGGATAAAAGTACCTCCTCTGTTTGTTTGGTCGCAATATCGTTAGATTCGTCCCAGTTTCCGGTAGAGGGCGCTGAACAATACGCTGCGAGTTTCCAGCACATTGGGCTTTCATACCGTGCTTATTCTACTGGATATTGTATTAAAAAGATATAGTTTGGTACGTTTGTCGGGATTGGAAACGTAATGAAATGTTTCTAGATGAATTATTGGAGCCCCGTGGTGGGCGCCAATTTAATAAGCTCATTTTGTAATGTTCTCTCTGATTTTGTACCGTTATATTGGATGTGGACATTGTTCTAGTATTGGAAATATGGACGGAAGCGGAATTTGGAAACGTAATGAAGTTTTTCTGAGTTGAATGGCCCCGTGTTTGACCCTAATTTCGTCCAGATCTTTCTGTTATTTTCTTCCATATTTATTTTGATGATTTCAACGTGGAGGCTTTCGTGATAATAAATTAGCTTGATTTAAGATTCTCGTAAAAGGAAAGTGGGTGTTACAGATAAGGCCTCACGTTAGGAGCCAAATTTAATTTATTACTAGGATCTGCTAGCGGCTTCGCACGCATTTTTTCTAGGGTTTTTTTTATCTATTAATAATTACCTACTTTTTATAAATTCATATATACATGGGCAAAAATAATACGAGTTTAAAATAATAATAAATAAACAAATATTAGTAAGTTGTAGTTGTTAGTGCCACTGACCTGATGAAGAGTATCCCAGCCAGGAGTAGGAGTAGAGGCAGCAGCGTCCCGAAGCAGGCCAGGAACCAGGTCTGCACGTCCGTGAACCCTGAGAACACAGACAGGACTGCGCGAGGTCACATGGCAATAGGCACCAGTGTTGCTAGCAACGACTCAATGTTGCTAGCAACGACTCAATGTTGTTAGCAACGACTCAATGTTGTAAGGATCATCATCATCATCAACCTATATTAGTCCACTGCTGGACATAGGCCTCCCCCAATGAGCGCCATAGCGCTCATAGTAGTCTTCAGCTTGACGCATCCAGCATCTGCCAGCAGTTTTTCGCAGATCGTCATCCCACCTGGCCGGAGGGCGTCCTACACTACGTTCACCGAGTCGCGGTCTCAACTCAAGAACACGTTTACCGCAACGGTTGTCGGTTCTTCGCGAGATATGGCCAGCCCACTGCCACTTCAGCTTGCTAATTCTTTGAGCTATGTCGATAACTTTGGTTCTCTGTCGGATGTATTCGTTACGAATCCTATCCTTCAGAGAGATTCCGAGCATAGCTCTTCTATAGCTCGCTGAGCGACTTTGAACTGGTGGTAAGGAAATCCTACTAATATTATCAATCGCGCAATCATATCACTCAGACTTTCAAAACCTATTTGTAAATCAATATCTTTATTTCTTTAGGCTTACAAAATAAGCACCTAAACAAGTCAAATTTAATACATAATTATCAAAATAATATAAGAAATAAAGTGATAATTGATTTTCAGTTCGCTTCAATCTTTTGTCCACTAGTGGAAGAAGCGAAATAGAAACCACTAGCACGTATTCTAATTAAGCTTATGCTTTACAATACAACAGAGATGCTTAGAAATAGCGATTTATTGTTTCACTAGCATCTGCATCTGTTGTTACTGTGGAAACGTTTCAAGTATATTTATATCTAGAACTCTGTTTATTACAAATTTCAGCCCGATCTCTTCAGTAGTTTTTGCGTGAAAGAGAAACAAACATCCATACATTCATTCATCTATATCCATACAAACTTTCACGTTGATAATATTAGTAAGGATCAATTCTAAATTAAAATAACATTCAAGCTGAAGTAAGGTAGGTACTGTCTCATGTAACCTTATGTTGATTTGGAGGTTACAACTAGATATTTCAAAAGTACAAAATAGGAACACCAATCTCTTTGAACGACCATTCCGAAGGGTACCGAGGCTCTCCGGATTTTAAAAAAAATATCTGAGTTTCTGGTCGATGCGACGCGTGATCCGAGAGCTGGTGAATATCTGGCTCAGCGCATCAGCATTGCCATACAGCGTGGTAATGCAGCCAGTGTCTTGGGGACGCGACGACTGGTATTGACATGGATCAATGAGCTACCTTTAGACTGATTGCAACCGTCTGCAGTTAGTTCAATGGTTTTAATTGTATATACTAGTTGTAATTTTTTCTATTGCATGATTGTAATTTTCGTTATTAATAAAGATGTTTGAAAGTAAAAAAAAATTAAATACTCCAAAATAATAAAATAACTTGGCCAACGCGACCGAGTCCCATAAAATATGTTAAAACATTTATCAAGTTTTGTGGTCCGTGATAGGAGAGTTGAATTCAATTCATTTTTCACTCCAAATATACAAAAGGTAAAACAAAAGTTTACACCATACTGTTTTATCGTTGAACCTTTTTACTGAATTTAATCGAGGGATTCCAGCCAATCGCAACTCACGTCACGTGTGTTCTAAATTCAAACGTTTTCTGTTCACGAGTCCGTTCCACGTTGGACTCCAGTTGGCTTCATGCCATTTCCAACAGCTCCGATAAAATGCTTCTCGATTTCTACCTTTAAGGGATCTTAGTTTAATAATACAGCTGATTTTCGTTAATTCGAGACTCGAGGGACTCTTAAAATATTATAGACATAAAAATATATGCCTATAAGTAAATGTAAATAATATAAGTGAATAATATAAGCGAATCATAAAACCCTGGATCACAGAAGGGATCTTGCGCTGCATAAAAAATAGGAACTCCATGCAGAAAAAACTAAAATCTGATCCTCATAATGAAGTTGTTAGAATTACATTTAAAAGGTACCGAAATTATTGTAATAACTTATTAAAAAAACTAAAAAGGAACTATGAAAGAGATTTACTGGCTAAGTCTGCAAAAAATAGTAAGACTCTCTGGAAAACCATAAATAATATTACAAATTACAAAGCCCCGAATACTCCAAATACGTCACTTCTCAATATACAACCTACTTCAAAACAATCAGTAAGCTACGTAAACTCTTATTTCGCAAATATTGGACAAGATCTTGCTGAAAATGTGCCTGAACATTACCATTACCCTTCTATTGAAGACTCTTCTATAACTATACCATCACTCTCCCACCACTCATCATCTTTTGTTCTACTGCATACCGACTTTGATGAAGTTCTTAGTGTTCTTTCAAGCCTTAAAACAAATAGCGCTCCCGGCTGGGATAACATTCCAACATCCTTTCTGAAAATTTCGTTACACGTCCTGCTTCCTTGTGTTTGTCGTTTAATTAATCTCTGTTTCGACTCAGGAATATTTCCCAACGAGCTTAAACGTTCAGTGGTGACACCTATATATAAAGGAGGAAACAGGGATGATGTAAATAACTACCGTCCGATCTCCGTACTACCTTCACTTTCAAAAGTCATGGAAAAATTGATAAATATCAGGCTTCTAAACTATTTAAATAAATACAAATTACTTTCTAAATTTCAATTTGGTTTTCGGCAAGGCTTATCAACGGAAGACGCTATTTCCGAACTAACGAACATAGTTACAGACCAGGTTGATAAAAAACGAAAATGTCTGACTGTATTTCTTGACCTTAGGAAAGCATTTGACACCGTGTCTGTTCCGATTCTCTTATTGAAACTGGAAAAATTTGGTATTAGAGATGTGCCACTTTCTTTATTAAGTAATTATTTAAGTGGAAGAAGGCAACGTGTAAGGATTGGTGATTTTGTGAGCGAGGATGTATCCATATCATACGGTGTCCCACAGGGGAGCATCCTGGGCCCGACCCTGTTTTTAATGTATATTAATGACTTGTGTAATATGACGGTAGATAATGGATACATTTTTTCTTATGCAGACGACACTGCCATCATTTTTACCGGCAATTCTTGGAGTGAAGTTAAACTAAGAGCGGAAAAGGGACTCAGAAAGATAGATCTATGGCTTAGACAAAATTTACTTACACTAAATATAGATAAAACAAATTATATCTGCTTCACCAAGTACATAAGTACTCAACCTGACTCTACCTTTAGTATTAAAATACATAGATGTGCCCTTAATAACCAGCACTGCGACTGTCCAAAGATTGACAAAGTAGCTCGTACCAAATATCTTGGAATTATGATAGATCAACGGTTAACCTGGCACTCCCATATAGATTTACTCATGAATCGGACTAGGAAGCTCATATGGATTTTTAAGAATTTAAGACATGTTGCTCCCCCCAATCTTCTGAAGAAGATTTATATAGCTTTAGTAGAATCTACTCTCACCTACTGCATACCTATTTGGGGAGGTGCGGCAAAAACTCACGTCATTGACCTTGAGAGGGCCCAGAGGTCTCTTCTTAAGGTAATGTCTTTCAAACCATATAGATATCCAACCCAAAGCTTATACTTGGAATCTGATTTATTTTCTATTCGTAAACTATATATCATTAATTCTGTATTAAAAATTCATAAAACTATAGACTTCGACCCCGCAAAGACACAAAATAGAAGGAATAATATAGTCGTAAAAAATACACAGGTAAAATCTACTTTTGCATCAAGACAATTTCTTAGGCAATCTACCTTTCTATATAATAAAATTAATAGTATTCTCAATATTTACCCTAAGAAACTCTATGACTGCAAGTATGAGCTAATTAAATGGCTTAAGTCCTTAAATTACGAAGATGTGGAAGCACTCTTTACGGTTGTTTCCTAAATTTAATAGTATTATCTTTCGAATCGATAAAATATAACATTCACACATACGCATTCATTCACTGGTTGATTCTGTTGCCCGGACTCTTACGAGACCGGTGTTCTCAGGATCACCACTCAAACACACAAACACACACACACAAACACACACACACACACACACAAACACACACACACACAAAATAAGGATTATAGATTAAATTTTAATTTTAACAAATTTCTTAATTATTACAGCTATGTTTAAGTGAACGCTTTGAGTTTATAACTTAGACCACACTACATCTAGCAAAACTCGAGCATTCTATTCTATGTTCGTATAAAACTACCCTCAATTTTTAATGTTAATTTCATTATTAGTATAAATTATGAACAAATTAAAATGTTTTAGTGTTAAAAGATTTTTTGTAACTACTGGCTACTGTAACTGAGGAAGAGCGAAACCTCCTAGCACAAGTATTCTTTACTTAAAAGGAGGCTTCAAAATATTGTTCAAGATGCATGAACATTGTGAACGAAATAAAAACATTTGTATTTGTATTTGTATTTGTATAAGTCTATAAACAATATTTATCTCCTTTCAGGGAACTTAGTTTCATAAAACGACTGATTTCCGTTAATTCGAAACCCGAGGGACTTTTAAAAATATTATAGACAATAAATAAAACTTCGAATTATTAAGTGTTGATCAGTTATTAACTATTCACTGCTATTCTTTAACAATGACAGAAGTTTAGAGGCATATTCGTTTACTCATAATGTGAATTAATATTTCAAAAGAAATCTGTTATACTGGTTTGCTACAAAGAATATTGCCGCTGCTCAGACTTTTTTAAGGGAAAAAGTGACTGAAATGCTTTTTCATCACTTTCGCTTTGTAGACCGAAGCTTTGTAAGGTATCGAATCAAGCTCTTGCTTCCTTAATTGACACCTCTGTCATTTTCTCTCTACAACTTTGAATTGTCGAGGGTTTGACGTCGATTAATTCGAATAAACGCGTCGTTTTCGTCGTCGTAGTAATGATTTTTTGTATTCATTTAATTGGAAATCTAAAATGATTATGATAGATAGATAGAAACTTTACTGCATAGTACATGGGCGAGTATAATGCTAGATTTTTTTGCTGATTCTCTACCTGCTAACCTTTGGGTAATATGGACAACATTTTAGTAGGATTTGTAGGGAGCTCGTGATAAGTTTAATTTTACCATAGAGAGGTTTGAATTAATGCAGGTTTGAATTAACGAGAGTCGACTGTACCAAATTTTAGTCAACCTTTATTATGAAAGTTTTTTTCGTTCGTATAATTAAACCGTTAGTCAGTTTGCTTTTCGTTGTAAAAGCTGTTATACCACGTAAGGCGCCAAGTTTATTTTTTGCTAAAAAGTGGCGTAATTATGTTTTGCGAGCTGTTTTTATTTGTTGCAAAATTTGTTTGTAAAAGATAAGTTATAAATACATATTTTTTCATGACTTTTTCTCTGTTTTGCCCTGACATATCAATAGTGCAGCTCTCGCAAATTTGATTAACTTCTGTATGAAGTTGCAAATATAATTATGACGATGTAAATAATTCGCTTTCACGAATACTAGATTAGTTTACGCCAATAACGTCTTACTCAATTCAAATGAACTCAATCTTAATGAACTCTGTGCCAGCAAATCAAGTATTAACTCATTTTTGACTCTAACTAATTTAACTAACAAATTTAATGAATAAGCTGAAATCTCCCACCGCCTTAGACATTATTTAAATTCTCAAATTGCTTCTGAATAGCAATGCCAAGATTTACATAACAATATTACCTTAGTCTGCCTCTCCTAGGTGAGGGAATCAAACCAAGACGTGGCATCCTGCCAGGTAGAGCTTATGAACTGGTTTAGATTCAAAAGATTATAGTAAAATCGGCCAAGAGCGAATCGGACTCGCGCGAAAGGTTCCGTACATCTATAAAAACGGCAAAATAATTATCACTTGAATAATGTAGTATTTATTACATATTATTATTTATTTATTTTAATACTATATATTTATTAATTACTATATTTTACGTTTAAATTTAAATATTTAAACATAACATAGCGGCAACAAAAATACATCATCTGTGAAAATTTCAACTGTAGAGTGCTTTTCACGAAAAAAGTCCCTCGGCAACTGGTGGAACTAAATTTGACAGATTGCCATATGCTTGCTGGCTTCATTCGGTCGTACTACTACAGCGCCGCGTCTAGGGGACTTCTTTCGTGAAAAGGACTCTACATATAACTAGCACGGTTCATGAGATACAGCCTAGTGACAGATGAACAGACTGACGGACGGGCAGTGGAGTATTAGTAATAGGATCCCGCTTCATCCTTAGGGTACGAAACCCTAAATTAAGCCTGCAAAATATTGGGTCTTTCTACATTTGTCGCAAAGTAAATTCATTACTAAAAATTGTGCGTAAGTTCGCTACGATTCTTTTTCTGTGATAAATTGCTCCATTTATTAATTTGAACATTGTTAATTTTTACACATTTATTTTTCCGTATAGACAGCAGAAGCAAGAAACAAAAAATGTAAGTAAGTTAAATAAATTTCAAAATCAATATTTTTTAGGAGATTTATCAATGTTTCATAAGGTTTATCAAGTTAAAACAGCATTTTGTTTTAATAATGCTTTCCGAACTTGGTTCGCTAAAAGTTTGTTACAACTTGTTAAAGAAAGAGCTTAGGCAGAATTTATTGTTATTTATCTCTTTGTTACAGGACTCGCCGCCGCGCCGTAGAGCTTGGGGCGAAAGAATCGACACCTTTAACTCAGCCCGTCGATGTAATATCCCACCAGGATTATTTTAATTCATCGGGAAGCCCATCGGATTCAATATCGGATACTTTTGACTATGATTGCTATTTTAAAAGAGCATATGCGAAAACTTTTGCCATTTGAATTTGGATACTTGGTTCTTTAGTTTGGATATGAATCAAAATAGCGTTCTAAAGATCTGACGGAAATGGAATCAAATTTGACTTTTCCGTTATGGAAACAAATCGAAAGAATTACATACCCCTACTGAAGCGCATTTATTTCTGAGCATTTTAACACCTCCAATGCTATCTACCTACCCATGGCAAGCATGGTGATAATGTCAGAACCCTGGGTTCAGCTGTGAAAGTTTTGATGAGTACAAGACTAATTTGAATAAAACTTATTGATTTATATATCAGTAATACAGATATATATTATTTAGATTTCTATATTCGTCATACAGATTCTGTATGACGAACACAGAAATCTAAATAATTTAGGAGGTTGCGGGTTCGATTCCCGCTCTGGAACAAATGCTTGTTTTAAGTGTGTCTAAAAATAATTCTTCTGGGGTTCTGCGAGTTTACTTTGTATAGTAAAAATATCTATCTTTGTAATGTATTGTATTGTATTAAGTATATCAGTCATCTAGTACCCAAAACACAAGCTCTACTTAGTCCCAAGCTAAGTGATTGATTGTGTGGATTGTCCAGCATTATTATTATTATTTGTATTGGTTTTGAAACGTTTTAATGCCATCAAGAAAGTGGATAACTAGTTTTAGCTTAGGGTCCAGACCAATGCCTAAGAAAGAAGAGACTCGTGGCTCACTTCCAAAAATCCTATATCTACTAAAGGACTGAATAGTATTTATTGGTTCAAAATTTAGCTTGTTTTCTAGACTACATGGTATACCTATCAAAAATTAGTTTCGATTTTAGGAGGTTGGGGTATTCGGCTGTAGGCACGAATGTCTCTTGGGCATCAATCCGGACTCTACCCTAAGTAGAGCCTAACATACAAACATCAAACGAAAACCTTAGTAAGCACCAATTTATTATTTCAGCCCATAGGACCTACCTGCCTATTGAGTTAAGAGGGTGCAAGGCGGCCGTTTATGAAATAAGAATAGGATTGGATTTTACGTTCAGAGGAGCGAGACAGAGCATACCTTTTTGGAAAAGTATAGGTGCCAAAAATTAAATGATTATTCATTGCAAGAAAATTAAACAGCTTATTAAGAAGCTTAGAGAAACCAATTCGACTCATCCGTAGAACAAAGTCCTATCTGCAGAGTTGATGGTTTTCAGTAGATGTTAGAGAAGTTGTTGACTTGTGTAACTCTTAAACGGTGAGACTTCTCATTGAGACTTTTTGGTATGTTGTTACAATGCCCTAGCCTAGTTAAATGCTTTTTAGTGTATATTTATTTTCCTTTTATTTCTGGAGATAGTGAGTCCTTTATTAACGTAGGACGTTTTACGGCGGAACAGCGGTGGTCTGTTGTGAAGATAGAACGTTGTTTTACGGAAACGTCTTAGCAAAATGACGTTTTTTATTAATATGGGTCGTTTTTTGTTGGAGTTATCTATTCTGTAAGAGTCCTATGTGGATAACTACCTTAAATTATTGTAATAAAATTATAACTTCTAAGTAATAAAATCGTTTACTAAGTTAAAAAATCATCAACAAAAGTAATAAAGCCAATATATGGCATGATTTAGAACAACAAACACGTCATTTAAAATTCAGCTCATAGAATATTTGCGGCTAATATCATCTCCCTATTAGAAAAATGCTGAAGATGCGCATGACTAAATTTTAGACTAAGGTGCGAAATGTTAATATCTTCATGTGGTGATAAATATTTACGTGGATTTATCAGTTTACCTAAGACTACGTACGCCGATAAGTTTATTACAAACTCTGTGGGGCAGTTGGCGAAGGTCTCCCTGCGACGCTCGAGGTTGCGGGTTCGATTTCCACCTTGGGTCATATATGATATTTGTACAGGCTATTTTCTATATATAATATAGATAAAGTAATAAAATCTACCTATGTAAGTAGTATAATTCTTTGAGTATATCAGTTATCAAGGACCCATAATTACAAGCAATGCTTGGGGCTAGATGATTTTGTGTGAAGAATTGTCTATCTACATTTATTTTTAGACATGTTACCTGTTTCTGACCTGGTTACCATTTTGTCATACGATATAGTATTTTAAGTTTTAACTATTACGCCAACAAGTCAGTTTTCGGTAAACGTGTAGTTCAATTAAGTTTCAAATCAGGGCGAAACGATACTGATTCGTAATATTATAAATAATCTAAGTAAATATTTGACAAAACATGAAGATAAATGTGTAAACTTCGCACTTTACCTACTTAATTCAAAACACATACAAAAATAGCAAAACTTATATTATATTATTTAATCACTTATTTATACTGAAATATAATTTAGAAAAACAATTAAAAACCACATTAAGCACTTACATAAATTAAATTATAATTGAACATTGTTTCAGAATTTAGATCATAAATTGATCAGCAAAACATAATATTGCTTGTTTGGTTAGGTCATCATCCCAGTCTTCTTTTCTTTATGTTGATGAAATTCCGCTTCATGGATCAGTCTCATAGTTGCCAAAAAAAATTATAAAGCCAACCGCTGTTAGCTTGCAACACAGGGAATTTGTCAGCGGCATTTGTATGTTGGCCTGATGGTTTTCATCATCTACGGCTTTTTTTTTCTCCTAACAAATTTTTACCTTATTTCAAGGCATTAGCATTCAATGTCTGTCTGTTTTTAGGAGTCACGTTGCGATCAGGATATCATTGTAAAGATGCAGGCGAATTCATGTTGTAAATAAAAGTAATTTATATGGGAACAAGTAGGTACATAGGTTAAAATAACTATTGGAATTCGATGATGCCCGCAGAAGTTTTTAGTAAAACTGTACCGCAAATGCTGGTGTAGTAATCACTGATTATTAACAAGCATTTGCACACTTTTTGATCACATTGATTATCCACATGATAAGGAGGGAATACGCAGGTAGCAGACCGAATGGACATTAATATAAGACGGCATAGATATGTTGTTCGCAAAACCTTCTAGTTAAGAAAATTCATAATTAATACAGCTTGATGAGTTAAAATTTTATCACCACAGATCTACCCTGGTTAATTTTGAACTGTATTAAATTTACTGGGGTACATCTGTGGTGAGAAACTTCTAACTCTTAATGCTATATTAATGTGAAATTTTCGTAACTAGAATGAATTTTCAAAGAAAATAAACTAGCTTCATTGATGTAAACGTTCATGGCTGAGGTATTAGACACAACATTCGGTATTGAGCTATCGCAGGTAATTTTATCGGGCCACTATCTCATGCAGAATTTAATCCTGATCATATTAGCTAGTTTTTCCTGCACCTGGAAGCAAAGGCGACGTTTTTTGGTATCATGCGGCTGTTATCAACATTCACAACTGGAATTGAAGAAAAAACTAATTATTTTTGAAGCTATGTATAAAATACGTTCATATTTTATATATACTGAAAAAAAATGTACTGAGCAATTTATTACACTACTCAGAAATAAAAAAATCTCAATATTTAATGATGTTTTGTGATGAACAACGTCCTAAATGATTTCATTATCCCACAAACAACGTTCTATCTTAACATCGAACCGACAAATCGTCTAACAGATTCCGAAGGAAAACGTCCTATAGTCATATGAAATCCTAAGAAGCTCAATAGTGTTCGCATAAAATGGTCCTAACGTATCATATGACTTAAATTTTTTACCGTTAATTAATAAAGAAAAAATGATTATTCCTTTGAATATGCACTACGACAAAGAATTTCTGTACAAAAAATACGTTGCACGAGCTCTCCATCAAAAAACGTCCTATTTAAACATTGAACGCCTGCTACCTAAAACCGAGATAAAAAAGCAATATTTATATTTGAATTTAATGTATATTAAACCTATAAAAAACACATCGAAAGACTTTCTCTTTTCCTATCTCCAACGAACAACGTCCGAACTGACGAACGGACCGAGCGCACGCGCCGTGCGCCGCACCCGCGCGCCGTTGCATGATCACTTAGAACGTTGTTTGGCGGAGTTGATATCAGTTAGGACGTTGTTCGATTTTATATCTCCGAAACTAATTAAGATACAAAAATTTTAAAAACGTACTTCTGTAGAGCTTGTTCTTCTTATCTCGTTTCGCTATTAAAGTCATTTTTGGTCTATGATCACATAGAACTATGTTCTACGGATAAGTCGAATTATTGTTATTTTTTACACATCAAAATACAAGTTACTTCATTAAGAACGCAAGGTCTGAGGTCTCGACCAAATTTTGTGCTAAACAGTTATAGTTTCGTATTTTCACATTCTGGTAAACTAAATAAATAATGTTGAATTTAATTATATTTCCTTTTTACCCCGGGGTTCCTATTATTAATGAGATCTACGTCAAGTTAAATAAAAAAATCAGCCTCAAATTCAAAGATAAAGTGCTTTATTTCCTTTAAATTTTACAGAACTCTTGGGTATGTCATAAAATTCATGTAATAAATAGGTACTTACACTTTGATTTTTGTTCACTTCAATATTTTTAAGGTAAAGTAAAGAAACGAACTTTAACTTGTTAGGTTGTCAGTTTTTCCTTAGGTGCCCTCTTAAAATAGTTATATTACGTCGCTGAGTTGTGAATAACAATAGGCAATAGGACCTTCTGAATATTGTAGGGTAATAGAAAGGGATGTAAACATCCATTCAGTTATGAGTTTAATGTATTTGTAAAGGCTGTAATGGGTTCCGGAGATAAGGCAATTGGGGTTCCTTCGATGACTTATTGGACCCAGCTGCTAAATTTATGAATCTACCCTCATTTTGCATGAAGATGACATCTATTTCTAGATGCGTGGGTTTATACGTACAAAGTTAGAGAGTATGTCATATTTTGATTGCTACCTAAGTATTTAAAAAACAAATTTTGGTGATAAATGTAGGGGATTACATTTGTCACCAAATTTTTTTTTTTTAATACTATGCTAATATTATTTTATAGTACTACCTCGGGATGATTTAAGGAATTATTATTAGTTATATCATTAGCAGATAACAATGGAAGATATCATGGTGTAAAACATTAAATAAATACAAACACATACCTAATGACAAACATATCGAACATCAAAAAATATTTCTCTAGTCTCACTGAGAAACTACGTTTTAAACTCGATTAAAACAGAGCGTTGTAAAAATTAAAGCAAAGATACAAAACGTGTTTATAAGGGTCAGAATCGTATTCAGGCCTCAGCCTCACGTACAAGCAGAAACACCGAAAACAGCTGTAAATCATAAAGCAATTTGCGCCCTTCAGCTAAATTCATTAAAAATGTAACTGTTCTTATTCACCAGCTTACTTCTGCTTACAAACATGATTTATTTGTGACGTGAAGACCCGAGTCGAGCTTCGATCAGACCTATTGTAAGGAAACTAGGAATCGACAGAGTTTATTTATTGAGGTTTACATCATCATCATCATTAGCCTATCCATCATCCACTGCTGGACATAGGGCTCCCCTAATAAGCGCCATAGCGGGCTGTCGTCATAGGCTTACATAATAATAATTCTGGACAGTCCACACAGCATCATCTAGCCCCAAGCTTATCAGAGCTTGTGTTATGGGTACTAGATGACTGATATACTTAATACAATACATTACATAGATAGATATTTTTTATTATACACTAGCTGACCCGGCAGACTTCGTACTGCCTCATATGGGGTTTTCCCGGCAATTCGATTTTTTTCACCTTTTAAACCTTCCCTGGACCTCCACGAACATTTCAAGACCAAGATAAGATAAATCCGTTCAGCCGTTCTCGAGTTTTAGCGAGACTAACGAACAGCAATTGATTTTTATATATATAGATAGAAAACACCCAGACCAACGGAACAAATTTCTGCAGATCGTGCACAAATTTGTTCCGAGGCGGGAATCGAACCCGCAACCTCCTGCGTCGCAGGAACCTTCGCCCACCGCGCCACATCGGTCGTCAATATCGTCATAATAACATCAAAATAGTCATTTTTTTCACAAATTACAATATAATCACTAGCTTTTCGCAAGCGGCTTCGCTCTCGCAGACTATACTATTTTTCCTGCCATTCAATCTACCCGTATTGCCCTTTTAAGAAGTTTTTGAAAAGTGCTGAAACACGTGTTTTAATGTACCTATGGCAACTTCTTAGGCGTGGAATTTCCAAAAAAATTTGGAATTGAGACATTTTAAATATGGAATTTTCCCTTCTTATCGGGTGTCTGTATAGTAAGAGTACCTACCCTCCAAATTACAGCTTCAGCGGGCTACATTTATTTACATAAGTTACTCTACAAAATGCAATAAAAATAAATAATGCTGGATCATCCATACGCCACAAAAAGGCAAAAAAATTATATAGAATTTATAAATGTAGTTGTAGTCTTGGAACAAAACATTGGCTACTTTTCATCCCATGGGATAAAAATAGCAATGTAACTTTACCATAGAAACAACGAGTGCGAAGCCGCGGGCAGATACTAGTTAAAAGTAAAAAGACTTAATTGACTCTTCGATTGACGTCTGTAAGTAACTCATTTTTTATATTCTAACAAAAGTATTTCAACGCAAAAAGCTCAAACTTTTGAAATCACCTAACGTAAAACTTTAGTTCATTATTTCCTACTAATGAACGAGTTGTTATAAAAATCAGTCGTGAAAAAGAACTAGATCAATTATTATTAAAGTTTTCAGCTTGCTCCAGAAACCTACTGCCAGAGGAAAAGCTTTCAAAACTTTGGCTTTATGCTGCCCATTTACGTCGGACATTTTCTTTTCGGATTCAAAGGTGGACAAAGTAACACGTCTCTAGAGAATACGGATAAAATTGCTGGCTCTTTATATTGAGTGGAAAAGAGTAATTTTTACACAACTAGGGTAAAACCAAAAGGAACGAATCATCATCATCATCATCATATGAGTCCACTGCTGGACATAGGCCTCCCCTAATGAGCGCCATAGCGCCCTGTCTTCAGCTTGACAAGGAACGCATACTTACCTATTATTTTCTAAGTATATTAAGTTTCAATCAAAGTCAAGTGCTTTATTTCCTTTAGACCCTAAAGGACTCTAGGATCCGTTATAAAATATAGGTTATAAAATATAGGTTATAAATAGGTACTTAATTAAAACTAGGAAATAAAGAGCTCTTTGATTTTTGTTCACTTCAATCTTTTTATGATCAAGTAAAGAAGCCAGCAAGAAGCAAGAAACTTTTACCTTGTTAGTTTTGAGTTGGAGCAAAAGTCGTACAAAACATTTTTATCCTCAAAAATCTGATTTTATAATAAGCCTTTTTACATTATAATAGTTTTAACAATTAGTTTGAATTGATTTACTGATAATTTTTGCAACTTGCTTGGAGTTTTGTCGTAAAAGCGTTTTCCAATTAGAATTTTTTCTTTTCATTTGGTAAGGATTCTTTACAGTATCTACCTTTACGAAGTATTTATATTCTCTTTGTATGTACCCATTGGTATCAAAATGAGGTGTCAATTTAATAGAGACAGCATAGATAATTTTACAAATAGACAATTAATTTTCCATATTTTGATTTGATGATAGTGTCATAGATTGGATACAGATATAATAAGTTTTCCAAGCTTCCTAGAATTAGACTTACTTAGATCCCCAATTTTAGGCTCAGCGCATCAGCAATCAGCATTGCCATTCAGCGTGGTAATGCAGGCAGTGTCTTGGGGACACAACGACTGGCATTGACATGGATCAATTGAGCTACCTTAAGACTGTTAGCAACCGTCTACAGTTAGCTCAATTGTTTCAATTGTATATACTAGTTTTAATTTTTTTAATCCTTGATTGTAATTTTTGTTGTTAAGGTTGTTTCTGGTCCAGGACTAAGCATAGCTCCGCTATTAGATGGCGCTGATTTTCTATGTTGAAGTTTTTCACTATTTTCTTATTAAATTGTGCATAATTGTTTAATTGTAATATATTTGCCGCAAATGGGATGTTGTTTTTTATGTACCAAGCAATTTTTCAAGTGTTGAAAGCATCTATGGAGCTTGTATTTGGGAAGAGCAAAAAAGATTTTGCCTGTGTGAGTGATCGGCCGCTACGAGTCACTCACACAAAAAAAGATCTTGCCTGTGTGAGTGATCGGCCGCTACGAGTCACTCACACAGGCAAACCCTATAAATTCAGTGGAACTAAAATAACTACTGTTCGAAAAATAACAGAGATAATTGGAGACGCCTTAGGACTAAATATTTTTCGGACCAATAGTTCCGTTTTCGGTACATAACTAAATTACATCTAAAATTAATTCAATAAAACCACTAGTTAACGAACTAATTTTCGACTCTTGTTTTTTTTAAGAATAAAAACAGGCTCTATTTACATTTAAAAAAAAATTGGAGGTAATTTTCTTTTATCGTTTTGAACAATTTAAGTAAAAAGGCGCAGAGGGTAATGTTATTTACAAACTAGCTTATAAGCTAAGGAATATCTTACAAATTATAGGTAAAAAAAATACTTTTCACACTATTTATTAATTTCGTTAAATCATTGGAATTGACAAATAATTTGAATGAGTTCACAATAACAATCATTAATTTTAAATGTACTCACTGTGAAAGTTGTTCCAATATTATAATAAAATTACAATAAAATTGTTGGCGTAAGGAAGTCTCCACTTTTTTTGACTCTGTTCTTTGTGTACTTAGATATTTTAGCTCCGATTTTACGACCACTTATAATAGATTAAAAGTAATACAAATTTTCACCGTATTTCAATAAGTCACGTTGGACTAGCGGTTCGAACAGTCGGGTGGGTGCGACGATGTATAGTCGTACCTGGGTTCGAAACCACTGAAAATTTGATTTACTTTTTGCTTTTTGATGATAAAATATCCACAAAATTTTGATACATCCCGTTAGTACGGGCTCGAATCCCTTCAACACTACCAAAATTTTTGATTTTTATCATTTTTATTCTTTATGTTTTGAACAATGTCATAGACCTAGTACAAACAAATTCATGTTTGTCATAAATTACTTATTGTAAGCCTTCCTAAGTCTATTTTATTGTAATATAAAACTTTGGTAGACTGTTCTGCGTACATCCCACAAAGGGTCCTGACCTCGTTTCTAACGGTATGACAAAAATAAAATGAAACAATTATGTACTATCAACACCAACTGATTTTTATTTTATTTTAGCTCTTTACGCCAGCTAATGTTCAGGCATTTTTACAAATCGCTCATTGAATGCAAAACGGCCACATTTCAAAAAATTTAGAAAATGTTTTATTTCTCATAAAGTATATCTTCTTTTGAAAACATTTCATTTCAATATTTATTTCTTTTTATTGGGATTATTATCTTAACTTTGCTTCAAAATTTGAATGCAAAAAGGGCTTTTGTAGTTTTTATCAAGTTGGGTGATAGATATAACAGCGACCATTATTTTAAAATAGAGCAAAAAATTACGAAAACAATGATGAATGTGATGAATGAAAGAAAAACATTTTTTCAAAAAAATCATGTTCAAAATTTTGTTTTGGCTCCTGTAAAAAGTGACGATTAGTCCAATAAAATAAAAAAATATATATAATTCCGGACAGTCCACACAGCATCATCTAGCCCCAAGTTGAGCAAAGCTTGTATTATGGGTACTAGTTGACTGATAAACTTAATACAATACATTACATAGATAGATATTTTTTTTCTAAATACATAGAAAACACCCAGACCAACGGAACAAATTTCTGCAGATCGTACACAATTTTTTTCCGACACGGGAATTGAACCCGCAACCGGTCGCAGGCGGACCTTCGCCCACTGCGCCACATCGGTCGTCGCTGATGAATGAGCGAAATGCTTTGCATACACTCTGACACGTCTAATGCTGGGGCCACACTATCGTGATATGCCGATAATTATTGCCATAAGTTATACAACACCTAGGTGTAACCACGATTTATGGCCATAATTTTACAATGCCAATCAATATGGCAAATGGCGGTAGGCAATATCTCCGGCGGCGGTCTTGTTTCGCACATCAAAGAAGATTACCGCAGTAATTAATGCGTTTGTGGCCACTACCGTTTGTCCAGTGTGCAATATGAGCTCACCGGCGCGGCGACGCACGTGATATTTTTACCGCCTTATTTATTGACATATCTAGTGTAACCACACCAGTTCATGCAGTAATTTAAACGGTAATTTAATGTCATAATTATTGCGGTAACAGCCCGGTAGACGATAAGGTAGTGTGGCCCCAGCGTAAAACTCTCTAAACTGGTATCTATAAGCAAACATTTTATCTGTTTACATAGTGTCATTTATTGTTGTCATGGGAACGGCACGTAGGCTTCCTAGATCTTATTTGACATGCAACAAAAATAGAAGGGAATAAATACTTGGACGATGGAAAAACGCTTTGAGAACGTAAACTATGGTATTATTAGATGATTCTTTAGATAGCACAGAGATGGCGATTTCGTCGCCGCCGTCACACTCACAAGTTCAAGTAAGCGGGCGTACGACACTATCCGTGTTCACTCACGCATTGATAGAAATGGCCTAAAATTTTCACGTTATATCTAATTATACCGAGTGTTTTCATGAATCAAACACAATTTGCCGCAAATAATGACGAATAACAAAGCCAAAAACAGTTATTTATTTGTTAAATTATGTCCACATCGCTCATATTTGGGAAAATACAAACGTATGGAACTCGGATCACCTTAATGAATATTGTATAATACTCGTATATTCTCAATGATTCAAGGTACTTTAGCCACAAGATAACATCCGAAGATTCCGATCAGTGATGTACTCCTTTCAGCTCTGACCTTCAAGGGTCATCGATCTATCAAGTCTGCATTCAAGACCGACACTTCCAGCACTTAGACCTCTTTGTAATCTGATTCTCACAACAAGATGTGACGTTATTGGATGTTACGGTCTTTTAAATTAGACTTGTCTGTTGTTGACGTGAAGTCGCATTTTGGGACTTTTGAAGGTATGTTAAATAAATTAAGTAATTTAGATACCTCTTAAAAAAAACGATAAAGCGATTTCAAATTATTTAAAAAAAAAAAATATCTGAGCGTCTGGTGAATGCGACGCGTGACCCGAGAGCTGGTGAGTATCTGGCGCAGCCAGCGCATCGGCATTGCCATAAAAAAGATAAAGTTTTGAACAATTATTTTAAAGAGTACCAAACTTATTTCCTATTTAAATCTATCTCTATGTAGACTATATAAATTCTTTTTACAATTGCGGATGTCTAGAAAGCGTATGAATGAATTGTCGCTTCGCTAAAATTGGATGAATCCGGCTATTTTCCACCACTTTCCACACGCCTACGTATTTTATGGAAAATGGAAAGCATCCCACATAAGCAATGGTTCCTTCCTTTCCCTAGAGTGCTATCTAGTAGCTGAACCGAAAAAGATTCAGTTTGTGCGAAACAAACGCTTCCTCTAAGGCGCAAACTGCTGTTAAGTGGCGCCTCCACATATTTTATGAAAATAATTTTCCAAAATTCACACGTACAGTATGTTAAACCTATCATAAGCTTTTTTTAATGCATCTGTAGTAGTTTCATTTTGTCTATTTTAGGAAGAGATACGTTTAACGGAATTGTACAGTAAAATAAGTGGGGGCGTATATTTAGACATGCAAAAATATGATATTCAACATAAAAAAACCGTTAAATGTTTAATCACGATTTTTGTTAATCAGTCCCATTTTTTCATAATTTTGAAATATTTAAAGGGCAGTAGAGGGCTGAAAAAGGGTTGCAATATTTTTATTTTATTTTTTTCCTTGCCTGTGCAACAAGATGCAACTTTTGGGAGGTATTCAGAAGTGCAAATGTAAAAATAAAAATATCGCTCCACCCTACCCTTTATGTGCTGTTTGCGCCTTAATAATTGTTGTAATAACTAAACTTGTGGAACAAACTGTGATACAACAATTTTGTTTAACTGCTTATTTAAAGTTTTCATATAGCGATACTAATAATGAAGCTGCTTGGTTATAACAAGTTTTCTTGATAACTCGACTGAGCTCCCGCTTAGAATAAAGTGCTTATACAGCTGGTTCTTATTTAGCTGGTTCAGTATTGTGTATAAGCTGATCCCAGCGCTGGCTTGGTGCCTTATGGGAACTAAGCCAAAAGCTAAAAGGGCCCTAACTCAGCATTATGCTGAGTTAGGGCCCTTTTATAATAACGTTGCATGTACCTCCTATTTATAAGTGTGTTGTATCTGTAGTTATAAATAAATGATCTTCTATTCTATTCTATTCCCTATGTTAATAGGACTTATATAGACTCTCTTTAACAGAAATTTTAAATACCTGTGCTTCTTAAAGCGATACCCAGCGTGGGTATTATGGGCACTACCCCTAAATAATACAGTCAGTTGGCGGTCATTGGGGGGGGCCTATGTCTGTGGACTAATATAGGTTGATGATGCTTCTTATATGAGTGTCAGTATATGAGAGACAAGCTGCATCCATCGACTTATATCTGTGTTTTTCCAGGCCTTGAGACCGGCATAGCCAAGATTCGTTAAACATTGGAGTCGGAAGTTCTGTAGAAAAAAAAGCTTCTAAAAATATTTATTTATTTATATTGGAACCAACAGGTTAAGAACTACAAAATTAATCACATAACATTCAAATATCATTCGCTGAAATGACTGTAAATCTAAGTGCAGTTACCTAGCCGTGTTTTCTTCACTGTGCACTTCACTCTGTTGCTGCATTTTGCTTTCATGACTGCTTAGCTTTAAAGAAAACCCAAGACGAAGAACAGCCATTTGTGCAAATGAGATAGGAAAAGGATTTCGCGTTCATAGCAGCGGGACAGAAACACCAAACAGTTCGTTTTTAGAGAATGTTAGGGAACCGAATACGCTGCCTGCTTCGGTTATCCCTGCCAACTACAACTCAAGTCTCTTCAAACCGAGAGAGAATATGTGTCTTCTAGAATTTCGTGATATTACTTCGGTCACGTCGTCACTTACCATAAGGAGAGATTGTGGTCAAACGAAGGTCTAATAGTTGATATAAAAAGACGTGTAAATCGTGTTATATCATTTATCTAAAAGGCGGCTACATTCAATCAAGGTTTACGACGTACCGCAAGACTTCGTCCACGTAGAATTAGATTTTATGACCAGTATATTTTAGGAAAAATATACCTAAATCAGTAAATGCACGCAAAAAACTAAAGGGATCGGGTTCAAATTTTGAATCGACGCAGTTCTAGTCCTGAAATAAACATACATAGGCTACTTTTCATTTCATCTCATAAATCAGACTCATAATCAGAATAAATCATCTTTCTTTTATTATTTCCATCCAAAGGTTGCCTGGAAGAGATCGCTTCTAAGCGATTAGCCTGCCCACTGTAGTTGTCTTATTTAAGTTATGTTTGTAATGTTCTTTTTTTTCTGGTGTACAATAAAGCATTTTTGTATCTTATTGTATTGTATCAGTTCACATTGGATAGAAATAGCCTTGAAACATTTCCATAGAGACAGCGCGTGCAAACCCGCGGGCAGATACTAGTAATAAATTACAATATTTACTATAAATGTGAATGTTTAGATGTTTGTTACCTCTTCTTGTTAAATGAATGAAATGAATGAAATGAATGAATGGTAAAACGCATGCAAGCTTCAAAAGAATCGATTCAAAAATATTATTTTTTATGAGTGCTCGTAAAATATTTTTGTGTTTTAGTTACTTACAGAAGCTTATATTTTATTTTTAAAGCCTAAACTGACTTCAAAACCCGTTTTTTTTAGTTTTGAGTCGACAGTACAATTTTTAAAACTTTTTCTGTTTCATTTTCAAATATTTTATACAAAATAGGAACACAAACATTTTGATTTTTTACAAAAACGAATAAGCAACTTCTTTCATGCACTTTCAAGAATAACTCAATAACCAAAGTTTTAATTTTTTATGTAATTTATTTTAACAATTGAGAGAAACTGCTGGCAGATATCAGTAGAAAACTTATTTTCCTAGCAATTTCTCCCAAATACTCACTTGTATCTGGAGCCAGGTCATCTTCCACCTCATGTCCAGTAATGTTCAGCATGTAAGCACTGCTGTTTCCCCCCACAGCCTTCCCCACCTCCACCAGTTCCACATAATCCATCTTCTTCATCACATCACTACTGTTCTTCAAATCACTATCATTCCTCATACTGTTGTCACTTTCGTTCACCTTCGCTGCGATGAGAAACTCGAATTTTGGGATATCAACGAACTCTGACTCAGGTTTGAAAAGTATATCTGTTATAGATTCTTCTCTGTCTGTCTCCGAGTCTATTATGTCTTCTAAGAGAGATGTCGATGTGTTCAGTTGTTTATCTTTCGGTTCTCGTGGTTTGGGTCTTCTTCTGTTGACGGATATACCTTCGTCTCTGTCTTGCTCGGCGTTTACTATAGCCTCCATGTTGCTGTTGGAGCTGATGTTAGTTTCTTCGGCGGTTTCGTCTTCATCGTGAGCGACTACTAGAGTATCGGAGTTGGATTCTACTGGTAGGTTGAAGGTATTGTTTGACGGGAATTTGATGACGATATCCGTTGTGTTGTCTGAGTTTATTTTAGCGTTAGTCTTCTGAGAGTTGGGAGTGCCAGGATACTTTTCGCCAATCTCTGAATACGTTTGGCTTAAACTAGCATACTGAGAATTGCCATTGCTATAGCCAGAAAATTGGGAGTTGGTGTTACCAGTATAAGTATGCGTTTTGGAATATGGCTGTGAATCGGTGTTGCCAGAATAAGGTTGTGAATTTGAGTATGGCTGTGAGTTAGCGTTGCCGTTGTATTGGGAGTTGGTGTTGCCATATGCTTGGGAGTCATTGTGGCTGGAGTAAGGGCGGGAATGCACAATGTCGGCTGTGAGGAGTGCGTTGAGGAGGTAGAACATCAGCTTTAGCTTGACGTTCGTCATTCTGGATCATTCCATCGCAGTCAGTTGAAGAGAGAAGTCAATGGAAGTGGAAACACCGCCTTTTCTGAAACAAGGAAATAAGATTTTTGAATTAAAATGTTTACTATCGCTTTATGTATACGGTGCTACTCTCTATCTATGGCAAGTATTGCCGACATGTGAGTCAAGAACGCCATACTCAAATACATAATAAATAAATAAGTCCGGCAGTAGCAATAGCATCACATTTGTCATGGCAGGAGTCTTTGCACTTGAAAATTAACAGTTATTTTCTATTAGTTAGCTATTAATTATTATTTTTGCTATTAGATTTTTTTCGATGCCATTTTAATATGATTATGGCCAGGATGACCGGATCTGATGGCGTCCTACACTTTGTTTTTACAAACTTCATTCTACATATAAGTAGTTACGATAAACACTTAAACTATGTTATACCATAATTGAGCTCCCAAAACATACACAATAAAACTTACGTACCATGTTAGTAAATTAAATACCACCAGCCACTTTAAACCAGGATATTATTATGTTGGCAAGGCATTCCAATGCTCAGTTTTCCCGAATTAAGCTCTGCGGGTACAGGGTGATCTAAATTCAGTACAGAACAGCTCTATTTACTTGCTGTGGAATAGTGCTTGGGATAACTAACGGCTAACTGCGGTACGTGGATAGACAACGCTCTTGTTTGATTAAAATAGCGTAATGTTACATACATTGCATTCAAGGAATCTAAGCGAAAGCAGGTTGGTACACAGAGGAGGTTTTGAAGTTTCAAGAAAAAAAAATCTTTGATCAAATGTTTTATAGATATGGGTGTTATCTATGGAAAACAAAAAACTATGAATGTTATGTATTGTATTATGTATAGTCATCTACTTGTCACCCATAACAGCTCTACTTAGCTTGAGGCTGAGAGAATTGTTAGATTTTTTCTATTCCTTAATTTCAATTTTGATTGTTTTTAAATCTTATTTATATAAAAAACACAGTAAAACTATAACATGCACATTTACCAATAATACTCATAATGACCAATGAAAATAACGTCATGAATAAGCAAAATGACCAATCGCGATATGACCAATACGTTAAAAGACCAAAACGTGAAATGAGATTGTAAAAGTTGTCTCGCTTTGCCTCGTCTAGAGTTGGCTCGGGCCTGCAGATACAGGGTGATCTAAATTCAGTGCAGAGTTCTAGGAATTTAGTTAGTGCCTCCGAGGCATTAGTTAGACTGTGTGCTGCCTTCATTTACTGACAATCAACGACTCGGTGCAGCGAGTTAGTGTCAAGACGAAGTGCTAGTTTGGTTCTCTTGAGAATACAACAAAAGCATAAAGGTAAAGCGTAAAGGTACTTATAATTAGTATTGCCCCGTTACGTTACGACTAGGGCGTGCAAAACCGGAAGGTTTTCAAAACCGGTTTTGATTTTCGGTGTTGAGGGCCCAAAACCGAAAACCGGTTTTAAACCCGGTTTTTGCAAAAAAACAAAAACGGCGTTGCTAGTGAGGGGAGGTCAAAATTTCAAGCAGGATTGGTCTATTCTATCTACCCCAGCTTCTGATTGGTAAAATTTTGACGAAGCGAGACCATCCCCTACCGGGGCATCTTCTGGGAACCATGCATTTAATACGTGACAATGCTGCAGCTATAAGCTGTTCCCACGAGTGGTCACGAATCGTCTCGCCAGGAGACTTGACGAGTTCCAGCCAACAGAACAGGCCGGGTTCCGCAGAGGATATGGCACCATAGACCACATTCACACAGTGAGGCAGATTATACAGAAGTCCGAAGAGTAATAATTAGCCCCTGTGTCTCGTTTTTGTAGGCTATGAGAAAGCCTTTGACTCCGTCGAAACTTGGGTTGTTCTGGAATCTTTGCAGCGATGCCAAGTAGACTATCGTTCTATCGAAGTGCTGATTTGTCTCTACAAAGCTGCCACTATGAGTGTCCGAGTACAGAACCAGCAGTCTAAGCCCATCCAATTGCTCACTTGCTCAGAGGAGTGAGACAGGGGGATGTCATATCCTCTAAACTGTTCACAAGTGAATTGGAAGACGTGTTTGAGACGCTGGACTAGAAAGGTAAGGGCATTAACATAAACGGCGATAACATCTCACACCTGCTATTCGTTGATGCTAGAGGAGCTGACCCACAAGATGGACGGCCTAACCTCAGCCTCGCGACGCATCGGTCTTGGCATGAATTTGGACAAAACCAAAGTCATGATCAATGGCCATATTGTTCTAGGACCCACCGTCGTAGATGGCCTTCTTATAATTGTTTCCGAGTATGCTTACCTTGGGCAGATTGTGCAATTGGGTAAAAACATTTTTTAGAAGGCCAATAGGGGAATCCAGCTGGGCAGGGCAGCTTTTGGGAAATTACATTGGGTCTTCTCGTCATCCATACCGCAATGTTTGAAAACGAAAGTTTTCAATCAGTGCGTCCTACCCGTAATGACCTACGGAGCTGAGACGTGGACACTCACGGTAGGGCTGGTCCACCAGTTCAAAGCCGCTCAGCGAGCTATGGAAAGAGCTATGCTCGGAGTTTCTCTGAAGGATAGGATTCGTAATGAATACATCCGACAGAGAACCAAAGTTTTCGACATAGCTCAAAGCATTAGCAAGCTGAAGTGGCAGTGGGCCGGCCAAATCTCGCGAAGAAACGACAACTGATAAGGTAAACGTGTTTTTGAGTGAAGACCGCGACTCGGCAAACGTAATTTAGGATGCCCTCCGGCCAGGTGGGATGTCGATCTGCGAAAGACTGCTGGCAGATGCTGGGTGTGGCAAGGTGAAGACAGGGCGCTATGACGCCAATTGGGGGAAGCCTATGTTGTTGATAAATGCTGCATAGATTTGATTTAGACCTGTGTCGATGGCGATTGATTCGGTCACGGATACTCGATCGTATTTGTAAACGAAAACTAACTTTAATTCGTAAATGTTAAGTTATAAAACATTAAATAAAAGTTTTGATAGAAATGCGACCGATCATTCATGTAACGCAACTAAGCTTAGTCTTTTTCTTTTGCACTCATTTTCGTGATATTTTTTACTTCACACGTACCTAATAAATAAGTTGTGTGTCACGTGTTGCGGGTCTTAAATTCAGGCATTTTATTCAGTAGGATAGTTTAGATCGTGCAGATTGAACGATAGACTCAGTCAACCAGTCGGATCAGATCAGGTCACGAAATATGAGCGATACACAGGTCTAATTTGATTTGCTATATAAAAAAACAATATTACTGAGGTTATTGTTAAAAAATATATTTATTTAAAACTAAAGATAATTAGCATAGGAAAGTTCTACTCTTACGTTAGGAATGATAGACCCTGTTTATTTACGGAATAAAACAACGATGGACGGCATTGAAGTAAAATCAGCTTAAGACCAACCTGCTGTTTTATTTATTCTACTAATCATCGTCTCAACAATAGAGGTAGATGAGAAAACACAAAATATAATATAATTAACAAATAGATAAGAAGCTAAGTGTGTCGTCGCACGCAAGTGCTGTGCACGTGCTCTCCTGGCAAGTATATTCGGGCGGCAATGCAGGCAGGTGGGGTGCAGGAGTCGCGAAGCGTGGTTGCGGAGGAAGGAGTGTAGGTTGGTTTGGTATAGGTTGTATTTGGATAATATTTCATGACACAAAATTACATATTTCATAAGTACTTTCGAAAAACGTGGATTTAAATCAAAATTTAATTCATTTACGGGAAAACCGGAGCTAACACCGGTTTTGTCTCTCAAAACCGGTTTTGAAGAAATTGTAAATTTTGTACGGTTTTCCGGTTTTCAGCAAAACCGGTTTTCGGTTTTGCACGCCCTAGTTACGACCACAGAAATTTTTGTTATCTATGGTTACGACGGACGAAAGTCCGCATAGTTATAACATAATTAGAAATAAAAATGCGGTTTTGGTTTAAGTTAAATTTTTCTTAAATACTAGATAACCTTTTTGATACACGGTTTTTTTTAAAACCTTTTAGTTACAGACTTTAATTCTTAAGCAAAATTGAGAACATGAATATCGTCAATGTATAGATACTAGTTCAAGTCAATAAAATTATTTTAATACTACATGTATTAAAAGAATTTTCCTGGACCTGGAATTAATATAGGTAGGTGTTTAAAAATTCCATAAAAGTACTCGATTATTTGCAATAGTCAGCAACTACTTACCTCATTTTTTTTATATTCTAATAATAGTTTTTTTTTTCGTTTCCATTTTTTCATTTTAATGTTCTAAGTATTTTTTTCAGGTTAAATAATAATATTATTTTACGTCGGTAAAACGTGACCTACCTAGCGAGTCCCATTACCACAGCGTAAAGAAGAGACAAACTAAACATCTTATAAACAATAGCAGACGTCAGCCCACATCGGAAAGCATCATTTGTCAGACGGAGACACTTATTGGATCGGGAAACGGGAAATAGGGACCTCTTCATCCCATCAGCGACCGCTTACGTATTCTGTCTATTGGACTATATAGTAATGTGTTCCTTTTTAGGTGATTTTCAACTATATAATATCTTCATTTCTACGATAGGATTCTAGGTCTATGTCTTTAATTTTCACAAGAGCCGGGAAAAAATGATGTTAAAAAGAGTAAAGTTTGATTTTTCCATCCTAGATTTTGAATAGTCAGCATTAGAATTAATTGAAATAAACTTTTAGAATAAGTAATGGTATATTATGTAAAAATAATCAACATTTTGTATATTAGCATACCTGTACTGTACATACATTAGGCATATTACATATTAGGCATTGAGGTTTTGAATACGACTATATTTTTTTAATGACCGTAACCTTAGAATTTTGTTCTTTTGTTTGATTATATTCCTTGATTAGAATTTTCTTTGTAAATAAAGATTTTCTTGAAACGATTTTGAAGAGTCTTTTAGTTTAAAGCTGGTCGTTTTCATGTAGTCCCATATAAATTACAATAAAATCTGATCATTACTTTTTGAATTATCTTTAATATAACAACGTTGACTACATCGTCTCAGACTAGCAGTCGAGAAAGTAGTCAAACAAAGATCTATTCGCTAAATATTGCCTGTAAGAGATCGCTTTTAGCGATAAGGTCGCCCTTTATATTTAGTCATATGTACCTATGAAGTTTGTATGTCTTACTTTCTTTCTTTGTGTGGTAGGTATAAGTATAATATAATAAGTATAAAAAAGAGTTTTCTATGCTATTCTATAAAAAAATATTTACGCTTAAAATAATGACATACATACAAACTAACACTAAAGAGGAACCAAACCACTATGCACAGGAAGCCGTTACAAAGATAAGCTTTATGAGATACTCAAGTTCCCACGTAACGTCTTCTAAGCGATAGTTAATGATCCTCCATCCCTTTCCTAACGATCGAGTGTGAACGAGATGAATGTAACTTGAGGAAAACTGTCTTCCGTATTGATTTGATAAAGGGTAAGATTTTTGTCATGAAAGGCTATTTAGATAATTTTAGCCCTAGCATTTTGGTCAAGCACAAGGCATAAGAATAAGAACAGAGTAGAAGGGAAACTTCGCTCCGAACGCGCTCAAGGTCACGATATTAGCCTACGCGATTCTGCACGTTAAACGTGCAGTAGGGCTGTCACAGCCGGCGACGCCGCACGCGGATTATAATATTTGTGTAGGTTAGGTACCTACCTCTATAATATGACGTCATGGTCAAGTTATTGTGGTGTGATCGGTTGTAACAATAAAAGATAATACATATTATATGATAATACATACTCTATGTGAGTAATATTTTCTAAATATTATTGTGTTTTAGTAGGTTCCTATCTAACTAATTAGGTAGGTACCTAATCAAAGGAACGTGAACGTCGTTCGTTGACCTTTTCTCACTCGCCTCGCCTCGCGACGACGGCGCGGCGGCGGCGGGGCGCGGCGGTATAATGCAGTAGCAACCCTGGCAAAACGCTTGGACGACAGAGGGGCGTAACGAGGTGAAGGGGGAAGTAGGTATATAAATGGCGGTGTTTTGGACTAGATCAAAGAAGAGTCCTTTCTATGTAGTTATTATTTATTCTTATGCACAAGGATTGTTGTCTAGGGTAGAATAAACATAATAAATAATACTTAATCAGCTAGCTTCACATCCTGTGATCCACCGTTTTGATATATTTTTATTAGAATAGTTTTATATTTTTGGTAAGAAATCGGTTTTTTTAACAATAAAAATAAATAAAGTGTTATAATAATAAAATATTAGTTTAATAACAAATAAGATTTTAGTCAGAAATTCAAGTTATCTCAGGTTTTTTGGTTCTTATGGCTTTTCCGCGTCTTCATCGTCAGGACCCTAGTTATCATCTAACTGTATTTAATGAACTAGATTTTTCTGTAATAAAACTTCTTAAATCTTACTATAAAATATAAAAGGTAACTGTGCAAAAGAAATGAAGAAAAATTGTCGGTGATTGTACCTAACGTGTTTATTTTATTTAAAATCTGATATCTATGGATAAGTTGAACTACCACTAGACTGTTTGCAACCATCTGCAAATTAGTTAACTCAATAGTTTTAATTGTGTACACTGAATCTAAAAAAAATATTTGTTTCTATTCCTGGATTGTAATTTTCTATTTTAATATCAAGTCCCGTATCACCCAGAAAAATTACGGGAAAGCTTTTGCTTCGTCAGAATAGTCGTAAATTCCTGACCAATTCAATCCAAATACTGACGCATAACCCCATATAACATGAAGAAATATGTCCAAACAGAAGCCATCAGTCTCGCAGTCCGCAAGTCACGGGTCCAATCTGTCGGCAGTTTTCAGAGGCCCGTTATACACGAGGGATGACCGCAATGGCCGGCCATCCGTCAGTGTTGCCAACAACCCTGGATTTATTGAAGTTGGTAGAAAACAGTTTTGATGGCGGTGTCTATTTGTAGTATACAGGGCGATGATGCTGAAATTGGTGTCATCGCTAGTGGCTAATGATGATATGTTAAGGCCAGTTACAGATACAGTGTTAGGTTTGGGTTTATATTTAATTTAATTTTTGATTTTGTGATTTATGGTTCTGTTTATGTGTATTTTTTAATATTTCTGTGTAAAATAGTGTCTGACATAAAATATTTTGATTTGTTTGAACTCTTTCGGAAATTATTTGTTTGAAGTTTTGTAGTTTCAAAGCGTTGCCCAGCGCCTTCTATATATTGTCCCGTAATGAAAGAAGTTGAAGACTGACAAGATATTTATTAACTTCCATGTTATTCCATAATCAAGAAGTCAAGTAACTAAGCGAGTCTTAACTAAGATATTAATTAACTAATACATAATGATAGGTTGTACAGCAATATTTCTAATCATAGTAAAAGTGAAACTAGTGTGAGTCGGTCCCTAAGAGAATATATAATGGGGTGTGTGTAGCACCCCTTAATAAATACAGATAGGCTGTAGAAGCAAATCTTATAGTCATAGAAGTGAAACTCTGGTCTGTAACTTGTTGAACTACTGCATATTTTTTCTCTCTTCTCCACACAATCTTTTCTCTCAACTCGCATTGATTAAATATGAATATTACACCCTACATATGTATATGTAGAGGGTCACAAACTTCTTTGCATATTGTCCGCTTTTTCTTAAACATCAATTCTTTCATTTCTATAATACTTTGATTAGGTGCTTGATTACTTTCGACATCATTATTTTTTATCTCTATTCGATTTGTCTTTATATTATTATCTATAATTATAATCTTCCGATATCATTGCGTCTTTATTCGATATGTTTTCATATTATAATCGGTCATAACAATCTTCCCATATAATTGTGTCTCTATTCGATGTTTTCATATTATAGTCGGTCATTACAATTTTCCCATATCATTGCGTCTTTATTCGATAAGTCTTCATATTATAGTCGGTCATTACAATTTTCCCATATCATTGCATCCTTATTCGATACGACTTGCTTACTCCAGGGCCGCACTCAGATCGCCGTCGCCAGAAAGGTTCAGGTCTCGGGCAGTTACTCAAGGGTCCACCCTTAGGTCCAACGAGATACCCGGAAGGATGGACGCAGCAACACCAGACAGGTCCACGGAACATGACGTAGGCCGTTGGCTTCTGCACTGAGTGTATATGGGAGCGTCTCTCACGATCCAAGGAAGCTACATGACATATGTGGAATATTAGTACCTATATTATTTATACGTTACAAAGTATTGATGCAATGCGTGGATTTTATTTCACGTAATTTATCTAGGAACTTGATTTATAGAAGTTCACAACCAGATCTCTAGCCTGATCTGGGCCGGATATAAATACATCCGAAAAATATATCACAGCACTGTGGGTAGAACTTTATAGGTACTTCATGATCCAATTACTTTTTAGGTACATTTGCTAAGAATCATAGAGGTAAGAACTGGGTAAGAATAATTAACAAGAATTTTCTATTGTATCTTTTCCAAAAATCAAAACTGAACCGACTTCTTTAAGCTTCCGATGACAAGTCCCTCTCGATTGTTTTCCGTGTTCTCACTCGCTTTCAAATTTAAAACAGACCGTGAATTCAAAAAAATGACAGAATATAATGTAAATAAGGTTATATTACTAGGTTTGAAACCTCTATAAGAACAATCCTACAACATGCTCTCCATTTCTAATATGTATGTCGTGGACGCTCTAATAATAATAAAAATGATCTTTTCTTTCAGGCATCAAACTAAACTAGGCCCATATTATTATAAAAATTAAGTGTTCAGTTTCTTTTTAATGGGTAAATTCGAAACTAGAGGTCCAAGTTTCGCATTTTTACTTTTATCGCAAGCAGAACCCAGTTTTAAATTAAACAAATAGTAAGATATGTTTTTAGGATAATAACTCTCTACACAAAAATGATAAAATTTCCTTCACGGATTATCTTTTACCAATAAACCAGCTCATTATTATCAATATCTTTGAGGATTACGAGGATACCTTTCCTCAAAATGATGATAGTAATGCAATCACATTCACAAGATATAGTAGAGGTATTATTTGCCATCTGTGTCGGAAACACATTTATCAAACGAAGCAATAAACATCGAATATGTCAATGGTATCTGATTGCAGCCGATTCGGACAAATGGCCAAAAACATGACATTTCTGCCATAAAGCTGTATAAATAAACTGCCTGTCCGCTTTACCCGGAATCGCCTCTATAAATTTCCACTGTGTAACGAGCGATAAGCTGTCAGTAACGAAGAAGAAATTAATGATACTACTAAATAAAACAAATAAATAATGAAGGACATTATTTTATTTTATACTAGTGACCCGCCCCGGCTTCGCACGGTTATTAAACGTATAAACCTTCTTCTTGAATCACTTTATCTTTTAAAAAAAACCGCATCAAAATCTGTTGCGTAGTTTTAAAGAGTTAAGCATTCAAAGGGATATAGGGACATAGGGACAGAAAAAGCGACTTTGTTTTATACTATGTAGTGATTCTATTTTCCAGGCCAACTACTACCCGAGTTCCTTCAAGATGGTTGCTCCCCGAGCTTCTGCAGCACGACTGGCTTCCGTTTTGTTTAGGTATTTATTTGTTTTAGACATAGAGAAACCTGTAGGGGTATTTTAATTCATTCGATTCGTTTCCGTAACGGAAACGTCTAATTCGAATTCAATTCCATTTCCGTCAGATCCTAAAGCGGCTGATCGACGGACGAGTAAGACCGCGGTTTTATGGCTCGTCGGTAAAGCTCGCCGGTGTATCATTGCAAAACCACGGTTTTAAATACCGCCGAGCCTGGCTCGCGGCTCGTCGTCGTGCTATATTTTTTACTCGGCTCGCCATGCAAAACCGCGTGTCGATCACGGCCGGCGAGCCGAGCCGTCACTTTTCGGCTTCAGATTCGGAACAAGACATGTTTGCGACTGTTTTGCTTGCTAATCGATCAGCACCAACGAGCCGCGAGCCAGGTTCGTCGGTATTTAAAACCACGGTTTTACTCGCCCGTCGATCACAATCGATCAGCACCAACGAGCCGCGAGCCAGGTTCGTCGGTATTTAAAACGACGGTCTTACTCGTCCGTCGATCAGCCGCTTTAGAACGCTATTTGGATTTCATATTAAAACTAAGGAAATAAGGATCCAAATTCAAATGACAAGTTTTCGAATCCACTTGTCTAAAACAGCGTTCATCCTCAAAAGTTTCCGATATCGAATTCGAAGGCTTTTCCGATGAATTTAAATACCCCTGCTGATCATATAAGTCAACTTCGAAACCTGTATTGTATTACCTATGTGTAAAAACTTTTTAGTCTGTTCTTTCACTGGCAAACACAGTTCTCTTCGGCATTTTCCATGCTCGGACTACCCTTCCATGAAGATCGATGTACGCTTGGACTAGCTTTGATCCAAAGCATCCGCGATTTTCTCGAACCCTGACAAAATAAATAAAATTCTGATAAAAACATCTATGAATCACAATCCCGTGAACAGAAACGTTCTCTCAATCGCGGGAAAGGGAAAACGTAGCTCAAAAAGAAAAGGATTTTGATGTTCGCCCGAGGCCGAGGACAACATGAGGTACACGTGGGGATCCGATTAGAGGCTCTTTTATTTGTTTTCTCGCAACAGTGACTCGGAGACCGAAAATATTGTACTCGAGGACTGTTTACTTACTTAGAAGTAACTTAACTAGATGTAGGTAGGTACAGTCAAAGTGCCAAGTTAGGTCAAGTACGGGTAAATGACCTATGTACCTATACACTGCAGCAGATAAATAATATTTTTTAATAATAATTCCGGACAGTCCACACAGCATCATCTAAGCAGAGCTTGTGTTATGGGTACTAGATGACTGATATACTTAATACAATACATTACATATTATTTATTATATATTATTTATTAGATATTTTTTATTATACTTAGAAAACACCCAGACCAACGGAACAAATTTCAGCAGATCGTACACAAATTTGTTCCGAGGCGGGAATCGAACCCGCAACCTCCTGCGTCGCAGGCGGACCTTCGCCTACCGCGCCACATCGGTCGTCAATAAATAATACTATAATAATAATAGATAATACTGGATAATTTACACAGTACCATCTATCCCCAAACTAAGCAGAGCTTTTGTTATGGGTACATAATGACGGATTATTATATAATTATTAATTCATATTAGTCACACTAATATTGAAATAAGTAGTTACTTAAAAGATGTACATGAATTTCCAGCATAAATTTATTTTTCAAGTTGATATTTCAGCAGTATTAGTCATGTAAGTATAAAATAAAGTCGCTTTCTCTGTCCCTATGTCATTATGTCCCTTTGAACGCTTAAATCTCTAAAACTACGCAATGGATTTTGATGCGGTTTTTTTAATAGATAGAGTGATTCCAGAGGAAGGTTTATACGTATAATATAACCGTGCAAAGCCGGGGCGGGTCGCTAGTAACACAATAAAAACAAATTTCGAATGCAGAATTATCACTTTATTTGTTTACAGTAAAAGAAAAACAGAACCGAGAGAAAACCCGATTTAACAAACAAATCTCCAAATGAAATAAAACCTTTTTATTTACAACCAAAGCGTATTTGAAAGAGCCCACGGTAAATTACTTTTTAAGGGCTTTCTGTTTAAATTAAATATTTTCCCATATTAAAGGGCTTCAGAAATTAGGTAAGCATTTCAGTGTTAATAAATCCGTGTACAGATAGCGTTGGGTTCAACGCGAGGATTTCCTGCAATTTGTCGAAGATTCATTCGATTGAAACAATTTAAAGAGTGTTTTTATTTGGATAAATACCTGGTTTTTTTCATCGCGTCTAGAAGTTTCTTGTTAGCTATAAAGTGCTTCTTTATCTTTTATATTACCAGTACCCAAGTTTCGTTTTTACTGTTTTACTTTTACCTAACCAAGATTGTAGTCAAGATAAGTAAATACATAATGCTGGACAATCCACACACCATCTAGCCCCAACCCAAGATAAGCATACAGGGTGTTAGTGTGAACACCGTTGTCCTTGAAACCAGAGGTTCAGCATCATGAGTAGAATCCAAAACGGATGAAAAAAAATGATTCTATTTTTTACTCATTTTTTAATGAATTTTTTTATAAACACTAAACGTTTGCTCACAAACACGTGACACAAGAACTTCGACCAGGCGACACGTGGCATGTGCACCTCAGTGTCGGATCACCTTCTGTGCGAATATCCCGTCTTTTGAAGGGCACAAGTAATGAAGTTACGATCCAAGTAAGGCGCGGGTATGAGTACTTACGTAGGTACGTACTTAAAGTATGTAGAGTGACTATGGCATCGTGTACGATAGCGAAGACATGAAATATCAAAATCTTGCAAAACTAAAATAGGTGTTAAGCTTTTCTCATCGGTTTTGGATTCTACTCATGATGCTGAACCTCTGGTTTCAAGGACAACGGTGTTCACACTAACACCCTGTATAATTAGCATTATATTTTCTGTTAAGACTATTGACGTGTCATAACGATCTAGATAGGTTGGATAAACAAATACGAAATAACCTTTTTTCAAAAAATAAGGTCCCCTAAAAGGTTCTCTGGAGGTTTAAGGTAGAAAAAATAGAGTCAAATTGAGAACCTCCTCCTTTTTTTAAAGTCGGTTGAAAATCTTACTGAAATTGAAACTGCCATCCAAAGAGAGCCAAAAGGTAAATTAAAGTGTAGCTTTTTTCAGTTCAAAGTTCAACCGATATAAAACAAAGCAGCAAAAGTTGCGAAACATTCCGACCAAAATAGACAAAAGAAACGGAAGATTTTCGCATGGCGAATAGCGGTGCATCTTTATCGACAAAAGATTTTTATTTTCTGCTTGAAATGTGTGTTTTTTTAGTTCTTTTGGTAGGTATTGTTAGGACTTAACTTTTGTGTTGGTCAGTAATGGGTAATGGTCTAAGAAGAGGAGAGTATAGGTCTGGAAGAGATCTTTCAAAGCTATAAGGCTGCCACGAGTACTTTCACTAATGTTGGCATTTCATTAAGTATTTCATTGTGTGTGGTACATAATAAACTGTTAGATATAACCAATATAAAAATATTGACAAATATTAACAAGGTATTTTGGTTTTACCGGATTCGGTTTATTAAAGTACAGATAGAAATTTACTAAATGTATGTACCTACTTATTTACTAATGTAATTTTGTTTGTTAATATTCTAATTATAATAAATGGATGATGTCTCTACGATGCCGCTACTATGAGTGTCCAAGTACAGGACCAGCAGTCTAAACCCATCCAATTGCGCAGAGGAGTGAGACAGGGGGATGTCATATCCCCGAAACTGTTCACGAGCGCATTGGAAGATATGTTTAAGACGCTGGACTGGAAAGGTAAGGGCATAAACATAAACGGCAATTACATCTCACACCTACGATTCGCTGATGACATAGTCTTAATGGCGGAGTCGCTAGAGGAGCTGACCCACATGCTGGACGGCCTAGCCTCAGCCTCACGACGCATCGGTCTTGGCATGAATTTGGATAAAACCAAAGTCATGACCAATAACCACATTAATCCAGGACCGGTCATAGTAGAAGGCCACCTTCTCGAAATTGTTTCCGAGTACACTTACCTTGGGCAGATTGTGCAGTTAGGTAAAAACAATTTTGAAAAGGAGGCCAAGAGGAGGATTCAGCTGGGCTGGGCAGCGTTTGGAAAACTACGTCGAGTCTTCTCGTCATCCATACCGCAATGTTTGAAAACGAAAGTTTTCAATCAGTGCTTCCTACCCGTAATGACCTACGGAGCTGAGACGTGGACACTCACGGTAGGGCTGGTCCACCAGTTCAAAGTCGCTCAGCGAGCTATGGAAAGAGCTATGCTCGGAGTTTCTCTGAAGGATAGGATTCGTAATGAATACATCCGACAGAGAACCAAAGTCGTCGACATAGCTCAAAGAATTAGCAAGTTGAAGTGGCAGTGGGCCGGCCATATCGCGCGAAGAACCGACAACCGTTGGGGTAAACATGTTCTTGAGTGGAGACCGCGACTCGGCAAACGTAGTGTAGGACGCCCTCCGGCCAGGTGGGATGACGATCTGCGAAGGACTGCTGGCAGATGCTGGTTGCGCCAAGCTGAAGACAGGGCGCTATGGCGCTCATTAGGGGAGGCCTATGTCCAGCAGTGGACTAATATAGGCTGATGATGATGATGATGAATAAATGGATTGATTTATTCAAAAAAACTGCAGTATTACTTAATTATCTTCTTAAAATATATGAACTTGAAAAAATAATAAATATATTGCAATGTATTTACTGACACATTTTAAATTATATTTCATTTGACGCCAACTTTTAACAAAAGGTTTTTTTTATTTATTTTATAATCCATAATGTAGGTTACAAATTAGGGATCGTTGGAACAAATACAACTTGCAAGTTTATCTCAAAGCCAACTTTTTATTTCCAAATTAGCTTGCCCTTATTTCTTTCTAAATTAGCTCTGTTTCTCACCCATAAACGAATTAGTTTACTTTATAAACCTACCTAGATAATGTTATCTAGGTAGGTTTATAATTTACCGACCCGCTATTTGTTTTTGTGTGTAATTAGGGCTGGACTAGATTGTTTCGTAATGTTCCCAGGCACAAGGCAGAAATCTAATGAGATTTTTACAAGAGTCGGTAAAGCGTTGACCATTTCCTCGCACGTAATTTATGATGATAGTAATCTTATATTACTTACTTATATTATTATTTCTTATTTTTATTTGTTCCGTTGGTCTGGGTGTATTCTATGTATAATAAAAAAAATCTACCTATGTATGTATAATGTATTAAATATATCAGTTATTAGTTCGCATAACACAAGCTTTGAGTAGCTTACTTTGGGGTTAGATGGGTACTAGATAGTACACCTAGTCCAACAGAAAAAAATTCTACAGATCGGGCACAAATTTGTTCCGAAGCGGGAATCGAACCCGCAACCTCCTGCGTCGCAGGCGGACCTTCACCCACCGCGCCATATCATCGGTCGTCAGTATTGCAATGTTATTATATTAGTTACTAGCTGACCCGACAAAAGTTTTCCTATCTTGAATTCTAATTTCCTTCACAATTTTTTTTCTTTCATATGAACCTTCTCCTGACAATGACAAACACAACAAAAAAAGAATTGGGGAAATCGGTGATGGCGTGACCAAGTGAAATATGAATTCATTTTTATATATAACTAGCTGACCCGACAGACGTTGTCCTACCCTATTTTATGAACAATTAGAATTTTCCGCGTAATTTTCTTAATTTTTTCTTTCATAAGAACCTTCTCCTGATAATAACGAACAGAACAAAAAAAGAATTAGCAAAATCGGTCCAGCCGTTCAGGCGTGATGCCGTGACCAAGGGAAATAGGGATTCATTTTTATATACCTCTATATAGACTAGCGGCGCCTCGCTGTTTCAGCCGCGGTAATTCCCGTTCCCGTGGGAATTCCGGGATAAAATATAACCTATATGTTATTCCAGACTATATATCTATCTCTGTGCCAAAATTCATCCATATCAGTTCAGTAGTTTTTGCGTGAAAAAGTAACAAACCATCCATACTTACAAACTTTCGCGTTTAGTAGCGAGTTTATTAGTAGTAGTTTAGTAGCGTTTAGTAGTGTAGTAGGATTTAGATGACCCGTAACAAAAGCTCTGCTTAGCTTGGGGCTAGATGATGCTTATGGATTGTGACGCATTATTTGTTTTTATTTGAGTTAATAATCCTAAACGACACAGGAAGAGAGCTTACTTAGGGATACTTCCGCAATCCATTATTCTAATTCTATTGCTTATCTCTTTTATAATGTTTATTTAAGACTTCCTGTTTTATAAGCTATGCAATAAAAGATATTATTTATCTAGTATCCATAACACAAGCTCTGCTTAGCTTGGGACTAGATGATGCTGTGTGGACTGAATGTGTTTATTTATCTATCTACTTCATGAAATTTGAGAAATAAGTAAAATAGTAAATTTAATCAAACACTTACCAATTTATCTCATTCACAGTCTTTTTTTCAGGAAAGATGAAACTGTTTCCGCGGCTCTTTTGAGAATTCGCGGTGGATTATGACGTCACACTCGATCTAGATAAAGTCTCAGTGAAACCTGAATGTCTGTTTTATCTTCATCCTATTTTAGACACTGAATTCTCTTTAAAGAGGGCACGTTGTAGCTGTTTGTGCGAATAGGATAGTAATAGGACTTTGTTTTCATAAGAGCGTGATGGAGCAACTCTTTAGAACTACACAACTGATTAAGAAACTGGCTTAGAAAACAAATAATAAATAAATAATACTGGACAATCCACGCAGCATCATCTAACCCCAAGCCAAGCAGAGCTTGTCTTATGGGTACTAACTAGATGACTGATATCCTTTCAACGATAGATATTTTATTGTACAAAGAAACACCCAGAACAAATCTATGTACATCATTCAAACTTTTGTCCCAAGGTGGCAATCGAAACCGCAATCTCCTGCGTCGCAGGCAGACATTCACCCGCCGCGCCACAACGGTCTTCTTAAATAATGATTAATTAATGACCGAATGAATCAAAACATAAGTCACTTCAATAGACCACAAGGTTCCTGAGATTTCCACAAATTTATGTTCTCAAACAATGCAATTCATTAAGGGTCAGTACAGCTGTGCTATTAAGCAAAAACCACCTATCCATAATTGACATAATAATATGAAACCCATTTCAAAGGCTTTCGTAATTTACGAATGTATGAATAGGACACACATTAGCCATTGAAATGGCTTTCGAATTTCAATTTTGGATGGGTAGTTTATGCGTAATCGCACAGCAGATCTAGAAATATTTTAACTAACAAACTCGCTATAGCTATATCTTTATCTCTGTAGCTTATTAAAGGCTTATTACCAGCCTCAAATCGTATTTTTTGTTCATTTTTAAGTTTATTGTATTTATAAAGTACTAGCGACCCGCCCAGGCTTCGCACGGTTTTATTATACGTATACCTTCCTCTTGAATCTCTCTATCTACTAAAAAAACGCATAAAAATCCGTTGCGTAGTTTTAAAGATTTAAGGATACATAGGGTCATAGGGATAGAGAAAGCGACTTTGTTTTATACTATGTAGTGAAGATGAATGACCTATAAACATAACCTCTTTGCTAGATAATGCTGTGTGCATAGTGTAACATTATTTACATTTATAAGTTTGCGACTCATTGACAGCCGTTTATTTAAACGATCATTACTGTAGTTGTAGACGACGGCCTCTTTGGTAGATTTAAAGTAGTGTAAGTAAATACTATTTATAGCTACCCACTCATCAAAGCTGGAACAAAGTCTCGTCTGAGTATAATGTCGGACTTTCTGAATGAGGAAGCTGTGAAGATAGCCACCACTGCTAACATATACCTGCAGAACTATCGCACTGATCAGACTAAACATAAACAACACGATCGCCCGCAACCTGTATTATTGCAAACTGAGCAACGCAGCGACAATGATAAGCATGACAAGTGCATCTTTTGCCATACACAACAAAGACACAACCTACCAGACTGCAAGAAGTTTAAACGCGCTTTGCGCAAAGACAGGTGGAGCCACGTAAAAAGGCATGGACTTTGCTTCCGTTGTCTACTGCACCGTCATGACCGACAGACATGCACTGCACCTGCTTGCGACAAAGACGGATGCGGTGGCGCGCACCACAAACTGCTGCACTATTAAGTCAACGACGGCGCCCGCCGGCCGGATGACGTGACCGCCAGCGCCCTGCTGCTACCGGAGCCGAGTTCTTCAGCGGAGACAGCGAGTGCGATAGGAGCGACGTGTTTCATAATTAACGATAAGCGCGTACTACTGAAGGTAGTTCTTGTCAAGATTCACGGCCCGAATGGCGTGTTTAGTACGACCGCTCTCTTGGACGATGGCTCGTCAGTGTCACTTCTGAGCGCCGAGCTAGCAGCGCGCGTCGGCCTTCACGGCCGCAGTGAGACCATGCGCGTGACCGGCGCTTGGAACAATAATGTGCTTGTGTGTGAATCTACCCTAATGACTCTAAGTATCTCTGGCATTGCTGACAGTTCTTTGCATACTCTGACTGTACGTAGTGTAAAACAGTTAGACTTACCTACCTGTTAAAAATTTAGCAATAGTAGACTGCGATAATGATGTATATGTAGCTATACCTACCTAGCTACTTACTGTAGCTACACGCGCGTTGTGCACAGCGCGGCCTTCCAGTAATAAACGAGTACGCATGGTAACTGGTTGTTTCACTCAACTCTCATACATCTCACTGGCGAACGAGTACGGTCTACCCACGCGCAAAAAAAAATAGTGAAAATGAATTCGTTTTTAGGGAATTTGCCCGTATTTGACCATAAATCTAATGACTGGATGATTCATAAGGGCAAATTAACTCAGTTCTTGCGAATAAACAAAGTGAACGACGAACAGAAGACGGGAATTTTGTTGACGCATCTTACGGAAGAAACCTACCGTCTCGTGCTCAACTTAGCGTTCCCGGCGGAGTTGGATGCACTCACCTTTGAGCAGCTCGTTGGATTACTCGATGGCCATTTCAAACCAAAAAAATGCACGTTCGTGGACAAGGCGAAATTTTTTGGTGCTACCAGAAAATCAGGCGAATCACTTGGGGAGTGGGCGGCGCGATTGAGAGGTCTCGCCACGTATTGCGACTTCGGTACCGCCCTGGAGACGAACCTGAGGGATCGTTTCGTCCTCGGCCTTGGCGCTGGTCCGGAACGGGACAAGTTATTCGAGCAAAGTCCGTCTTCATTGACGTTGGCGAGGGCAATCGAAATGGCGGAGCAGGCGGCTTGTACTAAAGAAGCTAAGGCCTTGTACACTACCAGTGAGGCCATCACTGTCAAGGAGGAGCCGATATATCGCACAGGATTCCAGGGGAAGGCGAGTCGCGGTCGCGGCGGTGCTGGCCGAAGCGCCGGCGCCAGCGGAGGCGGCGGCGGCGGCGGCGCGAGCGGTGCTTCGGGACCGACGCGCAGCGATTCCACTCGCTGTACCGTTTGTGGAATGAAAAATCATTGCAGTGATCAGTGCCGTTATAAAGGATACAAGTGTCAGAAATGTGGTAAAAAAGGCCACTTAAAAAAAGTTTGCGGTAACTCTAATGAGTCAAGTGTTTTTCATGTGAAAGCGGATCAGAAATCGGATGGCAGTGATAACGACGCGGTTTGTGAGGAATGCCATAATTTTTATATAAGGTACGTGACGGACAAACCTATCCGATTAGATTTGACTTTAGGTAATCAAAACATTTCAATGGAGCTGGATTCGGGATCAGGGAAAACTGTTATTTCGGATGAATTGTATCGGGATAAATTTTCTAATTATAACTTACAAAAATGTAATATAAGTATGTGCTTATACAACGGTCATAAAATATCGCCCTTGGGGTGTTTCATGATAGAAGCGTTATTTAATAATAAAACAAAAATGATAAAAATATTTGTTATCAGGAATGGAGGCCCGCCCCTACTTGGAAGAGATTTTATGGCCGCGTTTGACTTGATTATAACAACTGATTTAAAATCCCTGCAATACAGTCATGATATACATAGAGATGTTTTGGGTTTAATTGAAAAGTTTCCGAATTTATGGCGCGATGAATTAGGCTCATTTAATAAATTTAAAGTTCATTTACAATTGAAGGAGAACTCAGTACCTAAGTTTTACAAACCACGAACTGTACCCTTTGCGCTGAAAGATAAGGTCGAACAGGAATTAAAGCGATTAGTGGACGCAGGTATTTTAGTTCCTATAAACTATTCAAACTATGCCACGCCGATAGTACCTGTTTTAAAGGAAGATGGCCAGGTTAGAATCGCAGGTGATTTTTCGGTCACGCTTAATAAAGATTTAATCATAGATAAATATCCGCTTCCCAGGATAGAGGAGGTATTTGCTAAAATCGGCGGCGGTGAATTATACAGTAAGATTGATTTAAAAAATGCGTATAATCAATTTGTTCTGGATGATTCTTCTCAAGACCTCATGACCATCAATACGCATAAGGGGTTATTCAAGCAGACCAGGCTCGTGTATGGAATAGCTAATGGGCCTGCGATTTTTCAAAAAGCATTGGAGACTCTTTTGACAGGTATTGATGGAGTCAGCGTCTGGCTCGATGACATATGCGTCACTGGCCCTGATCGAGACTCACACATTTCGCGGCTAACAGAGGTTTTACGTAGATTAAATGATTCCGGTCTGCGCTTACACAAGGAAAAGTGCAAATTCTTTCAGAAGAGCGTTACCTACCTAGGCTACGTCATAAGCAAATCGGGGTTAACGACCTGTCCTAATAAGGTCAAGGCAATACTAAGCGCACCGGAGCCTACAAATGTAACCGAAGTAAAGAGATTTTTAGGGGTCGTCAACTACTATAGGAATTTTATTCCGAACGCGTCTTCCATTCTGAGTCCCTTGCACGAGCTTTTAAGAAACGAAGCACCTTGGGTGTTCGGTGAAAGGCAGCGGGAAGCCATGGCGGCAGTGAGGCGCGAGCTGGCTTCCGAGCGCGTGCTGGCGCACTTCGAGCCGAGCGCGCAGCTGGTGCTGACCGTGGACGCGGGGCCCGCCGGCCTCGGCGCCGTGCTGGCGCAGCGCGCGCAGGACGGCCGGGAGCGACCCATCGCTTACGCTTCCCGTTCGCTGACCGCTAGCGAGCGAAATTATAGTCAGATACAGAAGGAGGCAACCGCCATTGTATTTGGTGTGAAACGGTTCCACCAATATCTTTACGGACGAAGCGAGCCCTTCATTCTTAAGACCGATCATAGACCCCTAGTGTCTATATTTAGCAATCAAACCGGTATTTCGGTAACAACGGCGTTGCGTTTGCAGAGGTACGCAATAATGTTATCAGCATACAATTATGTAGTGCAGTATGTGTCAGGCGATAAGAACTTAGTAGCGGATTATTTTTCACGCGCGCCGATGTCAGATTCGGATAAATGCGAACAGGTCGAAAGCGAGATTGATAACTATTTCGCACTAAAATTTTTAGACGAGACATCCCCGGCTACTACGAGTCGCGACATAACACGCGCGACCGAGGGCGATAAGACTATTCAGACCGTCGTTAAGTACATGCTTAGTGGTTGGCCGCGTAAAATAACCTGTAAAGCTATATTGCCCTACTTTCAGTGCAAATCAGATTTGCAATTCGAAAACGGATGTTTACTTAGAGGCCATAGGGTTGTTATTCCGTCAGCGCTCAGAGAAAAGCTGCTAAGTGAATTACACGACACACATTTAGGTATAATTAAAACTAAAAGTAATGCCCGAGGTAGAATGTGGTGGCCAGGTATTGATAAGGATATCGAACAGTGGATAGGTGGGTGTGAGCGGTGCGCCGGCGCACGCCCCGCCCCGCCGCGCGACCTCTCCCCCTGGCCCGCCGCCACCGAGCCCTGGCAGCGTGTACACATTGATTATATGACCATCGGACAAAGGGTATATCTCGTACTTGTAGATTCATACAGTAAATGGTTAGAATGCTTACACATGCAAAACGGTACAACAACAAAGGCATTGATAGCTAAATTAAAAGGTATTTTCTCAATCTTCGGTATTCCGAGCGTCTTGGTATCAGATAATGATGTTAAAATTAATTCAATTGAATTCAAAACATTTTGTTCAAGTAATGGTATTAAATATATGACTTCGCCTATTTATCATCCGCCAAGTAATGGTCAAGCCGAAAATTCGGTCAGAACATGCAAGAAAATGCTTAAATGTATTCTAAAAGACGACCTGCCATTGTATGAAATCAACGATTTATTATTAGGTCACCTTTTCAATTATAGGAATTCCGTACACTGTACCACCGGTGAAAGTCCATCTAAATTAATGTTTGGAAGGAATCTAAGATCTCGCTTAGATTTAATATTGCCTCCGACGAACAGAAAAACTGAATGTAAATCGGTGCCCTGCAAACGTAAGTTAGAGATTAACGATATTGTTTGGGTCCGTTGGTACAGTGCGCGGAAGGAATCCTGGCAGCTAAGTATAATTAAACAAAAAATAGGTAATCGGATGTATAAAGTTTTGATTTTAAATTCGAATGCGGAGTGTATACGCCATGTTGACCAAATTTTTAGATACACCGGTAGTAATGAGCAGTTGATACGTTCCGGTTATTGTAATAATACAGAGATGCCTCACCAGTTTCAATCACCAGCGCCAGCTAGTGCAGAGTCATGTGAGCCTACATTAGATACAGAGAGTGATGCTCAAATTGTATCAGGTACTCCGGCACTGACTGAAACTGGTGAGTCGCCAGTGAATCCTAGCAACGAAGGTGTCACTGGTATTGATAATGAAGTTTGGGCAGATTGTGCCGATGAAGAGTGTGCGAGAGGGAGTGCCGCGGACGCGAGCACGGCGGCGCCGCCAGCTAGCCTGGAGGTGCCTGCGCAGTCGCAGGGTGGCGCCACGAGCGCCGCACGTCAGCCGGACAACCGGCCAGCGCCCTCACCCACACTCTCGCGTGCTAGACGCGTTCCCAGAGCGGATTATAGTAAATATTTTAAATGAGTATGATTGTGTTAATGTTTATGTAATATCTTATTTTATTGTCAACTGATTTAGTCAATAAGTATCGGTGGAGGAATGATGTATATGTAGCTATACCTACCTAGCTACTTACTGTAGCTACACGCGCGTTGTGCACAGCGCGGCCTTCCAGTAATAAACGAGTACGCATCGTAACTGGTTGTTTCACTCAACTCTCATACATCTCAGATAAGTATGATCATTTAAAAGCGCTTAAAACTGTACTGCATACTAACTAAAATTGTAAACCCGAGCTACTCATAGGTCAGGACAACTATAATTTGTTGTTGCCCTTAGAAATTTGTGTAGGTCGATACAATGAGCCGTCGGCTACACGAACTCCCTTAGGTTGGTGCATACACGGGCCGGTACAGGGGACGCGTATGTCGCGGTCCGTGCGCTCGGCGCACGCCACCCTCCACCTTTGTGTGGTGCCTGAGGAAGACGCTGTCACGCACGCGCTGCGCGCGCTTCATGAGGAGGTACGCCGCTCCTTTACGATCGACGCTTTGGGTGTTTCAGGTAAGCCTAGGGAGAATATTGAACATGTACAAGCGCAAAAAATGCTAGAAAAGTCTGCCGTATTTGACAACGGCAGGTGGAATGTGGGTCTACCGTGGAAAGATCCGTAATCTAGCTTGCCCGATAGTTTTCCCAGTGCATTCAAAAGGCTACAGGGTGTAGAAAGAAAGATGCACGCCGATGAAGCTTACGCACACAGGTACGAGGAACGTGTCAACCATTTGTTAGAAAATGACTTCGCTCGGGAAATGGCCCAAGGGCCCACACTTCACTAACGCCAAATACATGGTACCTGCCACATTTCGGAGTTGACAATCCGAACAAGAAAAGGCTGCGTTTAGTCTATGACGCAGCGGCTAAAAGTCACGGCAAGTGCAAGGTAAAGAATATGAACGTCATAGAACCCGAGAATAGGGACTGGCAACGTTGGCTGAAGGAGTTCTTTCCACAACAGCTACCCAAAAATAATTGGCAGCAGGGGCAGAGGCCACTGAGTGTTGGTGACCTTGTGCTCGTCGTCGATCCCGACTCGCCTCGAAACACATCGCCACGGGGCATAGTTAAGAGTGTCGTGCCTGGCAAGGATGGTCGCATCAGAGTACTGGAAGTGACCACTGTCGTCCTGACCACCGGCATGCTGCGTCGGTCCGTTGCGCACGTTGCACCCGTACCAATAGCTTATGAGTGCTAGTTTCGCACTAGGGTGGGGAGTGTAGACGACGGCCTCTTTGGTAGATTCTAAGTAGTGTAGGTAAATACCTCTTTTGTAAGAAATTTAATTTTTCTTTTTCATGCTTTTGTAATTGTTTTTTCTTTTGTTGTCAGAAAATTTGTGAAAATAAAACCGACACGATTTTACAAAAAGCTACGAGTTTTTACTGAATTATTGATGTACAGCTGTAATAGTAGTTATAAATCAAAGATTCTAGTATTACTACGTTAAATGTTACTGAATACATATTTGAGTTTTTTTTCGTGGCATTTCTCAACAAATAGACACATTACGTTTATGACTCACAGCTCCAGCACTCTAACGCATAACATGAAGCTCTGAGTATAATATTATTTACAAAAGAAATCCCGTCGTAAATCAGCGACCCTCATTCTGCCGCTTAGAGCCTCATTCGCCATAACCTTCAGAATTACTCGCTAAAATTGCATGGCGCACTTAGAGGAATAAGGCATAGAGAGATAATGTCACAAAAAAATCCGCTTTATCTAGAAGTCAAAAAACAACCAACGTGTGGGTAAGCGGCACGTGATTACATCAGTCGACACGCACACAAACGCACGAATAATGTTGCAATCATAACCTTTTCCCCATAAAGTAGGGAAGTTCTAACATTTTGTACAATCATAGCTAATCATTTTTCTGTTAGATGATTTTTCATAAATGCATTGATTCATTCGTCAATGGAGCGTTCAACGTTCAGAAAACGTCCCGTTAGTATAACATACCCCTTACATATTACCAACTAGTTGCGCGCCGCGGCTTCGCCCGCATGGAAATTTATTTGACAAATTTCAGAAATTTACAGGGTGTAACAAAAATAAAGGACCAAACTTTCAGGCGGGGTGTAGATCCGAACACTGAATTCAGGAAAAATATTTTAACACCTTGAGTGCCGACTCCGCATATTCGCGGGGTGCGGTCTAAACCCGGGGTGCCAGCTCCGCAAATTAGCGGAGTAGCACCGCTCATTTTGTATGCTTCGGTACGAGCCCGGCACCGCGCTTGGCAACAAGTTTAAAGGTTGGCACTACGCTTGAATGTTTCAAAATATTTGTGCAAGTTGTGGTTTTTGAAAATCGAGTTTTTTTTTGATGATATTAGCGTTCAATCATGAATGAAACCGGGGCCTAAACGGCCTAAACGAACGGAAAAGGTACGAGTTTATAACATTTCTGAGAGTGATATTGAAGAACAGCTTTTGGAAAATGACTTTGATCATGACTTTCAGTTTGAGGATATGACATCAGATGATGATGAAGAGGAAATCGAGCGGCAGGTTATTACGCAAATCGTGGCTATGGATGTTCAATTTTGGAATCATTACAAGCACCTGGTGCTTGTAATCATTCCAATAATGAACTTAGGTACTAGATGTGATGTTTCTAGATCACCAGCACCACCACCACCACCACTGTGCTAAACGGAAAGACTCTATGTGGCATTGCGAAACTTACAGTGACAAACCTGGTTTGTGATTTGAGTGTTTTGACGAATTCCATTTGTCCATCTAGATTTTATTTTGATGCCAAAGCTGTTGATTATTTATACTGTTAGAAGCATTAGATTTTTTTTCGAAGACTTGTTTCGTGTTTGAAGCTGAAGAAGAAGATTTTTTGTTCAACTTTTTTTATTTACAACCTTTATTTTGATTTTTACTCTATTTTTCCTAACCCAGTTATGTATTTATTCTCGGGCGTATGAGAATTTAAAAAAGTACAATATCTCGACCCCAAATTTCATAAATATACGATTATTCATAAAATAAACCACTCCGCTAATTTGCGGAGCCGGCACTGGGCTTGAAATTTTCAACCTCAGTGCCGGGCCCGCATATTTGCGGGATTTCGTTTTTTGTTTTTTTCATAGTAAAACATAATTATAATAGTCAAACATTTATTATAATATGCTTTAGGTATGTGCCCAATGCATATTATACAAAAAAATAATATCGGATTTCCTCAAGCCACCCTCATAATCAGACCGGCAGCGAAGTTGTTAAAACAATCCCGCCCTTTAATTTCCGAAAATTAAATAAATAATGAATTTTCATTACATTAGGCAATAAACTCTTATGCACGCAATTGTGTTTTTGGAATTAAAAAAAATGACTTGCGTACCTGTATACATCACTTTTATAAGCCTAAACACGTCAACGGTGCCCTAACGAGCGGCCGCCGCGGTCATCGACCATCAGTCATCATCGAATGCAGTGGAAGCGGGTAAGCTGCGCGGCGTGCTAATATGGAGCCAAAATAATAAAAAACAATATAATTAAAATTTAACTAGTATTTACAATTGAAACCATTGAGCTAACTGCACACGGTTGCAAACAGTCTAAAGATAGCTCAAATGATCCATGTCAATACCAGTTTAAACTTTGGTCCTTAATTTTGTTACACCCTGTATACATTCTTTACGATTCAGTCTGAATTTTCAATCCATAGAGAAGCAACAACTGATCAGAAGGAAATCTAAAAACGAAAAAATACGTATGGGGTAAAATATTTTTTCAATAGCTTGCAACATTTCATTGTATTGACGTATGTTTTGTTTACGTTTTATTTTTGAGACAAAACTAATGTTTTACTCAAGAATATAAGTTTCCAGGTTGTATTTACCCGTGAAATAGAATCTTCGACTGTTTTTGGTGATTATGTGATGAGTTGTGACATCCTTTCACTGCACAATAGGTCATTTTTATTAGAAATTCAGGGAGCTCTTCCCCGTAGGACTTGACATAATGTACTGACGAGTCGAGAGATGTACGTAGCCTTTACAGGCTACCTTTAAATGTCCACGCTTCGCGTGACCCTACTGCGGTTCTAAGCGTAATTATTCTAAGATGGCGCATATTTGTATTCTGCTTAGGAAGTTATTTGGGTTCCGTAGTAAAATGAGTGAAAACGGCTGAGCCCTAAGTTCTGTTTTTAGAAACTGAGGGACGGGTAGAGTATGGGACCATGAGTGTGACAACAGCCGAATATTAAATTATCTTCATCAATTTTCTTCATGGGAAAAAAAATATGTGAACAGAAAAACAATTAACACTTTATTTTCATATTATTTTGATAATTATAAAAAGTTTCAAACTAGACATTCCTAATTGCTTTTTTGGAAACCTAAAAATATTTCATTAATATTTTCTTATTTCTGCTTTCTGTCTGAGTGAGTTTAAACTTAAATAAGAGCCGTGTATAAAATCTGGAACATCCTTATAGCCAGGTATAAATTTACAAAAGAAACTTTCACAGAGCCACATCACTACGTTTTTTCTTTTCATCGGTTCTTATCTATGTAATAACCAGGGGAACAGACACAGGAGTCATTTAACGCAATAACGCGATTATGTAGTAGAAATTATATTACTTAGGATACGGAATCCTCAGTACGAGTCTTACTCCCACTTGCCAAGTTTCCCTTGACAAATGAAGGCTCCATTATGCCACGGTCACTTGAAAGAGTACAAATACAAATTTCTGCCAAGTCAAGTTATCTTCCTTTTAGTGACTTTTTTTCCTTTATTTAACATAGATTTCATTACTTTTTCTAAAAAGCTGACATACTACTATTAAGAGTCTATAAAAGCAAAGTAAACATTTTAATGGCTCTTGGCTTACTCTACTCTCCATAACACACGGAGCTAATTATGCTTTCGATAGCTCCAACTTTTCGATTTTCCAGATAAGGAAGTGGTAAATGTTTAGTCCCCTAATGAGCGCCATAGCGCCCTATCTTCAGCTTGCCGCATCCAGCATCTGCCAGCAATCTTTCGCAGATCGTCATCCCACCTGGCCGGAGAGCGTCCTACACTGCTCATTAGGGCCTATGTCCGTCCAGCGGTGGACTGATATAGATTCATCATCATCATCAGCCTATATTAGTCCACTGCTGGACATAGGCCTCCCCTCATGAGCGCCATAGCGCCCTGTCTTCAGCTTGCGGCACCCAGCATCTGCCAGCATTCTTTCGCAGATCGTTATCCCACTATGATATAGATTAATGATAATTCAATTCAATTCAATTCTCTTTATTATTAATCATATATATAACATTACAGATAATGAAATGTTAACTCCCAGGAATTTTACATAGCTCTGATAGCTCACAAAGTTAATGTGGGTAACAAATTAGTGGCCGTATAGGTACATATATGAACTGATAGAGATAATAATACAGTTTGTAAACGGGGTACACTTAAGTTTTAGTATTCAAGCCCTTTTGCACGTTGAAAGGTCAAAAGGTAGTTTGGGTTTTTGTGGGGTATCTAAATGGTTTCCACACCCGGTTTGTGTCTATTTTTACCTTAAAGGGATGAATTTTGTAAGGCTGGAGGCAGTGCCCAGGTTGTAAAAACAACACGACGTAGTTTCAGTTTGGATCGGTGACGACTTTGATGTTTTATAATGGAAATCCGCTTCTTTTGATGCTGGTTATATATACCTTATCAGTCTGCCTGTTTCTCTTTTAATTTATTTTTTACAAATACAAGGGCCCCTATGTATATAAATAGTATATAGTATTATTATAAATATGAAAAATATACACTATAAACTGTAATTGAAGTCAATTCGCCGTAGCGCTATTAGAGTACACTCTAAGTGGTAACCAATTATGCCATGACTCCATTTGATAAAGATTAATACATTATTTGTTATGAATAGGATTATGGTTTTCTTTAACTTCAAAAGCCAATTTTGTAGATAATAATAGGTACCTATTTCCAGCGTAAATAATGAACCTAAATAATAAATAAAGTCAGAAGAGGGAGAGCCTATCTTCGGTGTATCGGATTAAGGTGCAAATTCCCTTACACATAAAGCAATCTTAGGGAACAACATCCATGCTGAATGTCACTTTAATTATTATTCTGAGTAGAAAGTTCTGCGTCGCAAAATTTTCATGATGCTATTATACTAATGAAATCATAAAATTCTAATGAGCATAATTAGACACCCTACGCTTAGTTAAAGTAAGTAATCAACTTACCATAATAATGGCGTATATCTCCATAAATGCACAAATAGAAATAAAACTTTAGAAAAAACTCGAATTTCGTTCAAAAATCTCAATATTCTGAACAAAGGTCACGTTATCACACAACAAGCGTAGCTTTCACACACTGGCCTTAAAGAAAAGAAAACTTTCACGTTCCGAATTCAAAACCGACGTTTAGGATACGCGGGAGATGCATCTATTTCAAAATGTCATTGTTCTTTTCACTTTAACTCAAAATGTGAAGTTTTTTGGTTATGATTTGGACCGAGAGCCGGAATTTGGTCCAGGATTGTGATTTTGCAGCGCCACTAACGTCACGACCGTGGGATGTCGCTCCAGAGGCTGAATCTTGCCCGCGCCGGTCGAAGCCGCATACACTCACACTCCCCTCTTGCGTAATGATACTCTTCAATTGGATACCTACAGAATGTTTCTACGTTTTACAATGATACAATAAATATATATAATAAATAATGCTGGACAATCCACACATCCCCAAAGTAAACTACTCGCTTGTGTTATGGGTACTAGATACCTGATATATTTACTTACTTAATACATTTTGTACAAAGATAGATATTTTATTATTAAACGTAAACTGTATTCCTAATTGTTATTTAAACGAAACTGCTAATGAAAAAAATATAGTAGAGTTTATTCCTCTATATTAAACCTTCCGTTGCAAACGCCATTTTTGTGTCTTTTATTGAAATATTATTTATTTATTTTATTTAAGACTGAGGGAAGGCCATGTTTGCCCTAGACTCTGCTACGCACAAAAGATCTTTACGTAGGTTTAATAAGTCTTAAGTCATTAAAGTGTGCGGTAGATTTTAAGTAAATAATAATATTTCATTTTTCATAGAGCTCTATAAAAACTAGTTACGAAATTCAATACTCAATATTACAGTTTTCTGTCAAACATAAACTGATACAAATGAAAGTAATATTTCGCTCAACCTATGAAGCTTCGACTAACTTTCGGGAAAATCCTCATAGCGCAGGCGTGAACCGGGCAATAAGAGAGAGACAGAAACAAAGAGGCATTAAAAGAAACGAAACGGGTATAGTGTCTGAAACAGTGCATACAATCTACTCAATTTGTTTTCTAGGCACGAACAAATTTTCTTTTTGTATTGTCTTTAGAATCGCCGTAGGTAATAAAATAATATCGTTGCAAAGTTGTTAGTGAATAATAAAGCTATTGTTTAGCATCAAGGAAAACCAAACTACCTAACTAGTTTCTAATATCGTGATTTTAGCTTGATAAACATAACATAACTTTTTATAAATAATTTACAAATTAAATGATTCTATCCACCCAAAGGTTGTCTGAAAAGGTCGCTGTTCGCGATAAGACCGCCAATTTTGCCACTCTAATTAATAGGTATTAAGTTATTGTGGTTATGTTTGATGGTGAAATTGAGATTTATTCATGCATTTACAACCTATTTTAAGTATTTTACTAATAACTTTTAAGTTGTAAAGTTAGCTGGGCAACAATTTCAAAAATTATTCCCAGGCAATTATTAAAGGGCATATAATCGTGTATAGAAGTTATTTTTATGTCCCTTCAAAACAGGCACATTTTCACTTATGACTTTGTTGTTTTTATAACTAGTGTTTATCACCGACTGTACTAACCTAACACCCAGGCACGGACAATAATTGAACAATGAATACCGACTACACAATGACAAACAGTCACTATAAGTCGACTATAACTCACAAACTTCGCGTACATAGTGCTATTAACGACAAAATGGCGGTTAAATCTACGAACTACTGTAGAATTAGGGTTCCTCATAAACAACAGAACTGTACTAAACCTATAATTGATCTGTAAGATTGGCGTTGTGTGGGAAGAATACATACAAAGATTTATAGTTTACAAGTTACGTGACTGATTAACTTGGACCTTAAGGACCGCCTCCACGGGCGAATTGCAATACAAACAGTTTATATAGACGACCTTAGTGGAAAACATCTGCCTTCGACACAGGAGGTTGCAGGATTTAATATTTAGTTACTTTTATGTTATTGTTACTTCCACTCTTGAACTTATGGTAATTCCGATCACTGATTTATTATTAACGTTATGTGTACCGGTTTAGGTGTGATACATTATCGAGAAATATTAATAAGTTATTAAGTACGTGTCATCATTAATATCAGCCTAAATTAGTCCAATGCTGGACATAGCCCCCCCCCTCCCTAATGAGCCCCATGGCGCTGTCTTCAGCTTGCAGCATTCTTCATCTGCCAGCAGTCTTTCGCAGATCGTCATCCCACCTGTCTGGTAAAATGCAACTCTGGGATCTGTTTGTATGATAACGTCTTCCAAATAAATTACTTTGACTTTGACTATGATACTTTAGACTCTTGGTCTGAACACTAACTTTAGAAACTCAACGCTTTCTTAGAGAATCTCAAAAACCACACGATTGAAACTAAAAATGTTGAAAATTTATCTGTCATCTTAAACTTTTTTTTTCTCAGTGATTTTTGTGTTTTTTTTAATTATATATCAATATTTATTCATTTGGCACACAAAACAGAAAACAATCGAAAAGTACCTAATAATATAAACAGAAAAAATTGAAAAATGTCACCTTAACATGTTCAATTATTTGATGTGTTATTTTATTATTGTTTGTTATGTGTTTTGTGTACCTAATAAAATAAATAAAAACATAATAAAAGTACAAAAACACAGTCACAGTATTTAAAGTTAAACAAACCTATCTATTTTTTACTGGGTGCATGCAGGAATATACCTGGTCGCATGCGCGTGATTGGTGGATCGCCTGTGTACAACTGTATACGTACCAGCCACGCCATGCAAAGCGCTACACGTAGACCGCTGTGTTTGAATGCGATACTGCCTATTATGCGTGTTAAAGCTTAAGCATAAGTACCTAGTTCTAGAGAACCCTAGTATCTAGATAAACCTAACATAGGATTTAAGATACTACTAACCAAAACATGTATTCTTTTGTGTCAATAAATGATATCTATCTATCTATCTATCTATCTACCTGTGTATAAAGAATGATTTTTGGGGAGGACGATGATAGCCAAGTCCGAAACCACCAGAGTTATGAAAAATCGTGAAATCATGCCTTCGATTTAAAAAAAAATAACAACAAAAAATTTTAGACTGAAATCGACACGAATAATAAAAAATAATGTATTCTTGAACCAATGGATTTTCTTGCTGATAGGATCAATCTGTTTCGGATTTGGCCATCACCGCCCTTCTCAAAACATCCTGTATAATAGAGCTACCGTCTTCCAAATTAAATTTCCCTGTTCCTTTTCGTAGGATGAAACTCCGCGAAGCAATATTTTTTATGAAAATGAATTGATGACGGCCTTCTTGCAAAGTTGACGGCCCGGTTCTTTTATCTTCAACAAACCTTCCGAGAGGGTATTTATTATAAATTAATTCAAAGGATATCCGGTTTTTAAGGTATTTTCTATTTTGTAAATCTGTTTTTCTGCTTTATTGGACATCTTGGCAATAAATTACAAATAAGAGAAATGCTTTGAGCTTGTTTTGAAATAGTTATTGGTTTTCGTTTTTAATATTTTTATTTCGAAGAAAAAGTCTGTTTTGTCAACACATAACAATGATATACTTTGTATTACACACAAAAATTATACATATAAAAACGAGCTAGTGGTTTATTTTTCACGTCATCATCATGTCCACATTAGTCCACGGCTGGACATAGGCCTCCCCTAATAAGCGCCTTAGTGCCCTGTCTTCAGCTTGACGCATCCAGCATCTACCACCAGTCTTTCGCAGTTTGTCACCCCACCTGGCTGGAGGGCGTCCTACTTTTGCCAAGTCGCTGTCTCTACTCAAGAACACAGATATAGTTCATATACTGGAAATATCCCATTTATCCCACAAGTGGAGCACACTTTCTTTTCTCTACGAAGTGCTACGAGCTACGCCGTAGCCCCGCTACGAGATCTATGAAACACGGAATTCTCTAAAACGTCATTAATTTTTGGAATCACAACGAGAAAAACGAAACCGGTTTTGTTTTTCTCGTTCGAGATTCGAATACGAGCAAATAGGTGTCACATGTCGCGCACATGTAGTAAGGGCAGATTTACACTAAGCTAGTAATGTTGATTCATATTGTAGTCATCATAATATGTATCATAATGTGTCTGTGTTATTTGTGTGTGGTATTTTATACAGTGGTAGGTGATTTGGTTTCAACAATATAATTAAAAAAAAGATGTAAGTGGGTGGTGAAAGAAACCGCTAGAATCTGGCCCAGGATGGGTGATTTTGATATTTTGAGAAGGCAACCGGCAACGAGGCGTCATCAGCAGAAGTGGACAGCTACGATGATAATAACCTCAAAATAAATAAATAATGCTGGACAATCCACATAGCATGACCTAGCCCCAAGCTAAGCAGAGCTTGTTATGGGTACTAGATGATTTATAAAGTACCTAATACAATATATTACACAGATATTTATTATTATACATTAAAAACACCCAGAACCAGGGAGCAAATATTTTCAGATCGTACAAACTTTTGTCTCAAGGCGGAAATCGAAACGCAACCTCCTGCATCGCAGGTGGACCTTGGCCCGCCGAAGCAGAAGGCACTACGTTTGCCTTGAGGTTTGTATTTCCAAACCCAGAAGTAGTTTGGAATAGCATGATGTCAAATACATGATCACCTATCGGATTTTTTTACTAAATATATATTCCACTCGCCCCGCACTTGCCTAGTGTAAAGCCAGCCTACGTTTGATTCCCGCGTCCTGCGGCCTTGGCACTCGCCAATCGGCATTCGCACAATGCACATTGTTAGTGCGATCATTGTTGTTCGTCCGTGATCTGTTTACCGCTTGTTTACTGCTACAATACAGATAGATAGATGATTCTTTACTATAAAACTACCCTAGAGTTTATATTCATACAAATTCCAGAAATTTATTGCACACTCTCTAGGGGTTATTGTATAAAAATAAAAAATACTTGTGTAATTATTCACTCCATAGTTTATTTGTACCGAGTTTTGAGTAAATCCAACCAAGGAAAAATAATTTTCCATACAAATTTATCAACCTACTTAACCCCCTCAGAGATTAAAATTTCCGAATTTTAACCTTTGTGTTATTCTAGGTCCGATGGTTTCAATTGTCTAAACTAGTTGTATTTTTTTCTATTCCTTTATTGTAATTTTCGTTTTTAATAAAGCATATTTTAGGTCCTAAAATATCACATAGGTACCAAATTTCATTCAAATAACTTAAGTAGTTACGGAGATTACTTATAACAAACATTCACATAGACATTCCCATTAATTTGTAGTAAGATTTGTTATATATATTTAACTTTTTCGGGTGGGTAATTTTATTTGAAATTTAGTGTTTCTCGTGTAGTCACATATTTTATATTTACTGCTACAGTATACAGGGTGTCCCATAATGAGTGGATAACCTGAAAGGTGCTTAGGCGCCAAGTCAAGGCCAATCAGAAACATTTTTAATTTTTTTTATAACTTGACCCGTTCGGAAAATATTTAATATTTTGTAAATTTGGAAAAATTTGTACCTTTGTTCACATTTTTGGACTTTGTGCCTACAATTTTAACAATTTTTTATTTTTTATTTTTGGAATATACTATAGAAAAACAGCTTTTTTGAACACCGTTGGAAATATTTTGGTAACTAGGACCAGTAATTTTCAAGGCTTCAAGGCAAGGTTTAAAGTAGAAAAATTTAATTTTTCATATTGTTATGCGAAGTTTGAGCTGCTGTGGTTAAAAAAAAAGATGAGGAAACCTAAGATGCCAGGTACTTTAAAAACATGTCCATTTCAAGAGCATCCTAAAATGATAATAAACGTTGAAATTTTGTAGGGTAAAAAACTGAGATATTGCTACTTTTGTGCCAAAAGGGGCCAATGCTACTAAAAATAATATTGAACCAACGCATCAAAAAAATATCTTTTTCGCCTTACTCGTTCTAAAATGGTTACTTTGCTTCTTAAAAATAGTGAGGGAAATCTATTTTTGCTGATTCATGCTGGAAAATAGGAAATATTTTGATAAATAATAAACAATAATCTAGCCGAAAGTAAAGAGAGTTTGTGTTATCAGTACGAATTTGGTGGTATGAATTTAGAAAGAAGATTCCAACTCCATTCAGACTACAGAATGACGGGTGTCCGGTATACTCGCCGTTCAGGAACGAACGGCGTTATTTAGATTCAGTGTATCCAAACAGATGCGTTACGCGTGGTGGCGCTTCCCAGTGCGCGGTCGCTGGACTTGAACCCATTGGATTTCTTTAACTGGGGCAACTTTGAACTGGTGTACAAAAAACATATCCCCTAAATACTATAACTTAATTTCATTTCATTTATTATAACTTAATATAACTTCGACGTCGAGTCCAAAACGATGCGGAAAAAATTAACGACCGCAACTGCGAAAGTTAGCTAAAAAATCCTTTATTAAAAAAGTGCAGAGCCTGCATCAGAGTTTAAGGACATCAATTTGAACATTTCATCATCATCATCACCATCATCAGCCCATATTAGTCCACTGCTGGACATAAGTCTACCCTCATGAGCGCCATAGCGCCGTGTGAGGCTTTCGCAGATCGTCATCTTACCTGGCCGGAGGTCGTTCTACACTACGTTTGCCAAGTCGTGGTCTCCACTGAAAAACACGTTTACCCCAACGGTTGTCGGTTCTTCATGAGATATGGCCGGCCCACTGCCACTTCAGCTTGCTAATTCTTTGAGCTATGTCGCAAACTTTGGTTCTCTGTCGGATGTATTCATTACGAATCCTATCCTCCTTCAAAGAACCTCCATTTCCATAGCTCGCTGAGCGACTTAGAACTGGTGGAGCAGCCCTACCGTGAGTGTCCACGTCTCAGCTCCGTAGGTCATCAGGGGTAGGACGCACTGATTGAAAACAAAAAACATTGCTGTATGGATGATGAGATTTCACTCACTGTTTTTAAGTAGCAAAGTAACCGTTTTAGAACGAGAATGACGAAAAAGATATTTTTTTGATGTGTTGGTTCAATATTATTTTTAGTAGCATTGGCCCCTTTTGGCACAAAAGTAGCAATATCTCAGTTTTTTACCCTACAAAATTTCAACGTTTATTATCATTTTAGGATGCTCTTGAAATGGACATGTTTTTAAAGTACCTGGCATCTTTGGTTTCCTTATCTTTTTTTTTAACCACAGCAGCTCAAACTTTGCATAATAATATGAAAAATTAAAATTTTCTACTTTAAACCTGCCTTGAAAATTACTGGTCCTAGTTACCAAAATATTTCCAACGGTGTTCAAAAAAGCTGTTTTTCTATAGTATATTCCAAAAATAAAAAATAAAAAATTGTTAAAAATGTAGGCACAAAGTCCAAAAATGTGAACAAAGGTACAAATTTTTCCAAATTTACAAAATATTAAATATTTTCCGAACGGGTCAAGTTAGAAAAAAAATAAAAACTGTTTCTGACTGGCCTTGACTTGGCGCATAAGCACCTTTCAGGTTATCCACTCATTATGGGACACCCTGTATATAGGTGGATAGATTCTACTATTGTACTATATACTACCTACTTTATACTACTGGATGGATGGATGGTTACTCTTTCACGCAAAACCATTTGAACGGATATGGATGAAATTAGGCACAGAGATAGATTATAGTCTAGAATAACTTAGGCTGCATTTTATCCCGAAATGTCCAGGAGAACGGGAATTAAGCGGGTGAAACCGCGAGGCGCTGTTGGTAGATAATAATTCTATTTTCAAAACCTTCATTAACAGTTTGGTTTTGATAATGGACTTTATTAACAACGAAAATTACAATCAAGGAATAGATTGATTTTGATAATGGTTGTAAACCTAAAATATCTTTATATTATTTGGGTTAAATGTAGAAAGTAAATTGCAAAACAGTAAAAGTACGCCAAAACAGATAATTTATTTATTTTATTTATTTACACAAGAACATAACATTACAGATAAATCTAAATCGTTATGCCTAGTACACTGAGTAATTTACAAATTAAAAATAAAAACAAATAGCAATTTACACTTGAAAAAATAATTACAATTAAAAATAAAAATAATAATAATCATGTAGGTTACAAAAAAAAAACTTCAAATAGGTACATAAATCAACACATAAATGAAATTTAAAACAACACAAACTAAAATAAGATATAATCTGTGGTTTATGGGAAAAAAGTTTTAAAACGACCGATACTCCATTTTTGCTGAGACTTTCAAACATAAATGTTACAGATAGTTTAATATATTTTGCAGTAAATAAAACAATTTAGTTTTCAAAGCTAATTCTGGTTATCATAGTTACCTACGTGAATGATTTTGAACAAAATTGAAGCCTCTGCAGTTAGCTCGAGTTAATTACCTGGCAAGCCATTAATTCTTTATGAATGAATCCAATTTGCGACGTGTACGAGAGGTTGCGGAGTGGTAGTGGAGCATGACCTTTATACTAGCATCAAAGCATATTTATGTATTTTTTCGAATTATAAATTAACTAGCGACCCGCCTCGGCTTCGCACGGTTTTATTATACGTATAAAACTTCCTCTTGAATCCACTCTATCTATTAAGAAACCGCTTTAAAATCCGTTGCGTAGTTTTAAAGATTTAAGCATACATAGGGACCTAAGGACATAGGGAGATAGAAAACGACTTTGTTTTATATGTAGTGACAAAAGAAACAATCGGAGGATAATTTAAAATTAACTATCTTGTTGTTAGCTTTACTAGCGTCTGGTCGATACGACGCGTGACCCGAGAGCGGGTGAGTATCTGGCACATCAGCATTGCCATACAGCGTGGTAATACAGCCAGCGTCTTGAGGACGCGATGACTGGTATTGACATGGATCAATTGAGCTACCTTTAGACTGCTCGCAAGCGTCTGCAGTTAGCTCAATAGTTTCAATAGTAATACTAGTTTGTAGTTTTTCTATTCCTTGATTGTAATTTTCTTGTTGTGTTTTAAACACTAGGTACATATTTAACGACAACATTTATAAGAGGACTACAGTGTGGCGAGACGAGAAGGTCCGCTGCGAGGCAGGTTGTGGGTTCGATTTCCGCCTCGAGATAAATGTTTTTACTACGAACATTTGTTCCGAGGTTTTGACTATGTATTACAAAAACAATCTATTTATGTTATGTATATCAGTCATCTACTAACCATAACACAAACAAGCTCTGCTTAGATTGGGGCTAGCTAGAGATACTCTGTGGGTTGTCTAGTAGTATTTATTAATGTATTTACCTAGTTACTTGTCGACAAAAGATCCAGTCTTCGATAAATATGACGCGTTTCTGTAATGTCAAAAAATAGTACGAGTCTGAAAAGTTGGCGCTTTTTATTTGATATTATGTGAATTTATGTGACATCAGCCCAGCACAAGTTAACAAATGTCACACATTCACAAAATTTAATCTTCCAATCTTTTGCATTCATAATATCTACAACGAGGCGAACCCTCGTGAAAATTAATGAAAAATATATCGTCATCAGCTCATATTAGTCCACTGCTGGACAAAGTATATACCTATGTTTTATTCCAGGTCTAGATCTACGACTATTTATTTGTGCCTGATCCTTTCAGTGGTTTTACCCTGAAGAGGTAACAAACATCCGTTCATTCAAACTTTAGCATTTGTAATCATGACTGCATTTTTTTGACATAATTTCCACTTTTGCACCTAATAACTGTAAGCTAGACCACAGCTGTGTTACATTCTGACACAGGTCTTACAGGCAGTAAACAATCAAATTCTAGTATCCTAATAATATTATAAACGCGAAAGTTTGTAAGTATGGATAGATGGATGTTTGTTACTCTTTCACGCAAAACTACTGAACGGATCTGGATGAAATTTGACACTGAGATAGATTAGAGTCTGGAATAACACATAGGCTATATTTTATCCCGGAATCATTATTTCGTGATCTAACAATTATAACAGGACTTCTGAGATGAACAAAGTTTGGCTCAAAATTTTCAAACTGAATTATGAAACTTTACTGTGACTAAGAAATAAAGATTACTATCATCACTACATAGTATAAAACAAAGTCGCTTTCTCTGTCTTTATGTCCCTGTGTATGCTTAAATCTTTAAAACTACGCAACGGATTTTGAGGCGGTTTTTTTTTAATACATAGTTATTCAAGAGGAAGGTTTATACGTATAATAAAACCGTGCGAAACCAGTGCGGGTCGCTTGTTAAGTATATCAGTGAGGTACTGTCGGCAGCACCGTAAACAATGCTGTAAATTTTCAAGGCATCTTATAGTAAACGGACTGTAGTTTGTATCTTTACTTTGAAGAAAGAAGGGGTTTTAAAAGTAAAAAATAGTTTTATTAACACAACACTTTATTGATTCACAACATAAACAACACACAATTCTATTTAGTCTAAAATTACTATACTAAAGCTAAAATTACTGTCTTATTAGTGAAAGTTTTACTGCTATTCTACAATAAGTTGAAGTTTAAAGTTTTCACACAGGGAGTCACAGGAAGGTAGGTATATCCCAGGGATGGACGCAGGCTACTTTTTATCCCGTAACGTGTGAAGTTGTGGGTAATAGCTAGTAGCTTTAAGACACAACTAAAGCGCACGTAAATTCTAAGTTCCGCACACACACATCCGTAGGGCATATTACACTTATAAGAGCCAATAAAGCAATGAAAAGGCACTATAAAGAGTCCACTGCTACGTCCAGCACTGGACTCTTTATAGTCTGGTGTTTGCTCTTCACAAAAAGATTTCTTCAATCTATAGTAACTCATTTATAATGTATTTTCTAATCATTGCTTTATTGGCTCTTATAAGGGAAATGAACCCTACGGATGCTGCTTTCCGTAGGGTAAGAGTAGTAGCAAACAGTTTACTGCTAGACCTAGCCAGCAGTGGACTCTTTATAGTCTGGTGTTTGCTCTTCACAATAACCTTTCTTCAATCTATTGTAACTCTACTAACTCTATACGAATCTCCCACCACATCAGCCGCCGCATATCTCTGGAAGAAACTCCCTTTGTGCTCTAAGCCCGTCTCTCCCGAGGTTCCCGTTATCGCCGTCACAACATCATTGGTATTCTTTCCACTCTTATGGCCTAAAGTTATATTGTACTTTGTTAGTTCTATAGCAGAGTTCTTAAGGCTGAAGCTGCGTCCTAAAGAGCGGGATCTCTTGACAGTGAAGCGATCTTTAGGGATCTTTATGTCGTAGATAGGGTTGATAATGCCGGTGTAGGAGTTGAGTTTCTTTGGTTCAAGGTAGATTGGTTCTGTTTGGATGCGATTTGGGGGGAGGTAGTCTGCGTAGCGGGTGGAAATCTGTGGAAGAAGGTTTTAGTTAGAAATGTGGAAAATATATTATTATGAGTTTAATAAGTTAGGAAACTTATAAAATTATAGACACAAACCTACCTACTCTCCACTAGTGTGTTTATTTAGGTAAATGTAGATCCTACTTTGGTTGTTGGACCGACTTATCAGTTACCGTGCCGCGATCGCCCGGCACGGTGAAATTAACTGATCCTGACAAAATGGACACGAAGATATTTTTCGGATAAAACTGAGCGCCTACCAAACGTTGTATTATCTATGTTCTTATAGTAAACTGTTTATTAGTTCAGAGATAAGCTGCCTGTTGGGTGCGTAGTATCTACAATCAAAACACGTCATAACGTAATGTGCTGACCCTGACTAAAATATAGTTGCATATTTTAGTCAGGGTCAGCACATTACTGTTTGGTATGTAAACCGAACACTGACCAGTGCCCACCATAAGTAAGTTATCCACTATCTATGACCGTCAATGTATACTCCTTGTCAACCGAATCCTTCAGAGCATTTTTACCACTCACTACGAACGCCTAAACATATTTGGGACAGGTATGATACGAGGTATGGCACCTGTGGAGGGATCCGCTCTCTGCTGGAGTGGCGGGGCAGCGGCGGTGGCGGCGGCGGGGCCTCGTCTCCGGACGTCGCGTCCAGCGGCCGAGCCCTGTACCGCTGGGGGGCTTCCGAGGTGCTTTCTGCTTCTGGTAGCTTCCATGCACTGGAGGGTAATCATATCATTCTTTACTACCTTCGTGCATCAGCTTCGCACAGGTGTTATGTCATCATCAATTGTACAGTGGCATTCAGTATTTGTTATACCCCTAATTGCTAAATATACGCCAAAAATAATGTTGAAGAACTTCAAGCAACCTTTAACTAAGTGCAAAAACTACAACACAGTGCTATGCATCGTGCTTAGTAAAAAAAAAAGCAAAAAAAAATCTAAGTAATTGCAGGATTCGAACCCGGTATACCTATTAAGGCGGTAAACTTTCCTCCTGAATCATCTGTCTATAGACTAATAAAAAAATCATATCAGCCCCAAGCTCAGCAGAGCTTCTTTGATTGATGGAAAGCGCTGCTTAGTTGTGGTCTCCAAGTTTCAGTGAGACGTATAAGGGTGTGAAAGTGTGTTATGAGAATGTTTATGTTCGATTGTGAACGTAAATTGTATTGATTTGAATAAAAGGTTAAGCATTTTATCGACGTTGCCGTCTGTTCATAAGTCTCCATCACATCAGGAAGACGAAGTCGAAGTCTCCATAAGCATCTGTTTTGACGACCAATGTGGTGCGGTGGGCGAAGGTCCGCCTGCGACGCAGGAGGTTGTGGGTTCGATTCCCGCCTCGGAACAAATTTGTGTACGATCTGCAGAAATTTGTTCCGTTGGTCTGGGTGTTTAATATGTATAATAAAAAAAATATATCTATCTATGTATATAATGTATTAAATATATCAGTTATCTAGTACCCATAACACAAGCTTTGAGTAGCTTACTTTGGGGCTAGATGATGCTGTGTGGATTGTCCAGCATTATTTATTTATTTATTATTTATTTATCTGTCATAGTGCCAACGCAGCAGACTTAAAAAGGTTCCATCCACCTATAGTGAGTTACCTGGACATCCGCTCGCTGCTCCTCGACCTCGCAGCCCGGGCGAGGCGGTGCAGTGCGAACAGAGCCCCGTCACTGCCTTCACCTAACCAGGTGCACAGCTCTTGGAGGATCTAAAAAAATGGCAGAGAATAGTTATTTTCTCCATCTTCAGACTTATAACAAATAATAATAATTCCGGACAGTCCACACAGCATCATCTAGCCCCAAGGTAAGCAGAGCTTGTGTTGTGGGTACTAGATGACGGGTATACATAATACAATACATTAAATAGATAGACATTTTTTAATTTTACATAAAAAACACCCAGACCAACGGACCAAATTTCTGCAGATCGTACACAAATTTGTTCCGAGGCGGGAATCGAACCCGCAACCTCCTGAGTCGCAGGCGGACCTTCGCCCACCGCGCCACATCGGTCGTAACTCTATTACGTATTACTTGCATGGGCCTCCCCAAGAATCGCTACAATGAAGAGTCTTGCGCAGCATCGATTTCCCGAAATCTTCAGGATATGGCGATTCTTGGGTAGGTGTTTGTGAGTTTTTTCAAAAGTTATAGTTAGACATAGGCCTATGTTAAAGAGTGCGTGGACAGAAAATGCAATGAACTTCTGAGAACACATCCGCCAAAAGATCAAAAAGTCAAGAGATGCATTTATAACTAACAAAGATGTCATAGGCGCCAAGTTGTACACTGTGCACCACCGCATCAGTGCGCGAAAAGGTTTAATGACGCCCCCTATCAGATCGAAGTCTACTATAGACCAAAATTCTGTATTGACTTACAGTGAACTTGCCCCGGTCCAGCAGGGCTGAGACCAGGTCTGCGGGAGCCAGGTGCAGGCTGTGAGCTCCGCAGCGATGTGCGACCAGGTTCAAAGGAGCCGCCTGCCCGAGTAGCCAGGAGTCTTCGATAGACCAGGAGGAGTCTTCGAAGTCGGATGCTGCTGATTCCTCCACTGTAACCATGGTTGCAAGGAAGATGTAAACCTCAACATGTAGTTATTCGATATAGAGCAAGTAGGTAATATTTTGAGTAATTTAGTTTAGTGAGCTTATATTTTACACAAAAACATCGCAGTCCCGAATTTTTTTTTCAGAATTTTTTTTAAATAGAGAAAAACTATGTCTATTTGTACTACCTGACAACATCAACTGACCTTGAGGAAATTATTCGACGACGCTACCATAGCTTTATAAGCATTGATAAAGTTGATACATATCACACAGGAGAAGCGTCGCGTATCGTTGTTCGCGTAGCGTTCCCAAAACATTTGCAAACTCAACCGATAAGTAAGTGTGTGCAATATTGTATGTTTTATCATAATCTAGTATCTGCCCGCGACTTCACACGCTTTGTTACAATGTAAACATTTCCAGGCTACTTCTTTCACAGGGAAACTGATATATGTGATGAAAATTAAAATGTTTAATTTCGGGGCTATAACTACCACATATATACATCTATTCAAAATTTCAGACCGATCCGTGTAGTATTTTTTGCGTGCAAAAGTAACTAAACTCTGTTCATTCATTCATACATACAAACCTTCGCGTCTATAATATTTAGTGAGGATTTGTCTGTTCTGACGACGATACGCGATGTATCTCCCATCAGAAATGCAACCTAAGATGTTGATAGACAAAACAAAGTCGCTTTTTCTGTCCCTATGTCCCTATATCCTTATGTCCCTTTGAATGCTTAAATCTTTAAAACTACGCAACGGATTTTGATGCAGTTTATTTTATTAGATAGAGTAATTCAAGAGGAAGGTTTATACGTATAATAAAACCGTGCGAAGCCGGGCCGGGTCGCTAGTATATAATAGTTTAAACCCTTACCACTAAGCGCATCTTTCACGCTGTTGATAAAGTCCAAAGTCTCCAGCAGACTCGGTCTACTCAATGCATCCTTGTTCCTCACGGTGGACCCAGCAGAGCGCGGTCTCTGTCGCATCTCCTTGATGCTTTCCACTGGCTCCTTGTAAACCAGGCTTTTGAGGGTGTGGTATTTACGACGCATCGTCTTTTGGTCTACAAACAGTAAACATGATTTCACCTAGAAGAACTGGTACGTTGGTTGATATCATAAGATGCTATGATATCATATGCTGATGACTATGGGCAGGTTAATTTCGGTCATGAAATAGCCTGTCACCGTGTTGGAATATCCCTCACGCACCTGCAAATACAAGCCGGGCTTCGCCATGGCATGACTATTATGGGGACAAACTTTGGGGCAAAACAATACTTTTCGATCTGAAATCGAAAGTTCAGGCTTGCGTGGCAAAAATATACGAATCTTTTTGTTTCAAGAAACACTGATCAATGCAGAAAATAGATTTATATTTTTGAAAATATTTCTAACAATAAATGCTAGTATTTACTCTCCTAAGGTCGATATTGTATTAATACTCAAAACTTTCAACATCAATCAAAAATGAGGACTTTAGTATGGTCGCTTTCAAAAATTCATTTTGAGTGATAAAAAATTAAAAATACATGAATTGATCAGAAGGTCTAATTCTTCGGTAGACCTAGAATCATGACAGTTGTTCAACGACCAATAGCTGATGATAAGAATGATATTTACCCGATTGATTAGTAATAGAGATCTCCGGGAACCCATGAGACGTGGCCGGTCTACTCCTCCTAGATCTTCTTCTCAGCCGAGGCAGCGTGTCCAGGTCTGATGATGAAGGGATGATGTCCGGCTTGGAGGTCCTCCAGTAGTGGCCAGTCTTCACGCTGGCTAGGATCTCTTGGCTTTCTTGACGCGGCAGCCTGGGTTTTAGACTGTTGAAAGAAAGATAGAAAAATAAAGAAAATATTTTTATTTACCTTAAGACTAAGTCCACAATAAAAAAACTTATTCGAAGAAACTTAACTAATATGACATATTTATTCATTGTGTGCGCAGCAGAGTCCTAGGCAAAATGGCCTCCACTCAGCGTTGTACTAGATAAACACTGGTGTGTCTACCCAGCGCTGGTTGGAGAATGATTTACAGTTCAAGAGATATTATTGTTGATTTGACCTGTAAATTTAACTAATCTTTTTTAACAAAGAAAATTACAATCAAGGACTAGAAAAAATAAAACGACTATGTACAATTGACACAATTGAGCTTACTGCAGACGGACCAGTAAAGTGATTTTACCAGTAAAATGTATTTCTGTTTTTCAATTTTATGTGACTACTGAGGAAATCAAGTCAGTCAGATCAGTTATATTCAGTAATAAATCTTACCTTTTTAATATGGGCACAATACAATAACTTAAAACATAATCAACTGCCACCTAGTTAAATTAGTTTGAACTATAATTTACTGATAGATGGTAGCTTTCAGAAATCAATTATATAAAGAGGGTAGATTTGCAAGTACCGTGCACAATTTAGTATTAGCACTATGTATCAGATGGCGCTTCTCGTTTCGATTAAAACCCTCTGTGCTGTTTACCAATTGAATAAACTATAATGTAACGTACATAGAGCAGATAAGATGGATAAATCATTATTGTAATTTAGGAATACTTCTGTATACCTAGAGTCTATTTTAATATAAGCTTAGAACATCACCTCTGAGCTTGTTTAAAAATTGAATAAACTATAATTCAACGTACATATTGAAGATAAGATGAATAAATCCTTATTGTAATTTAGTAATACTTTTGTATACCTAGAACCTATTTTAATATAAGTTAAGTATATGTATAGCAAGTAATGATGCTTGTTCAGCAAAATCGTTAATATGAGAATAATAACCTTAGGAATTGAATTTAGCTATTTTGATGAATTGTATTAGTCTTAGAATAAGTTTCAACACATGTTTATATTGTTATTTGTTTCACAAATACTCCTATGTAATAGATATTTAGGACTGTAATCCGATTGGCTGTTGCATTTTGCCAACATTACCTTATTTGAATAAACTATAATGCAACGTACATATTGAAGATAATATGAATAAATCCTTATTGTAATTTAGTAATACTTTCGTATACCTAGAACCTATTTTAATATAAGTTAAGTATATCGCAAGTAATGATGCTTGTTCAGCAAAATCGTTATTATGAGAATAATAACCTTAGGAATTGAATTTAGCTATTTTGATGAATTGTATTAGTCTTAGAATAAGTTTCAACACATGTTTATATTGTTATTTGTTTTACAAATACTCCTATGTAATAGATATTTAGGACTGTAATCCGATTGGCTGTTGCATTTTGCCAACATTACCTTATTTGGTAATAAAGGCATTTTGCAGAGGCTCTGAGGAAGCTTTATAAGCAAAAGAATACCTGATACGGGGTTTAGTTTGTGTTGTGCAGCCTCGATGTCAAAGTTAAGTAAACCATTGTTATTATATATTATTATATACCCTTTGATGTGTATTTCCATGTACTTACCTACAAATAAGTAGGGTATTTTACTTGTAATTTACCTTCCGAGTAGAAACTTAACCAAATCGTTGATAAGCTGGGTTATGTACAGTTTGCCTTTATTATTTTAAAATGTGTTGATTTATCTTTAGAACTAAAAACCTGTTGAAATAGCAATGGTGTTCATTGTTATTTATCAAGTACCTTCATATGTATCTTCATATGATAATTTATGTATACTTCAGTACTAAGTAGTAATGTACTTTATGTATAATTTGCAGAAGTGCTTTGAGATGATACAATATAGCCAAGGTACTTAAAGTTAGCATGAAGTGTTTTCTTCCTACTACCCAACTTGTAGATTAGATCAGTCATGGATGGTGGTTCTTCTACAAGGTCGCAGAAGCCTCTTGTATTACATATTCAGCTGATGTGTTACTTTATTAGGTGTTGGTGGATGACTACCCGAATCTTTACGAACCTAAGAATCTAGAATTGTCTTGGCCACTTCTGTTGATTTAGTTTATACGCCAATAGCTACGCATTTGATATATAGATTTGCATTCTATCTACGGAACTCTCCTAATTTTTTAACATCAGAAGAGGGATACATCCTGATTTATTAACTAATTTCTATTCTTATTCCCAGCATGGCTGTGCCGACAATCAACAACATTCTAACTACATTCATTCTAACTACATTCATTCTAACTACATTCATTCTAACTACATTCATTCTAACTACATTCATTCTAACTACATTCATTCTAACTACATTCATTCTAACTACATTCATTCTAACTACATTCATTCTAACTACATTCATTCTAACTACATTACGTATAAATAAAATTAACAACAGTTTAATTTCTTCATATTATTGACTATTCACATGCTGTCTGACGTTAGTTAAATCATTCAGTGACCGCGGTAGATATCGGTCGATGCAATTAAAACAAAACACGCTACCGGCCGATTTCTGGAACGCATGTCAACTTCATAATTTACTAATCAATGTTCAAATCTCTATTCAAGTGTCATTTGGGTTTCTCGAACGTTGATTACGTACTTAGATTTTGAACAGTGATCACTTGACAAGCCTGTCAAATCATTGAAGCAAAACTCTTGTCAAATATCAAAATGGGTTTCTGGAACGATAATTAAGCATGATTCTTTGGTCAAGCTCTTGTCAAATCAATAATTAGCTAATCGGTGATTTAGCTCTAATTAGTTGAAATTTTTACAACAATGTGCTGTATTTTGCCAAGTTCTAAATCGAATATATATAAAAAATCAACAGGTTGGTACTCCTAAAGCGGTTTTGTTATGTATTACTAAACATAAGGATCGTTTTACCATTAAATAAAAATAAATTAAATTACCTCTTATATTCTAGGATGCTTCGTTTTGCTTCCGCATATTAGAAACATATAAATAATATAAAAAAAACTTGGTGAAATACAGGAATTAAAAAATATTGGTAATAAAGCAATGTAAAAGGGTTCCTACTTGCCTACTAAAGTAGTTAAAGTTATTTTTTCTATTTCGGTATAGGTTTTTCTTCGTAATAAACAATCTATTATTACCTATCTAATTTACAATTTTGAACTTTTTCAAACGTAAACAAACAAGTATTCGCGCCACAAGCATAAGCATAAATAATAACTGGGTAGAAGGGACTCTTCTTTAATCGAGTCCAGACATGTTTTTTTTTACTTAGGGCACTAGAATGCACTATTTATATTTTGTAATAATGTTCAGAACACACCAACTATTTCGGATATAAGTATATTCAATATAGGTTACGACCCATCAGTTCAATCCACTTTTTTCTACTGAAAAAAAGAAAATTGGATTAGTTACTTACGTATTGGGTTGGTACCTATTATTTCACAAAGGTACACGTCAGTTTGAATTATTTATTAAACGAGAGCACATAAAGAATGCATCATAAAAAAAAACCTCGAGGTAATTCATGATACTCAACACAAAATCGCACCGGGCTCTCGGACAACATAACTATAATTTCAACTAATACTTGCGGCCGCCACCGCGCGCCGCGATCGGTAAACATAAATGAATGATCATTAAAAACCGCGTGCAGTGTCGCCGGCTGTGGCAGCCCGACCGATATGCCCGTTTAACGTGGAAAATAGTGTAGGCTAATATCTTGACCTTGAGCGCGTTTCCCTTCTACTCTTACTTACTACTATTTACTTATTCTTATGCCACAAGCGTCATTTTTAGGGTTCCGTATCCAAAGGGTAAAAACGGGACCCTATTAGTAATACTTCGCTTTCTGTCCGTCGAAAATAAATATTTAAGGCGGGCTACCATTCAAACGCCTTTTTTACTATTTTTGGTCGATATTAAAAAATGGTAACATGGTAACAATGGTAACAGCCTACCTGTTACCGCTTGAAATATTCACAAAATACTTAATTCAAAGTATGTTTTTACTTAAGTAATAAAAAATTAAAAATTTAAAAATATGGTACTGAACCCTTAGTGCGAGTCTGACTCGCCCTTGGATGGTTTTATTGAAGTTTAGGAGTGAATGACTGAACTGAAAGAATGACAATCGTAAGATGATCAATGATTAGTAAATTATTATCTAATCAGCGTTCGTGCACCCCGATTTGAATTGACCAGTGTGTTAAATTAATCGCTTTGTCAACTGATTTGACATTTGAATAGCCTTCTAGAAACCGGCTATTAGTGGCTTAAGCGAGCAAAAATGTGAAGTTCACTAGGCAAACTAAAAGAAGTGTGTCGTGATTACGGAAAAAATAAATTGATTTTCTTGATAGGAACCTTTTAATTTCGTATGTGGGATGCGTACTTTAATCATCGTCAGCGTTGCTGACGTCACCTTTTTTAAAAAGGGTTCTGGGGCTCCTCCTCCGTCATACAAAATAACAGCATTTACCAATAGAGAGACAGGTTAATTATAAGTTCTTGACGGTGATTATTAAAGGCGTTGGTTATAATACATATATAAATATTTAAAAGTGTACTCGAAATGATTTAAAACCCTGGAGTTTTTCTTATTAGCAGATATAATTTCTAAAATATATAATTTGTGTGCGTGCCTCTTCACAGGAAAGGTTCATGACAAATGACACAACATATTGCACTTGTTAATTTTCTTCAAATGAAAACTTAATTTGTCTGATATTTCAAAACCTAAAATGATTTTGACCCATATAGATTTGAATTCTATCTACGGAGCTCTCCTAATTTTTAACACACGCGTTGTTTCTATGAAAAAAGTTTTCAAGCTATGTCTATCCTATGGGAAGTGATCTATGATATGAGTAGGTTTAGTTTTTTTTGAATTAATACAAATCTAGTACTATAACAAAAAGGTTGTACAAACAAAAAAAAAACATGTTTTAGGAATTCCTTAATCCATTAAAACTATCGTTTTAAAAAACATTTAATGACGTTTTTGTAATGTAAAAAACAGTTCTTCAAGACTAAATTGATATCGCTTTTAGTTTGAAATTATATGGCATAGAACCTGTGCAAAGATTGACATGATGCACCACAATCTTAAGACGGAAACATACTACATACTAACACGTAGACATAGACAACAGAAGCACATAGACAACATGCCATATGACAACACGCCGTATAATCCAATCGATTTGGCTAGGTGCTTCTGACCATATTAAATATATGGAATTGATAAGTACTGACATGCGTCGGGTGCTGGCGTCTCGACACGTGTTAGAAGTATGTTTCCGTCTTTATTCTTACACGAACGATCCCTACCAAAACATTGATTTCATAATGTAAATAGTTTTTTTTTGCTTTAATACAAAACGTTTCACCGTCGTAACAAATATGCAAAACCATCGGTTTGTTATGCATTGTCCGTCAGACACAGCAATTTTATAGTTGTCAAGTTTCATTCGATTTCACAACTAGCGTAGGGCGGCGCCCCTCGTTTCCGCCCCGCTAGGCGCGGGCGACGTCGTTATAAGTTCACTCGATTGTTCATCCGAACACGTTGTTAAATACATTTCTAGGGCTTATTTGGTTCTAGGGGATTTAGATATTTGTTTAATTTATAATATAAACTGAGTTTGTGCATTGAGCATTATTATTTTAATGATTATTTTTATTATAGATTGAACGCAATAAAGAAAAGTAATGCTGTAAAGAAGGAATCTTATGGTCTTTATTTCACACCAAATACAAAACAGAAAATATATGGTGTTTTATTGTAAAATTATGAACTTATCGCTAAGTGCGATCTCGTCCAGAATTAAATGCATTATGATATTACTAAAAATTAGTGCCTTTGCCTCGAGATCAAACCAGAAAAACAGATAGATAGAATATTTATTCAGAAAGTACCTCCCTTCCATAGTACTTATGAATGTTGAACTATTAAAATGGTCCTCCCCCTCTTTTTATACTAAATGTTATAGTACACATTTTTACACATTAGTCAACACTCCATATTCAACATTGAAACGTGTAGACGTGGTATTCAATATAGAGTAATAAGATTGTACTGTATTGTAGACTATTAAATAAGGAACATTTTTACGACGAGCTAATGGGTCTTCCAGTCTAGACTATCTATCTTCACCACTTTTGGACTGTATCGAACATCGATGAAAATGACAAACATTTAATTGCGAAGGGAATTAAGCCGGCCACGTCTCAGTGCTCGTAACTGCAACGTTTATTTAAGGAGCTTGGAACTCCAAAGTGCAGTTTTTAATGAGAAAATGCTCAATAAGAGAGTTTAACAATAACTTCAACCGCAGTGTGGTATAATTTGTTAGTTTGTTTGTCATACCTAAGTAATCTATTTACCTTGCAAAGGTAGGGCATCAGCTCCTGTGTATTTACAACGACTTCAAGGTACAATTAAAAATGCGTGAAATTTGAAGTCGGTTATGAGAGTTAATAAAATTTAAAAATATATTAATCATCTCCACTACGATCACAAATATAGGTACAGTTTAAAATTTGCCTTGTACTTATTTTGTAAGCCTAAATAAATTAAACTTATGTATTTACTGATTTATTACGCGAACTAAACCGCGGATGTATGTTACTATAATAGAAAGTCATCCTCAAACTGCAGAGTGCTGTGTAATCTACTGGATCGCATTCGACCGGAGCAAGTCACGTGTCAGCTCGGACGCTGCCAGCGCGATAGCACGCGCCGCTGACATGTCTGGCTTTGGCATACATCGAGAACAGAACCTTAAGTTATCCCTCCTGAGGCTGTGTCCCCAGTAGGCAAACTGTGAGCAGCCAACTGAGTTTGCGGCGTATCAGTTCAGTACGCCCTTCCATATTATTTTAAATTGAGTGTCCACAGTTTGCTAGTTTGCGCTCACTGTACGCAGTTTGCAGCGATACGTGCGCCGACTGTCTCAGTTAGCGGTCGACTCGCAGGTTCCAGTGCTTGCGATACGCACGGAAACTGCTCTGAGTTTGTAGCTGATCGCCACAAATTTGCGGCTCACAGTTTGCCAACTGGGGACACAGCCTTAATCATATAAAACAAAGTAGCTTCCCGCCGTCTATCTGTCTGTCTATATGTATGCTTACGAGTAGATCTTTAAAACTACGCAACGGATTTTGAAGCGGTTTCTTTAATAGATAGAGTGATTCAAGAAGAAGCGGGGGAGGGTCACTAGTATATTAAACTTTGTCTTATAACAAACTGGTTATATTAAAACAATAAATATTTTCTCTATCTGGCTGTTCAAGTTTTACTAGTAGCTAGTAGCTCCAACACGTACTCGCTTAGCTAGGACATTTGTAAAAAAAACAAGGTTTCACTGCTATGTCCGGACATAGTAAGACTTGTGCCAAAATAAAATTTCAACACAACATACTCAATAGTGTGGATCCAAAGCATTTAGCCAACAACACAAGATTTCTCCAGTTACATAGCTCGAAAACAATAGTAAACTCAAAATATGTTCTACAATGTTGATGAATGTTTTAAAATTTTAATGTAGGTAATAAAATGAATGTTATAATTTTTTTTTTAATTTCTTATTTTTCTTGCTATCTGGTTATAATTTTTAATATAATTTATTAATTGTAATTTTGACATAACATTGATGATAAAAGACTAGTAAAGTTCATACCAATAAATTGATTATTCTGATTTTGATAGACTGATTTAGCCTGAAAAGTAATTCCTTACCCTTTTGTTTATCTTCTATGACATCCCTAAGGAAAAAAATTAATAATGTGAACTTCAAGCGAAAACTTCTTACCACTTGTGTAACACAGCAAGCAGAATCTCCTCGTCAGCCTTAGCTTAGCCTGTTCCTTATCCCGTCAACTTAGAGTCCATAATCTATTGCCCTAGTAAGTTCTTACCATTTGTCTCCCAGCAAGGTGTTCCCAAAGGCAGTCAGCACAAATCTCCTCGCTAGCCTTAGTTTAGCTTGTTCTTTATCCCGTCGACTTAGAGTCCACAATTTATTGCTCTAGCAAGTCTTACCATTTGTCTCCCAGCAAGGCGTTCCCAAAGGCAGCCAGTACACATCTCCTCGCCAGCCTTAGCTTAGCTTGTTCCTTATCCCGTCGACTTAGAGTCAGCGTTCGCGCGGCGCTATGCGAGCGGCGGGAGGGTAGCTTGATAGGGTACGAGATCGCCATGCCATCTCCTGTTGGGAAAACCAGGCGGAAATCTGGGGAGATAAAAACAAGCCGAATTACAGAATAGATCACAAAAAAAACCTTGTTATAAACTATAACTTGTTTTAAAACACCTTATTGTATCCCGATTTCGTGAGTTTCAATAAATTTATCATACGAGTAGATAAAATAGCTTCTTGCAAAGACTGTAATATCACTATAGTATAAAACAAAGTCGCTTTCTCTGTCCCTATATCCCTATGTATGTTTAAATCTTTAAAACTACGCAACGGATTTTGATGCGGTTTTTTTAAATAGATAGAGTGATTCAAGAGGAAGGTTTATGCGTAATACGAGTATATACCTCTAATATAATAAAACCGTGCGAAGCCGGGGCAGGTCGCTAGTTGACTATATACGTATACAGAGTCTTTGGCTTTTTGAAGTTAAAATAATGAGATAAAACCCTCAGGCTGGATTCACGGAAGCTGACTGGTATTGTATGAATAGGATCATTTTGTCCGGTGATCCATAAACATCAAGGAAGCAGGATTAGCGAGTCAGTTCAACGGATAATGTAAAGTGATCCGTCGGACACTGTATCGGGAACTCGGATTTGCAACTCGCCGCAAACTTACTGCTATAGAGCAGCTAGATCTGACCACATATTGGGTAGACTTGTAGCTTTATCACTTCGTGTGATTAATTGTCTTACTATTCGTACTTTCGTAATAATATTTTATATAATAATAATATATATTATATATTATAATTGATAGACAATAAATATACATTTATATTATACATTTTTAATTGTGGGAAAACGCTCGACCATTTTCATGAATAAAAAAGGAACCTTCTACTATCAAAAAACTTGCCGTATCCAGCAATCACCTGCAGTATTCGGCAGATCATCATGCATCCTCACCGTTAAGCACCCTATACTACGTTTGCAGAGTCATGCACTCCACCCAAGAACACGTTTATCCCGTTAAGTTACGTTTACCCCGTTAAGATATGTAATTTGTAAAAACTATATATATAATCAAGAAACCTAACCCATCTAGCAACTCAACATCTGTGTTCCGCCACCCCCGCATTAACTTTGGACCAGCTCCCCTGACCCCTCAACTCTGCGCCCCCCCGACCAATAACCCTTCGGAAACACTAACCCTGGGGACCTAGCTACCCTGGCCATATTTAAAATGCTAACCTATTCGAGTGCAATGCAAAACCCTTGTGAAATTTTGATCCGGTCCTATATTGTGTAGAGTTTAGACAGCCCGCTCAGTTTTGTTAGTTTAGGTGTTTATTGGTGTTTATTTGTTATGTTAATTCTTCAAACTGGGGTAGTTCTGCTTGTTTGATTATTCATTATAAGAAAAATACAAAAGTCATTATCGAGAACAGAAAGTTCTGTTGTACGGTGGTTGCATAAAGTTAGTTTTGGGTAGGTATAAAAAAACATGTAAACTTGAGCAGTGAAAAATACTGTTGAAGTTTGGATCAATAGATTTTACTTACCTCTTCAAGCCAAAACTACTGAATGGATTGGGTTGAAAATTTGAATAGATGTAGTTCTAGGCCTAGAATAACACAAAGTCTACTTTTCATCAATTTACAGGCGGTTGAAGCCACGGGGCGCAGCTAGTTGTATATTTATGTACAAATAATACGAAGAGAGACTCGACAGAGCTATGATCAACGACTTTTTCCTTTCTCATTTGGATAAAATGGCCGCAAGGTAGATACTGTAATAACCAGCTTACAAACATTTGGCTATGCACATATACCTATTGGGCTTTTGGTTGGCCGTGTGGGAAATATCCGGAATATTTGAAATGAGCCGGTTTTGGCTAAATTCTATCGGCTACGGATGCTAGGCTTTAATTGTTGCGAGTTTGGTAAATAAAATGCTATGGATCGTTGCATGCGAATGGATTGGGCTTTTGTTGTGAAATCGAAGCGCTTTTTTGATAAATTGTAGCGGCTTTTGTTTGAATATTGGATTAATGAAATATACCATTTTGGGAGTTAAAAATTTTGTGTTAATAACTTGAGTCTGGTTGTGAAGAGTTTATAACTGAAAAAGCGCTACATCTAAGCGGTGAAGTAAAAGTAAAAGGTGAAAAGTGGAAACTGTAGGAATTTAAAAAGTCCAAAGCTCCTCGAAAATGGTCGGAATTTTGGCCACTATCTTACTTACTTACTTTCTTACTAGGTGAAGATGTGATCTAAGATAGAGCACGGTTTCCCAGAAGGAACTTTTCAGTCTGGATTAATGGTTGAAGATATTTATTTCTCAAAAGAATTGCTATTCACTTAAAGACGAGATTTTACTCTATTGGAAACAAACAGAAGCACATACCATTACCTGGCCGAACTTATTATGAAGGTTGAGCATAATTTTTTGGTAAGACAAAGTGAAGTGTCAGGTACGGATGGTATTTTTCAGTGCGTCCTCTGGTTCGACGGTAGAAGGGAGAAGATGGTATACGGTCGTGCAATGCCTACGCTCAGTCAAAACGTTTATTTACTTTAGACCTTACAGAACTCTTGGACACGGCAGAAAGTTCATACAGGGTATATTAAAACTAGGAAATAAAACTCGTCCCAAGTGTTTTTATCTTCTATATGTTTGATAGTAAGCCTTTTTACAAAGAATAGCTTTAATTTTTTTTTAATTTATTTACTGTTGTTAGTTTTTGCAACCCATTTGGAGTTTTGTAGCAGAATCGTATGATTTGCCCTTTGAAAGATACTTAACCTGTTTAGTCTAGTTTTAGACAAAGCGGGTTTATTTTTGTTTCTAGTATTAAATTAACATTTTGTATATAGCGATTTTTAGGGAACCGATTGGTTCCTCTTTATAGGGACTTCATGCAGTAACCCGCTTGCACTTACCATCAATCTCTTTAAGAAACTCATTCAGAAAACCTATATCAGTAGAGCTCACTTACCAACATGTCTGAACCGGTCTACAAAATCCACCTCGGCCTTCGCCCAGGCGAACCTCTTGCCCGCCTCCAGCAGCCCGAGGCAGGGCTCCAGGGCTCCGTCGTGGACCCCAGCACAGTATTCTCTCAGTCCCTCGAACTCCTTCTCGCACCTTCCATCCATCACTTCCAGGAACCATGAGTTCTCTAGCGAGGATGTAAAGAGGCTTTCCAGGTAAGGTTTTAGTACCGGGCCTGTGGAAGGAGATATATTTTGATGGGATAGATAAAATGCGTTTGATACACGGATAGATAGACAGATAAAACGACAGTTAAATAGATAGACAGACAGACGGACATATCTAAAAAGAGAAGTTTTTATCACCAAAATGATTTGCATTTAAAACTTTAAAAACATTCAGTTCCTTCCAGATCCCTCTTCTACCCTGCATAAACAACAAATAGAGCAGAATAATTGTTGTTTATGGTAATTTTCCATCACAAACAAAAAAACCTAATAGAAGACCAAATAGAAGAATAAATTCACACAGCATCATCTAGCCAAGCACAGTAGAGCTATTAGCGGTTTTATGGCTCGGTTTGAGGAACTTTTAAACCCTTAGAAATCTATAACTGTGTAAAGTCCAGACCTAAATACTTCTTGTCATCCTTGGTCCCCTTATACAGCCACTGCAGGATGCTCTTCATCATAACCTGAGGGTCGTTCAGCTCAGCTCCTCGAAGGTCGGGGTCACGGCGCACTGCGTCAATAAGGCAGGCGGAGGACGCGTCGTAGTAGTCTTTCAGTTTGTTCCATTTCTTTGACCTGAGAAGTAAATGTATATCAGTCCCTGAAGAGGTTTTTTAATTCATCGGGAAGCCCTTCAGATTCAATATCGGAAAATTTTGACTACGAGTGCTATTTAAAAAGAGCATATTCTAATATAATATAATATAATTTTTATTCAATAAGAAAGGTCTTATAGGTAAACAAAACAAAGCAAACACTACAAAGTAGATAATTAAATCTTAGACCTATTTCACATATTGGTTTCGAAAATCGAAGTGTATTCGAAAACTTTTGCCATTTGAATTTGGATCATTAAATCTTGAGTTTGGATATGAAATCAAAATAGCGTTCTACACATCTGACGTAAATGGAATCAAATTCAATTTTTTTCCATTTGAATTTGGACGCTTAGTTCCTTGGTTTTAAGAAATGAAAATAGCGTTCTAAATATCTGACGGAAAAGAAAGCTATTTGTAATTTGACGTTTACGATAAGGAAACGAATCGAATGAATTAAAATACTCCTACAGGTATGATTTTTATTATACCCCACGAATGAGGAATTTTTAGAAGATGTTCTGTGAAATATTAGTTTGTTAGTTAGCATCAAAACAGAAGACTTATAAAATAAAGTTAAAAGAATGAACAAAATATAAATAAAAAATACTATTAGCTTATCAATATCAATTGTAGGTAAATACTATTTTTTTAATTATACTTTTAATTTGTTTCAGGTCTCGACATAACCTACGCATTTGCTCCCCTTGGATTCGAGACCCTATGTTCTTGGGGTAAAGAGGCTCTCCGGGTTTTTAAAAAAAAAAGTCTGGTCGTGACCCGAGAGCTGGTGAATATCTGGCTCAGCGCATCAGCATTGCCATACAGCGTGGAGCAGCCAGTGTCTTGGGGACGCTTCCGACTGGTATTGACATGGATCAATTGAGTACCTTTAGACTGTTTGCAACCGTCTGCAGTTAGCACAATGGTTTCAATTGTAAATACTAGTTGTAATTTTTCTATTCCTTGCTTGTAATTTTCGTTGTTAATAAAGATTAGTTTCATTCTCTCATTATTATTTTATTACTACAGTATTTGATTAATTCCCATAAACAAGCTGGGATGGATAGTTTTGTGTGGATTATCCAGCATTGTATTACCTGTAGTTAGTCAGATCTTTGTCCAGCTCAGCGTAGGTCTTGGAGTGAAAGTTGTTGACGTAGAGGTCTCGGGCCTGGTCCAGCATGATGGCCAGGATATGGATGAGATCCTCGATGCTCTCCTGGTTGGGAGACGTTGCTTGGATGAGGTTGGCGCGGAAGTTGCTGTGCGATTCCTGGGGAGTCACACTAAAATTGTAAACCACTAGTAGATGCCTATGGAAGCACACGCAGTTTCTATGGAAACTTTTCAAGGCTATTTCTATTCCACGGGAACTGATAAATGGGATGAAAAGTAGATTATGTTTTATTCAAGAGATAAAACTTTGTCCGATGGATGTTTGTTACCTGTTTACGCCAAAAGTACTTTCTGGTTCGGGCTGAAATTTTGAATAGACATAGTTCTAGGACTCTAGGTTCTAGTTTTACTAAACATAGGCTAATTTTCATCAAGTATCACATGAAATCGCAGCTATTTAATGTATTTAGATTTGACATCGAGGAAAGATTGGTAACTATCCGGCTCGAAGTCACAGAATAGACAGGACGAAGTCTGGACATGCACTTGAATATACTGATAAATCAAGAAAGAGGATCAATCTATTCCGCTTCTGATGAAGACGTACATATGAAATCAAGTTCTTGCATTTGACCAGCTCGCTGCAGACTCTCCACAGGTAGCGCAGCTGTCGCCTGCTGTAGGTGGACCCTGACGACGCCTTCGCTTCCTTGTTCAGGCTCTCCCAGCGGCTGAAGAGAGCCAGTTCCAAGGATTCTGATGGCGACAGGGGTATGTCTTCGCCTGGTGGACATATTAATGTTAATGAAATAGTTAAACAAAATAAAAAGGCTTTCAAGTTAGTTGGTCCGACTCGGTACAGGGAAGATATTCCTGTCTAACCATTTCGGAAATACCAAACACTCTCTAGTAATTCAAGTGTCCAAAAAAATAATCATAAAAAATTAAAACGGTCTTTCAAATCTCCCTTTCTTCTTTTCACACAATATGAAAATACAGATCAGATGGCTCGTGTTGAAGACCGGAAGACTGTAGACGATGCTCGCACAGAACTACTGCTACGAAAAGAGGAGGCCTACTGAATGAACCGCACTATAACGGGTGCGCTATGTGGAAGTACTTTGGTGTGCTTCATCTGGGTATACCTCTTCTCAGCAGTGCATATTACAGTCAATGATGACATTAATGACGTGACTGATGACAGACCCGTCATTCGTGTCTCCAATTCGGGACTATAATGACTATAGAATCTAGAAGGGTCTGGTTGGTCTCACCTACAACTCTATGTAAATGCTGCAGACAGGCTGTGATGCAACGTGCGTCAGACTCCCAGTCTACTCCTCTAGTTCCTCGTCTGCTGACAGCATCTCGGTCTACTGGAGACAAGTAGCCAGCTGGACCACCACGGGAGCAGATTTGGAGTAACCTGAAGGAAAAAATATCCGATTATTACCTATGAATTCTACCCTAATACACAACTCTAAATTAGAAACATACTTCGATCAATAAACTTCGATGAAATTTCTGCAGTATCTAACTAAAGGATAGACTAGAGCTAAGACTACTTAAAGGCGCCAGAAAAATGCTTTTACTTGCTTCGCCATTTAGCAGTTCTCGCTTAGCCCTTTAACAGATCTCTTATATGTAATGAACTTACTCATCCAGCACCAGCAACAGATGATGAGAAGCGTGAGTGGACACCAGGCACCTGGCGGCAGAGCTGCTGTTCCCTGCGCATCTGTCGAGCCGGCGCCGCAGGGCGCTGGAGGCTGCGTAGCGGGACAGGACGCGGAGACTGCCCTGGAGGGGGCACAGGGTCTTTATGATACAGTCTTTAGATATGTTTAGTATGATGAGAAGCGTGAGGTGACACCAGGCACCTGGCGACAGAGCTGCTGTTCCCTGCGCATCTGTCGAGTCGTCGCCGCAGAGCGCTGGAGGCTGCGTAGCGGGACAGGACGCGGAGACTGCCCTGGAGGGGGCACAGGGTCTTTATGATACAGTCTTTAGATATGTTTAGTATGATGAGAAGCGTGAGGTGACACCAGGCACCTGGCGACAGAGCTGCTGTACCCTGCGCATCTGTCGAGTCGTCGCCGCAGGGCGCTGGAGGCTGCGTAGCGGGACAGGACGCGGAGACTGCCCTGGAGGGGGCACAGGGTCTTTAGGATACAGTCTTTAGATATGTTTAGTATGATGAGAAGCGTGAGTGGACACCAGGCACCTGGCGGCAGAGCTGCTATACCCTGCGCATCTTCGACTGCCCTGGTGGGGGCCCAGAGTCTTTAGGATACGGTCTTTCATCATCATCATCAGCCTATATTAGTTCACTGCTGGAAATAGGCCACCCCTAATAGTCTTTAGATATGTTTTAGATAAACATGAGTATGAAGTTTTTTTGGTGTAGGTGGCTGTACTATATTTTTAATTAATAAACCACCGCATCATATCACCCCTCTGATATTATATCTGATACCTGGAAGAGTCCCTCCCTCATCTTATCGAGCAGAGCGTTGAGCGCGCCCGCCACCCGGCCCACAGTGGACAGGTCGGAACAGTGCGCGTCCAGGGCCGCCTCAAGGGCTGGGTTCCACAGCTGCCAGTTACTGCCTCGGTCACCACAGATCACGGAGGCTGGAGGCGTTATTGCTACTGCGTAGTAACCCTGAGATACGATACAGAGATTAGCTGGAAATTAAGCTTTGGTTAGGTTCGTTTTAAAGTTAATTTGGTTATTTAGTGGCGCAGCCGGTGAGAGTCAGCCTTCGATGTTCATATCCATACCTTCTACCATTCAATACAAAAAGTATGAGCACACATTAGAAGTAAGCGTTTGCTTCCTGCAGACAGAGTTTATTGTATCTACTTCTTAAATAAGTAAACAAGTAAGTATATGTAGGTACTTAGGTTAAACCCGCTACATATGAATAAGTATTATTTATTCTTATGTCCGCTATTACAAAACTTCTCGGTGACCCCGAGGGGAGTAGATTTAAAATCAGCGCCGCATGTTTCCTACATGCAGCACATAGCTGAATCTACTCCCTTTGCCTATGATTAGTTCTTTTTTTTTAATTCAAGTTTAGGATAAGAAATTTATAGGCAATAAATCATTTTTATTTTATATCAAATTCCAGTAACATTCCATGACTCAGATCTTGAAGCCAATACTTACTCCCTGCCCACTCCTGTAATGCAGCAACGCTAACGGATGAGTTAGCGGTATCCTGCCCACGTGGTGCGGAGTGCACCCCTGCACCCTGGCCCCCAGCACCAGCTTGGCTTCTGCCTCCCCGGCGCCGACCCTGACCATCACCCAGGCAGCGCCCTCCACGATGGCCAGCCGACGCTCAGGGATGGACTGATTACCTGATGCTGCAAGGAAAGATTTAACTGATTGACGATAGCATATTGAGCTACCTTTAGACTTTTTTTTTAATTATTAAACTTTACTAACAACAAAAATTACAATTAAGGAATAGAAAAAATTACAACTAGTATTTACAATTGAAACCATTGAGCTAAAGCAGACGGTTGCAAACAGTCTAAAGGTAGCTCAATTGATCCATGTCAAAACCAGTCGGAAGCGTCCCCAAGACACTGGCTTTATTGATCTTTAGACTATTTGTAACCGTCTGCAGTCAGCTCAATGGCTTCAATTGTGTATACTACTTGAAATTTTTTGTATTCCTTGATTGTAATTTTTGTTGTTAATAAAGTAAATTGACGCATGTGACCAAAGAATTAGCAAGCTGAAGTGGCAGTGGGCATATCTCGCGAAGAACCGACAACCGTTCGGGTAGACATGTTCTTGAGTGGAGACCGCGACTTGGCAAACGTAGTGTAAGACGCCCTCCGGCCAGGTGGGATGATGATCAGCGAAAGACTGCTGGCAGATCCTGGATGCGGCAAGCTGAAGACAGGGCGCTATGGCGCTCATTAGGGGAGGCCTATGTCCAGCAGTGGACTAATATGGGCTGATGATGATATGACCGATGTGGCGAGGCGGGTGAAGGTCTGCCTGCGACACAGGAGGTTGAAGGTTTGATTCCCGCCTTGAGACAAATGTTTGTAAGATGAGTAAGTATTTGTTGCCGAGTTCTGGGTTTTTTCTAAATATAATAAAAAAATTGGTACCTATCTATGTAATGTTTTGTATTGAGTATATCAGCCATGTAGTACGCATAACACAATCTCTGCTTGGGGCTAGATGATGCTGTGTGTATTGTTCACAGTCCTGGATTTGTAAATAGGCCGTATGGGCCGCGGCCTAGGGGCGGCAGCGTCCTAGGGGGGCGGCAGCGTCCTAGGGGGGCGGCAGATTTCAGAGGACGGTCACTCGATCGCAGACAGTAAAATTGTATGTCTACCGGGGGGGGTTGGTGCAGTTAATAATGAACGGCTCTGTACATGGGGCGGCGGAAAAAAGTGGCCTACACTCATAAAAAATATAAATCCGGCACTGATTGTTCAGCATTATCATTATCAATTAAGCCTGTCAAGTGTGGTCATTATGGTAAAGCCGCAGGCAGTAATTAAGCTGTGGTCCCAATGGAGGTTAAGATAAGAGGTAGGTAAGCGAGTAAGCATCAGGAACTACGAATTGTATAAGTCTTGTCCCATCTAGAAAATGGTCTATTTACGTGGAAAGTGGTTAAAAATCACAATCAATATCATCTATTTGAATAAGACCCCTTATTTATTAAACTAGCGACCCGCCCTGGTTTCGTTTAAGAAATCAATTAAGAAAGAAGAAAGAATTAAGAATTGACTATTATAAATCACTACTTAGTATTAAACAAAGTCGCTTTTTCTGTCCCTATGTCCCTATATCCCTATGTCCCTTTGAATGCTTAAATCTTTAAAACTACGCAACGGATTTTGATGCGGTTTTTTTAAATAGATAGAGTGATTCAATAGGAAGGTTTATACGTATAATAAAACCGGGCAAATCTGGGACTAGTATCATCTAAAATTACGATGATATTCTTGCATTCTCTCGTCTCATTAATGAAACATTTAATTAAAAATTTAATTGACGACCGATGTGGCGCGGTGGGCGAAGGTCCGCCTGCGACGCAGGAGGGTTCACGGGTTCGATTCCCGCCTCGGAACAAATTTGTGTACGATCTGCAGAAATTTGTTTCCTTGGTCTGGGTGTTTAATATGTATAATAAAAAATATCTATCTACAGTGGTGGTCATATAATTAAGAACGCTGATATAAAGCGAAGATTTTTTAAAACTAAGACCCAAAACTAATTGCATTCAATTATTTTTATTTCTCTCGGTATCATAAAACTTTTACATAATACCACTGTATTCATTGTACACAATGATTAGCTAAAAATATATAGACAAACTTTTTATACTACTTGTAAACATAGTATTCCTATGTACTGGCTGGTCACGTAATTAAGAACGCTCAATATTTTATACCTTTTTTCAAATTTAAATAGAGAACACTCAGTGGTTTGGTAACTGTTTGTATAATTTTGGCGCCATTTAGTGCTGTAAAAGATTAAAAGTGATTTCTCCTTATAAAAACAATGGGAAAAACTAAAAGTTGTGACAAATCTACAAGAGAAGTAATAATAAAACTTCGCCGGAAGAATTGGTCTTATAAAAAGATAGCCGACCATCTGCAATGTTCAAAAACGATGGTTTTCCATACTGTAAAGCATTTTGCTACGTATTAAACTACTTCAAAATGTTCCACGTGTACCTAAACAGAGAAAAACAACTCCTCGAGATGACCGAAACATCGTTCGTATTGCTAAACAAAATCCTTTTAAAGGGTCCAATGAGATGAGAAAATAATATTTTGGTGAAAACAACCCTTCAGCAATCTCAGCACACACTATTCGAAGACGTATGGTAGAAGAAAAATTGCACGGTAGGATAGCAAGAAAGGTGTTGAAACTTTGTCACAGGCAAGCCCGTCTTGCATTTGCGAGAAAGTATGAAAACTGGAATTTGAGACAGTGGAAAAACTTACTTTTTTCTGACGAGACGAAAATAAAAAGAGTATGTTCTGATGGGAAACGATATGTACGACGTCCCCCGAATACAGCATTTGACCCTAAGTACACGAAAGTTACCTTAAAGCACGGTGCAGCGGTGGTGGAAATGTAAAAATTTGGGGGTGCTTTTCTGGACATGGTGTTGGACCTGTAAAAATGATAGAAGGTAACATGGATCAGTTCCAGTACAAAAATATACTGGAAGAAACAATGTCACCTTATGCTGAAGACGTTCTACCGTTTACTTGGACATTCCAGCATGACAATGATCCAAAACACACCGCGCGAACCGTAAAGGAATTTCTTACATCGCAATCAGTTTCAGTCTTAGACTGGCCAGCTAACAGCCCAGATCTTAACCCAATAGAGAATCTGTATTTCGAAGTAAAGAAAAAGGTTTCAAATACAGTGTGGGAATTTAAGAGAGCTGTACGACGTTTTTTTAGAAGAATGGATCTCTATTTCTCTTGCCAAATGTCAAAAACTAATAGAGTCAATGCCTCGCCGGTGTAAAGCAGTAATCAAAAGCCGAGGATATGATATTCACTATTAATTTTAGTGAATAATTTATGAAATTGCTTTTTAAAGTTTCTTCGCTACATATTGTTCAGATTTTTTTAATGTAAGTGTCAAACAAAATAATTACGGAGCACTTTAATAAGTCGTTCTTAATTATTTGTCCAGCTTCAGTACTATTTGAATGTGATACTTTGGTATAATAAATAATATGTAAAAAAAATAGTTAGCGATTTTATTCTTCATTCATAAGCAACGGTGCTCTATTAATGTGGCTATTTAATAACATAACTAGTTGCTTCTTAGAAGGTAAACATCTCTGTGTATTGTATTGTGTACCACGATTTAAATAAATAACTTCTATAATTTCCAATCGTTCTTAATTATATGACCACCACTGTATGTATATAATGTATTAAATATATCAGTTATCTAGTACCCATAACACAAGCTTTGATTAGCTTACTTTGGGGCTAGATGGTGCTGTGTGGATTGTCCAGCATTATTTATTTATTTTATTATTTATTTATTAATTAATGTTGAAATGTCTCATTAAGAGACGTTTTAATATGGTTGAAAACATCAGTCGCATCCAAGAAAATCAATAAAACCAGACCTCAACCACCCGCAACTTCCCTAAACTTTGCATTAATAGCCTTTGAGCGGGACACAAACCTGCAACTGACAAACTATTTATTAAGTTTCAAATTTCAACGAAGCGCCTAATCTCGCTGTCTGTGGCTGTGACAAAGCTGAGGAGTTACGAACTTACCCAAAGAAGTTCGATTAAGTACATTTACCTAAGTTGTCGTACATTGTAACAAAACAACTCGAGGATTCTATTTTGAAATATTACTAATTCCACAGAAATCTTATTATTCACATTTCTGAGACTAATTCCGTCATTGTATCAATCTTTAATTTTGATCACATTCTTGCTAATGTAACTAAGATGGAGCAAAACCTTCTTATACAAGTTTTTTTAAATTTAAATGGAGAACTCGTTAAATAGGTAAATATGCGGTATAATGCGGTGGCCCATAAACAATCAATTTCTCCCCTGCATCGTTTTACCTCCAATCTAGTTCAGGAGTTTACCGTAGGCATCCACATGTTACATTCTATCCGACGTGAGGAAGGTCTATCGCGATATTGAATTTAATTAAAACTTTACCGAGGTTCGAAGTTCGCGTAACTTCGATCGCGGTCACATGTAGCCATTATTGTTTAGGGACTAGCTTTGTACCACGGCTTCGATTGTGGAAGAATATTTTAACACAAACAGGTTCAAAGTTTAAAATCATTTAAAACGGGATTATAACCATGATATGAGCTGTTTTGAGTGTTCAGATATTTCGGCACAATTTCATGCGTCATGATCACGGAAGAACTGACACTTTGAGTGAGTTTTTATTGGCAGGTATATCGAACACACTCATTTTTTGTTTTTTGCTACGTTTGTTACCACTTTCACCGTTTTCATCATCGACAGCATTTCGACCATGACCCACTTAAAGACATCATAAAAACATCTTTGCATATCTATACTTATAATAAAACTGTAACAGGTCCAATTCTGTACATTGAAGATATTTTGAAAATTTTTTTTGGAGGGCACTCTATTATCGATACTCAAGCCAAAACTGTAATTTTTTTCATTCATGTCTGTCTGTCTGTCTGTCTGTCTGTCTGTCTGTATCGTAAACGCGCATCACGCCGAAACTACTTGATGGATTGAAATGAAACTCGGCATGATTATAGGTCATACTACGAGGAAGGACATAGGACATCTTTTTATCCCGGAATTCAGTAAGGTTCTCATGGGAGAGGGTATGAAAGTAAAAATCCTTTACCGCGCATCACGCCAAAACTGCTGAATGAGTTGGAATGAAACTCGGGACGATTTGAGTTCATACTACAAGGAAGGACATGGGATACTTTTTATCCCGGAATTCGGTAAGGTTCCCCTGGGAGAGAGGGTGAATGAAAAATTCTTTATCCACGCATCACGTCGGAAGTGAATGAATTCAAATGGAACTCGGGACGATTGGACATGGGATACATTTTATCCCGGAATTCAGTTTGAACTGATAATTTCAGAATTGAACTGATAAACGCGTAAGTTTGTAAGTATGAATGGATAGATGGATGGATGTTTGTTACTCTTTCACGCAAAAATTGCTGAACGAATCTGGATGAAATTTGGCACAGAGATAGATAGCTGGAATAAGAAATAGGGCTTTATTTTATCCCGAAAATCCCACGAGAAAGGGAATTACGCAAGTAAAATAGCGAGTACTCGAAATACTAATCATGCGCAGACGAAGTCGCGGGCACCAGCTAGTAATATAATATTTTTGGACACACTACACTGACGGAATCCGAACAACGCGCGACGACGCCCAGTTTGTACATAAACTTCTTTGGTTTTTCTTAGTTTACAGACAATTTTCGACTCATTCGTTAATCTCTCGTCCGTCATTAGAAATGAAATGATCTCAATAACGCTATCCCCGAAATTATCTAAGTTATTATTAGAGCGACGTACCTCTCTCGAGATATTATTAGCTCGCGCTACGAGCGATCAGCTCCACCCAGCGCTCTACCACCTTGTCTCTGAAACATTAGCGACGTACCTCTCTCGAGATAGCAGTAGGAGTAGGACCGCAGCATGCTGTGCGCGCGCGCAGTCAGCACGCGCGAGCCGCCGCCGCCGCGCGCGCTCGCGCTACGAGCGATCAGCTCCACCCAGCGCTCTACCACCTTGTCTCTGAAACATTAGCGACGTACCTCTCTCGAGATAGCAGTAGGAGTAGGACCGCAGCATGCTGTGCGCGCGCGCAGTCAGCACGCGCGAGCCGCCGCCGCCGCGCGCGCTCGCGCTACGAGCGATCAGCTCCACCCAGCGCTCTACCACCTTGTCTCTGAAACATTAGCGACGTACCTCTCTCGAGATAGCAGTAGGAGTAGGGCCGCAGCGTGCTGTGCGCGCGCGCAGTCAGCACGCGCGAGCCGCCGCCGCCGCGCGCGCTCGCGCTACGAGCGATCAGCTCCACCCAGCGCTCTACCACCTTGTCTCTGAAACATTAGCGACGTACCTCTCTCGAGATAGCAGTAGGAGTAGGGCCGCAGCATGCTGTGCGCGCGCGCAGTCAGCACGCGCGAGCCGCCGCCGCCGCGCGCGCTCGCGCTACGAGCGATCAGCTCCACCCAGCGCTCTACCACCTTGTCTCTGAAATATTAGAGATCTTCAGACTGCTCCTTATATACATAACTAAAATAAATCTAACAAGATATTTTTGAAATAAATAACGACAAACTATATCTATTATTTACACTTATAACAAACTCATAAAATCTAAGCCGTCACCAGAAGCACTGTGCTCATCTTAACTACAATATTTATTAAAAATGCGAAACTGTATCGTTGAGAGGTAGAGCATCCAGTATCTGCAGATATTCTAGGAAGTCTTACGCCAGATCTCCAGTGCCATCAAGCATTCTAATCACCAAGAGCCCATCAAACTTAGGTACTTACGTCATATCTCATACTTGAAAAGTTTCTATAATGCACTGAGAAAAAGCTGGTATGGTCAACCTGCTTGAGTGTACAATGTACATATATACAGTAGCTATAGCGTCCAGCCAGGATTATTCAACATTCAGTTCGACAAGAGCGCATCAAGCTTGCATGTTTCTTACCTACAGAGATACCCTGAAGGCGTCACAAACTCTTCCCACTTATCTGCCTCCCGCCCACTCAGCCGGATCTTGCCGTAGCCTTCTGGTCCGTCCACCAGCCGGTCCTCGCCAGCGTTCAGAAGCGGTAGAGCGTCCAGGGTCACCAGGTATTCTAGGGAGCGGGAGCGCATCTGAGAACATGGAATGTTCACTGTTTGTCAATGGCAAATCGTTGCTGACAAAATTACAATAGTGTCAGTTTTGGTTTTTGAACAGGAACCTAAACCACCCAAACTTACTTTTGCGGTTGAATGAATCGAACCCGAATGGCTAAGCATTTATTACTGCCTAAGATCCTATGACTACGTTATTATACATCTTTGGGTAGCGCATATTTCTACGAAACTCGAAATAACTTTCATGATTTAACATGCCACATTGTAAATGTGTGCGCCAAATCGTTCAGAAATTTGGGATTTATTCTTAGACAGACTGTGAATTTTAAAAACATCAATGTAATAAAAATGTTATATAACGCCCTGGTACGGAGTCACCTAGAAACAAATGCTATCATTTGGAATCCCCACGAAGCTAAGTACAAGCTAATGATAGAGAAAATTCAAAATAAATTTGCTCGCTTTGTTTATTTAAAAGAATATGGAGTTTACCCGTACTACCCATTGATGTACCCGAGTCTGTTCGTACTAGGGATGGTAGGCTACTGCAGGCTTTCGGTACGGAGAGACGTGGCGCTGGTCAAATACATGGTGCGCGTGCTGCGCGGGGAGCTGCACCAGCCGGCGGTGCTGGCGGCGTTGCGGCTGCGCGCGCCCAACGACTACTTGGGCGCGCGCCGCCGCCCCGCCATGCTGGAGGCGCCCAACTGTAGGACCAACCTACGTAAGTTTGCCCCCATGTCACTCGCTATCTATTTACTAAACATCCTGTCCATCAACAGCGTGGATATATTTCACCAAAACCTGCCGAAAGTCATGGAAATGGCACAACTAGTGATAGAAACTAAAATATGTATTTTAGATTAGTTTATGTGTGTATATTGTAACTGTATTAATGATTTAAGAGACCTTAAATAAGATAATTTAATTGTACTTTACTTAGTTTAGATCTAGCATCGACTTAGGGCTAAAAAAAGAAACCTGTAATGATGTTATGATTAATAAATAAATAAATAAATAAATGTTGAAATGAAATAGACTTGGGATGAAAATTCGGGTTTTTACCCCCTCAGAAAAGGAACAACTTGCAAGGAACAAAAATACTTAATTTATTTTCTTCTTTTCTATTTTCTTCATGCAGTTGAATATAAAACTATGTACTAAGCAACTTGTACAAGCACATGGATGTAGGTACTTACTAAGATATCTCGCAATATCATGATGAAGCAAAATTACAGCTATTATGAGGGAGGTAGTTGATAAATGAGCCAATTATGATGATAAATAAAATCATCATCATATATAATTATCCATCCGTTGTCCAACCAGAGGATAAAGTAGATAATACTGATGACTGACTTATGTCTTAGCGACGATGAAACAGCTGCCCACGTAGTCTTAGAGTCTTACGAGGGAGTAACAGCACAACGAATAGAAATCCTCAACTTGCCGAAGTCACTACGCGAAGCCTGCGAAGATCCAAGGAAAATTCTGTGCTTATGGACGGAGTAAGGCTGGTTATGCAAAATCCACTTATAATAGACCGAAACAGAGTCCATATGGTCCAAATTCTTGGAACAGAGTCCAAATGCGGATATGAGAGTACTTCAACCATAACCTGACTTATGACTTGGCTTACCTTCTTCCCTCTATGGAGGGCGATGAGATGACAACACCTGAACCTCGGATCTCTCTGCCCTGCTCCGTCCACTATCCTCTGCACCAGGCTCTCTACTGTGCTCTCCAGCTCCATTGACATTCGACCTGGAAAAACTTACACTCCTTAGAAAACTATCTATTGGTGATGCTAGTATAATTAGGAAACTGCTCACATATATAGGAATCGATTTTGGAAAAATTTGCTTATAAAAATACCTATGCACGATTAAGATGTGATTTGAGTACCAATATATGTATTATTTATTTTTACACTGTTTTTTATTGTAGAGGTATATGTGTCCAAATAAATGTTTTTTTCTTTTCTATTTATTCTAAATGGAAAAACTATGAAATGGAAAATTATATGAGATGAGATCCACTTCTCGTTATACATTTGTTGTAGAACCTGCAAGCGTATCTTTGATTGTAATTGGATTTGGGGATCAAAATTAAAACCTTTTTATGTCATAGGTCTCGTCAGGTCCAAAATCCTTCAATCTAAATACCTTTCTGATCCTCTTCCCACAAGGAGTGGACATACGAGTTGAGGGTTAGAAGCTGAGTGGTTGTGAAGCGCAGGCCGGATGCGGGCAGGCGCAGGTCTCCTCCAGGAGTCTCGCATGTCGCTGATGCGGCTGAACCCATGGCTGTTGAGGAATTGTTAGGTTACAACAACACGACGTTCATCAAATATTATAGGATATTTTACAGATTACAAATAGAATATGATGTGATAACGATCTGCGAAAGAATGCAGGCAGATGCTGGATGCGGCAAGGTGAAGACAGGTTGCTACGGCGCTCATCAGGTGAGGCCTATGTCTAGCAGTGGACTAGTATAGGTTGATGATTATATGATGGTGATGATGATACAGGACAAATTACAGATAGTAGGTACATGGTGGGATAACGATCTGCGAAAGACTGCAGGCAAGATGCGGCAAGGTGAAGACAGGGCGCTATGGCGCTCATTAGGGGAGGCATATGTCTAGCAGTGGACTATTAAAGTTTGTGGATGATGACAGACAAGATAGGATAGACCATTATCATAAACATGAGGCCATGAAATTCCAGTGCTAGCCTTCTCTGATGAACCTCATAGCAATCTGTGTTCAATTTGCCCTGTTCAATGCCTGCTATACCAAAACATCGAACTATCGAAATGAATCGCTATGCCTCGACGACAATTGCAGTTACTGCGCAAATGCCGTACAAAAGTGAGACGTCACCGTCACGTCTCGATACTATCGACAACCGAACTCAAGGCTCAGAAGAGAATATCAATTAACACTTCTTATTTATTAGACAATTACCAATGCTTATTTTCTAAGCCTAAAGAAATATAGTTATTGATTTCTGATTCCCGTGAGGAAAGGTTGTTGGTTCAAGTCTCGTGAGTGTCGAAACATTTTTGGGAAAACAACAGACACAAAATTTCCACAGACAGATAAATGATTAGGTATGAAAGCCATTGTTATTCCTGAAATAACAATTTATTTGGGAGTAAATCAAGTAAATCAATAGGTATCTTTATTTCTTTAAGCTTACAAATTAAGAAGTTAGACAATTCAAATTTAATACTATCGCTATAACTCCAGAACACACGAACCGATTTCCACGGTTTTGCATTCGTTGGAAAGGTCTCGGGCTCCGTGAGGTTTATAGTAATGTATAATAAAACTGTGCGAAGCCGGGGCGGGGCGCTAGTTGGTACATAATTATCAAATTAATATAAGAAATAAAGTGATAATTGATTTTCCCTTCGCTTCGATTTTTTGTCCACTAGTGGTAGTCATATAGATACATTTAAGTTTCTACCTAACCTATGTTAACTTTCATGAAATAAACGATTTTATTAGATTTGAACTGTCAATTAGTTATTTGCTGTGGGTATGTGAGTTTTCTATGGGTCTATTAATAATAAAGGAAGATCCTTCTACTGTGACTCACATGTAACATATAATTTTCTAAATGACATGGGTAAAAACGGCCTATCCACGTGAAAAGTCCTCACGGCCACAGCGCATGAGTGGCGACAGATAAAGCGCTTCCGCCGGAAGCCGTGATTGCCTCCACCTTTGTATCGATATTGTTGGTTCCTAGTGTTGCTCAATGGATTGATTTGTCATGTGATAATGGAGAATCTGCAGGTGCAGTTTGATTAAACCTAGATTTGATGCAACGACTGGGACCTAGGTACGGCTCATTGTAGTTAGGATCCTATTCTGTTAAGTACATTATTGTTTGTACATTTTTTGTACCTATATTTATTTGTTATATTTGTATACCTACTTCTCCAACTAGGTAAACCTACCTATTCGAACATAGAATTAAATCGAGATAGAGAGATAGAGTGTTGAACATTTGAATAGATACCTATTTTCAGACAAGTAAAATTTTAAAATGTTTTTACAAAATTAAGCATACTTACCAAAAATGTTTCACTTCGGAGGTACTTCATTGAACCCGTGAATTCCTTAGAACATACATTAAATAAAACTTAAACTTTAAATTATTATCTAACTAGTTGCACCCCTCGCCTTTACCCGCGTGTAATTTCATAAAAAGTAGCCTGTTTTATTCCAGACCTAGAACGACGTTTATTTAAAATTTCAGGCTGATCCGTTGACAAATATTTGCGTGAAATAGTAACAAACATTCATACTTACAAACTTTCGCGTCTATAATATTAGTAATGATAGTAATGATAAGGAAGGATGCACAACTCTACTTAAGACCAGGTGCTAAGTTAAATCCTAACGCAGTCAACTACAAAGCTTACTTACTTACTTACTTAGATCCCTAGGTGGATAACTCACACGCGACGACGGTGGACGCGAATATTATCAGTTTGTTTGATGCGCCTAAGTTGGAGTTGATTCCGAGGCGGAACTTTGTTGATTGAAGGTAGATTGCGATTTACAAGTTGGTCTAGGTGTTGCTTCGAAATGTAGGTTAGCATGGAGAGTTCTATTTAGCCTAGCTTCCGTCTGCGGCTTTACTCTATGTGCCTCTACCAGAGTTCAATGTTATTGTCAGCATGAACTCAGAAGTCAATGAATTTATTTCTTTAGGCTTACATAAAATATGTTCATAATATCACGTTTTCTTCTAAAACTAAAAACAAGCTTAAAATAAACTGCCCAGATCTTGATCAAATTTATAAGGAACTTGATAACTTGAAAAAAAGGAATTATCAAAACAGAAAATGCTGAGGTGACACACATAAAAAAACAAACAGGATTAAGAACCTCCTTATTTCTTTGAAGTAGCAAAATTTGAGAAATTATTGTTGTGTTTCTATTTTGGGTTTTAAATCGTGTAAATAATAAAAAAACCGGCCCAGTGCAAGTCGGACTCGCTTACCATTAATATTAATTTGTAGATAAGCATTACTTATCTACAAAACGACAAAAAAATCATTTCTGCAAATCAGTAAAACATTAACTACTTGTATATTCTCTTTAGGCTTACAAAATAAGCACTTGACAAGTCAAAATCAAGTCAAATTGTCAGTCGTATGGGAGCCCCCGTAAATTTTATTTTATTCTGGTTTTTAGAATTAGATGTTATAGCGGTTATATAAATAAATTGAATAATTCCAGACAGTCTACATACCATCATAAGAATAAATAATATCTAGCTAGACCAAGCTAAGCAGAGCTTGTGTCATGGTACTAGATGACTGATATACTTAATACAATACATTACATAATATAAATACATCATCTGTTAATATTTCAACTGTCTAAAAATCACAGTTCATGAGAACAGCCATTAAGAGAGACAGCGTTTTACTCTTTGGGTACGGAACCCTACAAATATTTTTCTATTATCTCACAAATTCATCAAATAATGACCTAGAGATGACATGTCATTTGTCGCCATTGTAAGGCCACGAGTGGACGGACGAGTAATTGAACCAAACAAAAACAATAAATAACAATGACGTGTGAATTGGAATTACGTTTTTCTTGTCTTTTTTAAAGGTTTTACTTGTTTTTCGGCTAATAAATTGTTATAGCTTCCTGTCTCTGCTTACTTACCTTATTTAATTACGTCTTACCTGTATTCCTTATCTTACATTGTTACGTACAAAGCTGTTTACAAATTTTTACCTGCTAAAATAGGTTCCTCCTACTAATATTATTAAACTGAAAGTTTTTTGACAGTATTGTGGATGTATGTTACTCGTTCAAGCAAAAACTACAGAATGGATCGGGATGAAATTTTGCATAGACGTTTATAAATGGAATAAAACATTGGCTTATTTTCATCCCATAAAAATTAACATTTAAGCCCGATCCGTTTAGTGTTTTTTTTGTGAAAGAGGAACAAACATCCATCCATACAAACACTAACACAAAAATACTAAGAATTTGAAATAAAAAATACTCATTTGCACAAAATCTCCTTCAAAACCTTATTAAGTAGAGCCAAACTCTATCTAAATTTCTATAAAATTACTTAGACTAAGTGACAATTGGCGGTCTTATTGCTCAAGAGCGAACTCTACCAGACAATCTTGGATTAAATCCAATATTGTCTGGTAGAGTTCGCTCTTGCTCTTGTTCGCGCAATAAAGTTTTTTCTGTCTATCTAAATATATAAGTTATTTCGCTAATACACCGTAGTTGAAGAAAAAAAAAGCTGAACCTGACGTGTTTTTTTAAATAATCAATAGACATTCATTTGACCCATGTCTGATCATAATCTCATGCAAAGTGTCGTATGTCGATGTGTCCGACGCGACATTTGGTTAAGGTCTAGAAGACACTTATTCACTTTTGTACCTACAACCTAACAAATGACGCCATTAGCTAATTTATGACCCATGGCAATCATGGCAATGACTCGCTCAAGGTCTCAGGACTTGATTCATTTGCCCATACGGGACTTATCAATGGAGTGTCATTGGAACCGAAAATATAGGTGAGGTCTCGGTAATTATTATGTGGACTTCGATCGAGTAAATACTGTAGGTACATATACCTTACTACGAAAAAAAGTCAAAACCTACTGAAAAGTACCTAAGTACTTTAACTCGTATCTCGCTTTCTCGTACAAAAAAAGAATGAGACAAATACAATACTCCGTGAAATAGCTTCAAATATTTTAAAACATTCGAAAACTAAAATGGAATAGGTATGAGCACTGACCTGTATCTTGTATATATGAGGTATGAGACAAAGATTCTATTAGCCATAGGGCATTAAATTATTCTTCCGATAGGCATAAAACTATGAAAATGTTCCTTTCCATGTAGAGGTAGAGGTGGATGTAGAGGCGCTGCAAGGCGCCAAATAAGAGACGAAAACTGTTTTCGTCATCGTAAACTAATGCACAACCGGTCTATGGACTCCGATCGCAATATTAACCTTAGGTATTCGTAATTTTAGCCCTTTTTGGGTAAAAGTTACAATAATAATTTTTAAAAAAGGCCTTTTTGAAGTATGCTGCAGCCTTGCCTGTTGTATTTTGTACGTGTGTCTGAAGTTAAAAAAAAATCATTATCTATCTAAAAGTAAAGTCATGTCTTTAATCTAAGTACCTACTAACCATAACATCATGGATTCCTTTTTAAATACATAACTATCCCTAATTTATAAAGGACTTAAATTTTTGCTTCCAAGAATTTTTTAAATTTTGTTTCGGCTTTTCCGGCTTTACCTGTTATGAAACAAACTTACCGCGTCCTTTTAGCAACAACTAATCCATCAAACAAAATAAAACTTCAAGTTTTACACACTGAAAACTATTCCCGCCTCTTTTTAATTCATCACAAGGCAAAGGTAGGCGGTCGTCCAGCCAAGCGCGCGCGGTACAAAATGTTTGGGTTACTATCAGTGTTGTACCCACTGATGGAAACTTTATTTTGAACTGTGGCTGTTGGTAGACTTCATTTGACTGTGATATGGTGTTGGGTAGTGATGAGACGATGTATATTCTACGGAAAGGTACGGAAATAAAACTCTAGTGGAAAAGGTAACTCGGGCATCCGGAAAACCTTAAATGATTTTAAGGTTTTCCGGATGCCTTTAGGTTATTAAATTAAAATTGAAAGTTCATATTCAGACTTATTATCCATTTTTTTAACACGAAACATTTTGAAAAGTAAGTGAAAATTCAAAACATCTAATCAACCCAACTTATAATAACTAAAATTAGATGTCATAAATATATTACTATTAAACTTTAATTTAAAATGTTAACAGTATCATCGGGTTACTGCCTAATACCTGTATTGACGGACGTATCACGGATATTATCCAATTTTTTTAAGAAGTATTAAGCAAGATTATTACGTAGTGTAGTGTAACAATTTTCTCTACAAAAAATTTAAATCCTCTCCTCTATAAAAAAATCTTTAATCCCGCAAGATTGATTTATACACTTACCTGATCAAAGCCTGATCATGATCAATCCTTCTGTCAGAAAAGATTTTAAACAAACGGCGCTGAGCGAGTGGCCATCCTTCATTCAATAATGAAAGAGTCAGGGAGCCAGAGTTCTTGCTATTCGCATCAACGATTCTAGTATTTTCCGGTTGCCATCTGCCATCAGTAACGTTGCAAACCTCTAGTTTCCGTATCCGCACTATAGTACCACATCACTAGCTACACTGAGGGACGAGCTAAGCGGAACGGAACCTCGTTGTTTACGCACTGCCCATTATTGTACACTGCCGTGCAATTATGTGCTGGCTCACAACAATGGTGTTTGTGCTGGCTACTCGATTAATTCCGACGGCATGTTTTGGACGGTATATACCTACGTAGTGCTTTCCTTCTTCCTGTTATTAAAAAGGTGATATTTTTCACTGTAAATCATAGAAGTAAGAGTAGAAATCATGGCTTTATTAACAACGAAAATTACAATCATCACTACATAGTATGAAACAAAGTCGCTTTCTCTGTCCCT